>OY728138.1:1372453432-1374953432 GCA_963277665.1 Viscum album | reverse complement strand
CCCTAGGTTATGAAGAACGGTTTTAAGTAGGAGTACTAAAAGGGAATATCTTTAAGGGAGATATTTAAGATCTTACACAAATTTAGAAGATTATGTTTAAAAGTTTTAAAAGAAACTAACCTATTAAAGTCCTCAGACATATATTTTTGTAATGTGCTGAATATTCATCTAAAATAACATAACATCCATGCATGTAAATCTTGAGTCACTATAGTTTGTATCAAAGTAATGGTTTAATCAATATTTGGAAACTAGGATTAGAAAATTTTATCGATATCCCCAAGGATATCTCTAAGGATATGTCTAGGGATGTCTCTAAAGACAAGTCTAAGGAATAATAAAAGTATAGAAAAATTTACTAGAATTTTGGTAAAGGATTTAGAGAGTTGTTCCTCAGAAATTAAATCTATGTCTAGATAATACAAGTGGATATGGATCTGGAATAGATGTACATAGTGGTAAAAAACCTAAAATCAATGTATTGATATAGACTTGATCAGGAACTAGTACATGACAACAGACCTTGACACACACCTAGCTAGACACTCTTGGGGGATATGCTTTGGGAATTCACAAACTCTTTAGGAACCATGATAAAATATTTAAACATAAGATGACTATGAATTAACTAGGAAGAACATAAGGTGTTATAGATTAAAGTATTAGGGGTTATGATTAATACATCATATAAGTAATTTTTCATGATTATGTGATTTTATTATATGATAAGTGTTGCACACACTATGATTGATAGTTTTAGTCAATGGTTGGAACCTAAAGGAACCATGTTAATACTGAATGCAATGAAAGTGAAATGATTTTCCTCCTGAGTAGAAAAATGATATGGGTTATGGAATGAAAAGTCCCATTGATATACTGAAATAACTTTCTCATAATATGAATCATGTTTAACTTCCAAACAAGAAAAAGAGGAAATAATGTTATGCTGAGTCCTTCATGGGGAAATTTCCATCGTCATTCAGTATTTCCACTGATCCACTAGTTATTGAGAAATAGATCAGTAACACTAAAAATATATTTTCCATTCTTCAGTTCTTAGATCATGAAAAAGTCATTTTGGTTGATTATCGTTCGGAAGGTGAAGCGGATCAGTGGTGTAATTTTATTAAGAACATGAGAGAATAAGAATAAATTGAATCTATAGGATGGGAAGAGTTTAAATGGATATTTCTAAGTATGAACTTACCTCATATTATATGTACAAATATGGAGAATGAATTACTTGAGCTAAATAAAAGAACGATTAGTCGATTAGTACCTATGAAGATAATTTTACTAGACTTTCATGGTGCGCATCTGTTTTGATCATCATCCCTGGATGCACAATTGATCAATTATTTGGTGGCTTGAAACCAATTCTTTGAAAGGCCTCATCTATAAGAGAGTTTTTTAGTTATAAATAAGTAGTTCAATGTGAAATGAAGGTAGAAATAGAAATTGGATATTCCCACTATTCCTCTAGTTTTGATAAGAAAAGTAAGTTTGAGTCTCATGAAAACTCAAATATTGGAAACAATTTCCAAACATCTGTGTACTAGGAGTATGGGAAGAAGCATCAAGGGAATTTATTGAATGGAACTAGGAGTTTATTTAAATGTAGAAATGAAGGTTATAAAATTAATTCATATCAAAATATGATTAATGGGATAGTTAATATAATGAAAGAGATGATAATTCCAACTAATGCACCACCCAGACTCTAGTGTTTCAACTGTATGGAGTTTTGGAATTATGAAAATCAATGCCCTAATCCAAGGTATAATATGGAAGATAAACCATAACAACCTCAGATAAAAAAGGAAAAATTAAAATCTTATTCAATTACATTGGATGAAGTGAATAATAATCATTAGGGAATGCTTATCCACCCCTCCTTATTTTTGAATTTAATGTTTTATTTTGTATTAATAAGACTTATAAAAATATTATTCTTCATAATTTAGTTAAATTTAATGTCATTATATCCCTATAAATGTATTTTGGATTAATAAAATCAAATTTTATATTCTATCAGTACAAGGATGGATGTTAATTTCCAATGAAAATGTTTTTGGTATAAGATAAGAGATTATTTAAGGAATAATGGGAGAATTATATTTTGGAAGAGTTATAAGGATAAACTTTTATGGAATGGTTTAAGATAAAATTTGGATGATGATTTATCGATTAAATTATTATATTAAAACATGAGTATTTATGTATATTGGATAACCTATTCTATACATTTTTCTATGATGATAACTATAGATAGATACAATGTCTTATCACCCTTTATAGATCTTATGAACCATTAGTGATTTTGGAATAAAAAATTCACATACTTTTTTTAGTAATATATGAAGTGGAAATTGGTCAAGGAACTCCAAAAGGGAATGATTGTGTTGAAATCAAGTAAGTATATATTATTGTGAATGTTTGTCAACTTTAGAAAAAGGATCTTGAAAACTAAAATGTTATCCTAGTAACTTATTTTCTGATGAATCAAATAGTACCTTAGATCATCATAGATTTATGTCTTTGTGATCATTAAATTTATCCTAACCATGTTCTCTATCACTATTCATCATAACTTTATAATTATATTTCTTTTCCACATCAAAGTTTTCACTTTCCACCTATGTTCTTCTATGTGGTAACCTAGTTATGAGTTACTTTGGGTAATCATTATGGTTCAAAATTTTCATATTTTTAAAAGGTTTTACTATTAATTTTTATGATGTGGGTTTATATGAAAGGAAATTTCAAGAATTAATCCTTTTATAACCATGATACATTTTTTGGGTGAAATTCATTTTAAGGGGGGTAGAATCTAACACCCTTATATTTTGTGTTTTTTTTCAAATTAATTTAATTATTTAAATATTCTCCATTTTACACAACACTGGATATTTCATGGGTTATATGAAATAACCAAGTTATTATTACTTTTTACACTACACCAAGATAAGATTGCTCTACATGGAACACTTGGCTTGCTTTACATGCAACACTGATTTGGCTTGTGTTATATGCAACAATGAGTTTCTACAAAACAACATTTTAGTATAATTATTTAAATTATATAGTTATAAAATATACATTAAACATAGTAATGTGAATAGAAATAAGTACTTTTAAAATATTATTTAAATTTTTTTATATAAATAAAAAATAATGATAATAAAACATATAATATTTGGTAAAGTCTTTATATGTTTGAAAATACTATATTCTCAAATGAACTTCTTTTTATATCCTTCTCTGAACAATAATAAAATTAATTTTAGACACTTTTAGAAACTTAATTTTATAAAATAATCTTCATTTTTGAATACATAATGTCAAAATTATATTGGGGGTGAATTTTTTGTATTTTTTTTTGAAAAAATTCATTTTTGGATGAATAGTGAAAAAATACTGAAGTTTTATTCAAAAATACTTTTTCATCTAATTTATTTATATTGTTTAATTATATTAAAATTTGGTTTCAAAGTTTAATTATATCAATTGTACATATATTAATTCAATTTAGTTCATTATAACCAATTACAAATTAAAATTGGATATAAAGACGTTTTAGACTTTTGAACTTTTTCACTTTAAAAACCCGCTTTCACGACACAGTTGCATGATTAATTTTAAATTAATTTCTTCCAATTATGTGTTTATTATTTGGAAAAAATTGATTCCATATTTTTAATAATCATAATTTATAATTTATATTAATGTAAACTTAGTTTTTTACAAAAAATATTAGGGAAATTAATAAAAATTAATTATAACTATTAAGGTAAAATTTAGTCTATTTAGTGACTAAACTTTAATCTTAAGGAGAAAATGTCCTAGAAACTTGTCCAAAATCCATTTTATGACTATATTTAGACTATATCCTCTCTTGGTTCTAATTTTATGATTTATTGGGACACTATTTCTTGAAAGTGACCTATATAATATGTTAAGGAAAAAGGGGAAAAAAGGAACCTTCTTTACCTTTAACATTTATAAATACTTGAGATGAGAACAAAAAAACATATTAGTTTGGTTGTACACATTATTTTGAAATTTAAATGAGTTTCTGTCATCATATTAATATATATATATATATATAATTTTTAGATATTAATTATTTATATTAACTTCTTAAGGAATGCTAAATGTGGTAATTATTTAGTTAATAATTAACCAAAATAAATGATACTGAAAATATTAAAAATAAAATAAATTTATTGAATTATTGTATTTAATTTTATTATATGAATAAATCATGTTACGTAGGTTTTAACTTAATATATTAAAATTCTATATTTTTATTTATATATATTTTTAAATTTAAATTTAGTAAATAATGTCAAAATTGACATTAATGTTATTTTATAATAAATAATATTTTATTAAAAGATTAAAAATTTACTAAAAATACTATATTCTTCCAAATGATTTTTAAATTTTAATGAATATAAACTATGTTATATTAATGTAACAAATTATCTTTTATAATTAACATATTTAACTCTAAATAGTAAAAACATTATTAGCATGGTTCGAGTTAAAGTAGTTTTTTATGCATTACATGCTCTTGTTTTAAAATTAATTTCCAACACACATGAGATTTATTTTTTTAAATTAGATATCATATTTTGAATTCAGTGGGTATATATTTTCTTATAAATCTCACTTTAATTTAGTCTTAATTGTGAAATTACTTAGGTTATAAAACTAATTACCTTAATAAAAACCAAAATGATAAAAGTGGGAAACTTAGAAGTTAAGGAATAAAATTATAAATATTCACTTATTCTTGTGAGGTGGAGGTTTTTATCAACCATAACTCCCATTTAATCCATTATTTTTCCATTTTTAAATTACATGAGGAAATAGAGACATCCCAATAGTGTTTACCTTTTGTTATTTACAAGAATTTGACCCCTCCTCCTCTATTAAAAGACATTCACTCTTTCCCTTCCTCACACCTCTCAATCCCTTTAGCTTTCCCAAACTGTGCCCAAATAAGCTCCCAAAATCCATCCTCTCAAACTTGAAGCCTAAATTTTGGAATAAATACAACCAAGGAATCCATTTGGTGGAAACTAAAGAAGTTTCCTAGAAAAGAGGTGGTTTGAACATGTATAACGAAAGTCAAGACTTAAGGTAATGGTTTTTTCATCTCAGTATTATTTTATATGAGACACACTCCATGTTCACTACCTATTTCTTATATGAGATGTTTATAATTACCATGGATTAATTTTATTATTCTTATAATTATAATTATTTGTATTTACATATCCATTTTAGTATCTATTTTTCATGGGATTTATGGTTAAAAAGTCACCAAATCAGTAAAATAATTTTGTCTCAATTTACCTTCATTGAGATACATTCCATGTTATGAACCTATATTTTTATATGGTATGAATATACTACCCTTTTACATGTTATATAATTAATATACTTCTTTTCATTATATTTTAGTCTTTATGTAATGTTATTCTTACATGGTTATTTTGATTAAAAGTTACCAAAGTAGTAACAGGTTATTGATATAATCTCATCGTTTAGCAGGATTATTTATGATTATGCTTATATTGATGAAACATTATGATCCATCTATTAGGAACTCTCAATAATTTTCTTATCACATTTTTATTCATGATATATTCATTTATTGGAACCATTTTTCAACTCTTTGGTACTTATGATAATTAATAATATGTTTTAAGAAAATATGAATTTATTTATCTTTGATCAAAAATATTTTTTATTAAAAAAATATTTTTTTATAAAAATGTTTCAAAAATGTTTTTAAATTACCATTTAATCTCATTTTCAAGGATAAATATTTTAAAAATGTTCAATGTTTAAAAAAGTGATTTTAATGTGTTTTAAAGATTCCTTTATAAGTTTTCATGGTTATTTTCAATGGAAATGGGTTTCAAAATGTTTAATGTTTTAACAATATTTTATCAAATAGGAAAGGATATTTTTATCAAGAAATGTTTTAAATAAATTTTAATGCTTCCATTATATGATTTCAAAGTGGTTTTCAAAGAAAATTATTTTGAAGATGTTATATGTTTTAAAAAGTGATTTTTAAAGAAAGGTTATTTTCCAAGTAATATTTCAAAAATCCTTATCATTATATGATAATGTTATTTGATATAGTTTATGATTTACTAGGGACATGATCCAATTATACCATTCATATTCATTATTTGAATGGTTTATATTTTTATGTCATGATGTTTATGAAACTCATTTATTTTCCATTAGTCAATCATGATTCAAATAGATTTATATAAAACTCACTTACATTCATTGGTTATTCTAAGATGAAATGATTATGAAACATGTATCTTTTCAATTGGTTATGATATGATGAAAATTTTATGATACCCATTTCATTTCATGGGTTATGATATGATGAAGGATTATGATCTTGTGGAACACGTATTTATGATTTCATAATGTGATGAGTGAGACCTATATCTCCCTCTAATTCATTGGGTAAAGATTTATATCTCATTAAATAACAATGGGAGACAAGTTAACGGTATTTATCTACAATGGAAAATAGGTGTGTCCTGATCCCTAATGTGAAACATGCGTGTTCTGATCCAAAATGAGAAATAGGTGTGTCCTGATCCAAAATGGGAAATATGTGCGTCTTTATATATAATGGGAAACAGGTGTGTCCTGATCCACAATGGGAAATCGGTGTGTCCGGATCCACTATGGAGAATAGGTGAGTCCTGAGCGACAATGGGAAATAAGTGAGTCCTAATCCATACACTATGGGAAATAGGTGTAACATGATCCACTATGTTTATGGTCTGGGTAGTTAACCTAGACACATGGAATGGTTTTCTATATTTATAATGGTTCCACACTTATATAAAATGAGTTTATAGTTCATGATTTATGTATGATGAATTATAATCCTTATGATTTATGTCTTATAAACTGCCAATATTTATTTCATGACTCTTTATTATGATACTTGATATGCCAGGTATGATCTTCTAATGTTATAATCATGTTCTCATACCCTAATTCATGTTATTCTTACATATCTCCCTTATTTACCCTTACCAAGAATATGATCTCAATCCTTTATTATGTTTCCTTTCCCCAGGTTATGAAAATATGTTTTAAGTAAAAATACTAACGGGGAAGATCTTTAAGGGAGATAATGATGATATTTCACCAAGTTATAATATTATGTTCCAAAGTTTCCAAAGGCACTAAACTATTATGGTCTTTGGGCATGTATTTTTTAAATGTGCTGAATATTCATCGAAAATGAAGTAATATCTGTGTATGTTAGGCCTAGGTCACTATAGATATTATTGAGATTAGGTTTTATTTGTTTTCAATAAGTCAATATGTATTGGTGGATGAAGTGGTGATGCTTAGAAAATTGTCATAGATTCATGTAATGGTATTGGATGTGTCATGATTGAATAATTATTTTTGATACAACTCTGATGATTTGTGAAGTGATATTATGTTTCCCTAATTGTGTCACTTGATGAAACTTTTTTTCTACAATATGAAGGGGAAATTAACTGAAAATTGCATCTACATTTTGTGTGAATAAGATTTATAGGTTTCTTGGAATATTACTTAAGGATGTTTTGGAATTCCATTTTTGTACATAGATGATTTATAAGTATATATGAGTAGGCCTCATATTAAAAATATGGTTAGCCCATTGATTCCACCATGGATATTCCTCAACCACACTTAGAGGGACTTGAGGGTAAATCCCATTGGGAGAGCCTACCAATAGAGGCTTCAGATGGAGGAAAAGGTATGGGAGGGACCATGTATAAGGCACAAAAGTGTGCACACCCACAGGTGTGGTTGGTATTATGTATAATGCCCATAGTGTTCCAGTGGGCCTATGTAGATGAGGCATGAACCGTGGGGTGTGTGGTGAAAGTGTGACAAGATCTGAACCCTAATAGCCAACTTGAGAGTGTTATAGAAGAAGTTGTAATAAATGAAAGATGAAATTAATCCACTTGATTGATGTGGGATGTGTGACTACACACATTGTTCACCAGTTTATTAAAAAGATGAAAATAACATGCACCATATGATCACTCAGATCCCCACCATCTGATCACCCATGATCTATCATTTTAAAACAACACCATCATATCCTACCTCTTGAATAGGATAATATATGCACGAGATCATGACAACTATCCATTTCCTGTTATCAAGTCAATAAATTGAGATAATTTCGATCGCACTGAGCACATGCATTCAATCATTATCATGTATAAATTCCATGATTTGAAGAAGAATTTAGCTGAGGTTAAGCAATGATATTTAATGATGATGACTCATGATAATTTTAATATCATGAAATGTAAGAGATATTATCAATGATGGATAAGATAATCGAATTTTAATAATCACTATAACATCGTGTGATGATAATGGATCATGAGACCGTTGGAATCCATCAAAAGAAGAATAATTATTTAAATATGATCATTCTTTTGCATGATTTATCATTTTAATATTTAGAGATTATCAAGAAATATCAAATAAGTAATATCATTATCAAAAAAGTGATCATGGTAATAAATCATGAAAAATTGATGATCATTCTAGTGTTTCTTGGCTAATCAGAGAGTTTTAAAATTCATGAGATCATGAGATCCTCAAGTGTTTGGATAAGTCCTCAATACTGCATGAAAAGAAGCAGAACTCTCCTTTATAAAAACCAAGACATGGATGAGGAAACATGTGATGTTACTGAATATATTGTGTGGTATCTCAAATCATATTCATCACATGAGCCATACACATGAATTACTTTTAGCATCCCCGTGGATCATTGAAGAAAAGGAAGAAGTGGTTCAGGTGATTCCATCACATGAAGAAATCTTGTGAGGAATATCTTGTTTTGTGAAGGAACTCATGGAAACAACTAGTTCTATATCAAATTATTCTGCAATCCATCCAAGTATTGTGAAGAAATTGAGATAGACACTCATGTACAAACACTCATTCACAAAAATCAATCTGTGGACAAACCAAGGTCATGAAAAGGACAAGAAGATAGTTTCTTGAGATCTTGTAAAGACCTTTCCTTAATAAAAATGGATATTGTGTGATATATTTATGAAGAAAAGGTTTATAATCCACAATACCTTCCATGATTTCTCAATAACAATGTTCTTATACTACTGTAAATTTAGTCTATAGCCACGGTTTGAAACCATGTCTATAAGACCAAAAACTATGGCTATAGGTTATAGCCATAGTTCAATGGACCATGGTTGGTATTGGAATGGCTATAGGGAAAGGCTTATAGACATAGTTTAAAATTATGGCTAAATCTCTATAGACATGGTTTAAAACTATGGCAGAATCATAAGCCACACAAGGCCTATAACCACAGTTTGAAAGTATGGCTATAGGGATTTATCCACAGTTTGAAACTGTGGATATAGGCCTTTCCATTTAATAAAAAAATACCCACACATACCACCTAAAAATCCACCCCTCCACTCCCCCTGGACAGCCCCCTCCCTAGAAAGACCCCACCATACACCCCCTCCCTAGGCTAACACCCCTACTGACCCCCTTACACCCACTCTATATAGACCCCCTACTGACCCCCATGCACCCCCTAGATAGACCCCCCTTGCAACCCCTTCACACCCCTCCCCCTGTAGACCCACCTTACACCCCCCTACACACCCCAATCTCCCCCTGGACAGCACCCCTGGACAGACCCCACCCTACACCCCTCCTTGGAAAGACCCCCCCTGCTGACCCCCTTACACCCTCGCTGAACATACCCCATACTGACCCCCTTGTACCCCTAGATAGAACCCCCTTTCACCCCCTTCACACCTCCCCTACAGACCCCCTTGCACCCCCTGCACCCCCACTCCTGCCTAGATAGACACCTCTGGATAGACCCCCTACTAACCCCCATGCACCCCTACCCCCTTGAAGACCCCCTTGAACTCCCTGCACACCCCCACTCCCCCCTACAGACCCACCTTGCACCCCCACTCCCTCTTGGAACCCCCCTCCTAGAACCCCATCCCTCCTGGGAACCCCCTGGATAACCCCTAACCCCCTCCCCTCATGGACACCCCTACCACCTGGACACCCCCCTCTCAGACACCACCCTAGACAGCCCCTCCCCCTGGACAGCCCCTCCTAGAAACCCCCCTCCTAGACACCCCATCTCACTAGGATAAACCCACCCTCCTAGACACCCACTGGAGTAACCCTTTCTCTGGGACACCCCCCTCCTGGAAAACCCCTCCCTCTTGGACACCCCCTTCTTGGACACCCCCATCAGGGAAACCCCTTGGACACCCCCTCCCTCTAGGACACCCCTACCTCTGCTACAAATCCCCCACTCCACCCTCTAGAGAACTGAATGGTGTTTTCCATGGTATTTGATGCAGTGAGGTGAAAACCACATTGAGATAATTTTTCAAAATCTAGTTACCAGGTCGATAGACCTTTGGAAGATCATTCTTAGTTAGAAATTCATATAGTCAGAAGCACCATGATGTTTAGTCAAGCTTCACGAGAAGACTGGTATGGTGGAGATAACCATAATCTTTAGGATGAATCAATTGAAGACACTGAGGAGTGTCCAGATACATGGGTGTGGTGAGATCCTTCTTGGTGTTAGCATTTATAGTGAGTGAGTGGCTCGACTTTTGGTGTAATTCATACCTTGATGTTTGTATTTGTGTAACAGAAACATGTTTAGAATTCAGAGATGGATAATAGTGAGTTCAGGGAATTGAAAACCATAGTATTTTGTGAGAAATGATTTGATGAATAGTATGGATTCTCGAGGATGAGAAGTGTTATGGTAGGGAGTTTGTAATGCCCCACAAGTTTCAAATTCATTATTTTTTGAGTAAAATTTCGTTTTTAATATGAAGCATGGATTGTTTCTTAAATTTGAATTTTGATCAGACATCTGAACATTAGACTTTCCCAAATGGTATTTTTGGATTTGGTTTGAGTCCCCTATTGGAACCTCTAGGCTTTGGGTGGAAGTTGGTGGAGGTTTGGGGTGAAAAATAACTAAAATTTAAGATATCGCATCCTTCCATGTTGTGACCAATCAGGTTTATGAATTGAATGGGGTTGGTTGAGGGGTGAACCCCCTATATCTAACATTTCAGTCTGTGAACCTCAGTTCAAGCCATGAAATTCCTAGGGGTAGCAATTCATGGGGTGAAACCCCTGGTCACACCATGAATCATGCCTAGGTGTATTTATTTTAATAGGTTAAATTCTATCTTTTTTCTAGGTCAAGTGTTTCATGATATATGAAATATAGAGATCTTAGGAGAGTACATTTTAAGTTGTTCCTCCCCTCCCAAATCCCTCCTTCCATAACCTTCAGGTAGGTCTATTTTTAGATGAATTTTGATGGACACCCCACCTGTACACCCCCTATCCCATCCACCTGCACACCCCCTTACCCCCTCCCCCTTCACTCCCTGAAGCACCCCCATCCCCCATGCACCAGCCCCTCCTTCACTAGCCCCCAACACCCCCCATCCCCCACCTGCACTAGTCCACCCCTACTACACCCCTGTCCCTCCACCATGACGCACCCCCAACCCCCTTCACCAGCCCCCAACCCCTCCTGCACCCGCCCCCAGTGCCTCCCCCCCACCCCCATGCACCACCTCCCCAGCTGCACCACCACCCCTTCTGCACCCCCACCTGCACCAGTCCCCCCTACTTCACCCCCAACCCCTGCACCAGCGCCCCACACTTTCAACATCCCCAACACCCCCCTCCAGCCCCATCAAACCCTACACTAAAGTCTTTTGACATCATAGCACTGGGATCATAGGGGAGAATCCATCCTTAAGTGTTAGGCCTAAATTCTTATATGGTATTCGGAATGTAATATTTGTTGTACTCACAATAGGATTAGAGAATGTGGATCTAGATATAACTATTTATCATATGAGAAGATGAATCAAGCTATGTTTTTTCCTTAGATTAGTGTATTTTCTACACATTAGGCTATAGAGAAGAAAATATAATGATTCTTCCTAATTTAAGACTATAGGGAAGGACATTACATAAACTAGTAATCCCATACACTTGGAACACATAAATAGATATTTCCTTTATAAATGTAGTGGTTATTAGAATACCAGTTTTTAAAATAGTCAATTAATTATAGAAAGAAAATTTTAAAATAATCAAGCAATTATTGAATTCAAATTAAAGGGTTAGGTAGAGGGAACCTACCCTAACCTCGAAGTGCACTGCTTTTGACAGTGATAACTCAAATCTTCCCTTTTCCCGCTTGCATGCATATGAAACTTCACATATATAAGGACACCTATCTCCTATGTACATATTTTCATGTCTAAATATGCATAAGGGGGTCCTTAGATAAATGTTTATACTTGCATATACCCCTTTACACTTACACATGTATGCATTTTTTATATCCATATATAAGAACACCTATCCCTAATATATATATTCATACTTCCATAAGTGAATATATATAAAGGGGTAATTATATATGTATATACTTAACTATGCATACACATGTAAGAATTCATGAACAACAACTCGAATCCACCTTAACAAGATCCAAAACGCATTAAAAAAATATAAGGAAACCAGAAATCACAAAATCCCTAATTAAAATTGGGCCAAAGAATAAAAATATAATAAACCTTACCCAAATTAGATGTTAAACTCATTGTATTCAATGGCGGTGGATAGAACCAGCCTCATCATAAGAAACCACCTGTAAGGAAATAGTGGGAAAAGAGATGAGATATAGTGAATTCTTATATATAAGTGATCACTATGTGAACTGTACATGATAAATGATACATGAATCCATAATAAAAAAATGAACAAATAATATTCAAATTGATATTTACATCACAATACTAAATAACATAATCATTAATAAAGGATTTTTGTTCAAATTACCTCACCATATGAGTTGAAAAATCCTTCTTTAATTTATAATTTAATGAAAATTCATTTTTTCAATTTCCTTCATACAGTGGGACTTTCAAAGTCATATGCTCAGTAGAAAAGTCATATGCATTGGCACACAATGACAAATTTTGGGACTTCCAAAGTTATACACCAGCTAAATTCTCAAGTGGGGACTTGAAAGTTTTTCCACTCAATGTAGACTTCATGCATTTTTTATTTTTGAGATTTTATCCCCCATTATGTTTTATAATCAATCAAACTTGATCAACTTCTTGAATATAAACCATAAATGAATTAGGAAGTGATCAGTATTCATTTTCCTCTAATGTTATCTATAATTATATATTTATCAAGAATGAATAAGTATTTGGAATCTTGGGCTTACAACCCCCCCCCCCTCAATTTATTCTTTCAATTATTTTTCACCATGGTTGTTTTAAAGCTTGTATGATATCAATTATATCCTGATACTAGTTTTGAAAAAAATTCTAATGTGATATTTTCCATAATGTAAACATATTTACCAATTCAAACCATTGTGATCTATTTGATTCTCATTAATAAATGAACCCATGGATTTACGACCACACCATATTCATTGAACACCTATTCAAGATGAGAATCATCATAATACCTATGAAAATTTTCAACAGAGATTTTGTGACATGAATCAAATTCATAGGGAGAGCATTCTAATTTATCAATTCCTCTTAGAGTAATCATGTTTACTATACACTAACCATTAATGTAAGCTCATCTCCTAATTGTTATCAATAGAGGAGTTCAATAATTTGTTATATTGAATGTAATATTGTTTTTCATAAAACTCACTCATGAGTTACTATAAACTACTTCCCCCTCCACACTGCCTCCCCCCTACATCCCCTTACACCCCCTTCCCCTTCCCCCCTCACTACCCCATTCACATTTCCCCCACCCACCTTCACCCCCACTACCCCCTTCCCCCTTCACCCCCACTTCCCCCAACCTTCACCCCACTGCCCCACTGCCCCCAACACCTACACCCACACTACCCCCACCACATTCACCCCCACTTCCCCCTCCCCCACCTGCACCCCCACTTCCCCCACCTACACCCCTATTGCCCCACACCTACATCCCCACCTACACCCCCACTTCCACCACCTGCACCCCCACTTCCCCCCACACATGCACCCCCACTCCCCCCAAATGCACCCCCACTACCCTCCACATGCACCCCAATTTCCCCCACCCACCTACACCCCCACCCCCTACACCCCACCTGTACCCCCACTACTCCACCCTTCACCATGACTCATTTTAACTTCCCACACCCCTTCCCCCTCCCTCCCCCTAAACATTTTCCCCCAATCCACCCCCTTCACTCCCATTGTCCCTGTACACTTCCCCCCACCCCTTCACCCCCACTACTCCCCCAATATAGAGCACATTTTTTATAAAGTAGAAACATCATTATGTAAAAAAAATGTAGGATAACCTTAGTGTGATACTGTTTATCCTATTAAAACACAAATTCATGTGAAATATTTAAATTAGATGACATCATATCTGTCTTCTTCAACCTCAAGTATAGGGAGAATATTGTGCTACAAACATTGATACCACACTTCAATAGCTAATTAATTCTATGTATAAGATCATAGTAACTATGAATAAGTCGATGGACAATGTTCATGATGCGATTATTTGATATAGTGAAAATACTGATTTAGGGGACATATTCACACTATGATATCCAAATGAAACACTATAGAGAGGATGATCATGGTATCTATAAAACAGTGATAGAATGATGACCATGCCATAATGATGATCATGGTGAGATTACAAACCACCTGTAAGAAACAAGGAGACTCTACCACATTGTATCCAATTTCATAAGGATTTACAGAAGTAAGAGACTCACATAGAGCCTTATTCCTTGAAAAAAGAAAAATATTACGTATTTGTGTGCATTCAAGTTATTATCCTGGTACTATATATGTTCCCTTAAAAGTAACATTAGATTCATTGGATAGATCATATGACTCATCAATTCATATGAATAAATATGAGGTTTCTTATTCTACACATTCAAATCACAAAATCATGAGGTATGATTCATGATTCAAGTTGAGATAAAATATGGACCAACCAAGGAAGTAGCTAAAGTTAAAAAATGCTCATGCTAAAAGAAAAAAAGTAATAAGGAGATGATAATGAAAAATAAGATTTACCTATAGGGAATAATGGAAGAAAATACAACTTCATCATGATAATATCATGATGATACCTAAATAAGCATGAATATTAAATAATTGGATGAGAATTACAATGGTAAGAAGATGGATAAAACTTATACTTATAGTGAATCAAATTTTTTTCCATGAAGATGATGTAATTGTAAATTAATATCATGATAGTTCCTCTGATGAATCAAAAACAAGTGGTGAGGACCATATTTTCAAAGATCTGTTTAATAAGGAATATGCAGATTCATGTTCTTACTTGAGTAAATCTAACAAAGATTTACCAAATATGTTTTTGATTTTATTTTTATCCCCTTAAATAATTTTAGGAATAAGTCAATTTTCTTGAAAAGGAATCAATGATGAAGGTGAATTCCTTATCCAAAAATGATCTTGAGTGTGTAAATATTACTAATCAAATATAGGCCAAAAACAAAAAGAGTTTTAAGCTTGAAGTAAATTACTCCATCTTTGAGATGGATTTACTGAATGAAATACAAGAGGAAGAAAAATACTTGAAAAATATATGAGTATAGAACCATACATATATAGAAGTGTTGTTGTAATAAATAATGAATTGAAGTTCAAATAAAATAAGATTAAATAGTTTGACCATCTATTATTGGAAAAGAAAAAAATTCTTGATGATGAAGTTGATAAAGTCAAGAAGCCCCATGAAGATAAGATAAAAACAATTTATGATGAGATAAACATATTCAATATGAAATTATAATAGCTTGATGTTAAACATAAAATTCTATAAGTAACTCAACATTGGAATCTATTGGAAATTGGAATAATTTTTGTTCTACACATTGTTCATAGGATGATTCTTAGAAAAAAAGATCTACAACTGGTTCCAAAAACATCTTGAGATCATCTAATGATCAATATTCAACAACTATAAAAAGAAAGGTACAAACCACATCTGAAAATTGTATTGATAATAAATATATTTTTTATATAATGTATGAATAAATGAAAAACCAATACAAAATTGGATAAATATAAATTAAGATAAATCAACCACTTTATCCAAGGTTTCTTAAAGTAAGTGTATGAATTGATTTTCCTTATATCGAGCCCAATCGTTTGAAAAGAATTCCCAAAATTGTTATACTATAAGATCTAAAAAAATATAAAAATTATGGAGTTAATAAAATAAAAACAAGTTTTGAATGTCATTACTGGTATTATAATAGGGTTTGGCACAATTCATTTTAATTTTGGAATAATATATCTCGTGATAAAATTCAAAGAAATCCACGAGTGAGAGGGATTAAGCCTAAGATAAGGTAATAACTAGAGTTCAAACGGAATAACCTATATACTATAAAAAAGTTTTAAAAATTTGAAGACCTCTATTTTATGTGTAATGGTAGTGGTCACATGTGTGATTAATGTTTATCTAAGTATGTATCAAAATAAAATAATGATAAAAGATCAAAAAATCCAATAAAGAATTGTGAGTCAACCTTGGAAAAAAAGGAAGAAAGATCAGCTTTAATGCATGTCCAAGAAGTTCAGGAGAAGTGTTATATTTATTGAAACTGATGTGAAAAAAATAAATCTCAAGAATCCATATGAATAATACATATAAGATATCAATATACCCATTGGTTATTTAGTTATATCACTAGATGATTTGGAAATAGAAAAAAATGAAATAAAATAAGATAAAGAAAGTTCTAAAAGAAAAAATTCTATTCTATATGAAGATGGAAAATAAAACTCTCATAAGGGATTATGGAAAGGTAAAAATCCTATAAATCATGAAATGTTGTGTGGGAGGTTCAAGTAGGCTAGTCAAAACTCAAAGAGTTTCTTGAAAATTTCACCAACCTAAGATTAAATCTTGAGAACAATGAATAATGTAGTAATTAATGTTTGTTATTTGATGGAACATGTTAAAAAGAAGATCTCATACTAATAAATAAGAAGAGAATTCATTCTACCCAAGAATTTTATGAAAAATAGAAAAGCTAGTGTGAAGAATTTACATAAAATTAGAGTACTAAAATAAAGAGTTTCATAGTTGAGAAGAAATTCTTAGCCATTTTTCTCACTCTAAGGATTTAAATGAGGTTCCAAATTATTCCTTTATCACTTATGTTTTATTTTTGTGCTAACCATGTAGGTAATTAAAGGTGATTATTTTTCTCAAATAGAGAAAAAAATAATTAAACTTAATCTAGAATAATAATTCATGATCTAAAAATGTAACCATATTTGTATGATTTATCAAATGGTATTCTAAATTACATATAGACAAAATATCTATTCTGATGAAGTTAAGGAGGAGATCTTCCCTTGAGGTGGCTTTTCTTGAGAATCCTTCATAGTCAATAATCCATACAAATCTAAATTTTGGAAGGTTATTGTGAAAGTGTAAATAATGTTTTACCATTGGAGTTATTGAGATCAATTCACTTATGGAAGTGTTGTTTGAAGTGAAAGATAGTTTCTTCCATCATTTTTTAATAATCATAAAAAGTAGAGAATATTATATAAAAATATTCTTGAAATAAGTTGAGAGAGTTAAAACTAAAGGGTTTATTAAAGTTCTTATCAGTGCTATATTACTCAAACTACTATTTGGAAAATGGAAATTGATGTGCTTTTAAAAAATTGGATAGGTCTCTATGCCATCAAATGAATCGAGTAATGAGGAATAATGGAGGAAAAACCAATCTCAAAGGATAGATTCTAGCTAAGACCAAAATATTTGAATATGTAGAGAGCCTGTATAGGTACGTGTAGGTATCAGGGTGCAGGTGGGTGAGGGGTACTTAGCATTCACATATACAAGTCAACACGGTGGGACATGAGAGAGTACTAAGCCATATTGGAATTTATCAAGTAGCTAATGGAGTGCCATTTTTTATAAGGTACAACCTTAGTTTGGTAATGATAAAACTATTAAAAAATGTACATTAATGGGATTTTTAAATGAGATGATGTCATCTTTATCATCTTCAACCTCAAGTCTAAGGAGAATATTTCACTACAAACATTGATACCACTTTTCAATAGTTGAGTAATTCTTTATACAATATTATAGTGAATATGAAATGAAAGTATGGACTGTGTTTTTTATGTGAGTATTTTAATGCATTGAAGAGATTGATTTGAAGGATGTATTAATAGCCTGATATCCAAATAAAACACTATAGAGAAGAATATTTGGGTATATGTAAAATAATGAGATAATGATGACCATTCCATTGTGAGGATCATGGTGTGATTATAAACTAAATGTGGAGAATGGGAAGAATCCACCACACCATAGTCAGTTCCATAATGATGTCTAAAAGAAGGAGACTCACAAAGAGCCTTGTTCCATGAAAAAAGGATAAAATAGTGTACATGTGTGTGCATGATTAATATGAATACTTAGAGTGGTACAACTTATGTGTCACTAAAAGTTGTGTTTGGGTCATTAGATAGAGAATATGAGTCATCCAATCATATTAATAAATATAATAAAGATTTTTCAATAAATTTAAATTAAAAAATCATAATTTATGTTCCATGATTCAATATGATATAATAGAAATACCTACCAATGAAGGATTTGAAGTAAAAAAATACCACATTACAGTATGGACCAAAATAAAATATAGAGAAATGGGAATAAGAAGAAGTTGGTCATGCAATAGTGGCAACTGTGGTGAGAATTGTGGTTGAAAAATAGGTAGGAATTGGACACTATACTATAGTGATTCTAATTTGAATATGATTTTTTATCTGTGAGAAACGTTGAATTAAATTTTAATGTATAGTTGAAAATGATGATTCAAATGATATATGAGACTCCATGATGAATAATAAGGAGTAACTATTTCTATAAAATAAAAATGAGTAAAATTTGAGGGGTTAAAAACCTAAATACCTTTGGTGGGTAATCATGAGGTTAGACTAGTCAAGGAGGAGGATGATCCCCAGGAGGTGGGGTAGCCACATCGGAGATGTTCCAGAGGAGGAGGTGGGACATATGTGTTTGAGAAGCATAAGTGGAATTGATTGGAAGAGGAATGGTGGTGTTCATCGTAGTGAGAGAGGTCATCGGGGAGGAGGGAGCCGCGGTGAGAGAGGTCATCAGGGAGGAGGGCACTGCAGTGAGAGAGGTTGTTAGGGAGGAGTGCTCCATCGAGAGACAGGTCTTCAGGGAGGAGGGAACCAATGTGAGAGGGTTGTGGATCAGGGGAGGAGGAGGATCCTGATAGGTATTGAAAAAAAAGAGACGCAAATCTATAGCCACAAATCAATAATTAAATCATGGATATAAACATGATATATCCAGAGATCTATAAAACTATGGCTATAGATATGTGGCTATAGACTAAATTTATATTAGTGTTAAAGGAGTATAGTTCATGTAAACTATTCTTGGTAATGTAATGGAATATTTTGACAAGAGATGCATGCAACTTCTGAAATACATACACCCACTTACCATCTCTATTAAACTATAAATGTTTGGAAGAAAAAACCTAGAGGAATATTAAAAGGGTGCTTGAGAAATTTTATGATCAAGAAAACACATAACCGTTGACAAATCATGTGATTCGTATGAATCAATGAATTCTTGTGTGAAGTGGACATGAATTATATGTAGTATTGTGGATTACAATAAGGTTAGAATATAGTGACCAAGAATACAGAGTACAAGTTCAAATTTAATTCTTCTTAGAAATATTGATAAAGTGATCATTTTTTAATTGAATTATCTTGAATACTGAACAAAAATATCTCCATCAACAGTTGTAGGAATAGTAAATATTCATAAGGGGTATTTCTTGTGTTTTTTTGTTTATTTTTTGTTTGAAGTAGTGTGAAGCTATTGTTCTAGTGGGACTCTATAAAGCATGGTGTGATTCAATTCTATTGAATAATTGTATATTGTAAAATCTTGTGATTATAGTGGAGAATATGTGATTAGGGTGTTGATTAGAAACTGAATGAGGCTAATATTCATTGTTAATATATATAATATTCATGTGATTTATTATTTATAAACTCCATTTTAGTGCGTTTTACACTTTGAAAATTAATTCACATTATGATTGTAATTCCCTCTTAAAATTCACTATTACATGGTACATTTTTGAACACCTCCTAAAATACAAAATGGTTTTGATTTTATTTTCATATTTTATTTTTAGTTTTCTCATTAAATTGGGAACAATTCATAATTTTTTAGTATTTGAAGATTCACATTGGAAGACCACCAAAATGGGCTTTCATGGAAACACATTCTGGGAAAAGTAAACTGGACATCATCAAAATAACAAGACTTTATCCGTCAGGATATAAGCACAATAATTCTAAATATTTAAATAAAAATATAGGACATCATGGGGAAAATTTCATTATATAGTGTACAAAGCTAATTTAGATGTTTGAATGGAGTTATAGGCGGCCCAATTTGGAGATAAAATTCTGGTCCATATTCTATGACACTGAAAAACATCCCACCATTTTCCACATATCTCGTAAAAAATAAATTCTTTTAGTATGAAACATTACATATGGTTAGGGGCCATCCAAATTTTTATTTTATAATTCTATGGCCCACTCTAATTCATCCATATAGAAGTTCATTTAGGCACCTCTGTTCGGTTGATGCAAGTTGGACGCCACCTCAGGTCAAGAGTGGAAAAGTATAAGTTCCACAAGCTTTCCACCACCCTAAGCCTACCATACTCAAGTGGGATTACTTTAACTATTGGAGGATCTACCAAAGGCTCTAAAAATTCCTCTTCTAATTCAGTGGTTTTGGAGGATTTAATCATCATTGGTGCATTGATTAATTGTAATGTTATGCTGTAATTTTGTTACCTTGAGTTTGTCTTTCTAATGTAAGTTATTCAATTCATATTAGTTTCTTAATAAAAGTTATTCTTATACTATTATTATATTATTCTTCATATCACTTTGATAATGTTGTCTCAAGGTGTGAATTTATTCACACCAAACCTTGTGATATTATCACACAATAATGAAGGGATTGTTATTTCATTGTTTTTTAACTCCACAATTTCCTCCCTCATGAGTCTACTTTCTGCTTCCATTGAGACCATAGAATCAATGGAGGGATAACCCACTTATGGTTTGATCCAAAGGGGTAGAAAGGATCTGTATTGGATGTTATATCTCACTCCATTAATTTCTAATCACATCTTTTAAATGAGAATTTTGTTTGACAATCTTTAAACTCCTTCGTCCTTGTTGAATTTAAGGCCACACACTTCAATTGCTAATACAAACCTTTACCTTGGAGTTCTCAAAAAGTTTATCCTTCAAGTGTATAGGTGATTAGTATTAGGGTGTGTAGGCATTAAACCGGTATGTGATGATATTGTTTGATCTTATTAAATGAACCCATCTCAAATATATTAAATTGAAATAAATGAAAAAGTAATGAATCCAATCCACCCCAAGTGATAACCTAGGATCAACTCATTCTTTTAAATTTAATTCACTTAAGTTTCTTATAATTCACTTAAAACCATTTAAAATCAATCCATGTTAGCCTCTTAATAGTAAAAAACAATCCATATAATGTACGTTTCTATAGGAGATTTTTTGGTGTCTGAGGATTCAACAACCCAAGATAAACTTCAAGTGACCTCTTAAACCTTAAATCTTGGGTAAATTTGGGCGAGACCAAATTTTGGAACTGTTATTGGAGACTGAATTAATTCATATCAATACTCATTCTATTCTCCCCCATTTCTCTTCTCTCACCCAAAATTATCTTATCTTTTTTCCTTTCTCTTTTTTTTTTCTTTTGGCGCATGTCCGCCTACACCCGTGATAACTCAAACAGATTAGTCAGGGTGGAAAGTCATGGGGTTGGAGAGTAAAGTACACCAATAAAAATCATTAAATAATATCCTAATATTCCAAATACTCAAAATTCAAAAATTGATCCCATTTCAATAGACGGTATTCAATGAAACCAACTCATAAACCCAGGTGGGAACCAAAATGGAAATCCAAATGAGGCAGCCCCAAACTTGGGGAATGCATTCGATCATACCATGAATTACTACCTCACACCTACCTGAACCAATGAACCCTATTTCATTAGGAATGATTCCCTTGGAGAATCCCACCATGTTTTTAAATCTCATATCCTAAACCACATTCAAACCTTCCATGGGATGGAGTCAGAAATGTCATACCTTCATGTCAAAGAGTTCAATGACAATGTTGAAACCATGTGCCCACCACATCAACTTGAGTTAGATAAGATGATGATCTTTCCTTTATCACTTAAGGATCAAGAAAATAATGAGTTAAAAAATCTAATACCTACATCAATCCACTCCAGGGACCAGTTTCAAAGATAATTCTATAAAAAATACTTCCCCCATCACAAAACAACTGCACTTAAAAAGAGCATCCAATTTTTTTTGAAAAATATAGAGAGTCATTCTATGAAATATGGGAGAGGATAAAAGACACCCTAAATAAGGTTCCACACCATGATTTTTCTATTCCTGAACAAGTGATAATTTTCTATGAAGGGTTGGTCCCAGGGAACAAACAATTCATTAACGTGACATGTAATGGGACCTTTAAAAACAAATCCACTAATAATGCTTACAAGTATCTATATGGACTAGATGAACAAAACCAAACATGGGGAACATAAACATACTATGAGAAGACACCAAAATCTAGTGTAATTAACCCACATAGGGAGTAGTAAATCCTTAGGGAAAAACTTGTTGCACTCATGAGGAAGTTCGAGGAGATTGATCATAGGAAGGTCCATGAAATTTAAACTGTTGACCCTATTTGCACAATTTGTAACAAAAATGACCACAAGACCTAAAAATTCCCAACCATCCCTTCCATAAAATATGTTCTTTTAGGAGGACCACCAGTAGAGGTTAATGATCTGAACTTCTAGAATCCACAGTACCAAAACACATTCAATCCAAGGTACAATAACCATCTAGGATTCTGTTGAAAAGATAACCAATAACCCAACCAACAACCTAGTCAACCACAAGGACCAAAACCCTACCCTATAAAAAATTTTCAAAACCATAACCAGTTCCAACTACAACCAGTCCAATACCAACACCCTCCTATCCAATACCAATAACCAAAGTATCCTCCTGGGATAAACCAACCAGCACAAGCCCCTACTCAATCTGTCCCTCTTCGAATCCTTGAGCAGTTTTGTAAAAAAATGGAGAAAATGAACTTAGAAGTATCATACCTTAAACATGAACTACAAAGAATTAAAACCGAGAAGGAACCCATGCCAACTCATGTAGTACCATCCTCAAATTTAAGGGTAGAATCCAGTTACACATAAAACTATCATGAACAACTAAAAGTAGTAACTATTTTAAGAAGTGGGTGATCCATTGAGAAACCTGAACAAGCTAGTAAATAACCATTAAAAGCTTCAACAACGCATGAAAATGATGAAGAACCACCCATATATTTGAAAAAACCCAATGAGAATGTTAAGGAACTACAACCACACAAAACAGTCAAACAACCTTCTCCGTACCCTCAATGCATGAGAGGAAAAACTAAACCAGAACTGAATTAGACTTTGAGGTAAATATTCTCTCAGGTTAAGTTGAACATCCCCCTTCTTGATGCAATCCAAACCATTCTTTCCTACCCAGAGTACCTTAAGGACCTGTTAACTTTTAAAAGGAAATTTTCACATAAAACTAAGTCCTTTTGGATACTAATGTGAGTACCACAATTCAAGGGACCATTCCTTAAAAGTTAAAAGATCCAGGATGTCCATACATCAATGTTGAGATAAGAGAGAACAAAGTTGTCAAAGCCCGTTGTGATCTGGGAGATATTGTGAAAATCATTCCTTATGACATGTATTGTCAATTAGAGCTCAAAGAACTCCAACCCACATTTTTCACTCTTCAACTTACTGATCGTAGTGTTCGAGTTCCAAAGGGGATCTTAAATGATGTTTTGGTGAAAGTTGAAAATTTAATTTACCCAAATGACTTCACTATCCTTGATAATCACCCAATCTTAGGTACTAGGTAGAAAATCTCCATTATCCTTGATTGTACCTATAATTCCCCGACCCCAATTACCTAGAGTCAGTGCATTATTACATAACATTGGCATGATCACAAAAGATCAAGTCTCGAAAGACCGATTAGTTTAGTAGCCTTGGAAACACTAGATACATTCATAAATGTTACATTACATCATAAAGTGAAAAACTACAATAACATAGTCTTCATAGTCCACACCCATATCCCCTTCAGAATATCACTGCAGGTCAGTCATAAAATATTTCTTCACATCCTGGGAAAAATAAAATATAGAAAGGGGTGAGCTCAGATGATCAGTAAGGATAACAATATAGCGGGAATTTTCATAAATAAACATAAACATTTAAGGAAATGTATAACTAAAACAAAAGCCTTTTAAACTTGAACTTCATAATAATATGGAAAAAGTAAAATGAAATAATTCCATTTACTTATTCACATGGATATTCTATTAGTCAAATAATCACATGCAATATCAATAACCACTTTCATAATGATGGAATGCCTAATTCCAGACTATCATAACAATATAGTCAAGGCCTTATGCCAATAATACAAATAAGATTTTGTCAAGGCCTTTTACCAAGACACTAGTTTGTCTCATGAGACCTACCGATGCATCAAGGAGCTATAGCAGGCTCCACCCGTCACATACTAAGTCCAATTCATTCCTTATATGAATAGGTTTAAACATATCATAAACCATAACATAATCGTATCACATAAAACATGCATAAAGGGAATATAACATTTCCAAATTTCAATCACAAGATATCAATACAACATGTTGATATAATACAAACATTATCAAAACCATTTTCAATAAAAAAATAAAAGAAAAGTAAAACATGGTATTTATTTTTCATTTAAAAAAAAGTTATGGCTTGTAGAGGAAGCCGAAACTCAAATAATGGTCACGACGGTAGAGTAGTCGTTGTCGCCGCATACGTATGACAAAAAAAATCCCTTTTGTCATTTAGTAAAATGCTTCATATAAAAATATTACTTTTTAATAAACATAAAAGTAAAAGGGGTTTATACACTGTATTAAAGAAAGTTGTGCAAAAAACAAAATATGACTCAATGAAAGGAGATCGAGACGAAGTCCCTTACCTCATGTCCAACTTGAATCGATCGTTCTTTAATATCTGGAATAATACACTAGAGTTAATTTATACTTGATTAAGAACCTTTTTCAACTTCATTATTCCTTTTATATCACTTATTACCATGTTATGATCATTATGTAGTCATTTAAGTTAATAACGGTCGTTTTGTCGATCTTTGGTACTTGAGTCAACAATAAACTTCTTATAATTACAGGTTTTTTATGTGGTAGAATATCCATTATCTCCAGAATTATATTCATGATGTATATATCATATATATCATATATATCTAGTAGATACATGCATTTATAATATTACATATCATTTAGAGGTAAGAAATGAAATGCACCATTCATGGAGATGGTAAGACGTACGTACTCATGAACGCTACTTTCATTTCTATTCCGTATTTAATGGAATGAAACCATAATTATATAAAGGTATATTATAATTCCAGTATAATATAATATATAATATCATTAAATCCATCCTTTATACTTCCCACATATGACATTAACGATTCAAATCACTTTGAGGGGGCGGTAGTCCGCACTTCCTAAAATGAAATTATCGCGTTTACCCATAATGGAAATCATAAAGGTATGCCATAAATGAAAAATAAATAAGCATAAAGAAAACATAAACATAATATATATCATATATAAAAATAGTGTCATCATAATGGCAACCATGAGAGGTGTTAAAAGAAGATTTAACGATCATCGTTTTGTGAGGTAGTAATTTTCCACCCACAGAAACAGTATGTTCTTTAACCATTAGACGAAGGTGTGTGTATGTTTAAATCAAATACTTCTCATAAAAACATCCTAGTATATTTAATATACTAGTTTTTTACAAAATAAAGGAATAAAAAGAGTTTAAGGGGTTGGAGAAGCAAAATAAAACAAAATAACATAAGAGAAGACATTACCTTAAAATCAGGTAACGCTTTTTGATTTGAGACAAGGTATTCCTTGGGAAGACTTCTGCCCAAAGTTAGGATTCTAAGAGTAATATAGGGAAGTTTAGAGAGTTTTTGGGAAGAGTTTGGTTGATCCAAATTGCTTTTAAGGTGTGAATAAGGTGGTAGAGTTGGGGGCCTTTTATAAGAGGAGAGGAGGGGCACTCTTGGAAAGTCATGAAATGTTACATTATTATGAAATGATTTTTGAATTTTAAAGGTCACAAAATGATATATTTAAAGGATAAGGTGATAAAGGTTCTAAATACACCCATCTAATAGGATTTAGACAAGTTTAAGGCTTAGATTTTACATTATCTTTTCATTTTATTTAAATCTTTCATTAATGAGGTAATCGCTGCATCATCATGGTGTGATAAATAAATTTATTTATTTAATGCCTAAAAATTATAAAACAATTACCATGATGTAGGAAATAATTTTATCTTTATAATGGATATTTATAGTCGAAAAGATAACTTGTATAACTCCTTGTAAAAATTGTTTTAGTAAAACAATAAATGTTTGTGACATTTTTATTTTTACTTTAAATAAAAGGTATTAATGTCATTATCTTACCCAAGTGGCTCCATGGGGTCCCAAAAATTTACCCATGGATTGTCTTGGTCGGCCATGAGTTCTCAAATAAGAGTAGGACATGTGTTAAGGTAATTTAATATTATTATAACATTATTTTTACCTTAAATTACTCTAATTACTTCTAATCGCGGTTAATAAGACTCAAAAGTTACTATTCACCAAAATTTATTTTCATCCCAATGAACCAAATTTTACTTCCTAATTACAACCATGTATGTTGGATTTTCGAAATTAAATTCATAGAAGTGGTAAAATTTCATTTAAATGAAAAATCAGTTTTTTAACTACCACTTAGTGGTTTCACTATTCATCAAAAATCGAAGTTTTTCAGAAAAATTCAAAAAATTCACCCTAAGCTATATTTGATATTCAAAATTCAAAGATTATTTCTATTTTACCAAATTTAAAACATATAAGTTTCATTAATTAATTTTATAATAAATTCCCGTTGTCAAAAAAAATAGTTTGTTTTTAAGAAAAATATCAATCAAAAGATTGACAATTGTTTATGTCTAATTTCAAAATGAAATTAATTATAATGACCACCATTGGATAAAATGGTAAAAGTATATTATAATTATAATTTAAAACCAATAAATAATATAATTTATCACTATAAATTATTTTGATTAAAAAAGTTGTTTTTAATTAAAGTTTAGTATTTTACACTATTCATAAAAAATTGGAAGTTCTCAGAAAAAAATGAAAAATTTAACTTAGGATAATTTCGATATTCTGAATCCAAAAATTAAGTCCAAATTGAATAATAAAATTTATAAAATTTCAAAAATTGGGTATTTCTATTCATAACTGCTACTTTGATTGGTCACGGTGTGTTAGAACTTGAGGTTGCGTACAACACACACTGCTCTATTATTCAAAGAGAAGCATACCATGGAAGCTTGGGGTGTTAGATTCTACCCTCCTTCAAATAATTTCATCCTCGAAATTTCTAGAATATTACTACATAAAAATACTTGGGTGGTTCTTCATCATAAGTTCCTTGGGTTCCCATGTTGCCTCTTCTATCTTATGGTTCCTCCATAGAACTTTTATCAGACGAGTCGTCCGGTTTCTCAGCACTTGTTCTCTCATATCCAGAATCCTAACAGGCTCTTCGTAATAAGATAGATCGGGTTCCAGTACTAATTCCTCATAGGTGAGTACATGCATTGGGTCAGGCATGTATTTTCTCAACAGTGATACGTGGAACACATCGTGAACTTTAGAGAGACTTGGAGGCATTGCCAAACGGTAAGCTACAACCCCAATTCGTTCTAGAATTTCGAATGGTCCGATGTACCTGGGGATTAATTTTCCCTTCATACCGAATCGTATAACTCCCTTACATGGAGATACCTTCAAGAAAACATGATCTCCTACATGAAATTCCAAATCCTTCCTTCGGTTATCGACATAGCTCTTCTGCCTAATTTGAGTTGTTTTGATGTGATTTTGGATCACCTTCACCATTTCCATCGTTTCCTCAACAATTTCTAGGCCTATGAATTTTATTCCACCAACATCATCCCAACAGGTTAGTGTGTGAAATCTCTTTCCATATAACGCTTCATATGGTGCCATCCGAATACTTGAATGGAATATATTGTTATAGGAAAATTCTACCAGAGGTAAATTTTGATCCCACTTACCCTGAAAGTCAAGTGAGCATGATCTCAACATGTCTTCTAAGGTTTGAATAGTCCATTCTGATTGTGCATCTGTTTGAGGGTGGTAAATAGTGCTCAAATGAAGTTCAGTGTCCAGGGATTTCTGAAGACTTTTCCAGAATCTTGATGTAAAAAGGGGATCACGATCCGAAATAATCGATAGGGGTACTCCATAAAGTCTTAAAACTTCGTTAATATACAGTCTTGCTAAACGTTCAAGTGGTAAATCTTCTCTTATAGTAAGAAAATGTGCTGACTTGGTAAGACGATCAACAATGACCCATATTGCATCATTCCTTCTAGGAGTCTTTGGTGGTCCCATGACAAAGTCCATCGTAATATTATCCCATTTCCACTCAGGTATGGGAAGAGGTTGCATAACTCCTCCAGAAAGTTGCCTCCCAGCTTTCACTTGTTGACAAATCATGCATCTTGACACAAAATCAGCAATCTCCCTCTTCATGTTGTCCCACAAAAAATGTTCCTTCAAATCTATATACATATTAGTGATACGAAGGTGTATAGATAAATTGGAACCATGTGCATCATCCAATAATTCCCTTTTTAGACCAGTTATATTGGGAAAACAAAGTCTCTTCCCAAATTTCAAAATTCCATCTTCATACACCAAGTCACTCAATCTCCCATTATTCACAGCTTTACTCTTATTTTGAAACTCCTCATCATCGGTCTGAGAACTATTAATCCTTTCTAATAAAGATGGTTTGGAAGCCATTTGAAAAAGCATTGATGTTTCACCTTCTATAGTTATTCCCATGTCCATCTTCACTAGATCTATGAAAATAGGATCCCTTTCAATTCTCATATTGTTTAAAACTCCATGATATTTTCTAATCAAAGAATCTGCCACCTTATTTGCCTCCCTTGGGTGGTAGTGTATCGTGCAATCATAATCCTTGAGTAATTCAAGCCATCTCATTTGCCTCATGTTGATTTCTTTTTGTGAGAAATATACTTCAAACTCTTGTGATCAATATAAATCTCACATTTTCACCATAGTAGTAGTGTCTCCATATCTTCAAAGAAAAGATCACAGTGGCTAAATCAAGATCATGAGTAGGATAGTTTTTCTCATGAATTTTCAACTATCGTGATGCATAGGCTATAACCCTATCATTCTGCATAAGGACATAACCAAGTCCTTTCTTCGATGAATCACTATAAATAACGAACCCATCATTCCCCAATGGTAGAGTCAATATAGGAGCATTGACTAATATTCTATTTAGTTCTTTGAAACATTCTTTACACTCTTTTTTCTAAACAAATTTAACCCCTTTACGTGTCAGGTTCGTTAATGGGTTAGCCAATCGGGAAAAATTCTGGACAAGGAATCGATAATAACCTACTAAACCAATAAAATGGAATACCTCAGTTATACTCGTCAGTGCTGGCCATTCTTGGATTGCTCTTGTCTTAGAAGGATCAATAGAGATTCCATCCTTAAAGACAATATGTCCAAGAAAATAAATCTCATGAAGCCAGAATTCACACTTGCTAAACTTCCCATATAATTCATGTCTTCTAAGAGTCTTTAGAATAATTACCAAGTGATTTTCATGATCTTCATAGATTTTGGAGTATACCAAGATATCATCATTAAATACCACTAATAAGTCATCAAGATATTCCTTGAAAACTCTATTCATTAGATCCATGAAGACAGAGGGTGTATTGTTCAATCCAAAAGGCATTACTGTGAACTAGTAATGCCCGTACCTAGTTCGAAATGCCGTCTTCGGAATGTATTCCTTATTCAAACACAATTGATGATATCTAAATCTAAGGTCAATCTTTGAAAAGTATTGAGCTCCATGAAGTTGGTCGAATAAATCATCAATGTGAGGTAGGGGATACTTGTTCTTTATTGTTATAGCATTGATTTCCCTGTAGTCAATGCACAACCTCATAGATCCATCCTTATTTTTTACAAAAAGAACAGGAGCTCCACATGGAGAAACACTAGGGAAAATAAATCCCTTATAACTCAATTCCTCTAGTTGTTTCTTTAGTTCCACTAATTCCACAGTGGCCATTCTATATGGGGTCTTCGATATGGGCCTTGAACCAGGCATTAGGTCAACAGAAAACTCAACTTCTCATTCTGGAGGATGCCCAAGTAAATCTTCTGGAAACACATCAACATATTCTCTCACAATAGATACATCCTCTATTTGAACATTCCCTTCCTCACCCATAGTTATTTCATTCTCTTCCTCCCCAATAAGTGAATTTAGTTGAGCTACTGGGGGTGGATCTAGATAGGAATTAGGTGGTGATGATTCTGCTCTAAAGATAAGGTGTTCCTTATCATCATCATCAAAAATCGTAACCTCTTTCTTCTTACAATAAATCTTCACATCATGTTCTGAAAGCTAATCCATATCTAATATTATATCAAATTCAATCATGGGTATGATGATGAGATCAACAGATAAAGAACATTTATGTGCTCTAATGGGAACTGATTCACAAAACCTTGTTGCAATGATATTTCCCTTAAGAGTTTTGACTGAAAATTCCCCTGTTAAATCGAATTGAAAATATCTAATTTTCTTAGCAAACTGGGAAGATATGAAACAATGCGATGATCTAGAATCAAATAATGCATTTTCTAAACTTGAGGAAACCATTGAATTACCTACCACCACGTCTTTCAGAGCTTCTACCTCACCGGTAGTGATAGCATAAGCTTGTCCTTGATCCCTTGGCCTTTTCTGAGGTAAGTTCTCCTGACGCTTAGGAAATTCATTTTCATAATGTCCCATCTCCCTGCAATTGTAGCATTGAACATTGGTATCTTCTTTCTTCCCCTTGCAATCACGAGCTTAGTGGACTTTTTCAACACACTTGTAACAGACTCCCATTCCTTTCAAGCAAGTACTGGGGTGTTTCTTCCCACATTTACTACAAGATGGATAATCAAATTTTCCCTTATTCCCCTTATTTCCATTTCCAAAGTGATCAGAAGATCTATTCCTCTCTTGCTTTTCTTTAAAGTCGTAAGACTTAGAGAATTACTTTTCTGTCTTAATAGCACACGAGACAATGTCTTCATATAATGAGAAGGATTGTGAGACCAATGATCAATGGATAAATGGTTTTAAACCATCAAAGAAATGATCAATCTTACTTCTTGGGTTACATATATAATCTGCAGCATGCCTCGCTAACCTTGTAAAGTTAGACTCATACTTTGCGACATTCTCATCCTCCTTTTGCCTTAGACTCAGAAATTGCCTTTCCATATCTGCTCGATGGTCACAAGGAAAGTATTTTTCTAAGAAAATCTCTTTGAACTCTCTCCATTCCATATTTGATACTTCTTCATCTTCCTTTTTATTTTGAATCAATGACCACCATTGATCAGCATCTCCAGTGAGGCGGTAAACTGCCATGATAAACTTTCCCCTTTCACTACTCCCCAAGGCATGAAATATTTTCTATAAGGAATTTATTCATTTCTCAGCTACTAAGGGATTTGTACTCCCATTGAATGTTGGGGTTTGTTGCCTCATGAAATGGTCTAACATTGATCCTCCACATTGTAGATCAGGGTGCTCCATACGAGTAAGGTTATTATTCATAACCTGAGTGAGTTGTCCCAGTATGGTGATAAGCTGATCAGCACTAGTTGTATCACCAGCTCTACTATAATTATCTTGAGCAGGAGGGAAATTCCTACATGGAGTGTGTTAATTGATATAGTTTTCATTCCTTCCACTAGGCGCCATTTATAAACAATGTCATAAACTAGATTAATTTATGAATCTAAATACATAATTCCATACTTGTAAAACACTTAACATAAATTGAACAGTTTATGGATATAATACATAATCATAAAAATGTTTTCTTTGAGGAAGTATATACTCATAAACCCTTCATAATGGTTTTTAAAGAAAATGAGAATTATCCTAATCATATCCTCCGGGAGTGTCGTAACCAAGAGTGCATCAAGGCCCATTGTCATGCACCAGTTCCCGTTCGAGTCTTGATAAAAGCGGTGTTTTTGGGTTTTACCCCTAGGTACATCTGTGCCAGAGCTTCCTCTACCTGCTCGTATCCAGATAGGGATGTATTTCTTGAAAAACTCAAAAAATCTCTATAATACCAAAATTCTAGGATGTTCGTCTATACTAATCCTCAAAGTCTATCTTAGGGATATGTGCTCTAATCAGAGTTTTTCTAAATCTAGCTTCCAAGGTTAGTACTAAACTACCTCTGATACAAACTGTAACGCCCCGAACCCAATTACTCAGAGTCGGTGCATTATTACGTAACATTGGCATGATCACAAAAGATCAAGTCTCGAAAGACCGATTAGTTTAGTAGCCTTGGAAACACTAGATACATTCATAAATGTTATATTACATCATAAAGTGAAAAAATACAATAACATAGTCTTTATAGTCCACACCCATATCTCCTTCAGAATATCCCTACAGGTCAGTCATAAAATATTTCTTCACATCCTGGGAAAAATAAAACATAGAAAGGGGTGAGCTGAGATGCTCAGTAAGGATAACACTATAGCGGAAAATTTCATAAATAAACATAAACATTTAAGGCACTGTATAACTAAAACAAAAGACTTTTAAACTTGAACTTCAGAATAATATGGCAAAAGTAAAATGAAATAATTCCATTTACTTATTCACATGTATATTCTACTAGTCGAATAATCACATGCAATATCAATAGCAACTTTCATAATGATGAAATGCATAATGCCAGACTATCATAACCACATAGTCAAGGCCTTGTGCCAAGACTACAAATAAGATTTTGTCAATGCCTTGTGTCAAGACACTAGTTTGTCTCATGAGACCTACCGATGCATCGAGGAGATATAGTGGGCTCCACCCGTCACATACTAAGTCTAATGCATTCCTTATATGAAAAGGTTTAAACATATCATAAACCATAACATAATCATATCACACAAAACATGCATAAAGGAAACATAACATTTCCATATTTCAATCACAATATATCAATACAAAACATTGATAGAATAAAAACATTTTCAAATCCATTTTCAATACCAAAATAAAAGAAAAGTAAAATATGGTATTTATTTTTCATTTTAAAAAAAAGTTAATTCTTTTAGAGGAAGCCGAAACTCAAATAATGGTCACGGCAGTGGAGAAGTTGTTGTCGCCGCATACGTACGACAAAAAATACATTCCCTTTTGTCGTTTAGTAAAACAATTCGTATAAAAAAGATTCCTTTTGAATAAACATAAAAGTAAAAGGTGTTTATACACCATATAAAAGAAAGTTGTGTATAAAATAAAATATGCCTCAATGAAAGGAGATTGAGACGAAGTCCCTTACCTCGTATCCAACTTGACTCGATCATTCTTTAATCTCCTGAATAATAAACGAGAGTTAATTTCTAATTTCTTAAGAACATTTTTCAAGTTCATTATTCCTTTTATATCACTTATTACCATGTTATGAACATTATGTAGTCATTTAAGTTAATAACGGTCGTTTTGTTGATCTTTGGTTCTTGAGTCAACAATAAACTTCTTATAATTACAAGTTGTTTATGTGGTAGAATATAAATTATCTACAGAATTATATTAATGAATTAAATATCATATATATAATATATATCTAGTAGATACATTCATTTATAATATTACATAACATTTAGAGGTAAGGAATGAAACACACCATTTATGGAGACGGTAAGCCGTACGTACGCATGAACGCTACTTTCATTTCTATTTCGTATTTAATGGAATGAAATAATAATGATATAGAGGTTTATTATAATTCCAGTATAATATCATATATAATATCATTAACTCCATCCTTTATACGTCCCACATATGGCATTAACGATTGAAATCAATTTGAGGGGGCGGTAGTCCGCACTTCCTAAAATGAAATTATCACATTTACCCATAATGGAAATAATAAAGGTATTCCATAAATGAAAAATAAATAAGCATAAAGAAAACATAAAAAATAATATATATCATATATATAAATAGTGTCATCATAATGTCCACCATTATAGGTGTTAAAAGAATATTGAACAATCATCGTTTTGTGAGGCAGTAATTCACCACCCACAGAAAAAGTATGTTCTTTAACCATTAGACGAAGGTTTGTGTAAGTGTAAATCAAATAATTCTCATAAAAACGTCCTAGTATATTGAATATACTTGTGTTGTTACAAAATAAAGGAATAAAAAAGTTTAAGTGGTTGGAGAAGCAAAATAGAACAAAAGAACATAATAGAAGACATTACCTCAAAATCGGGTAACTCTTTTTGATTTGAGCCAAAGGCTTCCTTGGTAAGACTTATACCCAAAGTGAGGCTTCTAGGAGTAAGATATGGAATTTGAGAGAGTATTTGGGAAGAGGTTGGATGAGAAAAATGGCTTTGAAGGTGTGAATAAGGTGTTATAGGTGGGGGGATTTTATAAGAGGAGAGGAGGGGCACTCTTGGAAAGTCATGAAATGTTACCTTATTATGAAATGATTTTCGGATTTTAAAGGTCCCACCATGATACATTTAATGGATAATGTGATAAAGGTTCGAAATAAACCCATCCAATAATATTTAGACAAGTTTAAGTCTTAGAGTTTACCTTATCTTTTCATTTTATTTAAATCTTTCATTAATGAGGTAATTGCTACATCATCATGATGTGATAAATAAATTTATTTATTTAATGCCTAAAAATTATAAAAAAATTACCATGATGTAGGAAATATTTTTATATTTCCAATGGATATTTATAGTCGAAATTATAACTTGTATAACCCCTTGTAAAAATTGTTTTAGTAAAACAATACATGTTTGTGACATTTTTATTTTTACTTCAAATAAAAGGTATTAATGTCATTATCTTACCCAAGTGGCTCCATGAGGTCCCAAAAATTGACCCATGGATTGTATTGGTCGGCCATGAGTCATAAAATAAGAGTAGGACATGTGTTAAGGTAATTTTATATTATTATAACATTATTTTTACCTTAAATTACTTTAATTACTTCTAATCGTGGTTAATAAGACTCAAAAGTTACTATTCACCAAAAATTATTTTCATCCCATTGAACCAAATTTTACTTCCTAATTAAAACCATGTATGTTGAATTTTTGAAATTAAATTCACAGAAGTGGTAAAATTTCATTTAAATGAAAAATCAGTTTTTTAACTACCACTTAGTGGTTTCACTATTCCTCAAAAATCGACGTTTTTTCAGAAAAATACCAAAAATTCACCTTAAGCTATATTTGATATTCAAAATTAAAAGATAATTTCTATTTTACCAAATTAAAAACATATAAGTTTCATTAATTAATTTTATAATTAATTCCCGTTGTCAAAACAAATAGGGTGTTTTTAAGAAAGAATATCAATCAAAAGATTGACAATTGTTTATGTCCAATTTCAAAGTGAAATTAATTCTATTGACCACCATTGGATAAAATGGTAAAATTATATTATAATTATACTTTAAAACCCCTAAATAATATAATTTATCACTATAAATTATTTTTATTAAAAAATTTGTTTTTAATTAAAGTTTAGTATTTTACACTATTCATAAAAAATTGGAAGTTCTCAGAAAAAACAAAAAATTCAACTAAGGATAATTTCGATATTTCGAATCCAAAAATGAAGTCCAAATTGAATAATAAAATTTATAAAATTTCAAAAAATGGGTATTACTATTCATAACGGCTACTTTTATTGGTCGTGGTATGTTAGAACTCGAGGTTGCATACAACACACACTGCTCTATTATTCAAAGAGAAGCGTACCATGGAAGCTTGAGGTGTTACAATCCCTTCTTAGATTTAATCAACTTATTCATCCGAGTCTGAAATGGGAACATGACCATCACCTTTTGAAACATGAGTCTATACTTGAACATCTACAATGAAAACACTAAAATTGTGGATGATGAAGAGATTCATGAGGTTAATTGTATTTGTAGTGTTGATAGTGAACTCGAGGAACATCAAGGGATTACTGAAGGATGTTTAAGTCAAGAAGAGATTTATTTTCTTTGTTCACATGAGGGAAATTTGTCTCATTATCTTGAATCACTTTTATATAGATCTATTGATAATTTTCTCAAATCACCAATAAATTATACCATTGGTGAAATCAATAAAATTGAGTCCATACCTATTCAGGACACTAATATGGCCGATTTAGTGGATGAAAATTATGTTCATAATGAACCAATTATATCAAGAAATCTGAACAAATAAACTATGTTTAATACAAAGTCCCATCCTTTCTTGGAAAGTGATAACCAATCAGATTTAAAATTTGAGGTCTTATCTTCATCACTCAAGTATGAATTCTTAGGGGAAAATTGAGCCTTTCCTATTTTTATTTCTTCTTCTCTTGAATCCAATAAAGAGATGATGCTACTAGATGTCCTAATAAAGCATAAGAAAGTAATTGTATGGACCCTTTCTGATATCCCTAGGATTAACCCACTCATTGAAACTCATAAAATTGTTATTGATTCTGAATCCAAACCATGTTGTCAACATTAACGGAGACTAAATCCAAATCTTATGGATGTGGTAATGAAAGACCTTCTTAAGTTATGAAAAGTGGGTATTATATACCCCATTGTTGAGTGTGAGTGGCTGAACCCATTTCAAGTTTTCCCAAAGAAAACTGAAATTACTGTGATAACTAATGAGGATGGTGACCTTATCCCCACAAGGGTAAGTAGTGGATGGAGAGTCTATATTGACTATAGGAAGCTCAACATTTTTACCAAGAAAGACAATTTCCCCTTTCCCTTTATTGATCAATTCCTTGATCGTGTAGCAGGTCATCAATTCTATTGCTTCCTAGATAGATTATTAAGTTATAATCAAATCGAGGTCTCTTTAGGGGATCAAGGAAAAACAACCTTCACTTATCAATTTGGCACTTTTTCCTTCAAACGCATTCCCTTTGGGTTATGTAATGCTCCTGGTACCTTCCAGTGGTGTATGATGGGAATATTCTCAGACATGGTGGGGGATTGTTTAGAGGTCTTCATAGATGACTTCTCCATCTTTGGGGATACTTTTGAGGGATGCCTTATGAATTTTGAAAGGGTTTTGTCTAGATGCGAGGATAAGAATCTCATCTAGAATTGGAAAAAATGCCATTTCATGGTAAAAGAAGGAATTGTTTTAGGCCCTCTGGTATCTGGTAGTGGAATTTAAGTTGATAAATCCAAGTTTGACACCATTCATCACCTTACATCACCCAAAACTGTCAAGGAAGTGAGGTATTACTTAGGACATTATGGTTTCTATAGAAGGTTCATTAGAAATTTCAGCTCTATTTATCTACCAATTTGTGCTCTATTAGTGAAGGGTGGTCTATTTTTATGGACAGAAAGCTGTGAAAAATCATTATCTACACTCAGGTAAACTCTTATCTCTCCACCTATCATGAAATCTATAAATTGGAAAATTCCTTTTGAGATCATGTGGGATGTGAGTGACTTCGATGTAGGAGCAGTCTTAGGACAACAGTGTGAGAAAACTCCATGTGTCATTTATTATTCAAGAAAATATTTAAATAATGCACAAATAAAATACACCACCATCGAGAAAGAGTTGATTGATATTGTCTTTTCATTAGAAAAATTCAGGTCCTATCTATTAGGATCACCCATCATTGTCTTCACTAACCATTCATCCCTAAAATACCTTTTCCAAAAACAAGATGACAAAGCTGGATTGATTAGGTGGGTCCTTATTCTTCAAGAGTTCTATTTAACCATTAAGGATAAAAAGAGTGTTGAAAATGTTGTAGCTGATCACCTCTCTAAGATGGAATTAAAAGACAACTTAGATAACCTTTCTGTGTCTGATTCATTTCCCAATGAGAACCTTTATTCTGTGAGGGATTTCCCATGGTATGCTGACATAGAAAACCATTTGGTGATGTGTGACATTACAAAATCCCTAGGGACCCAAGATAAGAGTAAATTCCTTTTTGATGTCAAACACTTTGTGTTTTATGATCCTTACCTCTTCAAGTTCTGTCCTGATCAAATCTTTAGAAGATGTGTTCCTGAGTTTGAGTAATAATCCATTCTAAAATTATGTCATGAAGAGGCATGTGGAGGCCACTTTTCCACAAAGAAAACCACTAAAAAGGTCATCAAAATTGGTTTCTACTGTTCTAACCTCACTAAGTATTCCTTCTAATTCTGCAAAAGTTGTCCTCAATGTCAACAATTAGGATCCATTACCAAAAGGAATCAAATTCCCCTCACTCCTATTCTAGTCATTTAAATATTTTATTATTGGGGAATTGATTTCTTGGGACCCTTCCCAAACTCTAGGGGTACCTCTACATCCTCTTAGCTGTTGATTATGTCACTAAATGGGTTGAGGCCATTCCCACCAAGTCCAATGACCATCATGTTGTGATCCAATCTCTGAAAGAGCACATATTTTCTCGATTTGGAATTCCTAGGTCTATAATCCATGATCGAGGAACCCATTTATACAACTGACCATTCTCTTCACTCATGTCTGTGTATGGGATTTCTCATAAAGTTTCCACTGTGTACCATCCTCAAACCAATGGTCAAGATGAGTTAGAAAATAAGGATATTAAGAAAATTCTTGAAAAACTGTCAATCCATCTAGGAAATATTGGTCCGAGAAACTCTTGGATGCCCTTTGGGCATATCATTCAGCATTCAGAACCATCCTAGGAATGTCACCATATAGGTTTTTTTATGGAAAATCATTCCATTTACCTATTTTAATTGATTATAAGGTATTTTGGGAAGTCAAAAAAATGAATTTTTACATTTCTTTGGCCAAAGAAAAGAGGAAATTTGATATTAATGAACTTGAGGAACTTAGGATGGAGTATTATTAAAATTCAAGGATAAGTAAAGCTAGATTTAAAGACTACCAATCTAGTAATATCAAAGTTATACACTTTGAACTGGGAAAATGTGTGCTCTTGTATAGTTCGAAACATCATTTACATCTAGGAAAGTTAAGGTCTAGATGGTCAGGTGCATTCATAGTGCATCATGTGTACCCCCATGGGGCAGTAGAGATTCAAGATCCCACAAGTGGTCACATTTTCAAGGTAAATGCTCATAGGTTAAAACCATTCATTTAATCATTCAATAAATAGGAAACATAGGTTGAGTTAACTAAGACAACAAATAAACCAGGAAAAAATTTATAGATTTAGGATCCATGTCAGTCTAATGACGTTAATAAGAATCACTACACGGGAGGAAAACCATGGTTTTCATGTTTCTAATATTTTTGAATCATATTTATTTTTCAAGTAGGATTAATGAATCATTTTTATATTTAGAAAAAATTTAGACTATTTACATGTTTTTCTATTACGAGTATGGATGGGTATGAAAGGGGAGCACCATATTCATCCGTGTCACGTGGTGTGATCCCTGAGTAATACCTTACACATAAATTGAAAAATAAGGCAATGTATCATTATTTTATTTTATTTTATTTTTCTGTGTTTTTATGTTAAAATAAAAATACAAAAAAATAATGATTAAAAAAAATTAAAAGGACATGTCATAGGTCGTGGGGAAAACCCCGTCACAACCGGTGAAGCGGCGGGGACTCGAACCGGGGACCGAAGGGAGAGAGGGGAGTGTGCTTACCACTAACCTATGACTTATTGTGTTTCCTTCTTATATTTTATTTATATATATACTTATAATTTAAAATTTATATATCCACACACACACACACAGACACACACACACATATAAATATTATTCTAATTTTTACTTGTTCCTAGTATCGGTCTTTGGTATGCTTAAATAAACAGGTGGATTTTTTTCCTTTCCTTTTATTTTTTTATTTAAAGAAACCTTACGGGGTTCCCATTATGTTCTAATTGTGTTGGTGTGTAAGATTTAGGGGATATTGAGATTTATGTATTTTTAGTAAATTCATATTTCCTCTAGGTGTACAAACACAAAATTCCACCATTTACGAGGCTTCTTTGAGTGACATGGAGATTAAAGGAGTAATCAGGAGTGTTAGGAACTTCAACTTCAAAAAACAAGGTGAATTTGTTCCATATTTCTTATTTCAAATTATTTTTATAACTCCTCTCATCCACCTCTACCCCCTTATAAATTTTATTTCCTTTTAACACTGGGGAAAGTGTTATTCTAAGTTGGGGGGGGGGAGAATAAAAAAAATCAATTTTGTGTGTATAAAAAAATTTGTGGAAGTAAAAATTTCTTTATCCTTGAACATGATAACACACATTGCACACTTTTAAACTGAATATAAAATAATTTAGCATTCCCTGATTCTGATTTTAATCCATATATAATTTCATGAGCATAGATTTTGGAATGTGTGGCCATCTAATGTGATTTTTCACCATTTATATTTTCATCCATTTAATAACAAAAAAAACACAATGCATGTTATTTGGATAGTTGGGTATTAGTTTTAGTTTATGTGGCCACCCAAATACATATCATATGTTTGGTTATCAATTTAGTTTTAATATGATTATTCAATAAAAATAATAATAATAATAAATTTGTGCGTAGAGAAATGAAATGACATAATGCATGTCTTTCATTACTTAAGGATCGTGACTCCATAGTTGTCTGGCCCAGAGTTAGTAATTTTATCTCTATTTGTGGTAATTTGAATTTGTTTTTGATTGAGTTAACTTGAGATGATGTCTGAGTATGTGGGATTCACTTGCTTCCCTAAGGCCTTTAATCCTAGGAGTCACCGGAAAAGTCTTACTACATGGGTTGTATCTATTGAGTGAAATTTCAATTACCATGGAAAAATTTCAAAAAAAATAAATGAATAGTCAACTTAATATTGAAATGTGATTCCACCTAACACTTCCATCATTTCACCCTTGAAAAAAGATGAACCCCCCATGTCTATTGCGATGCACAACACATCATCACGCTTAATTGATATTGGATGAAATATGATGATGAATTTGAACAAAATAATGGGTTCGAGACTGATATATTCTTTTAAAAATATCTTGTATTAAAATATTTTTATGGGTTTCATGATTTTTTTGTATAATGGGTTTTGGTGATCATTGTGTATTAATTTTTTTTTGGAAAAGTGAATTCAAATTTCATACTTTTGAGATATATTTTGCTTGGAACTATAAAAACTCAAGTTGGGAGGGTGTGATTAGACACTGAATGAGGATAATATTCATTGTTAATATAAATAATATGCATTTTATTTATTATTCATAAACATTATTTTAGTTCATTTTACACTTTGAACATTAATTTAAATTATGATTGTAATTCCCTCTTAAAATGCACTATTACATGGTACAATTTTGAACACCTCCTAAAATAAAAAATGCTCATGATTTTATTTGAATATTTTATTTTCATGTTTCTGATTACATTGGAAAAAATTCATAATGTTGGATTGTTGGAATGTTCACATTAGAATACCACCAAAATGGTCTTTCATGGAAACACATTCTGGGTATAGTAAACTAGACACCATCCAAATAAAAAGACTGTAGCAGCCAGGATACAAGCTCAATAATTCTCAAAATTTAACTGAAGATATATTAAATCATGGGGAATATTTCATTAGACAGTGTACAAAGATAATTTTGATGTTTGTATGGAGTTACAGGTGGCCCAAGTTGGAGATAAAATTCTGGGCCAGATTCTGCGGCCCAGAACAACATCACACCATTTTACACATATCTTGTAAAACGTAAACTCTTTTGGTCTGAAACTTTACAGAAGGTTAGGGGACATCTGGATATTCATTTTCTTCTTCTATTAAACACTCTACTTTAGCCAAATATAAGTTCATTTAGGAACCTGTGTTTAGTGGATGAAAGTTGGATGTCACATTGGGTCAAGAGTGGAAAAGTGTAAGTTCTACAAGATTTCCACCACCCTAATCCTACAATACTAAAATCGGATGATTTTAAATATTGGAGACTCTACCCAAAGCCCCAAAAATTACTATTTAAGGTAGTGTTGTTGGAGGATTTAATCATATTTAGTGCATTTTTTAATTGTAATGTTATGTTGCAATTTTTTTGCCTTGAGTTTGTATTTCTCATGTATGTTGTTCAATTCATATTAGTTTCTTAATAAAAATTCTTCTTCTCCTATTATTATGTTCTTCTTCATATCACATTGATACCATTGTTTCATGGTTTGAATTTATTCACACCAAACCTTGTGAGATTATCACACAACAGTGGAGTGATTGTTAATTCATTGTTTTTTTACTTCTCCATTTCCTCCCTCATGAGTCTACTTTCTACATCCATTGAAACCATAGAATAAATGGAGAGATAACCCACTTAAGGGTTGATCCAAGGGAGTAGAAAGGGGCTGTATTGGATTTTATTTCGCACTCCATTAATGTCTAATCACTTCTTTTAATTGAGAATTTTGTTTGACGATCTTTAAACTTCTTTGTCCTTGTTGAATTGACAAGTGATAATACAAAATTTTACCTTGTAGTGCTCAAAAATTTTATCCTTCAAGTGTATAGGTGATTAGTATTAGGGTTTTTAGTAATTAAACTATTAAGTTATGATGTTGTTTGATATTATTAAATGAACCTATCTCAAATAAAAGAAATTAAAATAGATGAAAAAGGAATGAATCCAATCCACCCGAAGTGATAACCTAGGATCAACTCATTATTTTAAATGGAATTCACTTAAGTATCTTAAAATTCACTTAAAACTATATAAAATCAACCCATGTTGGCCAATTCATAGCCAAAAACAATATATATAATGTATGTGTCTATAGGATACTTCTTAGGTCCCTGAGGATTTGACAACCCAATCTAAATTTCAAGCGACCGCTTGACCCTAAAATCTTGGGTAAATTTGCGCGAGACCAAATTTTGGTGACATTTAAAGGGACCCAAGTAATTCATCTCAACACTCATCCTATTCTACCCCATTTATATTTTCTCACCCCAAATTCTATTATGTTTTTGCTTTCTCTCTTTTTTCTTCTTTTGGCGCATGTCCGCTTACACCCGTGATAACTCAACAAGATTAGTTAGGGTGAAAAGTCATGGGTTGGGGAGTCAAGTAAACCAAGGGAACCCATTAAATCAGATCCTAATCTTCCAAATACTCTGCAGTAAAAAATATATCCCATTTCAATGGAAGGTCTTCAAAGAAACCAACTCATAAACCCAGGCGGGAACTAAAATAGAAATCCAAATGAGGCAGCCCCAAACTTGGAGAATACAGTAGATAAAACCATGAATGACTACCTCACACCTAGATAGACCAATGCACCTTCTTGCATTAGGAATACTTCCCTAGGAGAATCCCACTATGTTTTTAAATCTCATGTCCTAAACCACATTCCAACCTTCCATGGGATGGAGTAAGAAATTCCATACCGTCATGTCAAAGAGTTCAATGACATTATTGAAACCATGTGCCCACCACATCAACTTGAGTCAGATAATATGAGGCTATTTCATTTCTCACTTAAGGATTGAGGTAATAATTGGTTAAACAATCTAAGACCTACATCAATCCACTCCAGAGACCAATTTCAAAGATAATTCTACAAAAAATACTTCCCCTATCACAAAAAAATTTCACTTAAAAATAGCATCCAATTTTTTTTTGAAAAAGAATGAGAGTTATTATATTAATCATGGGAGTCGTTTAAAGACACCCTAAACACTTTTACACACCATGGTTTTTCTATTCCTGAACAAGTGAGAATTTTATTTGAAGGGTTGGGACCAAGGAACAAACAATTCATTGACATGCTGTGTAATGGGACCTTTAAAAACAAATCCCCTAATGATGCTTACAAGCATCTAGAAGGAATAGGCGAACAAAACCAAAAATGGGGAACATCACCTTACTATGAGAAGCCAATCAAATATAGTCGAATTCACACACATAAAGAGGTAGAAATACATAAGGTGAAACTTGCTGCACTCACTTGGAAGGTCGAGGAGATTGATCTTAGGAAGGTACATAAAATTTAAACTATTGACCCTATTTGCACAATTTGTGACAAACATGACCACAAGACTGATAAATTCCCAACTATCCCTTCCAATGAAGTTGTTATTTTAGGAGGACCACTAGCAGAGGTCAATGCTCTGAACTTTAAAAATCCACAGTAGCAAAACACTTTCAATCCAAGGTACAATGACCATCTATAATTCTTTTGGAAAGATAACCAACAACCCAACCAACAACCTAGTCCGCCACAAGGACCAAACCCCTAACCTCCAGAAAATTTTCAAAAACATAACCAGTTCCAACCACAACTAGTACAATAAAAACACCCTTCTATAAAATACCTACAACCAATCCAATAACCAAAGTATCCTCCTGGGATAAACCAACCAGCACAAGCCCCTACTCAATCTGGCCCTCTTCTAATCCTTGAGCAGTTGTGTAAACAAATGGATAAAATGAACTCAGAAGTATCATCCCTTAAACATGAACTACAAAAAATTAAAATTTGGAAGGAACCCATGCCTAATCAGGCGGTACCATCCTCAAATTTAAGGGGAGAATTCAGTTACACACAAAACTCTCATGAACAACTCAAAGCTATAACTATTTTCAGAAGTGGGAAATACATTGAGAAACCTGAACAAGCCATTCCAGATCCATTAAAAGATTCAAAAATGAATAAAAATTATGAAGAACCACCCATAGATTCTAAAAAAACCAATGATAATGTGAAGGAACTACAATGACACCAGACAATCAAACAACCTGCTTATTTCCCTCAACTCATGAGAGGAAAAACTAAACCAGATCTGAATGAGAATTTGGGGGAAATCTTATCTCTGGTTAAGTTGAACATCACCCTTCTTGATGAAATCAAAACCATTCCTTCCTACTCAAAAAACCTTAAAGTCTTGTTCACTTTTAAAAGGAAAATTTCACATAAAAACAAAGTCCTTTTGGCTTCTAATGTGCGTACCACCATTCAAGGGACCATTCCTCCAAAGTTAAAAGATCCTGAATGTCCATATATCAATGTTAAGATAGGAGAGAACAATGTTGTAAAAGACATTTTTTATATGGGAGCTAGTGTAAACCTCATTCCTTATTCAATTTATTGTCAATTAGGGCTTGAAAAACTTCAAACCAAATCTATCACTCTTCAACTTTCTGATGGTAGTGTTCGAGTTCCAAAGGGGATCTTAAAGGATGTTTTGGTGAAAGTTGAAAATTTAATCTACCCAGCTAAATTCATTGTCCTTGAAAATCACCCAAGCTTAGGTTCTAGGGAGAAAACACCCTTCATCCTTGGTCATCATTTCTTAGCAACAATCAACTTAGTTATCTGAGTCTGAAAATGGGAACATGACCATCACCTTTGGAAACATGAGTCTAGACTTGAACATCTACGACAAAACTCTCAAATCAGGGATGATGATGAGATCCATGAGGTAAATTGGATTTGTAGTTTTGATAGTGAACTCGAGGAACATCAAGGGATTATTGAAGGATGTTTAAGTCAAGAAGAGATTGATTTTCATTGTTCACATGATGGAAATTTTTCTCATTGGATTCAATCTCTTTCAGATAGCTCTATTGATAATTTTTTCAAATCACTAATCAATGATACCATTGGTGAAATCAATAAAATTGAGTCCATACCTACTCATGACACTGATCTGGCTAATTTAGTGGATGAAAATTCTATTACCAAGGAACAAAATCTGTCAAGAAATCTGAACTAACTGAGTTTAATACAAAGTCCAATCCTTTCTTAGAATGTGATAACCAATCAGATCTTGAATTTAAGGTCCAACCTTCATCACTCAAGTATGCATTCTAAGGGGACAATTGAGCCTTTCCTGTTGTCATTTCTTCCTCTATTGAATCCAATATAGAGATGATGCTACTAGATGTCATAAGAAAGCATAATAAAGCAATTGGATGGACCCTTTCTGATATCCATAAGATTATCCCACTCATTGGAACTCATAGGATTGTTCTTGAATCTAAATCCAAACCATGTCGTCAACCTCAGGGGAGACACAATCCAAATATTATGGATGTGGTAAGGAATGAAATTATTAATTTGTTGAAAGTGAGTATCATATACCCAATTACTGAGAGTGAGTGGGTAATCTGAATTCAATTTATCCCAAAGAAAGATGGAATTATTGTGATCACCAATTAGGATGGTGAACTTCTCCCCAAAATGGTAAGTAGTGGATGAAGATTCTGTATTGACTATAGGAATCAAAACTCTTGTACCAAGAAATACCATTTCCCCTTTCCCTTTATTGATCAATTCCTTGAGAGAGTAGCGGGTCATCCATTCTATTGCTTCCTAGATAGATTCTCAGGGTATAATCAAATCGAGGACACTTTGGAGGATCAAGGAAATAAAACCTTCACTTGTCCATTAGGAAGTTTTTCCTTCAAGCACATGCCCTTTGGGTTATGTAATGTCCATGGTACCTTCCAGCGGTGTATGATGGGAATCTTCTCAGACATAGTGGGGGATTGTTTAGAGGTCTTCATGGATGAATTATCCATCTTTGGGGATACTTTTGAGGGATGCCTTCTAAATTTTGAAAGGGGTTTGTCAAGATGCGAGGATAAGAATATCATCCTAAATTGGGAAAAATTCCATTTCATGGTAATGGAAGGACTTGTTCTAGGCCATTTGGTAGAGGGATTGAAGTTTATAAATCCATGTTTGAAATGATTCATCACCTTCCATCACCCAAAAATGTCAAAGAAGTGAGGTCTTTCATAGGACATGATGGTTTCTATAGATGGTTCATTAGGAATTTCATCTCTATTTCTCAACCAATTTGTGCTCTATTGGTGAAAGATGCTCCATTTTTGTGGATAGAAAGCTATGAAGAATCAGTCTCTATACTCAAGTAAGCTCTTATCTCTCCACCTATCATGAAATTTCCAAATTCGGAACTTTCTTTTGATCTCATGTGTGATGCGAGTGACTTTACTATAGGAGTAGTCTTAGGAAAACGGTGTGAGAAAACTCCATGTGTCATTTCTTATCCAAGAAAATCTTTAAGTGATGCACAAATAAAATACACCAGCACTGAGAAAGAGTTGATTGCTGTTGTATTTTCCTTAGAGAAATTCAGGTCCTATCTCTTAGGATCACCCATCATTGTCTTCACCGACCATTCATCCATAAAATTCCTTTTCCAAAAACAAGATACCAAGGATAGATTTATTAGGTGGGTCCTTCTTCTTCAAGAGATCGATCTAACCATTAAGGCACTACTACAAATAGGGCTTATAATAGTGCTAAAAACTGCCTATAATAGTGCTAAAAAAGCGTTGTTAATCTCACCGAATATAAATGGGGGTTCCCTTTATCATCACTAAAAATAGCACTAATAAAGGGGGAACTTTATCAGTGCTAAAAAACGTGGTGATAAAGGTGAACCTTTATCAGCGCTTTCTTAGCACTGATAAAGGTAGTATTTATCAGCGCTATTTTCAGTGCTGATAAATGTATAATATATCAGCGCTAAAAATAGCGCTGATAAACACTACCTTTATCAGTGCTATTTTGAGCACTGATAAACACTAACTTTATCAGCGCTATTTTGAGCGCTGATATATTATCCATTTATCGATGCTTAACTAGTGCTGATAAAGGCCAAATATCCTGTGCAAAACCAGAACCTACACAGAACCTACACAAAACCTGCACACATGACAGCACCTGCACACAACACAAACAACACCCACACACAAAGCACAGAAGAACAAAAATGCTACATACATTTACTTGAAATAATGAATACAAAACAACACACTACTATATACATTTAAAACAATGTTTAATTTGGTTACAGTTACAATTATCTAACAAATAGTTAAAAAACATTGATGTTTCATCCTTTTTTCATCCATGATCCGCTCTAAAAAATTGTTGTCCATGGAGGAGGTTTCCGAACAAAGCATTTGAACTCAAGAAAAATATTTAACCTATATAAGAAAACAAATATTATGTTAGTAATACAATAATGAAATAAATTAAACATTAATATGAAAGAATGCATTAATAAAATTTCAATTTTTACCTGTTACAACATTTATTTTCATTAGTTCATAGATCTAGGAGAGATGACTATAGAGCGAGAGTTCCTTCCCCATTGTGATGTGATGACCTGGGTAGGTAAATATTTGTGGTATGGTTTGTAGATTGTGGGACTTTCATGAGGATTTCAGGCTATGATGACACATAGGGTACCCAAGAACATTCCCAAGATATATTCTCTCATGTTAGTCTATATAAGAAATGAAAAACACTCATGAAACGGGACCCTTATTTACTCAGATTTCTAGCAAACTACATGCCTAGATAGTAGAAGAGGAATCACTCTAGTTATACCTAGATGATGGTTTCATCCTTCTTTTAGCTAATCTTGGGGGTGTGTGCATCCTATTATATTAAAAAACAGATTCTATTCCAAAAGATATTGTATAAAAAGAGTGGTGGATACTAGGGGAGAAGTCCAAAAAAGTAAATGCACTAATGAATGCCTATAAAAGATAGAATAGAGAAAGAAGCACTAGTAATCTTACAAAATCATTTCAGTACTCCTATCGGTGGGTAAAGAAAGGCCTCCATATCCAGATACCTAGATAATAGAAAGGTAATCACTTAGCACACATATAGGATTAACCTCACTCTATTCCTGACTAGCGGCATGAGTGGGAGGACTTGGGGAGCTAAGTTGGGATCACAGGGGAAATACCTATTCTGGTAAAAAAATAGTTATGGACTCAGATACAATGCTCGTACTTATATTTTTATTTCCCTCTGAAATAGACTCCTTCATGTAAATATACTCAATCGGGATACCCAGCTAGAAAATGACTCCTTTTATGCCTTTTGTATGGCCTACCTCTTATAGAAGGAAGAGGTCTTTCAACACCTGATTGTAGACCAACCATAGGAGGGTCTGAAGGAGAGTAGCCTCTCTAATATTCTTACAGGACGTAAAAACTACCTAACCTAATGAGGATATAAAAAATTATATTTTCAATGTGTAAGAGAGACCTTCAGGAACTATAAAAGAGAAGGCGACCAGAGGGAGGATGATAGGTTGTTGTTTTTGATCTCTTCTAGGTAGAAAAATACACAAGGTTGGGCCTAGATCAGAAGGAAAGTGTTGCTAAATATATCTATCACAAGGGTCCTCCCTAACTCTCACTATAATAGAGAAGTAAATTATTCCCCATTCGGGCTCCCTAGGGGGATCCCTTCACTCAACGTGTAATTCAAAAAATGATTATCGTATAATAACCACTAAAATCATATTGTCTCCTTTAAAAGGAAAGCAACCAGACTCAAAAAGTAAAAAAGGATCATTCTAATGCTCAAAATATTCTGGTTTTGTTGGAAGGTGACAACTAAACATGACCCAATACTAAGTTCTTGCTTTAGTCCAATGGCTCCTGCTTCCTCATAGGAATAGGATTGATCTCCCAGTTATCCAGACTTTCTCCTGGCATTACAGGTTGAATGGTTCTGCCTAATGACATACTAGGGAGTCTCCAGATCATAGCAACCTATTCTTCTTGAGAAAACACCCACTGTAGGACTTCTTCTTGTACTTTATCATAGTAAAATGGCTCTCTCATGTCTAGGGGAATGTTTATCAAATTTGATACCTCAATGGTTTCTTCGGGCTCTGGTGTTGACATTTCGGGTTGGAGGATACAAGCAGGCATAGGGGAATTAATAGAAATGGGAGGCACATATCCCAAACTTGTCATGGTAAGTTCTTTTCCCTCCTATTTTTCTATCTTCTTCATTTGGACTGCACGTTTCATGTCATCTTTGGTTGGCTCATAACCCAGAAGATGGGGATAAAGGGGTTCACTCTGTAAAGAATCCCTTGTTTGATCTCCATCCTCGCCTTCCATCAACAGGTGCGATGGGAACTAAGGTTTTTTAATGTCCTTTCTTTCTATTGTGTCTATCTAAGTAGACAAGCCCTATGTAAGTACATAGTGACATGGGTATCCCTATTAGGAGATCATCTCCCAGGGAAAGAAACTCCCTAAGATATTTAAGAAGTGAACCACCTTGATCATAATAAAAGATTTATGATGGTTCAAACCTGTTGCTTAAAGGGATAAAAGGCCTAGCCGATATATCCATACCTCTAGCCCCCCCTGTCTCAGGTTGAACTGGAGTCACCTCCCCCTCACTGTGTTCCTCAAAGAGATCCCCTTCAGAAACCAGCACCAGCCCTTCCAAGGCATTCACCCTACCAATGGTAATCATCCTATCATTTATAAGCTTAATTGTAGGCATACAATATTTTGGAAAATGGATTTTGTTGATCCTCGGTGGTTTCGTCGTTCACCCCATACGCACTGCACACCATCATGCCTTACTTCAATATTTATTTGTTCAAAGATCAATAATATGAATCTAGGGATAGAAAACATTGAGTAATAAATTAAGATTTCAACACATTGGAGCATTCTCAATCTATAATTGGTACATATCCATAGAAGGGATCGATCTGATCAAACTATTTAATCAACAAGGGTGTAAACATAAAATTTAAGATTCCTACTCGGATATTGGATCATTTTTCATCAAAAATCATGTTATCTAATGATTGAAGGAAGTCATTGTGTTCATTGTATCTCGATCTGCTCTAATATGTCATTTCTTCATTATCCAAGGTTATTCACCAAAGAAGGTTGGAGGATTATCAATGATCATATATAGATAACATAAGTAGTAGGAATTCACCTTTATCCTATTTGTGTACAATCTTCCATCAGGTATGCTGCCCATTTGTTTCTAAACACATCTATATCATCTTCTGAATATTAGTTTTTGCGATAGTCATGGTAGTACTGAAAAAATATAAATACACAAAAGATTAATAAATATTTTAAATGAACTCGTAATTATTTTTGAAAATACCTCGTCAGGGATGCCAGTTTGTTGATGAAATATGATCTCTTTCATAAATTTACAAACATAATAACCACAATCCTTTCCGTTTGTTTGTTTTGGACACTGAAGAAACATCGACAACAATAAGCAATTTTTTTGATATGTGTTTTGATAGTGAAATGTTATTATATATACCAGGATACTTTTCCAATTGTAGATCTTGTAGGCGTTCTTATCCTTAGGCCCTGAATTCATTCCATGAATTAGACGATATTGATGCACCACCCTATCATAAAAAAATCCTCATTAAAAGATAACATAAATTATATAACTAGATGTTTAGTTTTAAAATGTTTCATCTAGTGTATTACAAATTAAAAAACACTATCATGTGTGGTTGGTTTGTTGGATATCCATGCATTGAATCCAGAAAATAAATCTTTGGAGTATCCAAATTGACTACAATTAGCATCCAATTGTTCCTAAAAATACAATAAGGAATAAGTAAATAAAGAAATGAAAATATAGTTGATATGATTAAATTATAGAGTTTTACCTCTGCATCACTGGTATTAAAAAGAGAATGTCATCCATAATTTTGTTTTCAAACGATTTGAGCAGGGATGACATTATTTAAGCCTCTTTATCAGGATCTATTTCGTCTATTGAAGAGGTGGTGTGAGGACTAACGAGTCCAAATTTTTGTTCACGAGGAAATCCCTTCAATTGTTTTTCATATATATGCCTGCGACAAATATAAAATGTATTTAGTCATAATTATCAGAGTATATCAGCTTTTGTAAAATCAAATCATGAAAACATACCTCATGTATACATTTACAACTAAGGCACCTAACCATTAATATTTGAGAAGTTCATTTACATTTTCAGCACTAATGAAATCTGATGTTTCCTCTCCATACATATTTTTTTCAAAATCAACTGTGTGAGTATTTTCGTCTTTAAACTTTGTATCCACATGAGCCTGTAATGATATTAACTGTGGATATAGAACGGGTGGGGAGAAGGTTCTCTTAGTAGACCGTCTCAATCGGTTGGTTGATCCTTGAGATAGTTTTGAGCTGATATTTCGTTTCACACCATACTCTTTTTCGTTCTATAATAACATTAATCGATTTAGACAATTTTTCATTAAATGTTAAAGGTCCATCTTGAAAAATAAATTGGAAATGGATACCTTTTTTTCGACATGTTTTTTTATAAGAATTGTCAGCCATGTGATGAATGTTCCAACAGCTTGTTTAACCATATGAATGTCATCATCGTCATTTGGAACAGGTAGCTCAGCACTCGGATAATTTGCTACGTTAATTGACACTATGAGATGATCTTTTGGAAGCTATCTGTTGTGTAGCATGTTGTTCTGCGTATTGAACACCATAACCCTCGCTACAAGGCGATAGGTGGGAGTTGATAGATATAAATCACAGTCTTTTTCATCCTGTAGAATATTTTTACGGGAAAGGTATCATTGTCTATGTGAATCACATTTCATAGAAACAATTATTAAATCATTGATTACCTCAGCTAAGTAAGGTTTTTAGGGGAATGGCTCGCCTCAAAGCTGGTGGGGGGTTGGGGCAGGATCGTCATGCATGGGTTGTTGTTGAGTTGTTTCTTCTCTTTGCCTCTCCCCCATTAATTTTTCTATCATATCTCTTTGGTATTGTAATTATTCTTGAAAAATATATAATTTTTCTTGCAGATTTTCCATTTTTTCATTTTTATCCTCCGCTTGTTTTTATTTTTGAAAATATGATCGGGGTGTCACCCCAAAAACGCACCTCTAATGCGGCCATACTATTCTTGCTTCTTCAAGGCTACTGAAAGTATGTATGCATCTTGTGCGACTGTTGTTGATTCTTGTGACTATGTCAGATAGAAAATATATAAAAATAAGTAGTTATTGTAATGTAATAGTGATTTAAAGAAAATAAAATTTATATTATGTCATACTTACACATTTTTCCCACACTTTTTGTGTGTTTTAATCTATTAGTATCCCCTCTATTTACACATTTACACGAGCTTCCTTCCATAGCACATGGAGTGGGATGGATATGGATTTCGATTTTGATTCATCAATATTCATATAAACATAGAAACATGGTTATGGTGTGTTTTTATGTCACATAGAAGTAGTACGGTAGATTTAAAAGATGTACCAATTTTTTATCAAGTGAACCGTACCCCATCCTTGATTTATGGTAAGGGTACGCTGGTTCTATTGCACGTTTTTTATTTTCAGCACTCAGTTACTATTTGATAAATAAAAAAGTGTCAATCAAAGTGATGAATACAAGCTAACATCAAAAAATGTATTACCCCACACAATGTACATGAAAATTCTGCTCCCCACAACGGTTGCTAAACACATCCCATGCTCCTTGGGATATCAAGTGTGTGTAAAGAGGAGGTGGGTGTGGCTTGATTTTCCCTTCTGCATATTTAAGATGATATTTCATTAAAATTGTGCAGAAACCTCTATGAAACCTTCCTGCAACTCTTAATACATATTCCTTGTGCGAGGCATCTACTATAAATGCACTCTGCAATGGATGATGAAGAGTAAGTCAATGTTTTGGTATTTTATTTTATTTTAATAAATTAAAAAAGTGATATCCTAATGTTACCGTAATATCTTCCCACATTAGTGTCTTCAGCCCGGTGACAACATGGTGCCACGAATGTACATCAATCGGCACGCGTTTCTAAGTGAAGATTTCCATATAGCTAATAAATATGGCTCTGTTGGGGTTAACTTGTTGGCCTCACTTATTCCATCCCACCTTAAATTTGATGCCTTTTGCTTTTGACTTAAGGATTTTGGCTAACACTTTCAAACTATGATGCTCTTGTTTTTTTTGCGCTTTTAGGGTTTCATTTCCTACCATTTCCTCAGAAGTATCATCAATATATTCCCCCAGAGCACTAGCAGTGACACTGGGACCAGCAACAATAGGTTGAGAAACCTATTTTACCTCAGCACTGGGACCAACAACAACAGGTTGAGAAACCTGTTGTTGCTCTGCACCGGGACCACCAACATTTGGTTGAGAAACCTATTGTTGCTCTGCACTGGGACCACCTGCTACTGGTTGAGAGACCGTTTGTGCCTCGGGATTGGGCGCATCCGTAGGTGCAGAAGTCATTATCTACAGAATTGGTTTAATATTTAATTTAGATTACATAAAAACAATAGCGAACAGATAATAACATAACGTAACACAATGTATATTACAATACACAAATAACCTGATTATTGTACTCTCTTTTTTTCTTTAAAGGATGAAGAGATTTGAATCCTCTATCAACTATGTAAATCCCTTCATTGTGGTCTCCTATGACATACAAAATTCCATCTACATTGGGACCGCTGTGAAATGATTGTGAAGTCCCTATAAAAGGGTCAACCTCCGTTGAGCTTTCATCTGACCCTTCAGTTGTTTTGGTCGATAATAGAACAATTGACCAATTTCAGTTTGCGGGGTCTGGAACATAAAATACTTGTACTGCCTGTGATTCCATTATAAATGGTTCATCTTTCTCCCCTTCCTTACTAAAATCAACTTTCAAAAATCCTAATTCATCTATTTTAATAGCACTCCTATTATCAACCCACTTGCATTGAAAAATCGGCACTTTGAATTTCGTATAATCCAACTCCCATATTCGTTTGATGATTCCAAAGTATGAAACATTCGCATAAATTGTGTTTTTGTCCCTAGAACCAGAAACATGCATCACCTCAGCCACAAGTGTAATCCCACTATTCTATATGGTACTGTCTTCATCATGTTCATTAGTATAGAATGTATAACCATTAACTGCATAAGCATCGTAAGATAATACATACACACTTACTCCTCCAGCTAGCCATAGAAGTCATTCTGAAATTAAGTCTGGATTTTCATCTAACTGCTTAAAAATATGGTCCCTAAACCATCCTATAAATTTTCTATTATGTGTATCTGATATCCATTTTTCAGCCCTAGAAGGATTCAAACTCCTAAGAATTTCATTGTGGGTTTGAACATATGGGTCAACGTCGAAACTGTTATGCAAAACGTAAAGGTGGTCTTGCTCCCGATCTGTAATATTAATTGTGACAACCTCTCTTATAGAAATTCCTTCACCCTCAAGCCGCTCGCTGTGACAAGATTTTGGTAGGCCAACGATTTCCACACCAGACAGATATTCGGTACAAAATTCAACGGCCTCCTCAACAATATATTGCTTCACAATACAACCCTCTGGACGACTTCGGTTTTTGACATACCCTTTCAAAATTTTCATATACCATTAAATTGGGTACATCCATCTATAATGTACATGACCACATAGTCAAATCTCTCTCACCAAATGAACCATCAAATGAACCATCATATTGAAAAATGTTGGTGGGAAGAAAATTTACAGTTCACATAATATGAAGGCAATTTCTCTTTCCATAGTTGGTAATTTTTCCAGGTCTATAATTTTTCTGCATATAGATTTGAAAAAGAAACAGTGCTTCGTTAATGTATAACAGAAATTCTTGGGCAAAATGCAATATAAAGCTATAGGAATTAGATCTTGCATCAAAACATGGCAGTCATGTAATTTCAGACCCTTTAATTTTAAATCGCTCATTGACACGATGTTCTTGAATTTGATGAATACCCCTCTAGAACATTTATGTCATTCAAGAAGTTTCAAAACTGATATCTCTCTTTCCTGGAAAGAGTGTATGCAGCAGGAGGAAGAAATGTTCGCTTTTCACCCTTCACTGGTGCCAACTCTTCTTGTATTCCCATCTCAACCATGTCCAATCTAGCCTTAATTCCATACTTTTTTTTCTGGGTGCATTTAGCAACGTGCCATTGACACTATCACATACATTTTTTTCAACATGCATAACATAAAGAAAATGTCTGACATACAGACAATTCCTGTATGGTAATTCAAAAATACTAATCTCTTTTTCCAACTAGTTTTCATAAGGTTTTTCGAAAACGGTTTACCAAAATTAGTGTCCAAATATTTTACTTTCTCAAATAATTGACCACCTGTTAGTGGATACGGTGCTGTAAATTCTTCTTAACTTCTGTCAAATGATGTCGTCCAAGATCAGTACTTATGTCATCGGGGTAGAAATCTGCGATGTCCTGGAAACACAGTTTTCGATGAATGTTTCAACCAAATTGACTGTTTACATTATTCGAAAATGGGACACCCTTGAGTTCCTTTAATTATATATCCTGACAAATTTCCATAAGCAGTAAAGTCATTTATCGTCCCGTACAACATAGATTTCAAAGTGAAATATTCATTTTTGTAAGTATCATACAATGTAACACCTGAATCCCAAAATATTTTCAAATCCTCGATCAATGGGGCCAAATAAACATCAATATCATTACCTGGTTGTTTTTGTCCTAATATAAGCATATATAATATGATTTATTTTCGTTTCATGCATAACCACGATGGTAAGTTATAGTTTACCAACATAATCGGCCATGTACTGTGACTGCTGCTTTGAAAACCAAAAGGATTCACCCCATCTGTAGATAACGCCAGACGAAGGTTTCTCGGCTCATTCTCAAATTCAGGATAATCGTGATCAATTCTCTTCCACTGAGGAGAGTCTTTCAGGTGACATAGTTTCCCATATTTAATTCTTGTATCTGCATTCCATGTCAATTGTCCTGCAGTCTCCTCACTTCCATATAAGCGCCTAAACTTTGGAATGATTGGAAAGTACCATAAAAATTTCATAGGACTAGAATCATATTTCTTATACTGAGAATCACCACACTTTGGGAATTTTTTAAGTGATTTGTGGTACTTGTGAAACAATATACAGTCATTCGGGCATGCATGTTTCTTTTAGAGATCATACCCATCGATCGTAGCATTTGTGTGGCATCGTATGTTTGGCTTGGGAGTTCATTATCTTCTGGGAGCATGTCATTCAGGAGAGCAATTAGTTCCATAAAACTGGTGTCACTCCACCTGTTGCTTGCTTTTAAATTATATAGCTTCAATACAACTGACAATGCTGTATATTTAGTGCAACCGGCATACAATGGCGTTTTTGCACAACTCTTTAACTTCTAATTTTTTTTGGGAAATCACAAAGTTCATCTTCAACTGTCCTTGTCATTTCCTCAATATGATCTTCATCATCATTCACATATGTAATCACACCCTCCATATGATCATCTTCAATGTTCACGCTTGTAATCATATCAGATGATCTATAAAATGTCGTGTTATCTAAGACACTACCTACATTCGTTTTTCCCCATGTTTATTCCAACATGTATAACTTCGATCTATTCTGTGACAGATCAGGTGTTCTTACAACTCCTCTGGACTAATTTTTCTTGAATAACAACAGCATAAACACAGAAAAAGGATTTGAGAAGGGTCACATGCATGATATTCTGCAAACTTGATAAACTCTTTCACACCATCTTCATACTCTTTTGTCAACCGACTGGCATTCATCCATTCTTTATTCATATTCATCATCTTTATGGGTTCGATCTCGAACTTGCCAAATATTATGTTTTAATTAATCAAGTAGCATTTTTTGGGTTTTATAAAAACAAATCATGGTACAAATGCCTCTAAACTCATGTGAAATCCATATAAATGGTGTGTCGAGTAGGGTGAACATCGCTTATGGATAAGATAACTGATTTAATCTAACATATATCAAATTAATTCCAAGTTATTCTTACAAAGACTGAATGATGCCTTTGAAAATGCATGACATATCAAAGAACATGAGCTAAAGGCGTGTACTTTAGATACATACTGAGTCACCTTGCCTGCTATGCATCACATTTTTGTGGAATACACTGTGTGTAGTCCTTACATGACCACTAGGGGTGTATAGTCTATACACATCAAGTTGCTATGGTATCTATACATGGTGTGAGTGAAGTAAAACACATTTCATATGGTTCTACCATAATTTAATGGAATGTATATGGTTTCATGCTAAAGTATATGTCTTAGAGATACATTGTGTGTGACCTAGGTTCACATGACATGTAACATTTAAAATGAAACTTATTCCAAGTTTGAGTTAGAAGATTAGTCATGTGGTGTAAATTTTGGAGATAAATGTTGTGTGGCATTAAAATCTATATGAAATCCATGTATGGTGAAGAATGTTACATTTAACAAGACTACATACCATGTATTTTAAAGTGTCTCATAGAGTCCTCTAGAAGTGGTTTTATAGGATTTAGTGGAATTGCACTAGTAACAAAGTGGTTGTGCCATTGAAATGGGTAAAGTTTGGATTGATATTCAATGGTGGAAGAACTACAACATGGAAAACAAATGGCATATCAATCATGCCAACAACCGCAACACCATATAAAAACACAATTGTGATCACAATCTCAACACCATACAAACCAAACAATCACAATTTTAGATTTTACAAAGCATCACTTATTCAATTTTTTTTGTTAATTCAGGGGTTATCATAGAAGTTTTATCATCCTAGGGTGTTCATTTATAAGTCAAGTATACATAAATTACCAATTTTTATATTCCAATTTTCAATAAGAACCAACCAACATTCAATTCATTTAGTGTGCAAACATGGACCACCAACGACCATGATTTTCAGCGGGGCATTTAGCCCGTACATTTCACATTATAACCATCAATATAAAATAGTAATAACATGAGAATAAGAGGAAAACAATGAGTAACAGGAGAAAAATCACCACGAAGGTGTCGTTAAGCACACAACAGAGGTGCGTTCGTGGTAGAGGAGAGGCGGACAATAGAGGAGATTTCCAAACAGAAAAGAAAACAAAAAATAGGGGAAACCCATGAGAATAAAATAATCTAAAACCGAGTATACCATTTACCACATCCAACAAACCCCAAGAACCCACTAAAACCGAAATCAAACCACACCATGGTTGAACACACCTTAAGATAACAAGAAATTATAGAACCCACCTTCGATAGAACGAATTCAACAGAATTTTAAAATATAAAAGATGAACATAAAATGGGTAAGCCCTAACCAATAGGTCCTCCTTACTAGGTATAATCCCCATGTTTATTCTAGATAGTATATCCCAAATGAGTAAGACCTGATCAATCCTCTATTATCACACCTTTCGGGATATGCCCTATCCTAATGATGGTCATTATTAAGAACACCACAATCCCACCCTGATGGTGGCTGTTATCCTTAGATGATGGAATATCCCAACCAAATTGTTTGACATAATTAGATAACACATCACCCTTGCATGGAATTCTCCCACCTCATCCTATATCTGATGGATTCTTGACCCATGCATGTTCTACAGGTAATTCAATAGTATAAAAAATATACACTATATAAAGGAATAATATGGAATATCAAGAATAGTTCACAAGGGGATATAAAATAACCATTAGATCATATATAAATAACGAGTTTCAAGGTCTACTCACACTCTTGCAAGCAATAACATCATGAAAGGGAATCAAGCGTAAACCATTAATCATAGAAACATCATATACATGGACTTATTTATTAAGGAACTTCCGACCACAATCTCAACATTAACATCAATGTTCATCAGGTGTTTTGTATCCTAAAACATTTTCACACACCAACTAGAATAATATCTCTCACTAATAACTTCCAGAATCAATTCCATATAAATAAATGGTTTTAGATAAAGGAACATGGAAGAAAAATCCAATCGGTAGAAAAAATATTTACCTGAAAATGAATATCCATAATGGTAGAATCCAAGATTATTTGAATTAAGAAGAAACTATCACTCTTGGATAGTGATAAGAGGAGAATTCACCAAGAGAAAACCTATGAGAAATCATAGAACTCCACTGATCTCTAAGAAGATTGTTGCTACACCAACACTAGAATTAACTTTCTAGATGACATAAGGCATCATAATTTAAGACATAATAAATATATTCCATGAACAAATAAGAAAAAATTAAGGAAATTTATCTAAATAAGAAGACTCACCAAAATAATTCACTAAATTAACCAAATTTGGAATCACCAGTGAAAAAGGATGAAAGGATACCTTCTATTGATGGTGGAGGTAGTGGCGGCGGTGGAGGTAACAGTGAAGGCGGAGGCGGAGGCAGTGGCGGTCACAGCAGCGGGGGCGGAGACAGCAGTGGCGGCGGAGGCAGCGGCGATGGTAGAGGAAGAGGCGGTCACGGCAGTGGGGGCGGGGGCAGCGGTGGCGGAAGATGAGGAGGAGGATGAGGAGGAGGAGGATGAGGAGGAGGAGAACGAGGAGGAGGAGAGGTTTCGGTAGACGAGGGGCCTGGTTCAGCTTCCATGAAAGCTTGACCGCATGCGAGCGAGGAGGACCTGTTAGGGTTATTAAATAAAAACTGATGGAACCTTTATCAACGCTCGTTAAAAGTGCTGATAAAGGTATGTTTTATCAGCACTAAAATAAAAGCACTGATAAAAAATTCATTTATCAACGCTTTTTTAGCACTGAGAAAAATCTACCTTTATCAGCGCTAAAAAAAGCGCTGATAAATATTCCCTGTTATCATTGCTAAAAAAAGCATTGATAAAGGGTACACCTTTATCATAGCTTATTTTAGCACTGATAAAGGGTACACCTTTATCATATCTTATAGATAGCACTGATAAAGGAATATCAATTTATCAGCGCTTTCTGTTTAGCGCTGATAAAGGGCATCGCTTCCCTTGCCCCGTTTTGTGGTAGTGTGGACAAAAAGGGTGTTGAATATATTGTAGCTGATCACCTCTCTAGGATGAAATTAAAAGAAGACTCACATAACCTTTCTGTGTCTGATTCATTTCCCAATGAGCACCTCTGTTATATGAGTGATTGCCCATGGTATGCTGACATAGAAAACCATTTAGGGATGGGTGACATTCCAAAATTCTTAAGGACCCAAGATAAGAAGAAATTCCTTTCTGATGTCAAATACTATGTGTTTGATGATCCTTACCTCTTCATGTTCTTTCCTAATCAAATCATTAGGAGACGTGTTCTCAAGTTTGAGAAAGAGTCCATTCTAAAATTTTGTCATGGAGAGGCATGTAGAGGACACTTTTCCACAAATAAAACCACTAAAAAGGTCTTCTAAAGTGCTTTCTACTGTCCTAACCTCACTAATAATTCCTTAAAATTCTGAAAATTTTGTCCTCATTGCCAATAATTAGAATACATTACCAAAAGGAATCAAATGCCCCTCACTCCCATTCTAGTCGTTAAAATATTAGATTGTTGGAGAATTGATTTCATGAGACCCTTCCCAAACTATGGGGGTACCACTACATCCTATTTTCTATTGATTATGTCTCTATATGGGTTGAGGCCACTCCCACCAAGTCCAATGACCATCATTTTGTGATCCGATTTCTAAAATAGCTCATATTTTCTTAATTTGGAATTCCTAAGGCTATAATCAGTGATCAAGGAACCCATTTCTACAACCACCCATTCTCTTCACTCATGTATATGTATAGTATTTCTCATAATGTTTCCATTGTGTACCATCCTCAAACCAATGGTCAAGCCGAGTTAGCAAATAGGAAGATTAATCAAATTCTTGAAAAAACTATGAATCTCTCTAGGAAATATTCGTCTGAGAAACTCTTGGATGCCCTTTGGGAATATTGTTCAACATTCAAAACCATCCTAGGAATGTCACGATATTGGTTGGTTTATGGAAAATCATGCCATTTACCTATTGAAATTGAGAAAAAGGCATTTTGGGCAATCAAAAAAAAATGAATTTTTACATTTCTTTGGCCAAAGAAAAGAGGAAATTATATCTTAATAAACTTGAGAAACTTAGGATGAAGTCTTATGAAAATTCAAGGATAAATAAAGATAGAGTTAAAGCCTACCAATATAGTAATATCAAATTTAAACACTTTGAACCAAGAAAATTCGTGCTCTTGTATAGTTCGAAACATCATTTAAACCTGGGAATATTAAGGTCTAGATGGTCAAGTCCATTCATAGTGCATCATGTGTACCCGCATGGGGAAGTAGAGATTCAGGATCCCACAAGTGGTCACATTTTCAAGGTAAATGGTAATAGGTTAAAAACATTCATTGAATCATTCAATAAACAAGAAACATAGGTTGAGTTAACTGATCCAACCTATGAACCACTTAAAAATTGATAGATTTAGGATCCATGTCGGGTTAACGATGATAAACAAAAGCACTGCATGGGAGGCAAACCATGGTTTTGATGATTACAATCTTTTTGAATCATATTTATTATTCAAATAGGATTTATGAATCATTTTTATATTTTAAAAAAATTAGAAAGTTGACTTGTTCTTCAATTTTGAGTATGGATGGGTATGAAAGGGGAGTGCCATATTCATTCGTGTCACGTGGAGTGATCCCTGAGTAATACCTTACCTAGAAGTTTAAAAATAATATAATGTATCATCAATTTATTTTATTTTATTTCTATGTTTTTGTAGGTTAAAAAAATAATGATTAAAAAAAATTAAAGGGATACATCGTAGGTCGTGAGGCGAACCTCGTTAGAACCGGCGAAGCCACGAGGACTCGAACCCGGGACCGAAGGGAGATAGGGGAGTGCACCTACCACTAACCTAAAACTTATAGTGTTTCCTTATTCTATTTTATTTATATATATAATTATATTTTAAAATTTATATACCCACACAAAGACACACACACACACATATATATTATTCTAATTTTTACTTATTCATAGTATCAGTCTTTGGTATGGTTAAATAAACAGGTGCATTTTTTTCCTTTACTTTTGTTTTTGTTTATTTAAAGGAACCTCAAGGGTCTACCATTGTGTTATAATTGTGTTGGTGTGTAAGATTCAGGTGCTATTGAGATTGATGTATTTTTAGGCAATTTATATTTCCTCCAGTTGTACAAACACAAACTACCACCATTTACGAGGCTTCTCTGAGTGACATAGAGATCAAAGGAGTAATCAAGAGTGTCGTGAACTTCAACTTCAAAAAACTAGGTTAATTTTTTCTATATTTCATATTTCAAATTCCATTTATAACTCCTCTCATCAACCTCTACGCCCTTCTAAATTTTATTTTCTTTAAACACTGGTGATAATGTTATTCTAAGTTGGGGGGGGGGTGAAAAGAATGATTTTTGTTATTAATTTTGTGTTTATAAAAAAATGTGTGGAAGGAAAAATTCCTTTAACCTAGAAAATGATAACACACATAGCACACTTTGAAACTTAATATCAAATAATATAGCAGTCTTTGATTCTAATTGTAATCCATGTATAATTTCATGAGCATAGATTTTGAAAAGTGTGGCTGTCTAATGTGATTTTTCACCATTTATATTTTCATCCATTTAATAAAAAAACACAACGCATGTCCTTTGGATAGTGGGGTATTAGTTTGAGTTCATGGGGTCCCCTAAATATATAACATTGGTTTGGTGACCATTTTAGTTTTAATACGAGTATTCAATAAAAAAATTAAAAAAAATAAATAAAAAAACAATAAATTTGCATGTAGTGTAATGAAATGACCTAATGCATGGATTTCAGCACATGGGTATCACAACTCCATAGTTTTCTGGACCATAGTTAGTAATTTTATCTCTATTTTTGGTAATTTGATTTTGTTTTTAACTGAGTTATCTCGAGATGATGCCTGAGTATGTGGGCTTAACTTGGTGCCCTAATGTCTTTGATCTTGGGAGTCATCAGCAAAGTCTTGCTACATGGTTGTCTCTATTGAGTGCAATTTTAATTACAATGAAAAAATTGAAAAAAAAAACAAAAAAAAAAACAAAAAAAAAACAAAAAAAAATTGAATACTCATCTTAATTTTGAAATGTGATTCCACCTAGTTCTTCCATTATTCCCCCCTTGAATAAAGACGAAATCCCCATGTCTATTGAGATGTACAACACATCATCACACTTAATTTATATTGGATGAAATATGGAAATGAATTTGAATGAAAAAATGGGATTGGGATTGAGATATTCTTATTAACATATATTGTATTAAAATATTTTTATGGGTTTCATGATTGTTTGGTATAAAGGTTTTTGGTGATCATAGTGAATAAAAATGTTTTTGGAAAAGGGAATTCAAATTTCATATTTTTGAGATATATTTTTCTTGGAACTAGAAAAACTCAAGTTGGGGGGGGGGAGGTGATTAGCCACTGAATGAGGATAATATCAATTTTTAATATATATAATATTCATTTTCTTTATTTTTAATAAACACCATTTTACTGCATTTTAAACTTTGAACATTAATTCACATTATGGTTGTAATTCCCTCTTAAAATGCACTATTACGTGGTACATTTTTGAACACCTCATAAAATAAAAAATAGTCTTGATTTTATTTTCATATTTTATTTTCATTTTTCTCATTAAATTTTGGAAAAATTAATACTTTATGAGTATTGGAAGATTAAAATAGGAAGATCACCAAAATGATATTTCATGGAAACACATTATGGGCAAAGTAAACTGGACAACATCCAAATAACAAGACTTAAGAGTCCAGTATCCAAGATCAATGATTCTAAAAATTTAACTATAGATATATGACATCATGTGGAACATTTCATTAAAATAGTGGCCAAATCCAATTCAGATGTTTGGATGAAGTTACAGGCAGCCCAAGTTGGTGATAAAATTCTGGGCCAGATTCTGCGGCCCAGAAAAACATATCCCCATTTTACACATATCTTGTAAAATATAAACTCTTTTTGGTGGAAACTTTATAGAGAGTTAGGGGAAATCCGGAGATTAATTTGATTCTTCTATTTCCCACTCCAATTTGGACAACTAGAAGGTCATTTAGGCACCTATGTTCGGTGGATGCAAGACGGATGCCACATCAAGTTAAGAGTGAAAAAGTCTAAGTTCCACAAGTTTTCCACCACCCTAAGCCCACCATACTATAGTGGGATTACGTTCACTATTGGAGGCTATACCCAAGACTCCCAAAATTCCTATTTAAGGTAGCGGTGTTGGAGGATTTAATCATCTTTGGTGCATTGTTTAATTGTAATGTTATGCTGTGATTTTGTTACCTTGAGTTTGTATTTCTCAAGTATGTTGTTCAATTAAACTTATTTTCTTAATAAAAGTTCTTCTTATCCTATTATTCTTTTCTTATTCATATCATGTTGATACCATTGTCTCATGGTGTGAATTTATTCACACCAAAACTTGTAAGAGTATCAAACAATGATATAGTGATAGTTATTTCATTGTTTTTTACTTCTCCATTTCCTCCCTCATGAGTCTACTTCCCGCTTCCATTGTAACTATAGAATCAATGGAGGTCTAACCCACTTATGGTTAGATCCATGAGATTAGAAAGGGTCTAAATTGGATGTTATTTATCACTCCATTAATGTCTAATTACTTCTTTTAATTGATAATTTCTTTTGACGATCTTTAAACTTCTTTGTCCTTGTTGAATTTAAGGCCACACACTTCAAGTGCTAATATGAACCTTTAATTTGGATTGCTCAAAACATTGATCTTTCAAGTGTATAGGTTATTAGTATTATGGTGTGTAGGCATTAATCCAGTAAGTGATGATGTTTTTTGATCTTTTTAAATGAACTGATCTCAAATATAAGAAATTGAAATAGATAAAAAAGGAATGCATCCAATCCACCCCAAGTGATAAACTAGGATCAAATCATTATTTTAAATTGAATTAACTTGAATATATTAGAATTAAATTAAACCCATCTAAAATCAACCCAATTTGTCTACTTTATAGCCAAAAATAGTCCATAGAATTTACATGTCTTCAGGATACTTCTTAGGTATTTTAGGATTCGACAACCCAAGATAAACTTCAAGAAACCACTTAACCCTAAAATCATTGGTAAATTTGGGTGAGACCAGGTGTCTAACCAACATAGTAATGAGTTGGATCACATTGGAAAAAGTGTTGTAAAAATTTCATGTTCTTGTGCTCTTTAATTTTACTAAATTCAAGAAAGGTCATGCAATCAAGAGATTGGATCCGTGTGATATCCTAAACCCAGATTCAACTTAATAGGTTCCCCGAGCCTAGTGGGCCACATGGCCTCAAGTTCATATCCCCAAACACCAGAGGCTTCCAACTAGAAGAGAGGGCCTAGGGTGTGTCAGTGGGGAGACTATTCCCTTATTAAAAAAGTGTAGGGAGACATATAAATATTAACTAAGGTAAATAGAAAATTAATATAAGTAAATAGAAGGAACAATGGAAATAGGTACAATAATAATAATAACTAAAATAACTAGAATCACATTCAACAACTAATGATAATATTTCATGTATATATAAAACTAGAAAGCATAGATACAAGTTAGTAGACATAATATGTTCCACAAAAGTATAAATGAATTCAAATAAAATCACAAGAATCCCAAGCTCTGGCTCGATCGTATTCTATTAAGCTCCAACCTAAACGAAAAGCAATCAAGTGTTTGATTCCGCACGCTTCACTTTTTCAACACCTAAAACAATGTAATCTACTCCAGGTACCCAACAGTACTCATAGAGGGTGTGAGATAAATCTAAATGGGACACTACCAATGGTGTCTATAAAATACGGCCTATGTAATGGAAATGTAATAGTGTGAAAGCATACATAAATAAAATAAGGAAGCAAAATGTAACTAAATACCTAAGTACCTACTTCATCCGTCAACTGATATCTAAACCTGCAATAAATTAATTATTTTTATATTACCAATTTATAAATAAGTCACATGTTAATAATAGTGAAGGTTACAAGATGTAACAAGGAAACCTATAATAATGTTTAACAGTGAAGTTCCAAGGTAATAACCAAGGAAATATAGACCTCAAGGGTTGCCAACGCAATAATAATTATAGCCCGGATAAGGGTAAGAGTGTAATCCAAGGATCATATTCCAAGGCATTCCACACTAATATTCTTATAGAGTCTAAGTATTTCATCCAAGGTAAAATGAGGATAAGCAAAGAGTGGGCCCGATTAACTTTAACCATAGATTCTACTTGTTAATGATAGATCCAAAGAGTGTATCTAAGTAATCCTTTAATATTATGTTAGGGATCCTACGGTGTCATACCGGGAATCCAAGAATAGACAAGGATCAAGATATATGTGGGTTTAAACATAAGAAATCCATATCCTTGAATCGGAATGGGGTTCCCATGTGATCAAGGAATTCCTGTTAAGAATATAAGGAAATATTGAGTCAGGACACTTTTATTTGATAATGAAGTCATATATAATTTCATAAGGTTAAATCCTTACCTTTCATTAGTATGGATAGGCCAAGTATCATGCTACCTTTTAATTATATCATAATTAATCAATAAGTCTGTTTGGTTCAAGACTTTATATTCATTAGTTTTACAAGACCAAGTAGCATGAAACCTTTTATTTAATCCATTTAAGCATATTCAATAATCAAGGTTCATTTTTCTACCTTCCATTAATTTATTAAGGGCTTCTACATACATGAAACATATTATTCATTTACATTTAAGGCCAATTCATATACTTCGTATACTTTCAAATTCCCATTGCACATTTAATTATCAAATTGAAGCACTTACCTTAGGTGGGTAAAGTGGTGAGAATACTTGGAACTTTCCATTTCTTTATTCACAATTTACAGTAAACCATTTAATATAGAAAAGATTACCCTTAGAAGGGTCAATCCAAGGCACACCTGAATGACAACTCAAACATGTCAAATACTAAAAACTCAATTATAGCATAACATCCTACATAGGATGGATGGAGTTATGGACATAACCACTAAAAACTGATCACATATTGGTAAAGATCATAACCATATGGTCCTAATGATTATAATCATGGAATATAAAACCAATAAACAACACCCGATGAAATTGGTGGGCCCCAAACAATAATTCAAAAACCAAAAAATTTGAGGCATGAGTTATGGAACCCCCATATTAGGGATGTATGAATCCACTCCTATGATATAAGTCTTTTATTTAGCTTAGAATAGAGTATATCTGAAAAAAAGGAAAAATGATCACACCTCGATAACTAGGTCGAGAGAAAGAGAGGAGGAGAACAACTAAAAAGGATTCGAGTACTTACCATTACACATCCAATGCGATGAATAGAAGATTAATCAGATCCTGGACGAAGGATATCTTTTAATCCCTATCATAGGCCTTAAAATATATCCAAAATAAGGGAAAATATGTTAATCCCATTAAACTTTGAATTATGAGGAAGGAGGAGACTTAATTAGATCAATAAGGAAAAATGGTCATTTTACCGACAAATAACCCATGAATTTTTTGAAAAAATATGCACAAAATATGAACATGTACCTAGGAAAATGGTGAAATTTCATGGTTAGGAAACACAATTAGGGAAACATTGTTCCATATATGCGGTAAGGCTCTATCCAAAAACATGCCACCCAAACAGTTTTCTCTAACCGTGCAGCCTTTCCGCCCGGTTTACTATAAACTATGATCCAAGTGTATTTTCCCAAAAATTCATGTTCTGGGATCCAAACAAGACTTAGACACCCTTAGGACCTTCATTAACTCATTAGGTATCCAAATTAGGTCCAAAATAAATAATTAGACCAAAATTTAAAGGATCCATACCGGAGTGAAAAATCGGGTTATTATAATCAGATCCTAATAGGTCAACAAATGTTAATTTCAAAATAAAGAAAAATTGTAAAAATCCACACTGATTCAACCCCCCTTATCAGTGTTTTAACATATCATTGGACACATCAAGGAAAAACTCTTAACAACATGGGTTCATAAAAAACTAGTTAATAAATTTAATAATCATCTCCCACTAAAATATTCACATCCAATAACCATATTAGGTATAACATACTTAAAATGTATCTTCATATCCTGGAAAAAATAAACATAAGAAAGATTGACCTAAAATTATTAGTAAGGGTAAACAAGGGAGCTATTATTGCTGATATATGCATAACACTAGAAAAAATATATGATAACCAGATCTTAACATCTGAAAACCACAACCTTCATATAATAGATAATTATTTTGATCCATGGAATACATCTTAGTAGTTTATAAGAAAATAATGATAAATAAATTAAGGAAAATTGGCCATGAACATAGCATTATCATAAGACATGGAATTTAGGTATACACATAAGCATATAAAATAATTTTATTAGTAGCCAAGGATAATTTCTTTGAAAATAATAGAGGAATGAGTTCACTCCCCAAACCATTGTAGTAGTCAAGTTCACTCCCAAGAATATCATAGAGAATAATTTCCTACACTAAATTGGGTTCAATCCTGTAACATCCCAAACTTAAATTCACTTAACTGGGGCCCCGAGTCGATGGGTCACATGTCCTCAAGCCCACCTCCCCATATGCCAGAGGCTTGCAACTAGAAATGAGGGTGTGAAGGTGGTACAGTGGGGATACTATACTCTCTTATCAGAGTGGATCAATGTATATAACCATAAATATAAAACAAAAAATTATATATTAACATACATACTAAATAAGTATTAGAAGAATAAATAACTGATAAAATTAATAATAATCAAAATACACTAGGTAGTTTCATATACATGGATGCATGACATGATGATATAAAAAAGGGTAACATGAGAGATTCATATATATTCATGATATAAAAAAAGATAAAAATAACAAAATGTTTCTCCATTAGTATCTTGAGAATATGATCAGTCATTTTCTCATATTCTCTATCTATAAGTAATATATATCAAATATCTATAATAGGGTGTACCTGTAGACAAATAATCTATTTAGGTACCAAAGGTGGCCCAAGTATGGTGTACGATAATATCCTAGTAGGCCAACACCAATGGTTCATATATGTAATCCAATCAGTGTACATAACAACAACAATGTGTAGGCATAAATGAAATAATGAACAAAGACGAATAAATAAATAACAACCCGATCAGGTTCCTAAAAGAAACTTGGAGGATCTACCTTCTTTGGATCATGGATGGAATATAAATTTTATCATTTACTATATATATAGTAATAATATATACATTGTATAGTTATATATTGCATCCACATATATGGACTAAGTATGTGAGGATTTAAGTAGCCATATACATGGAATACAAGGTGCTTGTTGGACCGTGGTGTAACTATGACATCCATGAACAGTCTAAACGAGCCTATAATTTCAATAAATATGGTACATTACCTACATCTCATAGTGAGTGGGAGACATCATTATCATCACTAAATATGGTTGGTGTGTCATCATTCAAACACTTGAAGCAAGGGACGTGGTGGATCATGCCCACCGTCCAAATAGAATCAATGATTTGAGACGTCATGCTCATCATCTGATGTAAGGGATCATGAATACACATAACCAACAGAACCCTTAACATCATTCCACATCTTATATCAAATGTGTAATCATATTTGTTAATAGACACGAGGCATTAACTCACATTCATTACATTCATCAATCCTAGATATAGACAAGTCATTACAATTCAAATAAGGTATTTAATGAATCTTGCAATAATAAGTGTGGCATTTCCACCCTTTATAAATCATTCCATTTAAAAAATTTAATTATTTTAAGGATGGATAACCATCATTAACAATACTTTACATTTTATACATGCCATTTAATCTATCGAAACTTGGAAATTCATTTTACAAGGCTTAATAAGGATTTTAATAAGGTTCCATTGGAAATTAAGAAGCTACTTAGCAGGTAAATTCCAATTATAAGTTAGGGAAAACACTTAGGATGAGTCTTGATTCAATAAAAATTTGTATAACATAGATAAAATCCATCTATATTCCAAGAAAAATTATTATAAGGTGTTCTCGACAATTAAAAAATTAACTGTAATGGGTAGATCAAGTTGGAACACCCAAGGGGTGTCCAAAACTAAGGTTAATATCATATAATTTTGTAAACAATGATCCTAGGGAGTTAAAAAAGGTGTGTATAAAAATTTGTTATGAATAAATTAGTTTAGTGCGATGTAAGATGAAGTCCTACATGCGGTCCAACAACATGGCTATAAAAAATAACACATCATTTGGGGAAAACAACGAGACCACCTACCTTAGGGATGTTGATGAATCCTCATTAGATGGAGTCCTCAGATTCAATGTAGGTTGGGAGAAATTGAAGAAACGGTCTGATTCCCTAAAAATAGGGTAAAAGATCTTGCACCTAAATAGTGTAGGGATCCAAATATAAATAGAAATAGGAAGGGAGATGAAGGTATATCATTGCTCTAGCTATCCAATGCCTTTTGTAGATCTTGATTTGGACTTTGTATGTGGGAGATATATCAATCCCAAGGTTGTAGGATGCAGGGGCTCATGAGAGGAGGAAAATAAATTCATCTTCTAGAATGAGGAGAATGAAAAAAGGAAAAAAGGGTAAATAGTTTCATTAAGGATGAAAAAGTCATTTCACCCTTAAAATAGGGGGTTCACATTTTGGATGCATGGTTTGGCCAAATCACGCAAAAAATGTGCTCCCCTCACTGTCCAAGGGAAGTACCCAAATGGTTAAGGTGCACAGTTTCCCTAACCTCATTCCAACTGTGCAATAATCCACTATTAAAAACTACTGATTGATCACATGGTCATGTGCCTTGGGTCACACAGTTAGAGAAAAACCGTATGGCTCTGAGGTCTCCTCTACCTCACCCCGCACAGTTTCTACTAACTGTAATACCTAGTTTATTTTCTATATTTCTAGGGTTTCAGGATCTGAAAAAGCCCCAGAAACATTTGTTACCCCCATGAATCCAACAAGTAACATTATACAAACCATTTAAAATAATTTAAACAGAAAAAATACCCATAACTTTGTTAAAAAATGGGTCATTACAACCTACCCTCCTTAAAACAACCCATCCCTTAGTTGGACTTTGAGGGTAAAGAAGTATCATTAGTAAAGAGTTATAGCCACTAAGCTTGTATATTAGCTTCACATTCCCAGGTCTCATCCTATACTTGGACATTCTACCATAACACCTGCACCAAAGGAATCGACCTACCTCGGAGTGTGTTAATGATCCTATCAATGATACTGACTCGACATTCCTCAAAAAAATCATCTACATCCAACTTGACCTTGTCAAGATAAAGGACTTATGAGGGGTCTGTGTAATATCTATGAAGTTGAGATACATGGAAGACATCATACATAGATTGGTATCTCTAAGTAAGTGCAATATGGAAATTCACTGGTCTGATTCTCTTTACAACCATAAAGTGTCCAACGAACCTAGGTGAGATCTTAACCTGCCTTAGAATATGTACATGGCCCAACCTAGGACATACTCGCAAGAAAACATGATCTCCAACCTCAAACTCAAGAGATATTCAGTGTCGGTTGATATATGTTTGCTTTATAGACTGTTCTGTCATTATGAACTTTCTAATTAATTGGACCTTTTCTGTAGTCTCCTACACAAGACGTGGTCCAAACATAACTTCCTCCTCTACCTCTAGCTAGCACATAGGTGAATAGAAAGGCCTACTATATAAGGCTTCATAAGGATCCATCTTTATGATATCATGAAAGATATTATTATAAGAGATTTGAACAAGGGGAATGTTCTTCTACCAAAACCCCCAAAGTCAAGGATTGTAACATCCCCAAATGATACAAGGTTAAATGACTAAATGATATGACTCATGTCAACAAAGTGAACCTTCCTTTTCAGGAGCCTGTCTAATTTGAACTCCATAGTTAAGCGTGCTTGGCCTGGAGTAGTAATCAGGATGGGTGACCTTTTGGGAAGTCTCCCAAGGTGTGTGTGAGTGAGGACAAATCACACTGGAAAGGACACGTGTTGGCCTGTGGGGATTTTCATTAGTCAAATGACCCATTTAGGCACATGGGTAGACCCTGGGGTGGGCCCCATGTGTCTACGGGGCAACTGGTTGTACCTGGTGGGCCAGGACCCGACGACCATGTTAAGGCAGGGTGGTTGTGTTTTCACTGGGACCAAGTTGTCACATTTGGTATTAGATAAGAAACCCAGCCTTAAGTGTGGTGCAATGCCTAGGTTGAGTTGTAGGGTCCACAATGAGGGCATTGTGCTTTAAAGGGGGGGGGGGGTGATTGTAACATCCCCAAATGATTCAGGGTTAAATGACTAAATGATATGACTCATGTCAACAAGGTGCACCTTCCTTTTCGGGAGCCTGTCTAATTAGAAATCCACAGTTAAGCGTGCTTGTCATAGAGTAGTAATTAGGATGGGTGACCTTCTGGAAAGTCTCCCAGGGTGTGTGTGAGTGAGGACAAAGCACACTGGAAAAGACACATGTTGGCCTGTGGGGACTATCATTTTTCAGATGACCCGTTCAGGCACATGGGTGGACCCTGAGGTGAGCCCCACTTGTCTGCAGGGCAACTGGTGGTACCTAGTGGGCTAGGACCCGGTGACCATGTTAAGGCGGGGTGGTTGTGCTATCACCGGGACCCAGTTGTCATAAGGACACATTCATAAAGCATATCATTTATCACTTGAATTGTATGATCTATTTATCTATTGATCTGAGGGTGATAGTCTGTGCTCAGAAGAACCTATATACTAAAGGCCTTATATAACCCCTTCCATAACTATGATGTAAATTGAGAATCTCTATAAGAAATGATAAAATGGAGAGCTATATAGATATGTATGAACTCCTTGACATATGGACTCTCTATATTTTCTATTGAGAAGGTGTATTTCATAGGTAAACAGTTTTTAAACTTGGTCAAATAATAAATGGAAACCCATACTATATCCTTTTCATCAGATGATCTGGGTAAACCAGTCATGAAATCCAATTAACCATCATTCAATTTTCACTAAGTAATGGAAAACGGTTGTAAAAGACCTACCAAACACCGATTCTCCACCTTCACCTGCTGATAGGTAGAACACCAAGTGATGAATTTGGAAATATCAAGTTTAATTCTAGGCAACCAATACTAGTGTCATAATTCTCAATAAATCTTGGGGAAACCAGGGTGAATTTCTCAAGATGAGTTATAAAATTCCCACATAAACTCCTCTCTGATTTCTACTGGGACCCATACACATCCATGTAATAGTAAAGTATTATCCCCATCCACGGTCCAACATGAAGATTTATCATTATCCAAGACTCTTTCTCTTAGAAAAAGGCCCTCAAGATTATAAAATTTCCTCATTCTTACCCATTCCAAAAGAATAGAGGTTATTGATAAGGTTGTTAGGATATTCTAACCACGATCCTGTTAAACCTAAATGAGAATCTATGTGAATACATCCACGAGCTACCATTCACCTATAGCCTTCTGAACTGCCTATATCTAAGTCTTCTGGCTCACAGTATCAACCACTACATTTCCTTTACTAAGTGTGTAAGCGAGTTCAGAATCAAACTACTATAGGTACTCAAACCACCTATACTATATGCGATTTATATCCCAATGTGTAAATATGTACTTGAGGGTTTTGTGATCAGTGAATACCAGAAAACACTCTCCATGTAGATAGTGGCTCCAACAACATAAGGCATGAACTACCATAGCTTGATCGAGGTCATGCATCGGGTAATTATACTCATGAGGCCTCAATTAATATGATTTTTATGCAAAGACTCACTCGTACTCCATTAGGAAAACTCCAAGCATGATACATGATGTGTCACAATATAAAATACAAATCTTGTCTAGCTCTAATAGAATCAGTATCGACACAAAAGTCAATCTCCCCTTCAACTCTTGAAAGTATACTTCACAAGATTCTAACCATATTAATTTCTCACCCTTCTTTATCAAGCCCATAAGAGGTACTACATGGTATGAGAAATATTGGATGAATCATCTATAATATTCAGCTAGCCCCAAGAAACTCTATTTGTCAATGAAATTATTGGGCTTCTCCCAAGAAACTACATCTCTCTATTTATCAAGGTCTACAGACTCTGAGATAATGTTACCCATGAAGTGGAATTTGTCAATCCAAAAGTGGCATTTACCAAGCTTAGAATAAAGTTGATGCTCTCTCAGTGTATTCAAAATGATCTCAAAAAGGTTAGCATAGTTTTGTCTAGAGTGTGAATACATTAATATGTCAACAATAAATATTATCATGAATGAATCTAGATATGGGTGGAAAACCCAATTCAAATGATCCATAAAAACAACAGGTGTGTTTGTGAGACCGAACAACATGACCAGGTACTCGTGTAGACCATACCTTACCCCAAAATCTATAATAGGTATGTATGATAACCTGACATTCACCTGATGATATCCCGATCTAAAATCTATCTTTCAAAACACTCTATCTCCTCAGATCTGATCAAAGAGGTCATCTATTCTAGGTAATTGATATCGATTATTTATTTTGAGTTGGTTCAATCGATGGTAATCTACCCAAATCCCGAGGGTACCATCCACCTTCTTGGAAGAAATTATTGATTAACCCTAAGGATAATTGTTGGGGAATGTGAATCTTTTAGCCTATAGATATCCAACTATTTATTGGGCTCTAGAATCTCTAAATGTTTCAACCTATAAGGAGTAATGGTCACTAGAACTACTCCTTACACAAGATCAACGGTAAATTCTACCTCCCACATTAGAGGTAGACCGAATAAGTCATCAAGAAACATTTTACTGAAATTTTACACTATAGTAGGAAATATAATAGGTTTTAACCCCTAATCGTCTAGGAAAAGACAGGCGATCAGAGCTGTCACACTACCCAGACTTTACTGCCCAGGTTTGAATTACCTAGCTTGCACATCCCATTCTCCCTTATGCGTGTGTATACCACCCTCTAGTGATGTAAAATTCACCCTTTGATGATATTAGTCAATATGAGATCAATAGGGAACTAACCAATTCATCCCAATGATTACATCAATTCCCATTATATCAAGGATGAAAATATTCCATATGAAGAGGTACCCACCTAACTCAAAAGGACAATCATTACAATGGAGAATAACCTATGATTGGATACCTAATGGGGTATTAAGCATTATAATGACAAATATGTTTTAGATATTGAGTCCCAAAATCTCCATAATAGTCTCAAATATAAATTAGTGAGACGCATCTGTGTCAAATAAAGTAGACACAAAAGTGGAGGCTAGTAGAATAATACCTTAAACTTTAGATGGTCTGAAACTATGATCCTATAGAATCAATTGGACTATATGTAACTACCATATACTACAACCCTGAGTCATTGCCTAATTTCCCTGAGCAAACCCGCTCTGCTGGTGCTGAGAATCATAAGTCTGATTACCTTTCCCTCACCACCGTGTTGGCCAAAGTGGCTAGTGGTTTTCCATCCACCTTCCTGGCATAATCCTACGAGCCCTACTCCTGAATGTGGGGTAGTATTAGATCCTTAATTTCTAGGTTCTGATGGAGAGGTCCCATAGAAACATTAGATAAAAACTATCCTTCCACAGACTCTATGTTCAAATGGATGTCATAAGCACTGAGCCTTCGTGTGTCCTGGATTCCTGCATTGGTGACAGATCAAAAAGATTTCAACATGAGGAGCCTAATTGATGCTACCTCTATGAGTATCCTTAAGACATATATTTCTCCCAGAATAAGAAACACTGATAGATCTAGGTGCCTAACCTCTTTGACTCAAACCATCAACTTCCCAAAAATTTAACTCTGTGATAAGGGAATGGTTAACTATCTCTAATATGGTCATTAACCGAATGAAATTAACCTACGACTAGATGGAATATACCAACCCATACTTGAATTGCCTCATAGTCAAAAGATCATCACCTTCTAGAGTAAGAGAAAACTACTTTAGCATAGTAAAATAGGAAAATTATTCCATAACAAACATTCTTCCCTTCTACAAGTTCATGAATTCTCTAGTTTTTCCATCCCTCAAAGTATGAGGAAAGAAATAGTTGTAGAATATAGTTTTTAGATATTACCAAACCATATATCTATACCAATATTCCTAGGTAACAATATACCACAACCTCTTAGAAGAAACAGGTAACATATATATAGTATGTTTGACCCTCCACTCCGGAGGTGTCTCTAGATGATCGAATATGGATAGAATAGCTTCAAGCCATGACTCAACAGCCTATGGTCCACCATCCCCTAAAATTAAGAGATTATTCTACTACTGAACTCTGAAGTCAACTCTTCCATAATTAGGGAAGGTCTAACAACACCTTCTATAGATTGTAACATATGTAGGATGCCCACTTGGAATTGGGCATCATTTCCCACATCAGGAAAAGGAAGAGGTGCCACAGGTGGAACTATAGGTGGGATCAATAGTGGCTCAAGTCCTACAAGCTATGGTGCATGGTCATCACCACATTTGAGGAATATGACTAAGGGAAATCATAGTGACATGATACTATAATTCCAAACACATTACTCATACTATATCTTAATTATTGAAAATATTTCAGGTAGAAAACTATGACAAATGAATAACCTTCCAATAGATAGATAATACACCTATATCTACTCCTAATTCCAAGACTAGGTAATAATGAAAGACCATAACAATCCATATGAATGTAAGAGAATCACCAAATACAAACTACCAGGATAGGTTAAGGTATAGGTCCATGTTTATCATATATAAGATGGTTATCTCCACTTTAAAATTAATATTCATTTTAAATGTGTGATCATTAAAATATTTAAATTTCTTGAAACAAGTGAATTAGACGGATCAAAATTTTTAATCCATAAGGGCCCATACTCCGTATGATCCAAAATATGGTTTTCAATTAACTCATACCATAACACATTCTATCCCTTGCGACAAATAGTCCATGGTTCAACATGCTATAATTAATTGCTTAAGGTGTCTGCTTTAACCTATGAAAAAAAACACTATTAGATAAGGAATATACTTTAAGTGACAGTTTTGTTTTCCAATCCTACAAGGAAGGTTACCACATTTTCTTTAATAATCAAGGTACCAGTAATATGAAACAAAAAAATGAAAACTGAAGGTAGATATGATATGGAAAAATTCACAGCATATTAGTCCTATTGTGCCTATAATGATACATCTAATGAAACATCCTCATTTCATCGGGCATAGGTAAAATAAATCACCATTTCAATAATACTAATAAAAATAAAAATATAGAACAAGTGCATCACCCAATGGCGAAGTCTTATAAATTATAATAGGCATAATCAATAATAACAGTTTTCCATCCCATGTAATTTGGGTTTCCCCTGTACATGGGTTAGCTACGTTCGAAAACATGGTCATTTCCAAAATTCTTTAACTCATAGTCTCCTATCTATTTTCAAAATTGTAAGACAAAGGGGAAATATTCTATGATACCACTTTATAATCTCACGAATCAACGTCCACTTAACTAGGGCCCCGAGCTAGTGGGTCACATAGCCTCAGGCGCACCTCCCCATATGCTAGATACTACCAACTTGTAGTTAGGGTGTGAAGGTGGTGAGGTGGGGAGACTATACCCTATTATCAGAGTAGAAGAAATTATATAACCATAAACATAGAATAACATAATCATATAATAAAAAACATAATAAATAATCAGTGGAAGAATAAAAAACTGAGGAACTTAATAATAATCAAAATCCACTAGCCAATGTCATATACATAGATACACGACATGCTGATATATAAAAGGGGAACATGGGACATACATATAAATTCATTCTATACAAAAAGAATAAAAATTACAAAAGTCCTCTCTACTAGAATACTGAGCATATGATCAGTCCTCTACTCACATGGTCCATCTATAAGTAATAAATATCAAATATATTTAGTAGGGTGGTTTCCCTTATCCATACCTATAGAAAAATAATCTTCCTGGGTACCAGTGGTGGGCCAAGTAAGGAGTGAGATAAAATTCCAACATACCACCACAAATGGTTTCTATATGTAATACAAGCTATGTACATATCAATAATAGTGTGCAAGAATAAATGAAATAATGATCAAAGTTGAGTAAAAAAATAACAGCCCGCTCAGGTTCCTAAAGGACACATGGAGACTCTACCTTCTTCATCTCATGGGCGAAATGGATGTCCGATCAGTCACTATATATGTTGTAATATATATATATATATATATATATAAATTATAGTTATATATTGAATCCACCTATATGGACTAAGTATGTGTAGACATAAGTATCCATATACCTAGAATACTATGTGCTGGTAGGACGGAGGCATAACTTAGACATCCATGACCAATCTAATTGAGCCTATAAGATCAAGAAATAAGGTACATTCCCTATATCTCATAGTGAATAGGAGACATCATGCTCATCACTCGATATAGTGGGGTGTCATCATGACAACACTAGAAGTAGGGAATGTGGTTCATTATTCCCATAGTCCAAATGGAGTCAATGATGTGAGAAGTCATGCTAATCACCCGATGTAAGGGAGTACAAATATCCATGACCAACATAACCCTTACCATTGTTCCATATAATATATCAAATGTGTAATCGTATTTATTAATACACATAAGGCATTGAATCTCATGAATTAAATTCATCAAGACCAGATATAGAAAATGAATTAAAATTAAAATATGGTATTTAATAAAGCTTTCAATAATAACTGTGGCCTCTCCATCATTTTTAAATCACTTCATTTAAACCATTTAATTATTTTAAGAAAGGATAACCATCATGAACAATCCATTCAATTTCATACATTCCATTTAATCTATCAAAACTTGGAAATTCATTTTAAAAGGCTCAATGAGGCATTTAGAAGGTTCCATTAGAAATTGGGAATCTACATACCAGGGAAATTCCTATTATAAGTTGGGATAAACAATTAATAGGTGTCTTGATTCAATAATAATTTGTATAACTGAGGAAAAATTAATTTATAATCCAATATGAAAACTTATAAGACATTATAGGAAATTAAAAAATTAACTATAATGGGTAAATCAAGTTAGAACACCCAAGGGGTACCCAAAAATTAGGTCAACATCCTTTAATTTTCTAAACAATGATCCTTTAGAGTTAAACAGGGTACATGTACCAATTTAAGATGAGAAATAAATTTTAGGATGATTTGTGGTGAATGATGACATTTGAAAAAATGACGAGGCTAGGAAAACATAATAAATTTTTGGGGAAATGACAAGACCACCTACCTTAGTGTTGTTGATGACTCCTCATACAATGGAGTACATAGATTCAATGTAGGTTGGGAGAAATTGAAGAAACGATCCCATTCCCTGAAAATAGTGAAAAATATCTTTCCCTTAACTAGTGAAAAGGATTTGAATATAAAATAAAATAGGAAGGTAGATAATACCTCTAGTTATCCAATACATTTGACAGATATTTATTCGGACTTCAGATGCAGGAGATAACCTAATCCATAGGTTGAAGGAGAAGGGGGGTCATGGGAGGAGGAGAAGAAATTCATCCACTAGAATGAGGAGAAGGAAACAATAAAATATGTTAAATAGTTTCATTAAGGTAAATAAATTCATTTCACCCTAAAAAATGGTGCATGGTTTAGCCACACATTTCGGATAGACTGTGCACAAACCATGATCCTCTTCCCATCCAAGGGAGGACCCCTAAAAATTAAGGCACATGGTTTCCCTAACTGTGCACCAACCATGCAAAAAGCCTCTATAAAAAACTGAAGATGGATCTCATGGTTGTAAACCTTTGGTCACATGGTTTAAAACTAACTATGTGCCCCTATGTCTCCTATGATTCACCCTATATGGTTAGTAGAGACCGTGCAGTCTGGGTAGCATGATTTCTACTAACCTTGTGAACAATTTTATTTTCCAAATTTTTGGGGTTTCATGCTCCAAACAATCCCCATAAACCCTTGTGACCCTAGTTACTCCATTGGGTAACATTATAAGGGTTATTTAAATGAACTTAAACAAAAAAATGATCTATACCGTTATGAAAAGGTGATTCATTAAATATACCCATTCCATTCCTATTCATATAACGAGATATCAATCATTACCCAATTCATTAGAAGAAGATATAGGTCCCACCGACCACATAATTAAAACCATAGATATGTGTTCCCCAGGATCATAAATCATTCATCATATCATAACCCATGAAAAGAAATGGGTTTCATAAGCATTTATTCTTTTTACCATAAATATAAACTATATAGAAAAAGAATAATGATGATATCCTTAGTTCATATCCTTATTAAATATTATATAACATAAAAAGAATTCATTTTAGTTGGAAAATGATTTTTAAAGATCACTTGGAATAAATCTTGAGGAAAATAACCTTTACATATTAAAATATATATTTTTGAATCCGCACATCTATAAAGAAAACATTTTCTTTGAAAATAAAATTGTTAAATTATAAAGTACTCTTTAAATCATTGAGGTGTCATGATGGTGGAAAAATATGATCATACCTTATAAGTTAAAAATATAATCCTTCTATATTTTTATTGTAAAAGTCACAAATTACCTTGTTTGGAAAAACAATAAAAATATTCCTTTTAAACCGTTTTCGTAAAAAGTAAAAAATGGGTAAAAATGTTTTTAATATTTTTTAGGAAAATAATGAAAACATTTTTGATAACATTTTTTTAGAAAACATGGCCCTGGATGAGAAATATTCCCTAGTGGATAGTTAAACATAAACAATCCTAAATAATGTTGAGATTGTGAAATAAAACCCTTACCACTTTGGTATCATTTGAATTGTAATCCACGTGAAAGAGGAAAAGATATATGTATATGAAAGTATCATGTTTTTTAGGTCAAGAATCGTAAAATGAAATCATTTTTAGTATATATATATACCACATATAAGAAACAAGTGTTATATAAGATATATGTACCATATAAATAAAAGCGAGTCAAAAATCCCTTAAATTGAGTTTGAATTTACACGTGCGTTCCTTATTTTCCTAAATAATAAAGATAGGTCAATTATTTAATTTACTAAGAACATTTTTAATGTTTTTATTACTTTTATCTCACTTATTACCATGTTATAAAAATTAATTAATCATTTATGTTCATGTCAGACGTTTTAGCGATATTTGGATCATAACTCGAAAATGACTTTGATAGGTTGACTATCATCAAAGAGGTTATTATAATATCATCTCAAGAATAATAATAATTAAATAATTATAATTTTTATATATCTATTATACTTTTAAATCCAACCATTAAATATGGTTAATAAAAATTAACTATGATACAATCATGGAGATGATAGGTCGTACATATGCATGAGTAACATTTCTATTTTTCAACTATCATTATGGAAAGAAGGTATTTATTATTTTATATTTAAATAATGATAATAATATCATATATAAAAACTTACTTCTTTAAATATACCTATATATATCATCCATGATATATAATGATGAAAAATGAATCACATCGCTTCATGGAGGTGGTAGTCCACACATATGCATGAACGTCGTTATCAATTTTCAATGCATGGAATGGTAAGACATACAATGATATATTATATTTTTAAAATTATAAATATTTCATGGATATAATATATAAACATTAATTCCATTATTAAAATATTCTTGAGAGATGGTGGTGTAAAATGAATTGCATCGGTTCGTGAGGTGGTAGTCCTCTGTACACACGAATGATGAATTATTATCCCATTTAATGGATATTAGAAATGGATATAGGTTATGATTTTAACATAATAAAATCTAAATATATGTATTATATTAGTGTTATTATTTTATCATGGTTTAATAATTTTCAAAGGATGTGGAATAAGAAACAAAACTAAAATATACTGATAAAAAATATACCTCTTTTTTTTGGAAAACCTTCTTTGATTAACACCTTAAGCCTTATAAGGTTGGTGTTATGCCTAAAATAAGTCCTATATGATGATGGTGATGACTTCTTGGTAGGTATTTTTGCTGTTATTGGAAATCAAAATGGGGTATTAAGTGTGAAATCATTGGAAAAAGATGTTCCCTTTTACACGAGAGGGGAGGGGCACTCTTTGAATTTCTCAAAATATTAAATTAATATAAATTAATATTCAATTAAAAATGGATCAAAAGTGAGTTATTTCAAATTAAAGATTCCTATAGATTAAAATATTATAATAAAATAAAAATTAGATTTTTTGGAATATATTTCTACCCTTATATTTTAGATATAATCCCCATTTAACCCCTTTTACTCTTATCGTGACAACATGAATTTTCACAGTTTGAGGGCCAATATAGTAACTATAAAATAAAAAAGGACTTATAAATGGACCATAATTGGTATTTACACCACATAATAATAATGTGACTGAATATGATATTTTTATGAATTTTATATCATTTAATGAAATATTATTTACCATAAAATATTCATAATGTCATTTTTAGAACTATTCTTTACTTTGACTTTAATAATATCAAGATAAAATAGAAAAATGAAAAAAATATTTTATTATATAAATAAAATTTCATTGTAAACTATAAAATTATTTTATCCCATTATTTATCTCAAATTAAATTAATTTTGATGTTTTTAATATAATTTATTTGATAGTTCCATTAATTTAATAATTACTACATCAGCGTTGCACAAGAATTTAAGGTAATTATTTATTCACTAAAAAATAAAAATAAATTACCATGATAAATATAAATCTTTTATATTGAAAAATAATATATATATTTTATCATATCCTCTATATAACCCCATGTTAAAAATATTTTAGTAATTAAAAACAAGAGGGTGACATGTTTGAATATTCTTTAAATAAAATATTATAGAAGTCATAATCTCACTCAAGGGACCTCAAAAAGTCATAAATTAGACCTTTGAATGATTATGGATAATATATAATCATAAAATAATATTTATTCAATTTTTATAGTAATTTTATAGTCTTTATCATTTTATTTTTAACCTTAAAATACCCGATTTGCGCTTTTCTGTGGTAATAAAAATTACTATGTTTACTATTCATATTGATCAAAAATAAAATGTAATTATTTATAAAATTTGGACTTACTGATTTTAAAGAAAGAATATATTTCTAAAAAATCAACATGAAAAGTGGAAAAATTTAATTTAAAATTTTTAAGAAAAAGCACAATGAAAAATAATTTTTTCAAAAAATTGCACTTTTTAAATATAAAATGTTTTTATATTAAATTGAATTATAAAATACATTTAAATAATAATAATTTAATTATTATAAATTAAAATAAACTAATTAAATTATAATAATAATCCAAAATATAATTTTACTTTGTATATAATAAGAATACATTTTTTAATAAAAATTAGTATTTTTTCACTATACATTGAAAAATCAATATTTTAATAAACTTCTCAAAAAGTATTATAAAAATAATTATGAAATGATGAATTAAAAAATTAAATTAATTTTTTAAATAAAATTTCTACAGATTCAGAAAATTAATTATAATATAAACTCATAAAAAATACGAAAGACTCATTTTTGAAGAAAACATATTTTCTAAGAAGAAGAAAACTTAATAAAGTTAAGTGATTATTTTTTAATAATTACTAATATTTTTATATTGTGTCAAAAATTTATATTTATTTAATAAATCAGTTATTATTACTCATTCCCATTAATTTAATTTCTAGGTTATAATGGTTATATTTAAATAATAATATTTTGTTGAACGTTTATGCTCAGTGTTTCTTATCTTGTACTCTATTAAACATAGTCTATCATTTTAAAATATCAATGTATTACAATATTAACCCTTTAATAAATTAATTCCTCACAATTTAAAATCAGTCTCGATATCCAGGGGTTTGACATTTCAAAACACCTTTTTTGTAATCCCATATCATATAAGGGTCAATACACTTCATCTTAAAAAGAGAGAAAGAAAAATACGAAGGTTATTTGGAATAAAACCTAAATGATTTTACATGTAGTAAAACATTTGTGGGAATTGAAAACATGGATATCAAAGAGAAAACCAACTCCCATGTTTTGATAGAGTGTAATAGAGAACATGGTAATGACAATGTTAACCACCACAAAACCTTAATTCTAGGATGGGTTAAAAGGTCCTTGATTTCTCAATAAGAAAAGTAAATAGATAATGTTTTTATTTCAAGATCATTTTCATAGAGTTTAAGAACTACTTTATTTCATATTATACTAAAATGAGTAAGTATAATGACTTGATAATTATAATTTCATCCTTTAATTAGTTTCCACCACAATCTCATCTTTTTTTCCAAATGATGAGTATTTAAGATGAATTTTTTATACCCAATGAACTAAAATATAATTCTAATGGATATAATAATCCAAAAAATGAATAAAAATATATTCCTCCCGTCTTTAGGAATTAACAAAAACCAAAACGGTTAGTAAAAAATAAGGTTATTCCCAAAAAGAATAAACCTTCATATAAGGAAAACTAATTTAATCTCCAAAATTCATAAATAATAAAAAAAGTTTAACATAGTTCATTTAATAAATAATAATCCGAAAAATATTCCAGGCTATGATTGAAACTAAAAAAATTTAAGGATTTTATCCCATAGTCTTTTAATATAAATTTAGTATTTATCTCCCAAAATGTGCATTCCCTAAACATATGATCTCTAAGATATGCTAACCATTTCCATAAATAACCTGAATCACCATAACTATATAATAAAATCATATATGCCTCCAAAAATAAGTTAAACCTTTTTTCCAAAAATAAAATTCCATAAAATTCTGTTTACCTTAATAATATAGGATTCCCAAAATAGTGAACTTCTTTCAAAATAACATTAATCACTTAACACAAAATTAATTTACAATCCCACGGATATCTATACGATAAAAAATATATCCCCAAAATTAACTTAACTATTACCTATTAGATATTTTAAATAAATAAAAACAATTTTATACTAACCTAGACATCTTGTAGGCTAGTGGTAGGTGATGTACACTTGTCGTCCTTCAATTGTGAGTTCAAGAATTATGGCCTCTCCAAATGAGATGGGTTGTCACACAGAATACAGGTTTTCTTTTTTATAAAACTATATTAATTTGATCCATATAACATTCCCAGAAATGTGATAAAAATCATAAAAAATAACCTTAATATATTCAATATTAAATAAATTTATTAACCTAAAAGGTTATCTCATCAATTTTATTTTATATCCCTAAAAATGAACTAAACCATAATTACCTAAAAATTAAAGATCATACAAAAATTAAAGAAATCCAATAACTTTAAACATATTTCCACCAATATTAAATGATTTACTCCTAAAATAGTACTTCATGTTAAACCAACGTGTTACATATACCTATCCAAAAATAGCTTTAGCTTTCATAAAATTCCATCTCCTAAAACCTCAAAAGGGGTTTCTAAGATTCTAAACTTATAAATAACCTTGAACTTATATACCCAGGATGGTATCCATAACTCTTAAGATAAATTCTCATGAAAACATCATAATCTCTAATGTTTTCTAAAAAAACTCTGAGAACAACTGTAACAGCCCAAAATCCACACTTTCAGATCTAGTAATAAAAACATAAATTTTACATTTCTGGATTTGTACTGATAAATGTGACACAATTTTTTCCATAAAAAATTATGACATCAAAAAGAAATATTGGATCACTTACATACCCAATGACTTACAAGGTTTATATTTTTATTGAATTATGAAAAAATACTAACAAATTGAGTTCATAAAAAACTAGTTCATATTGGACAACATCATCTCCCATTAAAAGTTTTACATATAATAACCCTTTTAGGTATAACATACTTAAAACCTTTATTCATGACACAGTGAAAAGAAATAAAATAAAATGATGAGCTCAAATGCTTAGTAAGGGTAAATAAGGGAGATATTAAGAATTATATAAGCATAACATGATAAAAAGTGTATGAGAACATGATCATAACATTTTAAAACCATGTCCTTCAGATCATAGATCATTATTTTTCATCAAGGAATAAAGCATGGTAGTTCATAAGATATGAATCATAAAGAAATTAAAGAACATAAAGAATGAGAAAAAAATTGGCATAAGACATGGAATTATGGAACACACATAATAATAGAAAATAATTTCCTTAGTTGTCAAGGATATTTTCTTATACTATAATAGTGTAATGGATTCACTACCCAAACCATCATAGTGGCAAATGTTCACTCCTAAGACTATCATAATAGACAATGCCCCTCACTGAAATCAGTTCACTCCCCATTCCAGTCCAGTTTACCTCTTGAGATATCAATATTTACCCAATGATTTTGAGGGACATATATATCCCACCATTCACATAATGAAAAAATACATATTTGTGACATAGAATCACAAATCATTCATCATATTAAAACCCATGAAAAGAAATTCATTTCATAAACATTTTATAAATTTATTATAAACATAAACTATCCATAAAAATAATAAGGATGGTATACATAGTTTATATCTTCATTAAAGGGTAAGTACAATTGAATGATTCCATATTAATTGGAAAATGATCTTCAAATATAATTTGGATGTTTTTTTAAGAAATAACCTTTCCATATTAATAAACCTTTTTTTTAAAATAAGATCACTTATAAAAATAAAAGTTTCATTTCAAATAAACTTTTAAACTTTTAAAGGAAGCACAAAAGCATTGAGGAATCATGAAAATGAGAAAATAAACTCATATAGTATATGTTAAAGAACATTCCTTACATATTTTTTTTCATAAAACTCACAAAGTATCTCGTTTGGTAAAACAATAAAAAGATTCATTTCAAACCATTTTGTAAAAAGTCAAACATAGGTAAAAATTATTTTAATAAATTGTAGAAGAATATTAAAACCCTATTTTAATTTTTTTATAAAACATATACATGGAATAGAAATATTCCCAAATAGATTATTAAATATAAAAAATCCCAAATAATTCTGATATTGTGAAATAAATCCCTTACCACTTTCGTATCATTCAAATCGTAATCCCCATGATAGAAAGAAACATATATGGATATGAAAATACCATAATTTTCATGATAATAATAATAAAATATAATCATGGGTAGTATATATATATATATATATACACCAAATAGAAGAAACAAGTGATATATAAGACATATGTCTTACCAAAATAAAAGTGAGTCGAAAATCCCTTACATTGAGTCTAGATCATCACAAACGTTATTTATCTTTCTAAATAATAAACTTAGGTTAATTGTTAAAATTATTAAGAAACTATTTCAATTTCATTATTCTTATTATCTCACTTATTAACATTTTATAACAATTACTTAATCATTTTTGTTCATGTTATACATTTTAGTGATATTTGGGTCATAAGTAAAAAATGATTTTGGTAGGTTGAATATGGTAAAAGGGGTAATTATTCCATATTATACAAAATAATAATCATGAAATTATAATAATTTTAATAAATAAATTATAATTTAATTCCAACCATTAAATATGTTTAATAAAAATTAACTACGTTACAATCATGGAGACGATAGACCATATGTACGCATGAGCAACATTTCCAATTTTTCAAAGATCATTATGGAAAGAAGGTATATATTATTTTATATTTCCAAAATTATAATAATATAATATATATAATATTAATTATTTAAATATACTTATATATATCATCTATGAGATGTGGTGATCAAAAATGAATCACATCGCTCTATTGAGGTGGTAGTCTACACATACACATGAACGACATTATCAATTTTCAGTGAATAGAATTTCAAGAAGAAAAATGATATATTATCTTTTTATAATGATAAATATTTCATGAATATCATATATAAATATTAATTAAATCATTTCAACTAGTCTTGAGAGACAATGATGGAAAATGAATTACATTGATTGGCAAGGTGGTAGTCCACCATACACACCAATGATGAATTTTTCTCCCATTTTATGGATGTTGGAGATGGATATAGGTTATTATTTTAACATAATAAAATCTAAGTATATATATTATAATGGATTAATTATTTTATCGTGGTCTAAGAATATTTTATTGAGTTGGAAAAAGAAACAAAAATAAAATAAGCGGATAAACATTATACCTCTTATTTATAAAAACTTCTTTGATTAATACCGTAAGCCTTATAAGGTTAGTGTTATACATAAAATAAGGCCTCTATAATGAGGGAATGGATTATAGGAAGGGATTTTTGTAGGTATTGGAAAAAAAAATCTGTTTTTAAGTGTTAACTAATGAGAATAAGAGGCGCAATTTTATAATAGGGGAGAGGAACTCTTAGAATTTTTCAAAATATTAAATTAATATAAATTAATATTAAATTAAAAATGGATAAAAAGTGAGTTATTTAAAATAATATAATTCTAAAAAAACTATACAATTTTTTTGTTATAATTCTACCCTTATCTTTTGGTTATAACCCCTATTTGGTCCCATTAACTCTTACCGTGACAACAAGAATTTTTACTATTTGAGGGTCAATATAGTTAATATAAAATTAAAAAAACCCACAAATGGAACATAATTGATAGTTTAAACCATATCTAAACCAATTTTCCAAATTAATTTTTTTATGAATTTTATATTATTTAATAAAATATTATTCACTATAAAATATCCATAATGTCAATTTTTCGAACTATTTTTCATGTTGATTTTAATAATATCAAGAAAAAATTTAAAATTTGAACCAAATATTTTATTATATCCTTAATATTTCATGGGAGTCATTAAAATTCATTGATCACATTTTTTATCTAAAATATTATTTATTTTAACATTTTATATACTATTTATTTTATTTTTCCATTAATTAAATAATTACTATATTAACGCTGTGAAAGAATTTAAGATTTATATTTATTTACTAAAAATTAAAAATAAATTCACATGATGAATATAAATACTTTATATTTTAAAATAAAATTTATATTAAAGAACATCCTTTGGATAACCCCATGTTAAAAATATTTTAGTTATTAAAAACAATAGGGTGAAATGTTTGATTTTTATTTAAATAAAATATTATAAAAGTCATAATCTCATCCAAGTGAATTAAGAAGGTAATAAATAATACATCTATTTTTTTATATATTATATATAAGAATAATATAATATTTATGCAATTTTAATGTAATTTTATAGTCTTTATCAATGTATTTTTAACATTAAATTACCTGATTTTCTATTTTCTACGGTAACAAAAATTACAATATTTATTATTAATATTGACTAAAAATAAAATGGGATTATTTATTAAATTTTAAATCACCAATTCAAAATATATAATCCATTTTTAAAAATTCATCACACAAAAGTGGCAGAATTTAATTTAAATTTGAAAAGAGAAAAAGCAATGGAAACCGGTTTTTTCATAAAATTTCCCTTTTAAGTATAAAATGTTTTCATACTGATTTAAAGTATAAAATACATTTCAAAAATAATAATTTAATTATTTTATATAAAAAAATAATTAAATTTTAATACTAATGAAAAAATATAGTTTGATTTTATAAATGATAAAAATACAATTTTAAATAAAAATTAGTATTTTTTTCACTATTCATCGAAAAATCAGCCTTTTAAGAAAATTATCAAAAATTCACTTTAAGATAATTATTACATAATTAATTAAAAAATTAAATTCATTTTTTCAAATAATTTTTCTTTAACTTCTTGAAATTAATTATAATATTCCCTCATAAAAAATAAAAAAAACTAATTTTTGAAGAAAAATTATTTTTAAAGAATAAAAGGAATTTAATAAAAACTAAGTGATTAATTAATAATAATTATTAATTAAATTTATATCCAGTAGGGAATTTAAATTTACTTAATAAATGATTTATTTTTATTTATACCTAATAATTTAATAACTATATTATAACAATAATATTTAAATATTAATATTTCGTTGCTCATTTAAGCATAATGTTACTTATCTAGTATGAATCAAGATATATTATAACCCAGATATTAAATTTAAGGGTATTAATAGAATAAAAAACACTATTAATTATATATATATATATATATGTTTTAATTAATTCAAATATATTTATTAATACATAATAAATAAGTACTCAATTTTTAGTAACATCATTTTATGCTTCAAAAATACATTTTATTAAAAAATAGTTTTTATTGATTTTTATGAGTGAATATTTTAATTATTTACTAAAACTTTGAGAAATTTTATTTGAATAAAATTGTATCATTTTTTAAATTATAATATCAGAATTATCTTAGGGTGAAATTTTGAGAATTTTCTAAAAGGACTGATTTTTCAATAAATAGTAAAAAATACAGATTTTATAAAACTATCATATATTTTCATTGAAAAATTCCCATAATTATTTGAATTTAAACCTAAATTAACATAAGTCACCTTAATTTTTAAATAATCTAATTAATTTCAATAGAATTATCTTTATAATATTTTTTGGTATAATTCCATTTTTGGGATTACTTTTTTCCCTAAAACTGTTTTTATGTGTTTAAATATTAATTAATTGAATACATATTTATTAATTATTTAAATTAATTTAATATATTATATATTAAATAAAATTATTTTACATTAATTTTATTATTTTTACTAGCAATGAAATAAGAATACATCTAGTTGTATTATTAAAAATCATTAAAAAATAGTTTCCATTGCGTTTTTCACGCTTATTTTAAAAATAAATTTTGCAACTTAAAGAAATGGAATCAGGTAAAATGGATTCTATATTTGGAAGTGGAATAAATAATATAATTTAATAGTTTCTAATTAATTTTTTTTCATTATTAATGATAACACTGGTAAAGATTTGTCACCTCAATAAAAGAGGTAAAATAGTGTTAAAACCATGGGTAAATGTTTAAAATATCTATAATAAACTCTTTTATCCTATTAGGTAAGTGGTTTTATTAAAAATTTATTTTCATAGAGTTAAATAATATATTTAAAAATATTATTTTGGAATTGGGAACCTAAGATTTTCTTTTATGAAGATACGATATATTTTATTCAAATTTAAAACTATTCTTGGGTATTTACATTTCATGGAATGGTTTGAAAATTATATTAAGTTTTTTATTGAAAAAAAGTAAAAATAACTTCCATTTTTTATCTCAAAAATTATATTAAATAAACTTATTACTTAAATTCAGTTTGAAATGATTTTTACTCTTAACTGAGGCATTTTCCTTAAAACTGTTTTACATGAATTTTGTGTTCTTATATTAAAAGTAATTTATGTCACCTATATAAATTGATTATAATAAAATGGATTCAAAAAATTTAAATCATAATGTAAATTTTTTTTCATAAGGACACTTTTATTTTGGTTATAAAATTATATTATCAAGCTAAACATTAAGATATCACGATAAATATTTATTTGGTTTTAGAGTGGTTTAACTAGGAGATAAGGCTTACTATATATCCAAAATTTATATCAATGGGGTTTTTGAGATTTTTTAGACCCTATAACACATTATCATAAAATTTTTGGTTCTTTAGTTCCACTTCAAATAATAATTATATATATATATATATATTATAATCTTTTAATTAATTCCATGTGCTTTCTTTCACTCCATTATAGAATGAAACAAAATATCCTCTATTATCCACACTTCATGAGCCTTATATCATGACAAAAACCTAATATAATACCTTCATAGATTCCTTACCCTTGTGTTATAGATTATGTTCATTCAAAAATACTATCCTCTCATGGTATAAGGTGTAACCCAAAAAGGTTCCTTAATAAAGAGGTATAACTCTTAACCGAGTACATTAAATTTTATTTATTCTTTTACTTCCTAAAAATATACGGTATACATTATAAAATGATGAATTTAATATATTAAATATAATTAATTGTTATTATAATTATTAAACAACCATTATCCACCTCATTTCCATCCATTATAATGCTTCTCATATGGACATGTGGATTACCACCTCCACAAAGCAATGCATTTCATTTTTCATCACCATTTCACATTGATGGTTATAATGATGGATATAATAATTATATATTATATTTATGATATTTTTATAGTTTTTAAAGTTTAATTATTGATTACTTTTCTATCTCTCAATCCTTTGAAAATTGGAAACATCACTTGTGTGTACATACTGACTACCATCTCTATAAAGCGATGTAATTAATTTTCAACAAAACTTTACATTAATTGTTATGTAATATTATATAATAATTAATTTTTATATTAATTAAATTATTAAAAAAATTTATACTATGGAATAATGATAAAATTACAGGGACTAGGACAACTGAACCAAAATATAAAAGAAAAACAAAGCAATTATAACATAAAAAAATAATATTATTAAATAATTGTTAATAACGAGTGATAATATATTATAATTAAATCATATATGTTATTATATTTATGATTTTAGTTCTATAATATATTTATAATAAATATATTTTTATTAAAAATTATGTTTTAACACATACAAATAAATATTATATTTGAGGTAAGTGGTTTATATTTCAACCCCATTTTAATCAGGATTGTTTATTCTTGAATTAACATTAATGAAATTATATGATAATTATTTGATAAAATCCATTTGTTTTCCATATCATCTATAAATTTATATAATTTTATGTATTATTATAATTTTTCTATCTTTGGTACTCAAAATGGCTGAGAAAATTTTATTAAGAAAATCTAAATTTACTTCTCCTCTTTCAGTTTGAAAACCTTTTTCTTCCAAATTAACATTTTCTAAAATGTTTTCGAGAAATATTTTAACTATTCCTAAATGATTTTTAATGTTAATTTTACCCATATTTTATTTTATTAAATTTGTTAAAAGTATATTATTTTATTTTTTTGAATGAGTTAATATATTTAAAATATATGTGATTTTTTTATCGATGATGATATGAATGAAATATCATTTCATCATGACCACTCAATGTTTTGAAGTTTAATTTAAAACTTTAATGGTTACTTTAAAATAATTTGTTTCCTTAATAGTTTGTAAACTCTTAGATTTTAAATAAGTTATTTCAAAATTAAAAGGGTATTGACCCCAAGAAACATTCCAATGATCTTTTAAATAAGTTTTTTATCTATGATAAAATCCATTGATGTTAATTATGATTTAATGGGGTTATGATCTACTTATACCATACTTATTGTTTCTCTATATTTTTTAGAAATATAATGATTAGATATATATTAAAACCATTTATTTCCCATGGGTTATTCTATGATGAAATGATGGAATGTTTATGAAACCTATTTACTTTTCATGGGTTATGATATGGTGATATGATTAATGTTTTATGATCTTATGAAACAAATATGTATGGATTCAATTATGTGATGTTTGGGCCTGTAATAATATATCCCTCCAATTCATTAGGTAAATATGGATATCTCACAAGATAATAAGAAATGAAATGGGGGAGTGAACCCAGTTGAGTAAGAGACTATGTACACTATGATAGTCTTATGAGTGAACATTGACTAAGGATATGATGGAATGGAGAGTAAACTAAATCAACTATGATAGTATTGGGAGTGATAATTTACTAAAGAAATAATTTTATATTCTTATATTTATTCCATGAAATTCTATCTTATGCTTATTATATGTTCTCAAGGCTCATGATTGATTATTTATGATTCAAAACACTTATAAATTATGTATTTTTTATGAAAAATCATTATACCATGATGTATGATTAATTATATTTGACTTATTAGGTATGATTATATTAATTTATAATCATATTAACATATAATTATACATATATTATGCTAACATATGATCATTGATTGATATATCCAATGTTTACCCTTATTGAGTATCTAAGCTCACCCATTATTTTGTATCCTTTTCCCCAAGATATAAAGAAATGTTTTAAGTAGGGTGTATCTATGATGTGTTCTATATGAGAATACCTTCATGGAAAAATTTAATATTATACATCAAATAAGAGGATTATGTATATAGTATCAAAATACAATAAACCTTTATAGTTATTTTAGGGATCATAATGTTATGTAATAGATGTTTATATAAAATGATTTAATATTTAAGTATGAAATGTTAGGGCCGCTATTGTCGGTATCAGGGTAGGGTTTAGTTAATATTTTTATATTATTATAAATGCGTTTCATTTTTCATCACCATTTCACATTGATGGTTATAATGATAGATATAATAATTATATATTATATTTATGATATTTTAATAGTTTTTAAAGGTTAATTATTCATTACTTTTCTATCTCTCAATCTTTTGAAAATTGGAAACATCACTTGTGTGTGCATATTGACTACCATCTCTATAAATCAATGTAATTAATTTTCAACAAAAGTTTACATTAATAGTTATGTAATGTTATATAATAATTAATTTTTTTATTAATTAAATGATTAAAAAATTTTATACTATGGAATAATGATAAAATTTCAAGGACTGGGACTACCGAACCAAAATATGAATGAAAAACAAAGCAGTTATAACATAAAAAAATAATCTTATTAAAGAATTGCTAATAATGAGCAATAATATGTTATAATTAAATCATATATGTTATTATATTTATGATTATATTTATATAATATATTTATAATAAATATATATTTTTTATAAATTATGTTTTAACACATACAAAGAAATATTATATTTAAGGTAAGTGGTTTATATTTCAACCCCATTTTAATCAGGATTGTTTATTCTGGAAATTCTATTAAAGAAATTATATGATAATTATTTGATAAAACCCATTATTTTTTCATCTCCTCTAGAAATTTATATAATTTTAAGTATTATTATAATTTTTCTATATTTGGTACTCAAAATGGCTTAGAAAATGTCTTTAAGAAAATCCAACTTTACTTATCCTCTTTCAATTTGAAAACCTTTTTCTTCCAAATTAATATTTTCTAAATGATTTCAAGAAATATTTAACTATTCTAAAATGATTTTTTAATGTCAATTTTACCCATATTTTATTTTTTTTAAATTTTTTAAAAGTATATTCTTTTAATTTTTTGATTGATGTACACTTTTTAAAAAACATGTGGACAATTTCTTTATTGATGATGATACGAATGAAATATCATGCCATCATGACCACTCAATGTTTAGAAGTTTCATTTAAAATTAAAAGGGTTACTATAAAATAATTTTTTCCTATAAAAGTTTGGAAACTATTAGATTTTAAATAAGTTATTTCAAAATTAAAAGTGTTTTTTCCTCAATAACTATTCCAATGATCTTTTAAATAATTTTTTATCTATGATAAAATCCATTGATGTTAATTATGATTTAATGGGGTTATGATCTAATGATACCATCCATATTGAATCTCCATATTTTTTTTAACAATATAATGATTAGATATATATTAAACCAATTTATTTCCCGTGGGTTATTCTATGATGAACTGATGGAATGTTTATAAAACCTATTTCCTTTTTATGGGTTATGATATGGTGATATAATGAATATTTTATGATCTTATGAAACACATTTGTATGGATTACATTGTGTGATGTTTGAGACCATAATAATATATCCCTCTAATTAATTAGGTAAAAATAGATATCTCATAAGATAATAATAAATTAAATGGGGGAGTGAACCAAGTTCAATAAGAGACTATATACACTATGATAGTCTTATGAGTGGACCTTGACTAAGAATATGATGGAATGTGGAGTGAACCTAATAAACTATGATAGTATTGGGAGCGATAATTTACTAAGGAAATAATTTTATATTCTTATATGTATTCCACTAAATTCTATCTTATACTTATGATATGTTCTCAAGGCTCATGATTGATTATTGATGATTCTAAACACTTATGACTTATGTATTTTTTTTATGAAAAATCATTATTCCATGATGTATGATTACTTATATTTGACTTATTGGGTATGATTATATTATTTTATGATCATATTAACATATCCTTATTCATATATTATGCTAAATTATGATCATTTATTGATATCTCTTATGTTTACCCTTATTGAGTATCTATGCTCACCCATTATTATGTTTCCTTTTCCCCAAGATGTAAAGAAAGGTTTTAAGTAGGGTGTATCTATGAAGTGTTCTATATGATAATATATTAATGGAAAAAATTTAATATCATACATCAAGTAAGAGGATTATGTATATTGTCTCAATATACAGTAAACCTTTATTGTTATTTCCTAGATCGTAATGTTATATATTGTATATTCATACAAAATGATTTAATATTTATGTTTGAAATACTAAGGTCATAATTGTGGCTATAAAGGTAGGGTTTAATTAATTTTTTTTATATTATTATAAATATTTTTTGAAAACCTCGGTATAATTATAATTATAGGATAATATCCTAAATTATTGGTAAGGTTGATATTATATGGATTTAATAGAAAAAAATCCATACATAGATACTATATGTGTATGTTGTTTTAGAATACATGTATCTAGGTGTAATAAACCTAAAAATATTTGTTCAATTTAATCTCAACCATAATTCTGGTGTATGGTGAATGGGCCCTTATTGGGGTATATTCTCAATTTAAAATAAATTTTCTTTATGATTCATCATAAAAGATTTTAATAGATTATAACCAAGGATGGACTAGGGTAAACTCAAAGTGACATATATTAAAATGGATGTGTAATGAATAAGATATCATATAAATTATTTTTCATGATTATGTGGTATCTCACTATGATTTTTATTTCTCACACTGTTCTTTTTGGTTTTGTTCAATGTATGGAACTAGTAGTATTCGTGATAGCGTTGAATGTGATAGATAATGTAATGATTGTCTCCTTGAGAAACTAAATGAAATATGAGTTGGGATGAAAAATTTTGTGATTATTCATAAGAAGATATATCATTATACAATTAAGAACCTCAACTTGGGTTAGTCTGATAACACACATAATAATAGAAAAATGGAGTTTCATGAAGACCATGGATGAAAACAATTCAATTTTATACATGTTGAGAATGTGGGAAAAACCACTCAATATAATTTCTCAAAGGAATGGGAAGATATTTTATATTTGGAAAGGAAGGTCATTAATCAAGTAATTACTATGGAGAAATTTAGAGTTTTGTAGAGGTAAATGAATTTTATCCTAAGGTACTTCTTATAATTCAATGTATTATATGTGGAACACATGGGAATTATCCTAGTCAATGACCTAATCCAAGGGTTAATTAATAGACCAAGGAAGGGCCTATATTATTAAAATAATTTAAGTAGAATGATTGAAGTGAATATATATTTGGATTTGAGAATTATGATATAAAAGTGATTCATAAATGATGTTCTATCTATAAGAATCATAAAACATCACAGTGTTGTCATGTAGTTGTTTTGTTTAAGTATTTTCAAGATTATAATGAATGATATTGATATAAATTAAAAGTGATTTAGTTTTAAAGTGAAATTTTTGAAAAATGCATGAATGAGGCACCAATAAACATTAATATGTACCCACTATTGAGATAATAGTGTTTACTTGGGATAAATAATTTATTGATACCAATAAATTAAATATGATTGTTTGTAATAATTTATGTTTTCAATGTGGTTTTATAGGAATTCATCTAATTTTGGGAAATGTTATTATCATGTTTTAGAATAATATATGATCAATGTATTCGCATGTTCAATATGTAACAACATGCGTTAGATAATTTTGTTTGGGGATACATGTTAATGTTGATCTTAGGAAAAAATATGTGATCAAATATTTTGGATTATTAAAATTTGAATTTGGTCAAAAATATTTTAGATTATTCTTATGGTTCACTATTTATGGAATGTTTAATGTTGAAATTTGGGTTCTATTGATGATATTTTATAGATTAAGGTTTTATTTTAATATATAAATGTCAATACATATTTCATAATGTGTGTTAACCACTTTGGATTCAGAATATATTTAGAGATGAAAGGAGTGAATTATAAGAACCCCAATAATAGTGACCCTGAGATGGTGTCCACTTCATTACATCGACATAAGACACAAGAGATCTCATCCCAAATAGTTGATAAGATTAACAGTTTTCAACAACCAAATATTTATATGATTTCTATTTTAAATTAGAAATAAAATATTTAATATATCAAAAAAAATGTTCGACATATTTTAAACTCATTAAAATATTTATACTTCATATCCTAAGGGAAGGAAACAAATTAAGGGCGATATAAAATTCTTGATAAAGGTTAAGTACAATGGAAGATATTAGGAGTAAATATGTAATAATCAATATAGAAAGTTAAAAAACATAAAACATATGTCATTTTATCAAAACTTAAGTTCAATGAATATTTGTGGATAATATCAACATAAAAAACACATGAATAATAATAACTGAATTCTTAATAATTGAAATACATAATGTTTGATGTCATGATCTTAAACATCATGATATCTTTACTGTCAATTCCTTGAACCGAGATAGTTTAAACAAAGGGTATACATACACCAAAAACAGATTTAATAAGGCAAGATAACTAGTTTTTCTCATGATATTTCTAAATGCTTCATGGGACTATATAATTTTAGGCCGCAACCATTGCTCATTTCCTATACATTACTCATATAATTAATAATCAATTTAATTATTAATCAATATTCCTTATCAAAAAATATATATATTGAGTGAAAAATATGGAATATCAATATTTACCCATTCAATAACATAACATTAAAAACAAAACACATTATGTAAAAATGTTATATGGTTTAGGCCATAATAATATCCTTGATAAAAAGACTATGAATATTTTATCAAAATTTAATATCCAATGATGAAAAGAAATTTAATGGTTTAAGAGGAATTTATTTACCACAAAATTAATCAATACTTGAGAGATGAAAAAACATCAACAGAAAAGAAGATTTTATTGTAAAATAATGTCTTCTAAATAATATAAGAAAATTAAATAAAAAAAATTAAAATATTTTTTCATAAATTAGTATTCTTTTCAAAATAATTTAAATCTTGTAGAAGAATATAAATATTGTAAAATAGTTATGACAGTGGGAAAATTCATTAACATCACATTTGTTAAAAACATTCATCTTAACCTTTTTAATGAAAATAAGAAATGAACCTTTCAAAAAAATATAATGATTCATTTCAACCATATTAATTGAAAATGTTAACATAAATTGTCCATAATAAAACACCTGAGTAAATAAAAATAATTTTTCTAAAATTATCTTGAATAATATAGACACAGAATAAAAATATACCCGATCAAAAGAGAAATAAGATTAGATTTTATTATAAATATTTATTTTACAGATTCAAGTTATAATGAGAGGAAAATTTGGGAGAAAATAGGGAAACTACTTAAATATCCATAACATAATAAAATAGATGATTTTTATAAAGGATATATTATAATATTACTTCAATTAAAATAAAGTAAATCCCAAAAAAGGAGATTGTAAAAATAAATCCATACCTATTTAATATTTGTTAAATTATAACCCCTTGAAAGAGTAACTTGAATTAAAAATTTATTAATCATGAATAATTAGATATACATGTTAAAATAATCAAAGAGTAAGTATAAAAACCACATAAAAATACATATGTTCTTAATACCAAATACATATCAATGGAGTGTAAATTGAGATGAAATCCCTTACCTCATGTTTCCCCTATGTCGAGAATGCATTAAACATCTGTATAATGTTTTTAAATATGTTATTAATTTATAAAAAAACCATATTCATATTTATTATATCATAGAGGAACCAATTATAATATCTTTTCACCTGCTCATTAACAATATTTCATTATTATCATTGATTTATGTGTTAGCTGTTTTATTTTCTCACACATGTTTTGTCATAGATGTTCTGGACCATGTAATATTATTATGGTTTCATTGTATATATAATTATAATAATTATATAAATATCATATATATATATTCACTAAATATATCCTTATTACTATCCATGTAAAGATGAAATGAAAAATAGAGCACATCGCTCTATGGAGATGGTAGTCTACACATATGCATGAGCGACGTTATCATTTCCCAATAGATTGGAAGGTAAAAAGGTAGAAATGATATTATAATTAAAAAAACACAATTATTTAATAAAAATCATATATATATATATATATTCAATTTTTATATATTTATAACCATCCATGTAAAATGGTGATGAAAAATTAATGACACCGCTACATGGAGATGGTAAGTCATATGTACCCAAGAGTGATGTTTTCGCTTTCCATGGGTTGGAAAAGTGGTGGAAAATGGTTTTATAATAATAATAATAACATATCAGTATATTTTTTATACATGATACATTATTTATAATGGGTACATGATATTTTGAGGAAGTATAAGAAGAAATAAATTTTAAATACTTGGTAAAGATGATTATTTCTTCTTCGACATTATTCTTTTAGATATCATCTTATTGGACATAGGTTTTTTTGCTAGAAATAAAGAAACTATAGAACTTGGGTAAGTTTGTTTATAAGAGAAATTCATCAGGTTTTATCAATCTGTTTTTTTCAATGGGTGTAAAGAAACAAATAAAGGGGTGTCCTTTTATAAGTGAGGGGAGGGGAACTCTTTAAATTTCTTAAAGTATTAAATTAATATAAATTAACTTTTATAATAAAATAGATCCAAATTGAAATAATTTAAATATAATATGAGCATGAGTCAAAATTATCTAATCTAATTGAATCTTGATAAGTTTTGGTTATGTTTTCAACCTAATATCTTAGTTTTAACCCCTTGTTAAACCTTTTGACTATTATGACAATATAAAAGTTTTCTGCCTTTTTTGGTCAACAATGTTACCATAAAAGGAAAGGTAACCCATAAACAGACCCTGGTTGATTTTTTAAACCATATCCAATTATTTTTCTGAATATAATAGTTTTTTTAATTTTCAATAATTTAATAAAATATTATTTATTATAAAATTCCATTAATTTAATTTTTAGAACTATTCATTTAATTCGACTTTGAAAAAAAAAGGAAAGAAAAGAAATTTGAATATAAACCTTTAAAACATCCCCAATATGTTATATTTGTCTATAAAATTCTTGGAACAATATAACTCACTCAATAAAAAAATTTAATTTTAGAGTTTTTAAAATCATTTACCTAATTTTTCTACTACCCAAAAAAGCATTATGTTAGTGTTTCATAGGAATTTAAGCTAATTATTTAATTAATAAAAATATAAAATAAACCAATATGATAAAAATAATCAGTTAATATTTAAAATAAATATATAAAATAAAATATAACTCATTTTTATCTTTATATAAAAATATTAGTGATATTATTGTCAATAGAGTGACATATTATATTTATTCTTTTCTTTAAATAATATAAACGGTCAATATCAAAGAAAAATAGAACCAAGTGTCTATATTTTAGAGAATTTGATGATAATGGTTGTAATACACTCATCAAATAGTGCCTTGTTAAGTGTCATAGAATTTCGAAATCCTAATCCCAAAGTTTTAACCCGTTTACCCTAACTGAAGTGACAAATTTTTCCATGGTTACTATTCATAATGCTTAAAATTAAAAGGGAAATATTCACTAAATTTTAGGATCTTAATTAAAAATATGGTTACCATTTTTAAATGTTCAATTTATATAATTTTCATAAATTAATTTTAATATAAATTAAAAAATACAATGAAAATATGTTTTTAGAAAAATCCATTTTTAAGCATAAAAACTAAATTTTCAAAAAATAATCAAATTTATTAATTAAAAATAAATTATTATCAATAAAATTTACTATATTTAAATTTTAGACCAAATACTAAATATAACAAGACTTTTAAACTACATTATTAAATGAAAAGAAATATCAGTATTTGAAAAATCAATATTTTTCACTATGCACTAAAAAATCAATCATTTCAGAAAAACCCCAAAATTTAATCCTAAGATAATTTTGATATGATAATTTAAAAAACTAAAATAATTTATTAAAATTAAAATTATAAAATTTGATAATTTAGGTATTAATAAAATTATTAAATAAAACTATTTATATTGGGATATTGTTTCTTCAAAAAGAAAAGCCTACTATAATTGAAATCATGTATTATATACTTACCTATTTACAAAAATTCCACCCTAATTTTTTTCCAAAATTTCACCTCATGATTTTTTTTTCATAGTTATTAATAATAATTTATATAGGTTCCACATTTATATTTTCTATGTTATGGTTTGTCCAAATTTTATTTACCAGGTAAGTCATCTGATTAATCAACACTTAATCTCATGTACATAATATGGACATACTCTTCAAACTAAGATGAATTAGGTTGCAATAATATTTTCTTATAGGTGAGAATGTGTATTAGATCTAGAATATACTCTATTAATAAAGAGACACAGAACACATCATGTACTTTAGTGAGGCTAGGTGGCTTTTCTAAATGGTAATCCATAACTCCAACCCCTTTTAGAATTTCAACAGATATGATATAAAAGAGGCTATGTTTTCCTTTCTTTATAAAAATTATAACACTCTACCATGGATATACTTTTAAGAAAATGTGATATCCCAGTTTTAATTAAAAATATTTCCTCCAGTTATTAGTATAGCTATTTTTATTGCACTTAGTTGATTTAATAAGGTTTTGGACAGTCTTTTCCTTCACCATTTTTTCATCAACACATTTTGGTCCCTTAATCTTTATTTCCAAAATACATCCCAACAAGTTAGAGTCTGACATATCGTTCCATAAAATTATTCACACAACACCATTTTAATACTTGAATATAAGCAATTATTATAAGAAAACACCAACAAAGTTAAATATTGATTCCACATACTTTTAAATCCAAGTGGTAAGGACCTCAAAAATTATTCAAAATTTTATGTAGTCCTTCTGTAGTGTCCATCAGTTTAGTCGTGGTAGGAAATTCTCAAATGAATCTCAGTATCCATATCCTTCTAAATACTTTTATATAATTTTAATATAAAGTGTGGAGCTTGATCATAGAAAATTAAAATAATAGAACCATTATATATTACAACTTCCATAATATATAGTCTTACAAGGCATGCAAGAGGTAAAAATTAACTTATAGAAAGGAAATGTGTAGATTTGGTAAGGTGATCAATAATAACCCATATTGAATAATTATTTATAGGTTTATTTGGTAATTCAGTGATAAAGTCCATAGTAATGTCATCCCATTTTCACATAGGAAAAGGTATATGTTTCATGACCCCTATTAGTTATTATCTATCAACCTTCACCTAATGAAAGCTAAATATCTTGAAATATAATCAATAATTACATAATTCATATTTTCCCACCAAAAACATTTCTTCAAATAACTATACATCTTGGTTTACCAAGGTGTATACAAAAATTCAAGATATGAACATTTTCTAATAATTCCCTTTTTATCTAATGTATTTATAGAACACATAGACTCTTTCTAAGTCTCCCAATTTCCCATCATCCACAGCTTTAATTTTCATTAGAAAATTATCATCATCAGGCTAAGAACTTTTTGTATTTTCTAATAAATATGTTTTGACAATATTTTGAAAAAGTAATAATGTTTTTACTTACTTAGTAATTCCTATATTTAACTTTACTAAATCCAGGAATATCGGATCCCTGTCATGCCTCATTTTGTTCAGGACTCCATGATCTTTCCTTCTCAATGCATATGCTACCTTATTTTCCTTCCCAAGGTGGTAGTGTATTGAGGAATCCCAATCCATGAGTATCTAAGGACATCATCTTTGACTCATATTGATCATTTTTTATGAAAAAGATGTATTTTAGTCTCCTATGGCATTTTTATATCTTATATCTTTTATTTTAGAGATAATGTCTCCATATCTACAAAGAAAAGACTGTAGATTCCAATTTAGGATCATGAGATGGATAGTTTTGTTCACGAGTCTTTAATATCCTTGATTCATATGTAATAAATTTATCCTTATTCAAAGGACACAACCAAGTAACTTCCTCTATGTATCAATATATATCACAAATAAATCATTTCCTAATGGTAGATTCAAAATCATAGCATTCACCAATCTCATCTTCAATTATTCAAAACATTCTTCACACTACTTTGATATTATGAACATAACCATTTTACATGTAATATTGGTTAAAAAGTTATCCATTTCGGTTTTTTTTAACAAATCATCAACAATAACCTAAAAATCAAATGAAAGTATAAACATCAGTTATGTTTATTTGTGTAGGCCATTTATTGACTGCCTTTGTCTTTGTAGGATCAATTAAGATTCTATCCTTAGAGACAATATGGAATGAAAAGAAACTTTATGAAGACAAAATTCATACTAACTAAATTTCCCATATAAATAATTTTCTCCTAGATTATCATTCATGACTCGAAAGTTATTTTTATGGTCTTTGTTGATTTTATCGTACACAAATATATCATCAATAAATACCTAAAAAATTACCAAGATATTTCTTGAATAATATTTTCATTATATCCATAAAAAATGGTGAATTAGTGAATCTAAATGGAATTACTGTAAACTTATAAGGTACATACCACATATAAAATTATGCCTTCATAATATCTTCCCTATTTACTTAGAATTGATGTTACCCAAAACAAGGATCAATATTTAAAAAATATATAGAACTGTAAAGTTGATTGAAAAATTCAAAAATGTGAGTTAGAGGATACTTTTATTTATTATAATAACATTTATTTTCTTATAATCAATGAAAATCCTCATATATCCATGTTTCTTCTGAATAAAAATAACAGGGGCTCTCCAAGGTGAAACAATAGAGTGTATAAATCCCTTATCACAAAACCCCTATAGTTATTTCTTAAAATACAATAATTCTACAACATACATATAATTGGGAGTCTTTAATATAGGTCTTTCATAAGTGATTAAATAAATTGAAAAATGAACTTCAAGTTATGGTGGATGCCCAGGTAAGTACTCATTAAATACATTAATATATTAAAGTACAATACATATATCCTTAATTTGCAGAGTTCATTTTCCATCAGTAGATCATGTCTTATATTCTTACCTAAGAACATTATTATAAGAGAAACTGGGGGTGGATCTTAACATTAATCTAATAATTAATTCTACCCACTAATGAAAATTAATTATATATCTTCCCCAAAAATCATAATTCCATTATATTAGAAACAATTTCTTTCATTACATTTTGAAATTATATCCATACCATGGATTATATCAAAATAAACCATATGTATAATAATCAAGAATATAAATAGGGCATGTTTATGTGTCATAATTGAAACTAAATATAACATCCTTGTTTCAGTGAGATTTCCACTTGAAGTTATAACTAAAACTCTCTTATTAAGGTGTTGGAAAATAACTAATTTTCATGGAAAACATGGAGGATATAAAATTGTAAGGATATATAGAATAAAATAAGTAAGTATTTAAATTTAAGGATATGATTAAATTACCTACCACTCCATATTTAGGAACTTAAACCTTAGCTGTAGTGAATGCATAAGATTGGCCTTATTCCCTTATCCACTTCTATAATAGGTTCTTTTAATGCTTGAGAAATTGTTACTATTAATTTACCATTTCTCTAAAGTTTAATCACTATATAAAATTTTATTCCTTATTTCCCATGAATTCATTATCCATTCAAACCATATATCTACACTTGTAATTAACTACCATTCCCTTAAATGTTTTTTCAAGATGTTTCTTTCACTAATTTTAACATGATGGAAATTACTTCATTCCATTCTTCTTCATTTAAAATTTACCATTTTTTTCATACTCATATAACCTATTATTACCTTTATTTAACTTTAAGAAGGGTGATCTAGAAAATTCCTTTTTTTTCTGTTACATAATACTATTTCAACATATGATTTTTTTGAGAAACTAGCACCATTCAGAGGCTTGAATTAAGGCCTTCAAAGAAATAATGAATCTTTATCTCTGAATTAGGTATGTAATCCATAACATAATTAGATAGCATTTTAAAGGTTGATTAATAATATACAACTATTTCTTCTTCCTTTTAATTTAATATGAGGAACATTATCTTTATTTCATTTTATTTCTCATGAGGAAAATATTTGTCAAAGAATATTTCATTAAAAGATCTCCATTACATTCATTCTATTTCTTCTTCCTACTTAGTAATTCATATCAACAAAAAAATTTATCATCATAACCTCTATAAAAATACACTTCAAGAAAAACCTTTTCCCTTTCATTGCATCCCCTATCCAAAATTGTTTTTAAAGAGATGTAATAAATTTCTTAGCTGCCATTGGATTAGTAATTCCACTAAAATAAGGAAATTGTTTTCACATTAAATGAGACAATATTGGTTTATCATACTAGGAATCATCATGTTACTTAATATGTTCAAGTTTATTAGTTATAAACTAGGAAAACTTCCCTAATATGTCCATGATATTCTTATCTCTCACACCAATTGTATTGTATTTTTGAATAAGGAAATTCCTATGTTGATAACATGTCTTGATTAATTTTCTTCTATTAATAAACACTACTAAATATTGAAATACATTGAGTTAGATCATAAAAATAATAAAAATTGATCCATAAAATAATAACCTCTATAATTTAAGAAGTTTTCAAATAATATAAGGTATTATCATAATTATCATGTTAGTTATGTTTATTTAAAATCTAGTTCCCATGGTTTATACTAAAATTTATCTAATACCAAATGTAAAAACCCCAAATTTAGTAACCAAGAGATGATTTCTACATTATTACATTGAAATCATATACAAGTTATCTCACCCTAAAAGACTGATCAATTTAGTAATCTTGATGAACCAGATAAATACACGATTCTTATTTTTCATTGGAAATTAACAATAAAACATAACAAAGGAAAATGTTCATCATCCTTGAATATTATTCAAATATTTCTTCTATGTATCTTATGAATATGAAATAGCATAAGGGTGAGAAAAAATTCATAGTAATGGTTAGGTATAATGAAATCTAATATGAGGAAATAATGCATAATTAATATGATAAGGGAAATAACGGAAAACACTTGTTATTTAATCAACACTCGAGTTCAATGAGTACCCTTTACTAATATCAACATAATAAACACATGGATGATAATAACTGAATTCTCATTAAAAGAATTGGATAATTTTTGAAATCAAGATCTTAGACATCATGATATCTTTACCACCAAGGACCCATGCCAAGATAGTTTTAACTATGTATAGAAATACACCAAAATTGATTTAATAAGGCTATCTAACTAGGTTTTCTCAAGAGAATTTTCAATGCATAGACGAGATATATAATTCTGGAAACCACCATATCATTGGATGTCAAATTCATTCCCGATACATTGAATGATCAATTTAATTCATAAATAATATATCTCATCAAAAAACCATTGTATTTTTAAAGAATACATACTATCAATATTTCCCCAGTCAATCAATTAAAAATAAAATTAAAACAACATATATAGATATGGTATATGCTTTAGGAAATAATCATATCAATGACATAATGAATATGGATAATAAAGATAAATATAATTTCCAATTATTATAAAAAAATGGAATGTTTAAATAGGAAGTTAAATATAAAAAATTTAATCAAGATATGAGAGATGAAAAAAATTCATCAAAAAATGGATTTTACAGTAAAATCATATATTTTAAATAATTGAATAAAATGAAACCAAAAAATTTAAAACATATTCCATAAAATATTTGTCTTTGTAAAACCATTGAAATATGTTATAATAATATAAATAATGTAAAATGGTTATGGTGGCGGGATAATCCTTTAACACCATATACATTAAAAAAATCTTCCTTTAGATTTTTTCTAAAGAATGTAAAAAATGAACCTTTTGAATAAATATTGTAAAATAAATTTAAAACCTTGTAAAATTCAAGGATAATATAAAATTCCATTAATAATTTACTTGAGTAAATAAAATGTAATTTGTTAAAACAGTTTAGAAAAATATATACATGAAACAAAAATATACCCAATCAAAAAAGAAATATGATTAACTTTATTTTAAACATTTATTTTCATGATTCAAGTGATAAGAAGAGTAATAATAGAGATAAAACATGGAAAATCCTTATATATTTATAGGATAAGAAAATAAATGAAGTTTATAAAGGATATATTATAATATTCTTTCATAGAGAATAAAGGAAATCCCAAAAATGAGATTATTAAAATAAATCCTTACCTCCTCGACAACTTTTAAATTGTAACCCCTTGAAAGTATAAAATTAATTGAGACTTTAATAATCATTAAAAAATAGATATTGAAGTTATATTCATATATAATGGGTTTTATATAAACCACATAAAAATAAATATGTGTATAATACCAAATATGTATCAATGGAGTGGAAATTGAGATGAAATCCATTACACATGTTTCCACTTAGTAAAACATGATTTAACATCATGTATAATGGTTTTAGACATGTTATTAATTTATAAAAGAACTATATTTATATTTATAAAATTATACAGAATCCTCTTATTTCATCTTATCATCAGTTCATTAACAATCTTTAATTATTATAATTGTTTCAAGTTTTAACAGTTTTATTTTATCATGCATTTTTTGTCAAGAAAGTTCATATCCTTGTACATTGATTATGGTTAAATTACATAAATCGTATTAATATTGATATAAATATAATTTATATTCATTTAATATATCCTTATTATCATACATGTAATGCAGTAATAAAAAACAAATCATATCACTTCGTGGAGGTGGCAGTCCGTATGTACCCACGAGCGGTGTTATTATTTTCCAACAGATTATAAGGTAATAAGTTAGACATGATATTATAATTACAAAAGAATAATTATTTCATAAGTTATATATATATATTTATTAGTTTTATCTTTTTAACCATATATGTAAAATGGGGATGAAAAATTAATTACAATGCAATGTGGAGACCGTAAGCCATACATGCGTACAAGAGATATTTTCTCTTTCCATAGGATGGAAAATAGGTGGAAAATAATTTTACCATAATAATAATAACATATCATTATATTTATGATAAGTTATTAATTATTTTATAATGTATAAAATGTATTTATAGGAATTATAAGAAAAAATAAATTTGAAAGATTCGGTAAAGATGATTAGCTCTTCTTCAGTAGGCTTCATTTAGATCTCCCCTTAAAGGACATGTGGTTGGTCTTTTTGAACGAAAAATGACCTAATCCATCATTGAAGCTGGTAAAAGTTTAAAATTTATAATCCTACTAACTATAGTATATGTGGAAAGCAGGGTCAAACCACAGAGAAGACAATTTTAACCACTAATCTTTTATTTTTTTTAAAAAGACCCCATTGTTGTCAGTAGTGGGGTAAATTTTCTATTATTTTTTACTTTTTTGAAAAAATATTTATTAAGCAGTGAAGTGAAAAAACACTATAGAACTTGTATCTAAACTAATTTGAAGTGAGAAATAATTGAAAAGAAAGGGGAATAGAGATATAAAAACACTGTTAAACGAACAATCTAGTAAAACGCTCGGAGAAAAATTTCAATTCAACTGGTTTTGAAAACATTACTTCTCATGATAGTGATTAAAACTAATACCACTAAAAAGGAGTGATTTATTTACCTCACCAGGATATAAATCACTCAATTTGATATGTATTGAAGTTCTCCACTCCTAGATTAATCAACTTGAGAATTCTCGTTTGAAAAAGATTACAGAAAAAACTCGCCGTATGCTATGTAGTCTTTTATTTCAATTTAAATGTTTAAGAACATTAATCAACAATCAAACTCACCAAATGAATGTGGAATTACAAGATTAATTATAGGTGGTATGTTACAATCGAATTCAATCAGAACTGATCTCGTCGATCAATTCCGACCACATTAAAAAGAATAGAGAGAAGGAAAAAGAAAGACAACCAGTATACTTGATTTTAACCCCAAATTGGAAGTATTTAAGCTAACATTGTCTCAATTATGTAAACGAATATCATTCTATTACTAAGAAAGAAAATTTAAATAAAACAAGGGAAGTGATCCCCCTCTCGTCGCTTGAATTGTTACTGCTCCTGGCTCTTGGATCTCCAAGAAATGGCTCTCCGAGAGATGTTCCAGGGTTCGCCTCCAGGTACTTGCTCTGCTTCCGAGTAAATGATCGAAGGAATTTCCCCCTCCAAATTCTATTACAACTATGTTTTTATATCCTCTGTCATCTGCTGCATGTCACTACTCGCTTCCACTTACTCCAAAAAGTCCTTCACTTAAGAACCACACACATGCGTTTTTTCATGATTAACACGCCGAGTTAGTTTTTCTCACGTAACTAACACCGAGTGAGTTAGTTAAGTGAATCTGGATGTATTCATGTCCCTTGAAGGAACCTACAAAATTAGAACAGAAAAATAATGAAATATTTCAACATTAAAATTTTACTTTTTAGAAACAAATGTTAAATGTAAAATTAAATATTTATTAGATATTATTTTAATTATTATTGTTAATTTATTTTTTGAGTTATATGTTATTATTTATTAATTTATTTAATTATGAAGGTGATTAAATAATAATTAAATTAAATTTAATGTAAAGTATTTATTAAATCATTAAATTAATAATATTGGTATTTAGTTTTTTTGAATATTTATTTTTTTAAATTATTATTTAAGTTTATCATAATAAATAGTTTTATTTTAATTATTACAATTAATAAAATTATATATTGTTATTATATTTTATAATTATTTTACTCATAAAGAAGTTAATTTATAAATATTATATTCATTAAAGTATTAAATTTATTTATATTAGTTTTATAAATATGTTTATCATTAATATTTTAGTTTAATATATTTTATTTAATTAGTTTTAAATTGTTATTATTTATCTATTATTATTAATAATTATTTATTTATTAAATTATAGGTTTTTGTTATTATTATTTAAATTATTTATTTTATTGTTATTCTATTCTTATTTGCTTATTTTTATTAAGTTAACTTTTTTTAAGCTTGGTCTTCTTCCCCAAATCCCACGGCACCGCCTCCCATCACCACAACAACGACTCCGGCGGACTTCAGCAACAGAGATCGAGCATAAAAATCGTCTTGCAGTTAATCTCCCAGCACGACGTGGCTTTAGGAAATAGGTCTGCTAAGAAGGATTCCTCACCCACGACGTCGACTTCATCTGGTTTTAGTGGTGACAACATACTCTCCCTGAAAGGCTTCTCCTCCCTCGCAGTTACTTCAAGCAGCAACAGGTCGGCTTAGGATCAGCCTCGGCTCACCGATGCGGTGAAACATGATCCCCTTTTCTAGAACGACTGGTCTGCGGATCTAAATTCCAAACAACGTAGGGTTTCATGGATTCTCATTACTATGCGGCTGCTCGAAACTAGTGGCGATGCGACATCAAGTGATTTTTAGTGGATGCACTAGACCTGTCTCCCTTTCTTCTCAATCGGAGGGTCAGCTTGGTGGTGATGCAGACTTTCAGCGACTCTGGGTATGATGAAAACTCCTTCGGCGGGTTGAGTCGGTTCCTCCAAGCTGTGGCATAGATTCAATTGGCTACCAGTATAAAGACAAGGAGGGTTCCTCAACCCTTTAGTGCAATGAAAATGGATCTCGATGTCTCCTACTATGGTGGCCAATGACATAGAGTGCTAAATTCTTCATATACAGATCTGTAGATGATATCAATTGCCATTCTGTTCAGATCTGATGCAAGGATTAGATATGGATTCAAATTTGAGTTATTTTTTGTTTGAAATTGATTGTGGTTGTAGATCTGGGTTTATTGTCTGTGTTTTAAGGATGTGGGGAGAAGTAGAAACATTGATAAAGAAATGAGATGCGGTGACAGGAAAAGACAATTCCACTTCTGAAAAAGGTGAAGGAAAACGGTTGGAGGGGGTTGAGGCACCGTGAGTTACGGTGCGAGATAATATGGTGGCACAGACACGATGAGACTGTGAAATATTACGGTAGGAGTACAGAAGCGGTGAGACAACATAAGGGGTTTCACGGTGTCACGGGTTAGAACCGGTGTGAGGAAACACCGGTAAATACTAAAACAGTGAAGAATAAAAACAGTGCGTGAGGTTATGGTGCCACTGTGAAATGGAAACAGTGCGTGGTGACACCGTAAAATGAAATGGTTGTTGTGGCACCGTGACAGGGGTGAAACTGTGAACCTGCAAAATCAATAGAATAAAAAAAATGAAACTTAAATAAAAAAATGAACAAAATAATGAATTAAAACAAATTATAAATCAAAACAAATGAAAATTTCAGTACATCATAAACATTAAATAAACTTATAAAACCAAATAAACTTAAGTTAAATTATTATTAGCTTCAATTAGTAAAACTTAAATTGTTACTATGCGAAAACTAAAATTAAAAATAAATTAAATTATTGAAAGTAAATATAAAATTTAAACATTTATAAAATAAAGTTAAATTATTTATAATAGTTACTGTATAAAATTAAATTAATTAAATAAAACTGATAACTATTCTTTTATTAAATAATTTATGTTAATTAATGAAATTAAATTAAAGAAATTAAACAAGAGTAACAACTTTATAATCTTAAATTTATAATTAATTAATTGTTGATAGACATCTAAAAATTATGTTATTCTAAATTATTAAATATTTAATACAGGAAAAGATAAATCAAAACTATATTATTCAATGTATAAAATTAGAATTAATTAATTAATTAATTAATGTTAAATCATCAAAATTAGATATAAAAATAACAAATTAAATAAAAAACTTTTAGACTATAAAATAAAGTAAAACATAAATTAACTAATTTAAAGCTTAAAAATACACGATTAACTATAAAAAATTGATAGGTTGATAAATTAGTTTATAAAAATACAAAATTGTTAATATTTAATAAAAATAACAAAAATAACCAATAAAATCCTTAAAATTTAATTAAAAAGATGTGGCAAAACATGTGTTTTTAAGGCCACATCAAATTACCCCACACTTAAGCATTGTTTTCACTCAAACAATCTCATGTTTTATTATCATTGAGAAACAGAAAAATGTTTTTATTAAATTCCTCAATATGTATCTTGTCCAGAACTTTCAACTGGGGAATTCAAGACTGTCATTAGGATTAGAAATTGAATTGTTCGAATTTAGTCTTACCCAGAACAAATACTCAGAGGGTAATCAAGATAACTATGAATCATTGAGCAATGAAGATGTCATGCCTTATTTGTGATACTGCTTCATGACTAACTTCAATCCAGGATTAAGTCCAAAATCTGAGGTTGACAAGTGGTAAATTATCAGTGGAATTAAAAACTTAACCAGAGGAACATTGCATTCTAACTCATCACTTAGGTTCCCAATTTTTTATTTGTGAATCACCCTAATGATACAACCTAAATGACTCTTATATAAACTAATTGACCCCTTCTTCATCCAACGTTCATCATTACCCTCACCTTAATGAACTCATTTTTGACCCTATAAAATTTATTTTATTTTTCCAAATCCATGTATCATGTGCTAATCACTATGGATTACACTTATTCAAAGTATATAGAGGGATTATAGTAAAAAAAACACACCCAAAATCTAGGGTCTTAGAGATTCACCGTGGGATCCTAGATTCCCAAATTACTCTAGTTTCAAAAGATTTATATGGAAACTATTTACATTGGCTCATTAAGATGATTACTTTAATAATTAAAGGAAAATAAGAAGAATGAATCCCCTAAGATAGAGTCAAACATCCAGTTCTAGCAGCTATGATCATAACTCCACAAACATGTAACCCAAATCACTTTCAAAGATAGTCCCTAAACCAAGATATCCATTAAATAAATAAGTAAAACAACTCAACAATAATTCAATATCATTAATTTCAGATACAAAAAAAATCTTAACTTCCAGCAAGGTACTTTTCCTAAGGAAAGACCCAATTGAGTAAAGTGTAAAACCTAAAATTATGCAAGAATTTTGAAAAATATTAACCATTTTTTTACCAAAAAGAATTAAGTTGCAGTGAAAATTAAAGGGATCACATTAAAGTACAGTTTAGCTCAGTCAAGGATTGACCCCCTCCCCAACACTTAAAACCCAACTTTGTCCCCAAAGTTGACTTCTAAACATGGAGAAGAACAATTAACAATAAAGGTTCAAAATATATTTTCAATTTAGTAAATAGATGACATGTATAAAGTTCACATTAAAGTTAAAAGATATTGTTTCGCACAATGAATAAATTATCAGCAAGTGAATTAGAAAGGACATGCATTAACATTTAATCCAGTGACAAAGATTTTCCATTAAAGTTCAAACAAGGCATGAAAATCGTGGGTGCACAATGGATAAGGTGTAAGCATGTTCAGAACTATGATTTATATGGATGTTCAATTCAGCATAAAAAGTTCATTCTAAACATCCCAACCCAAAGTAGATTCAATACAAAAATTTTCAGCCTATATGTAATCCCCCACACTTAGTTTCAAGAAGTGAGAAGATTTTAATAACAATTAAATTCAGTTTCCAGCAGTGAATTACATACAGATTTTTTATTTACATAGTGACATACAGTAGAATTTTATTCCAATTCAAGTATAATTTTAAACATATATATAATTTTTTAAAGCAACAACATAAGTAGTAGAATTTTATAAAGCATTAAGGAGAAAAAAATGAAATAAAAATTAACAAAAAGATACTTCCCTGACTAGATTTTCCATTACTATTTCAGCATGGGAATTCCAATCCTTAAATGAAAACACAAAATCATCATGATAATTGTGAAACAGAACAAAGAGACTAAGAGAAAGAAGTAATAAGGACTTTTAAAAAACGAATCACAAAAGTAGCACATTATTTAAGGGTAAAAATGAAACATAGTAAAGAAAAAAAGAACCATGGGTTGCCACCCATGAAGCGCTAAGTTTTAATGTCTTCAGCTAGACTTTAATTTAAATCAGTTTTCAAGGACAGCGACGACAAACAAGCCCTTTGGATATCCCTAAAAATAAAGTATCACTCTCTACCCATTAACTAACATGGGTTTTTTATTGAACTACAATTTCAATAGTTCCATTCTTCATAACTCTTACAACAGTAAAAGGTCCAGACCATTTGGACTTCAGCTTTCCAGGAAAGAGTTTAAGTTTAGAGGTAAAGAGGAGGACCTTCTGTCCAGGTTTGAATTCTTTGGTTTGAATGATAGAATCATGAAATATTTTAGTCCTCTCTTTATAATTTCTTGAATTATCATAACTCTCTCCTAATCTCATCCAGTTCACTCAGCTCAAGTAATCTCCTCTCACCAGCACTCTTAAAGTCATAGTTTAGAGCCTTAACTTGACAATAAGATTTATGTTGCAACTCCATAGGTAAATGACAACATTTCCCAAACAATAGCCTGTAAGGAGACATACCTATTGGGGTCTTGAAAGCAGTTATATATAACCATAAATCTTAATCCAATTTAAGAGACCAGTCCTTCCTAGAGGTTGACATAGTTTTCTCAAGTATTTGTTTCAATCCCTTGTTTGAAATTTCCACCTGTCCACTGGACTATGGATTATAAGGAGTACCATTTTTATGAACAAAACCATATTTTCTATCAAAGATTTAAATTTATAGTTCTTAAAATCTGTTCTATTATCATTTATAAAAGATTTAGGGACTCCAAATCTTGTAACTATATTGTTTTTGACAAAATTTATTATAGAATTAGCTTGATTGTTGGGAAGTTTCACTGCCTCAACCCATTTCAAAACATAGTCAACAACAACAAGAATATAATCATTCCCACGAGATGATGGAAATGGACCCATGAAATCTAAACCCCAGACATAAAAAATCTCTACTTCCAGAATTACTTTTTGGGATAAATCCTACTTCCTACCAACATTTCCAAACCTTTTACATTTATCACAACAAAATAAAAATATTCTAGCATCATTAAAAAGAGAAAGACAATAAAAACCAGATTTTAAGACTTTTTGAGATGTTCTTTCACCACCATTGTGACCTCCTTAGGGTGAGGAGTGAAAACACTATAAGGCCGGAAATATCTCTTCCTCAGGTACACATCTCCTAAGAATACCATCAACACACCTCCTAAACAGCAAGGGATCATCCCAAAAATAGTGTTTAAGCTCAGAAATGAATTTCTTTCATTGGTTATTGGACATATTTTTGGGAAAGACAACTACTACGAGGAAGTTGGAAAAATCGGAAAACCATGTAGATTACCAGATTGACATAGTGAACAACTTTTCATTAGGAAAGGAAGAGATTATATCCCTAGGATCTTCAGATTGAGTAAGAGGAAGACTTGAAAGGTGGTCTGTAACTAAAATTTCAGCTCCCTTCTTATCCATAATCTCTAGATAAAAATCTTGTATTAATAGAATCTATCTAATTAGTCTGGGTTTAGTTTATTTCTTAGACAAAAAATATTTTAATGCAGAATGATCAGTGAAAATGATGACTTTTGAACCTAACAAATACTGTCTAAAATTCTCTAGAGAAAACAAAACAGATAATAATTATTTTTAGTTGTGGTATAATTCTTTTGGGCATCATCTAATAGTCTGCCAGCAAAATACACCACATGAAGTTTCCTATATTTCCTTCGTTGAAGGAAAACACCTACAACCATATCACTAGCATCACACATAAGTTCAAAAGGTAGTTTCCAATCAGGTTCAGTGATAATGGGTGATGTAGTGAGTTTATCATTAAGCTAATTAAATGATTTCAAACAGTTTTCATCAAAATTGAAAGGTGCATCCTTGACTAGAAAGGAAAATAAGGGCTAGGTTATTTTGGAAAAGTATTTTATGAATCTCTAGTGGAAACCGGAATGCCCTAGGAAACTTCTAACACCTTTAACATTTTCAGGAGGTGGTAGTTTTTGAATGACATCAATCTTAGCAGTATCAACTTCCAAACCTATCTTGGACACCATATGACCAAGCACTATACCTTCTGTGACCATGAATTGACATTTCTCCCAATTAAGAATAAGGTTGGTTTCAATGCAACTCTCTAGAACTAACTCAATATTTCCTAGACAATTTCCATAAATGCTACCCACAATGGAAAAGTCATCCATGAAATCCTCAATGATTCTTTCAATCATATCCGACAAATAGCCATCATACACCTTTAAAAGCTGTTTGGATCTCCACACAACCAAAAGGGAATCCTCCTATAAGCAAATTTCCCAAAGGGGCATGTGAAAGTGGTCTTTTCCTGATCCTCTAGAGCAATATGAATTTGGTTGTAACCAGAATACCCATCTAGGAAACAAAAAAATTCATTGCCAGCAAGCCTCTCATGAATTTGGTCCAAAAAGGGAATTGGAAAATGGTCTTTCCTAGCGGCTGAATTAAGCTTTATATAATCTTTACAGACTCTCCATTTTGTGACTTTTCTAACTTTTATTTCTTCATTTTTTTAATTTTTAACTACAGTGAAACCTCCCTTCTTGTGGACAACCTGAACAGGGCTGACCCAAGCACTATCAGAAATGAGATATATCATTCCAATGTCCAACAAATTAATCAATTCTTCTCTCACAACTTATTACATGTTTGGATTCAATCTTCTTTGACACTCTACCCTAGGATTATGGTCCAGTCCCGTAGGTATTTTATGTATACAAAATGAGGGACTAATACCCTTAATATTAGCTATGGTAAAACCTATGGAATATTTAAAATTCTTCAAAACACTTAACAATCTATGTTCTTGATTTTCATTAAGTTCAACAGAAATTATGACAGACAAAGTGGAATTTTCACCCAGAAATGAATATTTAAAATGGCAGGGATTGGTTTCGATTTAAGAGTGGTTGGTTCTACACTAGAAGGAAGAGTCTTAGGCCTGGGAGGTCCAAGATATTCAACATATCTCTTATAAGGAATATTAAATTATGAATGATTTTTAATTTCATGTTCAAATTCAGTAATAACTTTGATTCTGTCCAAAGTGTGAAACACACTATCCATATTTTCCAGATCATTATTTAAAAAATTTATTAAAGTAGAATCCTATTTTTGTCTTAAAAATTCTCCCTCAAATTCATCAAAGAGTAAAAAAGGTTGGTGTTAATAGAAACACCCTCAAATTTACTCAAAAATCTCATATGTTTAAAAATAGTGGACTCTTCCATAGCAGAAACTGGACAATTGTCTAGTTCTGGAAATTTTTCCAGTTTTGGTGTTCGAGTAGAATCTTAAACTTCGAAGATAGATTCAACATTATTTTCAGCTTCTAAATAATTTCTTCAACTAAATATTGATCTTTAAATTCTTCAGAGTTTTAAATTGAGTTATCATCTTCTTAGGACTCTACCATTGAACAGTTTTTAGAAAAATTTGGTCCTTTATCATTTTTAAACACATTGAACTATTTTTATTATTCTCAAATTTTAAAAATTAACTAACCCTTAGAGACATCAATAACAGCACCACCTGTGGGAAAGAAGGGCCTACCCAAAATGATGGGACCCTCTTGATCACACGCCATATCTAAGACTAGAAAGTTTGCTGGTAAAAATAAATTCCCAACCCCAACTAACAAATCATTTAACCTACCCACATGATGAGTGAATGATCTATCAACTAACTGTAGTATGATTGTGGTGGGTTGAAGGTCACCCAACCTCAACTATTGAAATAGTGAGTATGGGAGAAGATTAACGCTATCCCCTAAATCACACAAATAGTTCAGCTGATCAGTGTTTCCTAAGGTACAGGGAATGACAAAACAACCTGGGTCCTTCAATTTGGGTGGGATTTTCTTTTGGAGTACAACACTGCACTCTTCAGTGAGGCTGTAAGTAAAAAATTCTTCTAGGGTATTTTTGTTTGAAATAATTTTCTTAAGAGATTTCAAATAAGATTTAATTTTAATTAAGAATTTAATGAAAGGAATGCTTACTTGAAGTTTGGAAAGGAGACCAAGCAACTGATGAAGTTCATCCCTAGTGGTACATTGAGGTTTCAACTTCTCAGGGAAAGGGATGGGTGGGGAATTTTTTTTAGAACAGTAGGTATATCCCTCTCCTATTCCTAATGTTTTTTTTCCTTTATTATTTTGATTTATTGATGAAGTTTCAACATGAGTTTCAGATGATAAATTTATATTTTGATCATTTTGAATACTTTTCTGTGAATTTTCAGTATGTGTGCCATGAATATTTTTATTTTGGGCATTTTCATGGTCTTTTTCAGCTATATTTTGAGTATTAAGCCCACTTCTAGTGACAAAATCCATGGAATTCTCTATAGTGTTATGTTCAGTGGTAATAGGAAGTCTACCCTTTTCCCTAGATGAAAAATCTATAGCAAGTTGACCAAGTTGTGTTTCCATGTTTTGCATTCTCACATCAGTTTACAATTTTTCTGACTCATATTTATTTTTATGTTTGGTTAGCTAAGTCAAGATTAGATCAATATTAGAAGACATTTGATTATCATTGTTTACTTGTACATTTGAAGACTCACCCCTTTGTGGATTTTGAATGTTTGGTCTTGGTTGATTAGAGTAATTAAGGGTAGTGGATTGTTTGATTAAGCCTTGATCTTTCCAGGATATATTTGGATGGTTCCCATATCCTTGATTATAATTGTTTGAACATGGATCTTCTTTAGGAGGAATTATAGAACCATAGTTAACAAAGTTTTGAGCTTTCTTGTTGTTGGGATGGTATATAAAAATTAGGACAAAAGTTATTAGTATGCCCAAAAAAACCACACTGAAAACACTGTTTCCTTAAATTTTGGTTGGTGTTTTGACAACCAAGTCAGTTAATAGTTTGTTTTGAATTCTATTTCATTAAAGATTGAAGTTGGTTGGTGATTTCAGCAAGTTGAGCTTGAGTTTCATTCATTTAAAAAGTGTTCAGGTTAACATTTCTATTGACTATTTTCTTTTTTGGATTTTTATGTTATGAATTCAGTGCAAGGTTATTAAAAATTTGTCTAAGTTCTTCATCTGTCTTATCATTGTAATTACCCCCAACAGCCTGGTCAACTAGATTCTGTCTAGAGGATGATAACCCTTCATAGAAGGTATCCATGAGAATGTGATATGAGATTTGATGATGGGGACACAGCCTAAGAAGATCCCTAAATCTATCCCAATATTCATTAAAAGCTTCTCCATCCACTTGATAAAAACTAGTTATCTTTGTTCTTAGTTTACCTTTTAATCTTTAGGGAAAAATTTCATTATAAAATAATTATACACTTGATCCCAATTTTTGAAAATGTTATCATCTAGACTCAGAAACAAATTACTAGCATTCCCCTTAAGGAAAAAGGGAAATAATATCATTATTAGTTCATTTTTTGTGAGTCATAGAAGAGGTAATTGATGCACAGTATTGTAGAAGTTTCTAATGAAGGCAAGGGAGTCCTCATTAGAGAGCCCATTAAATGCTGGCAATAGTGAAATGTGTGATTATTTCAATTCATAATTTCTGGCCTTAAGACTTAATCTAATGGACGATGGGTTACTTGAAACTTGTTGGAGGTGAAATTCCCTCATCCTAGGTCTCTCATTTTCATCTAAGAGTTCAAGTTTATTTTAATAGTTGTTAGGTGCAGGAACTCTATTATCTAAGTTTTCCATTTCAGTTTTGTTCTTCTTTCTTAGAGTAGTGAGATATTTGTATATTTTTAAGTTTAGTGGCTCTAGGATAACAGTAGAGTGTCATGTTCTCATAAAAATATCAACATACAATACTCAGTAGTAACAATTCAGCAAGAAGTGAAATCGATTTTTTTACAATTTTCAAATTGTTCGATTTTTAAAGATTTTTATATATGTGGGTTTTTTAGTTTTTTTAGAGAAATTGATTTTTCCTTCCCTGAAAACGGAACCAAAAACTTTACCTAAACCGTCATTAAAGCCGGTCAAAGTTTAAAATTTATAATCCTATTAACTACAATATATGTGGAAAGCAGGGTTGAACCCATAGAGAAGGCAATTTTAACCACTAATCTTCTAATTTTTTTAAAAAAGACCCCACTATTGTCAGTAGTGGGGTAACTTTTCTATGATTTTTTAATTTTTTTTAAAAAATATTTATTAAGTAGTGAAGTGATAGAAGACTACAAAACTTGTATCTAAGCTAAGTTGAAGTGGGAAACAGTTGGAAACAAAGGGGAACAGAGATATAAAAACACTGATAAAAGAACAATCTAGTAAAACACTTGAGGAAAATTTTCAATTCTACTGGTTTTGAAAACATTCCTTCTCAAGATAGTGATTAAAACTAATACAACTAAAAAGGAGTGATTTATTTCCCTCACCAAGAGATAACTCACTCAAGTAGACAAGTCTTGAAGTTCACCACTCCTAGATTCATCAACTTGAGAATTCTGTTTTGAAAAAGATTACAGAACAAACTCATCGTACGTTCTGTAGTCTTTTTTTTAAATTTAAATGTTTAAGAAAATTAATCCAAAATAAAAATCACTGAATGAATGTGGAATTCCAAGATTAATTTCTGGAGGTATGTTGCAATCGAATTCAACAAAACTGATCACGTCGATCAATGCCAACCACATTAAAAATGATAGAGAGAAGGAAGAAGAAAGATAGCCAGTATACTTGATTTTAACCCAAAAATAGAAGTATTTAACCTAAAACTGTCTCAAATACATAAACTAATATCATTATATTTCTATGAAATAAAATTGAAAGAAAAAAGAGGAAGATATCTCCCACTCCTTACTTGAATTGCTACTGCTCCTAGCTCTTGGATCTCTAAGAAATGGTTCTCTGAGAGATGCTCCAGGGTTCACCTCAAGGTACTTGCTCTACTTCCGAGTGAATGATCGAATGAATTCCCCCCTTCCAAATTCTGTTACAACTCTATTTTTATATCCTCCATCATCTGCTGAATTTCACTGCTCGCTTCCACCGACTCCAGAAAGTCCTTCACTTAAGCACCACACACATGCATTTTTTCGCAACTGGCACATCGCGCTAGTTTTTCTCACGTAACTAACTCCGGGTGAGTTTGTTAAGTGAATATGGACGTATTCCCATCCATTGAATGAACCTGCCAAATTAGAACAGAAAAATGACTAAATATTTCAATGTTAAAAATTTTACTTTTATAAAAAAATGTTAAATGTAAAATTAAATATTTATTAGTTATTATTTTAATTATTATTGTTAATTGATATTTTGAGTTATATTTTATTATTTATTAATTTATTTAATATTGAAGGTTATTAAATAATAATTAAACTAATTTTAATGTAAATTATTTATTAAATCATCAAATTAATAATATTGGTATTTATTTTTTTAATATTTATTTTTTTAAAATTATTATTTAAGTTTATAATAATAAATAGTTTTATTTTAATTATTTCAATTAATAAAATTTTATATTGTTATTATATTTTATAATTATTTTAATCATAAAGAAGTTAATTTATAAATATTATATTCATGAAAGTATTAAATTTATTTATATTAATTTTATTAATATGTTTATCATTAATATTTTAGTTTAATATATTTTATTTAATTAGTTTTAAATTTTTATTATTTATTTATTATTATTAATAATTATTTATTTATTAAATTCTATGTTTTCGTTATTATTATTTAAATTATTTATTTTATTATTATTCTATTCTTATTTGTTTATTTTTATTAAGTTAACTTTTTTTAAGCCTGGCCTTCTTCCCGAAATCCCACGGCACTGCCTCCCATCTCTACAACACCGACTCTGGTGGACTTCAGAAACAAAGATCAGGCGGCGAACTCGTCCTGCAGTTAATCGCCCACCGCGACGTGGCTTCAAGAAACATGTCTGCTAAGAGGGATTCTTCACCCATGGCATTATATTCTTCTGGTTATAGTAGTGACAACATACTCTCCTGACAAGGCTTCTCCTCCCCCAGAAACAGGTCGGCTCAGGTTTAGCCTCGATTCACTGATATGGCGACAAAAGGTCTCCTTTTCTAGGAAGATAGGTCTACTTATCTAAATTCCTAATAAGGTAGGGTTTCATGGCTCCTCCGTACTGTGTGGCTGCTCGGAACCAGTGGTAGTGCGACATTGGGTGATTTCTAGTGGATGTGATAGACTTGCCTCCCTTTCTTCTCAATTGGTGGGTCAGCTTGGTGGTGATACAGACATGTAGCGACTCTGGGTATGGTGAAAACTCCTTCGGCGGGTTGAGTCAGTTTTTCCAAGTAGTAGCGCAGATTCAATTGGCTACCAGCAGAAAGACAAGGAGGGTTCCTCATATCTTTGGTGCAATGACAATGGATCTTGATGTCTCCTCCTATGGCGGCCAATGACATGAAGTGATAAATTCTTCATATACAGATCTACAAATGATATCAATTGTCATTCTGTTCAGATCTGATGCAAGGATTAGATATGGATTCAAATTTGTGTTAGATTTTGTTTGAATTTTATTGTGGTTGTAGATCTGGGTTTATTATTTATGTTGTAAGGCTATGGGGAGAAGTATAAATATTGATAAAGAAATATAAAGTGGTGACTGGAAAAGATGATGCCACTTCTGAAATAGGTGAAGGAAAATAGTTTCAAGGGCAGAAGAAGTGAGACAACAGAAGGCGTTTCACAGTGGCACAGGTTAAAACCAATGTGTGGAAACACTGGTAAATACTGAAACAGTTAAAGATAAAAATAGTGCATGAGGTTGTAGTGCCACTATGAAATGGAAACAGTGCATGGTGGCACTGTAAAATGAAACGGTTGTTGTGGCACTGTGATAGGGGTGAAACCATGAACCTAAAAAAAAACGAAATAAAAAAATGAAACTTAAATAATGACTAAAAAAAATAATGAATTAAAACTAATTATAAATTAAAAAAAATGAAAATTTAAGTACATCATAAACTTTAAATAAACTTATAAAACCAATTAAACTTAAGTTAAATTATCATTAAATTCAATTAGTAAAACCTAAATAATTTCCATAATAAAAATAAAATTAAAAAGAAATTAAATTATTAAAAGTAAATAAAAAATTTAAACATTTATAAAACAATGTTAAATTATTTATAACAGTTACTTTATAAAATTAAATTAATTAAAGAAAACAGATAATATTATTTTATTAAAAAATTTATGTTAATTAATGAAATTAAATTAAAGAAATTAAACAAGAGTAAAAACTTTATAATGTTAAAATTTTAATTAATAAATTGTTGATAGACAATTAAAAATAATGTTATTCAAAATTATTAAATATTTAATAAATTAAAATATAAATCAAAACTATATTATTCAATGTATAAAATCAGAATTAATTAATTTATTAATTAATGTTAAATCATCAAATTTGTAGACAAAAACAACAAATAAAATAAAAAACATTTAGACTATAAAATAAAGTAAAACATATATTAACTAATTTAATGCTTAAAAATACACGATTAATTATAAAAAATTGATAAGTTGATAAATTAGTTTATAAAAATACAAAAGTTTTAATATTTAATAAAAAGTACAAAAATAACCAATTAAATCATTAAAAATTAATTAAAAAGATGTGGCAAGACATGTGTTTTTAAGGCCACATCAAACAATAGCTCAAGAACTTCGATAATTATTTTTATAAGGGAAATGGGTTTGATATGTCTAATCTATATTTCTCAATGTGGTATAAAGAAAATAAAGAAGTGGTTTCCTTTTATAAGTGAGGGAAGGGGCACTCATGGAATTACTTAATGTATTAAAATAAAATAAAATAATTTTAACGGTCAAGAATGACACCATAAAAGGAAAATAATCCCATAAATGGACCATGGTTGATATTTTAAACCATATCCCATTACATTGGATGAATATAAATTTTTATGAATTTTAACTCATATAATGAAATATTGTCTATTATAAAATATCATTAATGTCATTTTTTGAAATATTGATTTAATTTGACTTCAAAAATGACATTAAAAGATATGAATTTTCATATAACAATTTAAAACATAGAAAATATATTATATTTATCTATAAAATTTGTAGAAAACTACAAACCACTCAAATAAAATTAATTTCATAGTTTTTTGAAATCACTTCTATGATTTTTCCACTTCTGGAACAAGAACCATGTCTACGTTGTGAAAGCATTTAATATAATTATTCATTAACTAAACATTAAAAATAGATTACTATGATACATAAATAAATTAATTTTTAAAATAAACATATAATACCATACATAACCTATTTTTTTACATCTTCAAAAATATTAGAGATATTAAAGTCAAGAGAAAGACATTTTTATTTATTCTTTTTCATAAAATAATATAAAGACCAATATCAAAGAAAAATGGAACCATACGAGCATATTATAGAAAATTTGATGATAATGGTTAACCTAAACACAATAAATAGTTTAGTTATTTAATTTTTATATCTTTATTCCAAAATTTTAACCAATTTTTACCTATTTTACCCTTACTGAGGTGAGAAATTTTACCATGGTTACTATTCATAATTCATAAAAATAAAATAGACCTAATTAAAAAATTTGAACCACATAAGTAAAAATATGGTATCTATTTTCATGATTTAAATTCTACAGGTGACATAAATTTAATTTTATATAAATTCATAAAACATAATGAAAACCAGTTTTTAGAAAAATGTGTTTTCAAGAAGAAAAATTAAATTATAAAAATATTGAAAATTATGGATTAAAAATAGTTTATTATAAATTAAATGGATCATATTTAAATTTATGACCAATTAAAAAAATAAAATTGGACTTTTAAATTACCCAATTTAATAAAATGAAATGGGAATGTTTGAAAAACATGTAATTTTCTCTATTTACTAAAAATATATCGTTTTAGAAAAATCACAAAATTTCATCCTAAATTAATTTTCTAAACGATGAATTGAAAATTAAAATTAATTTAATTAAATTCAATTAATAAAATTTTAGAATATAGGTTTTAAACACATTGTTCAATAAAAAAATATGTATTGTGATATTATTTATAAAAAAAGAAAATCTTTCTATAATTGGAGTTTAGATATTATATGACTTTTCATTATTTTATGGAACTTATGATATATGAAATGTTAATTTTAATTCTTTAGGAATAAAAAATCCATCTTGAATTTTCATTTCAAGGAGTAAGATATGAATTGGAAATTGATCGAAGCATAACCAAAGGATGAAATTGTGTTCATGAAATGGAAAGATATCAAGTAAGTGTATTTTATTTTGTTATCTATATTTATAGTAATAAAATCTCTCAAATATTGGAAAATTATATTAAAATAAATATGTTATTCTTTTACCTTAATTTACAATGAATTTATAGTCTTTTAACCCCTCACGACTTTATGGTTTTGTAGTCTTTAAATTTCTCAGGACTATGTTTTATATCATTCTCTATTAATCTGTGGATGTTATTTTTATCCTCAATGTCTATATTTAAAATTCTCAACAACATTATCCTTTTCTAGTAACCATATTATGATTTATTTGAGGTAACCATTATGTTTACCACTCCCATTTTTCAAAGGAAGTTTTATTATCCCTTTATACGATGTGAATTTTCAACAAAGGTATTTTCAAATTTTAAACCTTTTATATATTACCAAGATAAGAATTTTGATAGAGAAATTTTTTATGGGGTTCGAATGTAACACCCAATTATTTTATAATATATTAGTCTTTAAATAAATTGTATGTGTTTGATAGCTTTCTTGACACACAACCCCAAGCTAAAAATGAACAACAATATGTTATAACATAGTTGTTTAATTGATATGTGTGAATATAATTAACCAAATTATTAAATATATATAATTTTTTTACTAAATTATCATTTATTTATTAATTTATAATAAATAAGTACTCAATATTTTGTAATTTTATTTTTATACTTCAAAATAAATTTTCATCAAAAATGATTTTTAATGATTTTTATGAGTGAATATTATAATTAATTTCTACCAAATTTAGAAACTGTATTTGATAAAAAATGATATAATTTTTTAATTTGTCATATCATAATTATCTCAGGTTGAAATTTTGGTATATTTCTAAAAAGATTGATTTTTTAGTGAATAGTGAAAAATATCATTTTTTATGAAACTATCATAAATTTTCATTGAAAAAGTTTCACAATTGGGTGAATTTGATCATAAATTAACAATATTATAATTTAGTTAAAAATAGTATATTTAATTATAAAGGAATCATATTTATACATGATTTTTTAGAAGTTAATTTTTGGGCTAAATACACATTTTTCTAAAAATGAATTTTATATGTGAAATGTGTTTTTATATTAAGTAATTTAAAAAATCAAAATTTAAAATATATTTTAATTAAATTTATATAAATATTAGATTCTATAATATTATTTTTCATTCACTTAATGGTTTTTACTAAGCATGGAAAAAGGATAAATATAATTTTATACTTGAAAAGGCATTACAAAATTGGTTTTCATTTCGTTTTTCATGTTTATTTAAAAAAAATATGAAACTTATAAAAATTAAAACCATTAAAATGTGTTAAATATTTAGAATAATAATAAATAATATAATTTAATATGATCAAAATAATTTTGTTATGAATAATAATAATGGATAAGATTTTCAATCTCGGTAAAAGACGTAAAACTGGGTAAAAACTATGGGTCAAAACTTTAAAATCTTTCAAATAGTTGAATTTATCATATTGGGTGAGTTTTTTTTAACCAAATATGTTATTAAGGAGTAAATAATTTATTTTTAAAAATATTTTGAAATTAGTAACCAAATCTTGTCTTTTGTGAAGACAAGTAATATTTTATTAAAAATTAAAACTATTTTTGGATTCTTGAATTTAATGGAATTGTTGAAAGATTCCATTTGGTTTTGGATTTCTTCAAAGGTCTAAATACCATTATTTTTTTATTATTTAACAAAAATATTCATATAAAACAACTTATCACCTGATTATAACGTGAAAAGGCATTTACTCTTAAATTGGGTATTTTCTTAAAAACTGTTTTCATGTATTTTATGTACTTATATTAATAGTAATTCATGCCACCTATAGAAATGAAATTTAAAAAAATGGATCCAAAATTTCTAATCAATATATTAAATTTTTTATAACCCTTTTTTTTCATATAAATATGTTATCATGTTAAAAGTTAAGATATAATGATTAAGGTTAATTTGGGGTTAAAGTGTTATAACAAGTAGATAGGGTTAACATGAGTCCAAAACTTTTATAAATGAGATTTGTTGAGCTTATTTAAAAACTATAAGATATTATATTATAATTTTTGGTTCATTATCTAATATCTACATGATTATGATATATATATATATATATATAATGTAATATTTTAATTAATTCCAAGTGTGTCCTTCACCTCCCTTATAAAGGGATACCACCTCTACTCTCTTATCAAAACATAATAAACCTTATATACTATCCAATACCTACTATAATAACTTCCTAGGATCATTTCTTATACCCTATAGATTATTATATTTCCAAAAGAATATCATTTCAAGGATTAATGTGTAAGCCAAAAGAGGTTCCTCAATAAATTGGTGTAACTCTTAACCAAGTAATTTCAATTTTGTTTCTTCTTATACATAATCTAAATAAATGATATTAGTTGTAAAATAATGAATTAATTATATTCAATATATTTAATTTTTATTTTAATAATGGAATAGCCGTGATCTATCTCCTTTCCATTTGTTAAAAAATGATAACTTTGATTGTGCATACGTGTGGACTACCAACTCATTGAAGCGACGCATTTCATTTTTCATCACCATTTAACATTAATGGTTATAATGATGGATAAATTGAAAATGTATGAAATTTATTATATTATCATATTTATGGAGATATGAATTATTAATTACTTTTTTGTTCCATCCATTAAAAATTAGAAAAATCACTCGTACATACGTATAAACAATTGTCTCTAGAAAGTGATGTAATTTTTTTCATCCACACTTTATATGAATAATTTTAAAAGATTATATAATTTTTACATATGATATAAATATAAGTATTTAAATTAATTATATTATTTATCCATGATCAAATTACAAGGACAAGTATTACTACACTGAAACATGCAAGAAAAACAATGTAGTTATCACCCATAAAAGTGATTTTAATAAAGAATTATTAACAAACAGGTGATAAAATATTATAAGTAAATAATTTATGTTATATTATATATGGGTTTGTTTATGTAAAATATTTATAATAAATATATATTTATTATATTGGAGGTTTAGACACATACTAAGAAATAAGTGACTTGAGGTAAGGGATTTATGTTTCAATCCCATTTTAATCAGGATTATTTATGTTTGAACATACATTGAGGTAATTATATGATTATTATTTGATAAAAACTTTACTTTTTGTTATAATATGGTTATTTATGTGATTTTTGAGTCTTATTACTATTTTTATCTCTTTGGTACTCAAAATGGTTTAGAAAATCATTTTAATAAAAATAAATCTTATTTCTCCTCTTTCAGTCCAAATTTTTTTCTTCCATATCAATGTTTTATAAAATGTTCTCAAGAATATTTTTGACTATTATTAAATTACTTTTGAATTTAAATTTTACCCATGTTTTATTTTATTTAAAATTTCTTAAAAATAATATTTTTGTCATATTCTAAACAAGGTACTTTTTTTACCAAAGGTATAAAAAAAATCATAATTTAAACAATGACACCATGAACGAAATTTAACACATTTACAAATGATCAATGTTTTTAAGCATAATTTAAATATTTAGAGTTTTATTTTTAAATAAAACAAAATACTTAATATTTTTTGAATTTTTAAATTTTAAATAAGATATTTCAAAATGAAAAGGTATTTTTCCTCAAGAAATATTCCAATGATATTTTAAGGAAATTTTTTATCTATAATAATATCATATGTTGTTAATTACAATTTAATGGGGATATTATCTAATGATATAGTCCTTATTATTTGTTTATATGGTTTATGAATATGTTGATTATATGTTTATGAAACTCATTTATTTCCCATGATTTATACTTTAAAGAAATGATGAAATGATTATGAAACTCGTTTCCTTTTCATAGGTTATTATATGATGATACTAAGAATATTTTATGATCATATAGAACACTTATATATGGATTTAATTAAGTTAAAAGTGGGACTATAATTATATATCCATCTAATACATTAGGTAAATTTCTACATCAAATGATATAATAATAATTGGAATAGGGAGTGTAACCGGTTCAGTAAGGGACTCTATCCACTATGATCGTCTTGGGAGTGAGCATTAACTATAGAAATTATGGAATATGGAGTGAACCCAACTCAATATGATATTATTTGTAGTTATCCTTGACTAATGAAATGATGTTATATTCTTATGTTTATGCCACAAAATTATGTATTGTTATATGGGCATGTTCTCATAGATCATGATTGATTATTATTGATTCTGAACACTAACGACTTATGAATTTTGTTATAGAAAAGCCTTATTCCATGATGCATGAATAAAAATAAATGAATTAAAAGGTATGATTATTGAAATTTATGATTGTGTTACCATACCCTTATTAATATCTATTTCTCACTTATGATCATTGATTGATATCTCTATTGTTTACCCTGACTAAGTATCTAAGCTCACCTTTTATTATTTTTCCTTTTCTTTAGGACATGGAAAAAGGTTTCAAGTAGGGTATGTCTATGATGTTTTCTATATGAGAATAAATTTATGGGATATATTGAATATATTTAATGGAATAATAGAATTATTTATCGAGTATCAAAAAAAAATGAAACCTTTATGGTTATAGGATGGATTGTAATATTATGTAATAGATATTAATTTAAAATTATGTAATATTAATGTATGAAATTTTAGGGTTGATATAGATGGTATCAGTTCATGGTTTAGTTAATTTTAAGATATTAGTATTATAAAACATTACTGAAAGACCTAGCGATTAGTCTAATTAAAGTACAACATCCTAAATCCTTAGTAAGTTTGAGATTATGAGTTTTTCCTAAAAATATATCCCTATATGGAAGCTATAAGTGGATGTAGTTTTGGTATAGATGTTTCTAGGGGTAATAACCATTAAAAGAGTTATTTGAGTATATCACATTCATTATTCCATAGAACGGTGAAAGGTCCCTTACTGTGCACTTGATTTTACTCTCCTAAGGTATGTGCTTGGGTTAACTCACATTTTCCTTATGATTCATTATGAAGGATTTTAATAGATTAAAACCAAATATAGACTAGGTTAAACCTAAGGTTACATAGAATTAAAATAATGAGACTTGAAAAATATATCCTATATATTTTTTTTCCAAATCATGTGGTTTCTCACTATGATTATTTTTTCTCATATTATGACTGAATGTTATTTTTTATTAATACCAAGAGAAAGACACCTTACATTTCATGGGGGAAGAAAATAGTGAAGGCCAAGAGAGTCCTTCTGAACCACATTAACACACTCCACAGGTAAGGAGTTAAGGGTGTCATAAACCACAAGCGTCTCCTCAGGACGGCCCCAACGAGCCAGCTCGTCTGCCGCAAAGTTAGACTCCCTCAGATTATGGTGAACCATCCTTCCCTGATTAGTCTCCACTTTACACCGGAAACAAATATACATTAGGTCCCATGAGATGTCTTGATAGCCCTGAAGAGATCTGACCAGAACCATCGAGTCTGATTCCACCTCTGTCACCGGGAGCCCCTTCCTCCTACACACCATCAAACCTGAAAGAAGAGCTCTAAACTCCGCTCCCATAGAGTTAACTGGGCCATAATATGCACTAAAAGAAACCAGAACCGAACCCCAGCAGTCTCGTAGCAAGCCACCACCCCTCATAATTCCTCCCACACATGAGCCATCCACATTAAGCTTCCACACATGCATTGGAGGTTTCCATTTGATCCACCATCCTCTATCCATCCTTTGTCCAGACTGTTCACTAACCAGGCCCTCCATAATAAGCAATGGAACACAATTTTTGGGAAGGGAGGACAGCTCCATAATAATAGCTTTCATCCGGATCTGAAGAAATAACAAGGACCTCGCACCACCCAACCGTACCTGGTTTCTGGCCTCCCAAATGGTCCAGCATATGGCTACAAGAGCAATTATGCGCGCCGTTCTCCCCCCGACCTGCCATCAATCCTAGAAAGCCAGAAAGAAATGTAGTCACGGACCGAGTGGTACTCCCCTCATGGAAAACTGAAATGATCAAACTGAGCCCAAAGGAAAGACGCCCATCGACCCTGAAAAAACAGGTGGAGAGTGGACTCCACACTTGGTTTCTCGCAACAGTGGCACCGAGAGGCCAAGCTGATCCCTCTTCTCTGAATATTCTCCTCTGTTGGTAAGGCTTGATTTCTGACCCTCTACACTAGAATGTTCATTCTTGTTGGTAAAACCTTGCACCAAGTAGTCTCCTCTTCTCCAGCTGCCATGTCATTACCATGTAAAGTTATCCTATATCCATTCAAGTTAAAACGCCCCGAGCTCACCTCTGTGAAACAACACCTATCTGGCTCATCGTTCATAACCACGTTGTCGAGGAGACTCATTTGTGACACATTAAGATTTTCATGCATGAAATCATAACTTCCGCATGCATCCTTAAACAAGATGTCAGGATTGGAGAAGCCTTCAAACCAGAGTCTCTTCTCTGTCCATGTGTCTTTCCAGAAACTTATCTCCCCGTGACCAATCATTCATCTGGTGTGATCAAGAAGTACATCCAGATGAGAGAACATGCATCTGGCTAGTCACGTCTCCCCACGCATGCAGATGTCCCCATTCCATCCATACCGGGATCTGAAAAAACTGGCCCACAGAGTCTTACCCACAATCACCTCCCATGCAAGCTTGGCCTGCATTCCCAGTACAACTTCCTGGAGATCTCGTAACCCAACCCCACCCTCCTCCACTGGACCAGCCATACTCTTCCATGATGCCCAGTGACACCTGCCATCTCCCTTCGCATCCCACAAAAAGGATGTCAGGATGCGCTCAATTCTTTCAACAGTTCCCTTTGGGGGACTCATGATGGAAAAGAGATGCATGGGAATGGATAGCAACACACTGTTAATCAACATGATCCCTCCCCCAGATGAAAGTATCTTGTTCTTCCAGTTGAATATCCTCCCCAAGATGTGATCCACAACCCCATTGAAATTCCTCTTCATTATCCTCCCACTGGATAGAGGTATCCCCAGGTAAACAATAGGAAACTGCTTCTTCCCACATTCAAGAGCCTCCTGGATGGTCCTACATCTCCTCGCCGAGAATTTTCTAGATATGAACACATGACTCTTCTCATGGTTAAATGATTGCCCACTTTGCTTCCCATATAAACCCATAATGGCCTTAAAGGCACTTAAAGTCCTGCATCCACCATTCAAAAACAAAAGTATGTCATCAGCGAACATCTGGTGAGAAATAACCCCGGAGCATCTTTTGCCCTGAAACATCTTCAAGGTACCCTCTGTTATGCCCTTCTTCAGATTCCTGGACAAGGCATCTTGAGCCAAGACAAACATAGCCAGCGAGAGTGGATAACCCTGTCGCACCCCCCTCACCGATTTGAAGAAACCAAAACACTTCCCCAGTAACGAAACCGAAATCCATGGGGAGGCAAAGCATCTGAAACAAAGATCACATAACTGTTCCTGAAACCCAAAGCTTCTCAAGACCCGGAGTATAAAACCCCATTCCAAATTATCGTACACCTTCTTCATGTCCATTTGTAGAATAATATTGGATCCAACCGTCCTCCTGTTCAGATCGTGAACCATCTCGATCGCGATTCCAACCGCCCCCTGTATACTCCTCCCTTGTATGAAACCATGCTGCTCCTCAGATACAATCCTGGGGAGAAGACTAGATAACCTCCTGCTAATAACCGTTGCCAATATTTTATAAGAAACGTTGCACAAACATATTGTCCTAAAATGACTGATGAGGAAGGGGTATTTGAGTTTTGGAACAAGAACCACCCTTGAGGCCGAGATCCCTTTGATCAAGGGGACCCCTCGAAAGAAGTCTTGAACAGCCTCCACTACACAGGGCCCGTCCACATCCCATGCAGCATAATAGAAAGAAGTCAGAAAACCATCCGGCCCAGGTGCACTCTCGTGCTGCATGCTCCCCATAGCTTCCCTTATCTCCCTCTCCTGGGGTAAAGAAGATAAGTATTCATTTTCAGAACAAGTAATCATCATAAGTACACAGTTAAAAAAACCAGAGTCCCCTAGAGATTCCCTTTCAAAACTGGTGCTATTCTCCCCTGCCCACAAGTTCTCGAAGTGATATAGAGCAAGCCTGCCTGCTACCTTCACATACGACGTGTAAGACCCATACTCCCTTTTCAAATTGATTTTAATACTCCTCATTTACTTAATGCATGCATGGAAGTAAGCACTGTTTCGGTCCCCCTCCTTAAGCCATCGCACTCGGGAACGCTGCATGAAGTTCCTCTCCACCTCTAGAAACTTCTCTGCCAAAACCCTCCTTTTATCACAAAGCTCAACAAAGACATCCTCATCCCAAAAGGCTAGAAGAGACTCCTCCAATCCATTAACCTCTTCCGGCAGAGATGACACCCCAGCATTCAAGTCCGGTTGGACCATCAACCACTGGTTGATCTCCTGTTTGAGTCTTTTAAGATGGTTCACCAACCCTCCCCAGGACCTCTCATTTTCCTCCTCCTCCCATGACTTCCTCACCACCAGTAAGAAACCATAATTTTTCTTCCAATCGTTTTAATAATAAAAACTCTTGCCAACAATATTTTCACATTTAATATCAAGTAAGAGAGGAGCATGGTCCGAAAGGATACGCGGAAGATGCTTAACCGATGATTTAGAGAACATGTACAACCCATGCACGTTGGTAAGCCACCTATCCAGTCGACTCCAAATCCTATCATTCCCTCTACGGTTATTACACCATGTGTATTTCGCCCTGTTGAAGCCTAAGTCCAGTAATCCTGCTTGTAGCAAGCACTCTCTGAATTCCAACATACCTTCAACATTTCACCCCAATCCTCCATGTTTCTCTGAAATATCTACAATTGAATTGAAGTCACCTCCCACGAACCAGGCCATAGATCTAGTTTTTAGCGATTTCAAATGAGACCACAACTCCCTCCTCTCCACCACCTTGTTACTCGCATAGACAAACGAGCACATAATAGAGGCACCATCCATCTCCACCATCATATCTAAACATTGAGACATCACTCCTACATTCACCACTGATATGCCATACCTCCATCCAACCCAGACCTATGAGTTCACTAAGCCGCCATGAAAGTAGTTAGGAAAACACATCTTTCTTGCAAACCCAGGAAGCTTGCAAGCCTCCTGTTTTGGTTCGAGAATAACTATTATAGATACTTTTCCCTTCCTGAATTCCAAAGATAAAAAAGCCCGCTTGTCAAGAGCTCCCATACCACGCGCATTCCAAATTATGATGGAAAGCATCCTACAGGTTCTTCCGGGCTCTCTGGCCCAAAGGAAAGGATAGTTCATAGGGTACAGGTACACCCTTCCCCTTAGCCTTCGAACGAGTGAGCGGTCTCGAAAAACCTCCCTTACCGCTGCTCTGATTTGCTGATAAAAGACCACCATTACACATATTATCTAACTCTTCCAACCAAGGATTTATTTTTGATGGGCCATGAGGGAGAGAGTCCAAACCCAGATCACCCCGGAACAATGAGAACATGATTTCCCTCTGAGGAGAACGCTGCGAGGACAACACCTCCTTCTCTGCACCTCTGTTCCAGTTAAACACCTCTAGACCCTCATCCGAAGTGGCCAGAAGTTTATTCTCAATGTGGGTCTGGATGGCCCTAGGAGAAAGCTGCGAGGAGAAATCCATGGGAGAAGCCGGAGAGGGCAGCGGCCTGGACGGAATCCCTAGAGAAAAAGACAAAACCTCGACCTCCTTTCCTTTTCCCCTATGAGAAGAGGAAAACCTCTGTGGAACCGGACTCGGAGACCAAGAGATGAGGTCCGTCTTCCCAGAGGGTAACTCCAACAAGCGCCCATCCCTTTCAGCAAATGTTTCCCCATTTTGGTCATTGGAGTAACCCAACCCACATGGGTCACTGGTCGGATTCAAATTTGAAACTTCCGGAGGGAAAACGTTATCCTTCTAAACATCACACCTGCCCGAGACAGGTGGATCACGACCCGGTTCCCCATCCAGGGCAGGACCAGAAGCTTCCGCCACCTCCCTCCGTTGTCGGCAACCCTTTGTTTTGTGACCATGCAAACCACAGAACACATAGAAACGAGGAGATTGTTGATAATTTTTTTTTGTTTCCACCAGAAACCGTCCTTAGCTTCAAACTGCACCATTGAGGGCCTCTTCAACGTTAGATCCATCTCAACACAAATGCGAGGGTTCGCCGCCGTCCTGAGCATCTTAGTGTCCTCATCCACACATAGAAAAGAGCCCAAAGAACTGCCGACCTCCTTCAGGATCGCCGGGTTCTGAAGAGGAAGAGGGAGACCCGGAAAAGACATCCAAACTGCATCTGAGGAGGTTTCACACCCATGATGGCAGTCCCACGACCACCTAGACAACGAAAAACACCAAGAACCACACCTTATATCCTCCCTCGACCATGCTTTCAAAAAATCCTCCCAGGAAGCCAGATACACACAGAAAGAAACCCTCGAAAAGTTAGAAACCACCACTGGAGAAGACAGTCCCCACGAATCGACAAAGTCCCGGAAAAAGTTGAGAGATGGCTTGGAGCGACCAAACCGAGCTACCAGAGTGAGATCATGGAAGGAAGCCGCCTCCTTAAGCTCCCGAGAAGAAAAACACACCAAAGGAACCTCCCCAACCTTCTTAGGGGGCCGTCGTTCCACCACCACCGAAGGAACCTCCAAGCACTCCGCAGGTCCCCGCTGGACCACCACCACCGAGGGAGCCTCCATGCGCTCCGCAGGGCTCAAAGGCTGAGCAGGCACACCAGACCCCGAAGATCCCCTATATGAAATTGTGTTTATGAAATGAAAATATATAATGTAATTTTTTTATTATGTTCTCTATATTGATAGTAAAATAAACCCCAACTATAGTAAAAGGATCACGAAATAAAAAGGTTATTCTTTTACCTTTTTTAAAAAAAAATTATTTTCTCTTAACCCCTTACTGATTTATGGTTTATATTCATTAAAATTATTAAAAATATGTTATATATCAATATTTATTAGTCCTTGAATGTTATTTTTCTCTTGAATGTAAATATTACATCTTATCACTATTTTTCTCTATATTTTGAAACCAAATTATGAGTTATTTCAGGTAATCTTTATGTTTCACAATCCCCCTTTTCAAAGGAGTTTTTATTATCACTTTGTACAATGTTGGTCTTCAATAATGGTATTTTAAAAATTTCAACCTTTTATTACTAAGATAAAAATTATGTGGAGATAATTTATTTAATGTGGTTATAATAGAAAACAACTATAATTTAAAATATATTTCTCATTAAACAAATTTTTAGTGTTTCTTAGCTTGCTTGATACACAACACCGAGCTTAAAGTAACCCACAATATACTATAACATAGACATTAAATTGATGGATATGAATAGTATTTAGAAAATTATGATATATATATATCTAATTTTTTTTGATAAATTCATATTTATTTATTATTTCATATTAAAAAAGTTTTCAATATTTAGTAAAATCATTTTATACATTAAAATTAAATTTCTTCAAAAATGGTTTTTACTATTTTTTTGAGGGAATATTATATTTATTTTATGAAATTATTAGTAATTTTATTTAATAAAAATACTATAATTTTTGAAATTATCATATCAAAATTATTTTTGGATGAAAATTTTGGATTTTTATGAAAAGATCGATTTCTCAGTGAATAATGAAAAAATTGTTTTTTGTAAAAATCTCATCAATTTTATTTAAACAAGTCCCATAAATAATTAAATTTGATTATAAATTATCATAACTATACTTTAGTTATAAATAATTTAATTAATTATATAGTAACCAACTTTATAGTTTATTTTAATATAAACTCATTTTTAGCATAAAATATTTTTTAATTTTTTATATAGACAACATGTTTCTATATTAATTAATTAAATAAATCAATCAATATTAATGATGTTAATGAAATTTATATATTAAATTTTCAATAAAATTATTTTACATTCATTTTATGATTTTACAAATAATGGAATAAGAATAAATCCACTATTATGCTTAAAAAATGCATATTTTCTAAAATAAAGATTTTAGTTGTATTTTGAGTACTTATTTTGAAATGAATTTATAAAATTTTTAGAAATTAAATAATTTAAAATGGAATACATATATTAAATAAGAATAATTAATATAATTTAATTGGTTATAATTAATTTTTTATCATTATCAATAGTAACCTGGGAAAAGAGTTGTTATATCGATAAAAGAGGTAAAATAGTGTTAAAACAATGGGTAAGAGCTTTAAAAAATCTCTATAAAAAATTATTTCATCATATTGGGTGAGTGATGTTTGAAAAAAATGTATTTTTAATTAGTTAAATAATTTATTTCAATCCATTATTTTAAAATTGAGAACCCATTATTGACTTTTGTGAAGATAAGTTATATTTTAATCAATTTTAAAAATATTTTTAGGTCTTTTCATTAAATGGCATGATTGTAAGATTAAATTATACTTTTTATTGATCCAAAAGACTAAATAAATTTATCTTTTTATTATATAAACAAATAAAATTCAGTAAAACCAAATCATTACATGATTTCAAGGTGAAATTATTTTTACTCCTAAAATGGGTATTTTCTAAAAATATATTATTCATGAATTTGTTTTATTAAATATAATTTATACCACCTATATAAATTAAAAATAATAAAATGGATCACAAAATTTTAATTATTAATAATTATTTTTTTATAAGATCCATTTTATTTTTTCTTATATAATTATGTTATCATGGTAAAATTTAAGATGTCACGGTTTATATTAATTTGGGTTTAAAGTTGTTTAGATAGGAGATAAGGATTAAATCATCTCTAAAAAACTATTTAAATATAAAATTTTAAGCTTATTTGGGCATTGTAACATATTAATTTTATATTTGGGATTTATTAGTTCTACTCTACATGATATATATGTATATAATATTTAATCCTTTAAGTAATTCATAGTGCATCCTTTCCCACCCTTATAAATGGAAACCATATCTCCTCTATTATCCATAATTTATAATCTTTATATCTTTGTGAATACCTAATATAACAACTTCTTATATGCTTTCCAAATTTTTTAGAGCCTATAGTATTTCTTAAAGAACATCCTTTCAAGGATTAAGGTGTAATCCAAAAGTGGTTCTTCAAAAAAGAGGCATAACTCTTAATCGAGTACTATCAATTTTATTTATCCTTTTAACTCATCTAAATATATGGAATCTATTATAATATAGTTAATTTATCATCTTAAAATTACTTAACTATTATTATGATTATTTAAAACATATTATTCATATCCTTCATTTTTTTTCAAAAATGATAATGTCACATGTGTATACCCTTGGATTACACCTCCACGAAGAGATGCATTTAATTTTTCATCACAATTTCACATTAATGGTTATAAGGATATATATATTGAAAATATATGAAATTTATGAAATTATTATATTTTCTAAAGGTGAATTATTAATTTATTTTCCTTTATTTTGTTCATCAAAAAGTGGAAACATCACTCGTGCATAGGCATGGAATACCATCTCCACGAAGTGATGTAATTAAATTTTCATCACCAATTTATATGAATAGTTATAAGAGGGTATATTATGGTTACATATGATACTCGTGAAATGATTAACATTATATAGATGATGGAACCATGATCAATTTACAAGGATATTTACTATCGAACCAAAACATGCATGGAAAATGAAGTTATTATCACTAGGAACATTGATTTTAATAAATAATTGTTAATAAATGGGTAATATGATATTATAAGTAAATAAAATATTTTATGATATATATGAGTATTATTATGGGATGGATTTATAATAAATATATATTTATTAAATAGCAGGTTCAATTTTTTTTTAAATAAGATGATAGTTGATGTGTGAGTTTTTTACTTCAATCCCACTTTAATCATGATTATTTTGAAGAATTTTTATACGTAGAACACAATGTAACAATATACACTATATCTAACCTCGAATTCATTAGATACAAAAATATTCCAACAAATTTTTCTAACTCTTTATGATTAACCAACTTACTTTCTCTATATTTGGAAAACTTAGTTCCCACTAAAATAGGTGTGGAAATTGGATTTGAATCTTCCATACTAATCTTCCTCCAAAATTCCATAGCATTCATATCTTGAGATAGAAAAATTTATTTATTATTTTTAGTGACTTGTATGCCAAGAAATAATTCCATTTATCCTTTCATGGATATTTCAAATAACTTCTTCATATCCTCAGTAAGCAGTTCACATGTTTCTCAATCATTACCTGTAAATACGATATCATCAACATAAATATTCTTAATGAGGGAAACCAATTGATTTTAATTTATGTAGAGGTTACTATCAAATAATCCTTTATTTAAACTCATATTCCATAAGAAATTATCTAATTTAGAATACCAAGATCTAGGGAGTGGCTTCAAATGATAAAAATTATTCTTCAATATTCAAACATATCTTTTATCTTTTACAAGCATGAAGCTACAAAATTATTTAATATATACATATTCATCGAGATATCTGTTAATAAAATATGATTTACCATCCATCTTTAATTTCTTATATGTTCATTATGTAGTGATAAAAATTAAAATTATGACATTTTCAAGACTTACTACTGGGGTAAAGGTCACATCAAAATAAATTCCTTAAATTTGAGCATAACTGTTATAAACCATTAATTCTTTGTTTCTTATCAAAACATATAATTTATTTAACTTGTTTAAAAATACTAATTTTTTTACCAATCACATTATTATTATTTGTTTTGAGTACAAGTTCTCATGTATCATTATTCTCAATTTTATCCAACTATTCATTCAAAGAATCAATCCACTCTTGATGTCCCAAAGACTCATCAAAATATTTTGACTCAACTAGTGAATATAAGGATGTATGAGGTAAAAACCTCATTGGACTTCTATTTTTAACCTATTTTCATTGATATCCAATGACATTTTAAACTTACAGTTTATTCCTTGTCCTCAGATGTGATGACTGTAACTATAAATCATCACCTGAGATAGGTGAGTCAAAATCTTCATCTCAAACAACTTCCACATTATTATTATCATTAATATTGTATTTCAAATTGTTTACATATAACTACTTCATCATTAATTCATCTCATATTTTCAATATACCATGAATATTTATTATAATAATGTTCAATAATATTCACGTACGTAGAGTCAATAATTTTCATTGCCTGACCAATGCCGAGGCTCAAGCCGCAACTACCCCAAGCATGCCTCCATAGGCCAAAGGGTGACAAATAGCATCGAAGGCACATAAATCTCATGGAGTCCTTTTCCAAAGAATATGTACACATACACACAACCAAATCAATGAAAATGTATAGAGGAAAAATGAAAAGATACCAAACTACTATATATAAACCAAAAATATGAATCAACCTCTAAATAGTACACATAAAATAAGTAAACTGAAAGGAAAAAGAGGAAAAATACACAACCAATAAAAAACATGACACAACATGGAAACAAGTGAAAAAGTAAAATAGCTGAGAGATCCATAATCCTGGATCCTAAGCTATAAACAACACTCGTGGTCCAAACACCCTGTATCCCTAATATTATCTGATGTCATGTTCAACCTATCTGTTTTATACATGGGAATACCTAGTTTGGGAAAATAAAAAGTAGGGTTGAGTATAAAAATACTCTGTAGGATTCCCCGAAGGCTCAAGGGAGCATCAAGAGATTTATTGAATAGGGAAGAAGTAGATAGAGAAAGGTACAGTAAAAGGAGTGCAGCTCAACACAACAAGAGAGTGAAGTAAGATCATCCAATCACAAGGAGCTAGAAATTTCGAGAATATGATCTTCTCATTGAGTATTCACTACCTATAGCAGGAGAGTATACTTGTCAACCATGAGAATCTAGACACATAAATCATGTGGCATACCCCACACATCCGTGCCTCTCCTAGAAAGAGAGTAACCAAAACCCAAAGAGTGAGAATTGGAAATAGAATATATATATTCTCAGTCCAAGAAACCAAAATGAGAGAGTAAGGGTATCTTTATATCACAGTTCAACCTAATAAAGTGGGTAACTAATAGTCCCAAGAGTAAGCATTTATGCCCATCATCCCACACATTTTTCTTGAACTGCAAGTCAGATGGACTCAATCACCACACCTTAATACTATCCGTTTTGGGTGGCACTGTCTTGCCCTCATAGTTAAATGTTACGTCACAAGGAAACATCTTGGTGATAAAGGAATCCATATTTCATGAGAGTCCAAATTCACGTCAAAACATGTATCGTCACTATGCTTCATAGTCGAGAGATCGTGTCTCATGGTCGAAGACCCATGCCCAGCCTAGCTGGAGGGTTTCACTCTGGTGTCATCAAGGACCCATCTCTAGATCGACTAGATGGTTCTACTATAGTGTTGTTGATGACCCATCCCCATCGCAATTGGACGGTTCCACTCTAGTGTCATCGAGGACCCATCCCCAGATCGGCTGGTGGGTTCCACTATAGTGTCGTTGAGGACCCATCCACACCCTAGCAGGAGGGTTCCATTCTAGTGTCATTAAGAACCCATCCCCAGGTCGGCTGAAGTGTTCCTCTTAGAAAGAACTAAGGATCACTGCCCATCCCTACTAGATGGCACCTCTCGGGAAAGAATTGAGGAACTCTGGCCATCCCTGCTGGATGGTACCTCTCAGACCAATGATGCTACAATCATCGGGTACCACCCCAGATAAGCTTTACAACCGAAACATATCACATCATAAATCGTAATCCAATATAGAGGGTTCCATCATGTTATACATTAAAGAAAACTCAGGATAGGCTACTCACATTCCAAAATCCGAGTCCCAAAGAAGGAGATATGAGAGATAGAAGATTCGTAAAGTGGTACACAATGCATGTGGGGTCAACAAACAATGTGACCCCACCACATCTCACGGTAGTGTACCTAGACATACTATGGTATTAAATTGTGAGAAGTACCCCTATGTCCTCCAAGGTAACCCTAGAGTACATGACACATCTAGTCAGAAGATCGATGAGCGCATGACACTCGTTCTTGATCCAGAGGGTCAAAAATGTAATTTCTGTAATGCGCCTCCTCAAATGGCCTCGGGACATTTGACCACATCTATTAATACTTCTCCACTCTCACAAGAGATGATTCTGACCTATGTCATGGGTTCCATTCAAACATAGTAGAAGGATCTTCCACTGATATTCCTTTCATGTTTCTACAATATAACGAGATCCCACTAAAGTCTCTGCATGCCCAAATGAATTACACCATTGTAATCCTTGTGAAAAAATGTATGAGATTGACTACTTGTTTTTACAAAGTAGATACTCGATGAAATTTTGAATTTCAGCACAACACATGCAAACTGACCTCATGGGGCCTGCACTTCGACCTTTAAACACTCGAAATTAGTGTTGAAAATTTCACACAGAGACCATGGTCACTGAACCACTAATGGCATGTCAAACATATGTTTCGTTTAACATATAGGTCCGATAAAATATTTAATAATAATAATAATAATAATATTATTATTATTAATATTAGAAATTTCATTCAATAAAACCTCAAAAATAAGTATCAAAATCCCTGAATTAGTCTAAAAAGACACATCTCGATGAGAGGGACATGTGGCCATAGATAGAAAGTAAATCAGATACCTAGATTAGAAGATATAGCCATTTAAATCCATATGGCCCAAAAAAATAGGTCTGGCCCATTCTGGCTAGACCAATCCACATGGGCTAGCTCAACCCAAATGGCCCAATAGGATTCGTCAGCCCACGACCCGACCCATTGTGATCCCAGCTCAGCCCACTGGATGCTTCCTGACCTGCTCCCCGTGACCCGCTACCTTGGCTCGACCATCGGGCCAACCCTCAGCCTTGTATCCCATTTTCCTTGGTGTCTCATCCATCTTGCTCAACATGAATGAACTCCCCACATTGCAAGGGTTGTTCTCCCTACCTTAATTACACCGCCTTCCCACCAGCCGCCTAGCCGCTCGGTGTTGCCCCCAGTTCAGGTCACCTGCCGCCATGCCGCTCCACCCATCTTGCAAGATTCACCACACACCTGCCTCACCCTAATTCATTTATGCCTTCCCCTTACCAAACCATATCACCCAGATGGCTGGCTCGTACAAACGCCTCCTCCACGTGGCCCTCCACTACCATGTGATGCTATCGCCAACAACCTTCTTTCGCATGTCGTACCAACTCCTCTGATTGCCTGATTTTAGATCTGAAAGCTATTATAGAATCCTTGTATTGATCTATTCACAAACCCAAGATTCACTCAATGATTCATTGGTGTTTTGACACTTTGAATAAAATTAATGATGAACTCCATAAAGAACGACACAGAACACAACTAAAAGGGGATTAAAAATGGAGATCAGATGATGGCCTTATTCTTTCGACCATCACCGTGATGTTCAAAGAATGATATTTAATGATGAATTCAAGAATAAATTTTTTTAATTAAAAATAGAGGTGTGAAAAATCAAAATAATCCTACCTTGATTTAATTGCCCATCTTTGATGTCACGCCCACTGTGATCCTTCTTTGATCCACCAAGGTTTCGATAGATATTTATCCTTGATTCGATGAAGAATGGAAGAAAGGTTGAGAGAGAGAAGAGAGAGATAGACATAGTAAAGAGATAGGGGATTAGGGATAACCATAATTCTAAGTCCTTAAATATCTATTTTATAGACACCTTTCTCATTGCTGAATCTAAAACTCTCATTCCCTCTCATTTTATGTCGCGCATAGGTAACACACCCCATTATGAACTCAACAGTGGTCTCATATTTCCAATCTGAGCTTCCCATCAAAAGTTATTTGATTCGGCATTCGAGATAACATAATTAAGTTTAATTATTCAATTTACAACTTCTAAACTAGGTGAATTTTCTCATATAAGTCCGACGCCAACAAAAGTTATGCCCCACCAAGGGAAAACACCATGTTCTTGACTCAACTGTGGCCTCAAATATCTATTTTGAGTTAAAGTTTTAGATATATCCTGCTTTTTTAATGTGAATAGTACAAAACATACTTAATATTTTTTTATAATTTATTCCAGGTACATCGGGACTCAGAATTGTACACTGTCTTAGCACCTACCTTTGGAAATATATATAGAAATATTCTAAAATATTACAAGGAAAAAACCTAGTCACTGCATCATTCCCTCCCCTAAGATTTTATTCCTTGAAAAGAAAAACTAGGGAAAAAACTCAGGATACTAAGCCTGAACTTGGCTCTCCCACTCCCATGTAAAATTCTGGATGTTTTCCTACTGTTACATCATGAAAACCACGGGGATTTTCTATCCTCAAAAGGTCTTATCCCATTAATAATCTATATAGGATCATGCACATATCTCCTCAATTACGACATGTGGGAGATGTCATCTGACCTCTCTAGATATTGGGGGTAGGTAAATGTGGTAGAAAACCTATCCATATCTTTTCATGGTCTCAAATGATCTGAAGAAACTCAGGGGATATTTTTCTTCCCTAGACAAACCTCTACATCCCACGTCACAACTGGAATCACTATTTTCCCCTAGAATAGGGTCTTGTGATTCCATCCTTCAGAATATCCATCTGATAAAACATCCAAGGATATATGGTCGTACAATATTTCATAGTGGATGTATCCCAACTGATACTCTCTTACATTCTTGAGAAGTGAAAGAGTCAAAACCATCGACTGAAGAAAAACGGTCCCCTCCTGCCCCACCAGTGTCTGCTATTGGAAAACTAACTACTCTGAAACTTCCCACACTAGGCGAGATGGGGAATTCCTACTAAAAGAACATGCTACAACAGTGACCTTTCCAGGAATATAGACTATCTTGAATTCATAATCATACAGGAAGTTTAATAGGAATCATCGCCTCAGGTTCAAGTCTCTCTAGGTGAAGACGTACTCTGGACTCTGGTGGTCGGAGAAAACCACAAAGCACTCCCCCATAAGGTAGTGTCTCCACATTCATAGGGAAAAGACTACCACTATGAGCACCAGGTAGTGAGTCACATAGTTCTATTCATGGGGTCTCAATCACATCGACCTTTACTTGATAACTGCTGTATCAAGGTTGACGTTGACCATACAAAGGTACCAACAAATAGGGAAAGTGAGTCAACTCATCCAACCTCAAGAATCTAGACACAAAAGACATATGGAATACCCTGCGTGTCTTCTATTCCTTTGGAAGGAGAGTAATAACCAAACTAGAAGCTTTTCTACATCAACTAGTGACATTCTGAGCAAAAAGTGTCATGCAAGAAGACTCAACTGACACTGCTAGGACCTACTCCGATACTCCATCGCAAAATATCACCCTAAACACACATGTCAGAGAGACTCATCCACCACACCTTGATATTAACCACTTTGTGTGGACATAACTTATTCTATCGATTTTTCTCATATAAGAAAATGAATCTTGGTGGGGGAAGAACCCCTTTTCCTCATGCATTCGTAGCTATGTAGAACAACACCGACACAAGGTTACACTGACACCCCATGTCACCCTAGTAAAACCTCAAGAAAGGAACATAGAGAAAATTTTAATTCACACATTTTCTAAAAATTTATACTGAAAACAATCATAAGATACACAGAGTGTACCTCTTGTAGTATCCTAATTTACAATATCGTAGACATCCAATGATTGAGGCTATCTGCAGTCCCTGATTCCAGCTTACTGATCCTGGCGTGGGCCGCCTGGTGGTGGTGGTGGTGGATGTACCTCATAATGTCTCCCCCACCTCCAACGCCTCCTTCTCCTCTACCATAACCACCTTCCTGGGGACCACTCTATACCCACATAGTAGATCCCTGATCATAGTGCTATCTATGCCATGGTGATCCAACTATTGCTTTCTTAATATTATCAACACGTCTGGTCAGGCAGTATCGTTCCATATGACCTCGCCCATCAAAAACATAACACCCGCCCTCCACAGGCTGTCCCCGTGCTCTATGCTGCCTCGACCCCACATGACTACATGCCTAAGAATGATTATAGGGAGGCCTCATTTTTCGATATCTTATTGTCTGACATCTGCTAGCTGCGGAATACATATCAGATCTATTTCACCCACCCCCACAACCATTTGTATATCTCTCCTTTGACAGAAATATCTCTATCACTTGCACCTGCTCCAACACACCGACATAGGTGGGGATTCACAAGGGTACTATAATAGAAAAAATCTTTTCGTGGATTCCCTTATCGAACTTCCATGATCAGAAGTAACCGCCATAGATCATGTCCAGAGAGTAGCATGCAAGGTTTATAAACCTAATTGTGTACTCATCCACCATCATAACTCCCTTCCAAAACTATAGGATCTCATAAATCTGAACGGAGTTCAAGAAGGAGGGGTATTTATCCTCAAGAAACTCCTGTTTTAAGTATTACCATGAGAGTGCCGAATCATCAAGTATCTGAGTGACCAGGATCCACCATCACACAACTATTATGTGGAAAAGTCTGGCTTCCAAATCCCCCATCTGATCATTTAGTGTCTGTGAAATCCTAAAGAGGAGGTTCACTAAATCGAACCAAACCCCTACTGCCTGAGGGTCTGGCTGACCATAGAACCTCAATGGTCTCTATTAATGGAACTCTTGAAGCACGCTCAGTCTGTGTCATCCTCAGCCTACTATACTAAGGTTTTCTGTTGCTCAATAGGTGGAGGTGCTGCTACCTACCAACCTAGATTAAGGGGATAACATGATGGGTCCTGAATTGAGGCCTCGTCACTCACAGAATCATCATCACGAACTAGAGCTAATATCCTGGATGGGTATCATCGTATAGGCATCCCGAATATTATCAAGGAGTACTGTGATCAGATGAGGATATATATATATATATATATATATATATATATATATCAACAATGATGGGGATCTGAATGAAGAAGAAAAGTCAAAGACTCAATACTTTATGATGCATTTACCGTTGTTCCAAACAATAAGTTTATCAGGATGCCAAGTCGATAAGTGGGTAATCAGGGTCCTAGTGAATAGATACTTCATCCGCCCATACCCTCATCAGACTGTCTGGCATGAGATCCAATCTCGAGAATCTTCGACACTATTTCCCTAAACCCAACCAAGGCCTTTTTAGAGAAACTTCCGAACAATGTCCCAAGGGTCGAAGTACCTCCAATACCACTTTTTGATGACCTAAACCGTTCCGGGGTTCGATATGAAACTACCCCAAGCCTGCCTCCATATTCCATGGTGTGGAGACTAGCGTTGAAAAAACAACAATATCAGGGATGCATTTTCCCAAGAACCTATACACATGAACACAACCAACTCAATGAAAAAGTGCAGAAAAAAGGAAAAGATACAACACTACTATATATAAACCATAAATATGCTTTGACCTCTAAATAATACAAGTTCAAAAAGTAAACTAAATGGAAAAGGGAAAAAATACACACCTAACCAGAAAAGTGTGATAACCCAGAAACAATTGGAAAACTAAAATAGCCAAGATATCCCTGCTCCTAGACCTAACCTATGACCACCACATGTGGTCCAAGCACCTTGTATCCCAAAGCTCATCTGATGTCATGATCAACCTATCTGTCATCTACAAGGACATAAAAAGTGAGGGAAAATCCCAAGCATGGGTGAGTATAAAACTACTCCGTATGATGCCCCGAAGGCTTAAGGGAGAAGAAAAAGATGCACTGAATAAGGGATTAGTAGATAGAGCAAGGTACAATAAAAGTATTATAAATCTACCTAACAAGAGAGTAAAGTAATCTCATCCAAAAACAAGGATCTAGGAATAGGGAGAATATGAATTTCTCATCGAGTATTCAATACCTATAGCAGGAGAGTAGACTCATCCAACCATGAGAATCTAGACATGAAAATCATGTGAAATACCCCATGCGTATTTTACTCTAATAGAAGGAGAGTAACCAAAACCCAAGGAGTGGGTACTTGAAATTGAATATATATATATACTCAGAAAAAACCCAAATGAGAGAGTAAGGGGATATCCATCTCACTTATTAGCCTAAGAAAGTGAGTAGCCAAAAATCCTAGGAGTAACCATCAATGCCCAACATCTCACATATCTGCCCTAAACTACAAGTCGAATGGTCTCAATCACCACACCATGATACTATCTGATTTGGGTGGAACTTTCTCACCCTCATGGTTTTAGGTCACGTCACAAGGACACGTCTTGGTGGGAAAAGCGTCCCTCTTTCTTGAGATTCCAAAGTTTTATCAAATAATGTCTCATCACTATGCCACATTATCAAGAGATGTTTTCTCAAGGTTAAAAACTCATGACCATCCTAGCTAGAGGGTTCCACTCTACTGTTGTTAATGAACCATCTCTAGACAGGTTGGAGGGTTTCACTTTCATGTTGTTGAGGACCCATCCCAAGAACGCATGGAGGGTTCCGCTCTAGTGTCGTTGAGGACCCATCCATAGCTCGATTGGAGGTTTCCAATCTAGTTTCATCGATGAACCATCCCCATCCCAGTTGGAGGGTTCCACTCTAGTGTTGTTGAGGACCCATCCCCAGCTCGGCTGGATGGTCCCACTCCAGTGTCATCGCGGAGCCATCCCCAGCCCGGCTAGAGGGTTCCACTCTAGTGTCTTTGAGGACCCCATCCCAAGCCCGGCCATAGGGTTCCTCTTGGAAAGCACTGAGGAACACTAGTCATCCCCACTGGATGGGACCTCTTAAGAAAACATTAAGGAACTATAAACATCATTGCTAGATGGTACCTCTGGGTACAACACCACTCCAGTCATCGAGTAAAACCCTAAATATGAGTCACACTCGAACCATCTTTCATTGTAACTTTAAAGCCTATGCGGATGTCACCATCATGTTATACGTGGAAAAAACATAGTATAGGCTACTCACATTCCAAAAAACGAGTCCAAAAGAAGAAGATATGAGAGATTGAAGATTCGTATAGTAGTACATGGTGCTTGTGGGGTCCACATGATGTGTGGAACCACCTCATCACATGGTCGTGTAACTATCCATAATCTAGTACTAAATTATGAACATGTACCCTAGGAATTCCAAGGTACACCCAGAGTACACGACATGTCTAGTCAGAAGGTCAATGAGCGCATGATGCTCATCGTTGATCCGAAGGGTCAAAAATGTAATTTTGCTTACACACCTCCTCGAATGGACTCAGAACATTTGAACTCATCTCTTCATACTTTTACACTCCCAAAAGAGACAATACTAACCAAAGTAATGGTTTCTCTTTAAACAAAATTTAAGGATATTCCATTCATGTTTCCACAAAATAATGAGATCATGAGAAAGGCCTCGTATATCTAAACGGATCACACCGTTGTGATCCTTGCATGAAAACACATGGGATCAACTACTCATTCATCCAAAATGGATACCCAATGAAAGTTAAATTTCACTGAAACATGTTCAAAACAGCCTCATGGGGCCCACACTTCGACCTTCGTTTAGAGACTCGAAAGTAGTCTTGAAAATTCTGTACAATGACCAGGGTCTTTCCACCACTAACGGCGCATCAAAAAGATGTTCCGTTTAAAAGATATGATCAATACAAGATTTAATAATAATAATTATTAAATTATTATTATTAATCTTAGGTGTCTTATGAAACTAAACCTTGAGTCTAATTCTAAAAATTCTCGAATCAGTATAAAAATATTTGTTGAGATGAGAGGGTCACGTGGCTGTAGATGGTGCGTCAATCAACACATGGATTAGAAGATATTTCCATTTAAATCTATATGGCCTAAAATAAACTGGTCCGACCCATTTTTTTTAGACCACTCCACATGGGAAGGTCCACCGTGTCTAGCCCAATTTGATTCGCCAGCCTGCAGCCCAGCCGTGCGTCCTGGCCTGGCCTAGCTGTACAGCTCGATCTGGCCCACTAACTACATCCCGAACCATTCCCCATGGCCCCCTACCCCAACCTGACCATCGACTCAGCCCTCCAACTTGGATCCCCTACACCATGGTGGCCCTATCATCCAAGTCAATGCAGTCAACCTCCCCACATCATGCGGGTCATGATCCCCACATTGGTTTCCCCACCTGACTGCCAGAGGCCTCATCACCCGACGTCATCCCCAGTTCCCATCGCCTGCCACGACCCCGCTCCTCCCAGCTAGCCAACTACACCGCACGCTAACCTCACCCCCAGTTTTTCTACACCACCCCATCACACAACTGGATCACCTAGCCATCTGGCTCCCATGGCCACCGCCTTCACGCGACCCTCCATCGCTATGTGCTGCCATCGGTGATGCCGTGCTGGACTTGCGCAGCCGCCTTCTTCTGCATGCCGTAAAAACTCCTCTGATTTTCCAATTTAAGATATTAAATCTATTCCAGAATACTTGGATCACTCTTAATAAACCCAAGCCTCTCTTAACGATCCATTGGTGTTTTGACACGTTGAAGAAAATTAATGATGAACTCCATGAAGAATAATGAAGAACAAGAAGAAAAGGGGATTGAAAATAGAGATCAGATGATAGACGTGTCCATTTAACCATCAACTTTATGTTCAAATAAGGCCATTTAACAATGAATTCAAGAATAAATTTTTTTAACTAAAAATAGAGGTGAAAAAAATCAGAAGAATCTTACCTTTATTCGATCACCCGTTGTTGATGATGCACCTACTTCGATACCGCTTCAATCCGTCGAGGTTTTGGAAGAGATTTATCCTCAATACAATGAATAAAGGAAGAAAAATTGAGGGATATAGGAGAGAGAGAGACTTAGTAGAGAGATAAGGTATTAGGGATAAACCTAATCCCAAATTCTTAAATGTATATTTATCGGTGTGCTGCTCGGTGGGGAATCAAAAACTCTTGCGCCCTCTTATTTTTTGGCGCACCTGGGTAAAAAACCCCATTAAGAACTCAATAGAGGTCTCAGATTTCTATTAATAACTTCTGATAAAAATTTATTTCATTCGGTATTCTAGAGAAAATAATTAAGTTTAATTATTTTTTTAAATTTTTTTCCCTAGATAACTTTTATCACAGAAGTCCTTCACCGAAAAAGGTTATGCCCCACCTAGGGTAAATTACACATTCTAAACTCAAACATGGCCTCCAATTTTTATCCCTATTACCATTTGAGATATATCTCACTTCTTTAATTTTCATAGTACAAAATATTCTTAATATTTTTGTATAATTTATTCCGGGAACACTGGGCCTCGGAATTGCATGTCGTCTCAGTGCCTAGCTATAGATATATATTTAGAAATATTCCAAAGTATTACATGGAAAAAACCATGTATTTAAAATATTATTTATTATTTATTTATTATAGAATCATTATCATTTACCATTAAAAGGGTATCCAAGAAATATTCTATCAACACATATTTGAACAAACCTCTAAAAAATATCATATTTAAAATTGAAAATATAGGGAATACAAAATACCCTTAGGTAATTTAAATATGTGGTTTATTTGAAATATATCTTGTAAGGTGTCGTATAAGAGTTTGTCTTACAGAATCATTGAATCATAATATGAACTATTTCTCTAATATCTTTTCACCAAAGTGTATGGAATTATCATATTCAATAAATATAGTTCATTCTATATGAACAAAACTTATATTTATTTTTTCAATAACATCATTCTATTGTGTTGTGTACATTTCACTAAATTCATGATAAATTCCATGCTTTTAAAAATAATTTCAAAATATCTAACCTTTATATTTTTTCCATTATCAATTAAAATATTCTTCATAGAATATCAACATTACTTTCCCACAATTATTGTCAAACTCTTAAATTTTGTAGAGCCTTTGATTTATGTTTTAATAAAAAAATTAATTTAGTGTGAATAGAGTAACCACTAAAAGAAATAAATTACTTATCAATGTTTCAAAATCTCTTTCTCATTGAACTGTAAATGTAAGAATGTTTCAGCTCAAATGGGTGAATTGAATGTATCTCAACATTATTATGTGATGAATTAATAATATTACCTTTATGTAATATGAAACAACATCAATGTATAATTATTTTCATGTCAAGGATACAAAGAATAAATTATCTCTTTATTAGCTTGATAATATTTGTTTGACATATATACCCCATCCTCTTAAGTCAAACTTGATTTTTTCTATCATGCTCAGATTGCATGAACATTATGCATCACCAACATGAAATAAGCTTCCCTTGGTTTGATTCCATATTGTCATAAATTTAACATATTTAATTCATTTAATAATTAAACCATATATTTTAAAAAAAATCATCATTTCCCTTATCAAAAATCTGTAAAACACTCAAAAAATTGAGTTTCATCCCATCAAAAAACAAGTCACTTTTGGATTGTAACTTTTCTTTCCCAATGATAACATATAGAAAAAATTTAATTATAAGGGAATAATCCATTCCAAAATTCACTATAACCTAAATGTAATCTTTTACATTCTTTAATTACTTTAAATCTCTAGTCTAGTGAGAAGAACACCCATGATCCAACATCTAAGGTTTTTCCCTATTTTTTGTTTTGAGAGTAGTTTAAAAAACTAAGGATTATTTATTTTCCTTTTTCAAACTTACCATAAAACTTTTAAGATTTGTTTCATAATACTTGTTATAAGGGCATCATGAAAAGATATCATTTCACATGATTTCTAGGATAATCACATATTTTAAAAAACATTTCAAATGGTTGGATTCTATTTTTAATCTTCATATTGAATTTATCAGATTTCCTTTTTGTGTGGGTATACTCCCCCTAAAAATATACATAAAATTTCTCTTGGATTCATTATATAATTTATTATTTAACCAATACATATTTTTTATATTCCCAAAGCTTCCACAGTACCAGAAATATCTATAGAAAACTTATCTTCCTCTGTAACTTATATACTCTTTAGAATTGTGTATATGTTTTCTAGTGTCTTTCATACCATTTACCTTGTCACTTTTTTGTGTAACAATATTTTATTAACCTCTTGAGGACTTATTATATTTTTTATATTACTTATCAGCCTTATCAAGATCTCCATCAGTAGTATCTTTTGGATCAGGCTTTGAAACCAATGAAATTTTAGGATTTTCAACTCCACTAATGTTGGCTACATACATGGTCTTATTCACTTCTTGTTTCCTTATAAACATATTAAAAAATATTTTTAACCTCTGTGGATGATTTTTGTTGATCATTATGAGTTTTTCTATTTTAAGAACCTTCACCAACTTCTGCAACCATGTCTTGGATGTTTTTTATTCCTCCCTCATATTTAAAAAGTTTTAATTTAATAATAAGTTATTTCACCTTAAACTTTATCATTTCATCAAGATTGATGTGGAGGATAATTTATTTAACAAGAAACTTCTTCATATCATCAATTAATTTTATCAAAATTTATTTTTATTCAATAAATTATTCTTTATTGTTTTCTGAAAGATCTTATTTCTTAAACTTCTTGTTCTCTATTTCAAGTCTAAAAATCTTTACAAGACACTATTTCAACTACCACATATGCATAAACTCTAACTGAGTCACTTTTTCTTATTCTTATTAATCTTCAGCGATGATAATTTCATTACTTGTGAAAATATAATAATTATCTTTTGAAATAATATACTTTTCAGTAACATCATCATTGGAGTTTTCATATTATTCTTCACTATCATAATCTTCCTCAAACTTAAATACATATGTTCCATTTTATTTATTTAGTGAACTTCCTATTCTATTCTGTTAGAATATGACTTGGAGGTATCTTTATTTATATTTATAGATCTTATTTAATTTATATCATCTTCATCAATTTATCCATATTAATTTTTTGAGGATGTTTTTATATGAGATTTACAATATCTCTATAACTAAATAACATAAAGGGTAACTTTATATTAAAATTTCATGTGCCTCTCTGAACACTTTTTGAATACAAAGAAAAAAATTCATCAATTTTTACTAATATAATATTCAAGGTTAGAGTCACTGACTTCCTATAAAATTGAAATTTTCAAACATTTTCATTTCTTGGAGGCCTTGAAAGATATTTTTATATCATATTTAGCCATTTTTTTGAATTATTTTATCTTCTCATTTAATAAATGATGAGAGTTCTATGTAGATCATCTATAGAAAGCGTTTCAAGATCTCCATCTTCTAAGAATGAAACTATAGAATAACATATATGAAAAATAATACATAATATATTTCCAATAATTCTTGGATATTAAAAAATATCACCAAGGCGTCTTATGGTTATTATAATTTTATTAAATAGTATGAATAAGTCACCAAAAGATTCATCATCACCTATATTAAGATCTTCAAATATCAATGTCCATATTTTTAACTTTTCTTACTTCAATTTTTTATATTTAATTCTTATAATTTCTTAAACATTTCCTAGATGTAATTAGTCATTCCAATTCCTTTAACTATAAAAACTCACTTTCAGAGAGTAAGGAAAGTATGAAATTTCTATCATTCCCATCATTATCCAAATACTACTTATTATTAGAACTTAGGGAAAAATCTTTATCAAGAGGAGGGATACCATTTATAACAGCCTCAAGAACTTTATAACCATTGGAAATAAAACAATATAACATTATATATTTCAAAATATGATAGTTATTTCCATTGAAAACTAGAATCAATTTATTTTTAATAATTTTTTGATCATGCATGAAAACCATCCTTTCCTTAAAACAACAAAAAAACGTTTATGAGGGGAACCTTCCCTCTTATACCACATGAATGTACCAATCTAGATTAGTGTGGTCCCTAAGAGGGGGATGAGATGAATTAATGATATTCAAATTTTCGGTTTTCTTAGTTTATAAAAAACCTTACCCTTCTGTTAGAGAGATAAAAATTAGTTATAAAATAAGAAAACAAGAAAAACCACATGAAAACCAGTAATTACAAGATTCACTACTCAATAAGTGCAACTAGTCCTTGTAATGGTATGAAAATAATTAAATACCACACAAAATACTAAAAAATTATCATTTTAGTGGTTACAATAAGAAAAAAATATCCTTTCACTTGTGTAACACTATAGTCTATCTATAATTAATGTTCTCCACACACAAAAAAATGATGTAAAAATGTTTTATAAATACAATAAGAACCTTCACTAATAGGATACAATATCTTATCACTGTGCTTCTTAAACTTTCTCAAAACTTTCTCTTATTGCAAGTTATTTTATATTTCATTAATAATAGTGAGTAAGAAACTATTCTTAGACATCTTTAAGAAACCATGATACTATCGTTTCTCCATATAGTATAAATAGTCTGATGAAAATCAATATGGTACCATGTTTATCCAATCACTTCTATTTGGAAAATAACCTCTGTTTGGTCAAATGCATCTATTTACCATTCATATTCTACCTCATAGACATGTCAATATGATAACTTCTCTACACCATTAGACCGATACCAACTAATGGGAATAATCCTTCTATTATTCATCATACCAATGCCAATGCAATCTGTTCTATTGATTTCATCATCATTCTATTCCATTGACACCAACTGATTCTCTATTTATCTGATCACCTTTTAATACCATATTTTTTATACCACTATATATAAACACTTCATATGGTATTAGTTTGAATGATGTTTCCTCACAATGTTTATCCGATCTTCTCATAACATCAGCAGTGCTTCTTATGGCTTCAAAAATCTACATTAAAATTCACCAAAAATTCACTCCATTATATAGTAATAATTCATTTGAGAATTAATGGTGTGGCATAGATATTAAATTCTAATATTCTACTCAAAACATTGTGTGAACCACTTAGAAAATTCCTTCCATTGACCATATTAAAACACCTAAAAAGTAGTATCTTACCTTAAGATCTAGTGTCGATATTTTTCATCAAACTTCCTTATGACTTGGTGGGAACCATGAAATTTCGTGGTGATTTTAGGAATAGTGATTTATAACCTTAGAATCATCACCTTCAAATTTATTTATTTATATTTCATAAATCAATTGGATCCTTTAGTCTAGTATATATCCACATAATTTTTACCACTAATGAATCTATAACCATTGTTCCTGCACAACAACATAGGAATATCTTAGAAGTATTTTTCTAGAGAGTTTATCTATATAATGACTTGAATTATAAACCTTAACCCATTAAATTTACTTGGAAACCTATGATTTATTAACCTCATATGGTTAACTTTGTATGATCATATCAAATGCATCTTTCTGTATGATGAATTCAAAGTATTTATCTCAACCATTTTGAGAATTCATGTTTTCACGTCTTGAAATTTGTTCAAGACCATCTAACAAACTTCATATATGAAAAAAATAATCTTATGAAAGAGGGAATTGAAAACTTTTCATCTAGTTTACTTGATCCGAGGATGTTGAGTTTTCCTTTATATTGATAATTTGCAAAACCTTTTATTTAAAGAGCTCTAAGAACTAACATGTTTTAGATTCATCCAATAGACTTTATTTAATGGAATTTTCCAAAGACCTCTATTTGGTACTTTAATGAACTTCCTATGATTGGAAAGTGTTATAAGGTCTTTTGATGAAACTTAATAATTCCACAACATCTTATCTTTATAACCATGGAACTTGGAAATGTGAAATTTTAGAACATTATGATTTTAAGCCTTCACATCCATATCTTTTTATGGTAACATCATTCTTGTATAATTCGTATAATTTCAAATTCTAGTGAACTCCATAGATCTTTATAGCATGAAATTTCTACACATGAACATTAATCTTCCCTTTTAGACTCAAGATCAAATATTAAGATATTTCTATACTTATGATGTTAGGAACTTATGAATATTAAATAATCATATGAATAAACTTCATAAATTTTTTTTTGGAGGGAACTTGTAACCATTCTTGGAAAAACACTATATGTCGTACTCTATTCATTGTGTCTTGACCAATGGACTCCATCTGTTGATGTCGGTATAATAGACATAGAATAATGAACTTAATCTGATCACCTTTTAAGGGAAACATAATAATGTAATAAAATATATTTAATAAAACAAAAAACAACACATCAAGAAACATATTCCTTCAGATTTATCTTAAATTATCTACAAAATTCATGGTCATAATAGATCATGGATTGAATAATTTTTCAATTTTTTTATAATTAATACTTTCAAAAAAATTAATGTGGTGTATCTAACATGGTTATTATATAATAATTCTTTACTATTTTTAAAATTATGGATTAATCTACTATTTTTTTGGATTTTATTACTTTTCCAAGTAGAAATCTCATCATAATTTCACTCTTTGGGTGGATCAATCATGGTAAAACAACACCCCTATATATTCAAAGTCAAATATATATTATATGATTAAATTCCTCCTACATGATCTTCAAAAATTTGATAATTTCAATAAGTATTACTGCTTGAATATTTCTCTCCTAAGAAAATATATTAAAGAAAATTATTTGATTTTATAAGAAAAATTGGGTGACTAAGCCTTAAAATCATTTTTCTATAAATAATGGAACATTTATGGATCATATATGAAAGGAGGAGACTAATGGTAAAAATGAATATAGGTAATTTTGGATTCACAATAGTGATAAGAATGAAACTTATTTTCAACCATGTATCAGAGAAAGTGGGTTGATTAGAATTTTAAATTTAAAAAAATAATTGGGAGCCATCATCACTGACATTAAGTAGCTGGGTTTAATGATGATTAACAACTTCTTTAATCTCCCCTTTGGGGAAGTAATTTTTCCATAACTGCATGACATGGGTGTAAACAATCCATTATTTTAGGAATGTTATTATTATTAATAATTTCTAATACCATAGTCTAAATATTATATATTATTCCTAAAAGGTAGAGGTGTATAGGGTAGTAAAAAGTCTTAGAGTATATAGTATGCATGAAATAGATGGTTTCTAGTGGAATTCATGATCATTACATTGGAAATCATTAAAAATGATGTAATGGTAGTAGTCCTTGACTACTTCAGAGGAGGATTGTTTCCTAGGTCTATTAATTTAACAAAATTGGCTGTAATTCCAAAGTAAATGAATACTTTTCAATTCTAGCAGTTCAAATCAATCATCCTATGAAACTTTTTGTAGAGACCTCCTTTGAGGCCAATGTTGAGTCCGAAACAAATTATTTTCCCTAAGATCGACCTAAAATAGGTAGGCATAATGAATTTATTCATATCACTTGTTGGCAGTACACTTAGTGGATAAATTAATTAAATAATTCATTTTATCCTTAAATGGAATTTTATAATAGTACTTCCATAGAGATATTCTCAGAGTTAGTCTCATAATTTTAGGATCCGATGAGATCTTCTCCTTACTCTATCCATTGGAGAATCAAATCAGAATATGATGAAACTCTAGATCAGAGAATATTAGAGCACATAGAACACAACAATGTCCTTTAATAATTGGTGAGAACATTATATAGTGGAGAATGATACAATCTCTAGGTAGAAATCATAAATTTTTGGTTTACACCATTTTTTATTAAACTGATTAAGAAGATCAATCCCTTTCAAGGATCTGTGCCAATTGCATCCTTTTCATGCACCCTTACACTAAAATTTAATTGGATATTTAATGTTTTCAAACCCCAAATTCCTTGTTCTTAATTACTGTCCAAGAATGATTGGAAAAAATCTTTAAAATTTTGTTCTTGTTCTTTTCTCCCTCGATTGCTTTATGTTCTTCACTGGTTAGACCCCGCGGTCCTGGTTCAACATTGTGAAGCAGTACCAAGCCTGATTGGACCCTTAGATCCTTGGTGAAATGACGATCGATGTTTGGATTGATGAAACAAGGTTAGATATGGGATAATTGTGTTCCACATATGATCATTTCAAATATCAAAGATCGATAAATCAAAGGGATGAGGATTGGGGTATGCGCTGTACAAGAGGCACATATGGGTTCACATGAATTTCAATCGAATTTGAGATTCAATCCACTAGAGGGCCGAGATCCATAAACCAACACTGTAACAACTAATACTAAGCAGCTATATGGTAAAAATCAAAGAGGCAAGTCCAGATTTGTGGTGCAGATCATGGATATGATAATCTGGGAAAATCCTGATTACAAGTTGTGTATAGGGATGAACACACAACTTGTATCCCCTAGATGAGGCGGCTAGGTTATTGGAAATCAATAAATATGGAACGATACTTATCCCCCCTAAAAGACTTTTACATTTTCCTCAGATGGATGAGCCGTGTGATGGATCACATAGGCAGTACCCTGTGTGGGAGTACACATCCACACACAGGGCTGTGTACCCAAGTACAAAGACACAATGCGAAAGAGATAGCCTGATCCCGATTAGTTTGGACACACCATGTAGTCCACCTATACGATGTGTAATTATAAATGGGTTGGGATCCATGTAACTTTAGGGAAATTTCTAGGAAGTGGTGAAGGACCACACACTATTTGGGTCCCCCCACACACCATTTACCACATGGATTCCTTTGAGAAAACTTCAAGGTTCCATATCTCCTTCGTTTGGACTTGGATTTTGGCCCTTGAGTAGCCTATCCTGAGTTATTTTATATATAGAAAAAATGGTGTCCTCCATTGTGGAATTTGATATATGATGTAATTTTTTTGGGGAAAACACTTTTTGAGGTGATGCTCGATGACATTAGTGATCAAGAAAAACCACTAGAGTCTTCTTAGAGAGTAGTAGCCCCCCAATCTGCTTGGGAGTAAGTCCTTTAAATTTTTTTTTGAGTGGAACCACCTATCAGATAGGTAATAGGTCCTCAATAACTAGAGTGGAACCCCCTATCACACCATGGAATGGGTCCTCAACCTTTAGAGTGGAACTCCCCATCAACATGGGAACGTTTCCTCTACCTTATAGAGTGGAACCCACTATCATATTGGAAATGGGTCCTTGATGACTAGAGTGGAACCCCCTATCACACAAGGGAATGGTTCCTCATTATTTAGAGAAAAACCCCCCATCAGCAAGGGTGTGTTTCCTCTACCTACATGTGAAACACCCAATCAGATAGTGCACGAGTCCTCATGACACTAGAGTGGAACCCCCCATCATCTGGGGAGCGGGTCATCTATGAATACTTACAAAGTGGAACCCCACTAACCCAATAGGGAGTGGGTTCTATAATTCGAGTTTTTATCACTTTGACTATGAGGCATAGTAATGAGGTGTGGTTTTACTTACATGGTTACTTCTAGAAAGATGCATAAGAAGATATGCATTATTGATGGAATTTTTGGAATATTGAAAAATATTCTTCTTAGGATGAGCTGTGATATAGAGATCACTTTGATCTCTCATTTGGTCTTATATTGACTAATATATATATATATATGCATATTTATATATACCTTTGGATTTGGTTCCCTTCCTTCCATGGGTTACGAAGATGCGCGAGGTATGGCATGTGAATACCGTGTTTAGATTCTTATTATTGGATGAGTATACTCTCCAACTATAGGTGGAAAAGACTTGATGTTTAGTTCATCTACAAAACATATTGAGCCCCTTGTGTTTGGATAAGGTTACTCTCTCTTGGTTTGGGTTGAGCTGTTCTCTTTCTCTGTATCTTGCATCTTATGTACTATCTACTATCATTATATTACTGTTGTATATCTTAATGCTCCCCCTTAATATTTTGGGATATTCTACTGGGTCCCTATAATCATCCCTGCATGGAATTTTCCCACATGTGTTGTGTCTTATGCCAATGAAGAATAAGTCAGCGGTGACTTCAAAGGAGTTTAGATATACTAGGAATTGAAAACTACGTACGGTGGTCATAGCTTTTAGATCATGAGTTGGGATCTCTCAATAGTTTACTTTTCCAATTTTTCCAAGTTGGGACATATTTTTGGTTTGGAATGTATTTTTTCCCTTTACTTTTTAGTTTTCACTATCATAATCTTGTACACCGTAAAGGTTTTGCATGTTTGATTTAATTTTAAGTTGTTGTATCTTTTTATTATTATTCATCTACACTTATTCATTGATATGGTCGGTTTTTTTCATATAATTAATTAGGAAAATTCATCCCATTTATGTTATTCATTACGATACTTGTCACAACCCCCTGACCTATGGAGGTGATTTTATATTAGTTATGGCTCTAGCCCCGGCTTGGGTCAAGATGTGACACTATCCACGTAAAATTATTTGTAACAAAATCAATGTATTCATGGTTTCAAACCCCATATATATTATTTTAAAATAAAAAATTGATTTATTTATGTTCTCCTTATTCAAAGAGTTTTTGGACTTCCAGATGATATGGTTATGGACCTGGACCATATGGTTAGAGGTAAAATTCCATGATTAATGTTTACATGGAGAGGGATTATGATATAATAGAAAAGGCATCTAGACATAAAATCATCTAATTATTAGGATTCCAAAACAAATACCACAACTTCCTATTTTAGTGTATATTATACCCTTGGTTCTCTATTTCATTTTTATCTCATACCCTTAGTTATCCATTTATTTACTCTAACCTTTTCTTTCATATTATTCAAACATGTTCATCCATTGGACATTAATAATATTAATCAGAAACCCAAATCATTTTCATCATGGAATTATGTTGTTTATTCTCTAATTATTATTATATAAAATTATAAATGGATCATTATTAAAGTAAAAATATTATTTTGAAATTTTTTTTAGATCAAGTCACCCATCATTTTCCTAGGATATATGATACTAAAAACCAGTATCAGTTTTCCTGGCCATATGAACCCTTAATCCAAAAATTCATGAATGAATAATAAGTGGCAGTTTCAATGGTGATTGATCTTTATAATGATCATGATTGTCTATTTATTATAATAATTTTAAACAATAGATTTATCAAATCTTCATTTTATAAATTCTTTTATCATCCTTAACCTGCAAGTCACTATAATATTATTATCCATTTCAACTTTATCCCCCTAATAATAAGTTTTCTCATTTGGGGGATTTACATGAGAGACATTTATACACACATAGAAATTAAAAAACATAGTATCTATTTAGATTAAAAAAATCATTCTATGATTCCAATAATTTGAATTAAACTTTTCATATTTTTGTGCAATGTACAAATTTATCAATATTATGGACATATTTTGGTAGACTTAGGTTCATTAAACAAAACATCGAGCATTTAAATCATTTGATTAACATATGGTTTTATGATATGAAGTTATATTCAAATTGACGATGAATTAGACATTTCCCTTTCACCTCTATTTTTAGAACATTTAATAGGGTTGAAATTACTATGTTATTGGTTCTCTTACTGCCACATCTTCCACTACATTCATTACAATGATAACTAAATGATTCAAGGACCTCATGTCCCCTTTCAATGGTGATAAACACATGGGATTTATGGACTGACTCCATTGAAGTTCTATAAAAATTACAAGGACTATCAGGACCACTCAAAAAGGCTTATGTATTAAATGGAATTCACATGATCATGGATTAAAGATTGATATATATGAATATTGTCTTAATGTAATCAATTCAGATCGAGGAATCATACACAATATTTTGTGGATGTGGTGTTTAGGTTTTGGATTAATTTCAGAATGGTATTCCATTATTTTTTGATCTAAGGAAATATACCTAGGTATATCATAATGAATTATATAGGAATATAACTATAACTATATAACACATGAATCATCCACTATATTAACGTGGATCAAAAATCTATCTTCTGCTTACAATTCTATTTCATACTTAAAATAAATTTTTATCAATAATTTTCCATTGGATTTATAGATTTTCATCATACATGAAGAGGGATAAATATGGTTTCTAATGATTTAGCTTCCATATACATGGACTATGAAGATTTTATTATGTATTATATTGGTACCATTAGTACTAGATCTTATACATTGTTTACGAGGGTTCTTTCCCTTATGATTCACTTTTTTAGACCCCTATAGGTTTTTACTTCTTATTTTTTTAATTATTTAAAATAAAAAGTGTAATTGAATGAATAAATGATGAATATTACTCTATACAGTTGTATAAACTTGAGAACCACAATGATTTGATTAAAGAAACCATTTATATTATCATTACTATATATCTTAAAATCATCAAAATTATTATAAAATACAAACATTTTTCCTCTTAAACCTAATTTTACCTTTATAAATATTATAAAATTTAACTTATATATCTTTTATGGATATAAAACTCTTAAAATTTATAAATATTTGATTTTAGAGTGATTCAGATAAGGGTTTTATAGCTTTTCATCAACAATGAGTATCTTCTTATTCATTTCATTCATTGAAATATCTATGTGGTTACTTACTTCAATTCCTTATATTATAATAGAGATAGCATCAAACATAAGAGATAAAATACGGGATGTAATCCTATTATTCCACATCTGAAAATTTCATCCATCATATATTATAATTCTATTTATTTTTACAAATATATTGATGAGAAATACTTTTTTTATGAAATATTTTTTATAAGCTAACCTTTTAGCTCCAATATCACATTTTTTTCAAATAATAATTTCCCTATCACTTGTGTGGTTAATTAGAGTGAGCTCATTTTCTCACATATTAGATATTGTTCACATATTATAAATAAATAATTAATCCATCAAATTGAAATATCTAATAACAAAATACGAATAAGAAAAATAAAGTACAAGTGCTTAAAGATTTTTATTATATTATATAAAAGGGACTTATAAAAATAGAATACCCCAAAACTGTATACATATATACCAATAATATATTATATAATTATTAAGTGAAACTAGTTTTTAGAATTAGTTTTCTACTTAGATAAAGGGTCACTAATTCTTATAATGTCAAATTTTTATTCTTGAAGATAAAGAAAAAAATAAACATTAATCTCTAAAACTTTAATTTTTTTATCAAATTCACATTAATGATTGTAAAAAACAAAACCCATTAGAAAAACTATTTAGAGTATCCTAAAAAATCCCAAATGTTGGAAAAAATAGAGAGAACCTGAAAAAACCTTTTCCTACCACCCATTGCTCTAAGATCCCCCATAAAAGGACCACCATTGATGGAGATATAAATTTTATGAAGAATTGTGGGGGAATAGTACATAACTATTTTAGAAGGACTAGTGGATCAACAAGGATCAGGAATCAGTAGAGATAGAAAATGGTAGAGTTAGGCACCTGGGAGAAATAACATCATTAAGAGGTCAAAACTAAATAAAAATTGTATAGGATTCACCCAAAACAGAACTCAACATTGAGGTAATTCAAAATAATGGTAAATAATGATAATCATAACTAATGGATGCTAATAAAATAGGAAACTAGGGTCATTGATGGAAAATACTACACATAGTAGACCCCATGGGGTGTAAATAATCTATAAACCATTATAACATGATAATTTTTTTTAAAGAAACACCAAAGTGATAAAATCATATAAATTGAATAAAATCATATAAAATTATAGGTTTCCATTATTAAAGGGAAACATGGGATGCATTTGGTACGAGGTATCTATAGATGCGATGAAATGATAAATGAGTAGAAAACGAGGTGTATAAATTTTTCTACCTATTAAGATTGTATAGGGAAATTTTTATGGAATGAGAAACCTAATTATCCTATAAATATTTTTCTCTTTTGGTATCACACCAATATAAAAGTGATATTATATTTCCTAGGTAAACACCTTTGGTTGAGTAACCGATGGAATATGTAAGATCCCAACCTTGAGATAAGGTATATCCCCACTTAAATTTTTATGTTATGTAATGTTACTATGAATTAGGGAAGGTCTTGGGGGTGTCCTTGGGTTTGAAACATATAAAAGAAGAAAAATTGGAAAATATGTTTTGAGAGCATGGTTGACATATGGTTCATAGTAACAGTGTGCCATAACTATGTGGACCGTAGAAGAAGGTTCACCGATAGGGAAGGGTGTGGGGTTCCTCTAGGAGACCATGTGGACAATTCCACCCTTGGAAAGAGGAGAGAGCACAACCACCACATGTTTTTCCAAACTATGTGTGTGTCTAGCTAGTCCATGTGACCTGGTCCCCTCTTAGATAGAGGGAGATATATGGTTGGTGCACAGTTTGTCCAACCTTGTTTCCAAACTGTGCACCACTTCAAAAGTGAAATTATACCATTTTACCCACTAACATTAATTATTTTCCCCATATTTTATCCCCCATTATACTCCCAAAAAACTTGGGTGGCATACCAATAGCCTCCTCCTCCTCCATGGTTGTATCTCCTACGATTTTTAGGCATCTTGAGTGTTTTTGGTTGCCAATCGAAGATCTGGGTAAGTCAAAAACTCCATTTCCTTACATTTTCTGGTAGACGACTGGTTTTTTTTCCTATCCTTATAATTACTTATATCCTTATTATCCTAGGTGTCATATTTTTTTTTGGATTTTGATTCCCTTTTATCTTGAATCAAGGGTCGAGGATGGATGAGTGGTTATCTACCAGCATGAAGTAGGTGGTCTACAAGATTTTCCCCATAGTCTTAATGTTTTATAAGTGTATGGGGTTGTTCCTATATAATTCTTTGTTGTGTTTTAATGTGTATTATTTAAGAAAGTGATTTGGGAATTATACTTAGGCGTGATTGCCTCCATAGACCCCATTGGCTTCATTGGTGATGTGATACTGAATCGATGGCTACCCATGGGGAATTACAAACTCTTGCAAATGGTGAAATAAATTGGAAAACGTTTTCATAGTGAAATTATGATAGTAATTGGGTTATAATTTTTAATTTTTAACATGGTAATTATTAAAGGGACAATTGAAATGAAAATATCTTGGAGTTTGGGAAATAGAAAAGGAGTTTTTGAAATGGTTTAAATGACTTGTTTTGGGTATTGATCTAGTTATGGTTTTTAATGAAGGGAATATTATTTAAAAAAGGGGTTTATGAATTAAAATTATATGTTGACTGAAGGTGATTTTAAAAGGGGTGTAAATTTTTGATTTTAAATGAGGGTGTGGTTCCTTTTTATTGAAAATTCCATATGGAATATTTTGAATGGTTTTGTTGGAAATGAAGGTCTTGGGACTTGTTTGGATTTAAAAAGAATAATCAGGTTTTAACAGGTGTATTTGAAATGTATTTAAAGATTAATTGGTTTAAATGTTTCATGAAATGTTAAATTTTATGAAAATGAGGAATGAAATAAAAAGGATGTTTAGATTAACTTGAAAAGTTTAATGAGTGATGAAACGTAATGGGTACATATAGTCTATGGTTAGAAAAGATTTTCCCTATGATGAATGGTATGAGTGGGGTATTGGACTAAGGATCTACTCCCATGGGCTGGGCCAAAATGACAATATAGGCCCCATCGATGTTTTTCATGGTTTGGGATGTTGGACTAAGTCTCATCATCTTGGGATGGTCAAGACTAATTCCCTAGGCCCCACCGATGTTTTACCAAGTTTGGGATGTCAGACTGAGGCTTTATAATCCCAAAGTATGGACATGATATGGTTACCTAGAATGATTCTCCAAGGTATGTTTATAAATTGAATTTATTAGTGGACATACCATTGCGATTAAAATTAAGCAACCCCTTTATGCAATGGATTAGGAACCTAGCCTGGACAGAATAGGTTAAGTTTGTTCAATGGTGCAATAGAACTTAATGGATAAAAAAGTAAATTAATATTTATTTAAATGTGTAACATTATTTTGTTAATTTCATGATTTATTTATCTCACCTTGATTATTTGTATACACATTGTATATTCTAGTTATTTATTTAGAAACCATTGGTGGTGGCCTACTAAGTTGTACTCACACCCTACTCAGGCCACCATGACACTTGGGTACCTAAGCAGATGCTACTTGTGTTCTAGTACAAGTTTAGGACAAGGGCTTGGTTTTTGGTTTGTGTATGAGATGAGGGGTGGGGATATGGTATTTCAAAACTTGGTTGGACTCAGGACCTTGTTTCGGTTTTTTTTATTTTGGTATTTTTGGTCTTTACTTTATGACCGCATGACATGTTGTGCATACATTCCATGTTTATATCATGTTTTACTTGGTTTATTGTTATCCCTTGATTTTTGTTGTTCCATTTTAAAATATCATTTAGTTTATATATATTTTGATATTTTTAAAGTAGTTTTACTCTAATAAGTGGGTATAGTCTCCCCATTATACCTTTATAGAGCCACACTACAAGTCAGCAACCTTTGGTTTATGGGGAGGTGTGCCTGAGGTTATGTGGTGACCCGGATTAGGGAACCAACTATAGAGGCACTTGTTCCAAATATGTTACAAAGTGGTATCAAATCTGGTGTCCTTTTTCTTACTATTTTTACATGGTATACATGAGGCTAGGATCTTGCCGGGGCTTGGTAATGAGCTCATTCCTGGGTGCAAGCAACCCCATGTACAAGGTAAAACCTAAGTTTCTAGTGGTGGGTATTTATATTATGTTTTGTGCTTTTATAGTTGATTGGTATTTCCACATAGAGGGGTGTAATTGGATGTGATGTTTCTAATTGTTTAGGCTTATCTCTTGGACCGGTATGGAAAGAGAGGGTGTGTGGGTGAATGCATCATGATAGGCACATAGGATTGTTAAGTCATCTTTATGTTGCCTATGATGGATAGTTCCTTGTTATTCATATACTGGTAGTGAACCTTCTATATTTAGTTTATGCATATTGATCATTCTTTGAAGTCATCACTAATGAAAATTCTTTAAAAATTTAAATTTAGTAATGCTAGGATTTTTGAAATTCTAGGTAAATGTAATGTTTTGAGATGTTAATTCTTGGGTTTTTAAATGGTAAAGTTAGTTTTAGAAGGACATATAATGATTGAACTTTTAGGGACACTAGTAGTGAGTGCCCCCTTTTTTATTGACCCTATGTATTAGTGGTTTTGTAAGTGGGAGTGACTTAGTTTTGAGGGCTTGGTCATAGGTCGCGAGGCTTATTGGGTTTTTTGATGTGTGGAAAAAAGGATGTCCTTATTGTACCTTTGATAGGGCTTTGACCTTAGGGTTGTGAGATGATGTCTGAAAATGTGAATGTGGTGACCCTTGTGCATTGAGACCTTGAAGTTTTGTTTTAGACCATAGATTTTATGTTTTTATCATAGTGTTGATGTATGTGTGAGAGTATCCTCCTTGCATGAAATAGAGTAAATGGTCACTTGGTGCATTAAACATAGTGTGTTTCAGAACGAGGGATGGAATGTCGCTCATGAGTAGTAAATTTTTGGAACTTTATTTATATGGATTTGAGGGAGTGAAAATGGCCATGTTAGACGAAACTCTAGTTTAGGGAGTTGGTGTTAGTTGACCTTCGAGGGAGACTCATGGGAGAGAGGTCGACCATGTTGTGAGTGTTCATATGTTCATAAGCCATAGGTGAAGATTTTGGACTATGAAAGGGAAACAAGAAGGGTGTTTCCAAGAGTGGGATAGCAGGGGGTGACAGTGGTTTTGGGAAAAACTAATTGAGTGGTGTCCATGGGTTGATAGCTTGAGTAATCAAGGGTAACCTCATGTGAGATTGACATAGTGTTGTGGGTGCTTTGGGATGTGAAGTATGGGTGTATTATTTGGAGGTGGAATCAATGAATGGTAGGTGATATCGAGTTCTAGTAAAAAGGTATATTAACACCTTGTTTTTAGTTGAAGAGAATCACTTGAGTGTTTATGGTCAGTTATAAGGGTGGTTGTGAAGGGTTAAATTGTTCAGCTATTTGTCTTGGCTATTTTGGAATGGACAATCAACACATTTTAGATTATTTGAAGGAAAATAGTTAAATAAAACCACATAGTAATTGATAATACATATCATCATGAAGAAGATTGAACCTCCATATAGAATTTATATATAAATTCCCAAAAACAATATAAGTTACTTTCCATTTAGAATCATTTATAGTTTCAAGGAATATATTCCTTGTAGTCATGTGAAATCCTTGTGGACTAGTTTCATTTTTGTCCCAGAGGCATTGATACCATATGGATATATGTAATCCTTGTAGTCCAACATCATTTATTATATTAAGGTATTGATACATTATGACTTCATGAAATTCTTATTCTTAATAATTGTTTTCTCTTTTTAGAAAGTGGAACCATGATATCATAAACATATTTTATATAAATTAGTAGTTCCATGTGTCTCAATACAAGATGTTACATGGTGTTCATATAAATACCCTCCCCAACACAAATTTTCAAGGATAATAATTTTCATGAAGTATAAAGTCAAAGAAATCATGTTGTCTGAATGAAAATAATTCAAAATGAATTTGGAGAATAATTTTATCCTTTATGATTTTAACTCAAGTTGAAAAAATTAGGTTCCCTTAAATTTAATATTCAAGTTATGTGGTCCCACTCAAATAATCTTTTCATGGACTATATATTGTAAGAACTTTATAATAATGCCTTACTCAAGTGATTTATTCATAGTGGGATTCTCTTATAAATATTATGAGATCAATATCCTTTATAATTCCTATTATTCCTGGGAACCATTGGTCCATATAAAACATAAATCTTATATGATTTTTTTCTTTAAATATTACATTTTTCACTCTTTTAGATGGTATATTCTCTTGTAAATTCTATCCCATGAATATCCTCTTCCCAAGAGATCCTTTATATAGGTATTCAACTACTCCTAATAACCCAAATGACCAATATGGCCTCCCTTCACTGTGGATAAAATTCCAAAAGGATATATTATTAAAGTATCCCTCAAAACCACCAAATATAGATGATCAATAAACCATGAATCTCTTTGTGTTCCCTTTGAATCATGTATTTCAATGATAATAACAATCAAGAAATTTAGAGAATATGACCTCCTGTTTACCTCCATTTCTGGTGAGGCTCACAAAATACCATCAATCATGTATTCATATGATAATAGGGATCCCTATCTTTAGGTTACTGGTAAAACCTCCCTTATATTAGGAAACTCATTCTAAATAACATATATTGGATTCCATTGTTGTAAATCATATTATCAACTCCCAATTTATCAATCAACGATCTAAAAGTACTCTATTTTGGATCATCATTACTAACTCATTTCACCAAATATTTTGGGATACCACCATGTACAAAAGGTTTCAGATTAATCCTTTGACAAAATTTCCTAATGTAAAAATAATAAATAAATGACATAAAAGGTCATCTAATATGGTGAAAATCCAAACCCTTACTCAATGAAACACAACACCCACCAGTATAGTGATGCTTCCTTGTATAATTAAAAAAGGTAAGATATATATAGAAGGTGATGTCAGGGTGGAATTCTAACATTAACCATTCTTAAGACTATTTTCAAGCACAACATTTAATATTAAATTGAACTGCATGGAATCGGTCCTAGTCATATCACCTATAACTACATGATTCCCTAGTGCTAGTTTCACTACCTTAAATGTCACATATTTTCTCTTTTATGAATAACATAAAATGATAATTCATTTTCCATGATTGATGACCATTAAAGGAAGGAAACCAGTATTTATGAAATTACATAAAATGGTATGAAATTCTTCATAATATGGTATAGAACCACATGGGTTTTGAATCCCTTTAGAAGAATATATAGGTATCCCTTCTCATAGACACAATCCTAACTTCTCCATAACTTCCCCATCCTTGTATGGTGATAAATTCAAAATGGAATACTTGTATATATTTAAAATAGTGAAAAATAAACCAATGATGGGGGAGAATGGATAACTTCTCATAAATGGAGATATAAAACCAATGATACATACATATTATCACATTGATGCATAGAATCAATAAAATTCTTTCATGATATGTGAAAGTGATATTATTACTAGGAAGGATTTCTTAAACATGTATTAAATATTTAATACCATACTAGACAAATAAATTAGTCCCTTAATGGGATTCATCAACCTCCTATCCTCCCAATTTTTATGTACAATTCAATGCATCGTTATCTAACCCTAACAACTACCTAGCTTGGGAAAACATGTCCAATACTAAATGTTAAATCATATCAGTGAATGTGCATAAAAATGATATTACTAAACTTTATATGAAATACTTTAATTATAGAATATATCATTTAACCCAACCATTTTATCTGTGATGTTACACTGATTGGTTCATTGTTTATATTTGTTTCTTATACTTATACTTATATTTAAATGGAATCAATAAATACACTTTAATATATCAATATTCTTGGAAATACTAGTGGGATCCCCAAGACTCCTCAAAATACTTCACACCACTCGATGTTTAATAATAAGGATTTATCCAAAAACATGACTGTTATAGATTTATATCCTTGAAGAAACCTATCACATACCTAGTGATTTCAATGATTGGATGTGAATATATTTTATTTTTAAAATATGATAAAAATTAAATTATTGTGATTATGGACGAATATTTTTCTAGCCTAGTAGAGATTAAACAATATAATACATCCCACAAATAATGGTTTGATTAGAAGTAGGTGACTCCAATCAAAATGTAAAAATTCTTAAATGATCTTTTCTATAATCCTAGAAAAACCTATCTTCCCTACCTGATAAAACTATAGAAGGATGTATAGTATAAAACTAATTCAACTCAAGATATTTTTAAAATGTATCCCATAAAATTACACCCTTACCAATATATATCTTACTTAATTCTATATAAATTAAATAGAGAGTATGTTTTTGAGGATCTAACTCTTATGGTTTGACATAGGGAACTTAGAAGGAAGAATTTTTGGGATATCAGACCCTTGGAACCTAAAATTTTAACTATACACCTAGTACCAATTAAATCCAAAAATCCTACAAAAATATCCGATAAGAAACTTAGGACTCACCTAGGAGAGATTGATGAGAACAACTAGATAGTACCCATGTGAAGATCTCCATCACTACCACTATTGTTAGCTACAAAGATCACTAAAGCATCTTGATAGTTGCTCCAGGACAGTTCAAGATCCTAATAACTAAGAAGCCTCATGTCTTGAGGATCTATTTAGATAATCTCTCACCAATAAATGAAGATGAAAACAATTACAATGGAACTCCACTTAGTACTATAATAGATAACTTTGTAAGTCCTCCCTATTAAACCCAATTTAGTGGTCCTTTCTATAGTTCTAAAAGCATAAACCATTATGGTTCTCCACATGGTATAAAATTGAAAATAATTATACATGTAGGTCCTCTGTATGGAAATATATAATCAATAAGTTTTGTATGTCCTCTTCAAAACCCTTATTGTTTATGTCCTAAATAAAATAATATGAAGACTAGTTAAACAGGTACTCTTTGGGGTGGAACCTCAATTATAAATCATGGAGGTACTCCCTATTAATCTAGTTAAATAGTTACTATAAGAATAAATATTGACCTACATGGAGGTTTACCTTTTACAACCAATCAAGAATTAGTAATCACATAGTCCTTCCCCTTATAATTAAAATAGAAAAAATTTAAAATGGAGGTCATCCAAATAAGGTAAACCAATATTAATTCAACACTAGAGTTCCTCCCAAGAGTCCTTGTTGTGGAGGAATATAAACCCAAACATTTCATAAATAAATATCAAATATTTTTAATGAATATACAATACATAAAATTATGATCCATGCAAGAATTGTATTGGTTTAGTGGCTTTAAGAAAATATATACATAAAAAACATGTTCATAATAAATATACACCATCTAAAACTAATTTATCCATAATTAGTACCCTTACTATTCATATCATACTTAAAACCATTCTTAATAACCTGGGAAAAGAAAACATAAGAAAGGGTGAGATCAGATGCTCAGTAAAAGTAAAAAAGGCAGATACCAAGTATCAATTAAGCATAACATGTACATAATGTTATTATAACATTATTTTAACATTTTAAAACCATACCCAACAAATAAAACATCATAATCATAATTCATAGCCTATTCTTGTTATTTTATAAGGAATCAATCATAAAGGAATCAAAGAACCTAAGTTATTAGAGCATGACATTGACATAAGACATATTTTTTTACATACACATAATCGTAAAAAAATAATTTACTTGGTCAAGTATTACTACCAATACTATCATAGTGTATTGGTTTCACTCCACATTTCATTTTATCCTTATTTAAAGTTCCATCTCATGGATATCATTGTGTATAAAGTCCCTTACAGAACTGAGTTCACTCCCCAATCTAGTAATAATTTTTTCATGATAAATCCATATTTATCTAATGCATTGGAGAGGTATATAATTATAGGACCACCTATCACATAATGAAAATCATAAAAATATATTCCACAATATCACAAATCATTCATCATATATACTAACTCATGGAAAGGAAATGAGTTTCATAAACATTTCATCATAGCATATTGTATAGAAAATTAATGGGTTTCATAAATATCTCATCATCATAATCAAAACCCATCCAATTAAAAAATAAGGATAATATTTTTTATTAATATACCTATTAAATAAAAATTAACCTCCAAGGCTGTTATCATTGATGAAATATTTCTTTCAATGAAAACCTCAAATATTTTTCAAGGAAAACACCATTTTAATTTTGAAATAACTTGTTCAAAATATAAAAATTTACAAAATATTATGGGAATAATTTCTGTTGAAAATAATCATGGAAAATTTTAAAGTAATATTCAAATCATTGAGTGGTCAGGATGGTGAGAAATGTTGTTCATTCAATGTATGTTAAAAAGGTGATTCCAATCTAATTTTTGATAAAAATTCCAAAGAATCTCATTAGGGAAACTAAAAAAAGACTCATTATAAACCATTTAAAAAAAATATATCATGGGTAAAAATTATTTTAAAAAATAATAGGATAACATTTAAAACATTATTGAAATTATTTTTTAGAAAACATTAATATGAAAGAAAAAATATTTTCGATAGAGGATAAAAATAAATTTGGTTTTCCTCAAAAATACTATATTTGTATTTTGAGTACTAAAAGTGAAGAATATGAAAGAAAAACATGTAATATAATGAAATAACTAAATAATAATAAAACTCATTAGTTTATTGAGAGTAATATCATAAAATATCATCCTAAAAAACTTAATCATATACAATATTGGTAAACACTAATATTGTAACATAAAAACCTTATTGCTTTGGTAATCTCCAAATAAAAACCTCCTGAAAGAGAGACCATTAGATGAATTTCTAAATACCAAAAATTTTCATAAAATAATTATAAGATACATTCATTGGTAGTTTATACATAAAAAATTAATAATTTGTGAATAAGAATTTAAAGAAATAAAATCAAGACATGAAACACTTGCCTTAAGTTTTACTTGATTTTAATGTTCTCTAAACTACTATATAATAAATTTAAATTGATTATAATTATACAAAATAATTATTTAAATAATTATCATATCATATATGATAAAATTATATCATTTTAAATCCTACTTATTAACAATTATTTATTAAAATCAACATTTCCAGGTGTCAACTATTTCATTTTTCAAGAGAGTTTTGGATTAGTAATTCCGATAATTTTACATTGATAATGGATCCATCATTTATATAATGTTAAACATGATATAAATATAATATATATTCAATATATATATTTATATATAGATTAATCCATAAGATATGGATATAAAATAATGAATTACACTATTCATAGAGATAGTTGGTCATATGTATGCATAGATGATGTTTCCATTTTTCAATGCATGGAAAAAATGAAAGTTTAATTATAATTACCCTTTATTTGATATTTTTTATATCAAATATATATTATTTATACATTTAACATATTTATATTACCACCAATGTAAAATAGAAATTAAAAATGATTCTCATCGCATCATGGAGGTGGTAGTCCACACGTATGAATGAGCTCCATTATCATTTTCTAACAGATGAGAAAAATGTGGATTATGATTTTTAGATCAAAATAATAATTAATTATACAAAAAAAATAAAATAATTATTTTATAATGGCTAAAATATATTTAGTGTATGTATAATAATAAATAAAATTGAAAAGTTTTGGTTAAGAGTTTTACCTCTTCATTGAGAAAACCCTATCTGATTACACCTTATCCCATGAATGGATATATTTTTAGTATGAAAAAAAGCTTTATAATATGGTGAAGGAGTATAGGAGGGTATTATTTAAGGTGTTGGCTGATATATAAGGCTCCAAAGGTGTGAGGAAGATATGATAAGCGATACCCTTTTATAAGTAAAGGGAGGGGAACTCTTGGAATTACGTAACACAATAAATTAATATAAATTAATTTTATAGATAAACTAGGTCCAAATTGATATTAAATGAAGGTAATATTAGGATTATTATAAATAATCTAATAAAACAAAATTTATAAATTTTTTGGTAATCTTTTAACCCATATCTCTTAGTTTTAACACCTTGTTAACCCTTTAGAGAATTACTATGATATCAATGTTATTTTACACTTTAAGGGTCAGGAAAGTTACCAAAAGAGCAATAGTGACCCATAAATAGATATCTATTGATATTTAAACCATATATAAAAAAATATACAATTTTTAGTAATTTTAAATCATTTAATGAAATATTTTTAATTATAAAATATCTTTCATCTTAAGTTTGAAATTAGTGAAATAATGTCATATTATATATGTCTAACTCATGTAAAATGGTTCCAAAATGACATATATTAGAATATAAGGATTATATGGTATTAATATAATTATATAATAAAATTATTATGTGTTTATAAATCATTTTAAACCTTATATTTTCATTTATGACCATGGTTAACAAAGTTTAATCTTAATAATGGTAATATCATTTTTAATATTAAATTATTATAATTTTAACTATAATGTTACATTTTTTCTCATAAATGTATATGGGATGAAATTTTATTCAATTTATAATCTTAATTATATTCTTTATATATTTTCATGATTTATAAATAATTTAATAAAACATATTTATCATAAAATACTATTAATATAATTTTAAGAACTATTCAAATAATTTGAAATAAAAAAAATGAAAAAAATGTAATTTGAATATCAAACTTTAAAAGATTTATAATATTTTATATTTACATTTATTTTTTTTGGGATAATTTAACACAGAAAAACAGTATTACTTTTAGAGGTTTTAAAATCATCTTCTTGATTTTTTTGTTTCTTGCACAAGCAGTCAGTCAGTGTTACATAAGCATTTAAGGTAATTGTTTCCTAAGTAAAGATTAAAAAATAAATCTAAATCATAAAATAAAATTAAATAATATTTCGAATAACCATTTATAACTTAACAATAAGTGTTTTTATCCCTATAAAAAATATTATAGATATTAAAATCACTTCAATGTTTTTTTTACTTTATCTTTTACTTTAAAATTATAAAGGTTAAAATCAAAGAAAAATGGAATAAAAAGGTCATATTTTAAAATTTTTATCATTATAGATAATATATAATTATAAAATTAAATAAAGTAACGTGTTTGAATGAATTTTAATCTTTATAACACTATTCTTAACCTTAATTAACCCATTTCACCATTATCATCGTAACAAAAATTTATTATGGTCACTATTAATATTGACCAAAAATAAAACTAAAAATATTTCCTAATATATATTATTATGAATTAAAATATGAAATCCATTTTATCAAATTGAATTATTATAATTGCATGAATTTAATTTAAAATTAAATCTGTAAACTGTGAAGAAAAACAGGTTTTCAGAAAAATGACTTTTTAAGTATACTAACATTTTTAGAAATAATTCATTCATAAAATAGATTCAAAATAACTTTATTGTATAACTAATAATATTAGGGAAACAATTTTACTTTGAGACTAAAAAAATAATGGTAATTTGTAAATTTTTGGAACTAAAGACAGTTTTCAATAAAAATCAGTATTTCTTGCTATTCATTGAAATATCATTTTTTTTAAAAATTAGGAAATAATTATGTAAGATAATCTTGAAAAAATGATTTAAAAAATTATATTGAATTTATAAAATAAAATTTCCAAATTTTTAATAAATTTATTATAATATTATCTCATAAAAATTTATTAAATTATTTTTTTAAAGAAAACTTATTTTGAAGAATAAAAATACTTTACTAAAAATTGAGAGCATATTATCTAATATTTTTTCAATATATTTTATTTATTAGGTCCATTATATATATTTCATAATTCATTTACTTTTATTCATACTATCCTATTCAATAACTATGCTAGAAAATTCCTAAAATAATACCATTTCATGGTTCGTTAAACCTCTGTGTTGCATGTTGTACACACTCTCAGGAAAAGTGTACATTAAAATCTCAGGGTGTCACAGGAGATCTTACTTATTAATAAATATCTCACCAAAGTAATTTTCCTTCAATTTTTTTGAACATATGAACAATCACCTTGAATATCTTACACATGGTGTTCTTTTTGAACGATATTCACTCAGTGATAAATCCCTTTTACATGAAGGCCCTCCCTATGCTAATATCACTCAAAAGATGATCTCATATTTGTAGGTATATTGAAATAAAATGTCTGTTACACCATAAAATTCACTTATTTTAAATGGTGTTTCATCCCCAATAATGGAAAACCTAATGGAATAATAGTTTCTAGTACATCCCCCCGAATGCTTACCCCATGATGTAGTTGAAAGCATTCAGAATGATCTATATTCCATTAATATAATAGTGGGGAAATAAACATTGTGGTCAAAATAGGTTTTAGGGACCAGTCAAGGTGGACGTATACAATCACATCCTCATGTGGAGATAACTAATTGAAGATATAATAATGTTCATGTTTTAACCTATTTACACTTCCCAGTATAACATTCCCATGATATTGAAAGGGAAGTACATAAATTGTTTTATTGAAACTTATGGATGAATTTCCATCATCAAAAATCAAGTTATCTATCCTATATAGAATAAATTTATAACCGCATTATGTTAGAAGAAATGTGATTCTATATTGATATGGATTCTTTTTTAATGGCCTAAAATAATAATTAAAGAGAAAAAAATGTGTATCTTAAACATGCATGACTCAATGGTTTAAATAATCTTCAAAAAATGGTTAGTGATTCCTAGAATAATATACACATCAGAGGTTGGGGTAAGTATTGATCATTTCACTTCACTCATCTTGATTGATAGAAAAGCACATCATGAAAATAAACATGCAATTCAATTTTCACAAGCCATATATTAGGTCTTAGATCTATATTTTCTAGTTAGTGATTTCAATGAAATCATATAAAGTATAAAAATAATACAATTAAAATATGATAAGAAACATATATAAATTTTATTCTACATCAAGCTTCCAACAAGATGAATCACTCATCCAATTTTTAGAGAGATGGTCCCTTGAATACTAAACCACTTTTAGTGTATTATATAGTCATGTAGGGTGATTAAAATGTAAATTTAACCCATAATATACTTGTGTGTGATCTTGAATTGAAAATAGAGTCATGAAAAAGGCTCATGTGGAATCATAGTGGTAACCCCGACCCATATAGTTGTTTTATGTTTTACATCCACATCAACCAATATTATCATTAAACATACAATGAGTTATGTTCATGACCTTAAATGAGTTGGGAATAACCCAACCTATAGGACTAGGGGTATTTTTACCACGTTAGAATATAAGTAAGTCGAACTTTTTTTTGATAATAAGTAGATTAATAATTTTTCCCTCTGTAGTTTGGTTTATTGATATATATGATTCGTCCCTGCCGAAAAGACCGTGTTTAGTAAAAACTATGTGATATTCACCCAAGGTCACCATTCATAATCAATTTTATACTCTATGTAAATATAATCAACAAGAGAGGTAATTTAATATTTAGAGGGGTTGTAAGTCTAAGAATTCATTATATGAAAATATTGAATGATGATTATGATTTATACCACAAAGGATATTTATACATAGATAGTACCCCATAATACTCTGATATATATAAGGATTTAATTATTACTAAAGTATGATAATAGGTTTGTTGATGTCTAAATACTTATATGTATTAGATTATTATGGAGCTTATATGATATGAGGTTGTATGCTCCCAACACCAATGGCATTGTCATGATACATGAACCATACAAAATATCCTACTACCGCCCACTAAGTTTTTAGTAAATAATGGAAAAGGAAATGGTGTGGATAATTTAATAGCTTATACACTACCCAAAGAAGTTAAACCTCTCCCTATTGAGGAAATCATTTCCCAATATAAAGTGAAGATGTATAAGATGAGAAAATAAAATTTCAAATTACTCAAAAGTAATATGACCACTGAGTAAAAATACTAATATGAATAATCCATATCTTCTTTAACAAATCCTCTCTATCAAGAGAAGATCAATCAAACAGTAATGGTAGATTCAATCTATCTATCAAACCAAGTTTCCTGAAAACCACTCTACCGAGCCCCAATTTTAATGAATTATAAATAATTACTTCCACCATGACAAAAACATCCACCTTTCCATGGTAGTTATCCTAGACCAACTCAATCTAGCTATTGAAAACAACAATAGAGTTGTAAATTATTGAAATATTTTCTAACTACTAAAATTTTTGTTTTATTTAAGGTAATAATGTCAACAGAACTTCCTGGGCCCATTTAATCCTATACAGCTCAAACGAAATCCATTAAGGGTTTGTGAAAGCTAGTATAACCAAAAAGAAAAAATATCATAATTTATTTCATTTGAATCATCCATCAATACAAGGAAATCCAATATTATCAAAATTTAATGTTAGGATTTATCTAGAATAACATCTCACACACATATTTTATTGATGAAACCACATGGCGGGAACACTAAAAAAGTAAATGGTCACCAAAATCACGTGATTTTTATAGACATTATGGGACCTATTTTTGTCGAGTATAATAATCTAACAGCAAGATCCATTTCTAATTGGAAACACAATTTATGTCATTTTATCTACTAGTATAGCTTAACTCTATAAAAGATAATTATTTTTTACCTCTAATTCTATAAACATCATAAAAATGATAGGGTTTTAGATTATATCCCCTAGTAGAATGACCCGATCTATTCCATGATCCTAAAAAATTTTAACAGAAAAGTTGTTGGAAATATATATATAGAATATCTGAGAAGTGTTAAAAATATTTTCTATTCATTTTAAGTACTCTAGTGGGTTGCTATAATTTTCCATGGTAGTACAATGACTATAATAATCCATTATACACTCCAAATCCTAGTATTTTCATTTTACATAGACATAAGGGAAGAAATATAGTAAGGAAAAACTGGCTTTATTACTCTCAATTCATTACCAAATATATCTCTAGGCATTGATCCTATAAACTATCATACAATACCTCTTCCTAAGTAAAAATATAAATGATATTTCCCCAAGTGGAAAGAAAAAGATAAAAAATTGAATAAAATAATAAAAAATTTTAGAAAGAAAAGAATTAAATCTATTTCTTCTAAAAGGAGAAGGTTCTATGGTTTTTCATGATATTCTCTATTCCCGTACAACCAAATCTAGTGCTATATAATTTTTTTTTGGAAAATATACCTCAAGGTAATATTTCAATGTTTTTGGGTTGATTGTGTTTAATGAAAAATAACATTTACATGGTCAGTTGTGTACTTACATAGATATTATTGACTAGGAATGTTGAGAAATATCCAAGATAGAGGAATGGATACATTGAAAGAATCACTAAAAATCACTTACATAAGGTGGCACTATTTCCCAGTGTTTTCCAAATTTTAGGGTCCAAAATTTGGAGGTTGGTTCTATCATTGTGAAATTTTTATTTTTATGAATAAATCCTAAAAATGTTGAAAAGGCACGAGTTTCATGAAAATTGGTGTTTTTCAATGGAAAGAAGGTTTTCAAAGGAATTAGGTGTCATGAGGGATGGGTTTCACAAAGTTTTGAAGAATTATGAATTAGCATCACACATGTGTGAATGTTTGATGGTAATATTCAAAACTTTTAGAAGCATATAAAATGATAAAATTTCCATGGATATTCAAAAAATAGGGATCTTCATGAAAAAAGTTGGGGAGAATCATGAAAAGGTGATGATGTGGATGGAATCTTCTTGAACAGGAGGCAACACCTACAAATAGTCCTCTACCACCCTTAAAAAAGTTGAGAAAGACTTAACAAATATTCTAAGGCTTTGTATTTGTGAAGGTTATTCAAGAATTTTCTTCTTGTAAAATAGTTCACGAAGAGAGTAAGTTTGTGGAGGCTATAAAAAGATGACCAAAAGTTGCAATATTTGTGAAGGATAAGCGAGCTTTACGAAAGTGTTTGAGATCCATGAATGTAGGATTATTCAAGAAGACTAGTTGATCTTTTCAAAAGAGGCGATATTCATGAATGTTGTGGGATTAACGATGGCTATGTGAGCTTTGGGAAAGGAAGGGGATTCATAAAGGTAGTGATCATTGTGAAGGTGTTTATAAGGGGATTCCCACTGAATCTGTGGTAAAATGATATTCATCAAGTGAATGAAAGTGGGACTTCAAATTATATCTACCTATATTTTAGGATATATTAATTATTGATAATTAATGGTATTACAAGTCTATAAACTGAGTGTTAATCCTTTCTATATAAGTGAGAAAAGGAAGGGAAATAATGCGATCCTTTCCACCAGTAGCGAGTAATTTAACGTGAGTTAGATAGTGACCCTTGGGAAGGAAGTGAGTTTTCCCTAAACCTTGTAAATATAATGAACCTAGTCATAAAAGTGATCTTACCCTAAAATTTATTTGGTAGTGATCTATAGTAAATTCAGTACATCATCAAATTGTCATTGTATGCTCCTAGGATGTAGCCCAATGAGGGTGAATCAAATAAAAAACATTGTTTCTCATTCATGATTTCATTTCTGTTTATAAATTTCCATGGGAAAGGGATAGAAGAGTATTTTTTTGAAAGAAAAAACAATATCATAGGGGGTATTTATTTTAATATTACATACCTTGATTCAACCCCCTCTCATGTTATTTATATAGTTGGGATAACAATTGGTATCAGAGGAAAATGTTAATTTTAATGTTTCTATCTAAGGGGTTTCAATGGTGGTTATTAATTACAAAGGGATTTAAATCTTTGAAGGGATTTTTTTTAAAATTATTGTCAAATTATATTCTTCACTACTTTTTTTTGTATTTACAGTGGTGATTTATCATATGCTGGAAGAATGGAATTGGATGTTGATAATAAAGGAATTAATGCATTAAGGTAAGAACTATCCAATGAAGTATATATGAAGGTGATGTCATGTATGTCATCAAGTAAAATATGAGAAAAGTTGAAAAATATTTATTAAGGTGACTCAAAAGTTAGAGAAGAAAAGATTCATGTTCTATGGAACAAGTATGAGGATATGATAATGCATTCAAATGAGTCTATAGATTCATTATTTGACCAATTAAATGTTAAAATGGAATAAAGAAATGATCTTAGATATATTATTGAAGATTTAAATATTCTAAATATCATATTGATAAGAGATAAGGTCCTAGAGGGTATCACACAATAGCATTTTCAATAATTCTCCATATTCAGTTGAATAGGTATATTGGACATGGGGTCCAAGTGTTTTACAAGGCATCAATCACCAAATAAATAAATAATTTCATTATTATTCAAGTGATGAATAATTGGATTGAATTTATTTATTTTATTTACATGTTTAGTAAATATGAGAAAATATTAATCGAATGAATATTATTTTAATTTTCAAGGTTTGTTTATATATTAAGTGAGATTATGAGTTGAATTAAATGATTCAGGATTATCATGAAATATATTTTAAATATATTATAGGTACCTAATATAATAATAAATAATATTGATTCATTTTAGTTCATCACAATTATTTATTTTGTGGGTGTTATTTTATATAGGGTCCAGGGATCCAAAGGAGGTGACATTGGATGACTTGTATAGTAATCTTGTTTCATATGAGATGAGAAATGATGATTATGAGTCTGTGGAAAAAGGGAAGTCAAATGAAGTGGAATTCAAGGACTTTAGTAAGATCACCATTGAAGATGGTTAGGAAAAATAATAAATGAATGTGGTGATCTCATTCCTTTCTTCATATCTATTAAGAGGAAAAGGAAAGTACAAAGGGAAACTACCACTTTAATTCCTTCAATGTGGGAAGGCTGTAAATATTGTAGAAAGGTTATCTAAGAAGTTTTAAAAAGATAATGAGGAATAATTTGAAATTCTGATAAAGAAGTCTTCTGCCGATGGTAATTGTAAGAAAAAGCTCAATAGAAATTTCTTCAAAAAGAAAACTTCTTTTTCACAAGAAATTGATAGTTCATAAGAATATGTGGTTGAAGAGTTGGAGAAATATATATATTGTGGAGAAAATTATATAATGGAAATTTTTGGTAGCTACTATAAAAGGGAATAAACTGAAAATGATAAAGAATTTGTTGAAGGAAGAGTGATATGTAGGCTGGATTTGAAGATTCTATTGAGGAGATAGATGTTTGGAGAGAAAAAATAGAGAAATGCAACAAAGTAGTTTATGGTGATAAAATTTATATGAATCAAAAGAAAGAAAAGGAGTCTCATCTAAATAAATAAATTGTAAAACTAAAGTCTTCAATGCTATAGAGCTCAAAACATTCTATTGAGTATAGACTCAAAATCAAGGAATAGAAAAGTGAAATCAATAGTTTGAATAAAAATGGAAAAGATCAAATAAAACAAATAAAATAAATTGAAGAGGAAATTTTCATGCTATAATGAAGTGTTAAAGATCAAGAAAATATCTTGACACTCAGTATGACATCAAGAAATAATATCACTCAGGAAATAGAAAAGATGAAAATGGAATATAGATTTCGAAAAAAATAGAAGCAACTGTGAAATCCAAATAATAAGGCTAGTATGGGGCTTGATAAAAAAATATAATGCAGTAACTGTTGAATTCATACCATAAGAAGATACTACGATATTGGAGATTGATTTGGGTATAAATTTGAACCAAAATATTCAAAGAACCTAATAGAAAACTAATAGTGCAGTATTGATAAACAAGAATACACCCCACACGAGATGTTGTTGTTGTGAAAATATGGGACACTAAAAAAATTTCTATTCCTTAGACAAAAGGTACCATAGAGAAAAATACCAACATAGGAATTCATACAGATCTTAATATTCTAGGACATCATTTGGTGGTCTCTGTTTTAGGTGTGGACGATTCGGGCACATGGGAAGATATTTATCATCAATAATTCAGAGAAATGAATTGAAGAAAACTAAATGTAGTCATAAGAAATAGTTTAATATACCATTTTATGAGTTGAAAATGAAAAATTAATTTGTAACTCTACAAGATGAAGTTAGTCCATCATACTCTGAGGAAGGAAAAGATTATCAATCCATTCTTGGTATGAAGTAAAAAACATGGATCAACAAGAAAAGAGATGAGTAGATAGTGGTTTCAGATATTTCCCTTAAAGTATCAGATAATTTCTAGTGTATGGATCCTTGATAGTGGATAAAAATACCATATGATAGTTTATAAGGATCTTGTAACATGCATAATATATTACAAGGAATTCGTTGTGGAATTTGGAAGTGATGAAGGCTTGCAGATTATTGGTTCAAGAAAATCCAAATTTTTTATTAAAGAAATGAGATGTGCTGATGTCTTAAATTTTGACAGTCTCCGTCACAACTTTAATTTTAGTAAACTATATGACTCGAAGAATTATATATGATTTAATAAGAATATCTGTATCATCAAAGAAAGAGACATTGTTGTTTTTCTACAAGGAAAAATAATGAATGGGAATCTATACCTTGTAAGAATAGAAAATGATATGAAGCTTTTATCTATATAGAATGAAAACAAGTTGTGGCGTAAAAGGATTGTCCATCAATGTCAAAAATCCCTAGAATATTGGGTAAAATTTGATGAAACTTAGGATCTCCTAAATCTATCATGTGATTGTACTCATATGTGTCATGATTGTCTATAATGGAAGATCATCAGAAAATCATACAAGGGAAAAGAGAAAAATTCAACCAGAGTGCTTGAATTGGTTCATGCAGATGTATGTGGACCCATCTCCCCAAGATCCATTAATGGGAAAATGTATTACATTATTTTCACTAATAATTTTAGTATTATTGTTAGGGTATTTTTGATTTCCCATAAGTCCAATGTGTTTTGTGGAATAAAATTGCATAAAAAAGAATATAAAAGGATAAATGGATAAATGATTTTAATGTTTAATACTGATAATGGTATGGAATTCTCAAATAGTCAAGTAGAATATTATCTAGAGAAATATAGGATAAGGTATTAAGTTTTAGTAGTCATATATTCTCAATATAATGTAGTGGTTGAGAGGAGAAATCGGATCAACAACAACATGGATAGTATGATTCTTATTAAAAAGGACATACCAGAGAAATTTTAGAATGAAGTAGTCTTGAAATTATTCTACATATCTAATAGGTCTATATTGTGTTTGAAAAAACAAAAGAATCCATACAATATGTGTTATAGAAATAATCCAACATTGAAATACATCTGTATTTTTGGAATTAAATGTTTTATTCTCATTAAGTAAAAACATAGGTAATTTGAATCATTAGGAGATGAGGGGATATTTGTTAGATATTTAAGAGAAATAAAAAACTTATAAATGTTTCAACAAGAGTCTTGGAATGTTTTTGGAAATTCATGATGTCATTATAGTAGATAATGAACAAAATATTCAAAAAATAAATGATTAATTTCAAGAGGATAGTGATGATGAGCTAAGAACCTCAGGGGGAGTTGAAGTATCAAATGATGATTTAGAAGAAGACACCTATGATGAGAAATAATAAGTCAAATCATTATCTTCATCAAAACTAAAGAGTTCATCTAAAATTGATATACATAGAATCATTGGTGATCTGGTGAATCTATTTCGAACAATAATAATAAAGTCATTACAATAAGAATCTTTCCTATCTCAAGCAGAGCTTAATGTTTTGAAAAAAACTGGTGATGAGAACTAGGTTTAGGCTATGAATGAAAAGATTGACCAAGTTGTGAAGAATCATACATGGGAGATTGTTTTGAGTCCTACAAATAAGAATATCATTGGGACCAAATGGGCCTTTCACAATAAGATGAATGAAGATGGTGAAGTTATTAGAAATAAACCATGAATAATGTGAAAATTGTACTTCTAGATAGTGGGTATAGATTTTAATGAATCATTTTCACATACTATGAGGCTATATTCAATTAGATTTTTCTTGTACATAATAATGCAAAGAAGTTTCAATGTTTTCTTGATGGATTCCAAGTCATCATTTTTGAATGGGTTATTGAAGAAGAATTTTATATTAACCAGCATTAATGTTTTTTCATTAATGAAGATGAGAACATAGTTTTTCTTTTAAATAAGGCATTTTATGGGTTGAAACATACACCAAGATCATGGTATTCAGGGATTGATCATTTTTTTTGAAGAATGTCGATTTTAAGAGTGGTGGAGTTCATTACAATCTCTATGTAAATAATGAAAGTAATAAAATTATGATGGTATTGGTGTATGTTAACAATATAATATTTGGTGGATCAGATAAATCATAGTATAAACAGCTCACAATATTCATGAAAAGTGAGTTCAAAATCTCAATGACCAGTGAACTAATGTTTCTAGGGTTTATAAGTGACACAAGGAATAAATGTCACATTCATTTCCCAATATAAATATGATAAGGAGGTTTTGAGAAGATTCAAAATTGATAATTATAAGGATATTATGACTCCTATTTATACCTAGATGAAAATTTTATGAGATGATAAAGGTAATGAAATTAATGTCACAGAATACACACAAATAATTGTTAGTTTACAGTACTTGACAATGACAAGACCTGATATTGTTTTTCCACATTCCAAGTTTTAAGATATTAAATCAATCCTAAATAAATCCACTTACTTATAGTAAATAGGATACTTATATATATCAAGGGAACAATGGATTTCATTTTTATGGAAAATGAAAAATACCAGTAGGAGTTATTGGGCTATATAGATGCTGATTGGGCCAGTTTAGAAAATGATAGAAAATCAACATCATGTAGTGAATTCTATATTGTAATATTTTGTATTTATTGGCTAATAAAGAATAAATATTTAGTTTCATTGAACACCATAGAATCTGAATATATTGCATCCACTCAATCTTTCACATAGTTATTATGGATGGAGTAGAAACTTGATGATATGGGAGTTGAAGAGAAGCCTCCAATAAGAATACATTATGAAAATTCAATTCCTATAAATCTTATAAAAAATATATTCCATCACTCTAAGAATAATCACATTGAAATAACATATCATTTAATCAAAGAGAAGTTTGTTAAAGGGCTTATAAAGTTGGATTATGTGTTTACAGAAATACAGGTTGCAGACATTCTGAAAAATTCATTACCCAAAGTGGAGTTTGAGAGGAATAGATTATATCTTAGAGTTCATTCGAATCCCCACACCTGAAAATTTTTGGATGTGGGATTCCCTATCCTGAAGGTATGATATATGGTTCTTTAATTTACTAAGCTGTGTTCTTTAGCCTATTTTAGACCACAATGAAGCGACCTTTAGGTTTGTTGATAAAGGGGGAGAAATTGTCGCTATAAAAGGGTAGAAAATGTGTTAATAAATATAGGGGAAGAATATGATAGGGGGAGTAGTAGAGTATGGGGTTTTTTTTAAATTCAATGATGCTAAAGGTGATTAATAAAATGTTATATATCATGATAGATAGGGTTCATGGTGAAGTTAGTTGAGTAGTTTTGCAATAAAGTGATTCATTGATAAACATTGCATACTACTCTTGTTTCTCATGCCAAGCATGGATCATGTGGTATTAGAGTATGTGTTGAGTAAATCTTTGATCTCAAGCTAAATCGTAAGAAGTGAATATTGGTATATGATTGAAGAATCTTTGACAAGGTATCAAAATGAGAAGAATTCAAAAAAATAAGGGGGTGAGATAGTTAGGAAACAATTATTTAAGTTAACATTGTAGGGTGTTTCAGTCTATTGTTTTTATTGAAAAATAAGATTTCAATAGTCACTTGTGGAGTTCCATTGAGATTATTGACTAAGTCTGTTGAAAAAGAACTAAGACATAGGAAAGTACACGTTAGAATCAGGAGAAAAAATTGCATACATAAGGTGGAACCATTACCTAGTGTTTTCAAAACTCTTGGTTCTAAAATTTGGATGTTGGATCTATCAATGAAAAATTATAATTTCTAATAATTCCTTGAATAAATATAGAAAATGCATGATTTTCATGAAGATATGTGTTTTGTGAAGGTAATGAGCTTCAAAAAAGAATTCAATGTCATGGAGGATGGGTTTCACTAAGGTTTAGAGCACCGTGAATGACCATCACACACACATGATAGTTTGATGGTACTCTCTGTGACTATGAGAATATTTATGAATGCTGAAATTTCCTTAGAGCATAAAAAATATGGAACTTGATGAATTTTTTTTAGGATCTTCATGAAAAGGTGATGATATGAATGGAAACTTATAGAATAGGAGGAAATTCCTATAAATAGGCCTTTACTCCCTCAGAAAAGAAGACCAAGAATTTACCAATATTATAAGGGTTCAGATTCATGAAGGTGATTTGCAATGGTTGTCCTTTTTAAATAATTTTTAATGAAAGAAAGTTCGTGAAGGCCATAAAAAGAAGACTGAAAGTTGTGATCTTCGTGAAGGATAATTGATCTTCCTGAAAGTGTTTGATCTAGGCAAAAGGAGGATGATTAGTGAAGGTTTTTTGATCTTTATCAAGGAGGTGAGTTTTGTGAAAGTTGTGGGCTTCATGAAGGATAAGTGAGCTTCACGAAAGGAAGGATCTCCATGATGGTAGTGAGCATCACGAAAATCTTCAAAAGGAATTTCCTAGTGAATCTATGGTAAAGTGATATTAATGAAGTGGATGAAAGTGGTACTTCAGAAGAGTATCTACCTATAGTTGAGGATGCATTCATTTTTGATAATGAAGGGTCCTATATTCCTATAAATTTCATGTGAAGCCATTATAGATTAGTGATAAAAGGAAGAATAAGATGGTGATCGTTTCCTCCAGAAATGATCCACCAAAAGAGAGTTATGAAGTTTCCCTTGGGAAGGAAGTGATCTATTATAAATATTTTAAAGGAAGTGATCTTAGGGATAGAAGTGATCTTGCCCAAAACTTGACTTGGCAATGAGCTATAGTAAATTTGGTACATCTTAACATTGTTATTGTATGATAATAGGAGGTAGCCTAGTCAGGGTGAACCAAATAAAAATCACCGTGTCTCATGCATGATTTCACTCATGTTTATATATTGCTATGGGAAAGGCCCAGAAAAGTTTTTTTTGAATGTTGAAAAAGATCTAAATGAGTAGTTGTTTTAATCTTTCATACCCTAAATCACCCCTATCATAGTATTTAACCTAGTTTGGATAACATAAACTCTTTAAATTATAGATTCGATACCTCTTAATTCAACCGAAGTAAAATATACATGCTTATTACATTAGTTTAGATTTATAATCAATTCATCATATGACAATTCATTCCCCAAAACCAAAAGGATTTGTGTCTGTGGTGATTAGGTACATTACTAACTTATTTTTTTCAATGTATCATCATTACTCATAAGAAATATTCACACGAGTCACCCTCTTAGACATATCACACTTAATAGCCTTCTTCATAACTTGTGAAAAAAACATAAGAAAATAGAGAACTCAGATTCCCAGTAAGGGAAAACATTAAAGATATCAATCAAATATCATAAAGTGAGAATAAGATGAGAATATACATACAGGATCACAACCAGAGAGAAATAATATATTATAGGAGAATCATACCCTATAATCCATGAATGAAAAATCATTAAATCATGGAATAAATATTTATGTGTAAAAATGAATCATAGGTTAATAATCTTGAGACAAGATAACATATTTATCAAGATGTGGCCTAAAAGTGTTTCATAAACACAAGCATTGTAATCAAAACATATATCATGGATAATCAAAAATACATTCAAAACATAATGGGATAATATTAAATCCTTATTAAAGTATTATAGGATTGATTTAACAACTGGTATACCATTTGGGTTGGGGATAATTTCTAATGTACCTTTGGGTTTGGGATAACTACATCTGTACACTTTTGAATATGATAACTTTCCACACACGCTTTTTATCTCATGAGATATAAATCATTATGGAATGCATTAGAGGTCTATAACAGACCCACCCATCACATAATCATAAACCATACATCTATATTCCACAATAACATTAGAGCATTCATCATTCTAATTAAGAATCATAAAAAATGGGTTTCATAACAATTTTATTAAAAATCATCATAAGACATTCAGAGAAAGTAGGTGGTCAGAATCATTATAGAATATCCCCATTGAATCATAATAATCATTATTTTTTTGATATTGATAAAAATATACACCTATATAATGTATTATAAATATGTATTTAAACATAAGAATAAATATATTTTTTTGGTAACTATTTAAAAAAGAAAAATTCATAGAAAAATTGGAATATTATTTTCATTAAAAAAATGTAAACCTAAAAAATGATTCTAAATAATGAATAATTTTTATGATAATGGAAAAAGTTAATCATGAAATTATTCCTTGGCTAACTCACTTTCTCTGACCAAGCCTTCCATTTCTCCTCTCTAGTTCAGATTTGGAGCGACAAATACATATGGGTTTTGGGCCTTGGGGTTCGGTGGTCTTGGAGTCCCCCAGGTCTACCTTATTTCTTATTCTTCTTCTTCTTCGAGTTTCATTACTAGTTTCCTCTTGATTCGGTTTCATTTATGGCTACTACCATACTTTTGTTTTATCTTTTTCTGTTCATCCTCAATGGTGGTTTATGATCTAAATTGGTGGTTTCATTCTCTGTTTTGGATGTTGGTGGCCTGAATATGAGATAATGGCGATGGTTTGATATTGTTTATGTCTTCATTGTTGTGGGTGGATGTACAACGATGATGATGAAGTAATGGATCAGAATCATAGAGGATGTTCAATTATGTTGGAAAATGTCATAGATGTGGATGAAGGTGATGATGACAATGCCGACGATGATTGAATGAGGTGACAATGGTTTCTATGGTAGAAGGGTAAGGCCAACATTGCGATGGTTATGGAGATGCCTTGTGCAGTGTATTTCTATAATAGTGATGGATTATAGTAGGTAGTGACGGGGTGCATGAAGTGGACTGGTGAACAGACCATGTTTGGTGATGTTCTTATTTTGAAATTTGAATTTTGAAATGTGAAAAATTTTATTAGGTGCAGTTTTTGGTATTTATAGTGGGCAGGATTTGTAATTGGCTGGTTATTTTGGTTTTTTATATATGCTGGATCTGTATCAAGTTAGACTTGTGTTGGGTTCACACATAACCCTTTAAAAGAGTCATTTTTAAACACAAAATCATGTATTGTGGTGGAAAAGGTAATCAAACAGTAAACATTAAAAATCCAATATATTTAGATCTTTATAAAGAAAGTAAAAAGTAATCCATGTGGAACACTTTAAAAATATTCCATATTAAAACTTTTAAAAATTTAAAGATAGTTGAAAATTACCTTAAAAATATTTCAATTATATAAAATAACATTATTTAAATAATACAAATAATTTGGATATGGAAGGAAAAGTGTTGGGTAAAACACATCAAAAATCTTAAAACAATGATTTTAAATAAAACCTCTTACAACTTTTGTGAATTTTGAATCAGTATCACATGAAAGAGCTAACCATAGATGGTTATATAAATAATTATAATTTTTATCAATATTTTTATAAAATAAATTCTTGGAAAGTATATAAAACATACAAAATAATAAGGTGGCGAATATAAAACAAATCTCAAGGAATGGGAATTGAGATGAGAAAGATACTTACCTAAGACTTTTTCTTGACCAAAAATGATCTAAAATCCTATATAATAAATTTATATTGATTATAGAAATATATATGAACTCTATTTATATTTTTCTTACAATATAATATTCACTTATAATTTTTTATCACCATTTAGTGATATTTTTAAGTTAGATTGATATTTTATTGTTAAGTATTCATTTTTCCACGCATATTCTAATTTAGTGGTTCTATTCCTTGAACATTGGTCATGGTTTAATGATATACATAATATTCATTAATTTTTATAATTATTTATTGATATATTTCTGGAGTTCCATGGTCATTTCATAGAATTTATTGTGATGATTTTGAGGGAAATCCTAAAAATCACATCTTTCAAGAAAATTAGATTACATAAAAAATTTATATTATTAGGGAATATAAATATGTATATAAAAATATAAGAATCATTAAAAAATCTTATATTCATATATTTTACCTAATATTACTTGTATCTTAAATTACTTAATCTTTCATGACATAAACATTATAAAATCGTTCATATGGTTGGTAAAACTGGCCAAAAAAGTGCCTAGTATAACGATTGAATGGATAAGAACATGTAATTTTTTAATGATAGTACCACTATTATAAAATATTAATGATTTTGAATTTTTTTATTTAGGTGAAAAATCATATTTTATAGGAGTTTTAAAAAGAATATATAAAAGAAAAATAAGAATAAAATATCTCTTACATTGAGAGATTGAACCTCCTCTGAAAGGACCTCATTGAAATGACAGGTTTAGTAATTATTCTTGGGACCATAGGTTCTAAAATCATAGAAACATTAATTATGGAGATAATTTTGGTATTTATTCAAGATAATTTTGAATTAATGGTGTGGTTTTATATGGGGATAGGAGGGTCCCTTTTTTAGATGATAGGTATAACAGTTTTGTAAAAACTTTAATTTTAAATAAAATAAATGCTATTCTCTAAGGAAAGTGGAAAGGAATTGATAAATTTAAAATATAATATTATTTTGGTTTATAATAAAAAAATAAATTATTAACTAGTTTTAGTGATATATGTGGCCTTATCCCTTAGTTTAACGACACTTATTAACCCTTTTACCGTTTATCATAGTGGATAACTTTTAACATTATAAACATTCATTATAACTAAAAATGAAATAGAAAATATTAAATAATTTTAAAATTATTAACCTAAATATAAAATCCAATTTAAAATATGAAATATCTATTTGTGGTAAAAATTAATTTTAAGATAAGTACACATAATGCAAGAGAAACAATATTTTGAAATAATTTCTTATAAGGCATAAAATGAATTTACACCAAAATCATGTATAATATTGATTACCTTGAAATTTATTGGTTTATCCTAAAAAAATATTTTTATTAATTTTAATGAAATAAAAACCTAATGCATCATTGTGAATACTTAATTAAAGGAAAAATACCAAAATAGTTTTTAATAGAGTAAAATATAACTTAGGTTCCAGAAAGTTAACTGTGTGTTTACAAATTCAAAATAATATTTTTACATGATTTATTTTACTCCTAAAATTTATATATAAATTTTTTGAGAATTTGTTTATAAATTTTTATATCATGTTTATATCATGATGTTTTTATAAAAGTTTTTATAATAAAAAAATAGTATTTTCACTATTAAAAAAAATACATTTAAAAAAAAATTTAAGAATCACTCTAAGATACTTTTTGAAATAATGCTTCCAAAATTGAATTTAATTTTATAAAATTCAAATTCTAATATTTATAAACTTATCATTTAAATAAAAAATATATAAAAAATATTACAAACAATGTTTTTAAACTATTGTTTTGTTTAGATAAGAATAATTAATGTTGTACTTATTAAAAATAATTTATTACATTACTGATGTTAATAATTTATTTTTATGAATCATTCTATGAATTTAATCAATAAATTTGATTGATATAACTTCTTAAAATTAGTAAATTTAATAAAATTTAGCAATTCATAAAAATCGTTTCCATAAAATAAATTTTATTTTCTAATTTGCTTGAATAATTTAACTCTAAGAGAAAAGTTTATTATGGTTATTATTTTGTCTGAATTTATTGTAATACATACCATTTTAAAATTTATAAAGAATTATTCTCTTTAGTTTGATGTTGTATACACCAAAAGATATCGAATAAATTAAATTTTTTCTAAAGGGAAATACATACTAAAAATATAGGGTGTTACATTTCATCACTATCCTAGGGTAGAATCTATTCACACTTATATAAAAATAAAATAAAAAATCAAGTAGGTATGAATAATAACCTTGATTAATATCCTTATCTTTAAATATTGAGACACAATATATAGGAGTATTTCAACATTGGGGATTTAAATAATAAGATGATACACACTAGATTATTGAAGTTAGGAAAACCCCCATCATAGGTTTATTTTGTCTCCACTACCTCATTAGAAAAATAATAAGAGTGGTATGAATTACAAAACATAGGGGAAAAAAATTGATTGATTGGATGACCATATAATTGGTCCACTGTGAACATGACATCATCTCGATGTGACTAAATCATCTAATTGAGAACTCAATTATCCACATGATACATGACACAACACTTTTATCCTTAAATTCCTCTTAAATTTATTCTAATCGATGTTCATAATGAAACATATATGAATAAGATTCCTCATAGTCAACTGTTCTATTCTAGAGCCATCTATATTTTCTTCCTATATCATTAATAAATTGGGAATCACCATAACAAACATAATTTTCATCTGATGAAGTGTTGTAGTTTGGATTTTTCATTATCATTCACTTAAGAAACCCCATTTATAATGAAAAAGTCTCATATTAACTTGAGTTCCATGTTAGTATCCATGGAGGTGGTCATTGAGTCTAGGGAGGATGAGGCCAGAACATAGCATCACTTTCTGGGAACCATCCCCATTAAAGTAAAATATACATCTATTAATTAAATAGAATATTTACAATAATATCAATATTAATATTAATCTGATATCAAATATTCCATTTTTTACTTCAATCTAATAATAATTATAGACCAATTAATAGATAAACCATCAGCCGATTGACCCAAATATTTTGGATGGATAGTTCAATATAACTCAATACTAATAAAAACATATCCCAATTTTGATTAAATAAAGGATTAGAAATTTCAATTACCATTGTCCCCTAGGACTCAATATTAGGAGAAGCTACTATCATGACCAGTCCCAAAGGGTCCCATTCCATGACACCCAAATCCCCCCTCCAATAGGCCCAAGGCTAGTGACTGGCACTGAGTAGGAATATAACTAACATGGGAGGCATTACCTTAGTACTTATATGGACTCACACATCTCCAAGCCCACAAATGATAAAATGTAAAAATACTAAGAAAAAAATTCATGAAAACCATAATAACCCACAACTTGAGTATATCATTGAAACTGATGGAAAGAAAACAAGGCCAGAATGCAAGCCCACAAAAAAAAAAGTTTGTAAAAAAGCTTCTAAAACTCATTTGTAGAAAACCCTACCTGATCTGATGTGAAGGAAAGGTACTGGGACTATTGTATGAAGACATAGGAACACCTTGACATGTCTGATCTCCCAAGGCATCATCCAGTCCTAGTCAACCCTGAACTCTATCAAAAGGTTTCTCGTATGTACAATAGATGACATATGCAGGCAAATCCCGTGCATGGGTGAGTATAACAATAATTATTAGGACCCCAAGAAACCAAAAATCATTACACAAAGGAAAGTAAAATCAACTATACACAATTATATATGTACATAATATAATAAGAATATTTATATATACTCAAACCGTACCACACAGTTTAGGGTAATTCATAACCACTATAAACCAATACTTGGGATTTAGTCTAAAGATTCCATGAACCACACATCCGGAAGAACACACTCTTGATTATGATAACACTTACTACCTCCATCAGATATGTACTGTTTTTCGGGAAAATTCATGAGAGAGATATGATGAAAGATCTGAAGAGATATGATACATCATATAAGGATCACATTGAGGGCCATGGGGTGATAACAAAAACTCAATCTATATTAATGCACTAAGTATAAGATAAAATCCTGGTGAAGTTGGTCACATCAATACCAAATAATCTACCTAGGTTATGAAGAAGGAATAAAGGATTCACTCTAGGCCTCTTGGGGGATTCCAATAACTCTATCTAGGAAGTCCTGCATAAGGGAACATACTCTTATGAGTAAGAAACATTACCAAAAGAAATTAAAGTAAATTATAAATGTAACAATCCCTAATGAAACTTGTCCATGATACGGTAGATGATAGAATCAATCCACGTAGAAAAGAGAGGGTGCATGATGAGCAGTAGTCAAACCCTTCACGCCCCTTGGGCTCGAGTAATTCCCGTGTAAACATACCGTTTTACTAGAAATATGTCCAAGTTATAACCCACCATTGGTCTTATATGGTCATTATCATCGAAAGGTTCCCAAAATCACTAACGATGCATCAAACAGATGCTCGGTTTGAAATATATGGTTGTTTTAGTTAAAGGGTTCAACCCGAGTCTGGTACGGGTTCGACCCGACCTGGTCTGATTGACCAGACTTGGTTCGATGGGACCGGTCTGGCCTAACCCATGGGGCCTGATCCACTAGGCCACCTAGATCACCCCAAATACCTTGGTTCATCCCACATACATGCAGGTCGACTAGCCTACTGCATGCGGTCCACCCCCGACCATGTGCTGTCAGTTCACGAGGTCCCTCACCACGTCCCACATGGTCACCCCACTATATTTGCATGTGACCCATCCACTCCACCTGCTCAAGACCTCTCATCTGCCGCGAGCTTCCACACAACTCACCTTCTATGTCTGCTCTAGCCTCCACTAGTCACTACTTCTCCATCCACCGCACCACCGCACGCCCCTGCCACCACTACTCCAACCACTTCACGCCACCTCTAACTATAGCCACCTCTCCTTTCCAGCACCGCCACCATGCCTCACCAGAGAACCATGCTGAAACCACATAGGTGATACCCTTTTAACACCACTATTCCACCACTAGTGTTCATATTTCAAAGCGATTGTAGATCTGGGTACCTCGGGACCTGATCTACATAGATTCAGCCTTTACTGCTGGTTTGCCACTACTCTGAGGGTTTGATCCTATTCAGAACCATCGGAAAAGTTAATCCATGACCACAGGGATCCAATGGAAAAAACAATAATAAATAGAGAGATAAAAATCACCAAGAACTCCCTAGGGAACTAACAATGGACTTTTTTCATGTCATCCTCGATTCTTTCTCATTATAATGAAGAACAAATAGAAGAAAAAAAATAAATTTCCCAATAATAATCCCGCAATATATTCCCATCCCACAAGAATGATGAACTGTGGATCGACCTGTTCATTGGTTGTTCTGCATTAGTCATTGAATTTAGAAATGGGGAAAATAAATCCAAACAAAATACCCTAACTTGGTGTTGGATAGTTCTCTAAAGAGGATCGATCATCGAGTCACTACCGTTGATGAGATCTGTCAAAACAGCATCTGTCGATCTCAAATCCGAAATCCCATCATCACTCATCATTGAGAGGATTCATTATCCATAATTTATTGAGATTCTAGTGTTATTGAGATAACCTTGAATTTCTAAGAAAGGTTTAATAATTTTTTTTTCTTTGCGTCCCTACGTAACATTAAAATAAAATAAATCATTAATTTATTTTATTCTTTAAAGTAACACCGGCCAATTTTAGGCCCTACCTGGGGTAAAAACACTACTCTAACCGTAATTTTTACCTTATATTTTTGATTTGGGAACCTGTTGGGAAGTTATTCCACTTTTTCAGGAAAACTGCTCGTGTGATCAATTTAAAGTTTAATATTTTTCAAACATTTATTATGGGAACATAGGGCCAAATAATCACACGTTATATTAGTGCTTGTTCTCAAAATAATTCCATATAATATTTAAAAAAATACATGAAAAAATACATGACATTATAATTACATTGTCAGAAACTGAGTCATTTTGATAAAAATATGATGTTTTAATAAATATATTTTTCATCCTAATAATAATTTTAAATATATATTCCCTTTACCTATCTAAACAACTCATAGAATCATTATTAAAGGATCTTTCAATCCCTCATATGTTCAATAATTCAGTCACTACTTCTAATAAATATTGGTAATGGATAGGTACTATCAAGTGTCACATAGTCATTTTATTCACTGAAGAAGACCATGAAAATTCCATAGAGTGAAAACCAAATCCTTATATGTATATAAAAATATTTTATAAATTTAAATACACTAAGATATAGTTAATAATGGTTCCAAAATAAATTTCATACTAATATTAATCCTACATTTTTTATTCTATAATGAAGCTACCTTGTCTCTTTCTAACCTGACAATCTATGGGTATATAAAAAATAAAATATAGTGTCGAGTTCAGATGATGAATAAGTAATATATTGAGTTTTAAAGTTATTATAATCATGGGAATATTCTTGACACCTAGATTAAATTTTATGAGAATGGGAGTTGACGAAAAAATCTTGATAATTGAGATGTTTATTTAGAGATAAAGACTAGTGAATAGATAAAGTGGATATGGTTTCTATGTTTTATTTTGTTTTCAATGCATAAATAATGTTTTAACACAACTCTTACATGGTGTTTTATATCTGGTTATGTTTAATCCATGGTTTTCAGATGATTAAATTAATATAGTAGACATTTGGATGTGTTTCAATGAGTTTTTATGTTGAGAATAACTAAGTATGAAAATGGAAATTTCATCAAATTGAATGTTTTTTTAATCTTCAGTGCCAAAGGCTTAATCTTAGTAGGAAATATAAAATTTATCAATGTCTTAAATATAAAAGTTTTTTATCTTATAAATGTAAGGGTTACGATGATTAGATATTCTACAAATAGTAATATTCATTAATATATAAGTGTTTCTTATGGGTGATACAAATGGTTCACTACATAGTAGAGTGATTTGTAAAGGTTAATTTGATGATATTTAAGGGATACTCATCTACTGAGAAGGTAGTCTAAAATATTATACACGTTCAATAATATAAGGGTTGATATTTAAGGATGACTTTGGGGTGATATGTAAGGCTTACCTAATGTTTCCTTATGATACATACAATTTGTCTTTAATATGTAAGTTTATATATGGTTTTCACTTTGAATTTTATAATCACACAGTAATAAAATCCATAGATGTATATGGGATTTCATATGGCACTATTATTTGATATATATTCATGTATTTTTGATAAGTATATGATGCAGTTTGGGATAAAGTGTATCGAGGGGGATAAATTCACGCCTTTATGAAAATCTATGTAAACTAATATTTGTGCTATTTTTAGATGGCTTGATAGATCAAAGAAAAATTCATGGTATCACACCATGATCATGAAGACCTCAAGAAAAGAAGATATTTAATTATGCTATGAATAATTTAATCATGCCACAATGGGATAGTTTTTTAGAGATTTTATTAGAGAAAACCTGTTAATCAAATTGTGATGTATATAGTTACACAATGATTTATTCCAGAGTAAAATATTCATGGTTCCATATAATGTGGCTCATTTGGTGATACAATGGTTGATCCAAAATAGATTATTTAGTATTATAATTATACTTAAGTGTGTATACGAGGACTATAAATATCCAAAATATTGACGAAAATGCAGTATAGGGTAAAAATAAGTTGAATATTAGTTTATCAAAGTTATAAACTTGAATTTGTATTTGAAATTAAAACTTGAACTTAAAATATTCTCCTACTATGTTGTATATTTGGGAAAAAGGGTCTTATTAAAATTAAATGAGATATATTTGAACAGGATACAAATAAATGAACATGCGAAGATATGTGTTCATAGAAAGGGGATAAAAGGATGATGATGAAGAGTACACACTTTGTTTGTACATGACTATCAAACTTGTGTTGCATGTTAAAAAATAATAAACTTCAGACCTATTCTACAAGTTAAAGAATTGTGACTGTACTATACATTATTGGTTGGCAATAAAATCTGTAGAATATTGATAATATATACCAAATCAATGTACAATGCAATAATTTAGTTTTTTGGAAAATATTTTGGGAGAATTTTTTTGACATTATTTTATTATGATTCATGGATATACCCGTATCATTATATTTAGAATAATGATTCTAGCAGATCACATGATAACAAGTTTTAGAAAATCATACCAATAAGTATCAGCTCATTTTGAGTGGCATACCTTGTAAATTTGGGTTTCTTTATTGGTATTATTTGCACTATATGTTTTAGTTAAGTAGCTATATTGTTGATTATAATAAAGCAAGAATTTTTATTTTATAAGATAACATAAAAATGGAAAATGGGAAATTGTTCCATGATTATACCCTCTCTTAATGAAACAAAACCATGCTTGGGGCCTTCACAAGTAGTATCAAATCAGTGTAGGTTTCCTCTAAATATCAAAAGTTTTGATGTTCTTCACTGTGATAGTTATTCAATATTGTTTGTATTGTAGTTTTTTTCACTCTTATTGAATTGATGAAGTGTCAATTTTCATTATTGAAGGTGTTTATTGAAATTGGTTTTGTGATATGAATTTTTATATTTATTATTAATTTTATTAATTTAATGAATAACAAATGAGTTCCAACATTCAATGGTAAAAATCAGAATGCATGGAATTAAATAATGATACACTACTTACTTTTTTTGGGTATAGATAATGTTAAAGTTATGACTAATAGTTTTACACTAATTGGAGAATGAACCACTAGGACTCAGGATGCTACGATGATTTTGGAGATTGATGAGGATGTAATAAAAATGTTATTATAATTATTTTAATATAAGGTTTTTAAGGCTATAGAGATCAATAATATTGATGGAATTTGGGAAAACCAACATAATATCTAAGAAGGTGGATCCGATTTAAAAAATATACCTAATTAAAAATTTTGTGATTGTATTATGAATATATGTGTATTATTTAAAGAGAATATATTGATAAATTCTTTATAAGGGTAAATGAGATGGTAACACCATTATATAATCCAATGAGACAATTAAAAATTCAATGGTTTTCAATAATATTATTTATCTCTTACTAGACATATTTTATGTCAATGTTCTAGTTTTAGAGGATCATCATCTTAACACACTTCCTTTAGATAAATTTTATGACATCTTAGTTAAATATGAGGTGAGAATTGTATGCACTCTAATAAAGTATAGTTTGTTTATTAAAAAGTTTTTTTATTTGTTTTGAATAATTAAATGGACTCAAATAAAATTAATAAATAGTTTGGATATGAAGTTAGAAGTTCAAATACAAATGAAGATGTTTATGTGATGTTAAAAAATCTAATTCCCATAATTTTTAAAAGTATATGAATTTGAAAATTTTAACTTGTTGTAATGTTACCTTTAAATGGTTTCAAATATCTAGGAATTGTATATTTCATTACAAATTATCAATATATGTAAGAAAATTAATGTGAAGATGAAGTGGAGTCCTCACATGATGTTTTGAGGATGAATTCCAAGAATTTTAGAAGAGGGATTCTATCATAAAAAAGTTGAAGAAAAAAATATTCTTTTATAGAATGGATGAATTATTTATCAAGTAAATATAAAAAATAATTTTATGGTAGTGATAGTGGGTTTTCCAAAAGTACTATAGGTGAGATGACATTCATTAAAATAATGGATGACAAGAAGTCCACCAGTGAAGATTAATCAAGGAAAGAAGTTTTGGTTTCATAAATAATTGGAGAAGATTTATATGAATATAAAATATAGTACTCATTGAACAAGGAATTTAATAAGATCATCTCCATTGTTTTTAATTTATATAAATAAAATATAATAATGAATGACGTATCCATTTTTATTAAAATGGTTAATACTGAATTTAAAAATAATGAAGATGAGTTTTTCCTATGATTTGAGGAACTAAGAGTCTTACACAACAATGTTAATAATAAAAATAAATTATTCAAAGAAAATATTTCTTTATAGGAAAATTAACTTAAATATATCAAAGTTCATTTTCTTGGAAAAAATTTATATAAAAAATTTTAGATATGATTTTAATTATTCCTTGGATGTTGTGAGAGATTTCTTAAATAATGAAAAGTGTATGGTATAAGAAGTTAGAATTGAATATTATTATAATGAATAAATATCTTAAACAATTATTCATAAATATAAATTAATAACTTGAGGAAATAATGAATTCCAAAAGATAGTGATAAAAGTGAAGATAACTATATTATAAAAGACAATTTAGAGTTTATTCTCTTCTTAAAAGTACACAATTGATTGAAAATGTACTATTATATTTGAAAATAAAAAATAATTAAAATATCTACAATTAATAAGAAAATATATATAGTATCTCTATATTTTGTTTTTTCAAATAGAGTCCAAGAAGGCTTTGAAAAATAAGAATTTCAGAAAATCACTACTACTGGATAAACAAGCAATTCATGAAGAAGATTGACCATTTATGGTCATAATTGTTTTTTAGAGGAAATGGAAATATGATGAAATTTTATTAGATTATAGGTAGTATATTTTATTCCATTAATGGTGATGAGGGAACACATGTATTGGGAAACATCTCTTTTTATCAAATGAAGTTAATAAGAATTTTATTCAAAAATGAAGATTGAATTTGATGAACCATTTTTTATATTAGAAAAATGTGTGGGAGATATGATAAATTGAGTCATATCACTACATTATGTCTCATGATCTTACCATTTTAAAAGATACAATAACATGAGCTAACAAAATTTAACAAAAAAAGATAATAGAAATAAAACTAAAGAAAAAAAGATGCCTCACAAGAATACCAAACACATTTTTGAGAATCCATTAGAGATTGTTGAATCCATCAAGTATGTGAAAACATGTTTACTATAGAATAAGGTTGAAATAGTGGTATAAAGAAGAATAATTTTTATAAATATAGAATAATATGTTGTTTTTTATTGAGGACAACATTTTTAATGTTATAAAAAATATGTTTAATTGAAAATAATAAGTAAAAAAGAGTCTTTGGAAGGTAATACTGTATAAGTGATGAATTATATGAATTATAAAAATATAAAATGGGACTTAAATATGTATATAGTTGATTAAAATTGTTTTCAGTAAAAATGTATTTGAATACTAATACATTGATGTTGATGGAGATATCTCATCATTCACTCATCCAAGGATAAGGAATGATGAAACAAGTCCCTCTCCCACTTGTTGATTGGATATTTTCTGTCAAAGGGGGAGAAATAAAAATGAAATCACTTTATTATTATCCCTTAATATTATTATAAACGGGGGATAAAAATAATATAAGTGGAATCAAAATATATGGGTTAAACCTTATAGGGGATAAATTTATTATTTAGGGGGAAGACATATATTGAGGGTTTTTTTTAAATGGGATAAGATCTAAAGATGGAATGGTTGTATAAGGTATGAAATGTTTTAACATATTTTTTATTTTATATGTAGAAAATTAATGTACATCGGTTCAAAGAACAATTTTCTGCAAGAGAATAAATAGATCATAATGAATTTGGTCATAGTTTTTTTTCATGTTCCTTGAAGAGATGACTGCAATTCAATTAAATGATAAACATGTACATATTATAAAATTTTATTATTTCCTAAAAATGGATCACTCACATTGGATTTTAATTATTGAATAATTATTCATTACTAAGTGTGTTATGCTTGAAAAGTGTTTTATGCTCAATGGTTTCCAAAAAACAAAAAAGGGGGTGATTTTTGAGACCAAGAGCTGGTTAAGGATGATATTGAGAAATTGATTTTTGAAAACTTTGGGATTATATTGTATCCTAGGGAATATTTACAAATATTATATGTTTAATAATAATTATCTAAAATTTTAATGTTTTTCTAAGGAAGAATACTTTTCATGATATGTAGTAGATATGGTTATCATGTTGTCTTTTTTATCCATACATAAATCATTTTAAAACATAAGTGATACGTGGTGTTTCATTTTAGGTGAAGTTTATTTCAAGGTTTTAGAGTGATTTATAGAATATAAAATAAGTATAAAGGTGTTTAGATGATTTCTGTAATATTTTTGGTATCAAGTAGAATTTGTTCTCAAAACTGGACTAGTCCTTAAAACATATGGTTGTTATATTTTAAATATGTATGGGTTACTATAATTATACTACCTAAAATAATTTAAATGTATTTAATATGCATGTTTTTATTTTAAGTATATAAGGGTTACTCTAAAAGAAAAATTAGAAAAATAAAAAATCAATCTTTTTGGAAGGTTTACTTAGGGGTGATATGTAAGAGTTACTCTACAGTATAGTGATACATTAAGGTATAATTGTTGATATGTAATGGTAACTACTATGCTATATAGATGATCAGAAAAATTAGAATGTCTAAAAATGTAATGGTTGACACATATGATTTACTCTGGGTTAATACATAAGAGCTATCTAAAGTTTTCTGATCATATTTAAGGTTTTTATATGATTTATTATGATTTTTATTTTGAAAAAAACGAAAGTGATTATTGTGAAATAAGGGTTTCTTGATGAATATGATAATCACGCTCCAATGGAAACAATGTATGGATAAAATATTTTAGCTAGCTCTATAGATTCAGTGATATTACCTCTATGTTTTGAATTCCAAATTCTAACATGAGATTAAGTGTGCTTTATGTGATGGATTCAGGTAATGATTGAAAACCCTAAAAATTAAGATCTATATTATTTTTAGGTGGTTATATGGGTTTTTCCGTAATTAATAGTATCATACTATAATCATGTATACCCAGAGAAAGGAATATATATCCTATAACTATAAATAATTCTTCCACATGGAAAAGGGATAAGTTGTTGGAGACTAATTTAGAGAAAACACATTGATCATGACATGAATTATACAATAACACTATGAATTATGCTAGATCCTTGAATAGGATGATCTCAATAATGTGGTGAAGTTCCTAAGTATAAAGTGTATTTGTTTATTACAATTCACGTGTTTTAAATATGTATTGGAATATGAAGAGGTCTATTTGAGAGATATAAATTTCCTAATCTATAGAAAAGTACTAATAATATTATATAATACCTAGCAAGAATTATTCATGGTAGAAACCCTTATATCTTACGAATGTAGATATGATCATCAAGTAGACCAAAAAAAATTGTTTCTTGACGAAAATCCATCGTCTACAATAGTTCATAATGGGTAGATGAAGATCAATAAATGGAATATTTAACAATATGTATTTAAAAAAATAACTAGATGAAGGTATATAGAAACCATCCACTGAGTGTTAAGTAATAATTATAATATTGTATTGGATAATGGAGACTCATTGGATAATAATTTGAGTCATTTAGAGTTATTTAGAAGGCCTTGGAAGAGGTTGAAGAGGTTCTATTACCATTTGATGAAAATTGGTATTTATGTTCCAAAATAATAAAAAAATACCAAGTAATGAACCCTATACAAAACATAGAGTTTATTCCTTATAGGGTTAAATAACTTCATAGGGAATAACATAGACACCATATAGTTTATATATTTTTGAAAAACTTGAATGCATTCTGTTTAGTAATGATCAAAGGGTAAATTGGGTCATTTTTGGGTTTAATAATTTCATAAGGTTTCCATCGACCCTACAATTCATGTTCATAATATTTTTCTAGAAACTACATAGAGTTCATTATTTTAAGGGAAATAAATTTAGTGGTGCATAAATAATCATATGAATTTTTTAGTCTTAAGTCTATGTCAACTATATGTAGACTTCGTAGGGTACAACCAACCTTATGATAAAATCATTGAGTTCAATAATCCCTATAAAAATAGAGAATATCAGTAGAGGAACTTAATAAGGTTTCTTTTGAGACTTCATAGATAAAAACAAAGAAAAAATTTATGAAATGAGAAATTAATGAGTAAATCATAATAAATATTATATTAAATTTAGAAACAATTATATAAATATTTACCAATCTTCAAGTATATAAATGTTATAAAAAATATAATATTTCAAGGATCTTGAATTTGTTGATTTTCTTGTGTTTTGAGAAGATAAAGTTATCCCAGGATTCTTTGTTAGATGAATGAGGTTTGAAAAAGATTTATATCAAATATTTTTATGATATTATAATGAGAATTCAAACTGGGAAATATCTTATACATTTTATTAAGAATATCACATACCAATCATATTCAATTAGTTTCCATATTATTAATATGGAAAATAAAATTCAAAATGTGTGATTATAAAAATTTCATGTGGAATTATAAATGAGTGTTGTTCATTAAAAAAAACTAAGGAACTGATACCCTACTACATCGATGAGAGATTCTAGAGGCCGAAGATTGGAGTACTCAAAGAAGAGTATAAGTGCCTAATAATTTTAGGAACTAAGGAAGAAACATTTCATTGATGTTATGGAGATGGTGATATTGAACATCATACCTAATCATCATCATTTGTTAAATATGTTCTTAGAGAATTTATCATACACATATTTGATGATCTAGATGTTTTTAAAAGGAACATCTATTTCTGTTGACACTGAAGAAACTAGGGGAAAAGGGAGGTATTTCTTGATCTATTATAAAAAATTGTTTAAAAGTTAGTGAAAAACTATACTTTCTAAAAATACTATATAAACTTGAGTGTAATTTATATCTATGTTGATGGGATTTGATAGATATATTATGTAACTAATTGGGTTTATAGTGGATAATATGTGATCGAGGCATCTTATTAATCTTGGAATAGAGTAATATTTCAAGTCCAAACCTTATAATTATTGGTGTACCAATGTTGTCTATTTTCTAAATATATTTGTATGTGGTTGGTTAATTCACTAGCGAGTGTATCAAGTCTTTAAATAGTCTAAAAATATGAATTAAAAGGAATACATTCATAATAATGTTCCACTAATCTACCCTCTCATTGGTACATAAATAAACTGAGCTCTACATGTTTCTAATTTTGTGTGACAAAAGATATGCCAAGATGGATTATTAATACTTCTATGTATATTCAAGGGAGTATTAGAGACTTAAATAGATCAAAATGATTGAAAAATTAGTGTCATAAGATGAATAATAGTTAAAACATTTTGTGTTTGAATTTGAATTCTAAATTTAAATTCGAGCTTGTAGAAAAGTATCATTTCTTATATGATACCAATAAATAGGGGTATTACATGAATTGAATGAGAGTGAGGGGAAGGAGAGAAATTTTAAGGATTGTGTGTAAAAATTCTATACAGATAGAGAGATTAACAACAGGAAGAAGAGTACGTACTTTGTGTGTGATCATCACACATGTGTTGTGTGTTTAGAAAGAAACAAGTTCACAATAATTCCACAAAATGTAGAAGTGAAATATTAGAATACATTATCTATAAAAAAAATTACAGGGAGAAGGGTAAAACCAACATCATCAATGTAAAATATAGTAGAGTAACTTATTGAGATACTATTCTGGAGGAAACCATATTGAAACTATTATACTAGAAGTCATGGATATACCCTACTCATTATATCCACAATGATTATTCAGGTGGATCATGTGATCATGGGATTTACAAGATCATTATAAGGAGTAACTACTTAGTTTTAGTGGTGAATATTTTGTATCATGGGTTCTTTTTTTATTTAATATTCATAAAATGTGAGAGTTTAACTATGGAATAATTCACTTTAAAAAGTGATGAAGGTTAATTTTTCAAGAAATTGTTAAAAGGAAAACATAATATAGTTCATTAACTCACCCTTCTTAGTACACAAAACCACGCCAAGGGAAGTAACATAAAGGACTCTCAAGAAAATAAAGTGAGGACCCGTTTTAGAGACCTAATATACATTATATAATTTTTGGTATTCTTCTAGGATATGGATTTTAGTTCCATGTTATTTAGGGTTTGGATAAACATGGATACAACAACACCCTCTTTATATCAATAGTGTTTGAAAAAATATATTAAAGGGATGGTTGGGGTGATCTATGGAGATATTCCCACATTTACATTATATGAATATTAGTAATATTATGTATGGAACTATAAAAGTGATGAAAGAGATGTTGTTAAATAATACCACGAAAATCATTACCCATAATGGCATAGAAACCACTCATTTTAATCTATAGAGTAGACTTGAAAAATATTTTATGTAGTCTATCAATAACATATAGGTGATAAATATAGATATTTTAAGTCACCAATATATGTTTCATAATGTAACATACCCTCCAATCACCTTCCCCTACTATAACTTCCTAGAGGATGTTTCCATTAAGAAATTTCGGTTAGTAGAAGTAGGGGTCCCCATATAGTATATGTGTATTAATATTTCCTTTGTGAATATTTAAATGAATTTAAGTCTGAATAATATTTTGTGAATATTTTAATGTCCCTTCAATTTCTATATATGAACCCTATAAGAAAATCAGGGAGTTTAGGCATATTTTATTCTATCAATATGGGTTCAAATGCACCTTAAAATCCATAAATTCCAATAATAGGCGTTGTTCTAGTGGACATGATAATTCCTATATACCATATACCTAATATCAAGATAAAATTATATCTTCAATTCCTAACGATTATGAATATGAAGAATAATATATTAAGGATTCCCCATTATCATTTGAGGAAGGCTTTTCAATAACTATTAATGATCTCAATTAGGTAAGTTTTGTTAAAGATGAAAATCCACCACCCACACAAATTATTATAGCCATGACCCTTGAAGAATATAGAAATAAATATATTTCTTTAAATGAAATTGAGATGTGTTTATATGGAAATAAACATAAATTATTGGGTAATACCTATAGTAGATACACTATACATGGATCTTCCAAACAACCCCCATACACACAAGTAGGCATAATAAATAATATATACAATGCACAATGTAGTGGTGGAAGATGAGGTTGATAATTTGATCATTTTTAAATTTATCTGGGTGGTTCAATAATCAAATTTATTTGACAAAATTTTCCTTGATAACACACAACATGAAAATCCGGGTCTCAGTTGAATTTATAGATTTTTATCACTAGTGCTCAATAATTGATTTCGTAGTTTCAATCATAGAGTTTTTGATCAATACAAATACTAGTTTACATGGAATCTCATTCATGGATGGTTATTTAAGTTACAATTATATTTGAATGGTACCTAATGATGAAACAAATTTTACCTTCTCAACACCTCAAGGGGTATAATCGTACCATGTAATTCCCCTTATCTTGATAAATTATAGAAACACCAATAATAAAAAATTCATTTCCAACCTCACTATTTTTTGTCACTTTATAAGGATAATGATGAATGGATTCACCTATTAAAGGGATGGATATTATTACAAATCCTTGATTATCGCAAATAATACCTTCTTCACCCCCAATGTTGATGAAACCCATAGAAGGAATTCCCCTCATCTTCTATGTGTAATCCCTTTATAGATAACTTGTTACCCACCTCAGGCATAAAAATGACATGGGAAAATAAAATAGAGATTATTATATGATATGGGTAATGTTATAATCTAATACCTGATACTATGATATTTAATTAAACTATCTTACCTTTGTCTTTGTGGAATATAATCTTAGACATTATATGCTTCAGTATCAGTTCCACTTTACCCCCTATATAGATATGCTCAAATATATTTTTAGTTTTCTAATGCTAATTGGTCAATTGGAATGATGGTAAGTAATTTTTTATCCATTTAAAAATCTATTTGTGTCACAAAAATTTATCAAAGGAAAAGTACTATAATATTTTCTTATGTCACACCCTACCATATAGAAGTTGGGGTTGAACACATAGCTCCTTATTGAGTATGTATTATCAATTTATAGAACCTCTCAATCATAAAAATGTACTTTAATGGTGATTATAGGATCCTAAAAGGTATAAGATTTTAATATATGAACCTCAATAGGGTTTTTTTGGTATTGGATTTATCACCATGACAAAGTAAATTATTCCTTATTAATTGGAACCATTATAAGGATATACTAATAATGATGCATCATTCCAAACCCAAATAACATGTTTAAAATTTTACCTGATGTTCTAAGTTTTCTTATTGAACATCATGGGAGATTCTGGGCTAGAAATCAGGAAATTCAATGGTGTATTTTCTAGTAAGAAGGAAGACATTATCCCTTTAATTGATTATATATAAGGATTTAATACTGAATTTCCTTGAGATATTTTTTTTAATTTTTTTTCTTTATAGAATGCTTAAAAAGATGAACCATAAAATGTAGCTATAGCCTTGGAAGACCCATATCAAGTTTAAATGGTCATCAGTATCACTTATCCCCAGGTAGCCTCTCTGTTTACTATTAATGATATGAAGTAAATTAATGAAATTAATAAAAATCAATATTTAAGGGAATATTCACCATAAGAAAATAATTATGTGACCAGTTGTATGAATCACATTCAGAGTATCTTCAAAAAAACGTTTTCTCATAGGAACAATCCATGAAGTAATAGATTCATCAATGGGTAGAAAATTTAATCCTTTTTAATTTATATAATTTCTAGAAATTTATATAAAATAAGGCTTCTATGGGATACCTTTGAGGTTAATTGATGGAGGATAGGACCTAAATTTTATTCATGAAGTTCATATTAGTTCTTGGGATCTTTTCAATTAGAAGATAATACTTTACACTAAATCAAGAGACTTGGATTATTATGGCCATAAATTATGTAAGATTGAATGGAGTTAAAAAAGAAAAACCATTTGTTTCATATACATTCAAACATTATTTATCAAACCCAATAATTGTTGAACAATATTAATTATTCCATGAAATTTACCTTATGAAGGTCAGTTATCAAGGATCTATACCCTCTATTTATAGAAAAGTATTTTAGGTTCATTCTTACTACTACTAAATTATTCTAAAAAGATCTACCCATTAAGACGGATAGTAAAAATATTATCACAAACATTATATAGTCTAATATTATTGAAAAATCCAAAGTCCCTAAAAAAATACTAAAGGATAATGAGACAAAATTTGATGAATTTTTTATGATGAAGTTTTTTATGGATTAAAATATTTTTTTAAAATATCATATCACTATAAAAAAATTAAAAATAGATTGATTTATGACTTTAATAAAACTCTATCCAATATCATTTAGATGAAAGATGATATAGACAATAAATTATGCCAAGTAAAAAATCCTTCATGATTTTTGGGCTAATCACACCCTAACACATATTTATATTTAGAAAATTCCATACTCAGTTGTATATATTTCTTAATTCATCTTTATTATTTAGGTTTAGTCTCCCCTAATTCTTATTTCCATTCTTGAAAAACAATCCAAAGTTGATAACTCTTAAATTCTACTTGATGATTTGAGATACTTGATGAAATATTGGTATATACACTATAAATGAAGAGATTCACCAGAAATGAATTTCATGATATTTAAACAATAATGTGTTCCTTTTCTCATCCATCTAGGTATAATTGGTGTTAAACCAAAAAATTTCCATGATACATGGGAAAAATCATGAAAATCATCAGTATAAATTGGAAGAACCTTATATAATACACATGGTTTACTTCAACAGATCTTACTACATGATAACAATAGATTAAGAGCATATTAGTCCTACTATAAATTAATATTTTCTCAAGAAATAATTATTATAGATTTTATAAAAATTAAATTCCACATGAAATTAAATTTCTCAAAATCCATCCATGTCATAAGACATTAAAATAAAAAAAATAAATATCCCCTATAGAATACCTTAAATTGTATAATATTGTCACCCCTATAACATGATGTTAAATTTCATGAAATATAGGTCTACCTCACATGAATATTAAAATTATTGAGGTGGTATGTTTCATATGACCTAATTCCATGCATGAGATCATAATTTATGAATGTCTTCCTAGTGTATGGTTAACCTATCCAAATGAAAATACCTAAACAATGAAAATCCCCTCCCCCATATTTGAGAACTACATGTTTCTTGTTTCCCATTATAATAGGACACATAGTGGCTTTTAGATCATATATATTTTACCCATATATAAATTCCATTTTCTTCCTATATTTCTCTTTCCATCCCAGTGCCCGACTACATCTAAAATCACCTATGATATACTTGAATTGAAGTTATGATAAATCCTTTTCATCCAAAAAAATGTATATAATCAAAATTTTATTAGAGGCCTTTTAACATTGTCTGTGCCATTTGGAAATAAATTTCATGGAACCTAGTACATTTTTCATGACTTCAAAGTGTTTGAAATTGGTACTCTATGCATGAAACTTAGTTGAATGAAACCCAAGGCCTTGTGTCATGATATTAAATTTCATGATATATATACTACCATTAAATACATTTAAACAACTCATTTTTTACTTATTTTATATAACCCGATATCCTTACATGATGGTCTAATGCATGTATGAGTCCTAAATGGCGGGTTTATCCATGAAAAATCAAAAACTAGGATAGAAATTCCACAATATTCCTATATCTATGAATGGAATAATTTCAATCCTAACATGATACATAATTACTCATGAATTTATTATTTTTGGTAAATACAAAACTACAATCAAAATTAATCCTAATGCATGACCCCCACTCATTCACATTTCTTATACTTAAACATCCTAGCACTAGGAAAAATATACCTCATTTACCCTATTTATGGATCAAATATTGACAAAGATCTCTTATAAGAACAGTGTGTGGATTGATTATAGTATTTATGAGATAAATATTAATTTCCGAGAAATATACCTTGGATATAGTAACAAATATCATACTTTTAAAATACCATTCAATACAAGTGTATGATTTCATCATTCATATTTGGATTCCATAAATGATCGAACATTTGGAAAAAACCACGTCACAATAATTCTCTTTTATATGAGTGACATATGCATATAAACCTTCTAAGAACTAGGTTTGGAATGAATCCTTTTATTATAAGATACATAGTTATTCATAAAAGGCTCTTCCCAAAGTCCAAACACCAATATGTTATTCTATAATCCCCATTTAAATCATAGTGTGTGGGACTTCATTCATTCGTGACATGTTTTCTTCAATTTCCCAACATTAAGATAAATCCATTTCCAATTGTCCCTTGCATATGAGTCAGATATGTAGAGAGACCCATAGAATAACTATTGGTGCCATGATTTATATTATTAGAGGATATATAGTTATATCCTAATCACTTATCTTGTACTGGGATAATTTTTTTTGAATTCCATTTCCCCTCCTTAACACTAGAATTTGGGACTTCCTAAATTCACATTGTGTTTTCCTTCATTAACCCTATGTTTGGATGAGAATTTTATACCATTTAATAGAACTAAATGTGAATTGATTCATATTTTTATAAGATTCAAAGTGAATCCTAGATCATCTATCATATAAAAATATACATATTACATTCTCATCAAACCCCCACTTCTAACTTATGGCCTCAACATTCATGTACAAACTTACTATATTCAATACTCCCATCAGATGATGGATACATTATTTAACAAGAACTATGAATATGTTTATTTAGGTTATTAAAGTATTTATTTGTTTAATTAAAACAATTTATCCTAGGCCCAATCACAAAATCCTCATCTACTTCTACTTCCCCATATTACATAATGACCCAATATTTACTGCTCCTAAACTAGAGTATCCCAATGAAATTATGAATAATCTCTTTTGGTATACCATAAGTTGTAATTTAGGTGTTTAAATAAAAAAAAACTTTCATTTAAATTTTTAACAAGTGCATATTATTATAATAAAGTCTATTTTTTTGGAAGAAGCATACACACCCCATAGTTGGACCACTGATAACCCACCTAAGGCATGTTTTTTCATCAAGGAAAAGAAAAAATAACCCAATGAACCCTCAATTGTTATTAAAAATAACTAATCATTAAAATATTCTTAACAATCATCCTTAGTATCCCTATTTCATTTAATTATATCCTAAACCAGACAACAAAAGTTATAATTCACACTATTCACATCCCTTATTCAATGGTGTTGAAATGATCCAAGCCACTGAACCCCATGTCTGGGATTCCATAGAAGTAATTTGTACAAGAAGTATGAATATAAATAATGTCTATCCATCCATGTAGATATTTATATTAGTATTGGGACCTCTATTCATATCATGTCTACCAATACCTTGTAACAGGTTAGTCTACCTCGTATCTTAGTCAAAAATATATGACCACAAACTTTAGATACATTTGGTAATTGTTATATGAACTTAAATATCATCACTATTTTTTTCCTAAATTTAAATACCTCAAACATCCAAAATAAATAGGCATGTTACATTCTAGGTTGAAAATCTAAAATTGGATTCCTATGGAAAAGATTAATCTCTACCAGCTAGGCCTCTACCTTTCACGGAATAAGAATAATTTCGAGCATCTTAAAGAGAAAAAAGAATAAATATTTTTATGTTAAAAACCCATAATGTTTATCCTTTAAAAAATCTAAGTTCAAACTCACTAATCCTTTCCTTATGACAGCATAGGTAACAATTTGGGATAAACGTGAAAAGGAATGAAGCTTGAAAGGATCACCCTTTGGAAATGGAAAAATCCATGTCTTTCCCCATGGATTTAATGATTTAAAGAAAAGTTAGAGAACCCTATTATTACTAACATAAATGATATTTAATATGATTTTTCTATAAAACATGAAGATGTAAATTTATGTTACACTAACCCTCTTTATCATTAATTATTCTTTGAAAAACCTTATCAAATTTTCAATTATTTTGAATAATATACCCCCTTATATTATAATATAATATCCTTTGCAAACATTTTTGGTAAATCATTGTCTATCCAACACCCCAAATATTCATTGAAGATACAACACTTATAAGGGAATAAAAAATTGCAATATTTTATCTAAAAAGTTCACTTCATCTTACAATATTGGTGTACATATGAAACATATACATCTTTCCTACATACTTATAAGAGAATATTCCTTAAAGGAGACTAATTAAACACATTTTCATATTTTGAATAAATTATATTTATATTATGATTTACTGAACCTTGTTCATATAATATTTATTTGATTTTGACTAATATGATTTTACTCCTTGTGAGTTTTTAGTGATTTTAATAGATCAAAATTCTAAGAAATAAATACTAGAAAAGTAAAAATGGTTTGAGATAAGATTTTTTTTTATTAATAATTTAAAATAAGTAGGTACATCAATAATTGGTATTATCTCCCAAATCATTCATAAAATAAGGAATGGATATGGTTATAAGGCCTGATCAATTAACTTTTAACGTTAGATAATATATTTATTTGAGTCACTGACATCCCAATACAGTTCAACCAATCTTTCATCCTCTACTTATTCATCATGATAAAATATCTCCACAATTATAATAACATCCATCCCTACTCTCTCAACATATTTGAGCAACTTCTATTTTTTTCTTCTAATTTCTCATTGGTGGAAAATTCATGATGAATTTAGATGATAAAGGCCCTTAACATCATTAGTTTATGATTCTACTATAATCCCAATACTATATGTATATATTATTTTTGAAGTAATAAAATCTAAAGTTTTATGTAATAGGACACAATGTGTTCAAAATTACTGACTAGAGTTTCTTAGTTAGAACCCACATGGAAATGAACTACTTCACAATAGTTTGGATTCTTTTATAGTAAAAGTTATCATATCATAGGGTTATAAACATATAATGGAACCTATGTAGTGTTTTATTTAACCCATATATGATTATAAGTAGATAAAATTATCAATGCCATTCTATACCTGATTCCATGAAGTCCACTAGAAATTAATGGAATTCGGGTCAAACTCAAATTCACTGCTCAGAACAGAAATATATTCGGGGACATGCTTACTTAATGAAGATACATGTTCAACACTCTTGATCTCACTAACAATATAGTATATTTACTATATATTTTCATTATAAACTGATGTGGTTTGGTGGAATGTTAATCAAATAGTTCCTCCATTATTCTTGGAAGTACTATTTTAGTTGTAAATGAAGATATTTATAAGAAGATTCAAGAATTGATTTAGAGTATTATGAATTATCAAATTCACTTATATAATTGTTTTCTTCTATGGGTATTATAGTCTTATATTATGTGAACATGGAATATTCTCCCTAAACCATCACCACTTAGTTTTTATTGGTGGTATCCTTTTCATTTTTTAGTGTCACCCCATCATATTATGATATTTTATAGTCTCCTACCAATGGTCCTTGAGAAATTATTTTAGGGGTGATGTCCATTTCTATAGGAACCAGACTCTTGGGTATAGCCACAAAACCTAAGGGTTCCACTTTTAAATATACACCTTGATGAGTTCCATGAAGTGATGCACATTTAAAAATTGAAATTTATTATTATATATGATAAACATGGAGTAATAATAAAATTGATATACCTTCCTCCAAATATACAAAGAGTGTCATTATATCCAAGTCAATATGGTTGAACAATTCCTCAACATCCATGATGACCCCTATCAAAAAACTATGTGGGTTAATGAAATTAGTATATGCATTCAAACATAGGATTTGTTTTCAGTCTCTTATGGGGATCCACCAGCCACTACCTCACTTAAATCCACTTCTTAATGGATGTAGGCCACGTACTCTTGGGTTGATGATGCTATTGAACCATATAATTCTTGACCAATGTCTGTTAAAATAGTTATGTGTGCATAAATTTTTTAAGGGACTTATAAAATAGATACAAAAGTTTGAAATACTCTTATCATCATTGAGAAAAGATAAAATTATAGCAACCCACATGTCCCTATTGGTTGACCTCCATAGAACAAAGATCTATGAATGATATCACTATTGATAAAACCTGGAACACTACAAATGGGGTAGAGTCTGTAGTCTATGACTACACCATTCATATAAGAGAAATTTCATCTTTAACCCAAATACCAAAGTTGGAACTTAGGCTACTCAATGTCTCTTTGGGAGAATACTTTAGAGATAAAAATGATAATGTAATCTTCATTGTACTTCTTAAAAGGGTAATAAAATTATCAGTGATAACATATAGTAACATTTTGTATATGAATGATTTTAAATGTTACTTCATACTTGAAATATTTTTGACCATCCTCTCCCTCATCAATGGTATTCCATGAGTTGAAGCCATCATCTTCATATATTTTTAATCTCTATCATCACCACAATCAATACAATTAAGATCATGATTTATCACCCTAATCACTAAATTTGAGTAATTTTTGGCCCTTGAGCGAGTGGAACACAACATAAAATTTCTTAATTTACAATTCCATAACATTATACTAGATCATATAGGAAATATTGGGTGGTGAAATGATTCAGAAAAAAACTATCAACATTATCACTTCTACTTGATAGGTATCCCAGATTTTCTTTATAGATAATGTTACCCTTTAGGAATCCTTTGGAATATATGAATTTAGAATATATGAATCTACTGAGATGGATAGTATAATATCCAACCTACTAGAGAGGGATAAGGGTCTAATTGCCCCAACTTTTTATCTGATATCTGACTCATTGAAACTTTTTTAATGTAGTTATTTTATGTGGTATCTAAACCAAAATTTTCATCCCCTATTATTTGAAATCTCTAGTTATTGGTGGACATTTGGTTAAGGGAACTATAACTCCCAATTTTACACGAGGGTATTACTTGATCTATAATTTGATATATTCCATTAAATAGTGAATAAAGATATTATTTGGTTGGGAAGGTAACGTACATTCCCTTTCACTCTTGGGCATGGATTGAATAAAACTAGAATGAAACCATGTGATTACACTAATCTTATAAACTTTAAGGTGGGGAAAGTACACTTCTTTTGTACATTGTTTAATTGATGACGGAACCTACAAGGTGTATACACCTTGAAAATAGTCTGCCCATCAAATTTTAGTCTTTAATATATCCTATCATAGTGAACTCAAGAATTTATTACATTAACGGGTTGATGTATCATTATTTATGATCATTATAATTGAATTCCAATATAGCATGAAGATGAATCATTTATGGATGTTTAATAAATTAGTTATTTCTTAATCACAAAGTAGAATCACTATAACCAATAAATTCTCTAAACTTTTTTCTCTAATAGAGAACCCAAAATTTCTTATTCATTTACAATCTAATATACCCCATGTGAGATTTTCTCTACCCCTAAACAACTCAAAAGGGTCCACTTTGTTGAAATGGGACCTTCACATACAAATGTGTTTGAATTATCTTTATAGTTTTTCCAACATTGGAATAACTAAGTTAATATACCTTGTTACTACAAGATATATTACTATCATGAAGGTGTTTATTTTGTCTCATTGTATGAATATTTCAAGGAGATAAAATTCCCAATAATGAAAAATGCTTGGAATTCCTTCTAGAAAATAAGAGACTTAAACATAGAGAAGATATCCCAACCCCACTCATTATAATAGCCTACTTCCATCATTATCCAGGAAGAACCTTGATCTATTTGGGTCTTGTGGATTGGAACACTCTATAACACCCTTAATTTGGGACTCAACTATTTGGAATAATACAAGGTTAAACCCATGTAGTGAAAATAATAAATAATCATAGGGGAAGATCATGTTCCATGAAATTATATTCCGATTATATTGTCTCCACTAAGAATGGATGAGTCCTATATATGTTATCACATGATATAGTTTTAGTAATTAAATCATCATATGTATCGCTCATAATCTAATCCCCATGGATTATATTTATGTCTATGAGGGTTATCCCAACCTTGCAATGTTTTAGGTTGATTTTATTTGTCTATGGTATAAATATATTGAATTATTTTTGAATAATTTTCTTATTAGGATGGGAGAATAATTCAGACACCCAAAATTCCAAATATAGTTTCACTACCTTGAGGTCCCTTTAGAAATCTACGAATAATAAACCCCCTCATAAGGAAATCCCTCTTCCATGATAAATACACCTCTAGGGTGGAGGTCCCAACTTGAGTCCCATAACTAGATATGGTTTAATCTGTATATTTACAAAATTTATAAATAAATATGAACCTTTGGTTCTTGAATGTGACATCCTTTTTCTGAGGTCAGTGGGGTGACCCAAAGGAAATAACCATATAAAAGGTAAATCTAATTGATGAATCAAACCATTGAAGATATGTACAAATGTATAAGATTGTGGTGATGGTTATTGAAATGCACTGGATGGTTCTCTCATGGCCAAGTTTTGGGAATGGGAACATCAATCAACAATCCTAATCCATAAACGATTATCCTCTAATATTGGATGTAATTTTATAGTCTTATTACATTTAATATTAATGGACATATATTCCTTAGTAATATTCGTTAAAATTGGATTCCATTAATATCATTAATTATCTCCAAATGAATTTGAGTGGAAACTGAAGAAATTTTTTCTGGATTCATTTATGTAAAAGAATAAACAACATGAAACGAAGTTTGAGTCAGTTTAAATTAGTCAAATGGGATACAAGAATAAAAATATTGAAAATTTCAGTGTCTTTACATAAAAATTTTTTGGTGTAAATACTATATAAAAACTATGTAGTCGGACTATTTTTTCATAAAAAAGCCATGAAAAGACGTTCTCTTATAAATTTTATGAAATTACCTATAGAGGTGATGAACGAAAGAGAATTTATGAAAAAGGATTCTATATAGAGTAAAAATTAGAACTATTATGTTAGTAAGAGAACGTTTATATAATTTTTATGTGGTCACAATGTGATGAATGAAGGATCCCCTCGGTATACTTGTCAGGGGAGGGAGGCCCTTCAAACTTTAATCCTATATGAACTATGAAAATATTACATAATATACCTAAATTCACCCTATAATTTGATCCAATTTATCCCAATTAGATCCAATTTTATGTATGGTGGGATTTTCTAATTCTTATAAAGGATAATAAATACCTTGAGGAATATTTTATATAAAGGAGTGGAAGAAAACCTTTTAGTGTGAGAAAACAAGAATCCTTACAAAGAAAATAGAACCTCTCGATTAACTTTAAACCAACATGATTTTCATCTAACACACATGTCATTAGGTGGTGATAAGTTATTTATAATTACTATTTTAATATACACTATAGTGGTAACCTAGGCTTATCTTTAGAGAGGTGTGCTAAAAAATGTTTCACTTTTTGTTAAGAAAGGTTGTGGTTTTCTTGTTTGATTTTTAAAGCAAGTGAAAAAAATATATCAAGTTAATTGAAATCAAGATGATGATAGTGGATGGGTTTAGGTTTAGATATCATATTATAATGAGGTTATAGTCTTCAAATAGACAACTATTCTCTCTATTGTCTGATAAATGAGAGTTTCAATAATTTCTTTACCTCTCACCCACGGTTGGACAGTTGTGGTGAGGATAAAATTCATAGAAATTACTTCATAGTATAAATTTTTTCATATTTTCCTAATGTGGTATTAATGATACCTAAAAATGGACCACACTTCGATTAATCTATAAATACTTGATCAGATTTTTATTTTACTAATAAAATCAACAGTTTTGCTACTACCTTCACCCACATTAAAGTAATCACCAATCACTTCATGACTCAGCCTCTAAAATTCAATCATATATAGACTTAATTGAGTGGATGGAGATAAATTATCTTCAACCAAATTTAATATATAATTAATTGGAATAAGTAAAACACAATTGAATTAAAACATATAAACTTCCACTGAATACTAAAATCAATTATTAGAAGAAAACCCTTTCTTAATTGATATATGTATCTTAATAATTACAATATGATTTCCTTCCCTTACCCAATCACCTAACATTTTTACCCCAGAAAATGAGAGATATCAGAAGAAGAAATTGATGAATATGTATTTCTAAAAAGTGAATAGAGAAAATAAATTTGGAAACTTGAGAGTAACAGTAGAAGAAAAAATTCAAAGACAACGAGATATAGAGAGAGTGTGTTTGTGATCTTACTTTATTTTTATTTATCCCTTTCACATTATTTTTTGGTTGTTCAATTATTTATAGGTCCTTGAATCTTTGGATATTGGAATCTTTCTATATTCCATAGAGTCTCACTAAAAATCCATGATCTATTCTTCCATAAAATCCTAAGTTCCTTCAACTTTTTTTGACTGATTTGTAAACAATTAATTATGATTTCCATTATTAATTATAATACACATGGCTTTCTATGATTAGGTTTATTTCAGGATGATGCGGTAATGCGTAGATTTGGTTTTAGGAAAAGGTGATCCCCACGAATTTTCTTTAACCATCAATCTTTTTCAAATTTTTTAAAAGGCAAGGTCCATATTAAGTGTTTCAATGACTCTTACGCTATTGAAAATAATACTTGTAGATATGGAAATGATTCGTATAAACAAAGAATCTTCCTTATAGAGTATTGGTTAAATTTAAAAAAGTTTAAAATCATCCCTATAGAGTCCTAATAAATAATACATTCATCCTTAATAAGAAATGGATTCCTTTTAAAAATTCATCATTATCTAGATAAAATGACTCTTAATGAGAGTTGGAATGATTCTTATGGAGTATTTTCAATAATCATTAAATAGAGTTATTTTTCCATATTATCATTCTAAGTATCAGGACGACTCTTATACAATGGTCAATTGATCCTTATGGAATTTTTATTCCTTTTCCAATCATTCATTACTATGATAAAGCTATTATATTTTACCCTCATAAAAATAATATAAAAAATAATTAATATCTATCCATTCATTTTATGCCTATAATTAAGTAGATAAACTAAATTAACAATTTTTTCCATTTAATAAATATTAAAAAATAATAATGAATTGGAACTTTAATTACAAAAACTCAGTAAAAATTAATGGATCCATAAATATGAGGGAATAAAATTAATTGAATATCAACAATGTATAATGAATTTATTGGATTTTTTAATTACACCTAAACTTAATCCTTATACTACTGGCCAAGCGGACATAATGAATATTACCAAAAAAAAATTCAAATGACTATATAATGTTATTACCTCATTTTAATATGACATCACTTACTATTATCATGTATCCTTAGTGTTCTAAATCTCATTTACATCACAAATATTATTTAATCCATTTACATTTCATTCATCTTCACATGGTCATTTATACAAATATTCCTAGAATTATTTCACTCAACATTGAATTATGAATTTAAATTATTGTTTTTATCGTTCCATTTCCATGAAAGAGTCACCATACGGATAATGCATTTATAATTACCTATCAAGTATTTCAAAAAATTAATCTCATCATGAGAAATTTTTTGGGTTTTTCTATGACTAAGGGTTTGTGGGTTCTAGAGTGAGAATATTATGAGGTAGAGTAAAAGTTTTTCCTCTCATTTTGAATCATAATTAATGATTTAGAGATTCATCCAAAAGAATCACTCCCCACATAATCTGGCATTTATTATCACCAAACCATTGAAATTTAAAAGTAATGATCACACATAGTTTACTTTAATAGTTTTCATATTCAATTATGACTATTCAATTAATCATATTTTATTTCTTATATTGTGTATATTTTATATTTAAAATTTAAATTAATGGTAGATAGATACATAAATTTTAGATTAGATGAGTAAAATTTATTTCCTTACATTTGAATGAAACCATTCATGTATATTAATTTTTTCCATAGATTTTATTTAAATATATTTAGGAAATAGTTTAAGTAAAACCTCCAAAAAATATTATGAACAACAATTAGTAGTGTTTATAAATATTTATTTCATCTTAGACAACTCCTACCCTTGCACTTGGATTCAAATTAAATCTCATGTTAACATCATTGTCAAGGTATAGATGGATTTTTTACTCTATTGTGGAAACATATTAAGGTCATTCATGGGTAAAAAGGACTACAATGGAAAAATTTTAGGGTGTTCTAAATATATAAGATAACTATATAAGTGGATTTTAAAGTTAAAATAATTCCTCAATCATGTAAACACAATGTCTTCAATGCTTTAAGGTTTTTGATAGATTAGTTATATAAAATTATTTTTTTAAACCATGAATTGGTTATTTTATGAGACTAATGTATCATGGAGAATATGTATAAATGGGTTTATAATCATTTTAACTATACTAGTTTAAATATAAGGTTATATTCCATGACATGCTATTAATAAATTAGTTTAATTTTCAGGAATTTTACTAACTTATAAATTTAAAATTGGTTTATTTGAAAATAAACTTATGTTAAATTAATGGGTAAAATATTTTTTTATCGTCATTAACATATAATGAAAAGTTTAAAGTGTCCTAGAATTGACCTTAATAGGTTTTAAAACAAAAAAACCTCCCAAAAATTTGAAAAATAAATAAAATAAAAATCTGAAAATACTAAACTAACAATGATCCCTCCCCCACACATAAGTAATAACCAGTGATCATTGCATAATAAAATATTCAGAAATTGAAATAGAATTTAATTTAGACAAAATAGTTAATCAAATGTTAAGTAATAATTTAACATGATGGTTTCATATTATCATATAGTTTTTAGGTTTGTGTTCTACCCAATTGATACTGATGTCATATTTCTATAGTATTTTTTCTTTATATTCCCATTAAATATATAATATTGAGTTTAGAAATAATCATGTACATATTGTATCTCATATTCAGGTAAACATACTCTCATCACATGATCTTTATAAATTTTCCATAGATAATAATCTTTATAATTTCAAAATTTTGATTTAGATTTGATCTTATGGTTTTTCTGGAGAATTATTTTAGATAGGAATTGAGAGTTTTCCAAAAAATGACCATGTGAAAACAACCAATGAAATATTGTTCAACAAAATATAGTTTATCTATAGTAATTAATTCATTAAATGGTTCTTTATCTATAATTTATAATTTTATAGTATTGAGAATCCTACTCAGATGATCTTCCACCAAGAACTCAACTGCTTTCATGTCTTTAATATTAAAATTAAACTCATGTAGTATCAGAATTAATATTAATATACTTCGTTTACATTCTTCCATACATATTAAGTACATATTATCTATATGATCATAAAAACAGTAAATTTATTTTCATGAAAGTGGGTTATGAATTTATCCAATGAAAAAAATTAATAATATATTCTCAATAGTTTTTTAGTTAGTCTGTGAAGAATAAACTAGTATTGAAGGTTAAATAATGACTTAAGGTTTTCCTTCAATAATTTAGGACAACAATTCTATAACATCATGGTTTTATGCATCCCAAATAAGTTCAAAAATATACCCCTAGTTTAGTGGCATCATTAATTTTTGTGTTATCAATAAACTCTTCAGTTCATTAATGAATTCCCAAAAATCATCATGAAAAATATATTTTCAATATATTTCATGAGAAATGTAAAAAAAAGGCGAGAAATATTGTGGAATTTCTTAATTAATCTCCAATAAAATATTTCATGTGATTGAAATTTTTTTAAAATAACTCACACTATTTGGATAGGGAAATTCATTTGTCACTATAATTTTAGACCTATCCACCTTAGTACATTTTTTAAATAACATTACCATGGACTATCCCTATTTCCCCCATATATATTTTTTTAAAAATATTAAGAAGGTACTTTTCAATAGAAGCTTTTAAAATATTATCCATGTTATAAAAATAATGATCAATTGTGTTTACAATTATTGTGAAGTCATCTAAAAACACTTCAATAAAGTGTTAATTATGGTCCAGAAAAAATACTTATCATGTATCATTGGAATTTTCCTAGTGAATTACACAGTAAAAACATCATCCTTATGTATATAAAATAACCATTGGGATATATAACATTTGTTTTATCCTAATATTTAGGTGAAGTGGATGTAACATCTCAACTAACCCAACACTAAAACAGTAGCTGGACTGGAGGGTCACATGGAAGTAGTCGTATATCCCCATGAACCAGAGGATAATGACTATCAATGACGGTCACATGTAGAAGACAATGGGGAGACTGTACCCTCATAATTATATTATCACAATGGCATAATAAATAATGAAACAATATAATAAATAATGAATAAAAGACAAACAATTTGAAGAATAATATAAATTATAAACCAAAGATGGCCAACATCAATATAAAATAGATTCATGCATGTCCTGATGATGATATATAATCCAAAACAGTAGACATAAACCAGGTGATATGATACATTATAGTATATAAAAAAAGAAAAGGAAAAAAATACCTCAAGGGTGACCCCCACGAGAATCCTGATCTCCAACTCAGTTATATACTCCTAACTTCGAGGTACATGAAAGAAAACCAAGACCCGAAAACATATGGGTATACTCAGGTACCCTAGTAAATGGTAGGATGGACAAGGTGTGAGATATAAATCCTTGTAGGTTACCACCCATGGTGCATACAATTGAAATCAGTCAATATATATGATTAAATCAATGTTTAGGTAATATAGATAAATAAACAAGACCAAATAAATAATCAACATCCCACTCAGGTTCCCAAAGGACACATGGAGTCTCTACCTAATTCAGTTCATGGATGAAAAAGTGTCTGAACAGTAACCAAATGTATATAGTAATAATATATACATATTATAGTTATATATTGAATCCACCTATATGAACCAAGTAGGTATAGGTGTAAGTGTCCATATACCTAGAATATTAGGTGATGGATGGGATATGGTGTAACTCAGTCACCCATAACTAGTCTAAGTGAGACTATAAGATCCAATAGAGTGTACATGCACTACATATCATAATGAGTAGGAGAATACATGATCATCACTTAAGATGGTGAGTGTGCCATTATGTTAACACTCAAAGTCATGAGTGTGCCATCATGCCAAAAATCACTAAGGTACGTGGTTTGTCAAGACCACTGTCCATATAGCGTAAATGGTGCAAGACGTCATGACTCAACACCTAATGTAAGGGAGCATGATTCTACCATTTGTAATAGAACTCTTACCATAATCTATATCCTATGTATAATACATTTCAATATTATAACATTAGACACGAGGAATTAACTATCCTGATTTATATTTAATAATCCCATTATAAAAAAGTCCTTCCACTTATTACAATTCATATTAACAATGGAATTAAGCATGTAATGATCAGCGTGGCCTTACCACCCTTTATAATTAATTTCAAATGAACCATTTAATATAACCAAGTAATATGATTTAAGTAATTCAAGGAATAAAATCCATCATAAAAAGACTTTCCATTTAATACATTCCATTTGATGAAACAAAACATGTAAATTCGTTTATTATGGTTCAATGAGACACTTATAAAGTTCATTGGTCAATAGGGAATTTTACCACATGGCCATCCCATTCATAGGTTAGTCCAATAACTTAACAGGTGCCTCAGTTTAGTTAAAAATTTAAATCAAATAATGTAAAATCCATTTATAAATAACCAAGGATACCATGTAAAAAACAAGCAATATGTATAACAATAATGGAATAGAAAAAACCATAAGTTCCATAAGTCCAATCGATATGCAATTCACTAAATATAACTTTGTGATATTTAAGACAACACACCTCATCTGAGGGATTTTATTATAAAATAATGTTATTGTTTATCAAAAATTTAATTTAGCATTATTATATAACCACATACAAGATTTATAGCTCAAACCACTTTAAAGAGGCATTTTATAAAAAACACCAAACATGGGAAAAAAAATAAAAAGTTTAAACATGTCCCTTAGGAGTTTCTGTTATCAATTGTAAAATTGGATTAAAAGGGGAAATTCCATTATAAGTCCAATACAAATGCTTAGAATTTGTTTTGAGCATTTAATTAATTAATAACAATAGGGGAAAATTATGGAATACCCAGAAGGTGCCTGAGATCAAGGTCAACATCCTTAAACTACTAAACAATGACCAATGAGAGTAATACATGGTGCGTAAACCATTTATATTGAAGTAAAAATTATAAATGAAACTAGTGGAAAAATACAGCGTGTGGGTGAAACTGTGATATTTATAAAATAATTAAAATTTATGAAAAAATGTATAAACCACCTAACTTATGCTTAAGAATTTCCACTCACTGAATATCAAGGTTTGGTTCAGTCCGATTTGGATGAAAATATAAGAAATGAACATTTGACTTGAATATAGGGAAAATGTACTTGCACCAAAATAACACAAAATATAGGTAGAGAATATTATAAAGGATTCAAGAGGAATTTGGATCTTACCAATGAGGCTCTTTAAATACTGATGACGTTCGATTCGAGGTTCAGATAGAGGATATCTTGCAAAGCTTATGTTAGGAAGGAAGAGAACCCATGATGCACATGAGGAGATCTCACCCACTAGAAAAATAAGAAATAAATAATAATAATAAAACATAAAAAATTAAGTGAAAAGTGTAAATTCTCTATAAAAAATGGGTCTCTCAATTTGGATTCATGGTTTGGAAACCACACACCAACTGTGTGGCTCCAACTACCTAAAAAACCCACCTCGCATGGTTTTTACTGCATGGTTACCCTAACCATGCACCAACCGTGTTTTGTATAGTGGGAGGTTACTACCTAAGTGGAAGTGACCATATGGGATACATGCATGGTTTGGGAAAACTGTGTACAGCCCGTGTGACACCTAATGCTGCTCTAGATCAGTCCATAATGTTTTCTACTATGGGATATATGTTCTGAAACAAACCATGTGCCTCTTCCAGTTCACCCAAATTATGATTTTTGGGGCTTGTTGCTCCCAAAACACAACGAGACACACGAGGGACCCCTCAGGTATTTAACCAAGTCTAAAAACAACACTTTGACTCTCATAATTTCATTCCAAATCCCAATTCAAAGAATGAACCGTCGAGTAAATGCCAAAATTAAAATTCCCTTAGAATTTTTCCTTGGCTCAAAAACTGGGCCATTATAAACTCCCCACATTAGAACTTCTCATCCCAGATAAGCCTTAGATAACAAGAAAACATCACCCTACCTACAAGGGTCTTGAATTTTCATTCAAACATTATTGTTTCATTTCTAAATTCCCAACACACCTGAAATAATACTTAAGCACACAACACTTAAGAAATGAAAACCAAAGAAAACACTTTTTTATAACTAAAATGATGAAATAGAGGTTACCTGATCCCTTATAGCTACTTAAATGATCATGACATTGTATCATTAGAAATATTGCCCAAGTTTCTCCTTATTAAGGGTTTTTAACATTTAATGTCCAATTACAAACCATGTAACCTCCACCACCAGAATTTCCTTTCAAATCACACTTATAGGTGTCATAACGATGCTCTAGATGTGATTTTATTTAGTGGGAAAACCAATTTTCTTTTGAGGTCATATTAGGGACCTCACTCTAAAGAATCAGTCAAATCCTAATAGACCTAATAGAAAATTGTCATGCAAGATTTCCTAGAATACACTTCCAACCCTTAAACCACACTCTCCTTAACTAGGTAAAATACTTTAAAATGGTTCCATTCATATGTATACATCAAAAAATAAGGTAAAAAAGTTGAGTCACTATGGCTGACTATTCTTGAAATTGTCCAACTTATATAGCCAACACATTATTAACTAAACCATAGATATTTATTCCATGTAATCTAATATTTATAACAAGAACTTTCACCAAAGACCATACCTAACTTCTAATGAAGTTCCTTGGTCAATCTATCACATGTTTATTTAAACTATAATACCTCATCATGAGTATGTGTGTAGTCCTAGATCTATCCAACATGTTTTTTCATGCTTTAAACCTAACATCCATGCCCAAAAACATGTCTTGGATAAACTCAAATTAACTAAACCATAGTTTAAGGTATTAAACTGGGGTAATACAACTCCAAATTTACAAAGATACGTTAGTACAATTCTAAAAAAACCATATGATTAACTGATCCTAGAGCAGAATCTGCCTAGCAATCAGGTCAAAGGGAAATGGATGGTGTCCAATATTCTATCCATGGTGTTCCTATATGGGAACCCAAGTCTCACTCATGATTAACCATACCTTGATAAAAACCATGTGTCCAGTTAGAATATCTGTTAGATATTACTTATTAATCCTAACATCTTCTAATTTTTTTGAATGGTTTAAGACCAACACTTTTTTAGTGCATCAAAAATGAAGTCAATATAGGGGATATGATTGTCTCTTTTAGAAGAGTACACAAAGAGGATTTTAATGGCTTCCAACCAACTGAGCTCAACTAGCAGAGAGAAATTTTTTTGAACCACTACTGGTCAACTTCTTGAAATAATCTCAGCTTCACCTACCAATGCATCTCCATTCATTGACCACAATGTCTAATCCACCTGAGGCATTTTTTGACCATTCAAACTTCACAACTAAATTCCATTGAAGACCAACAACATTTACAAAGGTTTCATACACAACCAACCACTTCAACGTCATGATTCCAAGAAATAATCTACATTAAAACTAAAACTAATATGACAATGCCCACCTAAGGAGTGTTCCTATCATCAAGAGGAAAGATATAATGAAATATCATAAGTGAGCTAGAGAATATTCACCTTAAACTAACATGTGACTTTCTCTAAGTCACATTTACATATATCAATGCATTTTGAAAAAATTCAAATCCAACCTAACTGGAATGTCCAAAAACCTGATCCACTTGAAACATCATCTCAATCATTAGTATAAACATGATTCTTTTAATGCTTAGGTCACTTTACTTCTGTTATTACTCGAGAACACACATAACAACCCAAAGATCAACAATTTCAACAAACTCAACCAGTTCATTAAATTATTTAGAAACTTTATAGGTACTGCATATATCAAAGCATACTACCCCATTATTACATCAGTAAATGAAACATATTTGATGATATACATAATTTTTCCACCCTATGCATCTAAGTATTAGGTGGTCCATAAAAGATTTATCCTAGAGTTGTATTTACCTATATGAACATAAAAAATAATGAAGACCCCATGGGTCACCTAAGAAAAGAGAAAATTGTTATGAGAACAACCATGCATCCAAGCATGCCTTAGGCATGTCTAACCTACTGAAAGTAAGAATTACTCAATGCTCATACCCACAAAAAGGGTCAAGAAAACAACGAACACCAATTTGAAAAAAGGGTTCATTTAAAATATAGAGTTCCACTAGGGAAAATGGAACTTGAATGAAACCACACAACATAAATATTATGGAATTTAGTTAGGAACTTAATCTCTAAGGGTGCTACCTACCTTGGGATAGAACATAACAAAAAAAGTGTTTCCCCTTTTCACTAGATCATGCCAACTAGAATGTTACTAGGCTCAAGATCCCATAATTTAATCCATTTCTAAAAATAGATATTCCTTTAAAAACTCCCATGTTTTCTTTCTAAGGAAACTTGATGAGATACTGAAACTACCCTTAAATGAGAGTTTAAACATTGGACACCACTTCAGGTTCCATTTTAATCCTTTAAATTAATTCACATTGAATATTTAAAAATTTTGAAGTCATAAATAGATATCGAGTACCAATTATAAAAAAAAAGAAATTGGTACATTTTTTAGTTAATTCCTGGAGGAAAAATAGGCAAGTTATATCAAATTTCTTCTTTAATAGTTAATCATTTATTAAAATTCCATCATAATTTATCTTGTAAATTCTTATTTAATAAATAAGGTGACCTCTGAGGGTCTCATTAATCCAACCTGGGTTCATTATAATGCAACACAATAGATATTGAATTATTATTAAATATTCAAAACTCCCATAGCAGATAATCTCATAAGAAACATGAACCAACTGACCTACTTGGGTCTATTTGTGGATTTTATAATTTTAACCATATGGGTCATTAAGCACAAGTGATAAAGGTATTGTCCTTACTAAGGAATCCAATTCATTTAAGATCAAATTAAACAGATTTTAAATTTATAACCATATCAAAACATAAAATGGTCATGTATTATGGTTCAGTTATATGGGTTTGCATATACCAATCCCTAAAGCACCAACACTATAACTGCCCTAGACTTTTAAAAATATCATTACATTATTTTAATCATAATAAAGCATCATATTACAAGACAAATATCGTAAATCCTAGTGTCTTGTAAGACTAGGTACATAAAACTAAAAACATGGGACTAATTAAAACATTTCTTTATTTAATCTTCAAAAAAAATCTCTTAACATTCATCATGCTCATAAATCTTCATATGATAACCTAAGGATAACATGAACAAACAGATGAGCTAAAAATCCCTGTAATGGAATAAACATAAGAATAAATCTTTAGCACATGGCTTAGAAGAAATGACATAATGATATAAAAAGGCATGTAACATATTGATTCATTAAATATAAAAATGGGGTCATAGAAATGTGGTAGAAACATAAAATATGACTTTAGCCTGATTTAATTATTGTTTCACATAGAGGATCACAATTAAAGGTTAACCACCAAGACCGTTGCACAAGATAACATTAGTCAAGGCTAACTGCCAAGGCCATTACACATAACATCTCATGAGACTCAAATTTACCCAATGAATTGGAGTTCTATCTAGGCACACCCATCATAACATGTTCAGGAATATAATTTACACATATAAAATATTATATAATAGATATTACATAAACATAAGAGTTATCCATGGTAAGATTTGGGTATCATAATCATGTAATAAAACATAACAAATGAGAATATCATAAATATGTCCATGAAGGAAAGGAATTAGGTCATAAATGGAAAATAATAGGTTATAATAGGAATATATCATGAATATTTACTTCAACATGAAGTAATGAAATGTAAAAATAATACTTAAGAAACATTAGAATTAAAACATTTTAGTGGGGTTAAAGGAAAATATCAAGGGTAATTTAAAACATAAAACAAAATAATATTTCATATAAAGTAAAAAGTGAACAAGAAGGTGTTTATAATAAAAATAGTGGTTTTATAAAAATAATTTCGGATTAAAAAATTATATAGTGTATAAGAAAATGGGTAAGAATTCAGAAAGTTCCCTTAAATTGGGCTTGCTTATCAGGTATAATTGAGAAGGGAATCATTTAAAAAAATGTATATACATAAAAGATAATGATGAGTGGAAATTGATACATGAGTTTTGATAATATACATAGATATTATAGGATGTGAATAAAAATATTAGATAACTTCATTTGGGTAAAAATAATGATAGAACAACCTGAAGGAATAATGGAGGTTCGAGTAGAATCCCTTACCTTAAGTTTTATGTTGTCTTTCACTTGATCTTAATGTCATGGATAACCAAATTACATTAATTAATTAATATTTTAATAATATATTCTAAATTTAATTGATTAATTATAAAAATATTAAGTTCATTCATGACCTTTTTGGTGGGTAAAGAGGCTCAATTTCATGGTTTTGTGAGCATTTGTTTCCTTGGTTTTCAAGATTAGTTTACTTATATACATGTGAGGATAAAAATTTATGGTGAGAATAGTTTTCCAGAATTTGAGTTATATGTTATTAGTTAAAATACCTAATATTACATGGTTATAAAATTAATTTAGTTATTTGGAGTGAAGATGAATCATTATATAAAACTTTAATGATAACCGTTTTGGTTAATTGGCCGTTGTTTGATCATAACAAACACATTTTTATTTATAAATTAATATCATGTGTACAAAAGATTATAGAAACTTAAATTATACATAATAAATATATTATAGTATGTTTCAACCATAAAAATGGTTTCATTACCAGAATTGAATATGGTAAAAGAAATTGAAAACTCGTCGTCCTTGAATGTGTTGAATTAACACATCTCGGATGGTGTTTTCATTTCTAGTATAAAAGGAGGGGAAATGAGAGGCGGTGATGAATTATTCTACTAGAATAAAAAAAATCCAGTACATGTAAGGTAATGGAGTTATCACAATATTTTTTTGAGGATAGGTGAGGATAGAAATTAAAATAAAGGAACATGAAAAGAAAATAAAAGAAAAGAAAAGAGGAATTTACCTCTTGAATATATCTTCCCTGAGAGCCACTTTAAGGGAGAGGTTTTGGTACTTTTATGATACCAAGAGATACTTAAAGTGGGATAGGGTCTTATGGAGAAATTGTATTAGAATTTTTACTAAGAAAAAGTCTTGAGATGTGTGATTAGAGGAGGTAAAGAGGGATGATATTTATAGTGGAGGAGAGGAGGGGTTTCCCAGTATTTTATTCATTAGTTAAATATTTTTCCTCAAGACTATGAATAGACTTTATTATTATGGCCAAAATAGTAAATAGAGAATGTGAGTTTAAAAAATTTCTATTTATATCATCCATGGCTCAATCATGATTTAGAAATTCATTTATTTAGCAATTATCATAAATTATCGTATTTTACTATTCACCAAAAAATCTAGTATATTAGAAAAATCCCAAAAATTCACTCCATCCATTTTTAAAAATATATAATCAAAAAATGAAATCCATTTTAGGAAAATATTTTTCTATATATGATAAATTTAATTTTTAATTTAAATAATAATTTACTTGAAAAATACCAAATTTAAAATTAAAACTTCTTGTCTAACACTTTGAAAAATTAATTAAGTTAGCATAAAATCATCTTAAAATAATGAGTCATAAAAATAATTATTTATTAATACATTTTATGAAAATAAAATTTCTTTTAAATTATTAAATTAATCATAAAATAGTGATTAAACATACCTGACTTACACAAATACCAACACTTAAATTATAATTTGTAAAATATTTAATTACTCATACTATGATATATTTATATCATATTGTCACTTATAAGATGGATAAAATTTATTTATAATTTCATTAGTGAGGTTTATATTAATTTCTGGTTTACTATTTATAAGGGTTACATTACTATTCCAAAGTTCATGTTACTATTTAATCAGTATACGTTCCTTAACTTCTAGGGATACATTTTATTTTACTCATTATTCATTTATATGGTTTGTATTGTGTTCTATATGTTATATTATATTATTATACTAATGAAATAATTATAATAATTTAATTTCATTGATAAAACATTGGGTCATTACATTCTTCCCCCATTAAGAAATTTCACCCTTGAAATTTCATTTTACATTCTATGCTGAAAACATGTGTGGGTACTTTTCCATCATTGCTTCCTAAAGTTCCAATGTTTCCACTTTGTACTTATGGTTCCTACAAAGTACTTTGACCAGGTGAGTTGTCTTGTTACATAGAACTTTATCTCTATGATCCAAGATCTTTACTGACTGCTCCTCATAAGAAATATCATTCTCTAATTGTACCACCTCTGAAGATAGTATATGTGAAGGATTTGATATGTACTTACTTAAGAGGTATACATGGAAGACATCATGTACTTTAGACATGGTAGGTGGAAGTTCTAGTCGATAGGCCACAAATATGACATGGTCAAGAATCTGTAATGGGGCCGATTTTCCTGGGACTTAGCTTTCCCTTTCTCCCAAAATCTCATGACCTTCTTCCATGGAGATATGTGGAGGAATACAATGTCTCAAACTTTAAACTCAAGGTATCATCTATGATTGTCTGCATAGATCTTTTGATGCAGTTGGGATACCTTAATGTCTGGGTGAATGGTTTTGACCTTATCCACCATTTATTCAAACATTTTAGGTCCTAATATAATACACTAACCGACTTTATCTCATAACATTGGTGTTTTTCACCTTTTACCATAAAGGGATTCATATGGTTCTATTTAGATGCTCGAGTGGAAACTACTATTGTTGGGGAATTTAACCAGTAGAAGATGTTGGCCCCACACTCCTTTGAAATCCATAGAAAACACTCTCAACATTTCTCCTAATGTATGAATTGTTCACTCAGTTTGGACATCATTTTGAGGATGATAGGTCATACTGAAGTTCAATTCAGTTCTTGGAGCATGATGAAGACTTTTACAGAACTTCAAGGTGAATCTAGAATCTCTTTTAGATGCAATAGGTTATGGTACTCCAATAATCCTTACCACCTCTTTGATATATATATATATATATATATATCCATAAAAGTTGATCTAATGATAATTATTCTCGGATTGCGATAATGAGAGCTATCGTTGTAAGATGATCCACAATTACCCATATAGCATTTTTTCCTCAGGGTTTCCTTAGAAGTATAGTGACAGAGTCCATGGTGATATTATCACACTTCCATGTTGGTTTGGGTAGTGGTTGCCTCATCCCCTTATACTTTTTTCTTATACCCTTCACTTGTTGACATACCATGAACTTTGATGTATATTCAACAATATCCTTATTCAGATTGTCCCACCAAAAGTTCTCTCAGAGATCTTGATACATATTTGTGCTCCCTGGGTGAATAGAAAAGGTTGAGCTATGTGTATAATTCAAAAGTTTCTTCTTTATCTTTGGATTGGATGCTACACATAATCATGACCCAAACATTACAACTCCTTCATCATCAATATTGAACTCAAATGATTTCCCATTTTTTATAGCTTTCGACCTTTTCTGAATTTCCGCATCATTTCTTTGAGTATCATTTATTTTCTCCATGAATAATGGTTGGGAAATCATTTGAGAAAGTATTGATGATGTTACTGCCTTAATAATTCCAATTTGTGTCCTCTACAATCTAAGAATATTTGACCCTTTTCAATTATCAGCATTTATAAAAATGTAGGATCCTTTTTTACATAGAGTATTCACCACCTTATTTGCCCTACAATAATGGCAGTGGATTGTGTAGTCATAATAATTGACGAGTTATAACCATATTCATTGGTTCATATGAATATATTTCTATGTAAATATACATTTTAGACTCGTGTGATTAGTATGTATCTCATAGTTCTCCCCATAGAGATAATGCTGGTAGATTTTCAATATAATGATCACAGGTGCCAACTCCAGATCATGCATGTGATAGTTTTTCTCATGGGTTTTCAAATTCCTTGAGGCATAGGCTATCACATTATCATTTTAAATTAGCACACATCATAATCCATTATTTAAAGAATCACTATACACCATAAAAAGTTCTCCACTTATCGGGAGTGCGAGTATTGAAACAGTGATAAGACTCATTGTGAGATCCTTAAATATTTCCTCACATTCTTGAGTCGAGACAAACTTCACCCCCTTCGATGTTATCTTGGTCATTGGGTCTGACAATCATGATATGTTTTTCAAAAATCATCGATAATACCAAGATAGACCCATAAGGATATGGATCTACATTACAGATATCAGACTAGGCCACTCTTCAATTGCCTTTTTCTTGGAAGGGTATATAGATATTTCTTTCCTAGTGATAAAATACCCCAAACATTATACTACCTCAATATATAACTCACTTTTAATGTACTTTTCATAAAGTTTCTCCCTTCTCAAAGTCATCAGCACAATATTCAAATGATCATCATGTTTTTTCTTGATATTAGACTATATCTGAATATCATCGATACAGACTACCCAAAATTTGTCTAAGTAATCTCAAAAGACTCTATTAATTAAATCCATGAATATTTCTAGAGAATTATTGAGTTTTAAGGGAATCACTATGAACTCATAACTTCCATACGTCATTTGAAATGCAGTTTTGTGAATATCTTCCTTCCTCGCCTTTAATTGGCGATATCTCAATCGAAGGTCCACCTTAGAGAAATAAATTTCCCCACATAGCTGATTGAACAATTCATCAATCTGAGGTAGGGGATACATGTTATTTATTATGATGTTATTGAGCTCACAATAATCAATGTAGAGGCACATTGATCCATCCTTCTTAACAAATAGGACATGTTCACCCCATAGTGAAGCACTCAGGCGTATAAAACCCTTCTCCAGATTCTCCTGTAACTACTTATTCCGCTCTTCCAACTTAACAATAGATATTCTATAAGGTGTCATTGATGTAGGTGGGGATCTAGGAATAATTTCAATTGAGAACTCAACCAATTGATCCATAGAAAGACCAGGAAATTATTTAGGGAATGCATTAGTATAATCCCTCACAATGAGAATATCTTCGAGAAGTATCATCTCCTTTGTCTCAATCATTTGAGAAAGATATTATTTCTAAAAAAGAAACATTATCCACACTTGAGATGATGAATCTAAAGGAGATTCATCTTCCTCCTTAAAATTGTATAGCATTGGAAGATACTCTAGGATTTTAAGGCTGATCTAACTTTATCAATAGTTACTGTTGGATTTGTATAAAGATAGCCAATCCATTCCCAAAATAGCACTGAAGTACACTAGAGGAAGTATGAAAAGATTTTTTGGGAGGTTCAGTCCACAAAACTTTACCTAGGAGGAGTTATAAACTTTGGATGAAATAATTAACCCATTCACTGTTCACACAGATAACTAAACCTCCAAATTTTTAAGGAGGGGGGGGGGGGTTGAATACTTATATGAAACTTGCATGTAATGAAAGAATTTGTAGATCTATAATAAAATAGTATGTTTTCTATTCTGGAATGAATAACTAGTATAATTTTCACCACATCATTGTCCGACTCCACCTTAGTAGTAGTGATAACATAATCCCTTCATTTTTTCCTTGGAGGTTGTTGTTGCTTACCACCAACAACCCTTGGCTTAGGGAAATTGTTCACATAATTCCCATGTTCCTCGTAGTTGTAACACTACAATACAGGATGAGTGTTGATATGAATATTTCTTTATTCTTCCACATTAGTGGGATTCTTCATATCGCTCCATTAGTTCTTATCAATATTTCTTATTCTTCTACTTTTAAAACAATTCTTGGTTTCCTTTAGATAGTACCTAGATTGATTCTTCCCCAAATTTTGACACATGGGATGTTAAATGATCATTATATCATGGGATTTATTTTCAAAACCATTGATATTAGACTTCATTTTCTTTCACTGGGTCCACAAGACCATTGATGGTTTCTATTTTCCATTTCAACCTTAAAGGCACAATAGGCAATATCCTCAACTTTCGAAGCATCGAATCACAAAAAAATTTCATAGACTTTGATTTAGTTCACTAAATAAGTGATCCAACTTGATTTTGGTGTTCCTTAAAAATATGGAGGTGTATCTTGCAAGACTTATGAATTTTTCTTCATACGCCCTGATAGATTCATCTTCCATATTCTTAAGTCCAAGGAACTATCTTTCCATCTTGAGATATAGGGTTCAAGGAAATTATATATTGAATTTTTTTTCTTGAATTCCTCCCAATATATAGAATCAATTTCCTCATGGGAATTCATATTCTTGATCAGTGTCCACAAATGATCAGTTTTCCCATAAAAACGATAGACCTCTTGTAAAACTTTCTCTTTTTATGAGATTTGGAGGATAGAGAATATATTTTCAATGGAGTTAATACACTATTATGCAAAGAGGGAATCTAAAGATCCACTAAACACGGGAGGCCTTTTCCACAGGAAGTATTATGTGAAAAAATTCTCTTTCATTGGATAAGTATGGAGTTCCAAATGATTAAAGTTATTATTCATAACTTAAGCTAGTTAAGAAAGTACTATCATAAGGTTTTGAGAACCCATTTCCATTATATCAGGCATATCATTATAGAAATTACCACATTTCCTATCACATTGTCTTTTGGTATGTGTCCTTCTATTTCCCTCTATTAAACTAGAAAAAGAACACACAGTCATAGAGCTTGAATACTTATCCAATAGGCATAAAAAAAACAATAAACATAAAAGGATAAACTCTTAAAGGAAAAGTAAATCATAACTCGTGATTCCCTAGGATTCAATCTAGGTTACACAGGATCTGTTTCCTCACATATATTCTTATGGGATTTTTTTTTCACTTAATAATGTTTTATACTAAGCATATGAATTCACTAAAGCATATCCCCCAGGAGTGTCAAACTAGGAGTGCAACAAGACCCATTGTCATGAACCAATTCCCATTCAAGTCAAGCTCAAAGTAGTTTTTTTAAATTTTAACCCTAGATACATATGCATTATATCCACATACACTTGTTTGTATTCATATAGGGATTTATTTTCCTGATAAACCACTTAGTCTATACATACCAAAATTTAGGGATGTTTTCTTATAATTAGTCTCACCCCTAAGGTTCTTACTAATATTCTTTATTAATATTATCTAAAAATAACTAGACCGTCCTATGATAAAAACTATCTATACCCTATCCATTAACAGATGTAATTACATGATTTTAAGAATAATAAAACATCATATTACAATCTAAGGATCATAAAGTCTAGTGCCTTAGAAGACTATGTACATAAAACTGAAAACGTGGGACTAATTATAACATATATTTATATAACATTAATAAATATCTCCTAACTTCCATTGTGCTCATTTATCATAATAGGATAACAGGAGGATAACATGAATAAAGGGATTATATTTAAATCCTAGTAAGGGAATTAACATAAGAATAAATCTTTAGCATAGGGGTTAGAAGACATGACATAATGATATAAAAATGCATGGATAATATGGATTCCTAACATATAAACATGGGATAACAAAAACATGGAGTCATAGAAATGTGTTAGAAACATAAAGCATGACTTTATCACAATTCAAGGATCATTTCACATAGAGGATCACAAGTCATGGTTAACCACCAAGACTGTTGAACATGGTAGCACGAGTTAAGGCTGACTGCAAAGACCATTGCACATAAAATATCATGAGACTCAATTTTTCCCAATTCATTAGAGTGATATATAAGTGCATCCATAATAACATGTTCATGAATATTATTTCTACATATATAATCTTACATAATCAATCATACATAAATATAATGGTTTCCCTTGGTAAGAATTGGGTATCATAACCATGTCATAAAACATAACAAATGAGAGTATCCTAAAAATGTCAATTAAGGAAATGAATTAGATCATGCATGAAAATAATAGGGTATAATAGGCATATATAATTAAAATTTATTTTTACATGAAGTAATAACATGTAAAAATAACAATTATGAAATTTAGAAATAAAACATTTTAGTGCGGTTAAATGAAAATATCAAAGGTCATTTAAGACATAAATGGGAATGACCATTCATATAAAACATGAAGTGAACCAATATAGTTTTCATAATAAAAATATTGGTTTTATAAAATTAATGGTGGATTAAAAATAGATTATATAGTGTACTTGAAAATGGGTAAGAATTAAAAAAGATCCCTTAAAACAGGCATGCTTATTGAGTATAATTGATGAGGGAATCATTTGAAAAAATGTATATCCATAAAATAGAATTATTAATGGATATTTATATATGATTTTTTAGTATATTAAAAGAATTTATAGGATGTTCAAAAAAATAATATATAACTTTATTTGGGTAAAAACAAAGATAGAATAACCTGATAGAATAAGGGGGGTTCCGGTAGAATCCCTTACCTTAAGTTCAATGGTGTCCTTCACTTGATCTTAATGTCATAGATAACCAAATTAAATTATTTTATTAATATTTATAGAACCTATTATAAATTTAATTTATTTATTATAAACTTATTAAGTTCATTTAGGATGTTTTTGGTGGGTTAATATGTTCAATTTTATTGTTTTGGGAGTGTTTATTTCCTTGGTTTTCATGATTGGTTTACTTATATACATGTAAGTATAAACATGAAAGGTAATAATGGTTTTCCATAGTTGGTGTTATAAGTTATTAGTGAACATACATAATATTAAATGGTTATAAAATTCTTTTGGTTATTTTTAGTGAATATGAATTATTATGAAAACATTAATGATAACCATTTTGGTTAATTGGTGGTTGTTTGATCAGAACGAACAAATTTTTATTTATAATTTAATATCATGGGTACAAAAGATTACAAAACCTTAAATTACAAATAATACATATATTTTATTCTCATAAAACCCTATAAATATTTTTTAAAACAATAATGAAGACTGTAAAAGATATTTAAAACCCATTTTCCCTGAATGTGATGAATTAACACATCTCACATGGTGTTTTCATTTCTAGTATAAATGGAGGGAAATAAGAGATGATGATAAATTATTAAATTATCATAACAAAATTACAGTAATTTTAAGTTACAAGAGTTATCACACCATATTAATGATGAGAAGTGAGGATATAAATGAAAACAAAGGAACATGGAAATAAAATAAATGAAAAGAAAAGAGAAATTTACCTCTTGAATATATATTCCTTGAGAGCCTCATTAGGGGAGAGGTTTTGGTCTTTTATGAGAAAAAGAGCTCCTAGAAGTGTTATAGGTGATTAGGGAGATATTTTAAAATAATTTTTACTAGGAACAGGGCTTTACATGTTTGAGGAGAGGAGGTAAATAGGGGTGGTATTTATAGTGGAGGAGAGGAGGGGTTTCCCATTATTTTAATCACTAGTTTAATATTTTTCCTCAAGAGTATGAATAGTCTTGATTCATGAGAAAAAATAGTAAATAGAGCATGTGAGTTTGAACTAATGGCCATTTAAACCGTCCATGACTCAATCATATTGTAGAAATTCATTTATTTTTCATTTATTGTAAATTATCATATTTTACTATTCACCCAAAATTCAATTATTTTAAAAAAATACAAAAAATTCACCCCTGACATTTTTTGACGATTATAATTCAAAAATTAACCCCCTTTTAAGAAAATAATTTTTTTAAATATGAGAAGTTTAATTTTTAATTAAAATTTTAATTTACTTCAAAAATACAAATTTTAAAATTAAAAATTCTTTTCTAACACATTGAAAAATTAATTAAGGTCTCTTAAAATTAACTTATAATAATAATAATCAAAATAATTATTTATGAATAAATTTTATGAATATAAAATTTCTTTTAAATTATTAAATTAATCTGAAAATAGTAATTAAATATACATGACTTACAAAAATACCAACACTTAATTAATAACTTTGAAAATATTTATATACTTATACTATGATATATTTATATCATATTGTCACTTATAATATGGATAAAATTGATCTATAATTTCGTTAGTGAGGTTAATATGAAATTAGTAGGTTTACTATTCATAATGGTCACATTACTATTCCAATGTTCAAGTTACTATTTAACCGACATGCATTCCTTAACTTCTAGAGATACATTTTATTTTAAACATTATTCAATTATAAGGTTTTTATTATGTTCTATATGTAATCATATATGATTTTACTACAAGACATAATTATAATAAGGGAATTTCATTGATAAAAAATTTGGTCGTTACACACACCCTTTATAGGTTGGAATTTGGATCCCATTATAAAAAATAACTCACTTTAAAAGCCTGAACTTTAGCAGATTTTAGAATTTTAAAAAAGTATCTAAATTTGTATAAAGTATATGGATGGTTCAAGTACACGGGTAACCTTTTACCAATTATAAGGCACACAATATTCCACAAAACTCAAAACTAGTTCCTATTTAGTCATAGGGAATAAATTAAGCCCATGACACTATTTATATATATAAAAATCAAAACTTATCATGTTATTACAAGAAATAAACATAGAGGAACATGCCAAATAATAAAAAATTGACAATAAATAGGAATGAAATGCTAGATATACATGATACATGAAATATAATCACCTAATAATTTTATATAAGCAGGCATGCTAAATAAAACAAAAGCATGGAATATCACTCAAGCCACACAATCAAACATGGATTCGAGTTACAAATGAAAATACATGGCATAAAATAAGTATAACATGACATTTCTATGTGATTATAATTATTCACGTAATTATTCATCCTTACCATACCATTCCAAAGAAAAAATATCTTAATGTCAATAAATTAATACGTAGCGGAAAGTATGTTATTCCTCTAGGTGAAATAAAAAACAACAATAACTACAAACAACATGGAAAATAGTCACATCCCAAGAAAATTTGACTTTTACAAGTACATGGGTTGATCACTCCCATGAATAACTATATTCCAAGAATAAACATGTTCCTAGTCTCCTTTATACTAACCTAAAATAGCAATATGAAGTAAAAATAAGGCTCTGATACCACTTTGTAACATCTCAACCTAACTCACTACTAAAACCGTAGCTATACTGGTGGGTTACATGGCCTCAGAAGTACCTCACCGTATGCCAGAGGCTACTGACTAGCAGTGAGGGTATCAAGAGAATGATAGTGGGGATACCATACCCTCATAATTAGATTATTACATTAGTATAATAAAAAAAGAAACTATGGAAGAAGTAATGAATAAAGGAAAAAGTATTGGAAGAATAATATAATATCTATACAAAATATAGACAATACCAATACACAATAGATGCATGCATGTACTGATAATGATACATAATCTAAAATAGCATACATACAACATGAAATAAGATACAATACAATACATGAAATAAGAAAATAATGAAAACTTACCAAGGGAAATCTCTATGAGCATCCCAAGTTTCAGCTCAGTCCTATACTTCTAACTCATAGGTATAAGCAATCAACCAAAGACCTGTAAACATAAGGTCCTACTTGGGTACCCTATTGTAATGGAAACCCAAGTAGGGTGTGAGGTATAAATCCAATAGGTTACCACCAACAATGTCTACAACTGAAACCATTTTGTGAATATAAGTAAAGTAGAGTATAACTAATATCGATAAAAAAGAAAGACTAAATTAATAAACAAAGACCAATCAGTTTCTTGAATGATAGATTACAACTCTACCCACTTTATAACATGGCCAAAATAGTGCCAGAATAGTAACCATATCTATATTTTAATTATATATACATTTTATAGTTATATATTGCATCCACCCAAATGAACCAAGTATGTACAGATGTAAGTGTCCATATACCTAGAATATAAGGTGATGGATAGATAGGGGAATAATTCAGTCATCTATAACCATTTTAAATTATACTATAATCTCTAATATAGGGTACATTCCCTATATCCCATAATGAGTGGGAGACGTTATGCTCGTCACTCAAGATGTTGACTATGTTGTCTTGTCTCACATAAAGTTAGGAGCGTGTCTTCATGCCAAAAATAAAAAAGGTATGAGGTGCATCAATCCCACAATCCACATAGTATTAATGATGTGAGACATCAGGACTCAAGACCCGATGTACGAGAGCGCAATTCCTCCATGCTAAAAAACACCCTTACCATTATCCACAACCTATGCATAAGGCATAATCACATTTATATCATTATCTATGAGGAATTAACTCTCATGAAATACATTTAATAATCCCATTATAAACAAGGTCATTCCATTTATTACAATTCAAATTAACCATGTACTTAAGAATGTAATGATGAGGATGACCTTTCCACCCGTTACAACTCATTTCACATAAACCATTTAATATAAACAAGTAATATAATTTAAATCATCAAATAAAGGAAATCCATCATGACAAGCCTTTACATTTAATATATTCCATTTAATTAAACAAAACATGGAAATTCATTTATCGAGGTCCAATGAGACACTTAGAATCTGCCTTGGTCAAGTAGAGAATTTTCCCACATCTAAATCCCATTCATAGGTTAAGGAAAGCACTTAGGAAGAGACTTGGTTCAGTTAAACATTTATATAGAAAGAGGGAACCCCCATTAAAAAATAAACAAGGAGTATATGTACAAAAAATCCTATATGTATAACAACAAAGACATAGGAAAAACCATTAATGGAATAAGTCCAAGAAAGATGCAATTCACTGAAGATCACTTTTTTGATTTTGAATACAACACACCGCATCTAAGGGATTTTATTATGAAAGCATGAAATTTTTTATAAAGCAATTCATTTAGCATAATTAAAGCATCATATACATGATTCATAACTCAAACCACTTTAAAGAGGCATTTTTTAAAAACCACCAATCCTAAAAAATGAAAACAAAGTTTTAACATGGCACTTAGGAGGTATCATTATCAATTCGAAAATTGGTTAAAAATTTGAAATTAAATTATTAGTAGAAGATAAATACTTAAAAAGAGTTTCAGGAATTTAATCAATTAATAATAATAGAGGAAAAATCCAAAACACCCTTGGGGTGTCCACGATCGTGGTTGACATCCTCAAAATACTAAACAGTGATCAACAAGAGTAATACATAGTGTGCAAACCATTTTAAATTGAATATTTTTTTAAATTAATGTGAGACAAAGGTCAGTATTTGGTGTGATGAAACTATTTATAAAACAACATAAATTTAGAGAAAAAATACATATACCACCTACCTCATGCTTATGATGTTCCAATCATCAAATATCAAGGTCTAATTAAGTTTAGTTTGGATGAAATTAATATAAAATTATTTTACAACAAAATAACACAATAGATAGAATGAGAAACATAGAAATAATTCAAGAGGAATCGATAAGTTAATAATGTAGATCCATATAGACTGTCGACATTTGATTCAGAGTTCAGACAGAGGAGATCCTATAAATCATAGGTTATGGAGGAAGAGGAACCATATTGTATAGGAGTATAGCTCACTCATTATAAGTATAAGAAAGAAATAAGAAAAGAAAAACATAAAATCATTAAGGGAAAAAGGAGTAAATTCACTCTAAAAACTAGGTCACATAGTTTGGATTCATGGTATGGAAACCACACACCAACCATGAAGGTCCCACTACTTTAGAAACCCTCCTCTTATGGTGTTTCCCACATGGTTACCCTAACCATGAGCCAACTGTGCGATGAATAGTGAAAGGTTACTACATAAGTAGAACTAACCATATGATAAAGAATCATAGTTTGGGAAAACCTTATGTATTTTAGGTGACACCTGTTGGTCCTTTGGATCATGCCACATGTTTTACTTTTGGGGGATATATGGTTTCAAACAAACCATGTGCCACTTCCAGTCCAACCAACTTATGATTTTCGGGGCTCAATGTTCCCAAACCTCAATGAGGCACCTGGGGTACAACTTAGATCTTTACCCAAGCCTAAAGAGATCACATTGAAAGGTTAAAACTCTCATAATTTCATTCTAAATCCTGGTTTAAAGAAAAAACCATTGAGTAAATGATAAAATTTAAATTCCCTCATAATTTTTCTTTTGCTAAAAACATAAGACTTTACAGTGGAAAAGTGAAAATTACTTGAAAATATATCTAAGAATCAATTTTGTGTAATTATTAAGATTTTAATTATATATTTTAAATAAATTTAATGGATAAATAATCATTCATAATGGCCTATTTCAACTTCCTGTAATCAATAAACACTCTCCCAATATTCAAAATTCTGATAGAAATCAATTCATTTTATTTGGTATTCACTATAGCCAGTTCAATTTTTTATGAACTATAAGAATGAGTTTGATGAATTTTGAGTTAGATATGGGGTAGATTTTTTATTATTTCACTTTATTTTTCTATTTATTTCTTGACTAAATCCATCATGTTAGGGTTAAGTCTTCTTTGGGTTAATATAAAATGTTTTTAGTTTTATTCCAGAATAAATATGTGCATGAATATTTTGGGAATTATTCCTGGTTTATATCATAAACTCTATCCTATTAATTTTAAATTTTATCTCAATAGATTTATCAATCTTATTTTTTGGTTGAGTGAAAAATATCTATAAATAATAACTAAATATTATCCCCTTCCTTGAGGTATACATACATAAGATATGTGGTTACAATTACTAATCAAAGATGTCAATATTTGTAAAAATATTGAAATTATATTTTTTTATAACATCTAAAGCTTTAATTTTTTCACACAAGATGAAATATTGGACTCATATCTATTAAAATAATAATCAACTCCATTAAAGTATACATGTATTTCTTCTTCTTCTTCCAATTTATAAAAAATCACTTCAAATTTCTACACATATTTCCACACATAACTACTAATCATTAATTATTTTCATAATGATATAATTCATGAATGATACCTAATTATTCACTAGTCTGACCCTCCTTAATATTTTATTGTGTAATAAGTGAGTGATCTACTAAAAGGTACTTCATATAATCAAATATATTAAAGTGTAAAGTGTTTTCACCAAAATAAATAGTGAGAGTTATTTCATGTAAATTAATGATGGTATTAAATATCTTAAATAAAGGTCTATTAGGAATGATGGGTGACTGTGATGGGGTTCAAACATCTATTATATTCTTAACATATGAGTAAATTGTAAATATTAGGGTTTTTACTCTAACTAGAATATCTACTAGGACCATTTCTTGAATGAAGTGGCCATATTTTCTTATTGAACCACCAACATTTTGGGTTTAATGTCCATTATCAGCAAATAAGTAAATACACAATAAGGAATTATCTTTAAAAAATTACTTAGATCTCAAAAATAATTTGTAGAAGTCCTAGAACCAATGATATAATGGATATAAAATGTCCAAAAATCATTAAATTTGGAAGTTATATGTGGTGTAATTAGGGACAAAAACTTCTTAATAAAAAATATTCTTCCATTAAACTCAATTATCCACATTTTTGGTGTAATTTTTCTTAAGGAACATAATAAACATTTGAATATTCATGAGATCATTTAGACATGGAATGCTAATATCAACCATTTAAAATTTCTAAAAATTTATCTTTAGATCTTTTCCTCTTGAAAATTATTTGATTTAACTATCATTGATGGGAATAGAAGTGAAAGATAATTATAACCAACATTTGATGATCCTCTATATGGTTATAGGAATCCCCACATTCTTTTTCATTCTTTGATCTATTCCGATGATCCGACATTTTATTATCGTGATAGCTCTCAGATTGATCATAGTTAACACTAAAATTAAATATGGGTACACCCAACAACACACTTCTGCTGTATTCGGAACCTACAAGGATGTCTTATAATAACTCTTGAACAGTTTAAAATCATAATTATGGAGTTATAAATGATATTTATAAATCTAAAGATCTTCTTTATTAAGTGTTTAATGACTCGTATAAATTTTTAATATAAAATTGAAAATACTTCTATAGTGGCTAGGAGATCATCAGGAAATCCTCCAATCATCCCAATGAAGATTCCATTTATCCTTATGATACACTAGGTAACTTGGCCAATTACTTATTTTTAGGATAAAATAAAACTTATAGAGAGTTTTTATGACTATTATGGTGATATTTTAATATCTATTATGAAATGTTACTTGTAAAAATTCCCACTTCAAGTACCAGGATGATCATTACATAGAGATCAATCGATCCTTATGAAATCTGGATTCTTTTTCCAAATCATCAATTTTGAGAAGCTTCTAGCATATTTTACCTTCATAATAGTAAGATAAAGAATAAGTAAAATCTATCAATTATTTTTATTCCAATAAAAAGAATATAAATTAAAATTTCAATTTTTTAAATTTAAAAATATTTAAATTATCTATTGAATTTATAATTTAATCAGAAAAATCCTAAAAAATTATTGAATAATATATATGAGGGAATAAAATGAATTAAATGTTAATAAAAATTAATTAATTTATTAATTTTATCATTAGCTGTAAGAAATTATTGTTTTTGTAATTTGTTTATATTATTATGGAGTTAACTCCTTATGTTCACAAAAAAGATTTATGATCTAGTTCTATTTATGATAACATGTAATTGATGCCTAAAGATATGTAAAATCTAAATGGTTGGGTGTTATTTTTGGTGTTGATTCATTGATACCTTATAGTCTAATAAAATACTTATAGTTGAGAATTATCTTTAACATCTTAGAAGAATACCCATGTAGATGAAAAATCCATTTCTATGTAGTGGAAGATCTAAAATTACTATGTTGAGTGGTTACATGGATTTCTAAGACATACCTTCCCCAACACACATTTTATGGATTTAGATTTTAACTAAAGAATGAAATTCAATAAATTTAATCATTTTAGAGTAAATTATTCATGTAATGGACTTTGGTGAAGAATAATAACATGCATATTTTAAAAATAGGTCTCAATAAGGGGTAGAATTACATGTAAATTTCTCAAAAATGTTTCCCCAACTATGTATGATTTTTATAGTAGAAGGAATAAATTAATTTTTCAAGAAACACTTTCTTAGATGTGTGATTTATTTATGTAGGATATATTTCATAAGTCTTATATGATCAATATCCATTAAGCGTATTATTATCTATGTTCTCATCAAGTCCAAAAAAACCCAAAATATTAACCAAATTTGGCACTTCATTTGTTATAGTTTCCATTTTTATAATGTTGTGGTCTTTTATAAAATTAACCCTAGTGTATGATCTTTTCTAGAGTTCCCCTCCATAGGTATTCAAACCCTCTTAATGTATTAAAAAACAATTTTTAATCCTTTCTCAGTAGTCAAATACTAAAAAATAATACCTTATAAAGAAAGTAACCAATACTATCGGACTTACATGACCATAAAACCATGTATGTCCTTTTGATCCCTTTAAATCTTGTATTCCTATGTAAATATAAATTAAGGACCTCATATAGGATATAATCCTATCTCAATTTATAACTAGTAGGGTCCTCAAAGTATAATCAACCATTCATTTTATTGATAATGGGGATCACTTTGTTTATATGACCATTGAAACCTATCCTAGATTTGGAATCTCATCTAAACTGATGTATGATACACTCCACATATTTTAAAAATCTGACCAGATACATTTTGTACAATAAATGATCCAAAATAAATACACTTTTTGACTAGATTACCTAGATCCCCTCAATTGGTTATTTTTAGTTATAACCATGTCCGCTAGATACCTAGTCAATACTTTAATCACCCCCTTATGTCTAACAAATGAGATAGAGACATAAATAATGTTATCATTTGGTGAAACCCCCAACCCTTACTCCCTAGATCACACCATCCATGAGTTTAGTCATTTATCTCTCTGACCCCTCTATTTAAATGTATTCTTACTTATGGCTTTTATATAATATTTTAATATGTTTTAATGTGATATGAGGCTAATTAGAGGTTTTTGGGAGGTTGGTTTATAAAGGGGCTAGGATGGAGGGCTTGTTGTAGGTTGAAAAGATATAACAACTCCACCGAATTTCTAGTGGGATGTAATGATGAGATGATAAAGCATTCAGAAATCTGATTAATTCTGATAATACCATCAGCTATCCAATGATTCCCCTGGATAGAATTGTGTTTTCCTAGAGGACACCAGCTAGCTAGTGGAGGCCACCGGCTAGCTTGTGGCATCTGATGAGTCCCATTAAGGCCTGCTAGTTTATATGTAACTTTTTTAAAAATCTACCAACACCCTTTTATCTTATTATATATATATATATATATATATTAATTCCCTATGACATTGGTTTCCTCTTCAATTAATTTCGGGCCCTCCCCTCCCATCCAACACATTTGTTCGATGTTAGAATGATGAATCGATCAAGCGTTCCTCGACTAGTGTGTTCATATTCATTCTGGATCAATTCAATTCTTATATCCTTCATAAAAAACTATTAAATACATTATTTATTGATTGAATTCAAGGGTTTTGATTTTTTTTAATGAGGGGTTTGTTGATACTTGATAGAATCGACACCCAGAATGAGGGAATTGGTGTCTGTGAAACCTTAGGATCAAGATCATTGTCAGTAGTGGATCCTCATGGGTAAGTTTATCGTTGACCTACCTTTTTGCTATATTTTATTCTCAAAATTGTTATTTATTTATAAATATTAACAATTCAGGTTTTCTTCTAGGAATTGGTGGTGCTTTTGGACTCAGACGATGACCCTTTCAAAGGATTTTTATTCCACCTACAGAAGGAAGCCCTTGATAATAGTATATATTTTCTATTAGTACATGGAATTATTTTTATTGTGTGAGTGTATAAAACTATGATACTTCATTTATTCTCAATAACATGATTTCTGACCTATTCTTGTGTTTCATTCATGTGGATCATGATATTTTGGATTCTTTCTTGATTTGAAATGTTTCTTAATGCTTCATTTGTATCCTGTATCATATGTATGTATTATTATTACGTTTTCTTTTATTTAGAAACTATTTTGAGCCTAGTGGAATGTACCTCAAGATGGATGTGTTAGATTAGTGGTTGGTATGCATTAGACTGTACCATTATAAGGGTGTGTTGCCCATGTTTTTGGATTATCCAACCAAGGGGGTGTGTCGGGATGGTGGATGAAATTCCGTATGACATGGAACTGAATCTGGAATATCTAGTCTATGATGACCAAGAATATTTATTATTTTGGTGTGATATATATTATATTATCATTAATCTATTTAATTTCATGTCCTGAAACTTTATACCTTATGAACTTGTGTTAAGGGTCGTTGGTGGTGTCCTATTAAGTCTTTTACTCACACCCTAATTGGGAATTTTAGTGCACTTTTAGTTTTCATAACTAGGGATCTGGTGAAGGTAAATATCCTTGTGATGGATGGTTAAGAAGGTTGAGTAGGATGATGTAGATCTTTCTGGATTGGATATGCATAGGATTTCTACTAAATCTTTTATTTGTTGGATTTACCACATAATTGGATCCTTTTTTAATTTTTTGTTTAAGTACCTAACATTCCATATTAAAATTTCATGGGATATTTGATTTTTATATGGTTCAACTCTGGTATAAATTGATTTATTACTTATTATTTATTCCATAACTATAATCTGATGTTTACCTCGTAACATGGTTATTGTATCCCCATGATATTCTGTAATCCCACACTGCTATTCAGAAACCTATAATATATAGGGAGGCACAAATGATGTCATATGGAACTCAATCTTAGACCCAATAGTTCAGGTTGGGGTTTAAAAAATTGGTATCATAGAATTAGGATCATTAACTTATTTCATCTATTTTACATGTTTTTTAGGTTATAATGGAGATAAAATGATTTAGACTAATGAAGGGGAACAATGTCAGTGGCTGGACAATATCGTATAGCACACCTCTATGTTTCAATAAATAACGAATTTTTTATGGTATGATGTTTCTATTGATTAATTTCACATTTGGAGTTTCACATGATGTTTCTATATTTATTTATGGGATATGGTGTTCATTCATGCATCATGGTTGGGAACATTAGATCACATGGTATATAAATGTTCCTTACATTATATAGTACCCAAAAAATAAATTCATGTGGTAATTGTGATTTTTGATTTTGGGTAATTATTTATTTATTTAATTTCTTTAAGTTTATCATATTCCATGAACTTGCAGCGATGGCAGTTTTGGTTTTGGTTCTGAGTTTTTTAGGGGGTTATTCCTTGGTATGGTAGGTATCATCTTAGGTTAAACCTTGTTGTAAAACATCAGTTATTACTTTGTCCTATAATTGGTTTATTTGTTTAATATGATGTATTTATCTTAAAAAAATTCATTCATTTTACGAAATTCTACCCCATATATGTCTTGCAAAGCCAATTAAACCCCATATTGTGAAGGAGGATGCAACCGAGCACATCCCCTTGGTCTCTCCAGTGAATCCAGAAATAAAACCAGTTCATATGGGACTCTTTTGTCTAGTGACTATTTACCGTGGAAGATCCCATGGGAGTGGCATTGGTAGAACTATGAGATTTTATGAAATATTTATTTCCATTAAATTTAATTTCTTTGATAGAATGTATTACACATAATACTAATTACAAAACGAACCGTGAAGTATTATTATTTTAGAATTTAAAATCTAGGTGATAAAAATAGTGGGAGTGAATATTAGTGACCAAGTTATGAATGATATAATGTTATTATTCATTACTAATGTATTTGTTTCTTCTTTCTAAAAAATTACTGGATTTTTAGTAAAGTCATTGTATTCTTCAAAAATAAACTTTCATAAAAAATGGGGTTTCATACATTTTATGATTAAATATTAAAATTAATTTATAGGCATTTTAGAAAATGTATTTTGGAATTTTAATTTCATTTTTCAATTCATCATTTTAAAATTATCTTAGGTTGATTTTTTGAGAATTTTATAAAATGATTATTTTTTTGAATAGTGAAAAATATTGATTTATAAAAAATTGAAAATTTTAATATATTTAAAAGGATATTTATGATTTTAATATTATCTCAACTTAATATAATTTTTCTTCTATTTTATATAATATAATTAATTAAATTTTAATTATCTTTATACCTTATTTTGGTATATGTGTTTTGTAGGCCAATAACACATTTTTCAAGAAAACCATTTTACGTTATGTTTTGTAGGAATAATTTTAAATTAAATTGTACCACTTTTTTGAGTTGAATATATAAAAATGGATTCAATATTTGGAATAATTAGCTCCAAATATGGTAAATATTCTCCATTGTAAATATGAATAGTAAAAAAATAAATTTATTACCACTATAAGGGTAAATCTTGTAATTTAGAAAAAAAATAAAATGATAAAGACTGTTAAATAACCCAAAAACTTGTATAAATTATATTTTATGGGTTAATTTCATCCATAATCATCATATTTTCAGTTATATTTTTTTTTAATTTTTATGAGATTATGACCTTTATAGTTTTTTATTTGAAGAAAAGTCAAAATGTCACCCTCCTGTTTTTGATAACTATATTATTTTTAATATGAAGTTAACAATAATATATCTCTGACTATAAATATTATTCTAAAATATAATATATTTATCTTCATCATGATAATTTATTTTTAATTTTTATGAAATAAATAATTACCTAAAATGATTACATAGCGATGACACAATAAATATTCAATTAATGAAAAAATGAAATAAATGATATTAAATTTTTTAAAATTATTATAATTTTAGATAATTAAGGTTATGCATGAATTTTATAGATAACCATGAAAATTTGGGAGTGGATTAAAATAAATTTTTTGAATTATATATTTATCATAATGTTATTAATGTCAGTGTAATGAATAGTGTCAAAATTGACAATAATGATATTTTATGAAAATAACACATTACAAAATTATTTAAAAATTATAAAAATATTAAATAAGAAAAAGTATTAAAATTTATAGTCAAATATATTATATAATATGTATTTATAGATCTTTTAGAAGTATTTTTCTTTAGAATAGTCTTATTATATTTTATTCTTTTGAGAAATTCCAAAAGTTCCCCTTACCTCAATTATAAAAAGGCACCTCCCCCGTTACTTATTTACACCACATTGAGGGTTATAGCTCAAAAATACCCTATAAAATTCTCTTCTCAATTTTTTATTTATTTTATAGGTTATTTTTATTTAAAAATTCCAGCCCTGGATCCATTTAGAGGAGATCTATAGGGGTCGTTTCCAAGAATATATAATAATCTAAACTGATCTCTTTGCATTTATACTTTTTTCCTCCAATAAATCTATGATATTTATCATAAAATTATATATTAAATATATTAAATATGATAAAATGTTATTATGATTATCAAAACACCATTACACACCCTTTTCCCATTAAATAATAAGTGAAAGTATAACTCATGCGTACACGTGACATACCCTATCCACATAGAAATTCAATTCATTTTTCATCACCATATTTTATGGATGGTTATTATGATGGATTTAATGTTAATATATTATGTTTATAACACAATTATACTTATTAAATTATAATATGATATATACCTTCTTATCTTTCAAACCAATGGGAAAGGATAACACCACTAGTGTGTACATGCGAACTACCACCTCCCTGAAGTAGCACAAATAATTTTTCATTTATGTTTTAATTGAATGGTAATATATATGTATTTTATGAATATATATAATTTATAGTAATTATTTTTTAAATTATAATTATTATTCACCATTATTTTATTTTATCTATTTAAAAATGAAAACAATGTTCATGGGTATGTAAGGTCTCTATGAACAATATAATTCATTATATTTCTCTAACTCTTATGGTTTAATATATATATATATTAAATATATAAGATATTTATATCATTATTAACATTATGGGAATAATGAAACCATGATTTATGTACAAGGACCAAAACCATCAAACCAAAACATATGTGGAAAATGAAGTAGATATCAACGTGAAGAGTCATTTTAATAATGAATTGTTAACAAACAGATAATAATGGATACACGTAAATTATATATGGTATGATATATAATAATATGGTTATCAAATAGATTTATAATAAATCTATATTTATTATACATGAGGTTCCAATATGTTTGATGGATTTTAGACCTATAGTATGTGATTTTTTCTAACTTTTATTTATATAGGAAACATGCCTTAAAAACTATATATTTCTATTGTGTGATGTATATAATACCCATAAATGAATTATATTAATATTATCATAAAAATTATTAGATATAAATATCCATCTAAATTTATTTCCATTATGGAGATTATGATTTAAATGATACCAAAGTGGTAAGGGTTTATTTCAAAATCATATTATTATTTAGGATTGTTTATATTTATGTCACCGTTGGGGAATATTTATCTTACAAGCGCATGTTTTCTGTTTTTTAATTTTTTTTAATATTATACTATAACTATTTAAAATCTTTTTTACCTATGTTTTAGTTTTTACAAAATGGTTTGAATGGAATCTTTTTTTCATTTTCCAAATAAGGCACTTTATGACATTTCTGATTAAAATATCAAAAAAATGTGTTTTTAAATTATATGGCATGAGAAAATTTTCCCACCGTTATTTAGCCTTAGTTATTTGAATATTAATTTATAATATTACATGTTTATTTTAAAGTAATGTGCTTTTACTTATAAGTGAACAAATTTTTAAAATATAATTGTTTTTAAAATAGAAAAGTTATTTATGTCAAGAATTATCCCAAGTGACTTTTAAAAATATTTTTACCATATTGAATGAAATAATTTGACGATAATTAATATTTATTAGACATTTTATCCAAGGATACCACCCTCATTATTTTTCTGCATGATTTATTTTTGTGATGATAAGATATTGACAAAATCCATTCCCATTTCAATGGGTTATACTTTGATGAAATGTTTACGAAATTCATTTCATTTAGTGAGTTTTGAGATAATGAATGTTTTTTGATTTTGTGGTACACATATGTATTATTTTTATTATGTTAATTTAGGGACCTATATCTCTCTACAATGAATTATGTAATGATGGATAACTCATGAGGTAAAAATGTTATTCATGATCCGGATTTCATGGTCACAATATTCTTCATGGATCTTGTTTTCATATCCATAAGTTTATGAATAAAACTATCTTTAATGTTCACATGCTTGTATGTGTACCTCGATTTAATGTCTATATGATCATGAATGGACCTGGTTTCATGTCCATAAAATTTTGCAGGGTCGTGATTTCATTTCCTTAACATAAGGACTGAACCTATTTCTATTTATACATTATCAAAAAGTTATGAGTTTATGCCACAATTTTATGTCTTATGTCAATGTTATAATCTCATGGATTATGTTCTTTGATTCACTTATGATTATTTACTTATTAAATGAAAATATTTAGGCCATGATTCAATATTATGATCTATGATATGCATTGTGTTGATATCAAAAGTTATGTTATTTTTCTAACAACGTTATGCTCATATTAAGATAGTGTAATCATTGATATATCCCCTTTTTACCCCTACTGAACATATAAAATCATCATTTATTATGTTTACTTCTCTAAGATTATAAAAGAAGGATTTATAATTGAGTATCCTAATAATGGTGCTAATTATTAATAACATAGTTGGAGACGATATATATCATTTACAATGAAGTTATTTCTGTGTCTAAGTCTCCAAAGGAAAGTTGATATATACGATTTTGACATGGATAAAATTTTTATGTAATTAATATGAATCTAATTAGATTAAATATATATTTATTAAAAGTATGGGTCACTATAAATGGTTTCAGAGCGGGGTTTAGTTTTGATTTATAACAACTACAATAAGAATTTATTAATAACCCTAGGGAAATGTCTAAAATTAGCATAACATCATATTTTTTTATCATGGATGACCTAGGATAAACCTAAGGTTTCATATATTTAACATAATGTGTATTTATTTAAATATAAAATGATTGATATTTCTTAATTATGTGGTTATCTACAATGATTATCATATCTCACTCTATTCTTTTTGGTTTTAGTCAATGGATAGAACTAGAATAAATCGTGTTAAAAATGAAAGTGATGACCAATGTAATAAATTTATTCATAATAAATGAAATGTATTAAGATATGTGAAATATATTATGACTATGTTCATTCAACTCTCTCTAGATATTGGTTGAAACATGAATCATGATGAACATCTGAATGCCCCAAGGAGGGAGCAACATGTTATTGAATATTTTATGTGACAATGAACACCATCCTTATATGGGTATTATAATACATTGGTTTCTAGGAAATGGATCAATGTAATGGAAAGAATATATTTCATTCTTCATTCCTCAGACCAGAAAAATGTTTTCCAATCTGTTTATAAATTTTAAGGTGAAATAGATCAATGGTAAAATTTTATTAAGAATAAATCAAAAGAAAAAGGAACTTTCTCCATGGGATGGGATGAGTTTAAGACAATATTTTTTAGTAAATAAATCCATTTTATTATATATAAAAAAATAGAGATAGAAATTATTAATCTTAAAAAGTATGATGAATCCATTAGTATCTATGAGGAAAATTCTATAAAACTTTCAAGGTATGATTCAAGTTTAATCATCATCCTTGGAAGAAAAATTAATCAATTCTTTAGTGTATTAAAACCAAATATTGTTAAGGAATTATCTATAAGGGACTTTGGAAGCTAATAAGAAATCATTAAAAATTAATTGAATGTTTAAATGGTAGTTTTAAATTCTCATGGATCAAGTGATAAGAAAAAGAAGATGCAACTTACTATAAACACGAGTGATTTTCACATAGAGGGAAGAAAAGTTTTAAACCCTACTTTACAATAATAGGGGAAGGAGGACTAAGGTGAATTTCATTAAGTAACCACAAAATGTGTCAAGTGGGGGAAGCATGACCATAAAAAAATGTTGGAGTGATTTAATGAGGCTAGTTAATGAAATGAATGGGGAGAGAGAGTGGGAGAGCGCTCAATAAAATTAACTACTCACACTTCAGTTCGATAAATGCAACGATTTTTTTCAATATGTGAATCAATTAACAAATCATAGGGATATTGTTTATCGAAATACAAAACAAACTCTGTAGTCAAAGGATACATGGAAAGCTTATGAAATTAAAATAATTGGAGTAAATCAAGATAGTTAGGGATCACTTATCCTCCAATCTAGAATCTGGGATTCTATGTTGACATTTATATGAATAATACCTATGAAATTTTTTTCCTTTTGTGAATTTTTATGTGATTCTATGAATTGATAACCTCTCTCTATATATATATATTACACATATATTTCAAGAATAAAGAGATCATATCATCATATGGTATTATATCAGTGCAATTATGAACCCAAACATACAATGGAAATATTTTTGTCTATTAAAAGAGATTTTAAATAATAAAGTGTGAATTGTCGTTTAGAATCATATATTATTGGGACCTTTTGGGAAACGATTAGTACACCTAGGAGAATATATAATAAAGTTATACGAATTTTGGTATAAGACTTTATGAATAATTTAAATTATTATTATTTTGGTCATGGAAGGATATGAGGGAAAATTATTATTAGGTTTTGAATTTGGTTAGTAATATATTAGTTGAGTCTTAAGGTTAACTACTTATAGAATGGATTAAGTTGAAGAATTAGATATTTTTATTTGAGGTTAATGTATGATTTTTCATATCCCTTACTAACTATTTTTGGTTTGGGTAAATATTTTGTGGCTAAAGAAATTACTTACATGTCATAGGATTTGTTAAAAGTTCATTAGGCTTGAAATATTCATGTTGAATATCCATTTCCTCGAGCAAGAGATTTTTTGGGAGTATATTAAAGCATAACCAAAGAATGAAAATATTATTAAACAATTGATATAATTTAATGATGTCTATTGTCATGAGTTTTTTCCGGATTTTTAATGAATCCCTTAACTTTAGGAAAAATATCGTAAAATAAAAACATTATTTGTTTACTGTTCATATTATGAAATCAATGTTACTTTATCCCATCATAGATTTCGTGTTTTTTGAAAATTAACTTTATTCTGGACATGATCTCTATCATTCTCTATCATTTATTGGGAGTTTGGTTTTTTCTTCCATATCAGTGTTTTCACATCCCACCTATGTTATCTAAAATGGAAACCTAGTTATGTATTATTTCATATGAACTTCAAGCTTCATTTTCCATCTTTTAAGAGGAATTTTTATTAACCCTTATTTTATGATGTGGGTTTCTACAAATAACTTTTCAAATTTCAAACTATTGATTACTGGGGAAAATTCCAAATTTTTAGGATTAAATTTATTGGGGGGGGGGGGGTAATGTAATATCATGATATTTTATGAATATATCTTTCTATTAAATTTAATTTCTGTGATATCTTGTGTTACATGAAATACTGAGTCTAAAATGGCCCTAAACACTTCTAAATTGTATTTGATAAGTTAATTTCATCCATAAGAATCAAATTTTTGGTTATATGACCTTTTTTTACATTTGGATCTGATTATGACCTTTATAGTATTTTATTTAAAGAATATTTAAACATGTCATACTCTTGTTTATAGTAACTATATTTTTTCTAATATGTAATTAACTAAAAGATATGTTAGACTAAAAATAATTTATTTTTAATTTTAAAATATTTTTCTCAATCTTGATAATTGGTTTTTAATTTTCACATTAGAAATAATTAACTTAAATTTTTAAACAACTTTGACATAATAATTATTAAATTAATGGAAAAATAAAATAAATTATTTTAAAAATATTAAAATATTTATAATTTGATATAATTAAGGCAATAAATTTTTTTATAAATTACCATGATTTTTTTTAAAAATTGGTTTGAATTAAAAGTGTTTTTGTGAATTTATTAAACTCAATGTAATGAATGCTGTCAAAATTGATAATAATGATATTTTATGAAAAAAATATGATTTAAAATTATTTAAAAATAATTAAAACCTTAAATAAGGATAACTAGGATAAAATAATTTTTAAAATTTCATACCCTATGCATTTATAAGCCATTTGGAATAAGTTTTCTCTATAATAGTCTTATTATAATTTATTCTTTTGAGAAATTTAAAAAATGCCCCTCACCTCAATTATAAAAGTGAAACTCCTCCCTCACATGTTTAAAAAAAATTTATACTTATATATGTACCATAATATATAATATTCTCTTATGAACATCATTATTTAAATTTTTTGGCTTAGGTCATTCCAAAATATCAAATGTAGAGATATTTATAGGAGATATATTACAATTATGATAATTACACTATACACCTTTTTCCCACCAAACAAGAAGTGGACGTATTACTCCTCCATAAGTACAACTTTCTATCTTCACATAATGAGATTGTTAAATTTTTATCACCAAATTTTATGGATGGTTATTATGATAGGTTTAATGTTTATATTTTAAATTTATAACATTATTGTAATTATTCAATTATAATATAAAACCTACCATTTTACCTTCCAAACTATTGGAAAACGATAAAGTTGCATGTGCGTGTGTGTGGACTGCCACCTCCAAGAAGCAAACTGATTTTTTTCATTTATATTTTACTTGTATGGTAATAAGTATGGATTTAATGAATATATATTACATATAATAACTAATTTTAAAATTAAAATTACTATTTACCTTTATTTTTTCCATCCATTAAAAAATGAAAACGTTATTTATGGGTACATATGACCTCCTACCACCATGAATGGTGTAATTTGTTTTCTATCTAAAAATATTATAGACTAATATATATATATATATATATAATCTAAATATATTAGTTTTATATCATTATTAACATTTTTAAGATTATAAATCTAGGATCAAAGTACAGGGAACAAAACTTTCAAAACAAAACATACGTGAAAAACGAAGCAGATGCCACCAAGAACAATGGTTTTAATAAAGAATTGATAAAAAATAGGTAAAAAGGCTACAAGTAAATAATACATGGTATAAAATTTATTATTATGTTTCTTTAATATATTTATAATAAATATATATTTATTATATAATAATTTCCAGCATGGATGATGAAATTCGGACCCATGGTAAGGGATTCTTGCCTCACTTTTATTTATGTGGGACACATGCCCTATACACTTCATGTTTATTTTTTGTGATGTATATACTTCCCATGAATGTATTTTATGATTAATATGTTGAACATTATTTGGTATACATATCCATGTAAGGTTAATTCTTCTGTAGAATGTTTGATTCAAATGACACCAAAGCGGTTAAAATTTATTTCACAATCTCATCAATATTTGAGATTGTTTATGTTTAAGTATATATTGGGAAATATATATCTTCCATACCCATGTTTTGAAAAAATAAAAATTGTATTTTATATTCTCCTATAATTTTTTAAATTAATTTTTACTAATGTTTTACTTTTCATAAAATAGTTTGATGGGAATCCTTTTTTCATTTTCCGAATGAGGTTCTTTTTGAATTTTCTAAAAAATGATTGGAAGGAATGTTTTTTTATCTTATACCTAATGAGTGGATTTCCCACTATATTGACCCCTAAATGATTTTATCTTAATTTAAAACTATAAAAGTTTATTATCAAATATTTTTTTTATTTATAGGTGAACAACTTTTTAAAAGAGAAGTGATTTTAAAATTGAAAAGTTATTTACATCAATAATTATTCCAAGTGATATTTCAAAATCATTTTTATATATAAGATAAAATATTTGGATGATACATAATCTTCAATAGGGATATGAACCAAATATATCACCATTATTTTTTTACTAGATGGTTCATTTTTTGGAAGACAAGATGTCGATGGAACCTGTTACCTCTTCCATGGGTTATACTTTGATGAAAGTTTTATCAAATTCATTTCCTTTCATGATTTTTGAGATGATGAATGTTTTATGATCTTTTGGAATACATATGTATGATTTTAATTATGTGATGGGTGGGACCTATATCTCTATCCAATGCATTGGGTAAATATGGATAAATAATTAGGTAAAATAGTTGTATGTGAACCCAATTTATTATCTACAAATTTATGCATGGATCTAATATTTAGGTCAATAGTTTTATACACATACCAAGCTTTAATGATCATAATTTTAGGAATGGAACCAGATTTAATGTCTATAATATCATGAGTGGAAATTTTTTCGTGTCCATAAATTTATGTGTGGGCCTGATTTCATGTACTTAACTTATTGAGTTAACCTATTTGTATTTATATATATTCACAAAGTTATATGCTTATTCCAAAATTCCATGTCTTATGATAGCTATCATGACTTAGTTTCTATTATTATTTTAAGATTCATGTCTTATAAACTAACAATATTTATTCCATGACACAATATTATGAAATATGATATTCATGGTGTATATTTAAAACATTATGCTCATGTTGTCAAAACTATAAAATTTTTTATTGCTTATTTGACCCCTGATATCTACATTTTTTACCCTGAATGTGCATCTCAACTCACCCTTAGGTTTCCATTCACAACTTTATAAACAATGGTTTTAGAAATTATATGTCTAAGAAGGGTTATAGTTATTAAAAACTTAGTGGGAGATGATATAGATCATTTATGAACATGTTACTTATGTGTCCATGTTTCCAAATGCACTAGACCTATACAATTATAAAACGGGTAAAAATGTTATGTAATGAATATTTATATAATTATATTTAATATTTGTGTATGAAGATTATGGGTTTCCACAAGTTCATTGATGGATGATTACGCTCATGACTTCCAAGTCTAATACCCCAAATTTTCTAGGGTTTGAGAGGCCCTTAGGATATGGAGGATTAGATATTAGATATTGAGAGGATAATAGACTTAGTCGAGATCCCAAAGATGAAATTTGAGGCCAATAAATTTGATCTAATGATCTATGTCATAGTATATCATAAAAAAATGGCAATCGATAAGGGAATTAAGGAAGGATAGGATACATGTATTATTTCAGAATTTAGTGGATCAACTAATAAATTCTCCAGTATAATCCAAGTTTCTTATTATAGGAATAAAAGGAGGAAGTAAGAGTATAGATTTACAGGTTGGTGGTCTTTGGTTGGAGAATACTAGATTTTCCTTGACTCCCTTTGTGGGGAATTCATCTGCTAAGTTCTACAAATGTGTGAGGAAGGGGAACTTTATTTAGGATTTTACATAATATCTTAATAATTTTCACCGATGTGGCAGGCAAGGGATGTTGAAGAAGTTCTATGACTGGTCTTTGAGTATGTTCATAGTTGGAGTTAGAACAAGACCTCGACAATAGGTTTATATCCTATAAGGGGTGGTAAATGAGGTGACTCATGAGACTCTGGGGTGTCATATAATAGTGGATTAAAGTGATTATATAGTTAATAAGGATTAAAAAAGGTTGGAGGGGGACCTTACATGGTTCAAGGTATGGTCGTAATCTCGTCAAATATATCTTTTTCTCTATTTCACATGGTAATGTCCCATTCATTTATATTGTCTCATGTAGTTGTTGGGTAGGATTTACCAACTAAATTCTCTTCAAATATTCTATATATTAATAAAACCATGAGAAGAAATTAGATCATATTTATATCTATCAAGACTTGCTAATAGTGTATTCTAGATTTGAAAATGTTTGGAGCTTTACAATTATTGAAAATGAATGTTTTGACTTCATCCTTTGCACAGAGTGGTTGACAAGCTATGTTTACACATTAATAATTATTAGAGATTAGTGACCTTTTCATCGCTTAATGGAAAATAGTCTGTATTGAATGGTGAATGAGGTTTCGAGGTAGGTAGAGTTGGAATATATTCTTGTCAAATATAATTATTTTCCGAAAATATAGTTAGAATGATCATTATAGTAGATCAGATGATAAATCCCTACTATTTCCCTCTATTATTAGAACTATATTGAAGTACCTTTTTATAGGATTTCATGTGGTTTCCTTCAAATTGGAAATTCAAGTTTGAGATTGATATTGTTTCCGCAGAACAACTTATCTCAATTCAACAATACTGCATGACTCCCTCTATATTGAAAGAGCTCAATGGGCTACTGGTTGATCTTGAGGCTAAAGGGTTAATCATAGTGAGAACCTCCCCTTGGATATTTCTATTGTTTTTTTACAGGATGAAAAATTGTAGTCTTTGAATTCATAAAGTCTATCATATTCTAAATCAAATCAATCTGAATAAAAGGTACCCATTACAAAAAATTGATGACTTTTTTGATCAATTTTGGGGAGGCCAATGGTTTTCAAGGATAGATATACTTTTAGGTTAACATCTGTTTAATGTCAAAGAGAAATACATACCGAAGATATCATTTAGGATCAATTATGGTTTTTAAGAGTATCTAATTATAACTTTTTGGATAATGAATGCTCTATAATTTTTAATTTACCACATTAACAAGATCATTCACCCATCCTTGGGCTCCTTTATAACTATTTTCATTGATTAAATCATTATATTTTACAAGACCTCAGAATCACATGCTAGACACCTTGATATCACACTGATAATTCTTAGAGCACATAAACTTTACACAAAGTAATAAAAGTGTAACTTTTGGATACATGGGGAGTTATTTCAAGTGCGTGTGGTTTTCCAAGTAGAAATATCAATTGATCCTGAGAAGGTTAAGGTTATCATGTATTGGGAATGACTGAGGAATGTGTTTTATATTCATAGTTTTCTTGCACTGGTATGGAACTATATGAGGTTTATTCTGAATTTTTCTCACCTTGAAGCATGCATGACCACACTGACCAAGAAGGGGGTCCCATTTTAATGGATAAAACAGTGTAGAGAAGTCTTCTGTCTTCTTATAGTTGAATGAGTTGTTGAACATGGCTTTGATCTTGATTATATTTAATCTAATAGGTGGGTATATAGATTATTGTGATGCACTCGACATTCTACTAGGAGATAATTTTATGTAGGGTTATAAGGTATTTTATAATGGAACTCATAAGTTGAGACCAAATTAGTATTAGTACCCTACTCATGAGATAGATTTTCTAATTGTTGTCCATGAATTGAAATATTGGAAACACTAATTCTGCATCACTATATATTCCATGTATATTAACCAAAATATTCATTAATATATCTATTACTAGAATTACCAAAATCTTTATCAGGTGTGTTGGGTAGAGTACTTAATGAAGTACTACATTGATATAAAGTATTCTCACAATAAGGGAAATGTAGTTGTAGATTCACTAATGTAGAATATACACGAAATGGGTGAATTAAATTTAGCATGAGGGTAGAAACTAATGTCCCTATTGGGATAATGGAAGCGGCGAATAATTGATAATTAGGGAAAACCAATTTGTGCACCCCTAGTGATCTCATATTCATAGGTGGAATGGGTAAAGGCTAGTCAAGAGATTGAATTAGCGAATTTCATAATTTGAGAGAAGGTGGTAGGAAATGGTTCCATTCCAAGTTGGTTTTTGGATAGATGTAGAGTTCTTATAGTTCATCGAAGGGCGATGGTTCCATCTTCCATGAGATTGGAGCAGATGATATACTATAATTATTCATAGTGGGAAGTTAACTCGAGGTCTTCCAAGAGGTATCATGATATCAAGAGGTAGTTGTGGTGAACTTTCTTTAACAGAGAAATTTTCTAATTTTTATCTTGCTGTATGGCATGTTATAGGATCAATGCCGAGAATCAGGGACCTGGAGGGTTTCTCCATCATCTTAAAGTTCCTACGTGTAAGTGGGGTGAGGTGAAAATATACATCATGATTGGTTTTACCAAGACCTCGATGGGACAAGACATTGTTTAGGTAGTTGTGGATAAGTTTTAGAATGTGGATCACTTATTACTAAACTGAGAGATAAACTAAATGGATGAGACATAAAAGATCTCTATTTAAGAGATCATGTGAATTCATAGAGTTCCTTTGTGCATGGTATCTAGTATAGATGATTGGATCACCCCATAGTTTTTTCTATGATTTCATATGGAAATGGGAACTCAACTGAAGATGAGTATGACCTCTTACCCTCAGGAAAATGGGTAGTTATAAAGAATGATATAGATGTTAGAGTATATGATTTGGGCATGTATTCAAGATTTGGGAGGTTCTTGGGGTGATTATTTGTCTCTTGTGGTGTTCGGCTATAATAACATCTTTCAGTATTGGATTTAGGTGGATCTTTTTGGTTCTATATAGGAAACCATGTTGTTCACCATTATAATGAAATGCAGTAGGGGATGATTATAGTTTCTAATATAATTCATACTTATGCTGAAAAAATGAGACAACCCCTAGAGTTTTCTTTGGAAGATAAAATATTTTTTGCGAGTGTCCCCTTGGTTAGGGAATACACATTTAAGAAAGAAACAAAATTTTACATCACAATATTGTAAGACTTTTGAGACCATAAAAAACATAAGGGTTGTAAGCTATTGGTTGGATCTTCTTCTATGATATCAAGGTATGAAAAAATGTTCTATGTGTATTAGCTTTAGATGTCTAAGGCTGATCCTGCAAATTTTCTCTACTGTACAGATACTGAACTGAATAAAGATGCAATTTTTTTGGAATAAACTATTTAGATAGTGAAAAATGATAAGGTTACAGAAGGAAAGTCCATTCCTCTTGTTTTAGTAATATGGAAACACATGTATTTTCAGTAAGAAGCATTGGAGTGGGAAACTAACATTCATGAATAGTGCCATAAATTATTTATGAATTAGCATGATGATACTTCATTTGGATGATTATTAATAATAGGTAGAGAAGTCTGACACTTATATTTTAAGGTAGTGCTCTTTCTGAATTATATATATATATATTGAATAATTTGTAAAGAAATTTGAGACTGGTTAGAGGTTTTTGGGTGGACGGTTTTTGAATGAGACTATACTAGGGGGATTTATATAAATTGCAGAGAAAAATGACCTCTATTAAATAACTATTGGTATAAAATAGATATCTGGTAGATTCTATAGGAATATTGAAAATAACGCAGATCCCAGTGGATACCTGGTGGGGCTCCTGGGCAGAACTCAGTGTGATAACAACCACTGGCTAGCTAGTGGCATCCAATGAGGTTTTTTAAGGCTTTCTTCTTCACATAGTGTTTTTAAAAAAACAAACCCATCAATATTTCCTCTAATTACATATTATATTATTGATTCCTAGTGAACAAGGAGTCCCCTTCTAAATTTTTTGGGACTTCTCCCTTCTAACACCTATGTTAGACATCTAAATGGGGAATTGGCCATGAGTTCTTCAATCAGTGAGTTCATATTTTTTTAGTTCATTCTCCTTTTATTTTAAATAACTAAAACCAATTACATACATGATTTATTGATCTAATATAATATTTTAAATGGTTTAATGTGGATTTTTTTGATTTTTTATAGAATCGAAACTCAGATTGATATAATAGGTTTCTACACAACCTTTGGACCACTATCTTTATTGGTAACAGATCTTATTCGATATGTTTAACCATAAAATGAATTTAGGGTTTGGTTTATTCTTAACAATGATCAAATCCTTCTAAATAATTTGAAATAAGGTTTGGTTCTACTAATTGGTGGATATTTTTGACTTGGACAATGTCCCTTTCCATCAACTTACATTACATTTAATGTCGGAAGATGTTTATTTTTTCAACTATTTTGTACATGTTCAAGGATTAATTTATGTCTTGTGTGTGTATCACCATGATTCCTCTTTGATTCTATATCACATGATTGTTGACATGTTTTTGTTTTTCTTGAATGTGGATTGTGAGGATTTAGATTATTTATTTATTTGACATGATTCTTGATCTATCAATTGTATAATGTATTGTATGTGTGATTTTTTCTTAGAACATATATATTTGGGTGTGTAGGTTTTTCCTAGTTGGATATCTCACAACGGAAATGTGTCAAATGAGTGGTCTAAATGTATTGGACTATCCTATGAAGAGGTATGTGTCCACCATGTTTTTGGAATATCCCATCAAGGTGGATGTGTTAGGATGGGGGATGAAATTACTTCAGGCATAGTGCTAAAGTAGGTAGAGCCGGTCTATGAGGGCCTGAAATATGTATTGTTCTTTTGCGATGAATATGATGTTATATGTATTCTATTTACTTTCATGGAATGCACCAGTATAATTTTTGTAGTTGTGTTTTGGGTCCTTGGTGGATCCCTACTAAGTCTTTCACTCACACCAAACTCATGTATTTCAGTTAACTTATAGATTCCAGGACTAGGGATCCAGTAAAGGTAAAGGGTTCTGTAATGAAAGGTTGGGTATGTTTTATAGGTGGATGCAGATATTGCTGGATGAGATTTTTTATAGATGATTTTTGTTTCCTTTATTTAGTGTAATTTTCTAAAACATGGATACATTGTTTATTTCCAGTTTATGCATCTTAAATTTCATATTGATACTAAATAGGATATATTATTTTTATATGTAGATATATTGATAGTTACTAATTTAATTATTATTACCACATACATTATTTTACTTTGATGTTTACCTGGAACCAAGGTCATATTCTCCATGTGAGGTTTTGTAGGCCCTTGAAACTATCTGAAAAACTCTTTCATTCATGGTGGCTCACATGAGGTTGTGTGGAAGTATTTCTTAGACCTAGTGGTTCAGTTCAGGGTGTTTTAGTCCTTGTCTACATACCAATGTGTCAGAGAAAACTATAATGGGATACTCATACATAAATCCAACATTAATCATAACTAGTAATTTTATTATATTATTCCTAAATTTAATCCTATTGGAATTATCCCTAATCATATGAAGTTAATATATAATACACCAATGCCCAATATTTATGACCATAAAAGGCATATAAATTTTCCTAGAGGAATAACCTAAAAAGAAAAATTATTGTTCATGGATGAATGACCTTAAAATGAAATTGAATGGTCCTTGTCACGAAATCTTATAAGGTATGATAATCCTCATTAAATAACATCGAATATTATGGGTTTTGATTCCCTTCATAGGGAGAAATAGCTATCTATTATCATAAGAATTTTACTCAATCCTCCCCACCGACTTTCTCTATAGAATGAGATAAATTCTAGAGTTCATATCGCCATGGATTTAATGTAGAGAATAATGAACCAATAGGGGTGGGGGGGGGGGGGGTTGGTGGGTACATAGAACCTTTAATATATGTAGATAAAGAATCTATTATATATACCTATGTACACATAAAATTATGGTATTAATCTATTACATTAATGACATGGGTAAATAGTTTCATTACTAGGAAGGATTACATGAAAAAATCATAAAATATAAAAAAATGTCTTAGAATTGGAAATAAAACCCTTTTATGATAAACCAAACTCTATACCCTTGATCTTGATGTTAAATTTAATTATTCATTAGTTTTACCTAACAATCGACTACCTTTGAAAATTAGGTTTTAACCAGACATAAGATCATGTAAACTAACACATAGGTGATCAATTATTTTAAATTTATTCCATAAAATATGATATTATCCAAATATAAAATGATCATAAAATATTTATTAGGCTATATTTAAATATATAAATTAATATCAACTACACTTTTTTTGAATTATTTATTCTTTGAGTATGAATATGGCGTGCCATTATTTAGCTTATAGAGAGTCTTTTTCATGTATTATACCTTTCTAAAATTATCATAACACATAAAAAATATTTTTTTTTTCAATATAAAATTTTCATTAAACCATTTAATAATGTGATATTTAAATTTATTTGATTTTTTTAATTTAATTGAAAATAAAAATCTCATATATTTAACTCATGCTATTAGAGATCAAGTTTCTTCATCACCAACGTCTTCAACTTGATTATAGAATTCTTTCACAAGTCACCCCTTTCTCATTACCACATTTCCAATTTCATATTGTTTGTTTATTAGAAATCAATTTTAACCAATTATATTTTATCATTGTATAATCTTAATATAAAAATGACTATTTTTTATTCATTTATTAACATTCTCTGTTCATGTCCATGACAAATGAGTCATCTTTCTCTAATTCATAAAATTAATTTCGTTCTACTTGTAATCAAAATTCATTCATATTAATGTATTTATAATCTATCTATATATGAGTTCAAATATAAAAAAAACTATATCATAATCATTATTTTTTATCTTTTTTTTTCTTCCACTGGGTTTAAATGACTAGGTTTTAACCATTTAAACATGTTCTATTGAATCAACACTAGGACCATCTCTATGTGAGTCGATATAATATTTGGAAACATCTTACTCGTGATCTTTTTCCCACAATTCATGAAATAGACCATTTATTTTATTTTCTATTCAACTAATTACTCATAATAAATATCCAAAGTATAAGTTTTGGTTTTGATAGAACATTTATAATCTTATAATCTTATTATAATAATTTTAATCATTGAATATATGATTTCGAATGTAAGGTTAATAAATAACATATTTTTTATTATTTATTACTTGTTTTGAATTTATGCTTTAAATATATTCTTATAAGTTTATATGATTTAAATTTTTTAATTTAGTAATTCATTAATTATAAAACTTATAATATTTGGTATTTATAGAGAAACTGAATTATATATATTAGACTGATAATTATTTATTCATTCCCTAATTTAATTTTTTTATTAAATATTTAATTTTATTGATTCTAATATTATTTTATATTTTTATTCCTAAAATTCCATGACATATGGAGTAAACTTCACAACAAAAATCAACAAATAGAAACTTTGAATATAAAAATAAAAATTCATGTCATATTTTTACTTTTTTTTCATGATAAATCACATCCAATAAAAATATTTTTTTTATGGTTTATTGAATAATTATTTTATTCATTGAATATATATTTTTGTATATTTCTTACTATTTTATCTTTAAGTAAAATTCCATGAATATCCAAATAGTTGTAAACCTAAAAATGAGTTTAGTGCAACCACTTGACCATTATATCGTAATTTTATCCACATTTATCTTAAATAATGTGTCAAAAATGTTTTGATATAAATTATTTAATCTTTTAGTGAAAATATCACCATTAAACATTCCATTATGATAAATTCTTCACTGAATAAAGAATAAAAATACCCATTTTACCCATTATTATTATTGGTTCTATATTGATCCATGTGGACTATTTCTAATAAATGAAATTAATTCTTCTTATTTAATTTATATGGATTTATCATTAATATTATTTATGTACATTCATTAAAACACAAACACACACACACACACATATTTAAAATCTATATTCCTTAAAAAACCAAAAATTTTATGATTTTATTCAATTTTTATTTACAAATATTCCTCAATAATCAATTTTGATGAGTTTTCTCTTCTACCATCTGTAAAAAAATTGGTTATTTTTAATATTTCCTAGATATAAATTTAAATTAACTTGTCCCTCGTTACCATATCTAGTTATATAATAACATACATTTCCTAAACTATAATAAATAATTATATAATTATCTAATTCAAAAAATATTAACTATAGATTCTTTTTCACTTTTTAAAAAATAAATGAAATAAAAAATAAAGATTTTTTTTAAATTATTATATAAACTTCATGGAATTTTACACATTCAAAATATTCAAAATTTATAAAAAATTAATTTCTTAAAGAATATTATAAAAAAATATTTTTAAACTAAAATCTTTATATTGTTGTAAAAAAAATATTATAGGATGTTGAGGAAGGAACATCAATATCACATATAAAATATAATTAAATAAATATAAAACATATTTTGGATTGATAATAAACATGGGAAAAAATATTTTCATTAATTCAAGAACCATAATCATACTACTAAATCTCATCACCACTATATTATATAGTCATGACTACAAAATGAGACATTATATTTACATGACTTCAACACACTAGATTACCTCATGTACTAGTAGTGAAAACAATTATGAACCTCAAAGCCTTCATCCAATAGGCCATGGGTTTTTGAGTAGAAAATAGTGTATAAAATACACATATGGGAATCATTACCCTTGTAAATCATATGAATAATAGAAAGAGTGAACAAATCAACTTAAAATTGATAATATAATGTACGAAAAAAATCACAATCTGAATTTAAAGGCACATATTAAAATTAATAATACCAATAATAAGCTAAATCCTATGAAATAATCTCAAACTCCTATGATAAACATGAGATAGTTATGTTTATCATGATCACCAAATACATATTTTAAGTTGATTAATGAAATGATGTAAAAGATATAGGTAAGTATTAAAATATACTTAGTAGGATCCTCCCAATATATTTTAATGAAAACAATAAATAATTATAGTAAAAACATTATAAATAAATAATGAAACTAACAAGTTACATAACTAGGTTAACATTCTCATATTACCACCATAGTTTACACACCAAATCCATACACTATTATAGTAATATAGTACCCTAAAAAATATATAATAATACCATAAACCCACTTCCCAACTAAATATGTTACCCTTATACCCCAATGAAATATTTACTAGTGATTGAATCACTTCTATCACCACATAAACACATACCCCATAATCAATTCACACCCAAAACCACATATCATATACATATAGAGAATAACTATTACAAAAAAAACAGATGATAGTCACTACTGAACATTAATAACTTACCACATTACAAACTCATCATATAAAATATAATCTATCATCAAAACACTACCAAATATCATAACCACATAACTTAATAATATATTATTCATTTATAAGAGACTTAGAAATGGGGGTTAGTCAACCATTTTCTTCACCCATATCCTGGATGTTGGCGGTAAATTTATAAAATAAAATATCAAATGGGCATCAGTAACATAACCTAATTGAGGTTTTGGTTCATAAAAAACAACACTAAATAAGAGGAATATATATAAATATGTGCACGCCCAAACCTTTGGTTACCACCTACTATAACACTACTATATCGATTTCTCATCGTCAAACTGTCATCACCACAAAAATGATAATGACATCATCATTTATTATGAACACCGAAACCAAAACCACTATAATAAGATATCCCTACAAGCTCATAAAAAATAAACTTAATCCCATTTTGTAAATAACCATTTATCTCAATTCATTAACAAATTACAGAACATACATTTCATTAACTAAATAAAAATATATATCCAAATTATAAATTATTTACAACATTTCATTTCCTTACCACTTCATTCATTATTTTTGGAACATAATTATTAAATTAAACACTATTTTACATCCATTAAGTTAACCCATTATTTTATTCAATATAATTTAATATATATAAAACTAAAATACCACAAAATTAACCTCCCCATTATACTATACTAAAAACCATGAAAAATAGCAACAACATCACTATTACAAATTTCATAATTTTGACAACACTATCCCATATAAGACCATCCCAATAAAAAATATACCACGACATATTTATATATTAAAAACCAACTAAACCATGACTTTTAATACCATAATAAAAATAGTAGGAAATAAAAATGAACACTAAAAAATAAACAACCTCATTTATTTATACATAATTATTCATTCAATAATACATACAAAACAATGTAAACCTTAATTCTAGATTCGAAAATCCTATTATCATCCTTATATATATGTTATTTGAACACTTACAACTTGTTTCAACATATCAACATTAAACAATATCATAGAAACATTCAATCACAACATCTAATCAAATAAAAATAAAAAATAACATGGATGTATATAAAATATTATCACTTAAATACCAAATTTTCAATTTATTAGTCCAATTATTATCTTCATTTTGATAATTACATAACTTACCCTAAAGATACCCACAACATTATAGTCATACATTTATCAAATAATTAATGAGATATATTCCAAATCAATAACATGACAAAATCATTGATAACCATAACATAGATACAAGACTAAATTTATAATGAACACCACTAAATATTTCATGAAAAAACCTAAAAGAGACATGAAATATGATATATATGAAATCTGGAACAAAACAAAAAAAAAACCAATTAAATAACCCTTCCATAATCTCGTAGATATATAAAAACTAGATAGAATATATGAAGGAATAATATAATGGAAAATAATATCATTAGTAATCAATAATGAAAAGAGGATGTCTTTAAAACAACCACAAGTGTTTAATACGACTAAAAATAGAGAATATATGGAACTTATGTTTTGAGAGAGACTAAAGTAATTAGAATAAGAGAAGATTATGGTTGATTTTTTAATAAATTCTAGAGGATAAAAACATAATATTGTGAGGTGTAGACCACAATGCAACGAGCTTGGTCAAAAGAGATTAAAAAAATTTATCATTTAAAATGGATATATCTATCCCTTTTAACTAGCCATTTCACAATTTAAAAACACAGTTGACCACTTCTATGGTATAATGGTATCCTCCAAGGAAATTTCCCTCTATTAAAAAAAATTAACCACTAGAAACAATGATAAAATTATTCCTAGTATAATATATTCCCTAAGGTACCTATGTCATAAAAATGGTATGGTATTTTCTTAAACATTCCATAATTCACCATAAAACCCAAAATAATCACTTCCACACTCTATTTTGGTCATCTAGATTTTACTAACTTACTATTAACATCAAAAAAAACTTCTTATACATTAAAAAATACCACCATGGCATGAACCTCTAAAAAATGGTTAATTTAAAATTCAATTAGGAAATCCAAAATGAACATTTTATTTTCCATATATCACACAAAAAATACCCTTAGACTCTATTGCGACATAATATAACACCACTATATCCTTTTTTCTCCCAAAACCCCATTTTTTCAATTTATTTCCATCAATCAACCACCAATCATCCTTTATATTGGCCCAATGAGAGTTTTTGAACATGTCTAACAGGGGGTGAATAGACCATTAAAACATTAAATAATTTATTTAAATCAGATATAAATATTTTTTTAAATTTTAAATTCATGAAATAGAGAATGAAATAGTATAAACAATGTAAAGAAAATTTTTAAGTGAAGACATGAAAATAATAATAAATTTTATTATTGTAATACAGATCAATGTGATCTATTATTTTCTCTTCACACCTCTCTTGACCTCAAGAAAAATTTTACCCACTAAAAGAAATATTAACTTTTGAAATGATGTGATAACATTTTATAGAAACTACCATTTGGTTACCTGGAGGTATAACATAAAATAAACTAAAGCACCTTTTATAAGGACCAATGAAATATTCGATAGAAAATTAATTTTTTAATAGTAACAACAACAAATATAGTCATACATTTTTTAGGTTGTAAAACCAAAAAAACCATTCATTTTAGGTGAAAGTCATATACTAACAAGTAATCATAAAACCTAAAATAAAAACATATATATATTTGAAACCATAATAGAAATGAATTGAATAATTTTTATATACATCAAACACTTTCGTAATGGATATGAATATTAATCTTCCATACTGATGATTAAAATAGAAATAAAAAAATTAATAGTCACAATATTTCAATAATTGTTTATCTCTTACATAAAATTTATCATGTTTTATCAAATATTATCCTTTTAATAGAAATTATATTTGAATTCCAAATGGTCATCATATGATATTCATGATCTTTTTCTTGAGGATTTTTATATTATAATACACCAATTGATACTTCAAAAGAGTTTTCAAAACACATAACAACCGTCTAGGGAAAACAAAAAATAAATATAAAAAAATAAATATTACATATAAAAACATATTTAAATAATTATAAAATCATAATAAGAAACATTTTAATAAGATACAAATGTATCAAAATATAGATATCCTATAAGATATATATCCATAATGTATCGTTTCCATTTGATATACATAATTTCATAAGATAGATATTCATAAGATAAAAAACCATAATAAAATAAAAATTAAAATTAGAAGATTAAATTCATAATAATTAATTACATAAGAAGTGAAAAACTGAATGAAAACATTCATTTATGAATAAAATATTATAAGAGTCATCCCATGTATGATTCATTATATAAGTGAAATCATTTTTTTTAAAAATCAATTTTAATTGTGTAAGTATCAAAATATATGTGAATTTGTTCCTTAATAGGTGTCATGTGTTATTTAAAATATTCAATATATAGTTCATATGACTTTTTAAATAATTTTATATGACTAAATATAATTTATAATACATTTATAATCATGTAAGACTTCATTCCTCAATAAAAATTCATTTTATAAGACTTTAAAAAAATATAATGCCTAGAAAAAGAAATTATATGATTTTAATAACAACGCACAAGACATCCAGGAACATATTTTAGACTTTAAACTTAATGAAATTTATTATTGAATACTTTATAAGACTACATAGATATTTCAAAGAAAACATTGAAAATTTCAAACTAAAAATATATATAAATATACTAAAATTTAATGGATTAGATTATTAATAAAGTGGTGATAAATTATAATTATATAATATTAAAATAGAAAGATATTTATAAGGTTAAAAAAATGAGAACATAGAAGAAAATAAAAAACTAAATGGAAATAAAACATTAACACCGACCTTCATGAAAACCCCATGTTTGAACCACTCCTTATTCTACAATAATGGATATGATTCACAAGAATCAAAATCAAAAGAAGAAAAAGGATATAAAAAAAGACTCAAAAGAGGTCCTTTCCATAAAAAAATACATGCATAACAATAACAAGTCTATATCTCGACTAAATATACAAAATATAAACCATTAAAATCAACCATATTTGAAAATATATATTATTTGAAAAAACTTCCTCTGCTAATTAATTTTTTTGGGAAAATGTTACTTTAATTTTTATAAAACTCAAGAAAAGTAAATTTTAAATCTCAATCAACACATTAATTTAAATAGTTTCATAAGACACAAGAAGTCTTTAATTAATAGATTAGATTTCCCCAAACATATCCATATCTAACATTTCACTAATGACTGGGAAACTTACCAATTCATGGAGAATTCATACTAATAGTGTCCCATAACCTTACATTCAAAACCAATCAGCTCTCGAGACACCAGACACCTAGATCTACTGAACCCAAGGGTGATAAGACATGCCAAATATCTAGATGATAACCTAACTCTCCCATTCCCTTAACTTGAAGTCCTATAACTCAATGAATTCATTTCAACCATCCCAACCACTCAAGAGAGGAATTTTCTAAAAAACTATATCATCGATAAATTCTTTTCTAAGATGTCCTCTCAATCTCATATAGAATCCCAATATTTAAACTAAATAGGTGTAAAATATTACTAAATATCTGAACTTAATTTAGATTCAAAATTATATGCTCATTATATCTCATTGGGTAGAATGCATTGAAACCAACTAATAATAACCATAAAAAACACCCAAATTTGTGTACACTGTCTACTATTTTTTTGAATCTAATGAAGCTATTTCATATGATGATGCATCCACACTTAGGAAAACAAAGTCATCAAAAAAATTTAATAAATTCCATCCATGAAATTTCTCTTGATCCACCATTCCTAATCTACTATCATCTCTGACCCTCATTTCAAAATAAACTAATAATTATAACAACATGGAATTTTTATAGAGTCTTTACCAATAAAATACCATCCTTAACCTCTTCCATACAATACTTAACATCATGGAAATAAGATCCACCAAAAAACATTAGTACTTCCTCCCACCCAAATCTCAGTAAGGATCATTACTATGAATCTTATTTTTATTTTTCATGACCATTTGAATGAAAAAATATCAACAATATATCTTTCAACCAATCAATATCAAGGTAAACAAAAACCAAAAAAAATTACATCATCATCATAGAGAACAACAACAATTCATTGAAAAGAACATCTTATGATCAACTACTCTCCTAAACTAGTTCACTTGAACAAGATTAAACACAACCACATTATTAATTACTTATATAAAACCGAATATTCCATCATATCTCAACAATATCATATACCATCAACCATTTCAATAAAAACCCACCTCTACAACTATATAATTATTTTATCCCACAAAACTGGTCATGGAACCACTACCACATAAATAATCACACAATATCACACCCATCAAGTAAACCAACCGTATTACTATTTCCAAACAAATTTTTATAGCCAAACCATCCACAAAAACATAAAACCACTTACTTATAGATCACTGAATGGATACACATCCCACACAACAACAAAACAAAACAATCAATATATTTTCCATAACTGTTTTCAAAAGGATTAATTGAAGCCTGTAATGACATCATCAAACTATTTTATAATACCAAACACCTTTTTATTACCAAATTTATGTGATTAAACTTTTATGGGTGGTGATTCCATCAAATTAGTCACAAAAAAATAATCATAGTGATAAAAACATCACTATAAATAATAAAATGACATTTATTTTGAACAATGATGTAGAAATATCGTGAAGAAATATTTAATATAATAAAATACTACATGTTATCCAGTCTTTATAATATTCATTAATGATATAGAAAATAAATTTTCAATAAATACATTTTTCATTTTGACGAAATAAATCATAAAAAAGAACATTATAGTCAATAATAAATTAATACTAATGAGAAATCATCATACTTTACACTTAAAAAACATCAATTAGACATGGATAAACAATTTAAATGAAAACCTATTATTTCTTTATCCTCATATACAATTCTTGACATGTTTACACTAAAACCCCTTTATACATTCTATCATTTATGAAAACGTACTTGAATATACAAAATAAATATATGATTTACTAGTTTAGGTGCATCATTCTTAATAGATAACATGATTTAAATAATATGTAAGAATGTTCTTATAAAAAAGCACACAAATCAATTTCAAAATTATGCAACCTTTCAAAAACAAAAAATTTACACCTTGAACTGACACATGCTTATCTATATCTCAATAACTTCTTATGAGATGAAAATATTATTTTCACATGAAACATATAATATATCAATATAAAGAAACATTATCTATTCTTAAAAATTAATGAATAAGTTTATTCATTTAAATTTTTCTAAAATTTTTTAGGTTACTACTATAAAATTTTTTTATTATTAAAAAATTTCAGATATTAAAAACAAAAATTAAGAATTATAATAATTTCTTATAAAATGTATATTATATATCATAAATGGATATAAACAAATTCAAAAAGACATGAATTTAAATTAAAATACTCCAAAACATGACGTTAAAAAATTATTTCAACCTATCAAATTGAAATTAACTATGTGAATTATTCTTTATAAAATCTCTAAAAGATCATAAATTACACACAATAAGAAAAATAAAAAAATTCTTTATTAAAAATTATAAATATTATGGAATTATATTAATATGATACACATTTGAACAAACAAAAGGGAAATAAACTGTAACACCCCGACCCCAGTTACCCAGAGTCGGTGAATTATTACATAACATTGGCATGATCACAAGAAAGATCAAATCTAGAAAGACCGATTAGTTTAGTAGCCTTGGAAACACTGGATATATTTATAAAGTTTTACATTACATCATAAAAATGAAAACTACAACAACATAGTCTCCATATTCCACACTCATGTCCCCACATACTATCCCTGCAAGTCATTCATAAATTACTTCTTCACATCCTGGGAAAAATAAAATATTGAAAGGGGTGAGCTCATATGCTCAGTAAGGATAACAATATAGCAGAAACTTTCATAAATAAACATAAATATTTAAGGAAATGTATAAAACTAAAACAAAGGACTTTTCAACATAAAATTAATCATAACATGGAAAATATAAATCAAAATAATTCCATTTACTTACTCACATGGATATTCTACTAGTCTAATAATCACATGCAATATCAATAGCCACTTTCATAATGTTGGAATGCATAATTCCAGACTATCATAACCACATAGCCAAGGCCTCATGCCAAGAATACAAATAATATTTTTTCAAGGCCTTATGCTAAGAAACTATTTTGTCTCATGAGACCTACCGATGCATCGAGGAGCTATAGCGGGCTCCACCCGTCACTTATTAAGTCCATTGCATTCCTCATATGAACAGGTTTAAACATAACATAAAGATTCGTATTAAAACTAGAATACGAAATGTTAACACTTTCACCAGAAACCATGAATGGTATAAAAATAACACATCCATATTCAAACATATCACAAAAATTTCAATAATATATGGAAGTTCTGTATCATAATAAATAAACGTCAAATAAGCATAAAATCCATCAAAGGATGTTGATATAGATGAAATCAAAATTATTTGAGAGAAATAACTATTTTTTTTGAAATCATTTAAAAGTCACATAATTATAAAATTAAAACATTTACTTTGAAAATATTCTTATAATTTTGTAAGGGAAGATTCGAGAATTTTATAATGGTGGAAAAGATCCACACCCGCCGTATATGTTAAAAAAAGACATTCTTACCTTAATTCTGTTGAAAAGGCTAAAAAGGACCTTGTTTAGAAAACGACAGAAAGATTCCTTTATAAAATTCTTATAAAAAGTCAAAAAGGGTATAAATGAATTTATACCATAGTCTATAAAATAGTAATAATTATTTTAAATACATTTTTAAGAAACATGGATGTGGATGATAAAGAGGTCCCAGTAGATAACCACGTATAAACAACATCGGATAATGAAGAGATTGTGAAATAAACCCTTAACTTGTACTTTTCCTTAGTTAATGGTATGTTAAACTCCTGTATAATAGTTAAAAAATTGTTATTAAGTTATAAAAGAACCATATACATAATTATGACATCATATATGATCTTCTATTAATGCTTTGTTAATAATATTTTAGTATTATCGTCGTTTCAGGTGTTAACTTAATAGTTTTATTTTATATGTTTTGTTACATAAGGTATGATTGTTATGGATAGGTTGTATTTTATTCATATACATAATTATATCAAGTCATTAAACATTATTTTTAATCATAAAATGAGAATTATACTTGAATGGATACGATGGGGAATGAATCTCATCACGTTCGTGGAGACGGTAGTCCGTACGTACTCACGAGCGACAATATCATTCTTTTGATATTAAAATAATATTTAATTGGATGGTATATCATATATACAGAATAATTATAATGTTATATTTATTATTTACATGAATTATATATCATTATTATACCCATCTAAATAATAATATATTGAATAACAATTACACCACGACGTGGAGACGGTAGACCGTACGCACGCATGTATGGAGACATGTCATTACAGGGATAGAATAATGAATTTGGTTGTTACATGATTATAATAACATAACAGTATATATAATATACTGGATTTATTATTTTATAATGGAAATAACAAGGAAATAAGAAGTTGAAGAAGAAATGAACTTGAAAAAGGGTGGTGAAAACATTACCTCTTCTTCGGGTTCTTCCTTGTGATTTGATCAAAATGGCTCCTTATGTTCGATTTCTATTCAAACTAGGCCTCTAGGTTTAATTGAGGGAATATGAGAGAGTATTTGGGCAGGGGTAGGCTGAGCCAAAAGGCTTTGAATGAGTGAATTAGTGAGAAGGGGGAGTGCCCTTTTATAAGAGGGGTGAGGGGAACCTTTGGAAAAGCTAGAAATATTATTTTATAATAAATTCATATTCTGTTTCTAATGGCTCCAAAGATGACTATTCAAAGTCTAAGGTGGGTATTAGTCGAAATAATTTTGACCAATAGATTTTAGAAAGGTTTGGGTCATTATATAAACCTTATCTTTTAGATTTAAAACTTGGTTAATTAGTTTAACACTTACCATGTCACTTTGTATTTTTATAATATATAGTTAATAAACATAACATTTACACCAAAGAGACCCCCAAGTGGTCCATTAATTATACACCTATCATTATATAAGTACTTTGTCCGAACTTTATATTTTTAGGAATATAATATCAAGTAATAATATAATATTTGTTTTAAAAACACTTTTATGTCAATTTTGACAATATTTAATAATTTATTTTTGTTAAAGTCTTAACAAAATTATTAATTATAATAAAATTCATTTACCAAATATTAACATGTCATATTAACCAATAAAATTCTCTTATGTCATCAAAAATTTCAAATTATATTTATTTGAACATTTATAATACCAATTATTTGATTATTTCATTAATAAGAAAAATATTGCATCATTATTGTGTCATATATATTTTTAATTTTTCAATGTCTAAAAATTATAAATAAAATACCATTATGTAGGAAATATTTTTATTTTTGTAATGAATATTTATAGTCTAAAATATAATATATATACGCCTATTTAAAAAATATTTTTCTAAAAGATATATGCTAAGGTTATTTTGTATATACTTTAACTTAATTAATATAAAATGTAATTATCACATACAAGTGGATCCACGGAGTCAAAAAATCGACCCAACGATGCCCATGGTAGGAAATGTATCAAAAAATTGGGTTAGGACACGTTTTAGTGTAATTTACTATTATTATAATATTATTTTTTACCCTTATTTACCGAATTTACCCTTTAACCATGGTAAATAAAATATTTACCGAAGTAATTATTCAAAATGACTAAAAATAAAGGTTACCTATTTAACCAATTTGGTAATCCTAATTCCAAATATGGATTCCATTTTTACAAATTCAAAACACAAAAGTGGCATAAATTAATTTAAAATTAATTCCCGCTGTCAAAACAAAATGCCTGTTTTTAAGAAATAATAACTATCAAAAGATTGACACTTGTTTATGTCCGGTTTAATTGTAAAATTATGTCCAATGACAAAAATTGTATTAAATAGTAAAAATATATTATAAATATACTTTAAAACCACTCAAATTCATAATTTATCACTATTAATTATTTTGATTAAAAAAGTTGTTTTTAATTAAAATTTAGTAATTTTCAATATTCATCAAAATATAAAAGTTATCCGAAAAGTACCAAAATTTTACACTTGGCTAATTTCAATATTACGAATCTAAAAATGAAGTCCATTTTGAGAGATAAAATTTATAAAATTTCAAAAAGTGGGTATTACTATTCATAACGACTACTTTGATTGGTCGCAGTGTGTTAGAGTCTCGAAGTTGCGTACAATGAAAGATATTGCTTTATTCGAAAGGAAACATATCATGGAAGCTTGGGGTGTAACATTATCCCCTATTTCAAATACTTGTGTCCTTACAATTTTAAATTGTTCTTTGAAAATAAAAGTTTTAAAATAGAAAATACCTTTGTGGAAAACCCATATCGGAAATAGTGTTTATAAAATTTTGTTTTAATAAAAGGGAAAGGGAAATGAGAATGTCACCAAAAAATTAGGGTTTCAAATAGGATACAATTGGTGAAAATTATAGACATGTAATTAGAGGAAAAACTTAAATATTTATATGGAGTGATGGAGGTCATCAATCACAAACAAGTGTATAATTGAGGGCCTCAAAGCCATCAATCTATGATGATTTCAAATATCATCAGTTCAACAAAACATAAGGTATTATGATAACACATTTTTGGTCTTAATATCCCTTCCCTAAATAATTAATTTCTTCATAGAATAAGATATATATATATATATATATACACATACATCTTGACAAGTAGATTTTTCATCCTTCAATTAATTTCTACCACAAACTCAACTTTCACTCCAAAAGATAATAGAACTAAATAATATTATGTTTATCCTAATATTATAAGGTTCTAATCATTAACACATACCATTATAACGAAAAAATATTTTGTAATAACCAGGGAATTCCTGTAGGCTAGTGGTATTTAATAAAGGCCTGTCGTCCTATGGTAGTCGATTCGATTCTTGCAGCTTTGTCCGATGAGACGAGTTATCGCCCGACCTGCAGGTTGTCCTTTTCCTAAAACTATAGTATCATAATATTCCAAAAATAATCATAAGAAATGTTTTAACCTTGAACAATACTATAAAAAGTTCAACTTAATCCATTCCAAAACATTATAGTTATCCAAAGTACCTCTATCCAGACTCTCTGTAAAAGGTATCTAAATTCAAAAATAAATCGCAACATCAGATTCTCCAAACATAGTAAAGTTTCTCTTATTTTCACATACTGAAAATATGATTACCTTAGTCATATTAAAACCTTAATGAAAACAAAAAATACAGCAGTACAATCCTTATATATATCACATTATTCTCATAACCAGAATATAATCCTTGAGTCCAAAAATACAAATACAATAATCATTCCTCTCCAACTATAGTAACATCATAAGCTTGGTCTTGATCCCTTGACCTTTTCTGAGTTAAGTTTCCCTGACGCTTAGGACATTAATTTGAATAATTCCCCATTTTACTACAATTTTAGCATTTAACATTAACAGCCTCCTTCTTTCCCTTTCAATCACGAGTCTGGTGACCTTTTTCACCACATTTGTAACAAACTCCCATTCCTTTTAGGCAAGTACCAAGGTGTTTCTTCCCACAAATTTCACATAATTGAAAATCCTTATTTCCCTTTTTCCCTTTATCTGTGTTTTTCTCCATTGTTATCTTCTTATCTTGCTTTATTTTATTATCATAAGATTTAGATAATTCCTTTTCTGTCTTGATAGCACATGAGACAATGTCTTCGTACGATGAGAAAGATTGTGAGATCAATGCTCGACAAAGAAATGGTTTTAACCCGTCAAAGAAATGATAAATCTTACTTCTTGGGTTATGTATAAAATCTCCATTACAACTTGCTAGCCTATTAAAGTTAGCCTCATACTTTGCGACATTCTTATCCTCCTTTTGTCTCAGACTTAGAAATTGCTTTTCCATATCTACTCGATGGTCACGAGGAAAGTATTTTTCTAAGAAAATATCATTGAACTACCTCCATTCCATAGTTGATACTTCATCATCTTCTTTTTCATTTTGAATTAATGACAACCATTGGTCAGCATCTCCAGTGAGGCGGTAAACTGCCATGATAAATTTTTCCCTTTCACTACTCCCTAAAGCAAGGAATATTTTCTCTAAGTAATTTATCCATCGCCCAACTACTAAGGGATTTGTACTCCCATTTAATGTTGGTGGTTGTTGCATCAGGAAGCGATCTAACATTGATCCTCCATGATGCGGATCAGGGTGCTCTATATGTGTAAGGTTATTATTCATAACCTGAGTGAGTTGTCCCAGTATGGTGATTAGCTGATCAGCACCAGTTGCATCACCAGCTCCACTATAATTATCTTGAGCAGGAGGGCAATCCCTACATGGAGTGCATGCATTGATATAGTTTCCATTCATTTCACTAGGAGCCATTTCTAAACAATGGAATAATCTAGTTCAGTTTATGAATCAAAATACATAATTCCATACTTGTAAAACACTTAACATAAATTGAACTATTTATGGATACAATCCATAATCATAAAAAAAATGTTTTATTTGAGTATATATATACACTCATAAACCCTTTATAATGATTTTTAATGAAAATGGAAATTATCCTAAGTATATCCCCTGGGAGTGTCGTAACCAAGAGTGCAGCAAGACCTGTTGTCATGCACCCATTCCCGTTCGAGTCTAGATCAAAGCAGTGTTTTTGGGTTTTACCCCTAGGTACATCTATGCCAGAGCCGCCTCTACCTGCTCGTATCCAGACATGGATGTATTGCTCAGAAAACTCACAAAATCTCAACAATACCAAAATTCTTGTAAATTATTCTACACTAATACTCAAAGTTCATCTTAGGTCTATGTGCTCTAATCAGAGTTTATCTAAATCTTGGTTCCAAGGTTTGTACTAAACTTCCTCTGATACCAACTGTAATGTCCCGAACCCAGTTACCCAGAGTCGGTGAATTATTACATAACATTGGCATGATCACATAAAAGATCAAATCTCGAAAGACCGATTAGTTTAGTAGCCTTGGAAACACTAGATATATTCATAATGTTTTACATTAAATCATAAAAATTATAACTACAACAACATAGTCTCCATAGTCCACACTCATGTCCCCACATACTATCCCTGCAGGTCATTCATAAATTACTTCTTCACATCCTGGTAAAAATAAAACATTGAAAGGGGTGAGCTCATATGCTCATTAAGGATAACAATATAGCGGAAACTTTCGTAAATAAACATAAACATTTAAGGCAATGTATAACTAAAAAAAACCTTTTAAACAATAAATTTAGTATAATATGGAAAAGATAAAATGAAATAATTCCATTTACATATTTATATGGATATTCTACTAGTCGAATAATCACTTACAATATCAATAACCACTTTCATAATGATGGAATGAATAATTCCAGACTATCATAACCACATAGCCAAGGCCTTGTGCCAAGACTACAAATAAGATTTTGTCAAGGCCTTGTTCCAAGACACTAGTTTGTCTCATGAGACCTACCGATGCATCGAGGAGCTATAGCGGGCACCACCCATCACTTATTAAGTCCAACACATTCCTCATATGAACAAGTTTAAACATAACATAAAAATTCATATTAAAACTAGCATACGAAATGTTAATACTTTCACCATAAACCATGAATGGTATAAAAATAACACTTCCACAGTCAAAAATATCACAAAACCTTCAATAATATATGGAAGTTTTGTATCATAATAAATAAACCTCAAATAAGATTAAAATCTATCAAAGGATGTTGACATAGATGAAATCAAAACTATTTGATAGAAATATCTCTTTCTTTGATATCATTTAAAAGTCACATAATTATAAAATTAAACATTTAATTTGAAAATATTCTTATAATATTTTAAGGGAAGCTTTGACGATTTCATAATGGTGGAAAATAGTTGCACCCGCCATATATGTAAAAAAGACATTCTTACCTTAATTCTGTCGAAAAGGTTAAAAAGGACCTTGTTTGGAAAACGACAGAAAGATTACTTTATAAACATCTTATAAAAATTCAACAAGGGTATAAATTAATTTATACCATATTCTTTAAAATTGTAAGAATTATTTGATATACATTTTTAAGAAACATGGATGTGGATGATAAAGAGGTCCCAGTAGATAATCACGTATAAACAAACTTGGATAATGAAGAGATTGTAAAATAAACCCTTACCTTGTACTTTTAATTAGTCAATGGTATGTTAAACTACTTTATAATAGTTAATTTTTTTTATTAAGTTATACAAGAACCATATACATAATTATGACATCATATATGATCTTCTATTAATGCTTTGTTAATTATATTTTGGTATTATCGTCGTTTCGGGTGTTAACTTAATCGTTTTCTTTTATATGTTTTGTTACATAAGGAATGTTTTTTATGGATAGGTTGTATTTTATTCATATACAGAATGATATCAGGTCCTTAAAAATTATTTTTAATCATAAAATGATAATTATACTTGAATGGATAAGATGAGGAATGAATCTCATCGCGTTCGTGGAGACGGTAGTCCGTACGTACGCACGAGCGACAATATAATTCTTTTGATATTTAAATAATATTTAATTGGATGTTATATCATATATAAAGACTGATTATCATGTTATATTTGTTATTTACATGAATTATACATCAATATTATACCCATCTAAATAATAATATATTGAATAACAATTACACCACGACGTGGAGATGGTAGGCCGTACGTACGCACGTATGGAGACATGTCATTCAAGGGATAGATAGAATAATTTATTTGGTTGTTCCATATTTATAATAACATCAAAGTATATAGAATATACTAGAGTTTCTATTTTATAATGGAAATAACAAGGAAAGAAGAAGTTGAAGAAGAAATGAACTTGAAAAAGGGTTGTCAAAACATTACCTATTCTTCGGGTTCTTCCTTTTGATTTGATCAAAAGGGAACCTTAGGTTGGCTTTATGGTCAAACTAATGCCTCTAGGTTGAAGTGAGGGAAGTTTAAATAGTATTTGGGCAGGGTTTGGCCAAGAAAAATGGATTTTAATGTGTGAATTAGTGAGAAGGCCGAGTGCCCTTTTATAAGAGGGGTTAGGGGCACCTTTGGAAAAGTTAGAAATATTATGTTATAATAAATTAATATTCAGTTTCTAATGGCTCCAAAGATTATTATTCAAATTTTAAGGTGGGTATGGGTTGAAATCCTTTCATACAATAGATTTTATACAGGTTTGGGTCATTATATTGACCTTATCATTTAGTTTTAACTCTTGGTTAATTATTTTAACACGTACCATGTCACTTTGTATTTTTATAATATATAGTTAATAAACTTACTATATACATCCAAGCGACCCCAAAGTGGTCCATTAATGATACAAATATCATTATATAAGTCCTTTTTCCGAACATTAGATTTTATGGAATAAAATATCAATTAATAATATAATATTTGTTTTAAAAACTCTTTTATGTCAATTTTGACAATATTTAATAATTGATTTTCGATAAAGTCATAAAAACATTATTAATTCTAATAAAATTCATATAAGAAATCCAAACATGTAATATTAACCAATAAAATTCGTTTATGTCATCAAAACTTTCAAATTATATTTATTTTAACATTTATAATACCAATTATTTGATTCTTTCATTAATAAGGAAAATATTGCATCATTATTGTGTCATATATATTTTTAATTTCTCAATGTCTGGAAATTATAAATAAAATACCATTATGTAGGAAATCTTCTTATATTTATAATGAATATTTATAGTCGAAAATATAATATATATACCCCTATTTAAAATTTGTTTTTCTAAAAGATATATGCTAATGTTATTCTGTATATACTATAACTTAATTAATATAAAGTATCATTATCACATACAAGTGGATCCATGGTGTACCGAAATCAACCCAAAGATTCCCATGGTCGGACATTTATCAACCAATAGGGTTAGTACACCTTTTAGGGTAATTTATTATTATTATAATATTAGTTTTTTACCCTTATTTACCAGATTTACCCTTTAACCATGGTAAATAAAATATTTAATGAAATAATTTTTCAAAATGACTAAAAATAAAAGTTACCTATTTACACAATTTGGTAATCCTGATTCTAAATATGGAGTTAATTTTTCTAAATTCAAAACACATAAGTGGCAGAAATTAATTTAAAATTAATTCTCGCTGTCAAAACAAAAATCCTGTTTTTAAGAAATAATAATGATCAAAAGATTGACACTTGTTTATGTCTAGTTTAATTGTAAAATTATGTCCAATGACCAAAATTGTATTAAATGGTATAAAAATATTCTAAATATACTTTAAAACCCCTCAAATTCCTAATTTATCACTATTAATTATTTTTATTAAAAATGTTGTTTTTAATTAAAATTTAGTAATTTTTACTATTCGTCAAAATATAAAAGTTATCCAAAAAGTACCAAAATTTTACACTTGGCTAATTTCAATATTCCAAATCTAAAAATGAAGTCCATTTTGAGATATAAAATTTATAAAATTTCAAAAAGTGGGTATTACTATTCATAATGGCTACTTTGATTGGTCGCGGTGTGTTAGAGTATCGAAGTTGCGTACAATGCAATCTATTACTTTATTCAAAAGGAAACATATCATGGAAGCTTGGGGTGTTACATAAACACATAAGGAAACATGTTCTATCAATCATCATGGATACACTTCCATGTTTTAAAATGGTTTTGATTAAATAGTACATTATACTTAGTTACCTTTTTACTCTTTCCACTAATTGAATGTAATCAGTTTGGAAGTGAAAAAATATCCCCAGAAATAATAACATTGAATAATAATCTCATTAACATATATATGAACCGTAATGTAAATTATAATTAAACTAATTTTGATGATGCATGTCTCTGCTAATGATTTTTACCCTTCAACGGTCACAATTTAACCAAATCATTTTTATGGGAAGTAAATGTCCTTTAATTAGATCATAGGGGTAAATACATATATGGTTTATATCTATTATCATTGGTTTATATCACATGTTAGGTTCACGTTTCACTATTACCCTAAAAATACTATACAATACTTACATATTTCTTACTCAAATCCATCCCACAAACTCTCAGCCAAAATGAATAATATGACTATATCATGACCCTCCTATACAAGAACACCTTCTTGGACTAGATTGAAGAAAATCTTGACCCTCAAAGTTATCCTCAAATAGGTCATGGGTTGGTCACAATAATCAAGGGTATAAAATGAGAATATTAGAGAAAATCTCTTCATAAACCCAAGGAATAATAAAACAAAAACAGATAAACCACAAATTAATTCCATTCCAAAAAATAAATTCCCACAAATAAAATGATATTTGTATGTAAAATATAAAAAAATCAATACAATAAATGCAATAAAGATCTCTAAAACCCCATGACATCTTCTAACCCCATCCACGCTACCCAAATGGTAACTCAAATATCCTTTTGTTTATCTTAAAAAAAATGTGGTTGGTGACTAATTTAGATTACATAGTATGATAATTATTATAAAAAAATAAACACCAATGTGAAATATATATAAAAGGGTAATAAAGAGCGATATATTTTATAATATCATAATTACAGATATAAAAAAGAATAAATATATAAAATACAGACAAAAAACTACTCCTACCATATAACCGACCCATTACTTTCATTTCCCACTACATCCTAATTCATTTTACAACATAGGATCCTAACTAATGAAATCATAAAAAGTGAGAACTATCATAAATCCCATAAATGTTTCCATTCACCACACATTCTAGGCTAAAATACACCCATTGCTATCACATTTTAGAAAAGTAATAACACCTCAAACTGGTATCTCATCAATAGGATAATCACCTTCCATATATGATCAATAATATGTGTAAGAATCCAAAATAATGAAAAATAATCAATAATCACTGAAATTCAAAATTATCCATGAGTTACATACTTACATACTACATTACCCTACTATAATCCCAATTCCACTACCATATACCACCTCACTACATATCCAAAAACCTATTCACATAACACTCACCCTTACAATAAGGTATCATGAACATATAAAACTTAAAACTCATTCAATCCTAATACATTTTATGAAACCCTTCCATACATACCAAAAAACTATCCCTTCATCATTAAATATTCACCAATCCAACCACACCTTGGTAGGGAAATGTAATCATGAATAACATCAACCACATTCCCTCCCCCTTTATGTGTTTTTCCCCTTCGTATAATCATATATCCACATCATCCTCTTCAAAATACCATACCATCAATATGTAATAGAATAGAATTATTAACTACTATTTCCTTGAATAATCCGCACTATATATCTAAAGCTCAATATCATTACATCACATCCCACCAATACCCCAAAGTTTCTTCCAAACCATCTTGTGCCTCCCCACTAATACCTCATAGGGTACACTAGTACACCTCGTACTATAATATTATGATTACACATACCTCAATCCATTATATCCCATAATGTTCCACCACTCAATTCCCTAATTTTCACATCGTTTCCTAGAAATAGTTTTATTATATTTTGAAAACAACATAGAAATGTCACATAAAGCAACACATTTCAAAAAAAATATCATCATAAAAATAACAACCAAGATTTATGGATGGGGTAACCATGTAAGAATAAATTTAGAAAATTTTCAACATTCAAATTCCCTCCATTTAACTTTTACCATTCATATTAAATTTAATATTATATTTATCACCAATATCCCATTTCATCCCATTCATTAATTTTTCCTCACATTTATTTTAAATAAAAAAATTCATTAGAATCATAAATAGTATATCAATTTTCCACCCCAATTTCAGAATTCATTATTCCATAAATAACTTGATGATTTCACCCATGTTTATTTCAAATTATTATTCCCTTATTTATTTATTTTTTATATTTCGAAGAAATTATCAATTGGGTTAAAAATAAATTCATTACATTTATAGATTATATATTTAACCAATTAATTTCATGTTTAATCACTTATCTCATTACCAATAAATCTTCTAAGCATGTTCATAATTAATCAAAATGTCACAAAAAATATCAAAAAGTTAGAAACCATTTTTCTTCCTCACCAATTCAACTTAATGGTGTTAAAACCAAAGGACCATAGGTTTAGACAATATCAAGACCATCATATAATAGCTATAATAATAATAATAATAATATTTTATATTTTAGATTTATTTAACCCCTTTCCCACTTCTTTATTTATGTAATTATTTATTATAATGTTGATAAGACATGATAATGGTTTCATCAAAAATAAAATCACAACAACATGCATCAATCATTAAAAATATCAATACCTAAAATAACTTCTAAGAAAACCATAAAAAAAATAACTCACATTTTCTTATTGTTTATTTCCATCCAATTAATAATATTATTTAAATTAAATATTCCATTAATATTTTTGGTTTCCATGTGTTATTCCTTCACCCCATAAACAACTAATTCTTATAAAGCTAAATTAAAAAATATAGAAGGTAAAACATGAAAACATTTTTTGAAGGGATGATAGTGATAAAGTGAAGTATATTCTATTATAAAATTTAAAAGGATAGTTAAGAAACACTCAGTCTCAACCAAAACATAAAAATAATATCCACAATCAAGGGTAATAAGTATAAAATGTTTTCATGATTCAGATCACGTATGTGGATGCTCAAAAAAACCATAACCATAGTGGCCCCCTAAAATAATTCAAACAATTGAACAACGTCTTAGATGATAAAATACCATGGAGAGAATTAATAAAATAGAGAAAAACTCACCTTGGATCATAAGGAACTGACCTCATAAAGATATGGATCAATACCAAGATAATTGACACTAAAAAGACTCTAAATAATTCCCCAAAATTTGCAAATATCTAAGGGATTAAATGGAAATGAGAAGGGATATCTAAATTATAACCATTTATAAAATTAGAATACCATAATGAATGATTTTATACCATATTTTAATGGCCGATTAAAATTAAAAAATATGGGGTAACCTAAAAGGAAACTCTGAAATGGGTCTTAATCAAATGAATCTTAAGATATCATAGTGAAAAGACCCATTCATAAACACGTTCAACCACCAAATTTGATAAAACTAACGGAATACCATGACATAATGTCTACATACATACTACAGTATATAGGCTCTAATAATTATCCTTCATGAAACATAATAAACACATCCTGAGTTACCCAAAATAATAAAACCCCCCAATTTAGGCCCCATATATTCTCCATGCCATAATGACCACTTCTACACCAAAATAGTTCTAATAATAATAGAGATCCCAAACCATCCATATAACAACCCTGCTCTTTATTACATATTTAAACATGATTTATTAGATAAAATTTCACTTAAGAGAACTCTGAGGATTGAGAGGTATAGTGTCTTGAGAAATTAGGAACATTACATGACAACTTATGATATAAAATAAAACATCTTTATTGAAAACTTCTTTTACATGACCACAAAATTCTTTTGTACTTAGCATTACATGGGATAACCTGAGGACATACATAAGAAAAGGGTGAGCTATAAATCTCAGTAAGGGAGTAAATAAGGAATACCATGATGAAAAAAGTACATGTAAAAAAATAGGCATATCAATGGAGCACAAGATAAACATAAACATAAAGTCATGATATAGCATGATTATCATAACATGGAAATGTGGAAACAACATAAAACATGATATTAGCATGAGCCAAAGCTCATTGCACATGGATTAACATGGGTAAACCATAATTGTACATGAATTAACATGATTAAGCTTAAATTACACTTTAATTATCATGAGTAAACCCTCATTGAACATGGTGTATCATGATGCTAAAAAATACCCAATGCATTGGAGTGCTATTAGGGCACACCCTTTATAAACATTTCACTTCATGCATAAGTGTGCCACATGAACCATATAACATTGAATCATTAAACATAATAAGTTATTCTATGATTAAGGAATATGTAATACATAAATTTATGCACCATTAAATATGTATATGTGAATAAAGGTGTGTACCCTTGACAGAAAAATGGGTATGGTTTTCACTACAGGATGATTTTGGACTAAAAAATGTGGTGCAATTTCGGCAACCTGACGACGTGACATAAAAATTCATAAAAATTATTGATAAGAGAGAATGGGGTCTCTCATAATAAGTACATGAAATTTATAGTAAGGGGTTAATATAGATACATGTCCCAACATAAAGAATTTTTAAATATAAGGCGTAACATAATAAAGAAACTTGAAGAAAGAGAAGAAATAGAACAACTCTTACGAAATTTCAGCATGGTAATGGGTGTATGTGGGAGTTATTAATGAGAGTTAAAGAGGTCTATAATCATTCAATAATAAGTATGGAAGTATGGAGGAGGAGATAAATTATACCCCAACATTTGTAATTGAAAATAAGAGGGTATATCGACATAAAGAAACATTGACAAAAATGTGAAAAGAGGAAATCCCTTACTTGAGTGTGTGACTTAAAGAGATTGGATAGGGGATTCATGAGAGAATTGGGATCCTTAAGTGGTTTATATAGAGATTAGGGAATAGTATGTATGTGATATAAGGATTTTGAGAGAATAGAAGTGTTATATTAGGTGGTTTTATATAGGAAATGTGAGGGTAATTGTTCAATATTTCACAAACTTAGGTTTTAGAATCTATTTAATTAAATATTCAAAACCATAAACCATCCAATTGTTTTTTCCCATGGGTTTTGGAAACGTTTAGTGGAAGAAATTAATTTATGAGGCCAATGGCCAAACATTTTAAAATATTAGGATTGCTAATGTGGAGTTGAGTCACACTCTCAAGGAAATCATTTTAAGATGTTTAAATATATTATAAGTCTTGGAGGCTCTACTAAGGATTTTTAAAATTAATAAAAAAATATAAAATCACATTATTTTAAAGGTAAAACATATATTGGCCGAATAACCATTTTATAGTATTTTATTACATCACTATTCGATCATTATGATGTTGTAAAACACCTTATATATTTACAAGGTATTTAATTTTTACCCAAAAAATCGATTATCTCAAAAAATTAAGAAAAATTAATCATTGGATTATTTAAGCATCCTTATTCCAAAAATAATATTAATTTTATCTAATTTTCAACCAAAATATGTGAATTTTCAGATTTAAAATAAAAAATGATATTTACTGAAGATTCATGGGTTTTGAGAAATTTTTTTTCAATCCTTAATAAATATTACAATTTTATTCATAAAATGTATACAATAATTTATATTTAATATAAATTAATTGAGTAATAATATTTTATTAAATTATTATTTAATTAAAAAGTCCACTAATTCATCAAAATAGATTTTTAAATTGAATTTAGATATTAACTAAAAATACTCTTTGTTATTTAAAATCATTTATGAAGTAATAATAATTAAATGAATATATATCCTTTATTCTATAGAAAAATAATGGAAATAGTCATAATGATAGGGTCTTGTACAATATCCCCTTATTACACTGGCATACGCCCCAAGAGTATGGTGTGCGACGGTGGGGATTTCTTGGGGCTGTTTGGTGAACATGATTTGGGCAGTGATCTCGACGAGCCTAAACTTCTCCCAGAAATAATTTTGATCATTATTATGTTATTGGATCTCGGCTTATTCATAGTGTTGGGAAAATCCTAGAAATGATATCTCCCTCAAAAGATCCAATAAATGGGATTCAAAGGGAATGATTCTACTAGTCTAGGCTATCACTTCCTTTGTCTGTGTTAAATTGTTTTTTTAAAACCCTATATATCTATCATGTGATAACTGTTCAATGGATATATTATTAATGGTAATGATACTTAAAGGTTATTTAAACCTAATAAAAAATTACATGTGTTTTCTATACCCATAGGATGTATAATTAAATAAAATAAATGGAATTTTTGTCATGAATTTTCAGGATGTTACATCATTCCCCCCATCAAGAATTTTTCTCTTGAAATTTCCTTTTCCCAAACTAGTATAGATGTGGGTAACTTTATATCATCACTTCCTCTAGTTCCCACATTGCCTCTTCAGGCTTGTGGTTTCTCCACAACACTTTGATGAGGGGAATTGTCTTATTTCGTAGAACATTTTCACTATGATCTAAGATCTTCACTGGCTTATATTCATATGATAGGTCATTCTCCAATGCTACCACCACTAGATTGAGTACATACAGTGGGTCAGGAATGTAATTCCTCAAGAGTGATACATGAAATACATCATGTACTTGAGACATGTTCGGTGGGTGTGCTAGTCGATAGGCCACTGCTCCAATGTAATCAAGGATCTCAAAATGTCTAATGTACCTTGGAATAATCTTTATATTCCTAAAAAATACTATAACTCTCTTCCATGGTGATATAAAGAGAAATACCATGTATCAAACATCAAACTCTAGTTCTCATCGACGATTGTTAGCATTGATCTTTTTTCAACTCTTTCACCTTTAATGTGATGCTGGATGGTCAAAACGTTTCTGCCATTTCTTCAACCATTTTTCAACCAAGAAGTTTTCACTCTCCAACATCATCCCAACATGCTGGTGTTCTGCAACTTTTCTCATCAAGGGAATAATAAGGATCCATTTGGACACTTGAGTGAAAAAAATTATTTTAAGAGAAATCAACAAGAGGAAGATGTTGATCCCATACTCCTTTGAAGTACATTGAGAATTCTCTCAACATGTCCTCGTGTTTTTTGATAGTTCACTCAGATTGGCCATCAGTTTGAGGATGATGAACCATATTGAAGTTCATCTTAGTATTAAGAGTGTGTTGAAGACTCTTCCAGAACATAGAGGTGAATATTGGATCTCAATCCAATAAAATCGATAGTGGTACTCCATGAAGCCTTACCATTCTCTAACGTATATCCATGCTAGTTTGTCCAATCATAAATCCAACTAAATAGAAAGGAAGTTCACAGTATTTGTAATACGATCCACAATAACCTAAATAGAATTGTTACCTTTGGATTTAATGAATGTCTAGTGATAATGTTTTTGGTGATTTTCTCCCATCTCCATGTAAGAATGGGTAATATTTTCATCATCCTTTTAGACTTGTTCCTCTCAGCCTTCACTTACTGACACACCAGACACTTTTATGTATACTCAAAGATCTCATTATTCATGTCATCCCACCAATAATTCTCTCAATGATCTCGATACATCTTTTTGTTTCCTTGGTGGATGTAGAAATTTGACCTATGTGCCTCATCTAAAAGTTAAATTTTTAACGCCAGGTTTGATGGAACACATAGTCTAGACTGAAATATCACAATTCTATATTCATTAACATTGAACTCAGAGAATTTACTTTTTTTGATAGTTTCACTTTGTTTTGAATTACCACATCATAATTTTGAGAACCCTTTAACATTTCCAAAATAAACTGTTGAGAAATCATTTGTGAAAGGGTTGATGTTTTTCCATTCAATATGATTCCAATGTCAATCTTCATAAAATCTATGAAAATGGGATCCTTTTCAATTCTCATCTATGATAGAATCACTGAGTCCTTCTTAGAGCACCATCATACTTGTTTTATTTCCCATAGTTTTAGTGTATTGAGAAGTCATAGTCTTCAATAATCTCTAACCATCTCCCTTGGAACATGTTTTCTCTTTTTGTGTGAATATATACTTGAGAATTTTGTGATCCATATATATTTCACACTTCTCCCAAAAGAGGCAATTTCACCAAATTTTTAAAGAAAATATTACTAAAACTGACTCCATATCATTTTTTGTATAGTTTTTCTTGTGAAATTTCAATTTACATGAAGCGTAGGCAATGAAATTGGTATTTTGCATCAAACCACAACCCATGCCCTTCTTCAAAGCATCCCTGAATACCACAAAACGTTATCCAATTGTTTGTATTGTGAGAATGGGGGTCGTGATAGTACTCCTTTTCAACTCCATGAATCTATATTTACATTCATCACTCCAAGAAAACTTTAATCCCTTCCGAGTTTTCATTGTAAGAGGGTTTGAAAATTGTGAGAAATTTCTCACAAATTGGATATAATATTTAGCTAACCCAAGGAAGCTCCAGATATCTGTCACAGATGTTGGCATCAGCCATCCCTCAATTTCATTTTTCTTGGAGGGATGCATAGATATCCCATTTAAAGTGATGATATGAACCAAGAATGAGACCTCCTTAAACCCGAACTCACACTTACTATACTTTTCATAGAGATTTTCCTTTCTCATGGTCTCTAGTTTAGTGCTTATATTCTCCTCATGATATTCCTTGGTTTTAAAGAGTATTTAAATATCGTGTATAAATACTACCATGAATTTTTTGAGGTAATATCTAAAGACTATATTAATCATGTCCATGTATATTTATAGAGAATTAGTGAGCTCGAAAAGAATTACTATGAATTTATAGTGAACGTACCTTGTACAAAAAGTAGTCTTGGGGATATCTTTCTTCTTCACCCATACTTTGTAATATCCTGACCACAGATCCACCATGGAGAAGTATTGTTCCCCATGTAGCTGATCAAACAGGTCATAAATTATTAGAAAAGGATAGTTTTTCTTTATCTTGATTTTTTTGAGCTCAAAATAGTCAATGCAAAGGTGCATTGACCCATCCATCTTTTTAATGAAGAGTAATGGTGCACTCCAGGGTGAAGAACTTGGGAATATAAACCCTTTATCCAAATTCTCTTATAGTTGTTTTTTTATATCCTCAAGCTATAAAAAATCCATTTTATATGGAGTCTTAGATATTGGAAATTCCCCAAGTATAAGATTAATATAAAATTCAACAAATCTTGTAGGAGGAAGACTAGAAAATTCATCAGGAAACACTTCAGCGAATTCCCTCACAATAGGCATGTATTCAAGGATGGTTTCTTCCTTAGACTTAATCATCAGATCAAGATACACATTCTCATAGGGAACTAATATTCATTCTTGAGATAATAGTGCTCAAGAAGATTTATCCTCCTCCTTGCGCTTTTATAGAATCCAGGGTTGATTCTCCATATAGAGAGTGATTTCCCTCTCATATAATTTATGTTAGATCTATATAGGGAAAGACAATCCATGATAAGAATTGCATAAAACTCCACCATAGGGTGTATGAAGAGCTTTTTTAGGAATTTCAATCCAGAAATTGTGATAGAGAAAGAGTTATATTCATGGGATGAAATAATTTACCTATTTTCCATTCTCATTGACATCTCTACTTCCATGATTTTTGGTAGTGTTGGGATTTGTTCAATTAAAATTTCGGGGTATAAAAGAATTTGTAGAAACAGAATAAAAAATTATTTTTGCTAATATTGAATGAATAACTAGAGTACTTTTCACCAGTTCATTATTGGGGCTTTCTTTAGCTATAGTGATGTAAAATGCTCTCTCCTACTACCTTGGAGGTTTTTGGTTTCCTCAATAAACCCTAGGCTTAGGGAACCAATTTGAAAATTGCCCTAGTTCTTTGTAGTTGAAGCAATGAACATTGCGTTGAGGGTTGAATGGAGTCTTACTATCCTCTATCATAGAAGAGGGTTTTTCTTCTTAGTAATTAATATTCAGGTTCCCTTCTCTTCAACACCTGATGCATTTCCTCATCCCCTTCAGGAAATTTTTGAGGTTCTTATTTCCACACCTTTGGAAAGTGGGGTGCGATAATTTCTTAGAACTATTATATTTATCCATTAAATTTCCAGAGTTAAATTCCATTTTCTTCTTCTTACCCATGTGATACCCTAGAGATTCTCCAATATTCATTTCAATTTTGAGGGCACATCATGCAATTTCATTATAACTATCGAAGTCACATATCGCTATAGCTTTCTATAAGCTAGGTTATATCCCACAACTAAAGTGGTCAACCTTGCATTTAGGGGTAACGACCAAGCCAGAGGCATATCATGAAAGCCTTGTGATGTTTTCCTCATACGCTCTGATGGATTCATCATCTTTTTTTCTTGAGTTCAAGGATGTCCCATTCCATCTTAATTCAGAGGGTGCAAAGAAAATATTTATCGATTTCCCCCCAAAAATCCTTCCATTCCAACACCTCAATCTCTTCTTCAGGATTAATATTTGTGATCAATGTCTACCATTGATCAACCTCACCCTCCAAATGATATTCATATAGAATTAACTTCTACTGTTCAGTACATTGATGGATAGAGAAGATCTTCTCAATAGAGTTGATACATTTTTCAGTGATTGAGGGATCATATGATCTAGTAAAAGTAGGAGGCCTTTGTCTAATGAAAATCTCGATTGCATCATGTTCATTCTTATGAGGGTTGAAAATTCCTCTTAACAAGGGTTTATATTCAAAACATGAGTTAACTAGGAGTGTATAGTGAAAATGTTTATGGTTCCCGCTCCCATCAAAATGAGTATCTCATTAGAACAATAATCACATTTATCTTCACATCTGTTGTTATCCTGATTCCTTGTATCACCAACCATTGGCTATAATAAATGGAAATTTAGGGGTAACACATAAAGGGGAATTCAATAAAAAATGGATAAATTATAAATTACATTTATTTCCTTTACTTATGAATTTATAAGTTTCAATCTAAGTTATCCATGAGCTATTTCACAACACATATTATTAGCGGAATTCTTTATCCCCTTAATAATGGTTCATACTAAGATAATGAATTTACCAAATAATATCCATCGGGAGTATCGAAAAAAGATTGAAAAAAGCCCTGTTGTCATTCACCAATTTCAATTTGAGTTTAGATCAAAGTGGTGTATTCAGGTTTTACCCCTAAATACATCTGTGCCAAAGCCACCTCTACTTTTTCATATCGAGATAGGGATTTATTTTTTTGATAAACCACTTACTATATACTCACAAAAATTTAGGGATATTTTTATTATACTTAGTCTTACCCCCAATGATTTCACTAATGTTTTCTAATCCTAATACAAAAAATAACTAAACCTATCCTCAGATACCAACTATAACAACCTGGAGCTATATTACATATTTAAACATGAATTATTATCTAAACATGCACTTAAGACAAATATGAGGATCGATAGGTCTAGTGTATTATTAAAACAAGAACATTACATGAGAAATTAAGTCATAAAATACAAAATCATTATTGAAAACTTCTTTTACATGACCACAACATTCTTTCGTACTTATCATTGCATGGGATAACTTGAGGACATACATAGGAAAAAGGTGAGATATAAAGCCAAGTAATGGATCAAATAAAGAATAAAATGAATAATACAGTACATTTTAGAAAATAAAAATATAAATGGATCAAAAGAGAAACATGAACCTAAATACAAGATATATCATGATTATCATAACATGGAAATGTGTTAACAACATACATCATGATATTAGCACGTGCCAATGATAATTGCACAACGATTAGTATGAGTAAACCCTCATTGCCCTTGAATTAGCATGATAAACCCTAATTTCACTTTAATTATAATGTTTAAACACCCTTTGAACATGAAGTATCATGATACTAAACATTATCCATTTCATTGGAGCGCTATCAGGACACACCCTTTATAAACATTTCATTTCATGCATAAGTGTTCCACATGGACCATATAACATGGAATCATTAAACAAAATAAGTTATTCCAAAATTAGGGAATGTGGAATAAATAAATGTAACTACCATTCAATATTTATATGTTAATAAAGGTGAATTACCTTGATAAATTAATGGGTATGGTATTCTCTACGTGATCATTTTGTCTTGGAAAATTATGGTGCAATTTCGACAGCCTAACAATGTGACATAAAAATTCATAAAAATGGTTGATGAGAGATAATGGGATATATAATAATAATTAAATGAAATTTAAAGTAATTGGGTCATATAGATACATTTCACAGCACATTGAATTTTGAAATAAAAGGTCAAACATTACAAAGAAACTTGAAGAATGAGGAGAAATTGAATAACTTTTACGAAATTTCGGCATGGTAATAGGTGTACATGGGATGGATTAATAAGAGTGAAATATGTATCTCATAATTCAAAAATAATTAGGTAATTATGGGTTTGGTGTGGAATCATACCCGAACATTTTTAATTGAAAATAATATGGTATATCAGCAAAATGAAACTTGGACAAAAATGAGAAAGGAAGAAATACCTTACTTGAGTGTGTGAGTTTAAGAGCCTAAGGAGGGACTTCATGAGAGCTTGGGGAGCCTTGGTAGGTTCCTAGAAAAAGTAGGGAAGCGTTTTTATGTGATACAAGGATTTTGAGTTATGATAAGTGTGAAATTTGGTACGATTATATAGGAAATTAGAGGAGAATTCTTTAATATTTCACTGACATTGGTATTCGAATCTACATAATTAAATATTCAAAACCACAAACCATCCCATGATTTTTCCCCTGGGTTTTCCCAAAATAGAGTGGGAAAAATATTTTATAAGTCTAATGGAATAACATTTTAAAATATTTGGCTTTATTATGTGGAGGTGAGTCACAATCTCAAGGAAATAATTTTAATATGTTAAATTATTTTATAAGTCTTGGAGGGTTCACAAAGGGTATTTAAAATTAACCAAAAAAATACCAAATCACATTATTCTACAATTAAAACATATATTAGCCAAATATACATTTTATAGTATTTTATTACATCAGTATTGGGTCATTATGATTCCATAAAATAGTTCATATATTTATAAGGTATTTATTTTTTACCCAAAAATTATATTGTCTTAGAAAAGTATGAAAAATTCCCCATTGGATAATTTTTACATCTTGATTCCAAAAATAATTTTAATTTTTTTGTATAATTTTATAAATATGTGAATTTTAACTTTTAAAATAAAAATCCAAATTAATTAAAAATTCACGGGTTTTGACAAAAATAGTTTTCAAACATTAACAAAAATTACAAATGTATTCATATAAATTATATGATAATTTATATTTAATAAAAATTAATTTAGTAATAATATTGTATTAAAATATTATTTAATTCAAAAACACATTAATTCATCAAAATATATTTCTTAATTGAATTTAGATATTAATTAAAAATTCTATTTGAGCTTTATAAACCATTTACAAAGTAACAATAATAAAATGAATGTATATTATTTGTTCTATACAAAAATAATACACATATTCATAATGATTGGGTGTTGTTAAAAATAAATTTATTACCCCAGCATATTCCCTAAGAGTATGATGTGTGATTGTGGGACTTTCTTGGGGCTATTCGGTGAACATGATTTGGGCCGTGATCTCGATGAGCCTGAACATCTCCCATAAACAGCTTCTCTCATGCTTAAGTTGTTGGATCTTGGCTTGGGAATGGTCTAGGTAAAAGCATAGAAATTATATATCCTTCAAAATATCTAATAAATGGGCTTCAAAGGGAATGATCCTACTTTCCGAGGCCATCACTTCCTTTGTTTGTGTCAAAAAGGATTTGTTAAAACCCTGTATACTAGTCATTCAATCACTATTTAACGGTTGTATTATCAATGGTAATGATACTTAATAGTAATTTAAAACCAATAAAAAGAGTTCATGTGTTTTTTATATCCATAATAAATTTAATAAAATAAAACAATGGGCATTTTATTCATGAATGTTTGGGTCATTATAATTCACTTGGAACACCACATCCTAGATGAGTAAACTACACCAAAACATATCCATTAGACTGCACCACTATAGAGAAACATATCCCTCTACATCACAAGCTTGAAACCAACTAAACATTTATCTTAAAGACAACCTTTTAATTATATATTATATTCCTAGAATATCCATGACACACAATACATAATGTTAGAGGTCAATTTTTTAGGCCATTTCATTAACACAATCAAAACTTCTAACACACGAAAAACAATATAGAGGTCCATGGATATCTTGTCCTAAATATTTGACACCTATAAAATGACTATCAACCTCACTGTTTTAGACTATAATCATGATTAAAAAAATTAATTTGACTAAAATTCTCTTAATATATCTCCTGAATCTGAATTATTGGATGATTCAACTATACATACATTTATAATTCCTCAATTTAAATGAATATCAATTACATCCCAAAAAATTAATTACCCTAGAACCTATATGTATAGTGTATTTAGAAAATATATAAATAATTATCTTATTTTACATCACTAGGTATATTTTTACATAATTGTACCATACATGACCACCTTTATTTGAATATTATATGTTATAGTCATCATCATAAAATATGGAATGTAATAATAAGAAATGCGTGACATCATAGACTTAATAAATTTAAACATAAGAGATATTAATCAAGAATAGTTGAATACAAATGGGATCATAATTTTGAAAAAGATAAACTTATGGGCATGAGATGATATTCAATTTATATGATCATAAAAAAAATAAAACCATACTGAATAAAACATATAACATAAAACATGAATCATGATATAAATAATTGTTTCTTACCATAAGAATAAATTACTAGAATGTATAAATAGAATAAAAATATAAAAATATAGGGGGATATAAAATATGAATATGGAATTACATATAAATGTGGAACAATCATAAGCATAGAAAATAATATATTATTTCAATGGAAATTTTTAACACCATTATCACGTAGTGTATAGAGTCCCATAACATAGTGGATTGGGTTCACTAACCATTCCAATAAACATAATGGATTGGCTTCTCTCCCACATCATAAAAAATTTATTTCATGACATATAAATATTTACCAAATTTATTACCAGAATATATAATTTCATCACATCCTATCACATAATTATAAACATACATATGTGTCCCACATGAACATAAAATCATTTATAAATTAATCCTAGGGTAATTAACCCATGATAAATAAATGAGTTTAATAAAATTCCAGAAAACGTAAAATTAATCAACTTAGAGAGTGAAATTGGATGGTATCATTAAAGCATATCCTCAGTGAAACATAATCAAACATTAAATGATATTAAAATAGATAAAAAAAATATATAATATAATTATAATGTTTCAAAAAATATAAGAATAAATATAATTTTCATTTAGAAAATTTATAAAAAAGAAAAAATTAATAAATTATGGAAATCTAAAAATATTATGAATGTAAATAAATTATAAAATCAATTTTCATGAGAAGTTATAAAGGAAGATTTGTGAAAAACATGAAGAATACTATTGGGAAAAGTAACATTTTTTTTAAAATATTACATTATTTTTTAAATAAATTCAAAGTAAATAGTAAATGGAAATAAAAAACACATAAGTATGAATAAGAAAACACAAATCAGTATATAAAAAGCAAGGAAATAGGGGAAAATATTCTCGAACTAAAATAAGAGATAAGTTCAGTTTTACACACAATATTAAATTCCTGTGAATTAAAACCTATTAGGTGAATAAATGAAAATAATAAATTGAAACCCCAAAAATAACTATAGGAGAAGAATATGGATTGGATTTTAGAGTGAAATTGAAAAAACCCTAGATTCAGTGAAATATATTTTTTCAAATAAATTTAATCTTTTGTTATTTTTCATTTCATGCAACAATGAGTTTAGTTTTCATTACAAGAAAACGTGATATTTTATTAAGTTTCATTAACAATTAAGTACTACTTTCGTTACACGAAACATTAAGTTTATCTTGTGTTACATAGAATAATGAGTTTATAAAAAATGGGGAATACTATTAAAATATTTTTATCTAATATGATAATTATCACATAGCTATTGGAATTATTGATATGAAGCGTATTATGTAAATTATGATAATATATGGTTTACAGATGTATATAAAATTAATTATATGTTAAAAAATTAAACAAACAAATGAAAATAAAAACTATTTTAAAAGAAAGTAAATCTTTTCTGAAAATTATTTTGATGAAACATACATGTTTTACCTCAATAAATTTAAAAAATTACCTTTGGTGAATGATTTTAATGAAATTTAGGCATTATATATTCAATTTAATGTATAAAAGTTTTCTTATGTATTTTTCTAGATAATAGAAAAGTAATAATCCATTTTTCACTTATTAAGTCAATTTTTCTAAAAAATATTTTGTCGTATTTTTTATATTTATTTTAAAATTAATTTTTGAAAAATTTTGAAAAATTTTATGAAAAAGTAAACTTAAATTTTTAAATTATAATTCCAAAATTATCTTGGAATTATTTTTTTTAACTTTCTGAAATGGTAAATTTTTCAATGAATTGTGAAAAATAGTTGTTTTTATTAAGAATTTTCACTTCATCCAAAAATATTTAACACATAATATTTTTCTAAATTTGATTTTAAAAGTAAAATTGGTTCAATTATATATATATTAATCCAATTTAGGTCATTGAAATCATTTTCTTGTTTATTGTTTATATAAAAATGTTATAATCTTTTCAAAATGTTCTCTTTAAGAACTCGCTTTCTCGTCACATCTACAGGATTAATTTTAAATTGAATTTTCCACTTATGTCAATGTAACATCAGAAAGTGTATTCCATATTTATAATTATAATTATTCATTTTATCTAATTAGTTAAAATTAAATTTTTTTTCATAATTTATAGTAAAAATTGTAAAAACTATTTATCACGATTATAGTAAAGATGGGTTTACCATGGGTTAAAATAAAATGATAAGGATACAAAATGACCCAAAAAATGTCCAAAAACAAATTTATGGAAATATTTTGACATTATATATTTCATTTTCTATAATATACCATTTTGGAGCCTCATGTCATGTAAAAAATGTGGGCACAACGTTGTATTTTCAAAAATTACAAGTGTGTCACTCACCTCACTTATAAAATTACAGCCCTCTTTTCTCCACTTGACACAAAAAAAACATTTGTTTCAGCCTATAGTTAACCAAATAACATCTTTAAATTATTCCTCTCATCCCATAAGATATAGTTTTTTCATAAATGAATCATAATAATTCTTTTGGTGGAAACCAAAAGAAGTTTCTTGAAGAAGAGGTAACATCCCTAATCAATCATTTTATCTTATTTATTCTTCCACATAATTTGGTTATTATTATACCATTATGATATAATAGTATCATTATCTAACATATAATTACATTTTATTCTATTAATTTCATAACTTAAATCATTATCCTCTTCTATAAAATCTGTTATAAAATCATTATTGGTGTTTACAACAAACTACCACCTCACAAATTGAGGTTGTTCATTTTACATCACCAAATATTAGGAATGTATATATTTTTTTATTTATTTTTTATATAATATATTTCTGATATTATTGTGCTGTTGGAATCATGATATCACTTGCTCCTTACATTTCATTCTATGGGAATATAGTAATGCTGAGTGATGTGATTTGTTCCCGCTTTACATGGAAGGAAAAAAGGATGGGTTTGATAAACATATGTTATATATATATGAAATTAAAATGATTATTTAATGTTAATATATTATTTAACATTTTTTCATTTCATCTATTTATAAAATGGGAATAGAATTCATGCGTACATATGACTTACCTTCGCCATGAATGATGTATTTCATTTTCTATCTCACAATTTTATGGACCACTAAAGATAAATGTATGCTGAATATATATGATATTTATATAATAATTAATATTAGGGATATTATGGATCCAAGAAAAATTTAATATTACAAAAAATATTACAAATAAAAACATACACGAAAAACAAAGTAGTTATTACACAAAACATGATTTTTAAAAGGGATTATTGATAAATGTGTAAGAAAAGGTCATATATAAATCATATATGGTATGTTAAAAATGAGTATGGTTATTTATTAAATATGTAACAAACTTATATTTATTGTAAATGGTGTTCAAACATGTATTAAGGATGGTGAGACTTAAGGTAAGGGATTTTTCATATCGCTTTCTACTACTCTAAGACACATTCCATATTCAACACTAATTTATTTTATGATTTGTATATACTTTACATGAATTTATTTTATGATTATTCAAATTATTATTATTTATATTTACATATCAATTATAGTATCTATCATTCATAGGGTTTACGGTTCAAAATTTTACAATGTAGTAATGGATTTTTGTCTCAAATTTCGTTCTTTGGGACATAAATTATGTTATGAACGTATCTTCTTCTATCAGGTGTATATACTAACCATTTGACACGTTATATCATAAATATCATTTTATTCATGATATTATAATATTAATTTTTTTTTATTATTTTAGGGGTATTATAATTCAATGTTACCATAGGGGAAAATATTTTATGTCACAATCTCATCGTTTATTAGGATTGTTTAAGATTATGCTTATAGTGATGAAATATAATTATATTGATCTCAAAAAACTCATTAACATTATTATAATCTCTTTATTATATGATAATACTTGTTTCCCTTCATTTTAGTATCCTTATATACTCAAGAGTTAATTTTTTTTAAGAAAAATAGTCTTTATTTCACTCTTCATTCAAAAAAATTCATATAAACAATGTTTTCTAAATATATTTTCAAATTTTGTTTTTGAAAATTCATAAAATTATTTATTAAATATATTTTTATGAAATTTTTATTTTTAATTTTTTTTTGAAAAAAATATTCATGTATTTTTCCAAATAATGCTCATTTTGATTTTACTGGAAAAATAAAAGGAATACTTTTTTTAACATGTATAGGATAAGAGGTATTTTCCATTATTAGGACCATTATTTTATCTTGAGCTTCTTTTATAATATTTAAACTTTATTTTCAACAAAAAGTAATTTCAAAATTATTTCTTTTTTAAAAAGTTATTTATAATGTGGAAATGATATTTTCTTCAAGAAATGGTTTAAATTATTATAAAGCTTATTTTATAAGTTTAAAAAGTTTTTCTCATAGATAATGATTTCAAAAATGTTTTTTGAATTTTTAGTTTTAAAAATTGATTATCAAAGAATATTTATTTTCCTCAAGAAATTTTCCATGTGTCTTTTGAAAATAATCTTCCATTTAAAACCAAATCCTTTGATGTTACTTATTCATTACTGGGGATATGATCCAATAATAAAATTCTTATTATTTCTGAATATGGTTTATATTTTTTATGAAAAGTTTTTTATGAAAACTACTTATATTATAAGGGTTATACGATGAGTAAATTCTTATAAAACATACTTCTTTTCATGAGTTATACTATGATGAAATGTTGAGAGGATTATGAAACATGTCTCTTTACCATAGGTTATGATATGATAAAATATTTAAAAACCCATTTTATTTCATGGGTTATGATATAAGTAATTTTTTATGATCTTATTTCATAAAAACGTTTGAATTAAATTATGTGATGTGTGGAACCAATATCTTCCCCTTATGAATTAGGTAAAAATTTATATCTCATGTGATATATATGAGTGGAACAAGATGTGAACTGGTTTTAGTAAGGGACATTGGCCAATTTTATGGTCTTGGGAGTGATCACATTATACCATTATAGCCTTTTATGTGATCCTTGATTAATATGGAAATGATTTTCTATACCTTTATATATACCACAATTCTATTTCTTATGTCAATTTTATGCTCTCATTGTTCATGTTCCTTGATTTCCATGTGAGTAATTTCTTATAAATTTCTAATATTTATTCCATTAGTCATTATTATTATCATATATATAATTTGTATTTTTTAAAATGTTATGCTCATGTTATTTTACCCTTATGATCATTTTATAATTATGTATCTCCCTTTTTTACCCTTACTGAGCATATGATCTCACCCTTTCTTAGGTTTCATTTCCCCAGGTTATGAAAAAAGGTTTTAAGTAGGGTATATTTAATAATATTACTTTTTGGAAAGATATTTTTAGGATATATTTAATGAAATTATAAGATTATATATCTAGTCTCTAAAGACACTAAACTATTACAATCTTAAAACACGTGTTTGTGTAATATAAGGAATATTCATCTAAGAAGATGTAATATATATGTATAAAATTCCTAGGTCACTCTACTTGGTATAAGGTGGTATTTTTTGTTTATATTTGGAAACTAGGATGATAAAACTTCAGTGAAATACCTTAGGATATTTATATGGATATGTTTAGGCATGTTTCTATGGATAATTCTAAGGATTATTCAATTTATTGGAAAATTTCATGGATTTTTGGTAAAGGATTGAGTGAGTGGTTTACTAGAAAATACATACCTTTATGGACACTACATGTTTATGTGGTTTCATTACATAGGTACTTTGGGGTAAAAAATTGGAAAAGGGTGAGTTAAGATTGACTTGATCTCCACCTAGGTCTTTAATAATGGGCCTTGTTGCACACCTAGTTTGACACTACCGATGGATATGATTTGGAAATTCACAAAATATCTACAAACCATTATGAAGGATTTAAATAATGTCCATGAATAACATAGTTTAAACCTATTGTTCTATATATTTCAAAAAAGGTGAGACGATTCAGACATACTAAAATTGATTTTTTAGGATTGGGTGGCTTCCTAATTTGAATATTGTTACTTAAATTATGTTATATTTTTTTTTGTTTCATTCAATGTATAGATCCTAAAAGAATCATGTTAATTCTAGGTGTGATATAAATTCGAATTAGTTTACTCCTGATAAGACTAAATTTATGGGAGTGGGAATAAAAAATCTTGTTGCTATAGACACGCAATTTTCATAGAATGTGAATCTGGATAAACTTCCAAATGATAAAATGAGGGAATAAAATTCTGTTGGGCCCTTCATGAGCCAAAAAAATCCATCTTCTTATAGTGGTTCTATTAATATAGTTTTCTTTAAGAAATGAGTCAACACCATTGAAAATATATTTTCCATTATCTAGTTTTTGGAGAATGAAAAAGTCATTTAAAATGTCTATCATTTGGAATGTGAAGCAGATCAATGATGAAATCTCATAATTAATAAAAGGGAATATATAAAATTGACTCCATGGAGTGGGATGGGTTTAATAACTTATTTTTCAATAATTAATTTGCTCATATTCTTCTCATGAAAATATAAAAGAAATTCGTTGAGATAAAGAAAATGTATGGTTAATCTATTAGTCCCTACGATGATAATTTTTCAAGACATACATGATATGATACTATTTTAATAATTAGTATAGAAAGTAAAATTGATTGATCGTTTAGTGTATTAAGACCAATTTGTTGAAATGAAATGGTTATAAGAGACCCTAGTAGCTATAAATAATCCATTCAATGTGAATATAAGGTAAAAATGGAAATTGGATATTCAAACCATTACCATGGGTTTGATAATAAAAAGTATATTGAGGATCATTAGAGATTTAATAAATAACATAGTGGATATAAATTTTAGTCACTTTCATGCAATAAATGTGGAGAGAAGCACTCAGGTATATGGTTGTGTGGAAAAAGAGGGTGTTACAAGTGTGGGAAGCCATACCATAAATAAAAATAATACAGAAATGATGTGAAGAGTCTTGTCAATGAAATGAATATAAATAGATATTAATAAAATTCACGACCCACACTTTAGTGTTACAAGATCAAGGAGTTTGGGAATTATGAGAATAAATTACCCAATATATGGGATAACTAGGATTATAAACCAAAACTACCTTTGAAAAAAAAGGAAAAAGGAAAATATTATGAAATCAAAATGGTCTAAATGAATCATGATAATTAGGGCACACGTATCCTCTACTCTATATTTGTGAATTTATTATTATTTTTGTATGATTAATCCCTATGAAAATCTTATTATTCATCATTTAGTGAAATTTCATGTGATTTTGAGAGTTCATTATCTATATTTAAATGGATTATGAAATAATGAAATCAAATTTGATATTCTATCAGTATAAGGATAAACTAAATATTCAAAAGGAAATGATTTTGTATAAGATAAGAGTTTATTTATGGAATAAAAGGTAAATTATCTTTTGGAATCATATATGCCTATAAATAAGATTAAACTAATAGTTATTGATACTATCATGGTTTTATGGGTTTATGATTTATCATAAGTTAAAATTCATTAACATCTATTTTTCGGATTTATGTGATGGAGTTTTATCAACATTAAAGAAATTTTAAGATTCAATTATTAAAATACAACCCTTTCATTTAGTATATGTTTTAGTGTCAAATTTATTTGATAAGGAATTCCTTCTCACTTTGAGGACATATGATTAAAGTACTATAAACCTTTAGGGTTTATCATATATTTGATGTCAAGTTAATTATGGTTTATAGTTGACCACCTTACAAATTCAAAACATTTCATTTCTATCAGATAATATTTAACAATATATTCTCTTTACAGAATATACATTAAGGATTTGGTATTGTTTTATGGAGTGGAAATTTAAATTGTATCTAATGGGATCCATTTTTTACCATGATTTTTTGTGTGGAATTATTCATTAAGACCAAGATAGGAAATTGAGTTTCAGTACTGAGTATCATCCTCAGACAGATGTATTTTAAGAGGGAACAATTAAAACCCTAGAGGATATGGAAAGATTTTATTTTATAGATTTAAAATGTTGTTAGTATCAAAAAAAATCTCAAGTAAATATTTCATAAAAAATATCTTTCACTCAAGAATTAATATGTATCTTTATGAAGCCATTTACCAAAGGAAGTGTAAAAATCAAACATACTAGAATGAAGTTGTTGAAAAAAATCTATTAGGACCTGAGGTAGGTGAGGATATGGGAGAGAAGGTTATAACCATTCATAAATGTGTAATGAATAGAAAAATTTTCTAGAAATTTTATAATGATAATAATTGATGCGATCAGAAATTTTAAGTTGTTTAGAATGTCTTTCTATGAATTTCGATGTGGAATAAAGAAGGAAAAAGACCCTAAGTATATTGGCCCCTTTCTAATACATGATAACATCAGGACAATATATTATCATTTTACACTTCTACTGAACCAATATTAGGTTAATAAAGTGTACCATGTACCTGTCACGATTAATTACATACCAGATCCATCACATACACTAAAATAAGTGTCTGAACCACTAGAGAATGATATTTCTTATAAGGAACAATCAATTGTGATTTTGGAGCATACAGAGAAAGTTCTACAAATTAAGGCCACTCACTTGGTCAACATTTTGTGACAAAATAACCAAATTTATGAATATATGTGGGAAAATAGGGATGAAATGATGCAAAATTATCACCAGTTTTACATAAAAATATGTTGAATTTCTAGGCAGAAATTCATTTTATGGGGAAAAAATATTACACCTTGAGATTTTTTGAAATATATATTTTTTAAATATCATTAATATTTTTGATATTTTGAGTTAACCAAAAAGAACTATATTATATTAAATTACATGAGAAATGGATTTTCTATTAAATTACACCCAACATTGAGTTTAGATTAAGTTACATGGAATACTACATTTAGCATGTCTTACACATAACATAGAGTTTTTAAAAAACAATACATAGTATTAAAATGTTATAATTTAATAACATAGTTATCCAAAAGCCTTGGAATCTTCCATATGAATTGGGCTAACTAAATTATGAAAATATATATTTTACAAATTTATATAAAATTAATCTTTAGTGATCAATTAATTAAAAAATTAAAATAAAAACCGTTATAAAATAAAGGAAATCATTTTCGGAAAACTATTTTTTATGCACCCAAACAAGATTTACCTAAATAAATTAAACAAATAACTTTTGGGAAATTATTAAAATGAAACAGATATATTATATTTATATAAAAGTTTTAACATTAATATTATGTGTTTTCTATATAATGGATAATAATTAATAAAATTTTTAGCTTAAAACCCACTTTTTTTCTTCTAAAAGCATCTTTGTTTCCCTTTGCACACTTTATTTTAAATATTTTTTTTTTCAAATTTTAGAAAATTTATTTTAAATAATATATTTATTTTTTAAATCATTTTCTCAAAATTATCTTTGATTTAATTTCTAATTATTTTTTGAAAAGATAAAATTATAAATAATTAATGAAAAATAATGGTTTTTATTAAGCATTTTCCATACTTTTAAAATATTTAAACACAAAATAATTATTTTAAAATAGTTAAAAAGTTAAATTAGTTAAATTATATTTCAATTAATCAAATTTAGGTTATTTTAGTAATTTTAATTTTAAAATTTAATATAAATTATTTTTAAACATTTGAACATTTTCTCTTTGAAAACCCGTATTCTCGTTATGCAAGTGGGATTAATTTTAAATTAAATTTGAAAACTTCTATGAATTGATTTTGGATAAATTTATTCCATATTTTTAATAATAATTATTAATATTATACAATAAATATACTTTATTTTTAATCATAATTTATAGTAAAAAAATAAAAAATTCCTTATCTTGGTTAAGGTAAAAAAGGGATTATCGAGGTGTTAAACTAAAATGATAAGTGTTAAAAACGACCCAAAAATTTTCCAACACATAATTTTTGGAATATTTTAGATGTTATGTCTTATAGATTATATATTCTCCCATTTTTCTCATTTTTTCATGTGACAAATGTTGGTAGAACATTCTCTTTTCAAAAATTACAAGAGTTCCACACACATTGCTTTTAAAAGGCCACCAGCTCTCTTTAACTATATACACTTCCAAAACTATTTGGATCATAAAAGACCTATCAATATAAATTACTTAATTACCTCTTCTCATCCTATAAGCCTATATTTTTTCATAATTCCATCTTAATAATCCTTTTTGTGCAATTTAAAAGAATTTTTCTGATGAAGAGGTGACATACCTAATCAAGAGATTTATTTTATTTATTCATCCACCTCTTTAAATTATAATTAAATCATAATTATATAGTATTTTAAGTATAAAATAAATAAATAAATGTTATTATGTTAATTTAATAACCTATATCCTTCTCTCCTTCCATCAAATGGGTTACAAAATCACCATTCTTGTTTATTGAGGACTACTACATCAAAAACCAATGTTATTCATTTTCCTTCACTACCTAAAGAGGGAGGATATAATGATAGATTTATTTTTTATATATGGTATTTATGATATTATAATGAATTAATAAACAGTATATCACCTTTTCTTCTTACTTTCTATTCTATGGGAATATGACAACATCACTTGGGTACACGGTGGACTACCGCCATGTAAAGTGATGTGATTCGTTCACACTTTACATGGAAGGTAATAAGGATGGTTTAATGAAAATATGTGATATATATATGAAATAAAAATTATTCTATCATGGTAATATATTTTTTACCTTTATTTCATTTCATCTATTAATAAAATCGAAACAACATTTATTTGTATATATGATATACCGTATCCATTTATGATGTGTTTCATTTTATATCTATAAATTTTATGGATAACTATAAATACATTTATGTTGAATATATAAAATATTTATATCTTCGTTAAAATTATGGATATTATGGAACCATTATCAAATTAATTAGACCAAAAAAATATAACAAATCAAAATATACATGGAAAGCAAGACAATTATTACCCGAAATGAGATTTTAACAAGGAATTATTGAGAAAAAGATAGTAAAAGATCATAAGTAAATCATATATGAGTTGATACAAATGGGAATGGTTATAAAATATATTTATAATAAAATTAAATTTATTATACAGGAGGTTCAAATGTTAATAAAGAAGTTCATACTTAAGGTAAGTGATTTTTGTCTCACTTTTTTACATCTGTGAGACACATGCAATATTACCCACCTATTTATTTTATGTTATATATATTATACACAAGAATTTATTTTATCTTTATTCACATAAAATGTATTTATATTTACATACCATTTTTGGATCACTCTTTCATGGTGTTTACGATTCAAAGGTTACCAAAACGGTAAGTGATTTTTGTTACAATTTTCTTTGTTTGAAGAATAAGTTATTTCATGCACCAATATTCCCATATGAGGTGTATATAATACCACTTTAAAAATTTATATAAATAATATAATTCTATTCATGATATTATATGAATAATTTAATTTTATTCTTTTATCGGGATTATAATTCAATGTTACCAAAGTGGAAAAGATTTTATGTTACAATCTCAAAATTTATTGGGATTATTTTTTACTATACTTCCAATGATAAAATATTATAATATATCACCAAATAAAATCATTAAGTTTTTATTATATAGTTATTTTTCTAGAATTAAATTTTTCCCTCCATTTTCATATCCTTATATACTCAAGAGTTAAGATAAATATTTTTAAGAAAAACCATCTTCATTTATCTCTTCACTTGAAAACCCTTTTTATTATAAAACCCTACTTTCTATAAATTATTTCAATTTTTTTAAATTCTTCAAATGATTAAAATAAATAATTTTTCCCCATTTTTTTGTTTTTATATATTTTTTGAGAGGAATATTCCTATCATTTTCTAGACAATACCCATTTGGGTTTTAATAAAAATGTTAAATTAATATTTGTTTTAATGTGTACAACATGAAGAAAATTTCCTATAATAATGAAAATTATTTGGTTTGATGATCAATTTATAATTTTTCAATTAAATATTAAAATAAAAGTATTTTCAAAATATTTTATGTTATAAAATGCGTTTTTTAATGTGGAAATGATGTTTTTCTCAAGAAATATTTTAAATTAATTTAAAGCTTCTTTTATAAATTTCAAAGTTTAATTTCAAAGAAAAGGTTTCCCAAAAATTTTTATGAATTTTTATTTTTAAAACGTGATTTTGAAAGAAAATTTACTTTCGTCAAAAAATTTTAAAAATGAAACTTTAATAATATTTTCTATCTAAGATGAAATCTTTTTATGAAACTTATAGTTTATTGCAGATATAATCCAGTGATTCCATTTTTACTCTTTTGTTGGATGGTTTATATTTACGATGATAAGATTTTTATGAAAACCATTTTTATTCCACAGGTTATACCATGATTAAATTCTTATGAAACTTAATTCATTTCATGGGTTGTGTTATGATGAAATTATGAAATGAAAATGAAACCTCTCTCTTTTCCACAAGTTATAATATGATGAATTGTATATGGAACCAATTTTATTTCATTGGTTATGATATGATTAATTTTTTATGATCTTTCAGAACATATATTTATGATTTTCATTATGAGATGGGGGGACCTATATATCCCTCCAATGCATTGGAAAAACATTCACATCTAATTAGATAAAAAGTTATGGAATGGGTTTTGAACTTGGTTCATTAAGGTAAATTTTCTATTATAACAGTATTATGAGTGATGCTTGACTACTATGATGATTTGGGGAGTGGACTCATTTTACTATGATATCCTTGGTAGTGAATGTTTACTACTATAGAAATGATTTTATATTCTCAATTTTAAGCCACAATTCGTTATCTTATGTCTATGTTATGCTCTCGTTGTTCATGTAACTTAATTTACTTAGGATTCATGTATTATGAAATACCAATATTTATGAAAGGACCCAAAATTTAGATCTTTTATATGCAGGGTAGGGAATTCAAATGTTATCCTTGTGATCTGATTATATAATGCTCATGTTATGCTTATATATCTTCCTTTATTAACCTTACTGGGAATCTGAGATCACCCATCTATTATGTTTCCTTTCCCTATGTTATGAAGAAATGGTTTAATTAGGGTTTGTCTAAGAAGAATACTATTTGGGAAGATATTTATGGGATATGTTAATGATCATTCATGAAATTAGAAGATTGTGTACCTACTCTCCAAAGAAACAAAAAAATTATTGTCCTCAAGAGTGTGTTTGTGTAATGAAAAAAAGATTCATCTAGAAATATTTAATATTTATATAGTAAATTACTAGGTTGATGTTGAAATACGTACAATTTACCCTAATTTAAATTTAACTATATAAAATCTTGGTATCAAAGTGAGATTTGAATTGAATCCCTCAAAAATTTTGTATCATTTGAATCAAAAGTCCACTAAGAAGATAATCAGAGATGGATGTTAAAACACCTTAAATTCAATGAATATTATATGGAAATAAATCTATGGGTTAATATATAAAAAATAAAAAATAAAACATGTGGTGAATAAGGAGCATATCTCAATAAGGAAAACTTGAGAAGAGGAACCCTTAATGTTTTATATTTCTTATTTGAAAGTGATTTGGCCTCCTGTATAATAAATATACCATATTAATCACTTATTTTAAAGACATATTATTATTTATGTTCTTTTATAATATTAATTTATAATAATTTATAAAATATATATTGTCATTTTATGTTTTTTTCTTCATCATATGTTAAAAAATTTTATGGTTTTGAAAAATGTTCTTAATGTCGATGCCAATCCTTGATTATTGATAACAGATTCATCATTAAGGGATTACTAATTTTAGTTGAATTATTGTATTTAAGTGATTTTGGAAGTCACATATTCATTTATTATATGGTATGGGTACAATGTCTGAGAATGGAATACACAACAAGTATGCTTCCTATAATTTAATGATAATAATGAGTTATATTAGATTGGATAATATTTTTTGTTTCACCACTCCAACAATAATTTATTAAACTAAAAAACTAATTTCATAATCATTTGTAAGAAATATATTTTAGTCAAGAATTTTTGGAGAAAATTCTTGAGATTTATGCATCTCAAAGTAGAATGAGTCTATAACGATAGGCTCAGTGCATGTCTGGGATTTGTTGGATAATGTAATAATTCCTCTAAATACAAACTTTTATGAGGATGAGGCCTATAAATACCTCTATTATCACTATTATATATATATATATGAAATATTTTTTTATGAAATAACGTCACTTATCTCCCGAAACTTGGACTTCTATACACTTATAAAACTAATAACAACTATGGATACAAACAAAATACAACTTAATGTGAATTATCTCACGAATTTAGTTCTAATTTATTCTATTGTTCTAGAAATATCTTGAAAAAACCATATTTGATAAATAATATTATTCATGTAATTTCGTAAACCAAAATGCATGTCATAATTTGGAAAAAATACAATCATGTGCAAAACCCATACCATGGTGTTCCACTCAATGTGTTCATTTTTAAACACTTTTATAGAGGTAGAGGCATCATGGGTCTCCCATCAACATGATTTGGGTTTCAACTATAATATTTCATATGCTTGACTGATATTTTTTACCTTAAAATTCATTTTTTCACCATTCCTGGGTTGGGTAGTGTCTTTGAATTCTTATCTTAATCATAGGTTCCCTCATCCTCTTATAAATTCAACCTAGCATAGTATAGGGAACATCCTTTACAGGTGAAAATTAGTATATGATGAGAAAATAATAATGTGTTTATGACCAACCATATATACTTCCTTATCAAAATCAATGTCTAAGAAGTTTAACCAAATTTTTTTACTCCTTACCTTGATGTCATCCGTTTCATGACACAAGAATTATTACCACACAATGATAAACTTCATGGAAATGTCATATCACACAACATTAGTATATGAACTATAAATAATATTGGTTTTTATTACTACTATTACATGATATGTAGGATTCCTCTGAATTTTAAACCCAAACACCAAACCACCCTAATGTCTCATATCAACTTCAAGAGATAGTAAACCCAAACCATCTGGAAAAAAACCATGTATCCCATGGTGTCCCAATGTGACATAAATTTTTTTACATAACATAAGTGATAATAATAATCGAAATAATATCCATATAAATTTAAATCAATGGTATCATCCCTAGAAATTAACATGAAATTTCCATTATGTGTTGATAATATATTGATTTATCACCATAGGATATTATAATGTGACCACCCATGGATGATAGAATTAGGTGGATTCATCCCCACGATTCATTAAATTATTCTTGATGATACATCTTGAATTTTAATAGATCATTTCCACTCATGATGATCATGATATATCATGTGTGATAATTATAGAGGCATCCTTAGGTGATGTGCCTATGTGGAGCATTCTTCTTGATGTAATAAGAATAAGGTACCCTATGTGATGGGAATAAGGTAAAACATTCATGACATATCATAACCCCTCCCTTCTTGTATGATTATCCTAGGATTAATATTTGATTATAATAAGTAACACTTTAGGAAAAGCATCATATTAATCTTGTGATGAGATAGAGATTCCTTTGGTAATGATCCTAGGAAGTTTATGTGGAAAGCATAAAACCTCTCTATCTATCCCTTCATTGATTCACCTAAGATTCCACCCTTCCCTATATTATGTGACTAGGAATCTTCATGTGATGAGAATGGAATTACATAGGTGATGATCCTAAGATTCCTTATGTGATGAGTATAAGATTCCTTGCGTGATTTACACCACATTACTAAAGTGATGAGAATTAATTATTTTATGCGGTGACAATGGGAAGCCTTTGGGGATGAACATAAGGCGCATTACCTTACAAACATTAGATTACATCCTACCCTATCCCAAGGGAAAAAATATATTCCCAATGTGTTAAAAAATATTGATGGTTCTTGAGAGTCTCATCATCTCCAGAGGACAGTCTTTTACCTACTGAGGTAAAAAGTGATGTAATTAATAAATTGACATATAAATATCGAGTCGTGAACTAAAATCAGGAATATTTATTAATTATATAAGGTATAATTAAATATCACATAATCAATTTCTCAATATCATCATAGTGGTCAAAGATTACCTCACCTTTGGAAAGAAGAAATACATGACATGGATCATGGCCATCCGAGGTGCTGACGGACTAGATTATTCATGGTGGAAAATAAAAAATAGAAATAATGAACCCAACATGAATACCTTGACCTAGATTAGTTAGAGGATGAGTAATGTTGTACTTCTCCTCTTTCAAACATCAGTGACATTGGTGATGTTTAGAATCACCATTATCAAACATATAAAAACTACTAGCAAAAATTTCTAATATGATTCCCTCAACTAGACATGTCATATGAATTTTCCCAACCACCATCCCTAATAATGGAGGTAAATTTACTACCAATGAGGTAATCATACACACATAATATCAAGTGGATACAACCTCTCCCATGAATCTTGGGTTCTCTCATCCTCTTTCCGCACTGATGATCATTCAGTAGAAGGTTATCAGTGAACTTGTTTACTTCTTCAAGTAAGAAGGGGTCATTCCCACTTAATATAAATCGTACAAGTACTCAGAAGATGTGGTGCCACATTGGTGAAACTAGAATAGGTTTCATAGGATAAAAACCTCCCTTGTTATCACTATCATTTTCTTCTAGAAAATTTCCTCAGAATATAATCATAACACTTTCACCTACATTAGTGAGGTAGGGGACATTTTGGATATTCTCATCTCTATTACCACCAGGGAGTATCCAAGGAGGGAAATCATCAACAGATGTTATTGAAATCATATGGATACTCAATCATTATACAGATAAGTTGAGATCACTATTCCCCACACTAACCTAGTCCAGACTGTACAAAACACATAATGAGGTAAAATATCCTCTCATTATCCATAAACCATCACTTCATCAGCTACTATAGTCCTTACAATCATAAAAACATACTCTTGAACTATGATAGATATCCAAGGAAATATTTACATTGTATTAAGAATGGGATATCAACTACCCATTAAGTGTAATGGGGTGACTCTCCATGTTACTGGTACTATCGTCAAGTATTATGAATGACATACCCATATTGCCGAATCCCACTACTCATATGGTCCTCTCCATGGTAGAGGGGCCAATAATTTTTATGGGGTTCCATAATGGAACCAATATAAATTATTGATTAATGTCTCCTTAACTTTTAGAAAATATCATACTCAGGGATCTCCCAAAATGGAAACAATTTAGAATAAAGGGATCTAATGATAGGTTGCTCTTAATATTTCAGATTAAGAGACATTTTACGATCCAGGAGAATTTTTTTTGACTCCACCATAACCAATGGGAAAAGGTAACCATTATTTGGGGATGAATATTCTCAAAGAAAAACAAGAAAAAGTACTAATATCCATAGATAATTATGTATAAATAGAGTATTTTTGGGGACTTTCTATACAACCACCCCTATCATTTTCATCATTTATTCTCTCCACTTATATAAAAAAAGTCTGTGAGATATAAAGATATGACATAGTACTCTCAGATTAAGACAAACATATGATCAAATGATAGTAACCCAATGAGCTACCTCAATAACAAGATACATATTTATTATCAGACATGGTAATTTTTGTAAAATCCTAAGACACCACACCGAAACATATTTTTATTCAAGGCCATAGTTTCTCAGACGATAGAAATCCCACTCAAGGATCAATAACCAATGAGGTATTTATTTCTCCCACTTATAGATTCCAACAATTTTACCATTTTGGATCAGGATTTCCCCTTCGAGTGGAGTAATGATTAAAAAAATATCTTATAAGAAGCCATAAATACTCACTAGATTCTATTGAATTCTACAGTAAATTATATATTTAAAATTTCCAACAAAAATTTCTCACTAAATATCATATAACATATAACCATCGGAACCAATGGGAGCTATTCAATATCCCCCAGTTCTATTATATATCCTTCCCGGAATTCATTGAGAACCTTAATTACCTAAAATTATATTTAATAATGTTTGATCTTACCACACTTATAATAGCTCTACATCCATTCCATAAGGTATTTCACCATATATATCAGTAAGTGTGAATTAAAAATAAAATAGTGATATTCCATATTTTTATAATGGATTCTAACCATATGAAAATTATAGGCTAGGGGTAGTGTTATTCATAGCTATTTATTCATATCTAATGGTGGAGATATGTCCCTAAATATTTTATCCCTAATGATGTTGAAAAATCTTCACCACTAACCAATGATGTAGTGAATTTCATCAATGTCAATATCCAAAATGATTTGGAACACGATGCTAATCATGAGGTATGTGAGGAAGATCAACTCTAGGAGAATTTATAGTGAATAAAGAACCCATATATAGGTTTTCAAACCCATTAGTAAGGATAGTATAGGAGACCCAAAAGTCTTGTCAATATTCCAATCATTAATAATTTTTGAAACCTTGATATGTTTAAAAGTTTGGATTAATATTTTAGTTGTAATAAATTTATATAGGTGAATGAGATAGATTCTAGTCTCACCACTTTTATTCAATATCTTGAGTTTAGTTAGAAAATCAATGTAGAGATTCTCTAGGGCTACTAGCTTGAAATAGAATCCATTCAACATGACAATTTAAAACTTCCTATGGATCCTCAATAGCTGATAGTCCTTGGTTGACTAAAACATACTGAATCTAGTAGTTCCTCCCCTATATTAAATAATTTTGTATTCTCTATACTTCCCTCTCTAGTGGATCAATGTTATGACCCACCACTTGATCATGAACACTCCACTTCGTGAGACAACTTCCCAATTAAGGGTAAGACATATGGTGAAGCCCTCTATGATGAACTAATCATCACTATCAAAATTTATATTGACGACATAGAAATTCATTTATATTTCATTCATTTGAAAAAGAAATTGTACCAAGAATGGGTGGAAAATGTCCCCAAAATTATTCATTTCAATAACCCAATTTTGACCTCCTTCAACTCCACTGGTTACCTAAACCAACACCTAATAATATTTTCCTCTCAATTTGGCCCGATATTGAAAACCCTATTATAGAAGAAGGTATCCAAACTCTGGTGTTTTTTAAAAATTAGGCTTGATTTTTTTTTCATCCGTTATGACCATATCTCACCAAGATCTTTTAAATTTTGAGAGTATCTTCATTAATAGTTAATATACTAGTTTAACTCTTCCCCATAGAAGATAAGATTCATTAATCTCTCTAAATTCAATTAGTGAGAGAAAAAATGTGTTGTCAACTTCATCAGATGGTGTAAAAGCTTGACATAATATCTTGAAATCTAAATTATTTTGGAAAATTTATTTGGGATTTCTATAGAAAACATCTATGATGAGGTTATCTTGAACATCATCTACCTAAAGTATCTAGGTGGATTCAAAGTGTTGTTTAAATGAGATCAGTTACATAGAGAACCCATTTATCAGAATTTAAAAATGTATTACCTATTACAACATTATTTTACATAGAATTCTAAGAGATGAAAAGAAATTATAATGTAGGACCTGTAACATCAATGAATTAACCATTACAAATCCTGAAAAAATAATTGTTTAAAAGAATATACCCATGAAGAGAATGTTTCGTTGGCCCCCCAATTGGCCATACCATTTGCATATCATAAGAATAGGTTCTAGTCATTCATAGATGATTAATTTCTAATAATCTTCCTCAGTTCCATGGAGAAGAACCTACTCAACCATATAGATACTAGGATGTCCCATGAGGGTGAGTTGAAGAACCATCATAAATAATTTTTATATGAAATATTCCTTGAATATACCATCAAAGTGTGTTTTCTCATCAAATATTGAATCAAATACATAGAAGATATATGTATAGTGAAACTTGTTGATCCTCTAGTGAATTTAATATGTATATATACCACCTAGAAAAGAGAACATGGATACCATATATTGAAATTTGGTATCAAACTGAATGGTATAGAAATTTTATGAATGGATATTTAGAAAGTCAATCTCACAAGTCCATGGAATTATCCATGCCTAATTAAACTAACCGACACCCTCCCAATCCAGTTGAAACACTCTGATGATACCATCATATTTATATTCATCCAAATCTTGAAGGGCCTAAAACAAAAATCATAATGAAAATAAATATCCTATTACTATTCTAAATCTATTATATACTTTCATTAAGTTCGTGCTGCACACATTGGGATGGAGTTTTTGCAAGTCATCAGATCTTAGAGTAATATTCTACTTAGGATATGAAGTATTCCTATTTCAATACAATTAGGTTCATGGACCTCTATGTTGTGCTCAATTAAGAGACATGGAATATATCACTTCGGGGTTATTTTCAAAAATTCTCTTGAGGAAAATAAAAATTCACCTTTGATAATAATAACACATGAGGCTCTATCTTTGAAAATGAAATCTTTTCTATTGAGAATAGAATGTAAGATTCTCTACAATATCATCATATAAAATCATCAATGAAAACATCCCCATGTTTATCTCTATTTCTTGTATAGTTTGTTAACCACTTTGACCCACCATATCCTTCCAATTCTTAGTTTTAACTACCCAGTTTCTAGTAGAGATCATGAAATTCCAACGAGGAACTATTTACATACCCAATGAGTACCTTGACTTTTCCTTTAAAGGATAAACCCTAGGGATTATGAATATAGACCTAGCTAGAAAGTAAGATGTTCTAAATTCACTTGAAATAATATATGTCTAGATATCAAACCTTAATGTGATACACCAATCAAAGGAACTTCTTGAGGCCCTCATCTAGGACTTGAAGATCCCTCTGAAGTTTGAGACTGAAGTGGCTACCATTGAGGTCTATTGTATAAAGTTAAATAATAATGTGGGCATATAGTCCATTACTCCTAATCTATGTTTGATGAAGGTTCAACCATAAAACTCATAGGTATTCCTATAAATATCATAAAATATGAATGGAATTTATTTCCATTTGTGATTAGTAGAAATTGTCTCTAAGATCAATCTCATCCTGACTCATATGATTTATAATATAGGGAATAAAGAAACCAACACAACCCAATATAACCTAAAAATATAGTGTTATAATAAGATCAAATAAAATATAATTGAAAATAAATAACTTATGGATTAGTTTTCTGACCTTGTATCGAGTACTAAATTCATGCCCGTGTCACAAGACACTACATTTAATTCCTTATTAGGATGGTGTTTTTCTTCATCTATATGAATCTACCCCTTAAGGATATCACGAGTGCATGAAATTCCCTATAAATAGAATAGTGTGTGTTCACAGTAGTGATTCATGTCCCTTTGATTCATATGAGAGTTGTTACCTTGATGATAGGTTTTATAAGAAGGATGAAAGGGAACCCCAGTTCAAAGGAACCAAGTATTTTAATTCCCCCAATGATTTTAAAACCCTCTATAAAGGTTCTTAGGATGAGGTATGATTATTTCAATTATAGATACATCTTATAGAAGAAATAAACCTAGATCTCAAGAACCTTTTCATCATAACTAAGAAAAATTAAAGCAATCATATAACCTCCATCTCCTATAAAGGAATGATACCTATGAAATTGAGGATACCCTATCATTCCACACCCAAAATGTTGGTCAAATAGTGTATCCACCATTGTTATCAAAGGGTAGGAATGACTAATTGGTGGTCAAATAAGTTTCAATGCTTTGACATGGTAATAAAACCATGCTAAGGAATTACACACTGATTATGATTCACATCTTCTATCAAAATCGCCTCTATGGAACTCAGAGGACATGAACCTTGTTCTAAAGACTAATACACCACATTGAAAGATGATTCTATGTCACAATTAATAGTTCCCAAGGATACATATTCTCCCTCTAGTCAATATTTTTTAATGAAGAAGACATGGATGATAACCTTCCATCCCTTAAAGTATATGTTTCCTCCACTTTTGATGAGCTCATATAGATACTTCTCACTCCATGTAAAATATGTTTCTCTGATCAATGCTTATATGCTTCCTCATAAATAGGAGTAATAAGTTTCATTATAGAATAAGCATAATGATGTATCTACAAATAACTATAAGGAGTTGTTAGGGAACAATCTCATGATTTATTTCCATTATATCGACCTTCCAATCAGGTACTACGGATTTAAAAAGTCACATAGAAGGTTTAATCCCTCCAATTTTTCCTTGGTACAGGATTAAGAAGACAATATTATCAAAGATAATTTTTTAGAGAAGTATAGTACCCCAAGTGTTTGGAAAAAACTGTCCTAATACTGAAGAAGAATAGAAAAATCAATGTATGTAAAGATTTTTGGGGTCTCATTTTCCACTTCGTAAAGGATAACTTTCCTATCATAGTTAAAGAGTCATTTATTAACGAAACAATTATATTTTAGGATATCTATCTAATGGATGAGTAATTAGGATAAAATCAAAACTAGATATACCTCAAAGATTATGATACTTCAACATTTAAGGAATAATATAAAACATATAGATATTTATGAATTCTATATGGAATCATATAAACAAAGTAAATTTACTATATATCAATGAATAACATATTTAAGCCCCTCGTATGAATAAAGGTTCTTGTCTATTTAGAGGATTTATTATCGAAATCATGAAAACAACAATAAAATCTCAAAGATATTGAGATTGTGTTTGACCTTCTCTATGATTACACCCTAATGATAAACCCCTTGATGTTTATATTCATTGTTATCTTTTGGAAATGGAATGACATCATTTTCTGATACACAATCATCAAGATTGACCTAGAGGAGATAAATTATAGCATTGAAATTCAACCTCCATGCAATATATGAGTGTATTATGGAATTTAAGGTATCCTATATTCAATATGTAGTGTTTTCACCATCCTGGTGGGAAACTGTGTGTCATTTATCAATAAAATGGATAAATTAATTTCTTATGATTGGGATAAAGAAATTCTGACATCATTCTCTGAAACGATATGATATCTTTTGTATCATTGGGATTTGATTTTTCTTATCGAGGTAAAACCATTATTATTATACATTATAAACATAGAAATATCTCTCAAATACCTATTGGATCAAAAAAATAAAAAATGCATGTAAAATAGTATATATAACCTTATATTCATGATATTAGTAACTAAGATTAAATATTTTCCTATCAAGAAGAAATTCCTTTACCTTATCTTAACAGTTCAAAAGAAAATCATTTCCATTAGATTAAAATTTAAAAAGATAAATCAATATCTACAACATCATGTCTTTTATGGGATCAACTACTTTGATCAATTTAGTTACATCTTACACTTCCTATGTGTGATGAATTTTTAGCATGGTGGGTAGTGTTATTTCAATAGTTTGATATTAGGTTCATCCATTAGAGGGATATCATGGAACAATCATTGTTGGGTTTCTGATTCATACACCCAACCCTAGAGTAGTTAAACCTAGATGTTATGTTTAAGGAATAATACTACCTCTACATCTATGAAGAAGTTCCATCACAGAAAATTCACATTGACAGTGCCACGTAAAGTCTGACTGGGAAGAGGTCTACAATAAAAATCTCAACAGGTTTAGGTTTTGAGTTCTCAACACCAATCCCTCAAGGGACCTCATGTCATACTGATTCATGCTTTTAAAGGTATATATGAATAATAATTATGATTATCGAGAAATATTTCCTAATATAAAATTGTACCTCATGATTAAGGTCCCAGAGTTACGTTTTTTGGGTGAGTATGAGGTTATTATCATTGGTGGATACATGATCAAGAAACATAAGATCCTATTATAGATCGAGTTTACTAATGATCTGATAGACAAATTTCTTTATATGATAAATCAACAACTCAACGAATGGACGAGTTGATAAAATAACCAATTAGGTTATGTCCCTTTTATATCTAAACTAGGATAATATAGTAAACTATTTTACATATATGAAAGTGATCACCCAATTGATCTTGATGAGTAGAAGATTTAGGTGAATCAACTCATTTTTGGATCTTTCTAGGAGGGGATTTAAAATTATATTGTGATAAAATAAGAATCACACGAGATGAATCATTTGACTATGTACCCATAACAAAGAACAATTTTAGTAATCCAATATGAGAGAGATTAAATTAATATAAATGTGGTAAATTTCACCATCTATAATGGTTGAATTTAATTGAATATACATTACAATTAAAACATTAAAGGAATCCCCCTTTGCTTCATCCATGGAAATAATATTTCATAGGATTTATAAGAGGTTCAAATTAGGTCATATGAACCACATCATGTAGGTCTAAATCTCTCTCATGAAATCCAAAGGTTGTGACACTTTTATCCCACCATGGTTCATGATATCATTGAATTCACTAAGAAGTGGAATTCATTATATGTTTATGAAAACATTTTTAATTATACCTTATAGATTATCCACACTACCCATTACACTTGGACTTTCACTAGGAAGGTAATTAATTTCATGCAACTCTACTTACTCACAATGGATCAATAGACTGTGTTTATCCTTAATTCTACTAACTTCTTCTCAGCGTCAGCTAATGTCATTACCCTTTATGAAGTTAAGACCTGGTCAATGATCAATTTCACGAAATAAAATATTAGTCATCGAATCAGGATTCCTCAGATAATCATGATTGAAAATGAAACTACATCCAAGCTTCATAGATGAAGAATGTTTATTCCAAGTATAATATCATGTCTAAAAAATATTCCTTCTACCATGTACTGACCAATAGAAGATTGAGGCATTCAATAATGTCCTCTATCAAATTATACCAAAATTGTGCATCTGAATAAGAAGAGATATCCTAAAAATATATCTAATTCCTTAAAAATAATATCAAACTATAAATCAAAATTTAACTTAGGAAACGTTTTAGTCTCTAGTATCAAGAATAGAATAATTTTTTCCCATTAAGGGTCAACAAAAATCACTCTAAAGGATGAAAACCATTAAATTATTCTGGAAAAAGGTACCATATCCATCTAGTTCCTTAGAATCATATTATAACCCCTTTTGGTAAAGGATGAAAATCATTAAAAGATGAAGATGAAATCCCAACAACTACACTATTATGTTTCATAGACCAGCTGTTGTTCACTTATGATGTTTCTCCAAAACCCATGAAATGAACCTAGGTATATTTTATGAAGACTCTTACTTGGTCCTCATGTCCACCTGTGAATCCAACCTACCACACCTAGTCTCTCATTCCCAAGTCCACCCACGCACCCAATTCAACATACGTACCTATATATCCACACCCAAGACTATAAATTTACCTATAGAAAGAACCATAGAGGTCCTCATTTAGACTCTACGAGAAGATAGATTGATACCATGGTTCTCTGTTCACCATATTATCTAGATCTAATATAGTCATTGAATAAATCCTAGAACCTAAATAAATTAATAAAAAAATGAGGGTAGTTTTTCTATGTGAAGATTTAGTACATTAATAACCTTCACTAGAGAGAACTTACACTATAGTTTTTCAACACTAGGGTGAAGGACCTATACCATGTGATTCCCTATAATTCCATTATCTTAAATTCAAATTTTGAAAATATTTTCCACTAGAGTAAATCCTCACATATATTTCATAACTGGAGTGGTCACTTCTTCCTAGTATGACTAGAGTGACTAGTTCACCCATAAATCAAAAGGGTTACCACTTCTCCCAAGCGTCACTCAAGAATCCACCTCACCTTAAAATCACAAGAATGACCATGTATACCTAGAATCAGTATAAAGAAAACTTAATCTAGGATATATAGGGATATATTTATTTCCCTACACTATTCTATGGTGAAACCATTCACCAAACCCTATAGAATGGTAGAGATGAATCTAGGTCCTACCTGGGTAAACCCCCTTCCTTAAATCCTAGACTAGGGTAAAATATTCCCCAAAATTTCAATTTTTAGTGTATCCCTTAATCGAAATACCATATTTGGACACCCATATCACAAGAAATTCTCCAAAACCACTAGAAATACATTATCATGTCATTAGGAATGCTAGAGTTATATATTTTTATCATTTATTCCATTGATAAAAGGATTCTCATGGATTGTCCTAATAGGTAGATAGAACCCTTAAGGTGATCAATACCACATATCCCCTTAGAGATTATGGGTTTCATTAAGATTACACAAGAGTATTTTCTTTAGGGAATATATATTCATCCATGATACCTAAGTATCATTTAGAAAGCCCTAATTTTTATCAATGAGTTTGGAAAGTATGGGATTCCTCACACAGTGTAAGGCCAAACCATGGTCCCATTAATTATTTCATGACCACGAGACAAAAATATGTTAGTTACACCATACTCGTGCATCCCAAGTGTAATAACCATCATACGCCTCAGGGATACACTTCCCATGTGGGCCCAGTCATCATTTTTTTCCAACCATTATTCGACTAGATGTTGATGTACCAAAGGGATTCCATTGCATAATACAATACTAATTTTATAAATACTATATCCTATATGAAATCATATTTATGGGGAAATATTCATTGTGGGTATTATAATAATTAAAAAAATTATGTTCAGTACCCATTCAATTAACTAGTACTCAACTCTGGATTCTTTTAAACTACTCATATGAAGAATTGGTAATAAGACATTAAACTATATGACAAGATGTCACTATCAGATAATGAAAAAATTCTTAAAAACACACTTTATTTATAATGTGAAGCAACATGGTAATTACATGTTACACTACCTTAAAATATGTACCATTAATTATCTGGGATTTGATTCTTACTTTAGTAGGACAAATAAGATTCACCCCTAATGTTCTCACCCAAAATCACCACTCTTTAATAAATTTTTAATGGTCCCTTATTCCAGTGATCTCAAAAGTCTTTTCACTATGTCGTTATTTCCTATGAACCATTCTTGATAGGCCGTATCCCTGACGAAGGAATAATGTTGCATAGTTTGATATGTTCTCATTAGAAAAATCAAACACATATCTTATTGGGATATATTATCCATATAACTATTATCTTTCTAAAAAGTTATATGTTACCCATAATAAGAATAAGAAAGTTAATCTCATTCATAAGCCCCAAAACATTCATTTCATGGAATTTGTATCCAAGAAGTTCACTCTGGGTGACTTTAAATGATTATAAGTAGTATAATATGCAAAAACTTTAAATTAAATTCACTAGGATATGGTAAATGACCTCAAATGGAACCAAATTGGACCTCATCACATGACTATAAATAGTAATATGCATCTTATTAAGTGAAAAAAAACTATGTGTGTTTTGATTCCTCTTATGTTGATGTATATGAATGCCTTATTTAGGTCCTGACACAGACTCCAAAACACCTAATTTCTCCCTATATTGTGATGAATTATAGAGTTCACAACTATGTATTTTAATACAAAGTATAATTAATTTATAAATAAATAGATAGATACTATTTGATATATATATATATATATATTGTCATATTGATGGAAGGTGTTTTATTCATACAAAAATTCACATCAATAGAGAACCTATGATACATAGAGATGTTCACGTAAAGCACATGGCTTTTACTGTACTACTATAATGGGTGCAACCAATAGTGATCCATACTTTTCCTATGTAAAAATTAAATCTTACTAGATTATTATCCACTAAATAACATTAAAATCCATGCTAGACCCATAATGTTTTATTGTTACTTGGAACATGGATACATAAACAAATCTTATATAAAATATCTACATAATCTCTATTATAATTTACAAATCTAGTATAATTATTAGAGATATAATACTTAATTACATTATTTTTATCCTAGGAAAAAGAAAACATATGAAATGGTGACATAAAATTCTCTATTAGGGTAAAAAACAAAGATAACATTGATCATTTAAGAATAAAATGAGTATAAGGGTATGAAAACATGATCTTAACATTTTAAAAAAATACAAAAAAATTCATATATCATAATCATAAGTCATAGAAAAAATATTGGAAGATAAAAAGAAATGAATCATAAAGGAATCAAAGAATATGATCCATGAGAGAATAACATTGGCATAAGATCTTATCATAAAAGGGTGGCATAGTCATAATCACAAAAATATTATGACAATGGTACTCACCAAGATATTAATCACATGTTAGGATTGGGATAAAAACCATTATACCTAATATAGTTTTAGGATAACCTTATGTGTACCTTATATTTAGGGTGGTATAACCTCTGATGTAACTAATGTGCTTATATTTCATGAAAATATGTAAACATTTATTAATTATTTTTGATGGGTTTTAATCAACTTTCCCATTAAATTAATTTTTTTAAATACATATAGAATGAAAACGAATAAATAATTTATAATCCAATGGATAAAATAATAATGCATTTTAATTATAATCCTATTGATGAATTTTAGAGTATTTTGTTATTTTTTATGTTTAATGTTGGTAAAAAAATAGGATATACTAAATATCAATCAAACAAAGGGATGAAATCCATTTAAACATAATAAGAAGGGTGAGTTGGTAAAGAAAGACTAAGGGGGAGGCCCACTCAAGTGGATTAAGGAAGAGGGTGTTGTTCCACAAAAATATATTTCATGAGTTGGAGAAGTACTTCTATTATTTTCCCACTTCTATAGTTTTTAGTTTAATATCATTTTCCAAATTATTCATAAATTATTATTAATTTAAATGTAATATTTTATCACTTTATCTCTCTCTATTTACATATCTCTTTATCATTATATCCACCATGATATCTTACACTCAATAATGAGTGATTGGATAAAGGATTGTCATTGGGGGAGGTATGTGGTGTTTCTACATTATGTTATTTGATTCTAAATGTTTTGATTTTATTTGTGGTGAATGATAGTTTAGTATACAAGTGTTATAATTTTATACCATAACATTAATCTCAACTTCACCTATAATATTTTAGTTTAATATTTTACCTTTATTCAATTGAATGAGAAATCTTCACAAAATGGAACTTATTTTTTCCATAGATAAAATGACATATGATGGAGTCTGGTCCTTGAAGGTTCCACAATCTAGATTAAGGTGTTTAATTAACATTGGTTATAAAAGGAGGGGGATTTTAGTGTGTTAATGAGTTCTACTAGGCACATAATAATTTATACACAATAAATTAAAGTATAGTAATTCTATTGCGAGACTTCATAAATAAATTATCAAACTAAATATAAACAAAAAATCAGAATAATGAATAGACGAAGTAACCACCCATAAGAATCTATCCTCATTATATTTTACATTTAATGTTAGGTTACTATTTTCATTATATTTAATTATTTTTCATATCATTATATTAAAAAAAACAAAATAGTACAATAGGTGAATTGGAATATTCAAGTAAATTAATATGATGCTCTTAAAGAGAGACAACCCTATTCCAGACTTTGTGATACACTAGAAAAATAAATAGTAACTTTTTACCTCCCTATGACAGTCATGTCAGTACCCTCTTTTATGATTCATATAACCTCCCTTGAACCCTCTATTGGGGTTAGGATAACCCCCTATGTACCCTTTGAGTTCATAAAACATTAATAGATACCAAAAGAATTATATGGTTATATAATTTCAATCCCACCCATTACATATTCATTATCCATTCTTAAGTATTCTATAAGTTCATGAAAACCTTTATCATTCTGTCATAACATAATCTATAGAAAATAAAATAGGATTCATCAATATTTCATAATAAAAACCTTAAAGCATACAGATAAATAATAATTCTAGTATCACAGAATCACGTGCCTAGTGAATTATAATTAATGTTAAAGGAGGTTATTATAGTTTCAAAAGTTAATTTAAATGATCACAAGAATATTTATTATGGAAAATTTCCTCTTTATTTTTAAATAATTTATTTAATATCTAAGAATTTATAAAACATAAAAAAAATTATTTTATGAAAAAAATGGGAATTTAAAATTATGTTTCAAAAAATTGATAAATAATTATGTTTGGAAATTATATCCATGTTTTGTATATTTAAACAATGATTTCTTTCATATTTTGGGTAAAAAGTCAAAAGTACTTTGTTAGGAAAACAAAAAAAGACAATTTTTTTAATTTTTTTATAGAAATAAAAACATCAGAAAATTAATCTAAACAATCATATAATAATATTAATGACATTGTTGAAGTAAATTTAAAGATAACCTATTCATGGAAGAAAACGTTTGTCATCTAAATAGTAAAAAAAATAATTTTTTTTAAAGAATATTATTTTAGCCTCTTGTATACATAAAGAGAGGAAATTGAAATGAAAATATGTAATCTATAGAAATAAACATAAGAGAAAGAAATGAAACATCTTTATCATATAGGGACCATATAATTTCTCTCAATGTAAATTCAAGCATTAATAATCCAAATTAAAATGATATTGAAACACAAATCCCTAACCTAAATTCCGTCTTACTTCGTAAGAACTCAAATATATAGTATAAAAAAATAAATTTGTTATACCACCTTACCAGAAAAATATACATACCAATAAAAGAATAAATTATCCATTCATAACTTTTCAAAATATATTTAATAATAATTACTTATTAGAATTGTTGTTTCTGAGTGTTAACTACTTCATTTCTCATGAAAGATTCAATTCAACAGTTTTGATCCTTGTAGCTTAATCAGGGTTATTTTATCTCAATAAGTTTAATCATGTTGTAAATATCATATATATATATATAATATATATATATATATATATGAATAATCATCCATTAAATTCATTGATGTAAAAAATGATTTACAACAGTCACGGAGACTGTCAGTTGTATATTTGCATGAATATTGTTTTCATTTTCTAACAAAAAGAAGGAAATAAAATTAATAAAATTATATAATTTTAAAACCATAATTATATCATAAATATCATTTATAAACATTAAATTTATCATATTTATCATTCATTAATGGTGGTGATGGAAAATGTAGTATATCGTTACATAGTTGTGGTAGTCAACACATTCGCATGAGCGATACCTTAACTTCCCATTTTATGGGATAGAGGATGGATAATGGTAGTTACATAATAATAATAACATTTTATCTATTTAGGATAGTTAATTTATTACTTTTTTATGAATAAAATTTATTTATAGGAGTTGAAAGAGTAAATAAAATTTAAGGTACTGAAGTAAGAGTTTTAACTATATGCTGAGAAACATTGTTTGACATATAGATTAAGCTTTTAAATGATGATATTTAGAAAATATCATAAGATATATATTATGGGAAATGAAGATATTATTATATTTGGGTAGTTATTTTATGATAAATAGTGGCCAAATATTTTTAATTAGGGAGGAGAGGAGGTTCCCTTTTATATGCGAGGGGAGGGGAATCCTTTAAATTATTCAATGTGTTAAAATAACATAAATTAGTTTCTGGTTCAAGTTGATAAAAATTGATATATTTTGAATATAGGATAATATAACTCTAAATAATCTCATGCAATAATATTTTGGAAATTTTAGGAGACGTTTCAACCTTATCTATTAGTTTTAACCTAAAGATAACCCTTTTTTAAAATTACCTAGATATCAAGGTTACTTATTCTTTAGGGGTAAACAATGTTATTATAAAAGGAAAAGTTACACATAAGTGTAAAGTGGATAATATTATAAAAAATTACCCATTCAATTTTAGGAATATAATATTTTTATGAATTTAAATTCATTTAATAATATATTATATAACGTACGATACCATTAATGTCATTTTTAGGACAATTCGTTATCTTTTTCTTTGAAGATAATTATATTGAAATGAAATTAGAATCCAAAAATTAATTAAATAAATAGTATGCTATATTTTATTAAAAATATTTTTTAACATAACAATCCATTAATATTATATTACATTTAATATTTTTAAAATTATTTATTCTCTTTTTCTGTTACATAAACTAATATTGTGACTGAATTGGGTAAGAATTTAATGAAATTATTCAATAGCTAAAAATTAAAAATAAATTTAAATGATAAAAATTAATCTCTATTCAGAATAACCATTTATAACTGAATGTAACCTATATTAATAACTATAAAAAAGAATTATATTTATTTAATCAAAGAGGGCTAAATTTTGGATTTTATCAATACTTAATGTAATAAATGGGTCACAATCAATGAAAAATGGATACGAGTTACCATATTTTCAGAACATGGAATATCATGGATACAATAAACATATAAAAGATGATAAATTAAATTTTATTGAGGATTTATTTTTCTTTATCCCATATCTTTAACCTTGTTTTAATTTTTACCCTTTCCATGTGATAAATATTTACCACAATTTCTATTTATAATGACAAAAAATTAAAAGATATATTTTTTACCAAATTTAACCCTCTCGATTCAAAATTATCATTTCATTTTTCATGATCTGATTCCAAGAATTGGTAGAAATGAATTTTAATATAAATTCCTAAAACATATTGAAAAATAATATTTTAGAGAAATACGATTTCAATCCAACCAATTTACTTATACCTAAATCAAGTACAATAATGATTCTAATTTAATTAATTATATAATAAACAAATAATGAGATTTATTTTAATTTATTATCAAATTCAAAATATAATTGGATTTTGAATTAGTTGATTTTAAAAAAAGAAGATAGAATTTTAGAAAATTCCTATTCTCACTATTTACTAGAAAATTTATTTTTTTAGAAAAATACCAAAAATTTAACTTGAAGCTAATTTTGTAATTATTATTTAGATTTTTTATATTTCTTATAAAATATAATTTCAAAATGTGGAAGAAATTAATAATAATATTTTATCATAAAAATCAATAAAAACCATTTTGAGGAAAAAGTATTTTTAAAGAATAACATGGATTTACTAAATGTTGAGTTCTTATTTTTTAAGAATTATTCAATAAATTTATGTTGAGTAGGAAAATTATTCGTATATTTAATATTATTTTTACTCATATCTCTACCCCTTAATCCAATGACAAGGTTAAAATGGTATCATAATAAAATTTCAATAGTATAACATGTTTTATTTAAACTTGGTGTTGCATATAGAGAAATCTTTAGAAGAAATAAAATTTATTTAAAGATAAATATACCATAAAATATTAGGGTGTTACATTATAACCCCTTATAATAATTTATACATCAAAATTCCATCACCCGAATATAAACAAACGAGGGTATCTATGTTTCATCACATCTATGAGTTAGCATATATCTTCATTGAATTTATAATTAATCAAGAAAAATTTAATCTAGTGATTAATATTATTCTACAGAACTATATATCTATGATAAAGGATTTCTATAATTTTTTAATTATAAGAAAGATCATGCTCCAGTGATACAACCTATTATTTCATTACATGTGAAGGATCAATTATGTAATTCATTAGGAGAGATACATAGAACACATCATGAACTTGAGAGGGGTTCGGTGGAGGCACCAAGTGATGTGATATGTTCCTTAATTAATCAAGAATATAAAATGGACCAATATAAAAAGGTATTAGATTCCCCTTATTTATGAATCCCATAAAATTATTCCATGAATAAAATTATAGTGACAACTTCCCACTAACTTTGATTTCTAGATCTCACTAAAAATTGTTAGAAAAAGTTTTCTATTGACTCAAAGTCTCATTGATCTACTATTTAATGGATATGAATTTCTATGAAATATTATCAGCAAGATCAGGTAATAATATATTTCCTTCACTTCATCCCAACACATTTGAGTTCTTTACTTCTTTTTATAGGGGCATTTATAAGGATCCATATAAATCCTAGAGTGAAAGATATTGTTATAAGAGAATTAAACAATAGGAAGGTGTTGATCCCAAACACCTTTGAGATCTAGATAACATGTTCTCAATAAATTCATCAAATTTTGAATAATATTCCATGAATGAAAATCTTTCTAAGCATGATAAGCTGTAATGAATCAAAAATATGTATCTAGATCTTACTTAAGACTTTTACAGAACTTTGAGGTAAACCTTGGATCTCAATGAGATACAATATAATGTGGTACTCCATGAATCTTTGAAAATAACTTAATGAATATCCTATAAATATGATCAAGATATAAATATTATTAGACATAAATAAATTATACTTACCTTATAAGGTGATCAACCACCACTCAAATATCATTATGTCCTTCAGATGTTTTAGGGAGTATAATGATGAAATTGATGGTGAATATTTCCAATTTTAATTCTTGTATAGTTAATGGTTGTAAAGTATCCTTATGTTTTTATCTTATATACTATTCTTAGTAATATACTATGTAATAAGATACATACTATACAATATGTATTTTCCTGATTCCTAACTAGAAATACTCTTTTTGATCTCTAAACATCTTCACACTAAGAGGATGACTAGAGAATGGCGATCGATGTGATTTTTCTAATAATTATTTATTCATTTCATGTATTGATGGGGAATATAATAAGTTTCTAAACATTATAATTTCATTACAATAATGTTAAAACTTAGGAATACTTATCACATTATAATATATTTCCACCTCTTACTTATGCACCACTTTAAATCTCACATGGATGGATGATTGTATATTTTTTTGGAAAAGATATTCTTTTCCCCACAACTCACAGTTTAATGATTCAGTTTTTATAAATCAATAATTATTTGGTCTTTTTCAACCCTCATCCAAGACAAAATCTCATGTCTTTCTAACTCAGAGCATCATCCACCTTGTTCCCATTCCCAGGGTGGTAATGTATTGACCATTAATAATCCTTGATCATCCCAACCATATTATTTGTCACATATTAAACTATATCTGAGTAAATACACACATTAAACATTTATTATTAGTATATATTTCACATATTTCCCTGTAAATATAATTCATGTATATAATTATTGAAAAATTACCACACTAACTTAGAATCAAGATTCAAGTAATTTTTCTCACCAAACATCAATTGGTGTGAATAATATTCTATAACCAAATCACTACTTATGAGGAAAAATATCAATCCCTTATTCTATGTATCATTATAGATCAGAATCCCCTCTCAACTATAGGGTATTTTGAGAAAAATGTGCACTAACCTATATTATTTTCATCAAATTCAAATCCTTATCACATCCATATATATAAAAACTAGACACCCTTCTAATTTAATATTGTGAGAGGATTAGATAGTCGTGAGGAATTATTAATTTTTTTTTGATACTTTCTATCCAAACTATGAATACTATAGATCTTAATCAAGGTGGTTAGTCTAATAAAATGATGAATAACATTTTCATTTGATAGATCTACCGATATAATGTAACTTGGTATTATATGACCTAAAAATGAAACCATCTCTAGCCAAAATTGACACTTAGTAAATTTTTCACTCAACTTATCTTTAGGTTCTTCAATACAAAATTAAGTGAATCTTTATGAACTCCCTTTTTATTGGATTATATAAGAAGATCATATATAAATAATACAAAAATTTATCATGTTAATCTCTAAAGACTCTATTCATTAAATTCATGAAGACAATGAAGGAATTAGTAAGAGAAAATGGAATCACTATAAATTCACAGTGTTTATACATCATATTAAAAATTTTCTTCTATATGAATTCACTTTTGAACCTCAATTGATAGTATCCATATCAATGATCAATATTGGATAAGTATTCAGCTTATAGTAATTGATTGAAAAAATCATCAATATGTGGAAATGATACATATTCTTCTTTGTGATCTTGTTATGTACCTGATAATCAATGAAGATTTTCATTGATCTATATTTATTCTTAACAAAATGAATAGGTCCACCCCATGGTGATGTACATGGCCAAATAAATACCTTATCAATATTATTATGGACATGTGATATTTGAAATTCATGCATACCTTTTAAAATGTTTTAGTATATCTATTTATTTATTTAAATGAATAATTATGCCAATTTGGGAATGAATTAAGTTGCTTTATGTTTTATGGCAGGAAATGACAAAACTATGGAAAACGAGTGAAAAGTAGCGTAAATATGTGAAAAAGGGCACTTCATGCTATGAGAGAAGCTTGAAATGCAACACAATATTTTTGAGGAAGAATGAAGATGGAAATTCTTAAAATACACTGTTATACATCGTGTACAACAAGTACACATCGTGACTTAATCAGAGAAGAAGGACACCGCTAGAACAAGACATGATGAGCAAACATGATGTGAAATAAAATTACACGTAGTGTACCTTTAGTACATGATGTGATAGTGTTCAAACGTCTAATTTTTGAATGTTATTTGTACAAGATTCTCGCGGACATAGAGGTGGAACAGACAAGGTGTACACAACATGTAGGCCAAGTACACGTTGTGTCGGTGGTCAAATTTCCAAAATCTCAGCCGAGATCCACGTACACATCACACGAATTCACAATATGTAGAATTACAGTAGGTGAATTATATATTATGTACATATCTTGATGGGGGTTGGGAAAAACCTTTCCATCTCTTATAAATAGAGCCCCTGCATGCACCTTTGGGGCCTTCAAATTCAGATGGAGATCAAATCCAAGAGTAAAGCTATTGCACCTCCCCGAAATATTTCGTTATTTTCTTTTTTGTGTTTATTTTCATTTATTATTTCCTATTATTCTCTCATCATTAGGATGAGGGGGTAAACCAACCAGTGTTTGGGGGATTTAATGAAAGGGGGAAAGGTGTTTTGGATTTAATTATATATTTTTTATCTTGAGTAGGTTTGTGTGATTTATAATTCAAAATTCCAATCCCTTTATTTTTATTTTATCCCGAACATTGGTAATTTAATGAAAAAGAATAATATAAATTGTCCCAATGACTAACCTAAATATGGCATGACCATTTTCAACTTTATGGAAAATCAGGTCAAAAAATTGGTATTTGGAAAAACATGACCCCACAACACCCTAAACTACTGGACCAAGGGAAATAAGGGATTAATATATTGAGGAGGGGATATCATGGACTTTGGATCTACCTCATATATAATCCAAAAAAAATTATAAATCAATCAATTTACATTCTAAAACCCAATTGCACTTGAACCTAAAAATTACATTACCTTATCACACTTTCCAAATTTGATCACAATCCAATCAATATTCTTGATTTTGTATTTTAAAAAAAATCAATATTATCTCACATGTTTCTCAATTTAATAAAATAAATCTTTTAAAATTAAAAATTAAATAATTTCACCATCCCTATGGATTAACCTCAAACTTCATCTCTTCTACTTTTTTAATTAATTGAGTAGAATAGTTTGGGTTTTAGAAATTTTATTTTTATATAGTTCCATTGGGAATTAACAACGCCCTACAAGGCTATCAAGATGATTATTCAAATACTGAAACTCAATGGGGTCTATTATATATAGAGCCTTTGAAATAGGTGTAGATGCATGAAAGATTTTTATTGAAAACTTAATTTCATGATTAAGAGAAAGGCTTGGAAACCCTTTTTGAAATGAATCAACAAACACCCATACATTAGGCATATTATTAATTTTTATTTTCCCCTACCATCTGAGATAAATAACCACTTTAAATAGGAATCAAGGACATAAAAATGGATATAATTTATATAATAATTTCATATTTATCCTCTAAATAATATATTATTTGTTATGAATATAAAATTTCACTTATCTTACTCAATAATCAATACGAACTTTCTATAAACAAATCTAATCCAAGACCAGAATAACATTAAATTATACTAGATGGATAATCCCAATAATTTTAAGAAACACATACCCATAAACTTCAATTTGATAAGATTCACATAATTGAGATGTGATCCCCATACCATTATGAATCTTTTACTTCTAATTCAATATCTAATTATTAGGGTGGTATTGTGATATCCATAGAAAAATATTGGACATTAAGGACTGGGTTAATCTGAATTAAAAAAATATATTATCAGTGGTAGACTGGATAATATGTGCACCTTTCACCACTTCATTTATTATACACCACATCAATGATAGTGATCACATGTTATTCCCATTTATCTATAAGATTAAGAGGTTTCAGATGTCAATCATAGTTATTCACCTTCATATTCAATCATTGGTTAACATAATTTCAATACTCCTTGAATTTGAAACACTAAAGTGTGAATGGTTCATTATTTCATGTTATAACTCTATTCACATCATTAGTTAACTTTTTTCCATTAATTATGAATTTAATTTCCCAATGACCTTCCTTTCCATATATAAAGAAATTACGAGATCCCTTAGTCAATTTACTTTACTCTTCCTTCCACACTTCAAGAATAATGTATGGTTCATATTCATCACTATATGTTTTTTTTAAAATTTCATTTAAATTACATAATTTTTTTCTTAGCAGAAAAAATGAGATTCATGGGTTACACGCATCTCCATTTTTTCCATGGTAGCACATCAAACAATTTCTAAATATCTACTTATGTCTCTTTTGGATAAAAAAATTTTCGGAGTTGGTCTCAATCCCATGGGTTACTAATCAATCATACTTTCTGGTTCAATGATAATACCAGAAGCATACATCACAAGTCTTGTAAAACATTCCATATAAATACTAATGGATTTATCTACTTATGATTTATTTCTATGAATTCTTTTTATGTCATCATATGAAGAATACGAGGAATTCAATTATTTAAAAATAATCATCTAAACTTATCACACTTCATAGAGTTAATTTATTACAATTTTCTTATATTTCAAATGATATTTCACAATTGATATTCTTCCAAACCCATATGATAAAAAAATAATATTTTCATGATCCAAACCCTGGATAATAGAAAATATATTTTAAATAGTACTGATCTATTTTTCAAAAAACTAGTAGATCATAGGAAAAACTAAAATAATGTATATGTTTCCTTATAATAGACTCAACTGAATGTTGTTCCCTCCTATCCACATTTAGAACCTTAGCATGATTCATAGCTTGAGAAAAATTCTTAAGAATAGAAATGATATTTTTAATTCCATCTCCCAAAAAATTTTATTCATTTGGAGAAAAATAATTTCATTGTCCATCATATTCAACATCAAGATGGTTCCTTCTGGTTCCATCCATGTAATGGAACCCAAAAACATAGTATGAGTAATAATAATCATATTAAGAAATATAGTAATCATGAAAATTCATTCATAGGATCTATAAATCATGAAACCATATTTTCAATCTATGACACCTTAGGTTTAACCAACTTCATCCATATTCATCATCTACTCAAATCCTTTATAATGGTATATAATGAAAATGTGAATTTACCCAAACATATCCCCAAAAGTTTTAAAGCTGGTGTGTACTAAGGGAGAATACACCATATTCCATAAGGATGGAAGATATATCCCCAACCAACTATTTTCATGGGTTCTACCCTAGATGAATTGGCACAAACCCATATATCATTGTAGTATCCGGGAGATGATATATTTCAAATAAAACCACACACCTTTAATTACTCTACATAGGATGTTCTCCTATATATAGGCCTTTCCTGAGGGTTCCTAGTAATTTTTTCTCATCCTAGTTTCCCAAAGTAACTAAACCTTTATCTTAAACTAACTATTTTGATAAATAATTTTTGTATATAAATATTACATCATATTAGATTAATATCAATTACAAAACAGGTAACTCCATTCCATAATGACAATGGTTTAGTTTTGATGGGAATCCAGATAACTAAATAATTAGATCATAAAATATCTATGTCATCTCCCCCTAAGTTCTTCAGAAATAAAACCCTTCTTAAACATATCATACATAAAACTATTATTCATGTATTGGGGGAAGGAAACAAAAGAAATGGGGAGGTTATATTATTCATAATGGTAGACAAGGGAGATACCATTAATCATTTAGGTATAACATGATAATAATGGTATGAGAACAAGAGATTATGATTTCAAAACCATGTTTAGTAATTTTTAGATCATAATGACGAGTCATGAAATAATGTTTGGTAGTTCATGACACATGAATCATTAATGAATAAAAAAACATGAGACATGAGTGTATAACATTGGTATAATATCCTGTCCTAAAATCATGGCATAAATTGTGGAATAAAATAAATATTGAAACATTATATCAAGGATACTCTCTAATAAATCCATCACATGTTAATTATGGGATAATATATGTTTTTCCTACTTCGGACTTGGGATAACCTCCAATTCACCCTCTTTGGGGCTCGGGAAAGCCTCTAATATAACCTTTTTGGGATTGGGATAACCTCCATTATACCATCTTTTGGTCTTGGGATAAACTATTGTATACCCTTTGAGCTCATAAAACATTATCATTTACCCATTTAATTGGGGGGATATGTAATTATATATCCATACATTATATATTCAGTATCTATTCAAAAATATACCATAATATCCTGAAAACATTTAGCATTCCATCATAAATTAACCCACAAAAAATAAAAAGGGTTTGATTGATATTTCATCATAATTACCATAAAACACATAGATAATTAATTAGGATCGTATCGTAGAATTATATCCACAAAGAGGCATAATTGACATATAAGATGTCTTCAAAGATAATTTTTTAAGGATCACTGCAATATTTCAAAATGAAAATAACATATTCATTTTCAAATCACATAATTAAAATAGTACATTATACAAAATATTATGGAAATAATTTTCATTCAAAAAAATTAAATATAATTTTAAATTAAGCCTAAAACATTGAGAATCTATGATGGCCTGAAATTGTTTTCATGTCATATACAATAAAACAATGAGTCCTTTCACATTTTTAGTAAAATTTTAGAAGTATCTCATTCAGAAAATGAAATGAATTTTTCATTGAAACATTTTAATAAAAATTAATACATGGGTAACAATTAATTTAAACAATCATAGGAGAATTTTAATGAAATAATTGATATTATTTTAAAGAAAACATGGAAATTTATGAAAAATATTCCTGATTGAATAGTAAAAATGACTACTTTGTTATAATAATTCGTTCAATTTTTGAGTAATTATAGAGAGAAAAATGAAAGTAAAGTATATAATATATTGAAATAATGAGGGAGAATACAATCTAAAAGATTTATCATATATGTGTCATATAATTTCTCTCATTGGAAATTCAATCATAAAATATTCTGATTAATTTTTTATTGAACCATAAATTTATTACCATAAGTATGCCATGAATCATAAACACTCTAATATTATATATAATAAATTTAAATATGTTATAACTTTATAAAAACAAAATAAAAATTCTTATGAAATCATATATGAATGAATTATAACATTTAAACACACATTTATTAATAATTCTTTATTAAAATTATTATATTTAGGTTTAAATGTTTCATTTTTGTAAATAATTCGATTCAGAAGTTCCAATTCTTCTATATTGATCCTGGTTTTATAATATCCATAATTTTATTTACGATATAAATAGAATATATATTATTTATATACATTTTTATAATAATCCATAAAACATGTAGATAGAGAAAATGTTTTACACTTTTTTACGGAGAAGATAGGCCATACATAAGCTTGAATGTTGTTTGGATTCTTTTTTGTGAAATATCCTTGAGCTTGAACCATAAGCCTTAAAATGATGGAATTTTTGAATTACTAGAAGATATTGGGTGTGAGGATGTATTATAATATTATAATAAGGTAGTTATTTAATGATCTATAGTTCTAAAACATTTTGAATAAGGGATCATAGGACGTTTCCTTTTATAAGTTAGGGGAGGGGAAACCATAGAATCGTATAAAGTATTAAATTAATGTAAATTAATTTTCTTGTAAAATATACTATAAATTGATATATTAAAAATATAGGATGATAATAAGTCCAAATAATTTCAGAAAATAATATTTAGTCAAGTTCCACAAATTTTTTACCCTTATTCCTTAGTTTTGACCCCCCATTTTTCATTTTGAAAATTACCGTGATATCAATGTAATGATCATAATCAAAGAAAAATGGAACCATGTTTCCATATTTTCGAAACATAGATGACCAAGGAAGAATGAAAAACATAAAAGTTGATAATTTCATGTTTATTAGATATTTATTGGCCATATACCATAGTTTTAATCTTGTTTTTGACGTTTTACCCTTACTGAGGTGATAATTATTTACCAATATTACTACCCATAATAACCCAAAATAAAAGTGTCATATTTACCATATTTAAAACTCATAATTAAAAATAAGGAATAAATTTCTTAATATTAAATTCCTATATGTTTCATAAATAAAATTTCATATATTTTTTTAAAACACAACGAAATACATTTTTTAGAGAAATAAATTTTTAATCCAAAAAATGAACTTATACCAAAATCAACTATAATCATGATTAATTTGTAATTTATTAGATTAAATTTAATTAAATTATACTTATGTTACATTAATATAAAATTAAAAATATAAAAATTCTCTTAAATTAATTAATTTAAAGAAAATAAGTAATAATTTTAAAAAATCAGCATTTTTATCTATTTGCTGAAAAATTAATTATTTTATAAATATAAAAAAATCACCTTAAACTAATTTTTTGTGATGATTCATAATAAATTATCCTTTTTATAAAACCAAATTTCAAAAATTATTTATAATATTCACAAAATAATATTTCAGTAGTCTAACATGGTTTGTTTCAACCCAATGTTGTGTATAAAGAAAGCTATCAATGAAATAAAATTTATGTAAAGAGAAATATAACATAAAATATCAGAGTTTTACAGAACTAGTCATATACTTGTATTTAAGCATAATTCACCAAAATATTTTAAATATATAATAGGGTCCCAGAGTAGACATTATTTTTCCCTAAAAGGGTGAGATTAGACTAATATCCCACCCCCTTGACCAACACACATTCATTTTTATGGCTGGTGAAATTGCTAGACCACCTTTTATTGGAAATCATGTCCATTGTGATTGGAAAATGCCATATATGGGTGTTTTTATAGGATTTAATCTTGAAAGAAGGTGAAGCCTATATTAAAACATAAACATAAATTAAAATAATTAGAAACACAGTTCCTTATGATGCCACTTAGATGTGTTTTCTTGTTTATGTTTATTGATTCTTTTGAAAAAATATAGAAAGATTCATGTTTAATAAAAAAAATTGAATAAAAAATGTTTCAATAATAAGCCTCAACTGCTACAATGGATAAGGCCCCACTAAATAATTGAGAAATCTCACTAACATAAAATATTCAACAAATTGGACCTCAATATGTTTGTGAGGTAGTATTGCCTCAATGGTACATTCCCCAACCTAGAGTTGTCATGAGAGAGTTTGTAGACTACCAAGATCCAAAGATCATCTCTTTATATAAGGTCTATTACACCTCCATTGAAACTGATCATCACTTACTATCATTTTAAGATCTTATCCATGGATCATGATAACACTAATATCTCTTACCTAATATAGATAGAGAAGAAAGAAAAACGCGTCCTCACTATAGTCTATGATCCACCATGAAGGTCTACTATATTTTCCAGAATCTATCAAAAAATAAATCACCTACTACTTATAAATTATCCAAGGAGGATACACATGATATACTAGACTAGATCACTTAGGCTAGAACTCTATAAAAGATGTCTTATAAGGGATAATACTTTGTTGAAGGTAGAGAGTATGCATATATCCATACTCCCACCAAAGAATATAGTTAATATACTGTAACAACCACCAATGGGAATTAATATATTGTTAATTTTACTAAAAATATATTTACAATACTCTTAAAGAACTAGTAGGATCATTTTGGAATATTCGAGTAGAAACCAAGGGAAACCATATACACTTTCTCCAACATATAAAGACTATCATTATATCAAGGTGGAAAATATAGGATAACAGTGCTCTCATAATACCATTCTAATTTAGTAGTGGACTAATATCTCTTTTATATTGCATAATACTACCAACAGATCATGGAGACAATGGAAGGGAAAGATTATATCCATTCCATAATTTTACAAAACTACCAGTATATTCTAACATCAGTGTAAGATGATAATCAATATATTTTATTGACCAATTTTGGTAAATACATAATTTATAATCCCAAAAATATTGAAGAAACATGTTTGAATATATTGGTGACTACTAAATAGATGGATCATATTCCTTATCTCATTCATGGAAATGTTTTACCTATCTGGATGATGAATAAAGAAAAAGATCAAGACCATATCCCTCTTATAATTGGGGTTTATGAACCTATCCTAGGGGAAACTCAAGGTAGGATCATACCCCTTCCATACTTACAAGTTATAGATGAAATAAATCATGGATAGATCAACATAAATCATATATTCTTATTTTTTGATGTTTAATAATGGTTTTTAGTATATCCCAACAAAAACCAAGAGTCATGCTGATATCTCTTTCAATTATAAGAAAACCCATTAGTAAATCTAGGTGGAAAGTTAATGGAAAATTCATATTCCTTCCCAAATCAAGTTTTCCATCATCATATTATGATTCCCACATGGATCACACATTATATTTATTCATATAATATTGATCATTGTGCATACCATGTGACCACAACTACCCCCATAGAACATCTAAAAGGAGATATCATCATGGGTAATATAAAACCTAAGATTATAATCATATTCCTACCCTAATCAGTGTTGATGTTATTATAACCCTTAAAAGCACTCTCTAGGAAAAAAAATCTACTGTAATAACAATTGATATAGAAATTAGTTTTAGCCATCTATATCCTCTACATGAAAACAAAATGATCGACCAAGAAAATTCTTCCTGTGGTGGGATTTTTGAAAACCCTCCACTCAAATAGAAGATCAATTAGCAAGAAATTTCTATATATCAAATTCACCAAATTATGTTAATATTAATGGTGTTACCAGTGGAATATATACCATTAACCACGATGTTATTCCCTAATTTAAATGTTATTGTGTCCCTCTATACATATATACATCCAAACTATAAAATAAGTCCTCTCTATAACAGTGAATGTAAAAATGAACATAGAGTTCCACGTCATGGAACTCACTTTGATGGTACACTCCATAGTGAGAGTTCAACCTGAAAATATAGACCACCCCTTATTGAAAACAATATAAAAAACTTTCATATTGAAAGGATCTCAAGATACATTTGATAGTTATATAAAATTCCTCATCCCTTGTTGGTGATTCTCCATCTCAACCAAAGAATAGTATGGGGTAATGAAAATCACTGAAACCACTATTTAAAAAAAATATTCTGATGTTGTTGGATAGATTAAAAAAAACCAATCTCCCCTCAACAATATAGTTGGGAAGTAATCATGTTGTAAATATAATGTATCGAAATCTCTCTCTAATTAATTCTATAATATTGATTATAGATATAGCAAGAGAAAATATAATAGTTATGTTCAAATACATGGGAAATTCTGAAAATGACATTCAAAAAACATTAAAAGTGTAATGTGTGCATTATATATTCATAAATATATAGATTAGTCTATACAATATTAAAAGAAATTCCAAAATGGTGTATTATACCACCTTTAGGGAAATAAGATAACTCTGATATTAGATTAACTTAATGGCCCACTTAGCTGTATGAAAATCAATGTTGGGATGATACTGCAATAATATCTAGAAGTCATGTCTCAACAGATTAAAGGCTCCATTCCAGTTGATTTCTAATTCCCCAACTGATATGAGAATTAGAGGATTGGATGACCATGTGGCATTTAATTTTAACCCACTCCATAACTAGTAGACTCCACTGAATAAGGTGACCAGAAATGCTATCATCTATAGCCAAGTATCAGACCTAGGATATTCCTATACTAAATGGTCATAATAATAATGTTCTATTTATCTCTAGGACCTAAAAAAATTCACTCAATGAGAACATTCTATTAAACGACCCTTTCAACATGTTGCTAATAATTTTTAGTGGGCCTCTCATTTGATTAAATAAAATTCATCGATATTATAGAAACCATCATTGGTAGGTAAATATTGTTTATATTTTGGGTTTTATTCATCAAAAAATCATAATAATGTCTATAAAATTTTGAATGTATAAAAAATAGCTGTCAATGTGGTAGTATAGGAAATGACCCATCCCTCTGGAATGGGGGAATCATTAACACTACCACCGCATAATGTTTTCAAATCCATTTTAGATGAAATATATAATATATATAGAGAAAATCTAATACCAACCATCAATACTAGGACCATTTATACCAATATCTCCTCCTCCCACATAGAAGTCAGTATTCCCAAGATTAGGGAGGTATTTTTAGGGAACAACCTCAATGTTTCTCCTAATGTGAGGTTGAACCTCTCTATTAGAAGCACACATAATAACATCCATAATACATTTTTTTAAAATCCCCATTTATTGGGTGGGGAAGGGGAAGACAGATTAGGGTCTCAAGTTAAAGTAATATATCAAGAAGAAGAAAAATCAGGGAGGATTTCAATTTTACTCTTAATAGATTCAATGAGATGGATTAATCCTCTTATAATTATGTAAATGATATTAACGTTTTGGAATATTATGCATTAATTAATGTAATTAACATAATATTCATAGACCACTCAGAGAATGATTTTTGTGTATAAAAACTCGATGAAGTGACATTCATTAAAAATATGGTTTTTATTAATGCTCATAAAGAAGGATTGTGTACCTAATAAACTAGGAAAACATAAAATATAGGGTCTCCCTGAAACACTCACCTATCAACTTATTGTCGCACTTTAGATACTGGAATATAGAAGATCACAGTAATATCCCAACCACCAACTAGATAAACTAAGACTCTCAATGCATAGGAAAAGAAACCCTAATACAAAGTTGAGTTGGAGGAGTTAAGGAGAGTAAAATATGAATTATTATAGGGAAATTATATGTTTGAGTAAACTCCCACGAGGAGAGAATTATTTCTCCCTTGGTGAATCTACCTCTGCCCAAGATAATTTTACATCCTGTGATGAAAGATTCTAGTCATCCAATGGGTATTGGGGAAAAAATTGGGTGTATAAACCTATTCATTATAGACTATCAGGAATTATCTTCATCAGTGCAATAGCCTGAACCATATTGGGTAGAATTACCTTTACTGAATCATACTAGATATTAATAGTAGACACATGTGATCCAACAATATTGGGCTTATCCAGCTACCTCTACTCAACCATCTACTTAGCTCGTAGTCCCATTATAACTCCTTGAATCCATTGATTACTTGAATGCTGAATTGAATCTATGTAATGGAACACTATTTTAATAAAAATAAAAATAAAACAATATCTTGAGTGGATGGATGCGACACCTCCCCCACCCCAATTCATGAATCTAATTTTCCAGATCTTCAATGCCAATGGAGACGTAGAGAAAAACATAACAGACTCTTTCTATTGATGTTTCCCAATTATGGGAACAATTATAAAACAAGAAACATCCAATAAAAAATTATTCATTGGGATTTTACTTTAACCAATATTTATTTAGTATTATAGATTATGAGAAGGGATTATTATGAGTTGGGAGGACCTTTGTTGGAAATTTATTTATCAATTTATCTCCATGATCATAATAAAGATGATCCATGATCTACCAAATTTAAAATTTTATAAGAAATAGATAGTTTTTAACATAATTTCTAGATGGAAGGGATTTACTTAATCAATAAACATACAAATACTATAGTAATAGTTATTTGATATATTCATTGAGAATATATGAAAAAAATGAAGACACTTTTAATCATATTAAAATAACTAATTAGATTCAAAGATTTTTATTTAGTTGTGTAAGTAATAAGAGATTCAATCTAAAACTCGAATGAAAAATCTTGGACAATTCTAGAAGCACAAGGATAGAGGGTCCATAAAGTTGATCAAATAATTAATATGTTTGAACAATAAAAAGTTTCCACTCTAACCAAGATTATAGAATATCACATGCTACCTTCCCCAGAATGACCATAACAAAAGAAACTGCCCTAAAATGATGGAAGAAAAATGAATATGCATCCACCAATCAATGATCAATAGAATACCTTATATTATTTTTAAAAAGATAATATTTTAGGGTACTTCTTCTATATCATGGGTAAAAAATCCCCATGCTGCTTGAAGCTTGGAAGCCCAATGAAATTGGTCTCAATGATCACTTAAACACTATCACTACCATTGTATGATGGGGAACATATCAAAGAGTGGTTTTCCTTTAAATATATCCTCCAAATTATGGGTGACTTGGGATTGGTAAAATAAGGAGAATAACTAAAAAACCTGGATCATATTTATGATACCTCACCATAGAAATAAGGATAATGAATGGATGTTACAAGTAATTCCATGAATTTTTTGATGAATATATAACCAGAAAATCAGTCAATCAGGAACATGATATTCTAATAGTAAAACTAATTGGACGAGTTGTTAACAAAATGTCCAATATTGAAACTAAGATGGATTCTTTGGAATCAAGACCTTCCTGAATCCATTTTACTAAAAACTATCACAACTAACAAAAAATGAACAAGTAATAGTATAAAGAACCTATTAGAATTCCCAAGCTAGTCTAGACACTTCAGTACTTCCTACACCCACCACTAAAAGTATCATAACATCACCTATAATATAATTTTAATCATACGATGAGTTAAAATACAGTTTAATCAATATGAATAATTTCAATAATTTTTTCTCTACTGAAGATGATTCATATGAACCATATTTCTCCACTCACAAATAAATAAGTGGTTATTGAAGCTAACATTCTCAAGGAATACACTGTTTATATAAATCCAAAAATTTTGGGAATGTCTCCACAGAACTATATATACCATATAAAATCAATGTTAATTACAAGAATAAACTAAATAAGAGAGTCAATATATTCCTAAATCATTAATATACTAATCACACTCTATTATATTATAATATATACTAGGGAATGTGAAATTTTCTAGTTCAAATTAAAATGTGGGTGGTAGAACCCAACACAACCATAAAAGATAAAAAGACACCAAAATTTGGGCTAGGGGATGAAAACAATGACCAAATAGGCTCAGAATCCAAGAATCAGACTAAAGGGGGTCCTGATGATATTAAACATAGTCCCCTAGTATATATTATACAATTTTAAACAAAATTCTCTCATTCCATCAAATCATTCAATCCATTATATCCATTGGATTTCAAAGGATCTCTAGAAAGCAGATTTTGAGGCCTTTTTAATCACACTTGAATTAAAGAATGAAGTTTCATCCATTAATTTTTATTTTATTGATATTTATCCCAAAAAATGTCACACAATAATTTCATTCACAATACGTGATTGATATGTTTCCATATAAATACACATTATACACTTATACATATCGAGAATATAGAACAAAATCAAAAACCATCGAGCAATGAATGATTATAGATTTGGATTCAATATCATTATAATTCATACTATTCAATTCTTGGGTTGCAATTTGAGGTGAATATGGCATAACATAAATAAATAATGTATCATTTTAGATTAATATTTAATACATCTCAAAAAAATACTTGCTTGAAGACTAAAATGGTTTAGTGTATTTGTAGACTAGATACATTGTATAATTATTTCACAAGATATATTCAACATATATAAAATATTTCTTCTCTCACAATACAATTTTTAGACAAAAAAATTTTATATGACATGGGGAAAATGATAAAAAAAGAAAGGGTGATCTCAGATACTCAGTAAGGGTAAGCTTGAGAGATATCATTGGATGATCATATTCAAGGATAAGATATGAATAAGGGTATGAGATCATGAATATAAATCAAAAAAGTAATACATAATCATTCATAGATCATAAATCCTGATTCATGGTATAAAGCATCATCATTTCAAAAGGCATGAGTCTTATGATCATGGAATCATAATTAATTAATCCTGATCCCTAAAAAATATAATAAGCATTATAACATTCGATAATTTTTTGGAATCAATAAAATCTTATAAAATCATTTCATTATTAAAGGCTCACTAATAAGACCTGCATACAATAAGAAGTACTATAGTGGATTGTTTTCACTCTAAATTCCATCATTTCATTAGTCAAGGTTTACTCCCATGACTATCATAGTTGAAAAGTCCCATAATAAACTAGGTTGACTCCCCATTATAATCCATATTACCCCATGATATATTAATCATTACCCAATTCATTATATAGATTTAATATACCCTCCCATAATATTATGAAAACCATAAATATTTTGGAAATATGTTCATAAAAACATTCATCAAGTCATCATATAATAACCTATGGAAAAGAAATGGGTTTTATAAAAATTTCATCATCACATAATCAAAATATATCTACAAAATAAAACAGAAGGTATCATTATATAATATACTCATTGAATCAAAAGAAACATCCAAGTATACTCACATAAATTAAAAATATCATTAAAAGTGTATTTTATCATTTATTTGAAAACATGAAAAGATATATTTCTTCCCTCAATATACTTACAAAAAATATATAATATTTATAAAATGATATTATTTTAAAATAAACACTAGATAAATTAATTTAATAATAAAATATAATCCATCATGATGGTGGGATAATCCATTTTAATTGTATATGTAAAAATAACACATTCTTTTCACACATTTGTAAAAAGTGAAATATCACTTGATCATAATTTTTTTTAAAAATATTCCATTTAACATTTTGTAAATAATGTAAAAGATAGTGTATATTAATTTTTTTAAATATTTATGTTATTTATCAAGACTTCTATAAAATAATTTCAACAACATTGACATAGAAAAAATATTTTAGGTCAAAGAGGAAATAAAGTGGACATTTCATAAAAAAATCATGATCATATTATATATTAAAATGGATGAAAATAGAAATATTATTTTAAAATTATAGTAATAAATATATTGGAAAATAATATATGGGCTTTAGAGTATGATAACCATATAATATTTTTACAATGGAAACTTATCATAGACAATCCCAAAAATAAATGAAATTATAACATATACCATTACAAAAAGTCCCATATTGGCTTGTACACATTTAGTACTCCATCATAATAAAAATATATTTATTATATATCTATTATAGAACCATATTAATACATAAATTACTATATATCATTTAATTAAAATTCATATTTACTGTTAGATTTTTAATTCTTCATTAAAATGATTGTTCTGGTGAAGGCCGGTCAGTTTCCCATGCATGATTCTTTCTGACGCTTCTGGTCCTTGCACCATGTTCATGGTTTTAACATATAAAGAATATTAATAACTAAATAAGTAAAATATGTATTAATTATCTAAAATTTTATATATATTCATATATATAAGTGATGAAAAATTAATTTCATTATTTCATGGATGTGTTAGTTCACACATACACATGGGTGATGTTTTCTCTTTTTAATGGATGGAAAAACGAATTTATATAATAATTAACCATTATAGAATAAAAATTTAAAAATCAATATAATATATATTCATTTCATTTATCTTTATACCATCCATGTAAATATGTAATGAAAAACGAATCACATTGCTTCGTGGGGGTATAAGTCTACATGTGTGTACGAGCGACATTATCATTTTTTCAATGGATGAGAAGTGGATAGAAAATGGCTAAAACATTAACATGAAAAATATAATCAATGTAAATATACATATTCCATTATTTTAATATTGTTATAGAACATTTTTATAAGGATTATGAATAAGTGAACATGAAAGGGTTACGTACAAACATATACATATGCTTTGGGAATCCTCCTTTAAAAGGAACCTTAAGGACTATTGGATGGGTATTTTGGGAGGAAAAGACACTAAATACAATGTATAAGAATTTTGGTAGATTATTTTTGAATATAATGGTCATGATAAAGTTATTAATTGGTTTGGATAAGAATACAAAGGATATTCCCTTTTATAAGTGTGGGGAGCATCACACTTTTAATTATCAAGAATATTAAAATATAATTAATTGTCTCTCTTGGTGAAGTGGATTATAATTTCCTAAAGCGTAAATATAGGTTGGTATTGTATCTAATTAAATTTATAAAATATGATTTATTAATTTTATAGATAATTTTTATTTCCATATTTTAACTCCCATGAACTCTTAACCTTTATGCTAGAAGGGAATTTTTACCTTGGTTACCATTTATAATGACCAAAAATAAAAGTTGAATACGTACCAAAATTTGAAATTATAATTCCAAATATGGAAACCATTTTATAAAATTAAATTATTATAAATGAAATAAATTCATATTAAAATAATCTCATAAAATACAATGAAACTCATTATTAAAAAAATTATTTTTAAAAAATAAAAATAAATTTATTATCATTATTTGACAAGTATTAACAATAAAATGAATGTTAAAATATTTTATTGAATATAAAGAAAATCATTAAAATAATTCATAAATAGTGATTAATTTAAATTATAAACAAAAAAATATTATTCATACATAAAAAACGTTTTCTAAAAAACATCTTTTTTTTAAATTTCAAATGATTTTATTTTCATTTACAACCAATTTATAACCAATGAAGCCATTTTATACACGTGTAAATAGTATTTTTTATATATTTATTTTCCTTTTTAGACCCAACAATACAATAGATAAAAAATAATAGACACATTTAATTATAATATATCAATAGTATATCAAAGTTCATTTCAAATTCATTGTTTCATAAAATGTAAGATATCAAAGAAATTAGAATCATTTAAAGAGAAATATATCCTAAAATCGTTGGAAGTTAAATAGTGAGGATGATTTCTATTTTATTAATCAATAAATATATGTATGCTAAGACTGATAAGAAATATATATTTTAATTAAATTCATGTATTAGTTCAAATACCATAACTCTGACTCATAATTTACAGTCATCCACAAAGACCGAACTTTAAATTATATATTAGGAATATTGGGGATTCAATTTCATGTGCCAGTTCCTTCATCATACCATCATTTCCTCAAGTACTTTCTTAGTGAAAATTTCAGAGTGTTGTATAGTGATAATTATACCATTGAGTCTTTTTAGTTTTAGTATATATATGCATGATTCTATGAATGGGGACAATAGTATTCAATGGTTGATAAAGTTTTTTGGGATCATGAACTCTAATGGACACAAAATTGATCCTATAAACATATTCAATGATCTTATTGATGAATATGTGATTACCATCAATCAAATCGTGGAAATTAATCAAGATTGGGATTGTCACAAGGTTATGCGGATACTATTTGAATAATCAAATAATCTAATCACTTTATTATCATACCATGACCATCCATATACTCCCATAATGTAGCCAAAATCCAACGATGAAAATATCACAATACTGCTTATGAAAATAAATCTTTCACCTGATATAATTTACAAAAGGGATGGTTTAACTAATATTAAGACCACATAACTGAGGATTATTAAGAAAATCAACCTCACCCATTAGGTAATCATTCAATCATGGGGTCTGGGAATGTTTATCACCCCTTTACTCTTGGTGTCACTAATATCCAATGAATATAATCAATTGAAAGGGAGGTCTTATCTAGGAGAGTATAATTATTTCCTTAATAAATGTAACCCTTATCATTGGGATCTGCAAATTACCATGGATTTCTATTTTTAGGATCATGGGAGCTTCATCCTCATCAATATGAAGAGGTGATACCATTGGATCTGAACCATCTAGATCAAAATTCACCTATTCATCATTCATAGATGGTAAATATGTCCCCATATTTTCTTCCAAATAAAAAATAATCTTTTTTCACCTACTTCAGATAATATTATCTCCAAATAATAAGAGGAGGAGAATATCAGAGATGACTTTCCTAAAAATGATGATGTTTCCTCCACCACCATTAATGAACATTGACATGTGAATCTTGGTATAGAGGATGATCCTAAACATATAATTATTCACGTGAACATGAATCCCAAATAAAAAGATAAATATATCATATTATTTAAAAATAATTGATAATTATATATGTAACAGTACACTAAAATTCCTAGATTAGATGCTGATATGGCCACCAATATTTTTGTTATAGCTAGTAATCGATGAGGATATAAGAAAATAGCTAAAATAATGAATCTGAACCATGTCAGAAATGTGGAAACTGAAGTTGAAAACTTATCAAGTCTAACTTCATTTAGTAGCTATAATAATATAAATGAATCTCTAATATCATATATGTTAAGAAAAAAAATCATAAAATCAGATATTTCATAGATTTTACTACCCAAATTGACATTGTATAAACTTTTATTTGAATGCCTTCAGTATGGAGCTACTAATCAGGGAAAAACAATAAATTCATGGCTTTATATTTCAAGAATGGGTATCCAAGATATTACTAAATACAAATGGCCCTCAAAGTTAACTAGTCAACTAATTTAAAGGATTCAGAATCAGTATATTACTCTATTAAATTCACTTGGTCTAAAGGAATGTATTATATATATATAATAACATGACATGAATCAGATCTTTAAGACAATTAGAGATAAATATGTTGAATGATAAATTAGAAATTTTTGGAAAACTCTCAATCATGATGTGATCATCTTGACTATATTTTTGCAGTTTTCAATAAACTACAGAAACCTAGCATAACAATTCCCCTAAAATGCGATATTTGTGTGACATTAGTGAAACTCCATATCTTTTTAGCACACCATTGTGGTATAAAATTCAACCCTTATAAGTTGAATTAAAACCTTAAAATATGACATCTACAAAATCTTAATGAGTTAATAGGGATCAAGAGACATAAAACATACATTAGTATCTTAACATAAAATCTCATAAGAAAGTGTTTAAACTTCAAAAAGATAATGAATAAAGGATCCATTTACCATTTTGAGAAAGGATTTCAAGAATTTTTTGAGGATATCAAGTGTTACCTCTTGTATCCATCAATCATAATGCCATCAGTAGATGGAATTTCACTCATCCTACGTGTAGAAACTAAGTAATGATGACTCATTGAATTTTTATAAAAAATAATGATATAGTAAAAGAGAAGATAAATATTAGCTTAGTTGATAAATGATAAAAACTAAGAATTGATATTCTGATACTAAAAAGAAAAATCTTGAACTAGTATTCTTGCTAAAAATATTGAGACGCTACTTGAGCATCATGAGGTATATATGGTCTCTTACATAAATCCACTCAACTTAATCCAAGATAATATGATGCTAAATCTAAATATAGAATGGTGGGTGACTATCCTATCAAATATTTATATTAAATTTGTGTATTAAAATTTAGTTAATGTTTAGGGTCTAGTAGAATTTTTCAAATCACACCCTACACCAGAAAATACACCAGTCAATATAGATCTTACTAAGGAGAGAATTTTATCTGTTCATAAAAATCCCTAAATATGGGAGATGTATGTTTATGGTATAAAATCCAAGGATTAACATAAATATAAATTAAATAATTTTTTTTAAAATAACTATATTATTACACAAACACATTTCTAAAGACTATATTAGTTTAGTTCCTTTGAAAACATGAAAATATAAAAACTGGTCCTTAAGTGAACTAAATCATCTACCATTATGTTAATCATTACCATTACCTTTATTAGTAAAATTATAAAAAATAAATATCTTCATAACATTGAGAAAAAAAACATAACAAATGGTGAGCTCAAATGCTCAGTAAGGGTAAACAAGGGAGATACATAAGCATAACGTGAACACAAGGGTATGTGAATATGAGAATAACATTTAAATATTATACCATACATATACAGTATCATATAAATGGGCCATTAAATACAATTTTCCTAATCACATGACATGAATCATAAAGTAATGAAGTGTAGAATCTATAAGATCATAACATAGGAATGCATAAGAGAATGGAGTAAGACACATACAAATAAAACTTTATCTCCATAGTAGTCAAGGACCACTTCCAAAGCAATTATATTGGAGTGGGTTCACTCCCAAAAATATATTATTAGTCAATATTCACTCCAAATACCTTCTTAATAGTCACAATTTACTCATAATACCATATTAGCAGTCCGAGATCACTCTTAAGACCATCTTAGTGGACAAAGTCTCTTTTTGAACTAGGTTCACTCCCTATTCCATCCATGTTTATATCATGTGATATAAATATCTACCCAATTCACTTGAGGGAGGTATAGTTCCCACCAATAACAGAATGAAATCATACATGCATATTCAATAAGGTAATAAAATAGTCTTCATATCATGAACCATAAAAAGAGATGGATTTCCTAAATATCATATCATTACCCATGTAATAAAATATGTATCATAAACATTTTATATTATCACAACTTATGGAAATGAGAAAAGTTTCATTATAATTTCATCATAGAATAACCTGTGAAATGAAGTAGGTTTCATAATAATTTTATCATGATATATTAAATAGAAGAGAAACATGTATCATAAAAAAATGTCATCCTGAACATTTACTATTAAAAGAGAGAATAATAATGGTGTAATTTAATCATATCCCTATTAATGCACAAACTATATCTACGTATTTCACATTATACGGATAAGGATGTTGTAGGATCACTTGGAGCATTTCTTAAGGAAAATAAACATTCCTTGAAAACCATTTTTTATAATGAAAACATTTTCAAAATAATTTTCTTTGAAAAAAAAAATTTAAAACTTATGAAGTAATATTGAGAAATCCTTTAATACATATGTTGAGGAAAATATCATTTCTTCTTTAGAAAATGATTTAAAAAATTATTTATAAAAACTCCTTAAAAATAAACTTGAAAACTTATAAAGGAAGAATTTAAAAATCATTTTAAATAATTATTAAACATAAAACATGTACATAATCATTTTATATGTAAATAACCATTGAGAACTTATAAATAGATATTTTAAAATATATGAGAACACTTTTTGAAACAAAATATATTTTTAAAATTAATTTATTTGAAAATAAATATTAAAAAAAATCTTTCCAAAATAATTAAAAAATACTATTATTTTGAAAATATTATTTAAAATATATAAAGTAACATTAAATGAATATATGTTTAATGATGGTGAATAATTTTTTACATGATATATATGTACAACCAAATATTCATTTCATATTTTAGTAAAACTCAAAAGAGCCTTCATCGAAAAATTATAAGAATATTACTTTTAAAGCCATTATTTTAAAAGGAAAAACATTTAGAAAAATGTTTTTTTAAAATAATAGGAGAATAGTAGGTAATTTTTGATTTTTTTAAAAAACGCGGGTTTCAAGGAAAATAGATTTCTAACCGAAGCAAGAAAGAAATTTAGATTTTCATAAAAACATTTTATTAATTATCTTAAGTTAGAAACAGTTGGAAAATGATACCATTACATGAATATATCATGAATAAACATAGGATAAAAAATTCTATGTGAATTATTGAGTGATGGATCATAAAATTTAATCAATGGAAGCATAATCATAAAAAATCCCAATAGATGATGAGATTGTTGTGTTAAACTCTTTCCACTTTGGTAATTTTGAATTATAATACACATGAAATAATAATATTAAATGATTATTAAAATATCATTAAAATATGTATATTAAAGATATAACATTTAAAATGTTATTATATACACCTCTTAAAAGAACATATGTTCTTAACATAACATGTGTCTCATAGAAGACAAATCGAGACATAATTCCCTTACCGACTTGGTAACTTTTGAACCATAAACAAATGAAAAATAGATAATAAAATGGATATGTTAATACCAATAAATATTATTATATTAATCATAAAATAAATTATTATGAATTATATAAACCATATAAATGAAAGAGGTGGTGAATAAATCATGTGTCCCATAAAAGTAAAAAGTGAGACAAAATTTCCTTACCTTAAGTCTTGAATTACTTCATACATATTCAAAAAATTTATATAGTAAATATTAGTTTATTATAAATATAAAATAGAAACATATTCATATATATAATACCATATATGTTTTTATTTGGACCCTATATTACCCATTTATTAACAATGCCACATTAAAGTTATATTTCAGTTAATATTCACTTTGTTTTTCAGACATGTTTTGAATTGTTATTCTTAGACTTTTTATATAGATCAGGATATCATAATATAAATTATTATAAAAATGATATTAAAATAAAATATATTCATTATAAATGTATTTATATTAATCGATAAAATTTAGTGATAGGAAATTAAATGCACCGTTCATTGAGATGGTAGACTGTACATAAACATTAACGCTAATTCAATTTTCCTACCGTATTAGAAGAAATAAAATTGAATGATATATATATATGTATATTATAATTAAATTTGTATTTTTAGGTCACATATATGACATATTTTCATTATACCCATCCTTAATTGATTCCATGCATTTCTCGAATGAGTCACATCGATTTACAAGACAATAGTTTATCATACACATGAATGACACTATAATATTTACAAACAATTGAAAGCATGAAGGTGTGTGTTATATAATAATTAAATAATAGTAAATAAATCATATATATTATAATTATTAATTTTAAATATAATTTTTATCATTATTCCTAACATTGGGAATTAGTATTAGAAAAAATGAACAATATTGGTTCGCGAGGAGGTAGTCATCCATACAAATGAATGATTAGTTTGTAGCCCATTTGATAGAATTTTGTGTTGTTATTAGTCATAAACATATCATAAAGAAGTCTCAGTATATGGAAGATACTTATTTTATTATATAATAATTGTATATAAACAATTTAATCAATTCTTGTAATAAATAATATAAAAAGGTTCATTGATGAACATTACATATTATTTGGGTATCTCTATTTGGTTTTCACCAAAAACTTATTTGGTTAAATTTAAGCCCAATTTAAGGATTCTAGGATTATTTTAGAGATGTTAGGAAGTTATTGTTTTAGATATTCTTTGATCTAAATTTCATGAGAGGTTTGAATATGGGGGAGAGTGAGTTCCCTTTTATTTTTGAGAAGTGGAATTCTTGAAAACACTCAAAAGTATTCAATATTTAAGGATAATGTTTAACTAATGTTTATAGAAAACTGATAATTAAATATTTTAATGGATTATATGGAATATAAAAACCGTAAAAAGAAATTTATACCCATTTTTTAAACATTTGGATCCTTAAATATTATGATACCTTATTTTATATTTTTTTTGTATTTCATTATGTTAACTTGTTTTATAACATATGTTATTTTTTATTTAAGACTAATTTAGTGTGATCCTTATTTAATAATTTGTAATCACGAATTATAAACTTTATACCTAATTTATAATGTTCAAATATTATGTGTGTCGAAAATTATGTTTAATCGAAGCATATGTAATGTGCTAAAACACTCCTTTAACCCTAACCATGCTAACAAGATTTTATACTATTTAGGGGTCAATATGTTCTTTATAAAAGGAAAATTGGTCCATGAATGGACCATATATTTTATTTATTAACATTTAATAATCTCTTGGAAATTTTTTTTAGTAATTTTAAATCATTTAATAAAATATCATTTATTATTAAATAACATTAACGTAAAATTTTAAATTATTTAATTAATTTAAATTTAAAAATATAATGAAATTGATTTAATTTGAAAATATTATGTTAAAACATGTATAACATGATATATTAATCTACAAAATTAATGGTAGAAAATAAATCATTCAATTTACCTCACTTTTAATATTTTCTGTATTATTTATTTTAGTTAATTATTTGTTAAATAATTAATCCATTGGTGTTTATTAAGAATTTAATGAAATTATATAGAATATAAAAAATTTAAAATAAACAATAATGATAATAAAATGAATTTATCTTCCAAAATAATATTTATAACTTAACCTAAGTAATTTTTTCCTTATTCTAAATCATTATAGAAATTAAAAGGACGAAGGTATATTTTTTGTCCTTTTATTTACTTTACTTGCTAATTGGGCCAATTTCATAACAATGTGCTTCAAAATAACATAATATTTTGGAATAAGGTCACAAGGTTTGAAATATGTCCAAAAAATGGGGTTTTTGGTATGTTATGGGTAATTATTACACCTTATATTCTATGATTTACCATTATGAAAACTTGTGTTTTAGTCACTGTAATTAATTTTAACCATTTCCAATAATAATTATTGTAAAAAGATTAAGATATAATAATTATATAATATAATTATTTCAATTAAAAATATAGAATCAATTATTCTGAATTCCATTCAATAAAGTGGTATAATTTAATTTAAAATTAATCCCGTAGGGGTAATGAGAAAGCAGATTTTTAAATTGTGAATTTTCAAGGTTTATAATGTTTTTATATCAAATTTCAAAATTAAATTAATTAAAATGATTCAAATAAGATTAATATATTTATAATAGATCTAATTATACCTAAAAATAATTTTAAAATATATTTTTACTATATAAATATTTTGAACAAAAAAGAATTTTAAAATTAAAATTACAGATTTTCCCCTATTCATCAAAAAAAGAAATTCGAAATAAAATTACCAAAAAATTAACCTACTATAATTATTAAAATATACAATAATAAATTGAATTTAGTTTTTCCAAAATAATTTTTAAATGTGAAAAATTAGTTTTAAAATAAGTGAACCATTAAAATGAGGTAAAATTTACTTATAGAAATATAAAAATTTTCATGCTTAAAATTAGATTTATTCTTATCACTTGTATAGAAAACACATAATATGAATTTTAAATAGTTTATTGATTATAAATTATATGAATGTCATTAAAATAATTCATAAAATGTATTTTTTTACTTATTGAGATAAAACGTGTTTGTGCATAAAAAATAGTTTTGTTTCTCGGAAAAAGGAATTTCTCTATTTTCAAACATCTTTTAATTTCAATTCTAATAAATTGGATACCAAATAATTAATTTTATCAAAATGAATAATAAATATTTTAATCATTTAGTTAATCTTTTATGCACCCCTCCATCTAATGGATATGTGATAATTATAATAATATTTTAATAATATGGCATGTTTGGTTTAAAATCAAAGCTATGTGAAACAAAAGCTAAGTTTGGTTTTTTGTGTAACCCAATATAGACACAATATTTTTTGTAAAACAAGAAATACACTATGTTGTGTATACTTCATTCTAAAATAATTTTTTCATGTAGCACAAGCTTAACTTGGTGTTCTGCACAATGAATGTCATCAAAGAGTTTTAATTTATTTGAAAAACATAATTCATAAAAACTCAGGGTGTTAAATTCTACCCACTTTAAAATGAATTTCACCATCAAAATTACGATAAGTATTAAAATATTTAATACTTTAATATTAAATTTATAGAAACCCACATCATAAAAATGAATCCAAAACCATCTTTAAAAAATGTAATGTTGGAAATATAACAGTTACCCATAGTGACTCACAACTAGGTTTCTACATAGGAGAACATATGTGTGAAATATAGATTTAGACATGTTATAAAATCATAAGTAATTATAAAGAGTTATAGATATCAAAAATCATTGGAATGTTGGTGATCCAAAGAAATATAAAAACCACACAACCATAAATTTATGATTATCTAAGCGGCAATTGATTCATTATAAAAGATGTTACTAGGATAACATTTTTATTTCAAGATCATTTTCTTAAAGATGAATAATTTCTCACAATAATATATACCAAATTTATTTAATTCCAACTCATATCCACAATATTACCCTTTGGTCTTTCCTTGATAAATTTACAATTTATCTCTTGCTCTAGGAAGTGAGGATGAAATTTTCATTTCTGAATCCATTACAGATCATAAGATCCATAAATAGAATGTTAAGTAAATCTCTTCATCTTAAGTTGTCATAAAAGAATTGTTATCATAGGTTATCCAATATTCAAAAGTCCTTATATGGTGAAATAATAATTTAAACAATAAAACATCATCGAATGTTTTACTTAAACCATTCTATAAATGGTTAACCTTTTAACCATTATGAAATATTAAAATCTAAATCTATAGAAAGAATATCACTAAATTTCCAAAAATCATATTAACATTGAGGCCCCATATATTATAACGTATATCTTTATTTTCAAATACCAAACATGTGAATACCATCATCAAGCATTATCTTTTAACATGGTAATAACCTAAATAACCATAAATAATTATTGAATACATGCATTCTTTCATATTCTTAATATTATTAGATATATTCCGTAAATTTGAAAATTTTGTAAACTCTAGCTAGGATAGAATAAACCTCTTTTTCCAAACATTAGTAATCTATTTTGAAAGAAATAAGTACTATCCAATTTAATTTATTCTTATCCAATATATCGTTATCCCAACTAAACATCATTTTCTAAACATCAGGAATGTATTAAGGGTTACGTAACCTTACATGCTTTCCATAAAATATAACCATTCCATTAAATAAAATTTTTAGGTCATCTGTACAATTCAACATACTCTTTCAGATCCTTATGAAAAAATATATACTTAAACAATCCTTATAAATTTAATAATTCTCACAATATAGACTTTTAATTCAAATACCCAAATACTTTAATCCTTATACTTAAATTATTATAATTAAATAAGTCATTCCTTGGTGTAGAAGTAAATTCATGTGTTAGGTAATTGAGTTAGATAATTCCCTTGTTCTCCACAGATAAGAAATTGAACTATTTTAATATTTGTCACTCTATGACCCTTTTTTCCATTCAAATAACATCTTACCCTCTATTTGAGATATTCTATCTAGTTTTTCTTCCTACCTCCTTGACATGTAGAAATTTGAGTATTCTTTACTCTATATTAATTACAACATGAGATTTTATAAAAGTATATATTTATCTTATTTTTTGTGTCAAGAATATCATTAAATTTCACATTATGGATCATATATAATAATAGATAATTAATAATAATCACAATATATTTATCTCTAGGAATCATCCAACTTGGTTTCTCTAAATAAATAAATTTTACATAAAACTCACTATCAACATGATTCCTTCTAGTTCTATCCACTAAATAAAACAAAAATCATAATGTGAAGAACACTAATCATACTGGGTAACCACATAATCATAGAAAATAACTTATAAGATATATAAATCATGAAAAAAATATTCTTTAATATATGAAAAATTAGGTTTATCTTAGGTAATTAATATTGATCTACTATTTAAATACTTGATTATTCTTAAAGATTTTGTTACTTTCAAAAGAACTTATCTTTGGAGTGTCAAACTAGGTGTGAGGGAAGGTCTATTTTTTGCAACAATTCACAATCAAGTCTAGATCATTATAGTGTTTTTGAGGTTTTTAGCCCTAGGTATATATAAGATAGTGCCACATTCACATATAGTATCTATACAAGGATTTATTTAATGAAAAAACTCAATTTATCATTTAAAAAAACTCCAGGAAATATTTCTATACTTTATCTTATCCAATGACATATACATAGATACATATCTAGACATATCATTAGAAATATATCTAGTGATAACACTAATGTTTTATCATCCAGGTTTCCAATTTTTAACTAATTTTTTTATTATACTAACTATAGTGTGACAATATTAACATATATAGAAATTAAAAAATTTTGTGGAATACTTATATTAATAAAAAAACATGCACTCAAATGCTATATTATTTTAGTGAATTTGGAAACCCGGTAACATAAACACTGGCCCATAAGTTAACTACATCATCTCCCAATAATTTATTCATAACTATCACCCTTCTTGGACACATCATATATTATACACATCCACATAACATGGGGAAATAATATATAAAAAATGGTCATATCAGATGCTCAGTAGGGGTAAACATGGGAGATATAGAAGTATAACATGAATGTCAAGGTATCAAACATGTGTATAACATATGAAGATAATTATTTTCATTTAAATGATCATAAACATGATTAATTTTGTAAATACTGGTAGAACATAATACATGAATCATAAGGATATCAAGAGTATAATATTTGAGAGACTAACATAGGAATGAGACATGGAATTGTGGAAGGCAGATGAATATATGAAATGATTTTCATAGTTCTACAGGCTAACTGCCAATTCTATCTTAGTGGAATGGTTTAACTCCTAAAAAAATCATAGAAGTAATGTTTCTCTCCCAATACCATCTTATACGTCAAGGCTCACTACCAAGACCATCTTCATAGTCAAGGTCCACTTCCAAGACCATCTTAGCAGATAAAATCCCATACTAAATAGGGTTCACTCCCCATTCAATCTATGTCTTTCTCATGAGATATAAATCTTTACCCAATTCATTGAGAGAGAGATATAGGTCCAAAAAATCAAATAATAAAATCATACAAATTTATGATCTGGGGTTATAAAACATTCATTATACAAGGACCTATAAAAATTGATGGGTTTCTTAAACATCATATCATAACCCATGAAATTAAAGGGGTATCATTAAAATTTCATCATATCAAAACCTATAGAAAATAGTCAAGTATCATAATAATTTCATCATAGAATAACCCCAGAATGGAAGTGGGTTTAATAATCTTTTTATAAGTTTATAACCCATAGAAGAGAAGAAAGTTTCATATATAAATTTTCATCTTAAATAAAAACATTAAATGAATGAATATGAATGGTGTACTTGTATCATATCCCCATTAAAGCATAAAATATATCAATTGATTTCATATTATATGGAGAAGGACTTTTAAGGATCACTAGGAAAATTTATTAAGTAAAATAACCTTTCATTGAAAAGATTTTTTTAATAAGAAACATTTTGAAAATAATTTTCTCTGGAAACCCCTTTGAAAACATATTATGTAAGCTTCAAGAATCATTTAAAACATCTATGGAGGAAAATATTCTTTCCTCTTTGAAAAATTATTTATAAAAAATAAAACATTTTCAGAACCCTTTTCCGTGAAAATAAACATGAAAACATATAAAAGAATCCTTGAAAATCATTTAAAAAATGTTTCAAACATAAAAAAGGTACTATAAATTTTTCTTTGAAAATAACGTTTTAGAACTTATAAAGGGAGCTTTAAAAATCATTTAAAATTCATTTTAATGAATAATTTATTTTTTTTAAAATAATTTCATTGAAAGTAAATTTAAAATAAAAAACATTCCAATATAATTGAGAAAAACATTTATTTTGAGAATATAATTTGAAACATATAAATGATGCTTCAATTATTGGAGTGGTTATGACATAAGAGAATTCCATAAATACCGTATATGTTAAAACAAAGATTCCTTTCATATTATTGATAGAAGTAAAAAAGTTCCTTGATCGCAAACCGGAAAGTAGATTCCTTAAAAAATATCCTATAAAAAAGTAAGACAAGTATAATTTTTTAAAAAAATAATTGGATAATATTATAACTTTTTTGAAAACATTTTTAGAAAATTAGTTTTTAAAGAAAACATACTTCTGACCAAAGATAGATATAATGTTGGGTTTTTATAAAAACATTCTCATAATAATCATAAATACCAAAGTGTGGAAAAATGGTACCATTACATTGAGATATCATGAATAACCAGAGTATAATAAAATTCATGATAATTATTGAGATATGGGTCCTAAAATTTCATCAATGGAATAATAATAATAAATAATCTTGATAAACGATGAGATTACAACAATAAACTCTTACCACTTTAGAAGCATTGAATCATAATCACCATGAATGAGTAACATTACATGATGATTAAAATATGAGGAAAATAAATTTATTCATGATATAATACTTCAAATGACATTATATACACCTCATAAAATAATATAGTTTTATAACATTACATTTTTCCCAAAGAAATAAAATTAAGAAAAAACATTTCCTTACCGATTAGGTAACAATTGCACCTCACACCGCATGAAAAAGGTATCCTAAAATGGATTTTAAAAACCAATAAATTTTATTATAAGCATCATAAAATATATTCATGGTATGTATATACACCCCATTAAAGAAATAGGTGGTGAATATAGCATGTGTCTCACAAAAGTAAAAAGTGAGAAAGAAACATCTTAACTTAAGAATTAATTTCCTACATAACAATTCAAAACTCATTTATAATATATTTAATTTTATTATAAATATAACATATAACATTATTAATATATATAATACAATATATGATTTTATTATGCAATAATATTACGCTTTTATTAAGAATTCCATGTTGAAGTACTATTTCTAGTAATAACCGCTTTGTATTTAACTCATGTTTTGACATGTAATTATTCATCCTATTAATTACATAATTATTTCATAATCTATATTATGATAAAAATGATATATATATCATATTTAAGCAGTATATATGTATTTTTAGTAATCCATGAAATGTTATGATATGAAATAATATACATTGTTCATGAAGACGGTAAGTGGTACATACACATGAACACTATTTCCATTTTATTATCATATTAAATGAAGTAAAATTAAATGATATATATATATATTATCATTATATTTATGTTTTTTTACATTTATATCAAAAATTTCTAATAACTTATCTTTAATACATTCCACAAAAAAGTGTGAATGAATCTCATTGCTTCATGAGGTGGTAGTCCGCCGTACACAAGGTAGAAGTTATCTGATTACCATTAAAATGAAAGCATGATGATATGTGTTATATAATATTTAAATAAGAATAAATTCATCATAAATTTTATAACTATCATATATAATCACAATTTACATTATTATTACCATCATTGATATGTGGTAATGGAAAAATGAACGACATCAGTTCGTGAGGCGGTAGTCCTTCGTACACATGAACGGTGATTTCATAGCCCATTTTATAGAAGTGTGATTATTTTTAGGCAGTAACATTAACATAAAAACATAAGTGTATGGAATATTTTTTTTATCAAATAATCATGATAAAAAAATGAATTAAATGGGTTTTATAAAGAAATAAAAAATTTTTGATAATGAACGTAACCTCTTATTCGAGTCCCTCCTTTTGGATTCCGCCAAAGGAATTACTTAGTTATATATCTACCCAATGTAAGGATTATAGGATGCAGAAAGGGAACATGGGATGTGATTTGGGTATATATGGGTTGAGAAAAATGGATTGAGAGGTTTTAAGAAGGGGTAGAGTGAGTTCACTTTATAGTTAATGAGGAGTTGCATTTTTTCCAAGACTCAAAAGTATTCACTATTTGGAGTTCAATATTACCCTAAGTTTCCAAAAAATTAATAATTAAAGGTTTTAGGAATTATATATAAGATAAAATATTCCTTAACACATTTGTAGACATGTTTCAAATATTTGGTTCCTTAAATTTTATTTTTTTATTCAACATTTTGTTCAATATGTTAATTAGGTTTATAACCCTTGTAATTTATTCTTTAAGACTAAGTGACAATGATTATTATTTTAAATTTTACCTCACTAATTATAAATTTTATATATAATTTTTAATGTATAAATTATATGTGTGTTCGAAATTAAGTGTAAGAGAAGTACATGTAATTTACCGAAGTACTACTTCAACCCTAACAGTGCTAACAATGTCTATTACTATTTTGGGGTCAATAAGTTCATCATAAAAGGTAAATTGTTACATTAGTGCAACATATATTATATTTATTAACATCTATAAATATCTTATTATTAAATAGGTTTTTAGTAATTTTAAATCATTTAATCAAATATATTTTATTATAAAATGACACTAATGTCAATTTTGACATTAATTAATTAATATGAATTTAAAAATTTCATTAAAATTAGGGAATTTGAAAATATTAAGTTAAAAATATTATTAAATTATATAGTCATGTACACAATTAATTTTAGATAATAATTCATTCAATTTACCTCACTTGTAATATTTTTTGAATAATTTATTTTTGTTAATTATTAACTAAATAATTATTGTGTTGTTATTTCATAAGAATTTAATGAAATTATATTGTTTAAAAAATTATAATGATAAAAAACTCATTTATCTTCCAAAATAACATTTATTATTTAACCTATGTAGTTTCTTCCTTATTCCAAATCTTTATAGAAATTAAATAGAAGAAAGGTCCATATTTTGTCTTTTTCTATACCTAACTTATCATATGGGTCCCATTCATAAAAATGTGTCCAAAAAAAAAATTATACCACAAGGTCCCAAGGGTTAAAATGTTTCCATAAAAGGGGTTTTAGACAGGTGGTGTGTCATTCTTACACCATATATTCTAAGTTTAACCAATAAGTAAAATCATTTTTTAAATCACTGTAATTAATTTCAACTGTTTCACTAATAATAATGGAAAAAAATTAATTTAACATTATTATATGACATAAAATATTGTGATTAAAAACATTAAACCCAATTTTCTAATTTCTATTCATAGATGTGTAGGAATTTAATTTAAATTTAATACCAGATATGCGATTATAAAGATGAGTTTTAAAGTATAAATGTACTAAAGTTTACAATGTTTTTTTATCCAATTTCAACATCAAATTTCTTCCAATGAAATAAATTTTATTAATATATTTAAAACTTATTTTATTATAATTTAAAATAAATTTAATATATAATTTAACATTGTTAATAATTTGAACAAAGAGGCATTTTTCAATTATAATTCAGGAATTTTCATTACTAATAAAAAATGAAACTCCTTAGAATAATCCCAAAAATTCATGCTAAGATATATTTTACATTAATATTTTTAAAAAATATTTTTATTTTTTCAAATGAAATTTATAAATGTGTAAAAAATTAGTTTTAAAATAAGTTCGTTATTAAATGGCTGTAAAACCACCTTTTAGAAAAATACATCTCTTTATATGTAAAATTGGATTTGCTCTTATCCGTTGTTCTGAAAACACATATGAGGAATGTTAAATAGTTTACTGAAAATAAAATATATATAAATTTCAGTAAAATCATTAATTAAATTTGATTTTTTTATTTTATTGAGGTATAATGTGTTTTTTCATAGAGAGTTTTTTTTTTCATAAAATGAGTTTATTTATTTTCAAATATTTCTTAATTTGATTTATAATTAATTGGTTACTTAATAATTCATTTTATAAAAATTTATAAAATAAATTCATAATTTATTTAATCATTTTTATAACCTCCATTCCAATGGCTTGGTGATAACTATAATAATATTTTAATATGTTCTCACATTTTGTTTAAACTCAGAGTTGCGTGTAATGAAATCTAAAATCAGTGTTGCGTGTAATGTAATCTAATCCTTTTACTACATGGAATACAATCCAAACTCTGTGTTTCATGTAAATATTTCTATAATTAGTTTTTTGTGTATCCTAAGATTATAAAATGGTTTTTTATAATTAAATCCATCAAATATTTTTAATTTACTTGAAAAAAAGATATTAATAAATATTCGGGGTGTAACATATGGTGCCTGTCAAAGTCGACCTAGAAGGAAAATGTGAATCTAGTTCTCAATAAAAAATTATTGGAAATTTTCTCATCTCTAATTGAAAGGAGTTTCTACCCTACTCCCTCTTATTAGTGGAAGGTTTCAATAACAACGTAATAAAATACCATACAATCATTATAGGCATTGAACGATCTTTTAAAATATTATAATACCACTTAAATATATAGGGTGACCTAGAATTGGTGATCAAATGGATTAAGAATGAATATATCTATAGTAACATGATGTTAATTCCTTTTGTTGTTTTTATGAGGTTTGATGGTAGAATTATACTATGAACCAACACTGTTACATGTCCCACATTCATATAAAACCTATATCGAGTTATTCGCAATTGTATCCCCAATCTTGGATATTCAAGACAAGGATGAAATAATTATTCACATTACACACCATAAATTCGACTCTACATTCCTCAAAAATGATATAATCAATGAGACTAATACTTCCCCGTATCAAGGATAACTCATATACTCTCTGGTGAAGACCTCAACCAGATATATATCCCTCATAGAAGAATATATCTAGAATATAACTCTCTCATTAAGAAGATCAATAAATAAATATATTCTATATTGAGTTGTAAATTCTATCATTTATCATGGCATGAATTCAAAAAACATTCTTAATAAATTAGGATTTTATGGAACCCTCCTTAGATGCAGTAAAGGTATAGAAATTCTTTTTATTATATATAATGTCCATGTGGGAACATATGGATCTCATCATTTATGTGTGAAACTCAATCCTCAAATAAAAAGTGTTGAAATATTTTATCTATTTTTGATGCAATAGTGCATGAAGTTCCCTAGGAAATTCTGTTCTTTCCAAACACAAGCTAATTTCATTAATATACCCCTAAATATATTACATTTCACCAAATATATTTTTTGTAATTTTCAACAGTGGAATAGATGTTATAGGGTCATATACCCCCATCCAAAACCAGGTAGTAAATGTACATCCTTTATGTCTCCATCTACTTCTCTATATGGGTTGAGGGTATAGCTCTCATCGAAGTCAGAAATACATCTATTAAAAACATCATGAAGATCAATACCATCTCATGATTTGGTATCCCTCAGATAATATTGGTAGACAATGACACAAATATCTACCCTTATGAGTTGAAAATAAATTTTTAAAAATACATAACTTAGTCAAATAACAAATCTCACTACCATGAATTGGTGAATAGATAGAATGATACTTTTAAGAAACATTATCTTATATACTTTGAATGATGATAGACCATGAACTGATGTTATAGATAGATATGATCCTACATACTTTGTGGGATTATCACACAACAACTATTACTTCTCCAAAATGACACAATATTAAATTATTTATAGGTTAAAGGATGTCTATCCAATTAAGGATAAGATATCCTCTATTCATGTTTCTATTTTCAATCAGTTTTCTGATGATGAGTATTTCTATAAATTATGGGAAAGCTTTAAGATTATTGATAACAAAATTTTTTACCCACTGTATAACTTATAAATCCATAAAAACCATATTTTATGGGAATTCAATAATAATGTCCACTGCCATTATTTCCTAAAATGAGAATTTGTTAATTCTCTCATAACCTTATTTATACTTTGGAAGAAGCCTATATAGCTCAAACAAAAGTGGTAATGGACTTATTCTTTTCATATGTATTACTATAATGGATCCTAGTCCCTAATAATGATGGTTGGAAATCACTATAAACCATCCAGTAATGCGAGGTTTCCGAAGAATTATTTTATAAAATTTCACATGGGGTTTACATAATTTCACAAATGCATTATCATAAGATAGTAAACATTATGTACTCAATACAAGATATTAAGATACATAGCGCATCATCCCAATAGCACGATTTTAAACTTTTTTTCACCAATATCCTACTCATATAATGATAAAATATATGAAAAAATTATTATCTAATAACATAAATGGCATGATATGTTCCCACTATTTGATACCGAAATTCATAGTTAGTATTAACCACCTTCAATTATTCTCATGTGGTTTGGATCATATTTTATTACCTCCTATTTATCACATAAATCATGCATCACATGATATTAGAGGTTCTAGTTAGTTATACTAGTTATAATGATGAAGATGAATCACATTCAATAGAATGGATCCATATCCTTATTGTGTTATTGTAAACTTATAGTTTTATGTCTAATATACATAAGTTTAAACTACTATGATTGTCCCACATATATGGGATCATTCTTCCCATATGATAGATTGATAATTAAACAAATTATGGGTTTATAATTTCTTCTTTTAATTGTTCTACATAGAAGCATGCAAACCTTTATATAAAGGATCCCAATCTTTGTATAGATCACTTATAGAAACTATATTTTCTTGATTTAAAGTATCCCAAGACACATAGTGATGCTCCAATATTCTATCATTGACTCAACCTTGATTCTCCATCACTTTTAATTCCCTTATCCTTATGTAAGAGCCAAATCCAAATAAAAGTTATTGGTGTACGAATTTCCCAAATTCTATTATTTTATACCATGGAAAAAATATACCTATACAATATTTATTATCCCTACAAGATTTTAAACTACATTTTCAAGGTAATCATATTCTGAAACTAACCTATAAAACATATTTACCACTATGATATTAAGTTAAATGGTAAAACATAAATTCCAAAATATAAGACCCCTCAAATTATGTGGGTTGGTGTTTTTAAAGGACTCATTCCCATTACATGAGATCCAAACACACATAAGAATCATTAGAGTATCAATCCATTCAAACTAAGATAAAACAGACCTACACATATAAAAACTACATGCAGATGAAGTGTTATTACTATAGTATACCTAGTGATGGACGAATATCCTCTCCTTAGATCAATAGTAAATTAATCCAATTTTTGATCACCTCTTAGTGTATGGTATCCATTATTATATGGGATATTTTTTCATTAGTCTTTATATTGATGTTGTGTTTCCTTTATAATAACGAAATATGGAATAATTATTATTACACCAAGATATATACTGACTATTATATCACTTATACTTGAAATTTACATTAACCTATTATTTAACACATAATGATAAATTGAATGATATATGAACATACACCAGGACCTTAAATTACTTAATGTATCCTACCATGTATGGCCTAATTTTTTCCCTATATAATAGAACTATATAATATTATCACCAACACATGGATCACATTACATGGTTCTATGGTAAATTGAACGTAACCCCTCTACTATATATGAAACAAATCTATTTGGGATTCTTCATGATAGAATTCATCACCCCTAAATCCATCTGAAAAATTATCCCATCCACATGATCCCATTTTTTAGAAGTTTTTTATATAATTTCATTTTGAATTATTGTTATCACAGTTTAATCAATCTAAGACTCAAAAAATCCTCCATTATAGTTTTTGATTCATTTCCATTCATGTATGGTATTTCTAAATTTCTTATTAGAACTGGGTTTTTTTAGAATTATGTGTGAATTGATTCTTATTACAAAATTATATGTAGTGATACCTGGATCTCCTATTACGGGACCAACAACAAAATTTTAATCAAAACCCACTATTTCTTAATAACCAGACAAATTTTATAGAGATAAATATCACCTATAGTAAATGTATTACCTAGGTTTCAGGGTTTTCAGTTCATAATATGCTCTCCACAACTGATTAAAAATTGATATATGGTTATTTAATCTTTCTAATAATCCATATATGTATAAAATTTTCATATGTGAAGTTTATAATCATATATCCTCAAACATCCAAAATGTTAAACCTTTTTATATGATTCATAACTTCAAGAAATTTGGACTATCTTATATAACCATTGTAACGCCCTGACCCTAGTTACCCAGAGTCGGTGCATTATTACATAACATTGGAATGATCACAAGAAAGATCAAGTCTCGAAAGAATGATTAGTTTAGTAGCCTTGGAAACACTAGATACAATCATAAAGTTTTACATTACATCATAAAAAAAACATCATGTCTTCATATCCCCTCATACTATCCCTATAGGTCATTCATAAATTATTTCTTCATAATCCTGGGAAAAAAATAAAACATTGAAAGGGGTGAGCTCAGATGCTCAGTAATGATAACATTATAGCAGAAGCTTTCATAGATAAGCATAAAAACTTAAGGCAGTTTATAACTAAAACAAAATCCTTTTTAAAGTTGAACTTCAGCATAAAATAGCAAAGATAAAATAAAATAATTCCATTTACTTACTCACATGGATATTCTACTAGTCGAATGATCACATGCAATATCAATAACCACTTTCATAATGATGAAATGCATAATTCCAGACTATCATAAACACATATCCAAGGCTTCATGCCAAGACTACAAATAAAATTTTGCCAAGGCCTTCTGCCAAGACACTAGTTTGTCTCATGAGACCTACCGATGCATCGAGGAGCTATAGCGGGCTCCACCCATCACTTACTAAGTCCAATTCATTCCTCATATGAAAAGTTTTAAATATGACATTAACATTCGTATTAAAACTAGCATACGAAATGTCAATACATTATCCACAAACCATGAATGGTATAAAAATAGCACATCCAGAATCAAACATAACTCATTCGATACAATATGGAAGATTATATTGTATCATATTAACCTCAATCGATAATTATAAAGGATATTGACATAGATGAAAATGATCATCAAAACACTTAGAGTGAAATATCCCCCTTTTTCTTGAAATCATTTAAAAGTCACAGTATTTGTCAAGAATCCATTTAAAATAAATTTTAGAATCAAAGTGTCCCATAACACTTTGAAACTTTTAAAAGGGGTTTTAATTTTAAAACTTTAATGTCCATATAAATAAATCCTTAAAACCATTTTTAAAACATGGACCTTAATGAGAAAGATTTAGAAGAATAAATCTTCAAAACATTTAAAAATGGTATTTTAGTTAGAGTTTCTAACCAAAAGAGAGACACTTGAATAAAAATAATTGAGGTAATAATAACTTTTTAATATCATGAGAATAAAGGGATTCATGATATACTATGTCAAAGTACATTATATACACCACATAAAAGTGATTTGGTGTATAACAACAAAGAAGTCTCAATGGAATGTAAATTGAGAGGAAATCTCTCATAAAGGCCGTATCCTTAGGTTAAGGATAAATCAACGACATGATTATGTGTGAAATATATAAATACACTAAACATGATTGGATATTCAGTGTAAAAAAATCAAAGTACATTCACACATATTCTAGTAAAAACAACACCAATGAATTGGATGTTTATCTCAACAAATCAAGATTGAGTAAAAATTACTCTTATCAAGTTCATACCGATGACTTGAGAATTTATCAATGGAGTTATTATGGGTATAAAAAGTATATCCATATAAATGGGAGTGGAAATTATGACATAATCAAATGAATAGTGATTCCACACATAATCTTGGAGTAAAATAATCAATGAAGTATGCGTAAAGCCGAATGAGTGGAAATTGAAATTTCAAATTCCCTTATTGATATGGTAAGTTATGAAACATGCACCCATGAAAGAAGTATCATACAATGATGATGTAAATACCCATAAATTAAAGTATATTACACAATGAATACAATCATGGGAAATACACACACCACATGCAATAAATAAGTGGTGAACAATGGAAATCTCACTGAATTAAAAGTGAGATAAGAAACCCCTTACCTTGTAATTTTCCTTGGTTGGGGGTAGGTTAACCTCCTTTATAATGTTGAAATAATTTTTATTAAATTATTAATGAATCATATACATTAATATGATATCATATATGATCTTTTAACTATACTTTGTTAATAATATCTTAGAATTATTGTCGTTTCGGGTGTTAACTTACTCGTTGTCTTTTATATGTTTTGTTACGTAAGCCATGTTTGTCATGGATAGGTTGTATCTTATTCATATCCATAATGATATAAAGTTCTTAAGCATTATTTTTAAATCCTAAAATGATAATTATACTTGAATGGATATGATGGAGAATGAATCTCATCACGTTCGTGGAGATGGTAGTCCGTATGTACGCACGAGGGACAATATCATTCATTTGATATTAAAATAATATATACTTGGAGGGTATATTATATATACAGAATCATTATCATGTTATCTTTTTTTTACATGAATTATACATCATTATTATACTCATCCAAATAATAATATATTGAATAACAATTACACCACGACGTGGAGACGGTAAGCCGTACGTACGCACGTATGATGAAATGTTATTCAAAGGGTGGATAGAATACTGAATGTGGTTGTACCATATTTATAATAAAATCACAGTATATATAAGATACTGGAGTTATTATTTTAGAATGGTAATAACAAAGAAAGTAGAAATGGAAGAAGAAAGGAACTTGAAAAGGGGTGGTGAAAACATTACCTCTTCTTCGAGTTCTTCCTTTTGATTTGATCAAAAGGGATCCTTATGTTGGCTTTCTGATCAAACTAAGGCCTCTAGGTTGTATTGAGGGAAGTTGAGAGAGTATTTGGGAAGGGGTTGTCCGAACCAAAAGGCTTTGAAGGTGTGAAAAAATGAGAAGGAGGAGTGCCCTTGTTTAAGAGGGGTGAGGGGCACCTTTGGAAAAGCTAGAAATATTAATTTATAATAAATTCCTATTCGGTTTATAATGGCTCCAAAGTTGATTATTAAACGTTTAAGGTGGGGATAGGTCGAAAACAATTAAACCAATATAATTTAGACAGGTTTGGGTTACTATATTAACCTTATCTTTTAGTTTTAAGTCTTAGTTAATTAGTTTTACATTTACATTGTCACTTTGTATTTTTATATTATATAGTTAATAAACATAATATATACATCAAAGATACCCCCAATTGGCCCTTTAATGATACACCTATCATGATATAAGTCTATATGCCTACAATTAGATTTTTAAGAATTTAATATCAATTAATAATATAATATTTGTTTTAAAAACTATTTTATGTCATTTTTGACACTATTCAATAGTTGTTTTTTGTGAAACTCATAACAGAATGATTACTTAGAATAAAGTCAATTAAATCAATCCTAATATGTCATAATATCCTAGAAAATTATTTTAATTCATAAAAAGTCTCAAATTATATTTATTTGGGTATTTATAATATCAATTATTCTATTTTTTCAATATTATGGTAATTACTGTATCATCGTTGTGTCATAAATACATTAAATTATTTAATGTCTAAAAATTATAAATAAAATATCATTATGTAGAAAATTTTATTATCTTTATAATTAATATTTACAATCTAATTTATCTTATGTATAACCCTATATTAAAAATGTTTTAGTAAATAAACGTTGATTTTAACTCTTATAACTCTTCTTTGAATTAAATAATAATAAATGTCCTAATCTAATCCAAGTGGACATAAATGATAATATTTAACTCATAAGGTAGTTTTTGGTCGAGAAACACTTGTACAATAGAATTAGGACATGTGTTAGGATAATATTAATATCATTTTTACCCTTAATTACCCTATTTACTTTTAATTGTGGTAAATAAAAGTAAAAAGTTACTATTCACCAAAAATTATTTTCATCTCATTGAACCACATTTTACTTCGTGATATTAACCGTGTGTCTTGGATTTTCTAAATTACATTCACAGAAGCGGTAAAATTATGTTTTATGAAAAATTCAGTTTTTTAACTACCACTTAGTAGTTTCACTATTCATCAAAAATTGAAGTTTTTCAGAACAATGCCAAAATTTCACCCTAAGATATAATTGATATTCCGAATTCAAAAATGATGTCTATTTTAAAAAAATTCCAAACAAATAAGTTTCATTAATTAATTTTCTAATTAATTCCCGCTGTCACAACAAATAGCGTGTTTTAAAAAAACAATATATATAAAAAGATTGAAAATTGTTTAGGTCCAATTTCAAAGTGAAATTAATTCTAATGAACACCATTGGATAAAATGGTAAAAATATATTCTAATTATACTTTGAAACCACTCAATAATATAAATTATTACTATAAATTATTTTGATTAATTTTTTTTAATATTTTTCACTACTTATAAAAATTGGAAGTTCTCAGAAAAATACAAAAAATTCATCTTAGGACAATTTTGATATTCCAAAACCAAAAATGAAGTCCATTTTGAAATATAAAATATATATAATTTCAAAAAGTAGGTATTACTATTCATAACGGCTAGTTTGATTTGTTGTGGTGTGTTAGAACTCGATGTTGTGTACAACACATGCTATCGCATTATTCAAAGAGAAGCGTACCGTAGAAGATTGGGGTGTTACATTCTCCCCTCCTTCAATAAATTGCGTCCTCACAATTTTTTTAAAATTGTGCTTGGGAATATAATAGAAAGTCCCACATCGGAAAAGGAGTCAATAAAACTATCACTTTAAAAGAAAGAAAGAGAGGTATAAAGGTCAACCAAGATAACCCATACTGAGATTCCATGTAGAAAAACATGGATATGGATGATAAACTAAGTGTCAAGTTCTGATGGAGAGGGATAGAAATCATGATCAGGAGAAAGTTAACAATAAGAAAACCACAAACTTGTGTTGGGACAAATGGCCATTAGTATCCTAGTAGGAAAGTAAATGGAAATCATTTTTTTGTTTTAAGTTACATTCATTTATGATATTGACTAAGAATATAAAGATATATAATTACATTTTAGGTAGAGTTTCATTCTTTAATAAATTTCCACCACTAACTCATTTGTTTTAAATGATGAGTATTCAATAAGACTTGGTCACACTAGAAGAGCTTGAATAAACTTCTATAGAATCACATGATCCATGCAGGATGAACTATATATTTACATTGTCTTTAGAGATTAATCAAAACCAAAATGGTTAGTACAAGATCTAATGATCCCCCAAAAGGATATTCCTTGAGAGAAATAAACAGTAATCTTAATTTCCAAAATTATACCAACAATACCCCAAAGTTAAATAAATACCATTCAACAATCAATTTTCCTTAAAATCATTCAATATAATCAAAACTAAAATGAAAACCAAAACTTATTAATAATGTAGTCTTCCACGTTAAATTTTATCTCCAAATGTCATTAATTACTCTTAATGTCACATACTTAAAAGTAATTAACCTAATCATTTCCATAAACAACCCAAATCACTATAAATCCATAATAAAAACATAGATAAAAATCCACCATTACTCTTCAAATGAAATCCCATACTATTCTATTTTCCTTGGGCATATAGTGTTCACAACAAAGCAAACAACTTCCAAAATAACATCTATCACTTAATCACCAAATCATTTTCCTATACCAAGGGTATTAATTTAATAATAAATAAGAACCCAAATCAACTTATTATTGACCGATAAAATCATTTAACTAAAAATAATTAGTCACACTATCCATGGACTTCACGTAGTCCAGTGGTAGGAGATAAATCCCAATCGCACTTTGGTTGTGGGTTCGATTCCCACAGCTTTGTCCGACGCGATGGGTTGTCACGCGGTCTACGTGTTTTCCTTTTTAAAAAACTATATTTTATAATATTACCAAAATGAAATAAATTCCTCAAAATAACCATAACATAATTTAACAACAAATCTTATCTCATACCTTGCATTTTCATCCCAAATTATGATAACATATAATTTCCTCAAACCCAATGATCATATAAAACCAAATGATTATTTATAACTATATCCACAAGAGAAGAGATAATTCTTCCTAAAATATCATTCTGACATGGAAAACTGTGGGGTTACAAATACAAGAGAAAATTATTCCAAACTAAACCCATCAACAAGGAGAAATAATACTTTTTAAACATTTCTCCAACCATTTATTTCTACATAGCTTCTTCTTTGACCATGAAAATATCCTATAGAATAGGGAATTCACTCGGGTAATGGCTAGGTCCCCTACATTTACGGAAAATGACTGTAAATGGACTCTTGGGACCATTTTTATCTTCTTCCACAGTACTCTTCATTTTTCTTCGGCAATTCTTCACTTTATGTCCTTCCTTCCCGCATGTAAAGCATTTCTTTGTCCCATTGAGACACTTTTCTGGGTGTCTCCTTCCACATTTCCTGTATGATGGAAATTGAGGATTCCTTTCTCCATGGTCTCCACTGCTGGAGCTCTTATCATTCATCACCTTTCTCTTCTTTTTTAAGTCCGGTAATTGGTTAATATATATATTTTTGATCATATTTTTGGAAAATTGATTTGGCATAAAGACGATACCTTCTACGCCTATCAACATTCCATTTTGTTGCTCATTGCCACCACCGTTCCGACCCTGTACATCATTCTCATAGTCACTATGACTTCCTTGGAATCCAGCCATTGACTAAAACCAGAAATCATTGTGTGAGTAACAGTAGTCATAAAATCATTTAGAGATTAACATGTCACCATATTCTCAATTTGAAACACATTAGGATTAACCAAGGTCATTTACTCTCATCTTATATAGATAATACTTCTAATCGATTTTTAAAGGAAATGTAAATTATCCTAAGGATATCCCCCAGGAGTGTCGTAACCAAGGGTGCAACAAGACCCGTTGTCATGCACCAGTTCCCATTCGAGTCTAGCTCAAAGCGGTGTTTTCTGGTTTTAGCCCTAGGTACATCTATGCCAGAGCTGCCTCTACCTACTCGTATCCAGACAGGGATGTATTGCTCGGAATACTCACAAAATCTCTACAATACCAAAATTCTACGAAGTTCCTCTATACTAATCCTCAAAGTTCAACTTAGGTCTACATGATCTAATTAGAGTTTATCTAAATCTAGCTTCCAAGGTTTGTACTAAACTTTCTATGATACAAACTATAACGCCCCGACCCCAGTTAACCAGATTCGATGCATTATTACATAACATTGGCATGATTACAAGAAAGATCAAGTCTCGAAAGACCGATTGGTTTAGTAGCCTTGGAAACACTAGATACAATCATAAAGTTTCACATTACATCATAAAAAATATCTTTCCTTCATATCCCCTCATACTATCCCTACAGGTCATTCATAAAATATTTCTTCATAATCCTGGGAAAAAAATAAAACATTGAAAGGGGTGAGCTCAGATGCTCAGTAAGGATAACATTATAGAAAAAGCTTTCATAGATAAACATAAACACTTAAGGAAGTTTATAACTAAAACAAAAGCCTTTTTAAACTTGAACTTCAGAATAAAATGGAAAAGATAAAATAAAATAATGCCATTTACTTACTCACATGGATATTATACTATTCGAATGATCACATGAAATATCAATAACCACTTTCATAATGATGGAATGCATAATTCCAGACTATCATAACCACATAGCCAAGGCCTCGTGCCAAGACTACAAATAAGATTTTGCCAAGGCCTTGTGCCAAGACACTAGTTTGTCTCATGAGACCTACCGATGCATCGAGGAGATATAGCAGGCTCCATCCATCACTTACTAAGTCCAATGCATTCCTCATATTAAAAGTTTGAAATATGACATAAACATTCGTATTAAAACTAGCATACAAAATGTCAATACTTTATCCACAAACCATGAATGGTATAAAAATAGCACATACACAGTCAAACATAACTCATTCGATACAATATGGAAGATTATATTGTATCATATTAACCTCAATCGATAATTATGAAGGATATTGACATAGATGATAATGATCATCAAAACAATTAGAGTGAAAAATTACCCTTTTTCTTGAAATCATTTAAAAGTCACACTATTTGTCAAGAATCCATTTAAAATAGATTTTAGAATCAAAGTGTCCCATACAACTTTGAAACTTTTAAAAGGAGTTTTAATTTTAAAACTTTGATGTCTATATAAATAAATCCTTAAAAACATTTTTAAAACATGGACATTAATGAGAAAGATTTATATGAATAACTCTTTAAAACATTTAAAAATTGTATTTTAGTTAGAGTTTCTAACCAAAAGAGAGACACTTGAATACAAATAATTGAGGTAATAAAAACTTTGTAATATCATGAGAATAAAGGGATTCATGATATACTATGTCAAAGTACATTATATACACAACATAAAATTGATTTGGTGTATAACAACAAATGAGTCTCAATGGAATGTAAATTGAGATGAAATCTCTCATAAAGGCCGTATCCTTAAGTTAAGGATAAATCAATGACATGATTATGTGTGAAAAATATAAATACACTAAATATGATTGGATATTCAGTGTAAAACAATCAAAGGACATTCACACATATTCTAGTAAAAACAACACCAATGAATTGGATGTTTATCTCAACAAATCAAGATTGAGTAAAAATTACTCTTATCAAGTTCATACCGATGACTTGAGAATTTATCAATGGAGTGATTATGTGTATAAAAATTATATCCACATAAATGGAGGTGGAAATTATGACATAATCAAATGAATAGTGATTCCACACATAATCTTGGAGTAAAATAATCAATGAAGTATGCGTAAAGCCGAATGAGTGGAAATTGAAATTTCATATTCCCTTATCGATTTGGTAAGTTATCAAACATGCAACCATAAAAGAAGGATCATACAATGATTATTTAAATACCCATAAATTAAAGTATATTACATAATGAATACAATCATGGGCAGTACACACACCACATGCAATAAATAAGTGATGAGCAATGGAAATCTCACTAAATTAAAAGTGAGATAAGAAACCCCTTACCTTGTACTTTTCCTTGGTTGGGGGTAGGTTAACCTCCTGTATAATGTTGAAATAATTGTTATTAAATTATTCATGAATAATATAAATTAATATGATATCATATATGATCTTTTAACATTGTTTTGTTAATAATATCTTAGAATTATCGTCCTTTTGGGTGTTAACTTAGTCGTTTTCTTTTATATGTTTTGTTACGTAAGCCATGTTTTTCATGGATAGGTTGTATCTTATTAATATCCAGAATGATATAAAGTTCTTAAAATTTATTTTTAAATCATCAAATGATAATTATACTTTAATGGATATGATGGAGAATGAATCTCATCGCGTTCGTGGAGACGGTAGTCCGTACGTACGCACGAGCGACAATATCATTCTTTTGATATTAAAATAATATATACTTGGATGGTATATTATATATAAAGAATCATTATAATGTTATATTTATTGTTTAAATTAATTATACATCATTATTATACCCATCCAAATAATAATATATTGAAGAACAATTACACCACGACGTGGAGACGGTAAGCCGTACGTACGCACGTATGGTGACATGTTATTCAAAGGGTGGATAGAATATTGAATATGGTTGTACCATATTTATAATAAAATCACAGTATATATAGGATACTGGAGTTATTATTTTATAATGGTAATAACAAAGAAAGAATAAGTGGAAGAAGAAAGGAACTTGAAAAGGGGTGGTAAAAACATTACCTCTTCTTCGGGTTCTTCCTTTTGATTTGATCAAAAGGGCTCCTTAGGTTGGCTTTGTAATCAAAATAAGGCCTCTAGGTTGTATTGAGGGAAGTTTAAAGAGTATTTGTCCAGGGTTTGGCCGAACCAAAAGGATTTTAATGTGTGAAGAATTGAGAAGGAGGAGTGCCCTTTTATTAGAGGGGTGAGGGGCACCTTTGGAAAAGCTAGAAATATTAATTTATAATAAATTCATATTCGGTTTCTAATGGCTCCAAAGTTGATTATTCAATGGTTAATATGGGTATATGTCGAAAACCATTCAACCAATAGAATTTAGACAGGTTTGGGTTACTATATTAACCTTATCTTTTAGTTTTAACTCTTAGTTAATTAGTTTGACATTTACCATGTCACTTTGTATTTTTATATTATATAGTTAATAAACATACTATATACATCCAAGAGAACCCCAAGTGGTTTATTAATGATACAACTATCATGATATAAGTTTATTCTCTGAACCTTATATTTTTAAGAATTTAATATCAATTAATAATATAATATTTGTTTTAAAAACTCTTTTATGTCAATTTTGACACTATTCAACAGTTGATTTTTGTGAAACTCATAACAGAATGATTACATAGAAAAAAGTCATTTAAATCAATCCTAATATTTCATATTATCCTATAAAATTAGTTTAATTCATAAAAAGTCTCAAATTATATTTATTTGGGTATTTATAATATCAATTATTCTAATTTTTCACTATTATGGTAATTACTGCATCATCATTGTGTCATAAATAAATTAAATTATTTAATGTCTAAAAATTATAAATAAAATATAATTATGTAGGAAATATTATTATATTTCTAATTAATATTTACAATCGAATTTATATTATGTATTTCCCTATATTAAAAATGTTTTAGTAAATAGACTTTGATTTTAACTCTTTTAACTTTTCTTTGAATTAAATAATAATAAATGTCCTAATCTAATCCAAGTGGACCTAAATGATAATATTTTATTCCTAAGGTTGTTTTTGGTCGAGATACACTTGTCCAATAGAATTAGAACACGTGTTAGGGTAATATTAATATCATTTTTACCCTTAATTACCCTATTTACTTTTAACCATGGTAAATAAAAGTAAAAAGTTACTATTCACCAAAAATTATTTTCATCTCATTAAACCACATTTTACTTCTTGATATTAACCGTGTCTCTCGGATTTTCAAAATTCCATTCACAGAAGCGGTAAAATTATGTTTTATGAAAAATTCAGTTTTTTAACTACCACTTAGTAGTTTCAGTATTCATCAAAAATTGAAGTTTTTCAGAACAATGCCAAAATTTCACCCTAAGCTATAATTGATATTCTGAATTCAAAAATGATGTCTATTTTAGAAAATTCCAAACATATAAGTTACATTAATTAATTTTATAATTAATTCCCACTATCACAACAAATAGCGTGTTTTTAAGAAATAATATATATCAAAAGATTGAAAATTGTTTAGGTCCAATTTCAAAGTGAAATTAATTATAATTAACACCATTGGATAAAATGGTAAAAATATATTTTAATTATACTTTGAAAGCACTAAATAATATAATTTATCACTATAAATTATTTTGATTAAAAAAGGTATTTTTCACTATTCATAAAAATTGGAAGTTCTCAGAAAAATACCAAAAATTCATCTTAGGATAATTTCAATATTCCGAAACCAAAATTAAGTCCATTTTGAAATATAATATATATATAATTTCAAAAAGTAGGTATTACTATTCATAACGGCTAGTTTTATTTGTTGTGGTGTGTTAGAACTCGATGTTGTGTACAACACATGCTATCACATTATTCAAAGAGAAGCGTACCGTAGAAGCTTAGGGTGTTACAACCATGAACTAATTTGAGTGGTATATTATATATAACTAAACATCCTTACATGAGATACAGATCTATGTAAGGATGCATTAAATATATGAAATAAAATGAGAATAAAATTCCACTTCATCCCTCTAAAAAATTTAGGTGATTGGGCTTCCTATTGTTATATTTGGATATTCACTAAGACCATAAATTTAGAACAAATATAAATATTCTTCCAGTTTCAATTCATGCTTGTAAACAAATCCCTTTACCTATATATGATATGCATAAGTAAGTATGTTTTACATTATATGAACATTTTTTTGGTTCGATTACAATTATTTTGATATATTTAGTGACATATGAACATAATATTTTAGAACTTTTCATAGATCATTAGTAATTTAGACTATTTTTATAAGGACATTTATTACCCAAAAATGATTTGTTCATGAATAAACTGCCTCCTCCACTTTTTTTATTTTCTTATCCCCACTATCCAAACTTTTCACCTCAAATATTTTAAATATAATAAACAATTTCATGTCTATCAGTAACAATTGTATCCAACTATATGGGAAACCCTTGTTGGAATATGAATACAGACCTCGTATATAGATCTTCATACATTCCCACAATATAGATTTCTAATGCGAGGTATGTATTTTTATAAGAGTAGGTTCTACAATCTCTGTATTTTTTGGTGATATTATTATAGAACCTATAATTAAAATATTTATATATAGTTATCCATAAAATAATTTTCCCATATAATCATCTAAATTCAAATATTTCATGTCATAATTTACATCTTCACCATTATCTATATAGAGGTACTGGCACATTCTTAGCCTTGATCCCCATTAGAGATATTATGTCACACTCCATACACAAAAGTACAAAAATAATAACCATATTCTATGATCTATCACCCATAGGATATTCTAGTCTAGTGTTAGGCTCTCCATTCAAGTCTTGTTTCACCTTACGTAGGTTAATTAGCCCATCTCACCCTTTTTTTGGTCAATGTTCTCTAACCATGACATCATCTGTTGATTACCAAATAATTATGTACTTAACGCTCCTGAACCTCTAAAAAATAGTCTAAAGTAGTATTGGGATATTAATTCACATCAAGTTTCATGTTTACCAAGATTCATAAACTATATCTCTTCTTATTTATCTAAGTATTTCGGCCATAAATTATTTGAACCTCATTATGGTATGATCTATAATAAAATTGGAGTTTTTTTGTAAACATTAGGTTTTACCTCACACTTTCTTAATATACTATCTCAAAATTGGTTTGAATATAGGAAACCTAAAACCTAAAACATACATAGTTTAAGTTGTAGGACTAAAAACCTATCTCCAATTATCAAAATTGGATGATGGTTAAATTGTAAATAAAAAATAATAAAAATTGATCAGGCTGAAAACCCATAAAGGGAGGCTTGATAAAAATTAATGTATCTGATTACTAAGTCATATTATTCCATGACTTAAGAAAACGTTTTATCTTAATAAAAAAAGGAAAAAATATTGTTGTTCCAACTATATAGCCCAGGAAAAAGATGAGGTGTGATCAGTAGGCCCACTAGACTAGGAAAAAGTAAGAATAATTTCATTTACTTCATCTTCACCTAGAATTTTTGTTCAATTGAAAAAAACATAACCTTTAGGTTTTCAAAATACTTCTTACATACCATTCCATCCCTAAACCTACATAATTCCTAAATTAATTTTGAATCCATATAAAGCTTCTCATGCCATCGGTAACCAGTGAATTTAGATCCATGTGACGCCTACGTTTCGTAATGATCATTAATGATTCCATATTTGGCCCTTAAAACCACATGGATGTTCATTATAGATAGAAGGTCCTATTAAATATATACACCCTAACAGTATCATAGAGGAACCCATCACTAAAAATTTGTCCATGGTCATCCCCTGTGTACTGGATCCATCCAATCATCTTTTGATTCAAAAGAATTAAGTAATGAATTATTATTTGAAAAAGAATAATTGATTTAATTTGTATATTATTGGTCTTAAAAATTGATCTATTATACACATATTTTGAAGTAGGAGTGTGAAATATAGTCCTTGAACCATTTTTTGTTCCTCATCAAATGATTATAGACTGCATGAAATAATGGCCCAAACATCAGGACCCTAAACTATGTCTCCACATTTTCAAGTTGATATGTTCTTGTATTATTCCCTCATTCATATCATTTTTCTACAATCACCTTGATATATAGGTCATTATATCCCATTTTCATTGTTTTATGGCCATAGAATTTATTCCTATAGTCCATGTACTATAACCTTAAATTGCACATGATAACCCTTAGGTCTATCTACTTCAATTACACTGGAATATCCACTAACATCATGTTAAATTCACCAATATTTCTATAAATAATACCTATTTTTGACAAATTTTTCTATAATTAAAATCAATATATACTAGTCATGGTTTTAAAACCATATTGGTAATAAGTAAAGTCATATAGTTATAGTTAGGTTGTAAAAATATAAGGGTTATTTTTTTTAAAAAAAATTGATTCTCCACTCACTAGGTACACATATCAAATGATATATGAAAAATTTAGCATTTTAAAATAAGAGGGAAAATCATGTTAAGATGAAACCTAATATATTTTGGATAGATAAAAATCAGTGTTTCGACCTGCTAAGTGTTTTATATATTAGACATAGAAAAATGATATTGTGAAAATGAGGAAGATACATAAATCATATAAAATTCATTGTGTTGTCTAATAAATATTCATGTTATTTTCATTTGGTCCCTCGAACTAGTAAAAGGTTAAATCATCCTTTAATACCTTGAATGAATCATCTCAAGCCATCCATGTTAATCAAAGAGAGATATTTGATATGGTACTCTAGCCCATTTGAAAATTATAATACTCATTCCAAATTACCCCTTTTGTAACCCCCATTTAATTGAGACATCCATATCCATATCTATGTGGGAAAAAATTAGTGTTACATTTATGGCATGAATTCCTATACCATCCATGAATGCATGCCCTGGTAGAAGACATCCATATCTTAATTTGTCAAATCCAGTGTGATTTTGATGGTATGCATGAATAAAACTGATTATGAGATCATGGATAAGAGGATATCATCCATATCTAAATGAGTTATCTATATTATGTTATGGTTTAGGTATTCCGGCCAATATTGATTCATGATCTCATGCTCAGTAGAAAATAAAACATATCTGAATGGACTAGTTCTTTGGTTATGGTGATGGTACACATTACTATACCGTTCTATGTGATCATGTATAGGAGGAAATCATCCATATCCAAATAGAAAATATCTAGTGTTGTGATTATTATACATGAGAACAAATATTTTTTGAGCACATACTATTTCGTGGGTACATTCTCAAAATTAAATATCCTTAACTCAAATATTTTGTGAAATATAATGAACATAATCCAATTCCCTGTCAATGTTTAGATAGGATCATGTTTTCTTAATATTGTCTTCCATGAGTTCTACGGGTTATCATGATACTATAACCAGAGATGAAAATAAGTCAAATAATTGATAAAGACTCAGTGCAGAATCCATTTTCATTCATTAAGAAATGAAAGAATTTGTAGAATTTACAATCTTAGAGTCTTTATCTCCAAAGAACTGAAATTTTACAATAATTTCTCTATAAATTATTTGAATTCATTTATTTTTTACAAGATCCTTCAAAATGAAGTTTATTTATGTCCTTTATACAACCTTAACTTCTTTAGTAGGGAGAAGTTTTTATTCCTCAGTACCAATATTTATCTATCATGTATTTGTATGAAATTATTGTTAATAAGTTATAATAGGTTCCTAAATAAACATATGTAATATTATATAATTTAGTATAATGTATTCAACTTACATAGAGAAACCAACAACACATTATTTCATTAATGAACATCATTGAAATAGTAGGAAAATATACCCATGAAAATGAGAAACATTACAATTGGGAAAAAAATAGAATTTTTTTTGGATTCTTTCAATATACTAGAATCGTCACCCCTAGAAAAAACATAATAATAAAGAAACAAAATATTAGTAAACTAATTTAAATTTTTGAAAATGAGAATATATAACCTTGGGATGAATTTTAGTGAATTTTGAATTAAATTATGAATAGGTAGTTATAGAAGGTCATATGACCATTGGAATAGTATTGTGACCACATGAGTAGTAACCTAACCATGGGGAATAGTGTTTTTACCAATAGAAAACTCAATAGGTGGTTAATTGAGTGTATAATTAAATTTATATTTTAAAAAATATTTAAATCAATAATCCCCCAATTGATAAAATACTATTAATAAACTAAAATAGAAGATTTATATAATTTGGTCATACCAAAAATATTTATAGATGTTTGCTAAAAAACTAGTTAAACTCGGTTTAAAAATCTTTTATCTTTGGAAATATTTATACTAAAATCAAAAAAATATATAAGAAAAAATTTCAAGAAAACTATCAAAGTAAAGTTTTTTATTTTATTTTTAAAACAGATATAGATTTGTTTTTTAAATATAGTAAAAAATAGATAAAAACATAGTAGAAATAAATAAACCTGTTTGGTATCAAGATGAGAACTAGTCCTCTCAAATAAGAAATCACATATTTCAAAAAAGTTTATTATAAAAAACTAATCCACAAACTAGATCAAGTGTTATAGTCAACTTTATTTTGACATTCCAAGCTATAAAAAAACTCTTCTATAGTTATATGTGGGAGAATAAATAGAAATCAACTTCTCACAGAATGTCTAGGATTTACAACCTCTTCTATAGTGCTACATGGGAGAACACACAAATACATTAGAAATAGAGTATATAAATCTTCAGTTCAACATTGGATTTGGTAAAAAATATATAAAATATAAATCCCAAACCACTCAAAATAAAGAAAAAAATTTAAGAGAAAAGAAATAATCCAATGAAGATTAGTACGTAGTTCTATTTTTATATATAATATTCTTCTCTTCTCATTATTTTCACTTGGTTTGGAATTAATGATTGAAGATGTTTATATTCTTGATAGTAAATCATTGAGGTTCATAGAATAAAATAATCATAGATGTTGAAATAATAGATCATTTTATATCATTTTTTATAGAAAAATATGAGTTATGTTTCATTATAATTTCTATATGTGCCTCTATATTGAAACATCATTCATATTTTAAATAGAATAACTCACATGAAATAGCTGTTGAAAAAACATAATTTGAATATCCTCATGTTATAGAATGAAATCCAAGTTCAATAAATGATTCTGACCAACATTTAATTTTTCAAAAGATGCTAAAATTTATATATTTAATAAATAATAATATTATATTTACCTTCATACTTGTTCATTTTAATTTTTTCATATTAGTATCCGTAGTCAATTCTATTTTTTTTATTCTGTTATATGTTATTAGGTCAATAATTTTTATCTATAGTCGATCATCTTGTATTACAGTTGATCATATGATACTTATGGTTGATCACCTTGTACTTATACTTGGCCCAATAATTTATAAAATTATGAATTTGGATCATGGTCAATTTTATAGTATTTTAGTTTATTGTTTACATTGAAAAAAAATTTATATATTCAACATATGGTTACTTCTATTTGGCCTTTCAGTTGCATGGTTTCTTGGGTAGGTGATTCAACAAGATTTGATGTTGAATAAAGATGTTTGGATGAGACAAAAATGATCAATCTATTAAGTGTACTATTGATATGTTGTTGTGTGGTTGATCCATACCTTTGAGAAAAGAACACATGATCATAAAAGTAACTTAGACTTAAAAATGAGGCCATTCATATCATTAAGTCGGTTGAAAAATTTTCATTGTCTTTATAGAATATTAATCAACATTAATAAAATAAAAAATGGATTATAATTAATATAATCATGATTTTTGAGGACTAAAATTAAGAATTTATAAAAAATTCCAACATTATCCACCTTATTAATTTTTAAAATTCATTGAATTTATATCCACAAAAAATATTACAGATTAAGAAATTATGTATCTAGTAATTACATATAATGATTATTCATTTTCTTTTTGTTAAAAAGAACCAATGTCTACTTATATTGAAAAATGTAATGTTCTGAATTTGTATATTTCGTATAATTTAATCCCCCATTTGGATTGTTAAAAATAATTAATTAAGGGTTAAATAGTAAATATGCATGAAGCAGGATATAAAGAATATAGAATAAAAATAATTGACACAAAAATAACAAGAATAAATATTTAATTATATGTTCAAAATGTTTAAATAGACCATATCTACTGTAATCAGAATATAAATCCTTAGGAAGAGATTGGTATTTCTCTTTTCTCAAAACATGAGGAGAATGAGATGTTCAAGGAATTTCATGTGGTTATGGAATATAAATTATTTTGGAAACTAGTCTGATTTGTCCAAGGGATTGAGACATTGTGAGGACAAAAGGTCTTGTAGGACGTATATGTGCAGTAGAGGTTGGAGTAGATGAAGAAATAATAGCTCAAACTGTGGTTGAAAATTGGGAAGGAGATGAAAATATTCAAAGCATAAGAACAGTAAGTGGTTATAACACAGGTTCATTAGAAAAATACATACGAGGTTTGAAAATCACTATGATATCAGCCATATCTCATCTCCCTCATTCCATTACATGACGGAAATCATATTTCAATGACATAATTTTATTGAGTATAGAATTCGTCACAAATAAATACACTATAATCTCATTTATGGTAGCTCTTAGAGGTATCATCATCAAATCTATAGAAAATGACTAGAACTGAGACTTTAGATTATCCAAGGGGTAAATATTTATGAGATAATACTTAATTTCATAATTGATTACAACTTGATATTTCGATGTTTTAATTTATTATTACTTAAGAAAATTAAAATCTTTTGCTCCATGAGAAACCATGTTTATTTTCACTTGACGTAAAATATCCTTTTCACTATCAAGAATATTCTGAATCTCTTAATAAACGAGTCATTGAATCAAATCCACACAAATAGATACTGAAATAAGCCATGGAGATGTTGTAAAAGATGAAGGTATGGATAGACAATTTATCAATGAGATATACCTTTCATCCATGGTCGCCGACATATATATTAGATCAGGTTTTAGGTCCATGATGTGACTTATAAAGCATTCAATTTCTCTTTTGAAATACCAAATTTCATAATATAGATGGCATATTTTTAGGGACAACATGGTATGGATGTATGAAAAAAACATATTCAATAGTGCATGAAATGTTCTCATCTCTCTCATTAGTATTATCCGAAATGACTCTAAAAACTAATTCCATTATTACTTTCAAAAGGTTATTCTTTAATTGAATGATGTCTGTAGATGTAATAAACGAAGGAGGTTCAGAAAAAGGTCCATCTTCTTGAGATGAAGTATCCTAAAATTGAGAATTTGTAAATTTAGAATTAATATATGTGGATTAAGTAAGGAATTCATCAATTAGACTAGATGAATAAGAACATAACTCATAGGTATTCCTCATATTTTCTAATTTATGAGTGAATAGACTAGAAGGTCCTTAATTTTCCTTTAGTGAGGCCACATATTTTTCCTTAGAATCATCCATAGCCAGAAATTCTTTTCTAGGAGAAGATTACCAGATAATAAATATATGCCATCACTATAATAAAATAGAATAAATAAAGAAACTTAAAAATTGCCAAAATCTTCATGAGACAAGTCCAAATACAAAGGAAAAAAACCAAATAGCAACTACATCTGATAGTGTGGATGAACTCCCACCATCTCACCATAATCTACACAATTCAGCTGACACAAAACCTCACCACGTCATTGTGGCACCCTTCTTTCCCTACATTGGAAGACATACATAGGTTTACACACCACCAAATAGGTGCATAGGGTGTGATCTAATAGGTTCAATAGTATCCCAACCAAGAGTTCCATAACAAGTCAATGTATAATAAATCTTTCATTATCATTTCAAATAAAACATGGCCTGATAAGAAGTAAAGATGATTTATAGAAAACATGGTAAACATTACCCTTTTACATAGTTCTAAAACAAAATTAAGTATATCAATTTCAAATAAAATTTTCCATATTTTCTTTCAAAAGAATAAACTTTCATATCAACGATAGAAAAATGAATCCATGAAACACAAAATAGAAGAACACGTATCAACCCCATGGATCACTATAGGTCATTCTAGTGGGATACTCAAACCACAATCAATCAACTGCACAATCTGGTTCCTATAACACTGGCCTTGTAGGTAGAGGAATACCCATCAGTAAACCCCCTAACAATGTTAATATTACTACCCTTGAACAAAAATCCTAGGAAATTGAGGAAATTTCCATGATCAAACCTCATAATAAACAAAAATATATGGACAATGTCCTTAGGATAATCCTTCCACTTAAGTACCCAAGGTAACTGAAGTGATAATTTTCACAATTCATTCCAAAGCTTTCGAAACCATTTCAAAAACACTTCATAAATCCATTTCAATGCTTTGAAAATACCCCTTCTATTTCCATTTACCAGAAACCAAGGAATAACTATCATTCTTTAAGGACTCTTTTAAAAACACAAAAAATATCATGGAAATTCCTTTTATAAACCAATTTATAAAATAAGAAGAATAAGGTTCATAAATATAGACTAGAGACAGAATTTCCTACCTTGAAACTAACATTGTGCATTCTCGTAATAAGAAAAACTCAATGATGTCAATGGTGTTTTTAGAAATCAATCCACCATCTCACAATAATCTACACAACTAAGATAACATGAAACCTCACTACCTAACGATGACCCATTTTCTTTCCCTTCATTGGAAGATATACATAGGTTTTCACACCACCAAAGGGATGCCTAGGGTGTAAGATAATATGTTCAATAAAATCCCACCTAGGATTCCATAACAAGCCTCTACATAAAAATTCTTGAATGGTTATTTCATATAAAACATATCATGATAAGGGAAAAAGAAGATTTACAGAAAACATGAAAATAATTTCCCTTCTTCATTGTTCTAAAAATCAAGAAGGTATATAATTTTAAAATCACTTTTTCCACATTATCTTTCACTAGAATAAAAATGTATATTAAGGATAAAACAAAAAATTGAAGAAACATAAAGCATGAGCATATATATCAACCATGTGGATCACTATAGGTCAGACTAGAAGACTACTCATAACCCCAATCAATCAAGTGACCAATTTGGTTCCTATAACATAGGCCTTAGAAGCCGAGGAATACCCCATGAGTAAACCACCTAACAATGTCAATATCAGTCCCCAAGATCAAAAATCCTAGGACAGAGATAAAATTGCCATGAGTAAACCTCCTGATAAGAAAAAAAGTATAGAAGATGGACTCAATATAATCCTTCGACCTAAGTACACAAGGTAACCCATGTTCTTATTTTCATAATTTATTCCAATGCTTTATAAACCATTTCAAAAACCATTCCACAAATACATTTCAATGCACTGAAAATACCCCTTTTATTTCTATATATCAACAACTAGGAAAAAATACATTTCCTTAAAAATTCTCTTCAACACACACAAAAAAATCATACAAATTCCTTTTATAAATCTGTTTATAAAATAAGATTAATAAGGTTCATCAACCTAGGCTAAAGATGAAACCAACTACCTTAAAACTCAGGTTGTAGATGCCCTCAATGGGATCTCGCAATAAGGAAAACTCAAAGATTTCAATGAAGTTTCTTAAACTGAGTCCACATATCTCAAAATAAATCCAATTGTGAAAAAGGGTAAGAAGTGAATGGGAAACAACACATAACTTAATAACAAACACCGTCACACCACAACCAACAAAGGAATATCCTCTAGAATGAGATTCCACAACATATCTAGAAGAACACCCAACGAAACCCAAATTCAGACCAAAAAACTGATAACATGAATCAAGGGTGTTACTTGGATCAATGGAAATAATGAACTATAAAGGACACTCACCTGAAGAGATGCACTATGGAAAAAATGAACATTGAATACCGGAAAGATTGATCATGGGGGAATTAAGTCTCCCAAAATAGTCATAAAGTAACCCTCAGTTGAGATAAAATGAAAAATTGAAGCCAAAATGGGCACTCAAACCCATACGATGCCCTAAAAATACCTACTCGGGGAACTACATTATTTTTCATACCATTACATGTCATGAAATCCATGATGTCTAAATGAACTAAAATCACCATCACCTCAAATCAAAATCTGATCCTTAATTAAATAGAGATATTTAAAAACTCATCATTTCATGTAACATTTCATGACATGAACCCTTCTCACGACATCCACCCAAAAACCATTACACATCATGTAACCTAGGTAGAAGACATTTAAATCATCCACATCCTACTGAATATATAGAAACTGAAATCTAAAACTCCATGACAAGAATGTGTCGCAGATAGAGAAATAACGTACTTGATCCAGGTAAAGAGATGTTATAAACTCCCCATTTTAAATAAATTCTATCACTAGGAAGTCAAGTGGAATATTTAATCCCGAGAAATAGAATATCCCACTACTCTGTTATAAATTAATTTCATTCCCAAGTGTCATGAGAATCTAATATATGTTTATATAAAACAATTATAAAAAAAATTTACCTTCCACACAAGTCATTAACTTCAGAGTCAAATGTAGAGACCCGAAGCTTAACGTACATGGACATTAAATTACATTTGCGGAATACTTAGTACATAACAAAAACACACACACAAGGATCGTAATAGTTTAGTGTCTTTGGAAACTCGGAATATAATCTTCTAATCGTGGTGAAAGATCTTCAAAATCTCCCATAAAGATCTTCCTTTTTTTTACCTAAAACCTTTCTTTATATCCTGAGGAAAAGAAAACATAAAAGGGTGAGCTCAAATGCTCAGAAAGGGTAAACAAAAGAAATATCAATCACATCATATACATAAGCACATAACTTTTGGAAATCTTAACCTGCAAAAGAGATCACAATTTCATAACATAGGGTAAATAATGGCAGTGAAATGTAATCACAATAATCATAACCTAAAACATGAAACTTTGTGGCATTCACACATAATCATATAGAATCATTTCTTGTTAGTCAAGACTCATTGCCAAGACTATCTTAGTGGACAAAGTCCCTTTCTGAATCGAGTAACCCTCGTTTCAGTCCTGTTTCACTTAACCGGTATAACCTACCGTTCCAGCCCTGTCTATCTCATGAGATATAAAATCTTTACCCAATTCATTGGAGGGAGATATAGGTCCCACCCATCTCATAATGATACCATTCTTATGTGTTCCACAAAATCAGAAACCATACATCATAGCATAACCCATGTAATAAAAATGGGAATCTTAAACATCGTGACATCATAAAACAATTCATATAAGATAAAGTAATTCATAAAAATATTTCCATCACAACATAATCAAATACATGTAATAATAGGGATATAAATAGAACCCTATATTATCTTAGATGGAAAATAATTTTGATAAAACACTTGAACTCCATTCTTGAGGAAAATATCATTTCTGCTTCAAAAACACTTTTCCTTTCTTAACATGTCATACAATTATAAACTAAAAGAAGTTGATTAAAAATAAACTTGAAAACTTATAAAGGAAGATTCTTGGAAATAATGTTTACAAATCCATTCTTTCCGTATAAGTTAAAAAAAACATTCTTCGTACTTTTGTCGGAAAAGTCAAAAAAGTACCTCGTACGAAAAACGACAAAAGATTCCTTTCATACATATTACTAAAAACTCACCGAAGGGTAAAAATGGATTTAAACAATTGTAGGTGGATGGAAATAATATTACATATTGATGTAACATGGATGAGTATGATAAAATACACCCCAGTAAATACTTACGAATAAACAATCTCGGATAAAAATGAGATTGTGATATTTCCCTTACCTTAGGTCCGATTTGCTTCGTATGTGTCCGAACCTCCTGTATAATGATTTAAATAATGTCATTGACTTATTAAAGAATCATATTCATTGTTATGATATCATATATGGTTCACTTATGACATTATATTACCCGTTCTTTTGTAAATTCCATGTTAAAGAAGCGTTTTGGGTAAAATCGTTTCATTTATCGTAGGTGTTTTGACTTGTTGTTATTGACATTATTATTACTTATATCATGATTTACTTACTTCCAGAATATAAAATATGATTTATATATCATATATATTCAGTATATATATATATATATATAATAGATAGATAAATGAAATGAAAAACACCGTTCATGGAGATGGTAGTCCGTACGTACGCATGAACGCTGTTTTCCTTTCCTTATTGTCTTGAATGGAAGTAAGTAGATGACATACATATATATATACATACATAAATCCAGTAGATTTATAATGTCTTATATTTAATTATTATTTCTTATATATACTTTATAATCATTCTTAAATGGTTAACATGGAGAATGAATCTCATCGTGTCGTGGAGACGGTAGTCCGTACGTACGCACGAGCGATGATATCATTTCCATAAATATTGAATTGAATTGGAGTGGATTATACAATATATCAGAATCAATATGATGTTGTAATAACTATGTATAGTTATTCTTTACACCATTATACCCATCCATGTAAGGTGGTGGTGGAAAATAGATTACACCACGGCGTGGAGACGGTATTCCGTATGTACGCACGCGCGGTGATTTCTTTTCCCGTAGGATGGATAGATGGTGAAATAGGGTTGTTTCATACTTATAATAACATATCAGTATATGAGTGATACTGATGTTATTACTTCATAATGAAACAACCTAAGAAGAATAATTGGAAGAAGAAATAAAGATGAAAGAATTGGTAAAGGTAATTACCTCTTCTTTGAAGCGCCTCTTTGAGACCTCCTCTTAGGGCACTAAAATTGGTCTTTGAGGAAGACCAGAACCTCTAGGATGTTTCTAGGGAAGTGTAGAAGAGATTTTTTCAGGGGTTGTACGAGCTTGAGTGCTCAAATTGGTGTGAGGAGGAGGGGGAGGAGGTGTCCTTTTATAAGGGAGGAGAGGGGCACCTTAGGAATATCTCAAAATATTATTTTATATTAAAGTAAAAATCCGTTTATAATGGTTCCAAAGGGTCTTATTTCGAAGATAATGTGGGGATGGGTCGAAATCCTATCATCCAATAGGATTTAGACAAGTTTAGGGTATTATTTTAACCTTATCAATTAGATTTAACTCTAAGTTAAATAATTTAACTTTTACCGTGTCTTTTTGTTTTCTTACACTATATGGTTAATAAACTTACTATAACATGCCAAACGAACCCCAAATTGTTTATTATTAATATATATCTTTATCTAAGTCATTTGGCCGAACCTTATAGTTTTAGGAATAAAATAACAATTAATAATATAATATTTGATTTAAAAACTATTTTGTGTCAATTTTGACACTATTTGATATATTATTTTTGTGAAAGTCATAACAGAATTATATGTTCGAACCAAGTTTATTAAATAAACACCAATATATCATAGTAACCTAGAAAAATAGTAGAATTCAAAAAAATTCTTAAATTACATTTATTTTGGTATTTATAATATCAATTTTGTCAATATTTCATTAATAAGATAATTACTGCATCATCTTTGTGTCATAAATAAATTAAATTATTTGATGTCTAAAAATTACAAATAAAATACCATCATGTAGGAAATCTTTTTAGATTTCCAATGAATATTTACAATCGAATTTATCTTATGTAGAAACCTATATTAAAAATGTTTTAGTAAATATATTTTGATTTTAACTCTTTTAACTCTTCTTTGAATTAAATAATAATAAATGTCCTAATCTAATCCAAGTGGGCCTAAATGATAATATTTTACACTTAGGTTATTTTTGGTCGAGATATACTTTTCCAATAGAATTAGGACATGTGTTAGGGTAATATCAATATCATTCTTACCCTTAATTACCCTATTTACTTTTAACCGTGGTAAATAAAAGTAAAAAGTTACTATTCACCAAAAATTATTTTCATCTCATTGAACCACATTTTACTTACAGACATCAACCGTGTCTTTCGGATTTTTGAAATTCCATTCACAGAAGCGGTAAAATTAAGTTTTATGAAAAATTCAGTTTTTAACTACCACTTAGTAGTTTCACTATTCATCAAAAATTGATGTTTTTCAGAAAAATGCCAAAATTTCATCCTAAGCTATATTTCATATTCCAAATTCAAAAATGAAGTCTATTTTACCAAATTCATAACATATAAGTTGCATTAATTAATTTTATAATTAAATCCCGCTGTTAAAACAAATAGCGTGTTTTTAAGAAACAATATCTATCAAAAGATTGACACTTGATTATGTCTGGTTTAAATGTGAAATTAAATTCAATGACCAACATTGTATTGAATTGTAAAAATATATTCTAAATATACTTTAAAACCACTCAAATTAATAATTTATCAATATTAATTATTTCGATTAAAAAAGTTATTTTTAATTATAATTTAGTAATTTTCACTATTCATCAGAATATGAAAGTTATCCAAAAAGTACCAAAATTTAACCTTAGGCTAAATTCAATACTCCGAATCCAAATATGAAGTCCATTTTGAGAGCTAAAATTTCTAAAATTTTAAAAAGTGGTTATTACTATTCATAACGGCTAGTTTTAATAATATTTTAATAGCATATCGTTGTTTCGTGAAACTCAGTATTGCGTACTACACACGCTACCGAGGAAGGTTGTGATTGCGTGTAATGCAAGGCAAGTCAAGGATGCGTGTTGTGCAAGCTCCTTTTGGTGTAGCGTACAACACAAGACATTAATAAAATTAAAAAGAATATTTTTCATAAAATCTCGGGCTGTTACATTCTACCCCCCTTAAAATGAATTTCGCCCTCGAAATTCTTCGGGGTTATAAATGGTTTACTATTCGAAAGTTTATTTAATAGAAACCCACATCGTAAAAAGGAATATCAAAACCAATCTTTAAAAACAAAATTATGAAATGTAACAGTTACCCAAATAAACTAATCACTGGGTTTCCACATAGGTGAAAATATGGATATGGAAGAGAAATCTAACCATCATGTTCTGATAGAGAGTGGTAGAGAACATGGCTATGGAAAAGCCAACAATCACAAAGCCATAGATTTGTGATGATCTAGGGTACCATCTGATTCATCGGATATAAGGGCACTAGGACAACATTTTTGGTTTTCAAGATCATTTTCCTAAAGTTGAAGAATTTGAATTAGAATAAATACTTACTTTATTTTGTTACAATCTCACTGTTGTTTGTGCCTTGAACAATTTCCACTTCATCTCTTAAAGAAATGAAGTTGAATTTGTAATTCGTGAAGTGTTAGCAGATCATGTGATAGAATGACGGGTCATTCTATCTGTCTTAAAAAAAGGTTAGAAAAAGTTATTAAATATACATAAGTCATTCTATAGTGAGATTAATCATATATGGTTCCTAAAATGGACTTATACTTCATATATCATACTGCTTAATATAATAAAACTAGTTTCTACTAAACAGGGACTTCCTGTAGGCCAGTGGTAGGTGATAAAGGCCAGTCTCACTTCGGTTGTGGGTTCGATTCCCACAGCCTTGTCCGACGCGATGGGCTGTCGCCCGTCCTGCAGGTTGTCCTTTTTTAAAAAAAACTTCTATGCTTAAACAATACTAACTTATGTCCAACATAATCCATTCCAATCTTTAGGATTATCCATAATACTGTAGTCCACTCTCATAACATAGTGAAAACAATTACCAGAGATTTAACACCATCGTCGATCCTCATATATCATAAGATATGTTTTGTTGGTCACATTCCAAACATTCAAAGGCTTTAATCATGTATTCTCTTGAATACCCATTGAACCATAGTGAAAACTTGAATGCAGTTAAAAGTTAACACTTTTCACATACCAAAATCCTCAAAATTCTATATACTCAAACCATGATATAGCTTAGTCCTTATATCAATCATGAGCTCATGAATACTGTTAAACATTTCGTTTTATCGTTTTCCATTCATTATGCGCATATCATTTTATTTCCAAAAATATCTCAATCACTTTGAATACCACATTAGACCAATACATAAATATTCCAATACTCCATGATACAATATTATTTTGGAATCCCATTACATAAACACTTAATCATTCCACCACATCATTGTCATATTCAACATCGCCAATAGTGATCGCATGTGACTTCCCTTTGTCCTTTGCCTTCAGTGGTTGCTCATGTTGATCATCACTAACCCTTGGATTAGGTCATTTATTAGCATAATGCCACATTTCCTTGCACTTGAAGCATTGAAGTGTTGGTGGTGTGTTCTCTGCAGTGTTTGCTTTATTCACATCATTAGAAACCATTTTTCCATTACTTCGACACTCAGCTGCTCGATGACCTTCTTTTCCACACTTAAAACATTTTCTAGTCCCTTTAAGACAATCTCCACCATGCTTCTTTCCACACTTTATGCATAAGGAAACAATCATCTTCTTTTCACCATTATTCTGAGATTTCTCCTTGAACTCCATCTTTCATTTTTTGTCAAAACCATGAGATGGATATGTAACACCAACTTCCATTTCTACCTTGATAGCACAACGCACAATTTCTTCATAGCTACTGAAGTCTCTTATAGCTAATGCCCTTCGAAGACTTGGTTTTAAGCCGCTGAAAAATCGATCAACTTTACTTTCAGGTTGGATGATAATGCCAGATGCATACCTTGCAAGTCTTGTAAAATTCGCTTCGTATATACCAACAGATTCATCATCCCTTTTCTTTATTTCAAGAAACTCCTTCTCCATCTTTGTTCGAAGAATACGAGGGAAGTACTTACTGAAAAACAAGTTCTTGAACTCGTCCCATTCCATGGACTCAATTTCATCTCTTGGCCTCGTATTCTTGATAAGATTCCACCATTGATCAGCTTCACCTTCCAAACGATATACTGCTAAGATGACTTTATCATGTTCAGAACATTGAAGAACTGAAAATATCTTTTCAGTGGTACTGATCCATTGTTCAGCAACAAGTGGACCAGAAGTCCCACTGAAAGAAGGTGGACGTTGCCTCATGAAGGACTCAATAGAATACTGTTCCTTTCTCTGCTCATTTGGAAGTCCCGAATGATTCATAGCTTGTGTAAGGATAGAAATAAGATTTTGCACTCCATCTCCCATAACATTTGCTTGTTCAGGAGGACAATCATTGCATTGTCCATTGCATTGATCAACACAGTTCCTTCGGGTTCCATCCATCGTCTAAAACCCAAAAAGAATAGTGTGAGAGGAAAAAATCATGCTAGGGAAACCAACATAATAAAGGGTGAGTATCCTCAATATCTAACATCTTAAGTTAAATTCTATGATCGTTACGGTAGTTCTAGGACTGTATCTTATACGTATACTTATCCTTAGGAACATCCGTAAACATACCTTAGAAATATCTCTAGGGATCTCATTAACGTTTTCGCATCCTAGTTTCCAAAGGATGACTAAACCTTTCCTCTGATACCAACTGTAGAGACCCGAAGCTTAACGTACATGGACATTACATTACATTTTCAGAATACTTAGTACATAACAAAAACACACACACAAGGATCGTAATAGTTTAGTGTCTTTGGAAACTCGGAATATAATCTTCTAATCGTGGTGAAAGATCTTCAAAATCTCCCATAAAGATCTTCCTTTTTTTTACCTAAAACCTTTCTTTATATCCTGAGGAAAAGAAAACATAAAAGGGTGAGCTCAAATGCTCATTAAGGGTAAACAAAATAAATATCAATCACATCATATACATAAGCACATAACTTTTGGAAATCTTAACCTGAAAAAGAGATCATAATTTCATAACATGGGGTAAATAATGGCAGTGAAATTTAATCACAATAATCATAACCTAAAACATGAAACTTTGTGGCATTCACACATAATCATAGAGAATCATTTCTTGTTAGTCAAGACTCATTGCCAAGACTATCTTAGTGGACAAAGTCCCTTTCTGAATCGAGTAACCCTCGTTTCAGTCCTGTTTCACTGAACCGGTATAACCTACCGTTCCAGCCCTGTCTATCTAATGAGATATAAAATCTTTACCCAATGCATTGGAGGGAGATATAGGTCCCACCCATCTCATAATGATACCATTCTTATGTGTGCCACAAAATCAGAAACCATACATCATAGCATAACCCATGTAATAAAAATGGGAATCTTAAATATCGTGACATCATAAAACAATTCATATAAGATAAAGTAATTCATAAAAATATTTCCATCACAACATAATCAAATACATGTAATAATAGGGATATAAACAGAACCCTATATTATCTTAGATAGAAAATAATTTTGATAAAACACTTGAACTCCATTCTTGAGGAAAATATCCTTTCTGCTTCAAAAACACTTTTACTTTCTTAACATGTCATACAATTATAAACTAAAAGAAGTTTATTAGAAATAAACTTGAAAACTTATAAAGGAATATTCTTGGAAATAATGTTTAAAAATCCATTCTTGCCGTATAAGTTAAAAAAAACATTCTTCGTACTTTTGTCGGAAAAGTAAAAAAAGTACCTCGTACGAAAAACGAAAAAAGATTCCTTTCATACATATTACTAAAAACTCACCGAAGGGTAAAAATGGATTTAAACAATTGTAGGTGGATGGAAATAATATTACATATTGATGAAACATGGATGTGGATGATAAAATACACCCCAGTAAATACTTACGAATAAACAATTTCAGATAAAAATGAGATTGTGATATTTCCCTTACCTTAGGTCCGATTTGCTTCGTATGTGTCCGAACCTCCTATATAATGATTTAAATAATGTCATTTAATTATTAAAGAATCATATTCATTGTTATGATATCATATATGGTTCACTTATGACATTATATTACCCGTTCTTTTGTAAATTCCATGTTAAAGAAGCGTTTTGGGTAAAATCGTTTCATTTATCGTAGGTGTTTTGACTTGTTGTTCTTGACATTATTATTACTTATATCATGATTTACTTACTTCCAGAATAAAAAATATGATTTATATATCATATATATTCAGTATATATATATATATATAATAGATAGATAAATGAAATGAAAAACACCATTCATGGAGACGGTAGTCCGTACGTACGCATGAACGCTGTTTTCCTTTCCTTATTGTCTTGAATGGAAGTAAGTAGATGACATACATATATATATATATACATAAATCCAGTAGATTTATAATGTCATATATTTCATTATTATTTCTTATATATACTTTATAATCATTCTTAAATGGTTAACATGGAGAATGAATTTCATCGCGTCGTGGAGATGGTAGTCCGTACGTACGCACGAGTGATGATATCATTTCCATAAATATTGAATTGAATTGGAGTGGATTATAAAATATATAAGAATCAATATGATGTTGTAATAACTATGTATAGTTATTCTTTACACCATTATACCCATCCATGTAAGGTGGTGGTGGAAAATAGATTACACCACGGTGTGGAGACGGTATTCCGTACGTACGCACGCGCGGTGATTTCTTTTCCCGTAGGATGGATAGATGGTGAAGTAGGGTTGTTTCATACTTATAATAACATATCATTATATGAGTGATACTTATGTTATTAATTCATAATGAAACAACCTAAGAAGAAGAATTGGAAGAAGAAATAAAGATGAAAGAATTGGTAACGCTAATTACCTCTTCTTTGAAGCGCCTCTTTGAGACCTCCTCTTAGGGCACTAAAATTGGTCTTTGAGGAAGACCAGAACCTCTAGGATGTTGCTAGGGAAGTGGAGAAGAGATTTTGGCAGGGGTTTTCCGAGCTTGAGTGCTCAAATTGTTGTGAGGAGGAGGGGGAGGAGGTGTCCTTTTATAAGGGAGGAGAGGGGCACCTTAGGAATATCTCAAAATATTATTTTATATTAAAGTCAAAATCGGTTTATAATGGTTCGAAAGGGTCTTATTTCGAAGCTAAAGTGGTGATGGGTAGAAATCCTATCATCTAATAGGATTTAGACAAGTTTAGGGTATTATTTTAACCTTATCAATTAGATTTAACTCTAAGTTAAATAATTTAACTTTTACCGTGTCTTTTTGTTTTCTTACACTATATGGTTAATAAACTTACTATAACATGCCAAACGAACCCAAAATTGTTTATTATTAATATATATCCTTATCTAAGTCATTTGGAATAACCTTAGAGTTTTAGGAATAAAATAAAAATTAATAATATAATATTTGATTTAAAAACTATTTTGTGTCAATTTTGACACTATTTGATATATGATTTTTGTGAAAGTCATAACAGAATTATATGTTCGAACCAAGTTTATTAAATCAACAATAATATATTATAGTAACCTAGAAAATTAGTGGAATTCATAAAAAGTCTTAAATTACATTTATTTTGGTATTTATAATATCAATTATGTCAATATTTCATTAATAAGATAATTACTGCATCATCTTTGTGTCATAAATAAATTAAATTATTTGATGTCTAAAAATTACAAATAAAATACCATCATGTAGGAAATCTTTTTAGATTTCTAATGAATATTTAAAATCGAATTTATCTTATGTACAACCCTATATTAAAAATGTTTTAGTAAATATACTTTGATTTTAACTCTTTTAACTCTTCTTTGAATTAAATAATAATAAATGTCCTAATCTAATCCAAGTGGGCCTAAATGATAATATTTTACACTTAAGGTTATTTTTGGTCGAGATACACTTGTCCAATAGAATTAGGACTTGTGTTAGGGTAATATCAATATCATTCTTACTCTTAATTACCCTATTTACTTTTAACCGTGGTAAATAAAAGTAAAAAGTTACTATTCACCAAAAATTATTTTCATCTCATTGAACCACATTTTACTTACAGACATCAACCGTGTCTCTCGGATTTTTGAAATTCCATTCACAGAAGCGGTAAAATTAAGTTTTATGAAAAATTCAGTTTTTAACTACCACTTAGTAGTTTCACTATTCATCAAAAATTGATGTTTTTCAGAAAAATGCCAAAATTTCATCCTAAGCTATATTTCATATTCCGAATTCAAAAATGAAGTCTATTTTACCAAATTCATAACATAGAAGTTGCATTAATTAATTTTATAATTAAATCCCGCTGTTAAAACAAATAGCGTGTTTTTAAGAAACAATATCTATCAAAAGATTGATACTTGATTATGTCTGGTTTAAATGTGAAATTACATTCAATGACCAAAATTGTATTGAATTGTAAAAATATATTCTAAATATTCTTTAAAACCACTCAAATTAATAATTTATCACTATTAATTATTTCGATTAAAAAAGTTATTTTTAATTATAATTTAGTAATTTTCACTATTCATCAGAATATGAAAGTTATCCGAAAAGTACCAAAATTTATCCTTAGGCTAAATTCAAAACTCAGAATCCAAATATGAAGTCCATTTTGAGAGATAAAATTTCTAAAATTTTAAAAAGTGGTTATTACTATTCATAACGGCTAGTTGTAATAATATTTTAATAGCATATCGTTGTTTCGTGAAACTCAGTATTGCATACTACACACGCTACCAAGGAAGGTTGTGATTGCGTGTAATGCAAGGCAAGTCAAAGATGCGTGTTGTGCAAGCTCCTTTTGGTGTAGCGTACAACACAAGACATTAATAAAATTAAAAAGAATATTTTTCATAAAATCTCGGGCTGTTACATCAAAAATCTAAATTGGTTTCTCCAAAATAGAAACATATGTCTCTAACTCAATTTCTTCCCAAATCAAAATGTGAACGGGATCAGTTTTATACTTTCTAAGATGAGATATGTGGCTAACATCATGAATATATAATAACTAAACTGAAAATTATAACTAATAAGCATCCTTCCCAAGCCACTCAGTGACCTCAAATGGTCCAACATATCTTGTATCTAACATTCCCTATTTTATATGGTAGCAGTGACCGAACCAATGTGAAACTTTCATAAAAACCTAGCCACTAACAGAAAACTAAAAAGGATGGTGATGTCAATTTTCATATGATTTTTTTTGACTCGTGGATATAACCAAACATCGATGTACATCCTAAATCATTGATAACATCTCATAGACCAAAGTTAGTCTAACCAAATATACTTTTCCCACCAAATCATAGCGGTGAAGTGATCTACATGGGTGACCATACAACACCTCAAAGGTATCCATTTCAATTGATGACTAATAACTTTTGTTCTAAACAAATTCAACCAGTTCCAAATGGCTATCCCATGATCCACTGAAATCCAATACATAGGCACAAATCATACCCTATAGGATTTTAATCACTTTCAAAGTCTGATCGTCTTTTTGTGGATGGTATGTTATCCTAAGCGTGACCTGAGTTCCCATTGCCTCTTTGAGACTCCTCCAGAACCCCAAGGTAAATGTTGGTTCCCTATCTGAAACAAAAATAGAAGGACTCCCATGTTACCTCACAATATATTTCACATATTAATTACCAATTTTTTCAAGATTAGTGTTATCCTTAATCAAAATTTAATGAGAATACCTTGTCAACCGATCAATAACTACCCCGATAGCATTCATCCCTTGGGGATTCCATGGTAATCCAATAAAAAAATCCCATGGATACCTCATCCCATTTCTAAACATAAATTGGAAGAGGATGATGAATACTAGAGGGTTTCATGTTCTCTACCTTTATCTACTGGTAGGGGTAATAGGGTGACACATAATTTGAAATTTCACACTTCATATTCAGCCACCATAATATTCATCTCATGTCATAATACATATCCATAGTGCATGGATGAATTTACCATGGAGACATGTTATTATTAAAAAACAATGAACTCCTCACAAATACTGGGATGAAAACATGCTTCCTAAAGTAGATCATTCCATATGAAGGGAGGGACAAACTAGAAATAGTCTCCCCACCAAAAAGGATTTCTCAAATTTCATGGAAATCATGATTCTACTACTGAATCTGAAAAATAGACACTAGGAGAGATGGAGATAAGGGAACACTGGTCAGAACCATACATAAAACATCCTCATGAGTATGCATGTTCAACTAAGTGAAAATACTCATATGGTTCCACTCCTCATTCGATTCCAGGATAACCTATGGTGATACATTCTTGCTAAGAGTGTCTAAAATGACATTCCCCTTACCCATGTTGTATGAAATATCGAAGTAAAATGTTTGAAGGTATTCTAACCATTGATTTTATGAGATTTAATTCTTTATGATAAAATATACAACTCAAAATAGTATGATCAGAAATGAATGTGAATTTTTCCCCAAAAATATAGTGCCACCAACATTTACGTGTATACATAACTACAACAAACTCTAAATCATGAGTGGGGTAATTCTTTTTATGCAACTGAAGATGAAAAGGGATGTAATCTACCACATCATCATCCTATATAAGAACGTATCCAAAACCAGCACCAAAATCATCACAAAACACATCACACCCCTTACCAGGATGAAGTTATATGATAATAGGATCAAATGTTAGAATTTTGTTATTTCATAAAATGAAGACCGACACATCGCATACGAAGTAAATTTTACTGTTTTCCTAGTAAGACCAGTCAAAGGTGATGCTATCTTAGATAAATCCTTAGCAAACCATCTATAGTATATTTTCCAGACCAAGGATTCTTTATATCTCAAATACATTATACATTTCTTTCCATGTCAAAATAGACTTCACCTTCTCAGGATCAACTTATAATCCATGTCCATAAATATCATGCCATAATAACTTCAATTTATGAAATAAGAAACTACATTTCAGAATATTTCCAAATAAATAGTGACTTCTCATAATTTCTAGAACTAACCCTAAATAGTTCTTATGCTCACACTCAAATTTTTAGTAAACCAAAATATCATCCAAAAACACTACAAAAAAGTATCATGATATTAGTGGAATATATGATTCATGAGATCCATAAATATTTCAGGAGAATTAGTCAGACCAAAAGGCATCACAATATATTAATAATGGCTATACTTTCTCCTGAAAGCTATCTTCAACATATCAAACTCCCGAACTCTGAGATGATGATAAACGTCCTAAATATGAATATTTTAAAACCACTTTTCTCCTCCAACTAATCAATCAAATCATAAACATGAAGAAAATTATACTTGTTCTTAACCATTAACCAATTAATCTTTTGATAGTATACCAAAAAACGAAGTGATCTATCCACCTTCTTGGAAAATAGAACATGATATTCACAATGTAAAATAAAAGAGAGAAATAAACCCTTTTCCAACTGGTCATATAATTTAATCTTAAGCTCTTTCAGCTCTTGTGGTGACATATGATAAGAAGGTATTAATATTAGTTGCTTCCCTAGCACCAAGTCAGCCATAAACTCTACCTCTAACACTGGAGGAAGAATGGATACGTCTTATAGGAAAGAAACTAAAAATTCCTAAATAAAAACAGGAAGAAAAAAATATAGAAAACACCACCGGTATCAATCATAAGTGAAAAAACCTTTGATATCTAGATGGTAAGGTCATGTATGACCAGATATTGGGTCCCACTTCGCCCAAAACACATGAGATCAACCATATAAAACAAATAAAATAAGACTTTCAAATGATTAAAATAAAACTCATCTCGACAAGACACAAGCTAATCCATACCAATGATGACATACAAATGATCCATATCATTAATAATAAAATCCAAGACCAACTCTGTATCAATTATCATTATCAAAAAAGAAAGACACTGAAACACCTACTCTTTAATCTTACAAAGAGGCATCTCTAACTCCATTAAAAATGACATATGTTTCCTTGAATGTTTATGAATATAAAAAAATCATGAAAATATATATGAGTGGGAGGCATTAGTATCAAATAAAATAATTGATACATAAGATGAAATAAAGATAGTGTCTCTCAATGTTGTCGAACCTATATGGAACACCACTAGAAACTCATCAATTGCATTAAAGTGATTCAATCTTGAGGACTATGGATAAAACCCTTTAGTCCTTGAAGAATCTTACTATCCCATAATATCCTTTGAATACAATGAACCCAGATCATAACGATTCATATTCATAGCCTGAAATAAGTGATGTAAGTGACAAATGCATCCATAGTTGTTCTATTTATTTGCAAGAATAGGATAGGAAAATATTTTGTGTCCAACCTTCCCAAACTAATATCATTTTATAGGAACATTTATAGATGCGACAGATAGTGCAGAGGAGGGTCATGCCTGAGACCCACCTCCACCACTACTGTTATGATCCTCACACTTCCTGTTCTTCTCATGCGTGCCACTAAAGCTACCACTGGTTGGAATATAAGTGGTGGAAAATCAAAAATTTTGTGCCATATTCATCCCAACCATCATAGCTATATTTACCATCTCCAAGTAGGAAGAAAACATTATAATAAATACCAATTATATGATCTCCAGTAGCAAACCCTGTAGGTACTTTTGAGCCTTCAACCGATCATTCCTCACCACATCAATTGTAAAATGGACAAGCTTGGAAAATTGATCAGTGTATGCCGACACCAAAAGGTCTCCCTACTGTAAAGATAAGAACTCCATAGAATATTCTTACATCATATACTGTAGACAAAATTGATGAATGAAAAAGTTTTTAAAACACATCCAATCTATGTCCACATGCCTATATCCTTGGACTATTGAATCCCATCATCATTTTCTAGAACCCTCATTCCATAATGCTGCAGACTTTACCTTAATATTCAAAACTCATGGAATGTTCTGATCAACATCACAAACTAACAATACTATAGACTCGATGAGGTTCTGATATATAAAAGGATTTTATTGAGGAGCATCAACTGCACCTTCCTGAGGAACCTGTGGAGGATGTCTCAGAGGAATACTACTTCACAACGAAAGAGAAAGAACAATTAGATAATAGAGTAAATCTTAGTTCAAACATAAAATCCCATTAGCTGAAACTGAGATTTAAAACCAAACAAAACACTAGACACACATATCAAAATTCCCAAGGATACTTGAATATTTTCATGACAAGAGATATCAAAACACTATTTGCAACATACCTCTCATGTCCCAAAAATACTATCTCTAGTTTAATAGATTTCCTAAGACAAGGAAACATGGGGATAGACATCCTTTGATGCCATTTTGTAATGACCCAACCCGAGTTACCCTCAAAAATGGAACTTGACCCATTCGGTCACACACCCTAAGGGAGTTTCTGATCCCGACGTGCTGGATATAATATCATGAGCATCGAACAAAAAACCAGATGAAACAATTTCACCCAACTTGTGGAAACACATGATATATATGCACATATCATGAAGTAACATCATAAGTCTAATAAATATATTCCATAACTGTAAAAAATAGTAGAGATTTTTTTTTCTAAAAGTATCCAAAATCACTAAGAGACAAGTCCACATGAAAAGGAACAAAATCAAATAGCTACTCCATGTGATAATGTGGAAGAACTCCCACCATCTCATTACAAGCTGCCAAACTCAATTGACATAAAACCTCACCGCCTCACTACATCGCCCTGCTATTCTCCACATTGGAAGACATAAATAGGTATACACACCACTAAAGATATGTGTAGGGTTTGAGTTAACAATTTCAATAGGATACCACCCAGGAGCTCCATAACAAGTCTAAAGAACAATTCCTATATGCTCATTTCAAATAAAACATGGCATGATAAATAGTAAAGTAGTTTTATAGAAAAATGTAAAAAATTCTCCTTATTAATATTTCTAAAACAAAGTAGGTATATCAATTTAAAACCACATTTTCTATATAATCTGACATAAGAATAAATATGAATATCATGTCTAAAACAAAAATTCAAGAAACACAAAATAGTAGTATAGGTATCAACCCCAAGGATCAATATAGGCCATACTAAGCGACTACTCCTACCATAATCATTCCAATGCATAATCGGGTTTCCAAAACATAGGCCTAGGAAGTAGAGGATTACGCCATGAGTAAATGACCTGACAATGTTAATATTATCCCCTAGTACACCGAGCCTAGTAAATAGAGAAAATCCCCAGGATTAAGCATCCCGATTATCACAAAAATAATGATGATGACCTCAAGAAAAACCTTCAACCTAAGTACCCAAGGAAACTCATGTTCCCGTTTTAACAATCCCTTTCAATGATTTGAAAACCATTTGAAAACCATTTTACAAATCCCTTTCAATAGTTTTAAAACTACCATTTTTTCCATTTATCAACAACTATGGAAAAACTATATTTCTTTAAAAAATATAATCAACATAAACAAATAAATCATGCCAATTCCATTTATAAATCAGTTTATGTAAGTTCCTAATGATGATAATTGTATAACTAAGAGGGGGAGCGGTGAATCAGTGATACTATTTCTTTTCTGTTTCCTTTTAAATAAAAAAACTTCTCCTCCCATTAAAGTTTCAATTCCCTACAAAAAATAATTCAAACCAACTTCTATAGGGACATAAGCATCTACAAGGTTCACTATTCAATACGAATAGCTATGTCCTCAGAATGGTTTGGAGAAAAGAAAATACTATACAATCTATTAGAAAATAATCCTTGGATTACAATTCATATAATATTCCCTTTGACTCATGAAAAACATTTAAGAAAATACAAAATTATGTGTGCACCCACTTAGCACAAATTGGGTAATATGATATTTTTGTAACAAATCATGTTACCTCTACTTATTTTCAATTCAAAAAATGTATTAAATTGAAAAATATTATTCACTATATTACCCAAAATCAATGTAATAACATCTTGTAATTTTTTATGAAAAATTAGTATGATTTTTTAAGTTAGTTTCCTTTGAGTACGATTCTACTGATACAACTCTTTCAGTTTGACTTTCTGGTAGAATATAATAGAAATGAATTGGCACCACTTCAATTTTTAATAAACTTCTTCCTCTGTTTGAGTACCATAATATAAAAATTCCAAAACCAATTAATCTAGCATGATACGATGATCGTCCCAATATAATTTTAAATTATCCATCAAAACTTCATCAATATAAGATCAAAATAGAAAAATTATTCTTCTATAAAAATCATAGATCATCTCCCTATATATTGACGAAAATTACATCATAATCAGAAAAGTAAAATGTAATTTTCTCATATTTATAGGTGATTCTCAAGACTTTTGGTTGGAATCCCAAACTTCTTTCCCGCTCAAACAAATTAACACTAATTTTAATTTCCTCTAAAATATTGGGATTCATTTTCACATTATCAACTTTTCTCAAAGATTCTTGATAATTCTTTAAACATCAACTTATTCTTCATACTTTCATTTGAATTGTCAATGAAATTTTAATACATGAGTCTAATTTTTATCAATATGATTTCTTCCATACAAAGCTCCATATTAAATGAAAAGAAATATACAAAGAAATAGATACAATTCTAATTTTTTGAATATGATTCTCAAAACTAATTTGAGTGAAAATATTTCATTTAAATGTACATCTCCACCTTGACAATTAATTCTAAAATCTCCTTCTCTTTTTTCTCTTAAACCACATGTGATTCAAAACTTCATATTCTCCACTTCTCTTAACCCTGTTGGAAACCTAAATATTAATTTAACTGTTTTGAAATGATTGAATACATTATTGATATCATTCTATCCTTCACTTATTTTGAACCACTAATGAAAATTCATTCACTATCCTGTTCATGTATCGTGAATTCTATTATGACTTTAAATTCATTTGAGAGAAGATTCAACATTTTTATAAATGGATTGGAAAGTATCATAATATTCCATTCATTCCAGCTAATTCCTTTTCATGTCAACCTGAGTAAAATAATTTCTAAATATAATTTGTATGGAAATCATCATCCTAGGTATGATCATTTTGGATATGATCATTCTGAGTACGATTGGCCAAGGAATGATTTTCAAAAATTCAAACTTCTCTAAATATGTTTATATTCATCCAGAGTCTGAGTACGATCATCATGGGTTCATAAAGTTTATAATATGTCTAATGGATAATTATATTATATAGTAAATCGACACAACCATGTCAATCAGAACAACATTTTTAATTTGTACCAATTTTTTTCAATATGCACCAATTTTTCAATCTGCACTATATTTTCTATATTTCATTCCAAGACCAGTCAAATTGAAAATTAATTGACTGAATCTCATTCACTCAACCTTTATTTTATCAAGATTTAATCATAAGTTTCACCACTTATGATTTATGAGAAATAAAAATTGGAAAAGCATCCTCAAAATTAATTCATCATAGTCACCGAGACTCTGATTTTTCATCAAAACAACTATATCTCCCATATCAGATCTAGAGTGACGTCGATGACCATTTACTTTAAGAAAAATGTATTCAGTTTCATTATAGAACTGAGTCAAGTCCAATAAAAACGATTCATTCAAACTAGTTTCTTATCATTATTATGAACTTTCATAGTGAGTATGATTCATTTGAAAACACGAGTCTGATTATTTTAAAAAAACCCTCAATATTATTTTTTGAATAAACAGAGAGAATTGATTTATTTTCTTCATTTATTTAACAAATTTCTTGTCAACATAATAAAATAGATGCAAACCATCACCTTTATCATCAGCTTGGTCCTAACAATACCCCCTTTATATTTTGTTGTCTACTATGTTTTCAAAAACCACTAAACTTTTTATACTCACATAATAGATTATATATAAACAATACTAAGCCTATGTGAGTTAACTAATTATAAGAAAAAATAATCATTGAAAGAAAGATCATGCTGTCAAAAAGTATTGATTTGGAAAACTATATTTTTTTTCCTCGTCTCTTCTTCATCCTTCATTGAATACAAAACAATTCTTTCCTACAACCACTCTAACAAATAGTTAAAATAGTTCATTCAAAAAATAATGATGGATTCATAGCTTACCGAGAACTATTTTTTTATGGAATAGATTTATGAAGAAATTATCCACATTGACAATACAATCCAAAGGTAAGACGAGATAGGGGATAGAAACACATACCTATACCTTGAGGAGAAATAGGTTGGAAACCCATGTTTAAACTCAATTTTGAGAATGATTTATTCGGTAAGGGTTTTATGAAAATGGAATCCATCAGTTCTGATGATGGAATATACTTCATATTCAATTCATTCTTCTCTATATTCTATTTGATGAAATGATATTTGATATCAATATGTTTTGAATGAGAATGTTGAACTGGATTCTGGGTGAGATTGATTGTGATTTGATTATCACCCCCCATGAGAAAGGGTAACATCGCTTCAACAAGTAAATCTTTCAATTGTGTTTTCATGCACATAAGATGAATAATGACTAGATTGGAAGAAAAATACTCAACTTCATCCATTATGATAGTTATTGAAATATATTTCTTTGAATTACAGATAACACAATTCTTTCCCATAAAGAATACTCCACTAGTTTTGGATCTCCTATCATCATCATTTCCTACCCAATATGCATTTGAATACCAAAAAAAATCAATACAATCTGAGATTTAATAACTAATTTTGAATTCTATTTCACCTCTAATGTATCTTATAATTCAATTTATAGAAATTAAGTGTGACTATTTTGGTTCACTCTAAAATCATTAATATAAGGTAACAACATAAACAATGTCATGTCATGAGCTATTCAAATACAATATACTTCCAATTAACTTCTGATACTCTTTCTAAACGAATTATTTTCTTTATCCATATTTACTAAACTTTGTTCCCACTGCAATGGGTGTAGAAACTGGTTTTCAGTTTTACATGTTGAACCTATTTAGAAGTTACTTAGAAAAATTTTCATGAGAAAGAAAAATGTATTTATCCTTTTTAGTTATTTCTAACCCAAGAAATCATTTCATTTATTATAACATGGAAATTTCAAATACCTTATTCATTTCATATAAAAAATTTTCACATCTTTTCATCATTCTCGGAGAGGATGTCACACCTGTTTTTATTTTACTTTATTTATTTTATTTATCATGGCGTTGGGTGTTTTTGCATGTGTGCGGGTGAGTCCCGGTTGGAAATTTTATTGTTTGGATGAGTTTATGGTTTGGGATAATGCGCGAGCACCATACGGTTGTGTTGCGCAGCCCGTTGGTAGTCCACTTGGGTACCGTACGGTGCGCGCGTACCCCGCGGTCATTCAGTTTTAACGTTATTAAATTCGTTCGTTGAGCGGATTAATATATATATATATATATGATTATATAGGTGTATAAATATGTATATGAGTATATATGTTTATACATTATTATTATTATTATTATTATTACTATTATTATTATTATTATTAATATTATTTTTAATGTAATGTGCATATATGTATGTTTATATGTGTATATATACCCGTAGGCTGATAAATATATATTATCTTAACATTATATGTTTATGCGTAAATGTATTTATACATATGATTATATATGTCTATACATTTATAATATGTCATGTATATTCATATATGTATGTTTATAAATTTGTTCATGTGGGTTTATATATATATGTTTATACATATATATATATGTATACATGTTTGTAATTATAATAATAATAATAATTATTAATATTATTATTATCAAGATGTTTATATATGTTTATATATATATTTATATAAGAGTATATATACATTCACATGTTTTATATATGTTTAGATATATGTGAATATGTGTATGTATATTTATAATAACTATTGCCATTATAATTAATTAACAAATTTATTATTAGTATTATTATTAAGTTAAATTATTTTATTTTTTTTGTTTTAATTTTATTTTTCCTTTTCTTTTATTCTCATTTTTCTTATTCTATTCTATTCTATTCTTTTTTTTTCTCTCCTCTTTTTCCTTCCCTCTTTCTTTTCCTCTCCTCTAACCCTACACTCTCCCCTTTCCCGTCGCGCCCCTCCCTCGCTATGCGTGACCCGGCCCCCCTGCTCTCCCCGTCACTGGCCGCCGCACCTCCTCCCTCCGCTGGCCTTCCCTCCCCCGGCCTTCCCTCCGCCGGCCTTCCCTCCGCCGGCCTCCCCCGACTCCAGCTGCCGACCTCCCTTCGCCCGCCCTGCTCCTTCGGCCGAGCCACCCCAGCAGCACCCTCCTCAGGCGCTCCCTCCGGCCGCGCCTCCTCCCTCCGCCTCTCGTCCGGCGTCCCTCCTCCGGCGGCGCTCCCTCCGGCCGCGCCTCTCTTCTCCGGCCTCCCGTCCCACCTCCCGTCCAGCTTCCCTCTCCCGGCCTCCACCCGTCGAGCGCCAGCCGACCTTCCTAGTTGGTAATTTTTTTCCCTCATCGTTTGATGCTTAGTTCTTCTGTGGTTAAGGTTCAATTTTCATGGTCAAATCCTTGTTCGTCGGGTCCATTTTCGATTGCGTCGGGTTGGGTGTACCATTTTGCTGATTTCTTTCCTTATGCAGCTTTATTTAAAATTGATTAATGAATTAATAGGTTTAGAAAAATCTGTTTCATGTGAATTAAGACGCGTTTTTATAGAAAGTGGTCATGATTTGTTTAATTGTTTTTTTATATAATTTGTGCAATTGGTTTATCTAACCGTGCAAGTGGTGCGTTTTTGTTTTAGTGGGACTTAGGTGCGTGTTTGATCAAAAGTGTGTTTTTGAATGAGTTTAGTTTGTGTAATGTTGCGAGTTACTTTTTGAATTTTATTTGATAATTTTTAGAGTGGTTTAGTAATAGTGTCGATGGTGCAAAGTGGGTCTTGATATTTTGTCCAAGTGGTTCTTTTGCGTGGGTTATCTGCTTGTATTGTTTTAAGTCTAGTGGTTATGTGTTTTTAGTTGTTGTGCGGTTATTGCAGCATGTTGGCAAGGTGACTCCGCGACACCACGATCATCGACTTGCGCGTACCTGTACGTCTGTGCGAGGCGTGTCGTGTCTCCGTGTTCGAGATGCGAGTTGAGGTAGGTTCCCACTGCACTTGCCTTTGAATTTAGAATTTACTTATTTCTTGTCATCTATTAAATTTTCATCAAATTGGAAGTATTATTAAAATATTATTTTTAGAGTATTTATATTGCTGGAATTGGAACTGCTTCTTTCTTTGCATCGTACCGATATCTTTTTCATCATTAGTTTTTGTGCAATAGTGAAAATGCCCCTTTGGCCCTTATGTTTGCACTCCAGAATTTAGAATGGTGATTTTGTTTACCTAAATGAATTTTTAAATGTGTTTTATGGTTTTAAATGTGACGACATCTGATCCTTCTTTTGGAATTGATTTGGTATTGAATAAGTACATATGGCCCATTTGGTACTTTTAATGAAATTAATGTTTTGAAAAGTCTCTTTGGAGTGATATTTTGTGTTTGTTGACTAGGTGAGATGAGTATGTGATGTTTGCACATCGTGACTAGTTTTACATTGTTGATGCACTACTCTTTTATTATATGTGTTGAAATGGGAACCTGGCATATTGAGTGAATTTTCTGAGAATGATTGCTGCACTAGTTTAGATTACGCACTGGCTAGTGGCCCCATAGCAGGGGAATACTGAGTTATTGCTGCTATGGGGATTGGGCCCCTCAATTAGGCCATGTAGGGCTATGCCGGGCGTTAGGGCGTTATGACGTCATCGAGTTAGGGCATGCCTTCAGGATGAGTAACAAGTATAGTACGTTCTGGTTTGTTCACGATCTCCTAGGTTCGACCCATGTCTCTTTTAGTGTTTATTTGTATATGGAAGACGATTGAGAGGTCGAGTTGGGATGCCGACCCTTGTGTGCCACTTTTTCCCATTTCCCTTAGCGTGTGTTGTGTGTGATTTTATTTTTGACTAACAACTAAAGTCTGGTTTTCTAATTGTCCGCAAAATGTTTTAAAATGCTATTCACCCTTTCCTTTCAACATTAAACTTCTTCTAAATTAAAAATGGAAATGGACTGTTACCTGTTTTCAAAATGGAAAGTGTGTGTGTATGAAAACCTATATTTTCTATAATGTAGTTCAAATTAGAAGTTGGTAAATTCTTATTTTAATGGTAGTGCTTTGGGAATAGATTTATCGGGATAGCCTACTGAGTTTTAATACTCACGCCTATAGTTTTTTCTTGTTTTTAGTTTCTGTTGCAGGTTTGACTCGAGCTTGCTCGCCGTGGATGAGAGATGGTTGTAGTTTGACGATCGACTCTCGGGGTCGCGAGGAGTTTGGTTCGAGGTCAGGTTAGTTATGTTTTTGGATGTTTTATTTTATTGTCGTTTCTTTATTTCTGCTTCTTAGTAAATTTTATTAGGTGAAATTGTTTCCACGTGTAATCTGTGATTCCCTGGTGCTTGTCGCCTGCCCGAGAGGATCGGGAACGCCTCTCGGGCCATGTCGCGGACCGACTCGGGTGACCGGTTCGGGGTCGAACCGGGTTGGTTCGTGAGAAAATGGTATCAGAGCCAGGTTGGCTCCTGAGCAGACCTTGTTTTTCAGAGCACCCATTGCTATTTGGAGTTGTCATGGTAAAGGGAGTAAAGTTGCTCGGACTCGAGGCGGGGGAACGAGAAGGACGTCATGAACCCTTTCTCGTTCTAAACCTTGAGTTACCATGAGATGTACAGGTTGTTAGTGTCTTTTGGGTCTTATGGATTGTTTTATGTTGGGAAATGAAAAGGGAGTTGGGAAAGTAGCTTCGTGAGCTCACAGGGCCTGGGAAGCCTTGTGGAGCCGAAGACTTCACCCTACAATGCTCTCAGTGACGATGGTATGGATGACGTATGGCCGCCAACCATATGGTCGAGTCACCCACCATTACTAGTTTTTCCCTTTAGTGAATGGGTTTATCCATCATTTTGAAACTCATTGAGTAATGTTGAATTTGAAATGGTATTGGTTATATTTTGATCAAGTTCCTCGTTTCTTTGTTCCGTAGTGTTCTCCCCCACGAAGGCTCGATGGATGCTCAATGTGAAGCTTCAGGTGGTGCATCCTCAGTTAATCCTCTAGTTGGTCAGCCCATCGATTATGTTTTGGAGTTCCGGAAGTTGAACCCTCCTCTCTTTTATGGACAAGCAGGGCCTCTTAAGGCAGAGGAGTGGTTGCAGAAGGTTGAGAGGAAGTTCAGTTCCATTTGTCTAACTGAGTCATTAAAGGTGAAGTTGGATACCTTCATGCTTGAAGGTCCAACCTGGAAATGGTGGAAGTCCATGTCTCGGAACAAGCCTGGGGAAGATTTGACATGGGAGTTTTTCAAGTCATCGTTCATCCAACAACACTTCTCTGAGATGACGAAGCTGAGGAAGAGTATGGAGTTGTGCTGTCTCCAGCAGGGCATTGAATCGGTACTGGAGTTCTATCGACATTTTGTAGGCCTAGTTCCGTATGATCAGTGGTTTGTTGAGAATGACCCAGGGAAGGCTCGAAAATTTGAGTATGGACTCCGATCTGAGCTGCGATCGAGAGTGGAAGAGCTCAACCTAACCACCTTCTCGAATGTTGTCGAGAAAGCCTTTCTTGCTGAAGCTGAGCTAGTAGGAGGACTTGAGGTGGCGAATCCTACAGCTTTGGGAAGCATTTTAGATGATGCTAATAAGAAGAGTAAGAAGCGACCTGATGCTGGTGGGGCTGGTAGAGGAATCAAGAGGCCTTCAGACCTTCAATCATCTTCTTCACAGCGCAATGTTGTAATCTGTCACCAGTGTGGTAGGCAGGGTCACAAAAGGCCGACATGTCCAAGTGCTCCAAGACCATGCCAGACCTGTGGACGTATGGGTCACTTGAAGCGATTCTGCCGAGGTGTTTCCATGAAGCGCGCTAAATCCAGACCTGGATTGTCGAAGGTCACCTTAGCCCGTCAGCAGGAGTAGGGAGATGTTGGTGGATGAGCTTGATGTTTTCCTTTTTCATTATGCCTCTTGGGTGTAGTAATCGTTACCTGTACTGTTTTGTGGTGTTCTTTTCTTTCAGTTGAAAGAATGGTTATGGATGAACTCTTTTAAACCTTTGATCTTATGGATGTGTGATTGTTAAAAATTCTGGTTCTGGTGTCATGCTTCTGGAGTTTCATAAACCTGACTGCAAAGCCGAGAGATGCTTCATTCATCAGAGCTCCATCCACAGGCCTCGGAGTGAAGCTAGCGCGTAGTCGGGGGAACTCCAACGAAAGGTGAAGTCTTGCGACAGGGTGTTGTTCTCAGTAAGTGCACGTAGTCGGAATCATTTTCCTCATTATGTCTAGTTTATGTGTAATAACTGCCTGGTCATGTTGTTGCTCTCATTTATTAAGAGCTTCTCACTTTATACTTTCCGGGTGGGGGTGGTGTGTTGGACAGGGCCTCCCCTCCCACCCATGGACAGTGATGACTGGTGATAATGCTGGGAGGTCCTAGTATTCTTCTCTTCTCGAAAGCTTTATGGTGGGGAGTCCATTCGACCTCCCCATGTTGAAAAATTCTTGTGATCATGAATTTTGTCTCAAGTGATGGAATTCTGGTCCTATTTCGGCAACTGACTTGACACTTGTGGTGAAAATAACCATCACGGGTCTCGCCAAATTCAATTTAGCTTTTTTCTTATGGTGGGGAGTCCGTTCGGACTTCCCGTGACAATCTCCCAGTTTTGTTCTAGGTTTTGGTTGGGTTGTGGTTGGTCTTATATGGAACCACAAAACTCTATTTTCTTCTTTTGGTAAGGAGTTGGGGCGTGAGAGTTCCAGTGTCATATTGGAGTTAGGTTTTAAGAGATACGCGTTGGATGTGGTTTTGACCTGTTTGTTGGTATCAAAAGAGTAGTCATGTTTTTATTGGCGTTGTTCCAGATGTTGTGTTTTAAGGTTGAATTGAAGATGGAGAATTGGTGGAGTTCTGTTGAATGGTGTTAAGGTGGGTGTATGTTGGGCCTGGATTTACTATTGTTAAAGTTCATTGTCCTTTGAAGCGATCAACTGGTGGTGGTCACACTTTTGGGGGCGGGTGACACTTAGCGGGTAATTCGTTCATATTATATAAGTTCTTTTGGTTTATCGCTCCCCTTTTTGGGAGTGTTTCAGAATCTATTTGTTGTCGTTATTTAGATATTTCAATAAATTGTAAAGTAATATCGGTTTTCATTTGGGGTTTTGAACTTGTCATGGCTTTCCGGGGGAAGAAAGCTTTATGGTGGGGAGAATTGTCACACCTGTTTTTATTTTACTTTATTTATTTTACTTATCATGGCGTCAGGTGTTTTTGTATGTGTGCGGGTGAGTCCCGGTTGGAAATTTTAATGTTTGGATGAGTTTATGGTTTGGGATAATGCACGAGCACCATACGGTTGTGTTGCACAGCCCGTTTGCAGTCCACTTGGGTACCATATGGTGCGCGCGTACCCCGCGGTCATTCAGTTTTAACGTTATTAAATTCGTTCATTGAGCGGATTAATATATATATATATATATATGATTATATAGGTGTATAAATATGTATATGAGTATATATGTTTATATATTTTTATTATTATTATTATTACTATTATTATTATTATTATTAATATTATTTTTAACGTAATGTGCATATATGTATGTTTATATGTGTATATATACCCGTCTGTTGATAAATATATATTTTCGTAACATTATATGTTTATGCGTAAATGTGTTTATACATATGATTATATATGTCTATACATTTATAATATGTCATGTATGTTCATATATGTATGTTTATAAATTTGTTCATGTGGGTTTATATATATATGTTTATACATATATATATATACATGTTTGTAATAATAATAATAATAATTATTATTAATATTATTATTATCAAGATGTTTATGTATGTTTATATATATATATTTATATAGGTTTAAATATGCGTTCACATGTTTTATATATGTTTAGATATATGTGAATATGTGTATGTATATTTATAATAACTATTTCCATTATAATTAATTAACAAATTTATTATTAGTATTATTATTAAGTTAAATTATTTTATTTTGTTTTGTTTTAATTTTATTTTTCCTTTTCTTTTATTCTCAATTTTCTTATTCTATTCTTTTATTTTCTTTCAATTTTTTTCTCTCCTCCTTTTCCTTCCCTCTTTCTTTTCCTCTCCTCTAACCCTACGCTCTCCCCTTTCCCGTTGCGCCCCTCCCTCGCTGTGCGCGACCCGGACCCCTGCTCTCCCCGTCGCCGGCCGCCGCACCTCCTCCCTCCACCGGCCTTCCCTTCGCCGGCCTTCCCTCCGTCGGCCTCCTCTGACTCCAGCCGCCGACCTCCCTTCGCCCACCCTGCTCCTTCGGTTGAGCTGCCCCAGCAGCACCCTCCTCCGGCGCTCCCTCCGGCCGCGCCTCCTCCCTCCGCCTCCTGTCCGGCATCCCTCCTCCGGCGGTGCTCCCTCCGGCCGCGCCTCCCTTCTCCGGCCTCCCGTCCCGCCTCCCGTCCAGCTTCCCTCTCCTGGCCTCCACCCGTCGACCGCCAGCCGACCTTCCTAGTTGGTAATTTTTTTCCTTCCTCGTTTGATGCTTAGTTCTTCCATGGTTAAGGTTAAATTTTCATGGTCAAATCCTTGTTCGTCGGGTCCATTTTCGATTGTGTCAGGTTGGGTGTACCATTTTGCTGATTTCTTACCTTATGCAGCTTTATTGAAAATTGATTAATGAATTAATAGGTTTAGAAAAATTTATTTCATGTGAATTAAGATGCATTTTTATAGAAACTGGTCATGAGTTGTTTAATTGTTTTTTTATATAATTTGTGCAATTGGTTTATCTAAACGTGCAAATGGTGCGTTTTTGTTTTAGTGGGACTTAGGTGCGTCTTTGATCAAAAGCGTGTTTTTGAATGAGTTCAGTTTGTGTAAAGTTGCGAGTTACTTTTTGAATTTTATTTCATAATTTTTAGAGTGGTTTAGTAATAGTGTGGATGGTGCGAAGTAGGTCTTGATATTTTTTCTAGGTGGTTCTTTTGCTCGGGTTGTCTGCTTGTATTGTTTTAAGTATAGTGGTTATGTGTTTTTAGTTGCTGTGCGGTTATTTCAGCGTGTTGGCGAGGTGACTCCGCGACACCACGGTCATTGACTTGCGCGTACTTGTACATCTGTGTGAGGCGTGTCGCGTCGCCATGTTCGAGCTACGAGTTGAGGTAGGTTCACACTGTACTTGCCTTTGAATTTAGAATTTACTTATTTCTTTTCATTTATTAAATTTTCATCAAATTGGAAGTAGTATTAAAATATTATTTTTAGAGTAGTTATATTGCTGGAATTGGAACTGATTCTTTCTTTGCATCGTACCGATAGCTTTTTCATCATTAGTTTTTGTGCAATAGTGAAAATGCCCCTTTGGCCCTTATGTTTGCGCTTCAAAATTTAGAATGGTGATTTTTTTTACCTAAATGAATATTTAAATGTGTTTTATGGTTTTAAATGTGACGACATCTGATCCTTCTTTTGGAATTGATTTGGTATTGAATAAGTACATAAGGCCCGTTTGGTACTTTTAATGAAATTAATGTTTTGAAAAGTCTCTTTGGAGTGATCTTCTGTGTTTGTTGATTAGGTGAGATGAGTATGTGATGTTTGCGCATCGTGACTAGTTTTACATTGTGGATGAACTAATCTTTTATTATATGTGTTGACATGGGAACCTGGAATATTGAGTGAATTTTTTGAGAACGATTGCTGCACTAGTTTAGATTACGCACTGGCTAGTGGCCCCATAGCAGGGGAATACGAAGTTATTGCTGCTATGGGGATTGGGCCCCTCGGTTAGGCCATGTAGGGCTATCCCGGGCATTAGAGAATTATGACGTTATCGAGTTAGGGCATGCCTTCAGGATGAGTCACATGTATAGTACGTTCTGGTTTGATCACGATCTCCTAGGTTCGACCCATGTCTCTTTTAGTGTTTATTTGTATATGGAAGACGATTGAGAGGTCGAGTTTGGATGCCGACCCTTGTGTGCCACTTTTTCCCATTACCCTTAGCGTGTGTTGTGTGTGATTTTATTTTTGACTAACAACTAAAGTCTGGTTTTCTAATTGTTCGCAAAATGTTTTAAAATGCTATTCACCTGTTCTTTTCAACATTAAACTTCTTCTAAATTAAAAAGGGCAATGGACTATTACTTGTTTTCAAAATGGAAAGTGTGTGTGTATGAAAACCTATATTTTCTATAATGTAGTTCAAATTAGAAGTTGGTAAATTCTTCTTTTAATGGTAGTGCTTTGGGAATAGATTTATCGGGCTAGCCTACTGAGTTTTAATACTCACACCTATAGTGTTTTCTTGTTTTTAGATTCTGTTGCAGGTTTGACTCGAGCTTGCTCGCCATGGATGAGAGTCGGTTGTAGTTTGACAATCGACTCTCGGGGTCGCGAGGAGTTTGGTTCGAGGTCAGGTTAGTTATGTTTTTGGCTGTTTTATTTTATTGTCGTTTCTTTATTTCTGCTTCTTAGTAAATTTTATTGGGTGAAATCGTTCCCACGTGTAATCTGTGATGCCCTGGTGCTTGTCGCCAGCCCGAGAGGATCGGGAACGCCTCTCGGGCCATGCCGCGGACCGACTCGGGTGACCGGTTCGGGGTCGACCCGGGTTGGTTCGTGACAGAAGATCATATCATCAATATAAATAATTACAATGAGGTAATACTATTGAGTATATCTTATATAAATATTGTTATCCGCTCTTCCTTTCATGAAACTCATATTACTTATGTAGGTATCCAATTTGAATTACAAGGCACTCAGATCCTTTTTTAGTCCATACAATGCCTTATTTAGTCTACATACATAAATTTCATCTTTCCCAACAATAAATAGACATGTTTTTTCAACATAAACCTCCTCTTCAATATCACCATTTAGGAATGTGGATTTAACATCAATTTGAATGATCTTGTTGAATTGTTGTTCATAAATAGTAAGAAAGATTATAATTGTTTCCAATAAGGCCACAGGAGAAAAGGTTTCAACAAAATAAATTCCCTCAATCTATGAATACCCTTTGTATATCAATATTTACTTGTTTCTTATAACTTTACCGTCTTTATTCATCTTGTTTCAGAAAACCCAATTTGTGTCAATGTTGTTTTTGTTATCATGCTTGGGCATGAGTTCCCATATACTGTTCTTTTCAATGTGATCCAATTCTTCATTCATGGAATGAACCTATTCCGGATGCTCAAAATCTTCTTTCACATCATTCGGTTTCACTTTTGAATATAGAGTTGTATGTGTAATACCTTTTTTTTCATTGAGTTTGAACCTTTTGATGTGTTTGACCAATTATATTATGATCTTACACAATCTTTCTCATCCTAGGATGAGTTTCTCAAAAATCTTCTTCATTAGTGGAAATATTTGTGTCTGATTCTTCATCTTGAGTAGGAATAGAATTAAATGTATTCTTATCAGAATTGTTTTCTTCAACTTTCTTAACAACCTTGTATTCCTGAGCATGTTTATCTTTTTATGCCTTTTCAATTACATTTACATCAAATGAATCAAAAATTCATTTTTTTTCTTTTCTGAATCATTTGTATCCTCTTCTTTGTAGAGCATGGCTAAGAAAGATTCCATTTTCTCATTTCTACCCAAACTTTCCATAGTTTTCACCTCACTTATTTACTCGAGAACTATAAATTATTTTAAGCTTGAAGTTTTTTCATAAAAAAATCCATTTAGAGTCATAAATGAATTAGGTGTATAGAAACAATGGTTCTGAATATAAATAGAATCACTCATGGCTTTATTCCAAAAGTAATGAGAGAGGTCATGTTCAAGTAACATGGTGCACCCCATTTCCCCCCATACATATACTCTTTATTTTAGAAACTCCATTATATTAGGGATTGTATGTAGAACTATATTCATTCTAGATTCTACACATCTCCAGATATTTTTTAAGTTATTTACTTTTTTATTCACCACCATTGTCTGCTCTCAACTTTCTACTTGAATACTAACATTCCTTATCATTCTTCCTTCTTAAAATTTTATACAGTTTCAAACCATCTGATTTATGTTTCATATACACAACACAATTAATTTGAGTAAAATCATCAATAAAAGTAAGGATGTACTTATCTCCATTATTTTAATGTTTTATAATCATCCCACAAATATCAAATTAAATCATCTCTAGGGTTTTTCTAGAACAAATCTCAACTTTATTATGCACAACATTTGTAGCCTTTCCTTTCTCAGAAATTGTGCAATGCCCATATCTACTTCTGGGAAAATCAATAATTTCTCTGAAACTATCTCTATTATATAACATTTTCATGTTTCTATGATCCATGTTTCCTAACTATTTATGCCATAATTGATTCTCTTCAACCATTCTCATGTAAGAAGATCTTTGTATATCAGCAACCTGAAACAAATTTTCTTTTTGTACGTTGGCCTCTTGTAACAATCATTCCATATTATTTACTTTTTCAAAAAAAAACCATCAATATTGATGATAAATTTGTTACCCCCATCACCCAACTATGAAATACTTAGAAAAATGTATTTTAGACCATCAACATAAAATGTTTTCTTGGATTCCATATTTCCTTTTCCTATGATGGCTGATCTGACACCTTCGATTTTCAGGGATTCATCATTTCCAAATGTCACTGTGACATCTTTAAACTATTTTAAATTCATTAATAGATTCAGGTCTCCAATCATATTAGAATAAATCCCAATATCAAGTATCCAAGGCCATCATAATTTTGTGGCATTCAATACATTTTAAACAGCAAGATATTTTTCTTCATTTTTTTCATTCATCACATTAGGATTGTGACAATAGTTAAGTATATTCTATTGTGTCTCTAACAAAACATGACATCCTTTTTCAATGTATCCTAATTGTTTACATATTTCACAAATTTTTTTTAGAGTATGGAACCTATTTTCAATCTTTACTTCATTCTTTTCAGATATCACCTCCATAATTTTCTCAGAATTCTTCTTTTGAGGGAATTGACACCCCCTAACTATTTTCCTTTCATATACTATGGGACAATAGAAAATGTTATTTGTTAAAATGACAGATATTTTTGACATTTTTTAATCATCCAAAATACCAGCAATATCCATAGAAAGATTATTTGACTCTAAAACTAAAATACCGTCCCGGATTATGAATATGTTTTTTCATCCACCTTCTTTTAATTTTCAATCATATTACTATTCATATTTTCATATTTAATAGAATAAAATGTATTGAAAAATTTCAAGATCGAGAAAAAACATTTTTTAGACTCAGATGGTTTTTTAACTTTTGAATTCTTCATATTGGCCACATACTTAAATATCCCAACATTCTTCTTTTCAGAAACAACTCTATTATTCTTACAACCCTTTTAAGGTAACATCTATTGAACCTTATCAGGTCTCTCATTTAGATAACATTCATCAAATTAAGTGATAGAGTTTTGGAAACTTGTTTTTATCAATTTATCTTTGGAATGTTTTTATGGAAAAGTTACAACTCTTCTCCTTTTTCATTCAATTTCACTTCCATATGATCGTTACTATTATTTTCTTCTTTAAGATATTTATTTAAATCACCAATATCATTAACCATAAAAATTTATACATCAAAAATATATTATTGGTTTCTTATGCAATCATCATCCATGTTTTTTTGCTTATCACTTTTCCTGATATTTATTAAACATTCTTTCAACTCTTCTTTCAAATAAATATCAAATAAAGTTTCTACTTCTTTAGCATGATTGTTTAAGAATTATTAATCATTCACTAGTATAATAAAATTATTTTATATACCATAATAAACTAATTTTTTAGATTTAGAATCACTATTTTCTTCTTTTTATTCATTTTTTAGATAAAAAACATCTTATTTTGGATTTGGAGAATTTCTTTTCTTTCCTAATGGAATACAATTTCCTTTTATCACCCTATTTCTTCCATGTTCTTCTTCGATTTATTTCTTCTTCATAACTCTCATATTCATTCTTTATTCAATGATAGTTATCCACAATGTTACCAAAGACTTAACATTCAAAACACATCATGAGAAGTTTCCCCTTGTATTTCCCTATACCTCTTTTCACATTTTTATAAAACAAGGATAAAATATTACCATGATTTTTACATAACTCATCTTTAGAATCAGATCCACCAGCAACATTTTCAAAAATAAGTTTCTTTGACTTCTATTTGTTTGTAAATATGACTGTAATTTCTCTATCATATTTTGTTTTTATTTTCATAGATTTTTCTATTCTCATTTAATAAGTAATAACAGTGATATATAAATAATCAAGAGATAAGGATTCTAGATCTCTGTCTTCTAGTGAAGAAACTTTTCCATCAAAATTTTTAGGCAGGATTCTCAAGATATTTTTCACAACTATAGAGTCATCCATATTTTCATCAAGACATCTTATTTTACTCACTATAACATTCACCCTGGTAAATAATTGCCCAAAATATTCAAGCATACCCATCTTCAAATATTCATATTTCAATCTCTATATTTGTACCTTTGACTTATTTACTTTTTTATTGCCTTCATATATGTTTTTCAATTTATCACATATACCTTTGGTTGTGGAATCAAATTTCACTCTCAAGAATTCACTTTTATAAAGTGATGATAATATAAAATCATTTTCCCTTCCATTATTCTCAAGATACTTATTTTCAAAATATGTAAGTAAATATTTATCATCAATGGGAGGAAACCCATATGTTGTATCTCCAAGAACATCATAACTGATAGACATAAGATAAGTAAAAATTATTTCATTCCAGATATGATTATTCTTTCAATCAAACACCAAGATGACTTTATTGTTCACACAATTTAAATTCTCCCTCAGTAAATAATAAGATAATATAAACTAGTTCTCATACTACTTGTAAGTGCCTAGTGAGGATAAGTGTATCCCTGAGAGGGAGAAGGGGTGAATCAATTATACTTTTTATTTTCTATTTTCTTACAAATGAAATAACCTATTCCTCATATTATAGATTTTATTCCCTTTTAAAAACAATTCAAACACACAGCCATAGTGATTGAAGTATTTACAAGGTTCACTGTTCAATATAAATAGATATTCCCTTGGTATTGTTTATAAATAATCTAATAATATGCAATCTTATGGAAAAAAATCCTGGGATTAAAATGAGTAGGAAAATCCCTTTCACTTGTGATGTTATTTGAAGATAATAAAAAATTATGTGTGCAATTTCATAGAACAAATTGGTTAATACGATGATTTTTTAATAACTCATGTTACCTATTTTTCTTTTCGATTCAATAAATGTATTAAATTGATATAAAATTATTCACTTTATTTCCCAAAAGAAAGGAAATAAAATCCTGGACATTGTTATGAAAACTCATTCTGATTTTCCATGTCAGATTCCTCTGAGTACGATTCTCCCAGATACAATTCTTTTAGACTGATTTTCTAGTATAATACAATAGAAATGAATTATCAACACTTAAATTCAGAAGAAAATTCTTCCTTAGTCAGAGAACCCCAATATGGAAATCAAGAAACCAATTAATCCAGCCTGATATGACAATCATCCGAATTTTTTTTAACTTCACCATCATAAATTATTTAATACAAGATTGAAATGGAAAAATTATTCTTCTCTCTAAAACTAAAAGCATCTATCTAGGAATTGATGAATAATAATACATCATAATAAAAGTAAAATACACTTTTTGAATTTTATATGTGATGATTGAGAGCTTTTCTGGGAATCCTAAAATTATTTCCCGCTCAAAAAAATTCACACAAATTTCAATTTCCTATGAAATATCGGGATGTATTTTGACTTCATCAACTCTTACTGAAGATTATTGATTCTTCTTTAAACATCATATCCTTTTTCATACTGTCATTTGAATTGTATTTACAATTTAAATACATGAGTATGATTTTTCTAAATATGATTTCTTCAATACAAATATTTGTATCAATGAAAAAATGTATAAATAAATGGATACCATTCTGATTTTCTGAATACAATTATCAAGAATCTATTTGAATCAAAATATTTCATTTGAATGTATAATTCCCACTTGAAAATTCATTCAGTAATCTTTTTCTCTTTTTTCTATTTTCTCACATTAGATTGAAAACATCATCTTCTCCTCTTCTTTTGACTTAGTTGGAAACCTACAATGTAATTCAAATAGTTTGAAATAGTTGAATACTTTATTGATATCATTCTACCCTTCACTTCTCTTGAACCACTAACAAAAATCATTCCCAATCCTATTATTATATCATGAATTCCTTTATGAAATTAAATTCATTTGGTAGAAGGTTCAATAATGTCAGACTTGGATTGGAATAAATTGTAGCATTCTAGTCATTCTAGATAGTTTATTTTATTCTTAACCCGGGAAAATATTTTCTGAATAAAATTGGTCGAGTTATGATCATCCTGAGTACGATCATTCTCGATATGATCATTATATGTATAATTATTCTGAGTATGATTTTCTAGAATATAATCTTTTCTGAATACACTTTTCTTCTTCATGAGTCAGAGTACGATCATTCTGGGTATGAAAGTTATAAAACCCTATTCGATGGATAATTGGATGTTATAGTAAATCGTCTCCACCTCTTCAATCGACACCACATTTTCAATCGACAACATTTTTTTTTAAATCTGAACCACTTTATCAATCTTTCTTTCCATTCCTGATCTATCTAAAATGAAATTGACTGCATCTCATTCATTCCCCCTTTATTTAATCAAGATTTCATCATATTTTTCACCACTTAATTATTTTTTATGCGAAATTAAAATTGGAAAAGAAATGTCATAATTAATTCATCGTAGTCAAAGAGACTTTGATTTTTTCAAAAAAAAACTACATTTACCACATCAGATCTAGTGTGATGTCGACAAAAATTTAATTTTAGTAATATATATTCACTTTTGTCCATACCTAAGTCAAGTCCGATCAAAAACATTATTTCCAATAAGTATCTTCTCATTATGATTGAATTTCATAGTGAGTATGATTCTTTTGAAAACATGATCCTGATTCTTCTGAAAAAAACCTCACTAAAAGTTTCACCATAAATAAAGTGAACTGATTTTCTTTCTTCATTTCATCAACAGATTTCCTGACAACAAAATAAAACACCTAAAACCCATCACCTTAATCATCAGAATGATCATAAAAGTTTATAAAATAGGAATAATAAGGTTCATTAACATATTCTAGAGAAAGAACCACCTAACTTGAAACAAGGGTCACACATGCTTGCAATGGGATCCACCAACAATGAAAACTAAATGACATTAATGAAGGCTCAATAACCTAGTACACACATCTTATAATTGACTCAATTGAAAAATAGGGTTGGTGGAGTAGAGGAAACACCACATACCTCAATAACGAACACCTTCCACACTACAACCAATAATGTAAAAACCTCTAGAGTGAGATCACACAACAAATATTCAAGAAGAAATGAAGAAATACAAATTTAGAACAATGAATCTGATAACATAACTTGATTACACTACTAAGATCAATATAAATGAAGAATAAAAAAGGCCACACACCCAGATAGATGCACCATAACTATAATAAAATCAAATATCGAACAGATCAAACGAGATGGAATAAATTCTATACAAATCATCGGAGAGGAAGTATAATTTCAGAGAAAATGAAAACTAGCCACCAAAATGAGTACTCAAACCTATACCATGCTGTAAAAAACCATGCTCTTAGAATTGAACATCGTTTAATACCTTTATACATCTTGAAATCCATGATGTCTAAATATACTAAAAAAACCTGCCACATGAGTTCAAAATATAATCTACAATTAACTCCCGAAGTGTAAAAACTCATCACATTATGTAACCTTTAATTGAATGAACCCTTATCACAACACACACCCAAAAACCATGACATGCCATGTAACCTAGCTAAAAGGTCTGTAAATATCTTGCATCCTATAGAAAATATATAATCCAATATCTAAAACTCCACACCCAAAAAAGGATATTGGAGAGAGGGGAAAACATACTAGAATAAGGTAACGAGATGCTGCACTAACCCATGTTTATATAATGTTTTTGATTAAGTAATTTAGTTTTAAAAGTTAAAGTGATTTAAAATATTTTTTTAACTAAGCCCTAATCCCACTTTGAGAAATTTGATAAATGATAAAACTTATATAGTTATAATTTTTATTGATTAAATTCCTAATTTTTAATTAACATGGGGTATTAGGTTTTAATGTTTTATAATAGGAATTTTTATTAAGAACTCAATTCACTCCCCCCTTTGGAGTTACTTACTCCAACCAACATTTTGGTATTAAAGGCATTTAAAATATCTTTTACAATTTGATTTAGTTTTATATTAATGATATTAAATTTTTTTATTTGTAAATTTATTTTTTTATGGATAATAATAGACAAGGGGGGTCTGCTGCATATAGACCTCCTTATTTTAATGAAAAAACTTTTCTCAGAAGAAAATTAAAATGAAAATTCTTCCTAAAAATATGTGTTTTGAAATATGGGTTATCATTAAAGGTAAATATGAATTAACCAAAATATATAGAGATATTTGGAGTGATACTACTACAGAAACATATAATAATAACTTTAAATCCATGAATTATTTATATTTTGTTTTAAAAGATGAATATTTTAATATAATTTATACCTGTTCTACTACATATGAAATTTTTGATACATTAGTTTTTTATCATGAATGAAAATCTAATATCAATGAAATTAGTTTAAATAATTATATTATTAAATATGATAATTTTAAAATGAAACATGACAAACCTATTTCTGATATGTTTCATTGGTTTAATGAGATCTTAAACACAATTATTTCACTGGGGAAACTTGTTTCTAACAAAGTTCAAATGATGCACCTATTGAGGTTCTTACCCAAGAGATGGATGTGAACATCAGTGTTAATCAAAGATTCATGTGATGATATCAATTTAAATATTTATGAGCTGATAGGAATCATCATGATGTACGAGGAGGAACTCACATTAAATAGGTAAGAGAAGGATGAACCAAAGAAGAAATATGTAGCTGCAAAAACTAGTACATAAAAACAAAAGTAGAATATAGAAGAAAAAAAATCAAGTGATGAAGAGTCATCTACTGATAGTGATGAAGAAATTTCCTACTTGGACAGAAGATTAAAAAAGTTACATAAAATGAATAGGTAAAATATGAATCCCAGTTATAAAGTAAAATATGTAATTAATGTTAATTAGATAAATCTTTGGAAGAAGGATGATACTATTAATAAGGAATTATTATCTTAGATAAATATTAAAGATAATGTTAATTATGACATCCCTAATTTAATGTTTAATAAGAAATATGTTGAAAAAGATAAGATATATAATAAATCTATGAAAATTTCTTAGAGTTCCTTAGAATATAGATCATGTGATCAAATTCAATTAGGGAGAACAACCATGTTAGATCATACATGTGTTTTATGAAAAAAATATTAGGTATCTAATGTTTTTCATGTATATCCTATTTATATTTTTGACACATCTATAAATGAATATAGTGAAGAAAACATTTATATTTTAGAAATGATAAAATACTATAAATACCAATGATATGCTATCCAGTCACAAACCCTACAGGTACATTTGAGCCTTTAACAGGTCATTCCTCACCATGTCCAGAGTAAAATGGATATTCTCTGAAAATTTATTGGTGTCTGTTGACATCAAATGGTCTTATTAATGTAAAAATAAGAAGTCCATATAATTTTCCAACATCATCTACTCTAGACAAAATTACTGGAAGAATAGGGTTTTAAAACACTTATAATCTAATTCAACATGCCTATCTTCTTGGAATATTGAATCCCATCATCATTTACCAGAACCCTCAGGCCTAAATGCTACACAATTTACCTTAATATTATAAACTAGTGGTAGGTTTTGATCAAAAATACGAACTAACCATACTATACAATCTATGAGATTTTGATCTATAGGAGGATTCCCTAGAGGAGCATCAACTACACCCTCTTGTGGAAACCAGGGAAGATGTCTCAGAGGAATACTAATTCATAATGAAAGAGAAGGTACAAACAGAAAAATGAGTAAATCTCAATTAAAACAAGAAAACCCATAAAGAGAAATTGAGATTTAAAACAAAACACAACACTAGACACACATATCTCAAATTCCCACGGATACTTGAATCACATCAGAACAAGATATAGCCAAATACTATTCTCAATGTAGCACTCAAGTACCATTAATCCTATATCTAGTTTAACATATGTCCTAAGATAAGGAAACATGGGGACAAACCTCCTCTGATACCATTTTGTAATGAGCCTACCTATGTTACCCTCAAACCTAGCACTTGACCTGTTATATCACATACCCTATGGGTGTTACCGATCTGACATTATTGACATAATAATTTGGGTGTCAAACAACAAACTAGATGAAACAATTTATCCTAACCCAAGAAAACACATGGTATATATAAACGAATCATAATGTAACAATATAAGGATAATAAATATATTCCACAACTATAAAAAAAACAGCAGAAAAAAATGCAAAAGTATTCGAAATTACTAAGAGACATGACCAAATACAAATGAAAAAACCGAATAGCTACTCTATGTGATAGTGTGGAATAACTCCCACCATCTCTCCACCAGCTACCCAACTAAGTTGACACAAAACCTCACCAACTCACTACATCGCCTTGCCTTTCCCCACATTAGAAGATATAAATTGGTCTACATGCCACTGAATAGGTGTGAAGGGTGTGAGCTATCTATCCCAATAGGATCCCACCCAGATGTTCCATAACATGTCTCTATAAAAAAATTCTTATATGCTCATTTCAAATAAAACATGGCATGATAAACAATAAATATGTTTTATAGAAAACATGGTAAACATTCCTCCTATTCATAGTTATAAAACAATGATGGTATAACAATTTCAAACCATATTTTTTATATAATATTTCATAATAATAAAAATGCATATCATGTATAAAACAAAAATCCAAGAAAAAAATAATAAAAGTATAGGTATCTACCCCAAGGATCAATAAAGGTCATAATAATAGACTACTTATACCACAGTCAGTCCAGTGCATAATGTGGTTCCCCCAAAATATGCCTAAGAAGCAGAGGAATAAGCCATGAGAAAATTCCCTAACAATATTAACACCACCCCCTAGTACAATGGGACTTGGAAATAGAGGAAATCCCCAGGATCAAACATCCTGATTATAAAAACAAATAAGGAAGATGGCCTCAATATAAACCTACCACCTAAGTACCCAATGTAACCCATGTACTCATTTTAGCAATTAATTTTAGTGATTTGAAAAACATTTCAAAACCATTTTACAAATCCATTTCAATGCTTTGAAAATACCCTTTTTCATTCTGTTTATCAACAACCAGGGAAAAACTACATTTCTTTAAAAAAAATTTCATCACCAACAAAACAATCATGCCAATTCCATTTATAAATTAGTTTATGTATGTTCCTAGTGATGATAATGTATCACTAAAAATGGGAGGGGTGAATCAGTTAACATTTTATTTTCTGTTTCTTTTCAAATGAAAGAACCTATACCTCCATTAAATATTATATTCCCTACTAAAAACAATGCAAACGAACATCTATAGGGACACAAGCATCTACAAGTTTTACTATTAAATACGAGTTAATGTTTCCTCAGAATGGTTTGGAGAAAATCAAATAATATACAATCCACTAGAAAACAATCCTTGGATTTCAATGCACAAGATCTTCCCATTAAATCGTGAAATACTTTGAAGAAAATCTAAAATTATGTGTGCTACCTTTTATCAAAAATAGGGTAATACGAAATTTTGGAAACAAATAATGTTACATGTACTTCTTTTCAATTCAACAAATCTATGAAATTGAAAAAAATTCTTTAATTTATTACCCAAAAGAAATGTAAGAACATCTTGAAATTTGTTATGAAAAATCATAATGATTTTCTATGTTTGATTCTACTAAGTAAGATTCTAAAAAATACAATTCATTCAGTCTAACCTTCTGGTAGAATATAATAGAAATGAATTAGAACCACTCCAATTCATAATAAAATACTTCCTCTATCTGAGAACCCCAATATGGAAATCCCAAAGCCTATTAATCCATCCTATTATATTGATCAACCGAATTAAATTTTAAATTCTAAATCAAAACATCATCAATAAAGGATCAAAGTGGAAAATTATTCTTCTCTAAAATCATGGAGCTTATCTCTTTACTATGATAAACATTACTTCATCTTTAGAAAAGTTTCTTTTACTTTTCTTCTTTTATAGGTGATGCTTGAGAATTTTTGTGGGAATCCCAAACTTCATTCCCGCTCACAAAAATTCACCCAAATTTCAATTTCCCCTGAAATATTCGGATGCATTTTGACATTTTCAAATCTTCTATAAGATTCTCCATTATTCTTTAAACTTAATCTCCTTCTTCATAATTTCATTTTAATTGTAATTTTTTTAATACATGAGTTGGATTATTCTCAATATAATTTCTTCAATACAAATCTCAAAATCAATAAAAAAAATATATATGAAGAAATAGATACCATTCTAATTTGATGAATATGATTCTCATAACTGATTTGTGTGAAAATATTTCATTCAAATGTATATCTCCCCCTTGAAAATTCATTCAACAATCTCCTTCCCTTTTTTCTCTAGAGCCACTTGGGATTCAAAACATCATATTCTCCTCTTCTTTTAACCCAGTTGGAAACCTACAAATTAATTTAGTCCTTTTGAAATGGTTGACTACATTATTGATATCATTTTATCCTTCTCTTCACTTGACCCACTAAAAAAAATCATTCACAATCCTGTTCTTGTATCATGACTTCCTCCACAAATTTAAATTCATTGGAGAGCAACTTCAGCATTGTAATACTTGGATTGGAATGTATTAAAACATTCCATTCATTCCAGCTACTTCATTTTATTATCAACCTGAGTAAAATAAATTCTAAATATAATTGATTTTGAAATCATGATGTTGGGTATGATTATTTTGGATACGATCATTTGGGGTACGATTGGCCTAGGTACGATTTTACAGAATAAAAACATTTCTAAATATGCTCATCTTCCTCCGGAGTCTGAGTATGATCATCATGGGTACAAAAATATTATAACATGTCCAATGGATAATCAACTACTACAGTATATCAACACAACCGTATCAATGAAAACCAAAATTTTAATTTTATCTATTTTTTGTTTTTTCAATATTCACCACTTTTTCAATATGCACAACATTATCTATATTTTTTTCCATGACCAATCAATATAAAATGTAATTGACTTCATCTCCTTCACTCCAAATTTCATTCCTTAATCTTTAATCATAAGTTTTACCGCTTACTTTTGATTTATGCTAAATAAAAATTGGAAAATAATCATCAAAATAAATTCATCTTAGTCAGAGAGACTCTGATTTTTTATCAAAATAATAATATATCCCATATCAGATTCAAAGTGTTACCAATGAAAATTTACTTTAAGAAAGATGTATTCCATTTCATTCCAAACCCGATTTGAGTCTGATCAAAACCAGTCCATCCAACCAGTTTCTTCTCTTTATGATGGAATTTTATAGTGAGTCTGATTCATTTGGAAACATGAGTCTGATTCTTTTAAAAAACTCATTTTGTTTTTTAGAATAAACAAAGTGAAGTGATTTCTTTTCTTCCTTTTATTAATTTTTTTGAAAACAATATACAACACATGAAAACCATCACCATTATCATTATCTTAGTTCTAATAATACCCCCTTTAGATTTTGTTTTCTACCAAGTTTTCAAAAATCACTAAACTTTTTTCCTCAAGTAATATATTACATATAAACAATTCTAAGCCTATGTGATCTAACTCATTATAGGAAAAAATAATCATTTAAATAAAAACCATGCTATCCAAAAGTAGTGATTATGATAACCGCTTTCCTTCCTCACCTCTTTTTAATCATTCATGGAATACAAAAAATTTCTCTGCTACAACAACTCTAGAAAAATTGTAAAATAGTTTGTTTATAAAACTATAATGAATTCACATCTAACCCACAAATCCATTTTTTATAGAATATATTTATAAAAACATTCTCCCCCATGACAATACAATCCAGAAGTAAGAAAAAACAGGGTATATAAACACATACCTCAACCTTGATGAGAAATATGCTAGACACCCTTGTTCTACCTGAATTTTGAGAATGATTTCTTCGAAAAAGGTTTTAGGAAAATAGAATCCACCTGTTCTGATGTTATAACATACTTCATCTTCAATTCATTCTTCTCTACATTCTATTTTATGAAATAATATTTTATATCAATATGTTTTGATTGAGAATGTTGAACTGTATTTCTGGTGAGATTGATTTTTATATGATTATAACACCCCATGAGCAAGGGGAACATCACTTGAAGAAGTAAATATTCTAATTGTGTTTTCATCCACATAAATTTAATATAAAATTTAGTGAAAGAGACATACTCATCTTCATCCATTTTTAGAGTTATTTAATTATATTTCTTTAAATTCCAGAAAACACAATTCATATCTTATAAATAATACTCTACTAGATGTGGATCTTCTATCATCATCATTTCTTACCCAATATTCATCTAAATACCAAAACAAATCAATACTATATGATCTTAAATACTTGATTCCGAATTCTATTTTTCCTTTAATGTATTTGAGAATTCATTTTCCATTAATTATGTACGATTATTTTGGTTCACTTTGAAATCTTTCATGTAAGGTAACAACATAAAAAAATCAGGTCTTGAGGTAGTCATTTAAAATAGACTTCAAATTATCTTCTGATACTCTATTTAACCAACTTCATTTCCTTATTCGTATTTACTCAACTTTGTTCCCACTAAAATGTGTGTAGAAACTAGTTTTTAGTTTTCCATGATGAACATCTTAAGAAGTTCCATAGCATACATTGCTTTAGAAAGAAAAATGTATTTATCCTTTTTATGTATTTGTAACCCATGAAATCATTTCTATTCTCCCTGTATGGACATTTCAAATACTTTATTCATTTCATATAAAAACCATTCACATATTTTGCTCATTCATGGAGTAGAAAATATCATCAATAAAAAAAATACAATGTGGGAATACTATTGAGTTTATCTTATATAAATATTGTTATCCACTCTTCCTTTTTTGAAACTCATATTTCCTAAAAAAATATCCAATTTTCAATACCATACAATCGGAGCCTATTTTTTCCATACAATGGATTCTTTACACTACATACTTAACTTTCATCCTTCCTAATAGCAATGACACAAGGTTCTTCAATATAAACCTCCTCTTTAATATCATCTTTTAAATTTTTTTGATTTAACATCAATTGGAATGATCTTGTAGCCTCGTTGTGTAGAAATAGTAAGAAAGATTATAATTTTTTCCAATATGGACACATGATCAATTTTTTCATCAAAATAAATTCCTTTTATATGTGAATAAGCTTTGCAAACCAATATTTCTTTGTTTCTTGTAACTTTACCTTCATCATTTAGAATATTTCAGAAAAAAACATTTTGTGTCTATGATGTTTTTGTTTTCTTGTGTGGGTATTAGTTCCAATGTATTTTTATTTTCAATGTGATCATATTCTTCATTCATGGCATGGACCCATTCTGGATGCTGAAAGCTTCATTCACATCTTTTGGTTCCACTTTTGAATACATAGATGTAAGTGTAATAAAATTTTTTGTTCTTCTATTTTGAAACTTTTGATGTTGTTCACAAATTATATTATGAGATTCCACATTACAACCCAGCCTAGGATGAGTTTCTCAAGTACCTTCCTCATCAATGGAAATATCTAAGTCTGATTCTTCTTCTTGAGTAGGAATAAATTTATATGTATTTTTATCATAATTGTTTTCTTTAACATGCTCTACATCCATGTCTTTTTGAGCTTGTTTATCATTTTATTCATTTTCAATTACTTTCACATCAATTGAATCAACAATTAATTTTTTTTATTTTTTGAAGAATCAATATCATCTTCCATCAAGATCATAACTAAGAAATTTTCTATATTCACCTTTCTGCTCAAACATTCAACAGTTTGCACCTCTTTTATTTATAATACATGGAAACCTGAAAACTCTAAATTTATTTAATCATAGAGGTTTTCCATAAAAAAAATTTATTTGGAGTAATATATGAATTATTTCTATAGAAAAAATGGTTTTGAATATAAATAGAGGTTCTCATGTCTTTCTTCCATAAGTAATGAGAGAGGTAATGTTCAAGTAACAAGGTTCATCCCATTTCCACCAAACATCTATTCTTTATTTCAGAAATCCCATTCAGTTGAGGTGTGTATGAAGAAATATTTTTAGTCTGTATTCTATTCTTCTCTTGATATATTTTTAGATATATACATTTTTAGTCACAACCATTTTCTACTCTCAACCTATTAACTCAATACTCACATTTTTTCTCATCCTTCCCTATAAAACATTTAAATAGTTTCAAAGCATCTGATGTAATTTTCATATACATAACATAAATAATGTGAGTAAAATCATCATAGAATGGGATGAAGTACTTATCACCATTTTTATTGTTTTCTTATCATCCCAAAAATATCGGAGTTAATCATCTCTAGGGGTTTTCTAGAAAAAATCTCAACTATCTTATGCACAAAATTTTTAATATTTCATTTCTCATAAATATTGAAACACCAATATATTATTCATGGAAAATAAGGAATTTCTACAAAATTATCTCTATTAGATAACATTATAATGTTTCATTGCCCCATGTGTCACAAACATTTATGCCACAATTGATTCTCTTCAACAATAATCATGTAACACGATTTCGGTATATCACTAACCTGATTTTTTTTTTCCTTTTGTACATTGGCCTCTTTCAACAATTTTTTTTATCATCTTTACTTTTTCTCAATTAAATCCTTATTTATTGATAATAACTTTGTTACCATCATCACACAATTCTGAAACACTTAGAGAATTGTGTTTTAGACCATCTACATACAATGTTTTTTTTGGATTCAATCTTTTCTTTTCTAATGAATGCTGATATAACACCTTTGTTTTTTGGGGATTCATCATCGCCAAATGTAATTGTGCCTTATTTAAAATCTTTTACATTATTTAACAACTTAATGTCTCCAATAATATAAGAAAAAATCCAAATATCAAGTATCAATGGTCCTTCTCCTTTTGTGTATTTCAATGCAGTTTCAACAACAAGATCTTTTTATCATTTCTTTTCATTCATCACTTCAGGATTGTGAGAATTGTTAAGAATATTCTATTGTGTATGTTACAAAAAAAGACCACCTTTTTTAATGTGTCATGGTTGTTCATATATTTTACAAATTGTTTTCAAAGTATATAACCTATTTAAAATCATTACATCGATATTTTCAGATTTCATGACAGTTATTTTATCTTACATCTACTTTTGAGGGAATTGAATCCCTCTAAATATTTTCCTTTAATATCTTGTGGGATAAAATAAAATGTTGTTGGTTATACCAACACATATTTACAGCATGTTTGAATCGTCTAGTATACCAGTAATACCCATAGAAAGAATACTTTAATGAAAAACTTCCATACTGGCTAGAATTATGAATATTGTTTTTCCACATTATTTTAATTTTCAATTGGATTTGTCTTATTCATTTCATATTTAATATAATAAAAAGTATAGAAACTTTTTTAGATCTATATAAATCATATTTTGACTCAGGTGGTTTTGTAACCACATAATTCTTCGCATTGTTCACATACATAAATTTCCCAACATTCTTCTTTTGAGAAACAACCCTATTCTTCTTCCCACCCATTGAAGGTAACTTATGTCGAACCTTCTCAGGTTTATTATTTAGAGAACATTCACCAAATTCAGTGATATATTTTTAGAAGCTTGGTTTTCTCAATTATTCTTTAGAATGTATTTGGTGGAAAAGTTCCAACTCTACTTATTTTTCTTTCAATTTCACTTCTAGATGCTCATTATGATTCTTTTGATCTTCAAGATATTTATTTAAATAAACAGTCTCTTTATCAATATTTATTTTCTCATCAAAACACTATTATTTGTTGATTATGTAATTAGTTTTGAATATTTTTATTATTCCCATGATTCCTAATCTTTATAAGACAATGTTTCAAATCTTCTTTAAAATGAATCCCAAGAGGAGTTTCTGTTTCCTCAAAATGATTGCTTACAAATTCATTAGCATTCACTGTTACAATTCATGTATTTTCAATACCCTAGTCAACTGATTTATTGGATTTAGAGTCACTAAATTATTATTCTTCTTCATATTTAGATAAGAATCGCATTCTTTTGTATTTTAGTAATTTATTTTCTTTCCCTACAGAATAAAATTTCCCTTTATCACCAAATTTATTCTACGATTTTATTCAATTTAATTTTTCTTCATCACTCTCCTCTTCATTCATTATTTGAAAAAAGTTAGCCACAATGTGACCAATGGCTCCACATTTAGAAAATGTTAAGGGACATTTCCCATTATATTTCCTGGTACATCTTTTCACATTTTTAGAAAGCACTTTTAAATATTACAATGATTTTTACAAACCTCATCATTGGAATCAGATCCACCCGCCTCATTTTCAAAAAATAGGTTTCTTTGACTTCTCCTTCTTTACAAACATTAACGAAATTTCTCTATCATTGTTTTTTTTATATATTTATCAATTCTCATTTAATAACTAATAAGGGTGATATGAAAATCATCAAGAGATAATGTTTCTGGATCTATTTATTCCAGTGAAGAAACATTTCCATTGAATTGTTTAGGTAGGAATCTCAAGATCATTTCAAAAACTTTAGAGTCATCCTTATTTTAACCAAGACATCTGATAGTAGTCACTATAACATTCACCATGGTAAAAAAGTCCCCAAAATATCCATGCTCACCCATATTCAAATATTCATATTTCAATCTCCATATTTGTATCTTTTCCTTATTAACTTTTTTATTGATTGCATATATGTTTTTCAATTTATCCCATATACCTTTACCTATGGAATCACCTTTCACTATCAAGAATTATCTTTCAGAAAGTGATGATAATATTTCATTCTTGGCACTTCCATCCTTCAAAAGATACTAATTTTCAAAATATGAAAGTGGATATTTATCATCAATGGGAGGAAACCCACATGTTGCAGCTTCAAGAACATCATAACTAATAGACCAAAGATAAGGAAACATTATTTCATTCCAGATATGTTAATTCTTTCAATCAAACACCAAGATGTTGTTACTGTACACACAATTAAAATTTTCCCTCAGTAAAGAATAATTGAAGGGAACTTGGATCTGATACCACTTGTAAGTGCCTAGTGAGGATAATCGTGTCACTAAGAGGGAGAAGGGGTGACTTAGTGATACTTTTTCTTTTCTTTTTCCAGAAAAATGAAACAACCTTTTCCTCATGTTAAAGATTTAATTCCATGCTAAAAACAATTAAAACACACATCCACAGAGACATAAGTATTTAAAAGATACATTATTCAATATGAATAGCTATGCCCTTGGAATGGTTTAGAAAAAATTGAATACTATACTATACACTATAAAACAATCATTGGATTTTAATTAATATGACATTCCCTTCCACTCGGGATGTATTTTGAAGACAATTCAACAGTATGTGTGCACCCTCGTAGATAAAATAGGGTTATACAATGTTTTTTAACAACTCATGTTACATATGTTTATTTTTGATTCAAAAAATGTATTCAATTGTAATAATATTCTTCACTTTATTTCCCATAAGAAAGGTAAGAACATCCCAGACTTTGTTATGAAAACTCATTCTGATTTGCTGAGTTTGATTCCTCCAAGTACGATTCTCCGTGATACATTTCTTTTAGTCTGATTTTCTAATAGAATAGAATAGAAATGAATCAAAACCACATTAATTAAGAATAAAATTTTTCCTCAGTCTGAGAGCCCCAATACATAAATCCCAAAACCAATCAATCGTGCCTGATATCATGATCAACCAAATAAAATTTTGACTTCTCCATCATAACATATTTTATACAAGATTGAAATGGAAAAATTCTTCTTCCCTCTAATACTCAAAGCATCTCTCTCTACTATGATGAACAATAATTCATCATAAGAAATGTACATAGAATTTTTTAAATTTTATAGGTGATTCTTGAGACCATGGTGGGAATCCCAAAATTCTTTCCCGCTTAGAAAAATTCACCAAAATTTTAATTTCCTTTTAAATCTCGGAATGAATTTTGACTTTGTTAACTCTTCTCGAAGATTATCAATTCTTCTTAAAACTTCAAATCCTTTTTCATATTTTCATTTAAATTGTATGTACAATTTCAATACATGAGTATTATTTTTCTCAATCTGATTTCATCAATTCAAAGATCAGTATCAATTAAAAACAAATGTAAGAATACATGGATACCATTCTAATTTGCTGAATAAAATTCTAATTATATATTTGTATCAAAATATTTCATTTGAATGTATAACTCCACCTTGAAAATTCATCCAACAATATCCTTCTCTTTTTCTATTGACCCACATGAGATTCAAAACATCATCTTCTCCTCTTATTTTGACCGAGTTAGAAACCTACAATGTAATTCAATCATTTTGAAATGGTGGAATACTTTATTGATATCATTTTATCCTTATCTTCTATAGACCCACTAAAAAATATCATTCACAATCTTGTTCTTATAGAATGAATTCCTTCATGACATTAAATTCATTTGAGAGAAGCTTCATCAATGTCAGGCATTAATTAGAAGAGAAGGATAAAATGATATCAATAATATTGTGAATGATAGAATAATTGTATTAAAAAAGATTGTACTTGAGCCCGATCAGAACCATTCCTTCCAAGATGTTTCTTATCATTATAATGGAATTTCATAATTAGTCTGATTCTTTTGAAAACATATGTCCAATTGTTTTGAAAAAAAGATCAGTACAATTTTTACCATCAAAAAGCGAAGTGATATCCTTTCTTCCTTTCTTCAAGATATTTCTTGACACAAAAGAAAACACATGAAAACCATCACCTTCATCATCATCTTGGTTATAATAGTTTATAAAAATATAATAATAAGGTTCATTAAAATATGATAGAGAAGGAACCACCTACATTGAAAATTGGGTCACACATGCTTGTAATGGGATACACCAACAACAAAAACTCAATGACATCAATGAATCCTCTAAAAACAAGTACACACAACTTAAAATTGATGAAATTGAGAAATATGGTCGATATTGTAGTGGAAACACTATATAACTCAAGAACGAACACCAACTACACTACAACCAACAATGTAACAACCTCTAGAATGAAATTTCACAACAGATCTTGAAGAAGACCTGAAGGAACACCAACATAGACCAATGAATCTGATAACATTACTTGAGTTCATTAACAATATCAATGGAAATGAAGAATCAAAATGGTCACTCACCCAGAGAGTTGCACCAAAACTACAATGAAGATCGAATGTCGAATGGATCATCCAGGAAGGGGTAATGTCTCCCAAAATAATTATATAAGAATCATAATTTGAGAGAAAAGGAAAACTAGCAACCAAAATGGGCACTCAAACATATACAGTGCCATAAAATTCCTTGCTTAAAAAATTAAACATCGTTTAATACCTTTACAATTCATGAAATACACGATGCCCAAAGACGCTGGAAAACCAGCCACCTTAGATCCAAATCCAATCTACAATTAACTCATGAATTATAAATAATCATCACGTCATGTAACCTTTTGTGGAATGAACCCTAATCACAACGCAAAACCAACATCTGTTACATGTCATGTAACCTATCTAAATAGTGTGAAAATCTCTTATATCCTACAGAAAATCTAGAAACCAAAATCTAAAAATCCACACCAAAAAGAGGAACATAGAGAGAGGAAAAAACATACTAGATTCAGATAACAAGATATTACACTAACCCTTGTTTATATAATGTGTTTAATAAGTAATTTAGTTATAAAAGTTAAAGTGATTTAAAATAATGTTTTAATTGAGCCCCAATACCGCTTTTAGAAATTTGATAAAAGATATAAATTATATAGTTATAATTTTTTGATTAGATGAATAATTTTTAATTAACATGGGGGATATGTTTTAATTTTTTTAATAGAAATTTCTATTGGGAACAAAATTCACTCTCCCCCTCCGGAGGTAGTCACTCCAACCATCATTTGGTATCAAAGGCTATTAAAATATCTTTTATCATTTGGTTTAGTAGTCTATTAAAGATATAAAATAAATTTTATTTATAAATTTAATTCTTTATGGATAATAATAGACAAGGGGGATCAACTACACATAGGCATCCATATTTTAATGGGAAAAAATATGCTCAATGGAAAATGAAAATGAAAATGCTTCTAGAAACCATGCGTCTTAAAATTGGGTCTATCATTGAAGATAAAGTTTAATTACCCAAAACATATAGGGTTACATGGAGTGATACTACTAAAGAAAGATATTATAATAACTGTAAATCCCTGAATTCTTTATATTTTGTTTTAAAAGATGAATATTTTAATATATTTTATGCCTGTGCTGTTGCATTTGAAATTTGTGATAAATTAATTGTTTATCATTAAGTAATGTATAATGTCAAATAAATTAATTTAAAAAATTATATTATTAAATATTATAATTTTATAATTAATCATAATGAACCTATTTTGGATATGTATTATAGGTTTAATGATATCTTGAACACTATTCTTTCACTAGAGAAACTAATTTCTAATAATGTTCAATTGATGTACCAATTGAGGTTCTTACCAGAAAGTTGAATATGAACATCAGTGTTAATCCAAGAGTCATGTGATGATATCAATTTTCATATTAAAGATCTGATAGGAAACCTCATGATGTACGAGGATGAACTCACATTAAATAGGTAAGAGGAAGATAACAATTGAGGGAATATATAGACATAAAAACTACTACATCAAAACAAAAGGAGAAGATAGGTGAAGAAAACTCAAGTGTTGAAAAGTCATTTACTAATAGTGAGGAAGAAATTTCCCACTTGGATAGAGGATTCAAAAAGTTATATAAAATGAATACGTACATTAGGAATCCTAGTTATAATGTAAAATATGTAATTAGAGGTAATTAAATAAATGATTGGAAGAATGATGATACTATGAACAAGAAAGTATTCTATTAGTGAAATAGTAAAGGTCATATTAAATATGACATCCATAATTTAAATTTTAATAAGAAATATGTTGAAAAGGATAAGATATTTAAGAATGTTGTGAAATGAACTTGAGTGCCTTAGAATATAGATCAATTGATCAAATTCAAGCAGAGATAAAAACCATGATAGATCATATACGTGTTTAATGAAAAAAAATATGAGGTATGTAATGTTTTTCATGCATCTCATGTTCATATTTCGAACACATATATAAATGAAAATATTGAAGGAAACTTTTATAATTAAGAAATGTTCAAATACTACAATATGATGGAGGATACTTTCAATGAACTAAAAGGTAAATATAAAAGTTTAAAGAAACAACATGCCATGACTACTAGATTTTCCACTTATCTTACTATTAAGAAGAATAAAAATGATATGTTTCTAAAAGAGACTAGTTATTTAAAATTATATAATTATAACTTAAATAAATAACTAATAGATTTAAAAATAAGAGAAATACTCTTAATCATATTATTGGAAAACAGACTTCTCCCAAATATACTACTGGGATAGGCTATCATCCTATACAAAAAAGGATCATTAAAAATAATTTTATTCATAGTTATAGATTTTCAAATTATAATGGTAGTTTTTATTCTCCAAGGTTTAACAATTTTCATTACTTCCAAAATTCTCAAATATTCATTTCGGAAACCCATTAACCAATTATGGGTTGTTAAAGAATTAGTTTTAGAAAAGATTGGACTCAAGAAGATTTTGGCACTAAAGTAAATTTTTGTTTAAATATTGTTTTATAGAAAACAAGGTTGAATAGAACCAGTAGGAACATATTGTTCTTAAACATTGTTCGTTCCAAACATATGACTTTGGATTATTCATGTTTTAAGAACCAAATCAATGTTGATTATGGACATGTCACTTGTGGTGACAATTCGAGATGAAAATTATTGGAATTTTTAAAATTGGTAACTCTAATAATATTTTAATTTATATAGTCTATTTTTAGATTTATTAATGTGTAATATTATTAGAATATCCCAGATATTTGATGATTTTTATCTTTTCATATTTGATAATAATTCATAAAAAGTTTTTTATTCTAAAAATGTTTTATTTTTTTCTACATTAAGAAATGAAAATGTATATCCTGTTAATTTAGATTCATTAATTTCTCAAAAGTTGTTATATTAAAGTGAATATCATAGAGAATCATGGATTTGGAATCAGATAATATTCAATTTTAATATTAATTCACATTGAAATCTTACTAGGAAAGGGTAAGTCAATGATCTACCTAAAATAGAATTCTCAAATGATAAACTCTATAACTCATGTAAAAAAGGTAAGCGACACAAAATCACTTTAAAATAAATGAAATAATTCGGTTCAAGGATGTATGGTGACCTAGATTTTTCAAGAAAATGATGTGGTAGGGAAAATACCTCGAGCCAATGTTTAAGTACCAGGCGTGACAACACTGTAGTATCCCATGGAATACTCCCAAGAAAAGCATAATCGACATTCAACCAAAGGGTAGCTGTGCCCGAAACTGACACAAGTGGGTAAGTAGAGATTACCTAGGGGTGCGAGAAAACTATCTCTTGGATTTCTGAACCCCTAGAGTTAGTTCACATAGGATTATTTGGGCCTTCTAGAGTTTCCGTATTAAATCAGATGCCCTATGTTTATGTTATAGTAGATTAATTTTTTAGGTATAATTGGGTATTATTTATATCCCACAAAATTGAATATTGTTAGTATTTTTCCATGAATGAAAAATATATTGAAAATCATAGTGGGATTAGAATTAAAACCATAAGAATTGATATTGTCCATGATTTTGAAAATCAGGATTTTGAAACATTTTTCTCCCAAAGTGGCTATTATCATAACTTTTATGCTCCTAGGACCCCACAGAAGAATGTTTTTATGTATATGTGAAATAGAACTAGTAAATAAATTTCACAGACCATGATCAATTAGTACGACTTACCTATTTTCTTTTGGGAAGAAGCTGTAAATTCATATTGTTAAATAATACATAGAGTTTTAATAAGACCTTCATTAAATAAAACCCCATATTAATTTTGTAATATTATAAAGCCAATGGTTAATGAATTTAGAGTTTTTTATTACAATGTTTTTATTCTTAATACTAATGATAATATTGAAAAAATTTCTTCAAACAGTGATGAAGGAATTTTACTTGGATATTCAACTTCTCATAATTAATATAGGACGCTTAATAAAATAACAAAAAGTATGGAAGAATATATTCATTTAAAATTTGATGAAATAGATCCACATGAGAATAATACCCTTCTATACAACACTGATGAATATCTATCAAATCTGAACATAAATTCTAAACCTTATGAGTGATATGTGAAAAAATAGAAAAAATCACCAAGTTAAAATGAAAAAATTGAACCTAGTGATGACAATGAGATATACAACCATTCATTCATATAATTTTTTTGGAATCATTTATTTTATACTTTATATGCTTTAGTTGGAGATTTATAGAGAGGAGGGAAAACTAGAACTTCCCTTAGAAATCATTTTGAACATCAACCATTATTGTCACATCATGAACCCAAGAAAACTAATAAATAAAAAAATGATGAATTATAGGTGATTCAAAATAAAAAAAGAACCTGATCAATTTTATGGAAATAAATTTTGGGAACTGTTAGTTAGACCTAAATAAACTCTGAATTTTTTCTCTAAGTAGGTCTTTATAGAACTATTTGATGAATCAGGAACTATAGTAAAAAATAACGCAAGATTGGTTTTACAAGTATATAGTTAAGAAGAAGGTATTGAATATGAGGAAACCTTTTCACCAATGGCTAGATTTGAATCCATTAGAATACTACTTTCTTATAAAAACATTTTGATTTCAAATTATATCACCTTTTGGGAACGTTACTAGTTTCATAGAGTAGTAAACACCAAAATTTGGTTTCACTGTCTACTGATGAGGCTGTATATATAGAATTTGGATTTTTCTATGCAAAGATTTTGTGTATTAAGAACACTTTAATATATTATGTAAGGAATCAATTTTTGAGAAATAATTTAAAAAAATATGATATACCTCTTGTATTCATATGAACTAAACATCACCTTACTGAAATTTCTACAAAACCCTTGAATTTTAAGAGATTAAACTATATCAAACATCAACTAGGTATGATAAATTTTGGATAATCCCTTATCTTTGAATTTTAACTATTACCAGATCCACCGTTCGATGATACACCATTACAAGATCCATCATTGCTGATCCAATATTGGGAGATCGACCTTAGGAAGATCCAACATTGGTTGATCCATTAATAGTGATCCACCATCAGTGACCACCATTTCATATCCACCACTAGATAGCCACCATTAGAGATCCACCATTCGGAGATCCACCTTTGGGCGATCATCTGATCAAGTCTCTTTTTTATCTCATACCGGTCTTATTTACTTGTTTAAATATTTATTAGAGTTATATATGTATATTTTGTTAGATATTATATTTCAAATCCAAAAATGATAAAATTGACCTATAAATCCAATTTTTAAACACCCTCCCCCTTGCGTACTGTCACAACCCATCCTAGTGGGGCCCGCGTTGTGACTCCCCAAGCTCACCTTTAATAGGCTAGGGGGTGGTGACTAGCACCAAGTAGGCATATCACTAACATGGGAGGCATTGCCTATGTACCTACACACACACACACATGTTCAAGCCCACAAATACTGAGAAGTAAAAACCACTAAGGAACAAAATGCATCCATACAACTAAACCCAAAAAACATAGTACAACAGAATTGAAGTGAAAAAATTAAATTGTGCTAGAATACAATCCCACCAAAAGAAAGAGTCTGCAAAGTACAAATTCCAACCTTTTAGAAAGAAAATGGTACTGCGAATATTTTTTAATGATGTAGGAACACAGCAGCCTGTAAGGAGCTTAGAAAGATCGTTCGTTCCTGGTCTTCCCTAGACACTATCTAAAGGCTGCTCAACTGTATATTACACGACATGTGTGAGAAAAGCCCATGCATGGGTGAGTATAACAATACTCAGTAGGGAACCCAAAAAAACAGAAAGAAATAAACAAAGTAAAGGTACAATTAGATCCACACAATATATTTCTACAGAACATATAACAATAGAAACACATCCAGATATACTTGAAACATAGAACTGTTGACTAGAGAAAATTCACAATGACTGCATACCCATGCAAGGGATTTAGTTCGAATATTTCACCAGGAACTCATCTGAGAGAACTCAGTCCAAGAGTCTGATAGATCTGATTAGGTCAGTCTAAGAAGTATTATATTTTAGGAAAATCCATGAGAGAGATAGATGCACTAATAGATCTCAATAAATAATAGATACACTCATTCTAAGAGAATACACTCTTGGGTGGGGAAAGATCATGATACCCAAATGAGCATCACTTCTAGGGACTTGGAAGATACTATGAGTCATCTAGATTCCACATGATATGTAGTGGATATAAATCCTGTAGGATTGGTCATGTTGATACTTTACTCTACCTAGGGTGAGGAATTGATAGAGGATCTCACTCTAGGCCTCTCGGAAGGATACATGACTCTACCTCAGAATGTCATGATGAAGGGATCATACTTATGTGGATGGAACTGAGACCTGAACATCAGGGGAATGATTTAAGGGGCACTAAACAAAAGGAACAATGTCCAAGAAATGATGCACAAGAGGATCAAGCCATGTACTGAGAAGTACAATACATGCATAAGGGTCACACACTATGTCCTATAACCCCGGGTACTGCCGGTGTACAACGACCTATGTCGTAAGGCATATTGTGTAGAAGAAGGTATACAAAGAGTGTAAGAGAGTGACACTCCATGTTTTCCTACCCGAGGAGGACTCTGTGTATGCTGGTCATGTGCCAGTACATGACTTTAAACTGTGTGTCCCAGACTGTGTACCGGTACACATGGTAGTTCGCATATCTAGCCGTGTCTGGCCATGTAGTCTAGTATATGTCATGTACTTCACCCAATGTCTGTGAATATTCCAAGATACATTCCTAGTCCGCATAAGAACCCACACACCATGTGAATATGGTCATGTTTCATGTTAGTGGTTCATGTCTCTCGTAATTATAGCCTCCACTTTGTGGGTCTCACATGTCGTATCTCCCCAGAGGCACACCGTGTTCTCTGCCATGTGGAGTGAGAAAAGGCTTTCCCCCGAAATTCTGGTCACATGTGGAGTGTTTATCGAAGAACATTTCAGGTTCTTTAGAAAATTATAGAACACGATGTTCTTCATCCGATGCTTTGGGTGATGATCCAAACATCGATATAGCCGTCTGATCTCCATGAAACTAAAAGGTTGAGGTCAACCCGACACCCCAAAGCTGCATCCATTGGTTTCATACATCTAATCATCCTTGAAAACACGTATCTATCCAGAAAAATGATTAATTATCAATGAATTATCTCCGTTGATCCATGATGATTCTTCATTCACCATCGTCGTCAAACCTCCTCTTGGTCGTCGTGATGTTCGATCTTTGATTTGAAATCATTTCATTGTGAAACAGTTTCTCAAGGATTAATTGTTCGTCACCACCTGAAGAACGTGATGAACATGTGAAAAAAGGGAGAATAAATACCAAAAAAAAGATTTAGGAGAGAACCTCTACATCATTCTTCATATAATTGATTCTCTTCCTTTAGAAGGATTAATTTGGGAGAATAAAAAACAATATCAGACAAGCATGGATCAATTCCCAGTAATAAGCCCTAAGAAAATATAACTCTCCCACAAGAATGCATGATCTGCGAGTTAAATTATTTGTGGGTTGATCCGTGTTCAATTTTTAATACAAGAACAAGGAATATAATAATAGAAATAACAACCCATACCTCAACTGGGTTGTATAATGATCACCGCGTCGCATCCGTTGGTGAGGTTCTATCGAATTTGAGGTGGGTTAATCATTTTCTTAGACGCCATCCACCAACGGATTCTCCTTTATAAATCCAATGACAGTCATCAATTCATAGGTTTTTGAGGCTAATCCTATAAACATACCATAAGAATATATTGAATGTGGAGGAATTAAGTAGTTTCATTAAAAAGGAAAATAAAACAAAATAAAATATAATTTTTTATTTTATTTCATGTAAAACATTCGAAACCTATCTTTGGTAGCTAGTCCACACAAGTCGATGTTAGGCCCCACCTAAGGTAAAGTTTTTCCTCTGAACATAGTGGTGTCCTCAGATTTCTGATTCGGGAACCTGTTTAAATTTTATTTAACTTTTTTTGGAAAACCGCTCACGTGTGCTAGTTAGAGTTTAAATTATTTCAAACATTTATTCTGGGAACTCCGGGCCTCAGAATTACACGCCATCACAGGGATTTCTCTTGTTATAATTCCATGTAATATTTAAAACTAATACATGGAAAATCTGAAACATTATATTCTCCCCACCTTAGGTATTTACTTCCTAGACATAGAAAGCAAAGGACTTGTCAAATAGATGTGGGTATTGTGCACAAAATTGAGCCTCCCGCTCTCATGCACTTTCCTGAAGATTATCATGCTTCAACCGAACACACACAATGGGAATTGATCGCTCATGAAGGATCCTCTCCTACTGATCCTTGATCTCAACTAGGTACTCTACGAAGGTCTCTCCATCCTCAATGTCCATCTCTCCCCAGTTGATGATGTGCAATGGGTCATGCATGTACCTTATCAACTACGACACATGGAATACTTCATGCACCCAGTGCAACTAGGGTGGTAGTGCTATGTGGTATTCCAATTCGCAAACTCTACATAATATCTAAAAATGGATGATGAACCTCTGATACAACTTTCCACCCCAACAAAAACTCTACAACCCTTGATGTGGTGAGACTCAAAGGAAGACATATTCCCCCACCTCAAACTCCAATAGTCTCCATCATCTATCATCATAAGTCGTTTTTTGTCTTTGTGCATTCTTCATCCACTCCTGGATGATCTACACATTCTCGATGGTATCTTTCACCAACTATGGACCCATGGGGGCCAAATATTCGGGGTCGATCCAACATAGTGGTGACTGGAAGGGTTTCCTATATAAATCCTAAACCCATTCCATACAGATGGTGGAGTGGTAGTTGTTGTTGTACACAAACTCCGCCAGTGGTAGGTGGTCCTCCCAAATACAACAAAAATCCATGATATAGTCCCACAACATATCCTCTAGAACATGAATGGTCCTCTCAATATAACCATCAGTCATGGGATGAAATGTCGTGCTAAAGCATAACTGAGTCTCAAAATCCTCCTGAAAACCCTTTGAGATCCAGGATGTGAAATGACCGTCATGATCTGAGACTATCATTGAATATACACCATGATGGTGAAATATCTCCTGCATGTAGAGGCATCCCAAGCTCTCTATGAATCTCTTCTCTCTAATAGCTAGGAAGGGGGCTGACATGGTTAGTCATTCAATGATCACCCAAATGGAATCATGTCACATGGATATTTGTGGTAAGCCTATCACAACACCCATCGATATTCCATCCCAATACTGCATTGGAACTTATAGGGGATGAGCTAACCCAGTTGAAACTTGGTTCACAACCTTCACCTACTAGCATGTAAGGCATCATGAAATGAACTATTCTTATGCCTTCTTCATACCTATCCACTAGCACTATCATCGGAGGTTCTGGTACATTTTCACCAGTCTAGGATGTACTACCAAGGGGGATGTATGAAACTCCCTCAGAACCACCTCTTGGAATGCCACTGGTACAACTGGGCATCTTATGTAAAGGGTGACCTGCTCCCCACCTTGAGAATATCCATCATGATTATATCCTCTAGATAAGTTGTTCCTCTCTGACTCTCTATAAGTGTGGAGGGGTGATAACCATTGACTGGTGATATGCTACATCATCTCAATCTGAAATGGATAACTATATCAAGGACAAATTCTCAATCTCCTCACTCAGAATCTACGAACTTGATCTCTTGATGAGATCATCTACCACAACATTCACCTTCCCAGGAGTATAGATGATCTCGAACTCCTAATCCTAAAGGAACAATAGCCAACTCCTTTTCCTTAGATTCTGATCTTTTTGTGAGAATGTGAACTTGAGGATATTATGGTGTGATTAGATGATAAACAGTTCTCCCATTAGTTAGTGTCTTCACATATTCAATGCGAACACTATTGCTACCAACACAAGATCATGAGTCGTATAGTTCTTCTCAGTTGGTACTAGCTGCCGTGAACGATAAGTAATCACTACCTGTCTATGCATCAAGAAACAACCAATCCCAATCCCTATTTCATTTCAAAAAAATATGTACCCAACACCCTCATATGGAAATCTCATGATCGGTGTGCTCATCAAACTCTGCTTCAGATATTGGAAATCTTACTGAAACTTCTCCATATATACGAAATTATGCCCTTTTAGGTCAAGGTAGTCAATAGTGGTGATATCTGATAAAAAGTAGGTATAAATATTCAGTAGTATCCTATCATCCCAACGAAGCTTCAAACCTCTATGACACTCTGGGGTGGGTCCCATGCTAACATTTCTTAGACCATGGAGGGGTCCACTACTAGTCCATCTACTGATATAATATGTCTCGGAAAGGTGAACTCCTATATCCAAAACTGGAACTTTGAGAGATTCCCATAAATATGGTACTATTGGAGTATGTTTAGAACCATCTATAGGTGTCTTTATTGCTCCTCCTCTGATGTTAAGTACACATGTTTTCCGCTGAATAATACCACTACAAATCGGTGTATATATAGATGGAAGATCTGGTTCAAAAGTCCCATGAACACTACGGGGGTGTTCTTTATGCCGAAGGGAATCACTAATTACTCATAGTGACCATTATGGAATCTGAAATCCATCTTTGGAAAGTCCAGAACCCGTAATAAAATATTATGATAACCCACCCTGAGTTCAACCTTCAAGAACCAACGTGCCCCTATTAGCTGATTGAAGAGTTCGTCGATCCATGTAAATGGATACTTGTTCTTCACCTTCACCCGGTTCTGGTACCTGTAATCCATGCACAACCTCAAACAACCATCTTCCTTATTGGAAAAAATTAGGGTTGCCTAAGGTGAGACATTGGGTCTTATAAATCCCTTATTCTGCAAATCCTTCAACTACACCCTCAGACCGCGAAGCTCGATGGGAGCCATATAGTACACTGGTGAGGATATCAATGCTATCTTAGTGTGAAAGTCGATGCAGATGTCGATATTTGGAAATGGAGGTAATCATGGAACAATTTCCTAAAAGATGACATTGTACTCTACCACTACAGCTAGGAACTGAAATTTCACAACATCTGCTGCTCCAAGGGTAAGTCTAGAGAACTTCTGAGTGATCTTCTACACCCTCTTATTCTTGAGCCCATTCTGTAATACATGGGTTTCCTTTTCAGAAATAAAGGAACAACTTATTCCATCACTGCAGACAAACCAGACTCTTCTCCTAAATAATTAAATCTGGGCATGGGCCAAAGATAACCAATACATATTGAGAATGACATCGTAAGACCTTCACACTGGCACCAAGAGGTTCTAAAAAAACTCTCACCTTCAAGGGAAAGATCACACTATCTACAATGACGTGTGATCATTGATTATCCTCCAGTAGGTGTCTCTAAGTGTAAGGATTGAGTAAACGGATCGACCAGAATCTCAATGTTTCTCACAAGACCTGTCCTAAAGAATAAATGACTAGAACCATTGTCTATAAGTATGAAAGATAATGTAGAAAAGACACATATCATACCACAGATCATCCATGGAGTCTCTGGGTCATAAACTTAAACCGCATGCACCTGTCCCCACCCCAGCGCCTAGCTCCCTGATCTTGGTTCGAACATTTAGGGTGTAGTGGTGGAATTATATCAGATCATATTCCACCACATGTAGTTCTCCTAGCCCCCTTCCACATCCACCGCTTGGAGGGCCTACCTGCTCTACTCTAAGACTCCGGCTAGGTGGTCTATCCACCACCTACCTATAAATAGCTCAACAGGTTAAAAATTCTCTAGAAAGATGTCCTCTACTATCTCACGAGTAGAATCACATCTTTATAGGATGACTGGATCCATCCTGAGAGCCCTGGACTGTCGATCCCCTACCCGAGGTCCTCTAATGATGTCTCCCATGTCCTGATCCCTATACTTGAAGTGAGTTCCCTACTATCGAGGTATCTGCACCTGTCTACCTACTTCTGACTGCCACTTTCTATCTTTTCTCTACCAAGAAGCTCTCGATCACCAAGGCCAGCTCAAGAACTCCCACATAATTAGACATTCATTGAGGCATGATGGTAGCTCGAATTTCCCATCGTAGATCTTCCTCAAATGTCCATGCTCTAATGTACTGATCCATCATAATATCCATCAACTACCTGGTGTTGTAGGTGAACCCCGATGAATAGATTGACACCATCTAACTTCCCTATTGGAGCTTAGGAAGCTCATGGATATGGACTAATCTCAGTGTAGCTAGAGAGAACTCCTCCCTAAAGAGCCTCTCGAACGCCATACATGATGGAGTCTACACGTCATGAGTCTGTGTGGTGAAACTCCACTATTATGTCACTAAACCCTAATGAAGTATTTCTTCTAGGATCACCATCGCGTTTCCTGGTGTCCTCACTAGATGGGAAACTCTGGTCACTACCTCAAGCCTATCTTCATCTGCCTGAGAGTTAAGCTCACCTTGGAACCTAAAGGGTCTATGTCTCTAAAACTCATGGAATGCGCTCAGCCTACTCTCTTCATATATCGGTATTGCATGTACCACATGCTACTCCACTGGTGGTTGTATAGCATGTGCACCAACAAGAGGTAACACATGGGGAACTGGTCCCTGTATCGAAACCTCATCACTAAGGGGGTCATCCTCATGATCAAGTCGCTGATTACAAGTTGGTATGGGTCGTGGATGAATATTATAAGGATACAAGATATACCATGGTCAATGAGTCTATCATGATAGCTGGAACAAAGGACATGGATAACACCACCCATTCCTACGTGATGCATGTTCCGTTCATTTATTTCCCTACAAATAGTGTTTTCATGTACTGATTCTAAAAGTAGGTTTTCAAAGTCAGGGTGTATGGATACGTTGGCTGCCCGCACCAACACTGGAGTCCTTGGCCTGAAAGCCAATCTTGGAACCCTTGATACATTTTTCCTAAACCAATATCATAGACTCTTGGTGCTAAGGTAGAACTAAACACATCTGATACCACTCTTTCATGACCTGTCCCACTAGGGCCCATGTCGTGACTCCCCAAGACAGACATCAATAGGCTAGGGGCTGGTGACTAACACCGAGTATGCATATCACTAACATAGGAGGCATGGCCTATGTACCTGTATACATGCACACATATCCAAGACCAAAAATTTTGAGAAGTAAAAAACACTAAGGAACCGAATACATTCACGCAACCAAATCAAACCAACAATGTACAAAATAAGTAAAGTGAAAAAGTAAACTTGGATAGAAAACAATCCCACAAAAAAAATAGTTTGTAAAGTACAAATTCCAACCTCTAAGAAAGAAAAAGGTACTGGGACTATTACATATAGCCATAGAAACACCTTGACCTATAAGGAACTCATAAATCTTGGTCCGGTCCTAGTCTAACCTGGACTCTGTGAAAAGGCTTCTCATCTACATAGGACACGACACATGAGGGAAAATCCCATGCAGGGGTGAGTGTAACAATACTCATTAGGGAACCCTAAAAACCACAAATAATTACAAAGAGTGAAGGTATATTCATATCTACACAATATATGTATAATGAAAATATTGAAAGAGGAACAAATACATATGTACTAAAAATCCATACCCATAGTCTATAGATAAGTCACAACAACCATATACCCATGCTAGGGATTCTGTTCAAAGATTCCCCAAAGAAAGCATATGGAAGAACTCAATCCACATGTATGATAGCTCTGATGATGTCTATACGAGAAGTATTTTTATTCAGTAAAGGCCATGAGAGAGATATATGCACCGATAGATCTAAAGAAAGAACACATACAATCATTCGAGGAAAACAAAATCGTGAGTAGCGAAAGATCACGATACACAGATGAGGATCACTACTAGGGAATTGGAGTATTCCAAGATTAGTCTATATTCCACCTACCATGTAAAGGATCAAAATACTATAGGATTGGGATATTAGATTCCTAACTCTACCTAGGGTCTTGAATAAATAGAGGATCTCACTCTGGGCCTCTCAGAGGGATACATGACTCTATCGTAGAAAGTCCTGCTAAATGGATCATACTATTGTGGATAGAAATGATTAATGAACATCAGGGGAATGAGAAAAGGGGAACTAAACCAAATGAAACATGTACAAGGAATGGTGGAAAATAATATTAATCCATGTAGTGAGAAGTACATGGCGTGTAGAAGGGTAATATACCGTATCCTCTGACCCTGGGTACTACCCGTGTACAATGACATGTGTCGTAAGGCTTGTTGTGTAGAAGAAGGTATTCATGGTGTGTAAGAGAGTGACATGACATATTCTTCTACCCAGGGGGGACTCCATGTACGTTTTCCATATCCCCACACATAGCTTCAACCCGTGTGTCCTAAACAATGTACTGGTAAACTGGGTAGTCAGTTTATCCGACCTTGTTTAGTCTTGTGGTGGATTACATTCAGTATACTCCACCTCATGCCTGTGTATCTTTTGAGATACATACTGAGTCTATGTAAGGATACACACACCAAGTGAAAATGGTAACACGCCGTGTTAGTGATTCCCATCACCCTGAACTCCAGTCACTACAAGGTGGGGCCCAAACACCATGTCCCCTTACAGGAATGCCATGTTCTCTTCCATGTGAAGAATGAAAGCCCAAGATACCATGATTCTAGTCTCACATGTGTTTTTCATTGATGAACATTCCATGTTCTTCGTAAAATTCCAAAAACTCAATGTTTTTCTTCTGGTGCTTCGGGTGATGATCTAAACATTGATCTGATCATCCGATCTCCATCAAACTAAAAGTTTGAGGTTTCCCAAAAAAAAAAGCTAGATCCATTGGTTTGGGACCTCCGATCAGCCACAAAACACATATTGATCCAAACATGTGAATAATTCTCAAAGAAGGATCTCACTTGATCTGAGATGATTCGTCATCTGTAATCTCCATCGCACCTCTTCTAGGTCGTCACAATTTTTGATCATTGAATTTAGATTGTTGTGTTGTGAAACTAGTTCGTAACGATCAATTGTTCATCAACCTATGAAGAACATGAAGAACGTGGAGTGAAAAGGTGGATGAAATCCAATAATCCAAATTAAGGAATGGACCTCTACTGTCATTCATCACAACATTGATTCACTCCGTTTAGAAGGATTAAATAAGGGAAATCAAAAAAAATTCTTAGACAAGCATAGACCAATTCTGAGTGATAAGCCCCAAGAAAATATAACCATCCTATAAGAACACAAGATCTATGGGTTAAATAGTTCATGGGATTATCCACATTCATCATTTTATCCATGAACTAGGAAAAGAAGAATTTAAATAACATAACCTAACTAGATTTGGTTAGAGAATGATCGACACATCACGTTCGTTGGATAGGTTCCATCAAATTCGAGGTGCATCGATCCTTTTCTATAACGCCATCCGCCATCAGGTCCTCCACTATAGCTCCAATGAAAACCATCAATTTGTATGATTATGGGGCTATGTATGTGAAATATGAATAATCATGTATTTAAAGGGGGGAAATTACCTCGTTACGTTAAAAGGATATCAAAATAAAATAAATTATTTATTGGTTTTATTTCCTTTAAAGCGTCCAAAAATTAACTTTTGCAGCCAGCCTCCACTGGTCAATGTTAGACCCCACCTACGGAAAAGTAGATTATCTAAAACAATGGTTCCTTCAGATTTATGATATAGGTACTCATTTAAATGTTATTTCACTTTTTCTAGAAAACAGCTTTCTTGCGCTATTTAGAGTTTAAATTATTTTAAATATTTTTTTCTAGGAACCTCTTTCCTTGGAATCAGACTCCATCACAAGGCCTGTTCTCTTAATTATTCCAAATAATATTTAAATATATTACATGGAAACTATGATACATTACACATACCTTTCGAACAAGTCAAATTCCCTGATATACTAGCCTTCAACACTCATCATGCTCATCCTTTACCATTTGATTTAGTGAAATGGTGAGATTGAATCTCCCCTCTAATTCATATCCGTAAGGATCACATCCTGTGAAGAAGTCTTTTAGAGAATCTACCCATGCTATAGACACACCTAGAAAAAAAAGTTATACCAATGGTTTAGAACCATTGGTGTAGTCCCCAAAACCATTTTTACAGCATATACAAATGGTTTTGTGAATTTTAGGCATTAGAACCATCAGTATAAAACTATACCAATGATTTTATTTCAAATAGTTTTTTTAGATCACTTCCATTTTAGAATACCCGGGATTTATTTCAAACATTGGGTATATATCTATACCAATTATTCCTGAAACTACAGGTATAGTGGGATATCTAGAATTTATGTATTCCCACAATTTAGTTAACCATGGGTATAGAGTACAATCCTAAATGGATAGTATCCATACCATCCATCACCTATCATATAACCACAATATAAATTAAAAACCATGTTACACATTTATTGAAGTTCACTTACTATATATTTAGAATTTATCCATAAGTTTATAAATAGTTTTCAAACTATTTAGAATACTGTAAAATACATATACAATCCACATAATAAATCATTTTTATTCATTATAAATCATCTACACATGTCTCTTTACTATCAACTCGAAAATGGAGGGGATAAACACCACCCACAACACCACCAGCGCCATAATAATCACCACATGCCTTAGTTTCTGGAGCACTAACATCGTCAGCAACATCATTTTCACCACCACCACCACTGCCACTGCCACCACCACCACCACCACCACCAACAGTAGTAGTATCATCAGCTTTCCCTCACAAAGAAACTCATTGACATCACTCAGTGAATTATATATAGAGATCATTGTTTCCAAACATGAATAAAAAACATGAGAATCCTCTATTGTAAGTTATGGACATATTACTAACATAGATTTTAGGAACTATTTAGTGACCAGGTTACCTTTTTCATACTTGTGTATAGTTATTTATTATGACCTCAGCTACCTCTATATAATTTTTTCTCATCTTGGTGGTTGGAGTGGTTTGAGAGGCACCCGATGAGGGCCAACACCTATTGAAGATGATGTCTTTAAAATGCCAACTTCATACTCTCTCGTAGAGATCATCACCTAATACCTATATAAAATAAACATTACCTCCAACGTTTCCATCTTCTTTCTCATTGAGGGCCTCTAGGTCACACTGTTGAAAATATAAAGCAGATACTTATGTATGGATTATGTATAAAATTATGAAATATAAAGAAAAATACATATAATCTTTTCATGGGTCTATAAATTAACAAAACTTCCATCCGTTTACCTAACACTAGAGAAAACTAAATTTTATCAAGGCTCACAACCTTCAATGACCAATGTCTCTTTCTGCAAATCAAATTGAGTATTGTAATATTACATTATTTAGTTACATAAAATTGATAAAACTATGATGAATTAAAATTTTAGATACTTATGAAATCCAAAAATTGGAGAAGAATATAGACATATATTTATTTGGAACATTAAAACTACTGAAAAAATATGATCAATTAATAATAATTAGCATGCTAAACATGGTTCTAAAATAGATTCCACTTGTATGTTCATTTTGGTCTAATTATATCTTTTTTACATTATTTGGTTATCCAGTCACTATGTAATTTTGATCATTTGGTTATATGGTTCATATTTTAGTTAGAATGACAGGTAATTTGGTCATTTGGTAAATTGGATCGAGTAATTTTCTTATGTTTTGTTGGAAATTTGATTCATTTTGGGTGAGTAGATTTCATTGATTAATGATTTATGTCATTTCGTTCTTTTTTTGGGTATGATATTTTGGAATATTTCTCCATTTGTTCATTTGGATAGATTTTTTGGTTCATTTTATGTTAGGTCATTTGGGTTATTTCTGTTATTAAAATTAATCTATTTTTATGATAAGTCATTTTTGAGTTATAAAATTTTATTTATTTAGGATAATTTTATTATTTTCACTTTTTTTTGGTCATTTGGGTTCAATAATTTAGTTCATCTTCTGTTTATTTCATTTTTGAGTTCGTTCATTTGGTTTATTTTGGGATATGTTATTTGGTTCATTTCAGGGTAATGAAATATTTGGTTAGTTCATTTGATATATTTTTTTCATTATTTTTTTAGATAAGTTTTTATACTTGGGTTTCTATTATTTTATTTGTTTTTGGTTATGTCCTTTTTTCCATTTTAGGTCAGGTTTTTTTTATGTTAGGTAATTATTTTTATATTTGGTTTATCTCTTTTTTATTTAGGGTTATTTGTTTTATTTTAGGGTAGGATATTCAGTTTATTTTTGTGTTTTTTATTTTCTTTTTCATGTCATTTGGTTCATTTTTTTCATTTGGTCATTAGTTTATTTTGAATTCATTCATTTGGTCAATTGATCATTTTTCTAGTTAAGATAATTAGTTAATTTTGGGATAGGTAATTAAGTTTTTGTTGGGTTAGGTTATTTAGTTCATTTTTAGAGTATTTTCTTCATATTTTATTATTTCCATTGGTTAATGTTTGGATTTCTCATTTGGTTCATCTTTGGGTTTTGTCATTTTTAGTAAATTCTCTTGGTTTATTTTGGGTAATAAAATTTTTTTCCCTTTAGGGCTATGTATTTTTTATTTCATTTGGTTGTTTGTTTATTTTTTGGATAGTACAATTGAGTTACTTGATTTTAGGTTCATTGGTTTATTTTTTTATATCATGTTGTTCATTTTTGGATTGGACTATTTTGGTTAGGTTATTTTTTCATTTTAGGGTTATCTAAATTTTATGTTAGGTAATTTGGTTTTTTTGGGTTATTTCTTATTTGGGTCATGTCATTTGGATACTTTTTGTCATTGGGTCATTATTTTATTTTTGATTAGGTCATTTATTCAATTGTTCAGTTCTTTTTGTGTTAATTAGTCGATTTAGGGTTAGGTTATATATTTTACTTTGGGTAAAGTTGATTATTTCCTTGTTAGTTATGGAATTTTATAAATAATTATTTTTTTAAATTGGTTAATTTTTAGATTAGTAATTTGGTTCATCTTTGGGTTATTTGAAATTTGAGTTAGTTCATTTGCTTTATTTTGGGTTATTTAATTTTGTTCATTTTAGGGTTATGAAATTTATGGTTAATTAATTTGGAATTTTTTTCATTTATTTGTTTGATCAATTGGTTTACTTATGTTTAGTTTATTTGGTTTATTTTGGGTTATGTAATTTTGTTCATTTTGGGTTATATCATTTTAGATTAGACTATTTTGTTCATTTTTGGGTTATCTCTCTTTTATGTTATGTTATTTGGTTTATTTGGGTTAGGTTATCGGATTTATTTTTGGTTCATGTATTTTTTATGTCATTTGGTTCATTTTGGTTGTTTGGTAAATAGTTTGTTTTGGATCATGTAATTTGATTAATTTTTCATTTGTTGGTCAGGTTAATTAATTCATTTTAGGTTAGGTTATTTAGTTCATTATTGCTTAGGTTATTTGATTCATCTTGGGTAATGTCAGCTTGTTATTACTAGGTTTGGTAATTTGGTTCATATTTGGGTTATTTCATATTTGTGTGAGGTCATTTGGCTTATATGAGTTATGTCATTTGGTTAAGTTTAGGTTTTTTAATTTTTTATAATTTAATGTGATAAATTTTTTTATTTTTTGGTTAGAACATTTGGTTAATTTAGGTTTAGGTAATTTGGTTTATTTTGGATTGTGTCATTTTGATTATTTTTGCTTCAGTCTTTTTAGGTTAGGCAAAATTCATCCTTTAATATATTATAATATGAGAAGGTTTGATACAACCTCTACTAAAAAAATTTACCATCTATAAAAATATAAAGAAATTTCATATCCTAGATCTAATGAAAAGAGAAATTATTAATTCCTAATTAAAAAATTCACACATATCTAAAAATACACCATTATTCAGATGTGGGACTTCAAAATTTCAATCCATGCCACAAAATAATAAATCTCTAATACCTAAGAGGTAACTAATATCCAAAAACTATAACATAACCATAACTAGACATTAAATCCTTCTACATCATAATGTCCAATACATAAAACAAGATCATGTGGCATTACATTTTTCTTACTGGCCACCACATTTTCTCTTATCAAAAAAAATAATACAATTTAAAATTGTTTCACAAATGAAAAACTACTATTTAAAATCCCAAAACATTTTATTTCAAATATATATTATATAAAAAAATCTATTTATTTATTTTTTTTTGAAAAAAAACTCTCCCAAATTATATTAAAAAAGGTAATCATATCAATATACACACTTCCTTTCAAAAATAATTCTCATTCAAAGAATAATTTTAGAAAACACTTATATTTTTCAAAAGTAATTAATTTAAGGTATTCATACCATGTCAATACCTTTCCCACATTTTGAGAATAAAAACAATAAAAATTATCCCCTTAGTTTAAATGGGTATTTACCACTTTATATTATAGGGATTCATTAGAATAAAACATAAATTCCAACATGAAAATATAATTAAATCGGCCATTTCCAGAATTTGGTATAAATGTGAAATTTCAATCCATTGGTCATATGACTATGTAAATTTTTTTAGGACTTTTTTAATACTATTTTCTTGATTTATAAGTCCTTATAAAGAATATTTATGTGTTTATACTTCATGAAAATCCAAATAAAATGAAATGGCTAATCTATGATTGTTTGGTTATATTCATGTATGGTTTGATTGATTTTAATGAACTATAGGAAATTACTTGTAATAATATTTTATAATTTACATGAAAATAATTTATTAAAATATATTAAAATTTTATAAAATTAAACTTAAATAAAATGTTTTGAATATAATGAACCTAAAAGACCCAATATCGGATAAGATGAATGAAAATAGAACACATACATTTGTTCAAAAAATATCATTAGTGGATAAAATATTTTTTTAATGTATGGGTCCCAAAATATTTCCCAACTTGTTTTTAAGAACATCTGAAAAAAACATCCATTTTTGAAAAATATGGGTGATAATCACTCCAAAAAAAAAAATATTTTTAGGTCATTTTTTGAACTATTATATGTTAGGGAAAAAAGAACTCAATTGTTGGAATTATTACTCAATAGTTTCTAAAATCTAGAATATTATATTTTAGTTCACTATTAATATAGAAAGAGTTGAATCATATATAATATAGAGAACCCCCTAAATTTCAACATCCTCAAATAAATCCCACATACTTATTTAAGACTATAAATATATATATTATTTCTTTTAATATTAAATTACTCAACACCTCATATGCTCAAGAATTATAGTATGAACTAAAATGTACAAATACAACATAGCATCTTTGTGATATTTTTTTGGAAGAATCCTAAAAACAAAAATTCAATGAAATTAATAAGAATTAAATTTTCTATAAAAATAATTAATGATTAATAATAATTCAAACTCATTACTCTTCAAATATGCAATCTTTTCTTGATATTTTTTATGGAAAATACATGAATATATGAACACCCTCTAAATTAGAACTTACTATACTCTTTTAACTTACCTAAAAATCATGCTTATATGATCACTGTAACTCCCCATTATCGATATACCATGAGACCTTCACATCTTCACCATAATTAAAGTTAAATCGACACTATAACAAACATGTTAAATCAAATAAATACCAGAATAATATAGAAATCAATTTATAAACAATTTCTAACCCATATCTCTTACCATGATTTATCCTTGATTTCATTACCTACTTGCCTCTATAAGAGTGGTTGCACCAGAATAATGTCATTGAACATTGATAAATTTCCCATAAAACTTCAACAATTCTTGGAATTTTTACCTATCATTTGATTTTATTAATTGAAATATACAATTATTTTTTTTTGACAATTCAATAATTCATGCACACAACTATACCCAAGTCTAATAATATAAGATCCAATTGAATAAGATAAAATAAAAAAATAATTAATTCACAGCATAATAAGAAAAAAATATGTGATATAATTTAACATGATTATAAAAAAATAGATGCATGAATCTCAATAGGATCTAATGGATCTGTGGGTAATCCTAGATAGGTACCCTCATAAGGTTGTTCTTTTGTAATTCATTCACAGGGTCATATGCATTCTCTAGAGTATAAGTAGTAGGGACATAGTCATCAGATCATTGATGGATAGTAGTAAATGGAGGGGGCATAGACATAGTAGGATAAGTTTGGAAAGAATGAGGATACATCATACAATATAGATATAGTATATGTGGGAACATCCCTAGAGGTAGTGTGGACATGGTCTGAGAAGTAGAGTCTAAAGAAGATAATGATGGTGACATTGGTGGGAAGATCTATGGAGGCTTAAGTGGAGGATGAAAATGTGTCTAAGATGGGATGTTCGCTGCTGGTTTAGTGTATGAACATGTTTGTTGGGTTCCTCATTTAACTCTAGGAGTACCCCTGCTATGAAAATACTAGAAGGATAATGAGAATTTGACTTTGGTTTTGATGAATGTGACAAAAGAAACATGATAAATAATTAGAACATGATAATAAATGTATTACAATGTAAAAAAAATTAAAATTATCATAATAATTAAGATAACTAGATGAGGAAACCCTATCTCACACATTAGTCGATCATTATCAATAATCAATGTCTTTGAATTTCATCAATATATTTCATATTTTTCATAAGAATGAAATGTACATTTTTTTAGAAATAGTTTTTGAAATGAATGCATAAAAATAAGAAGTGAAATTAGTCATACAAAATATCATTACATTTTTTAGAAACTATAATATAAAACCAATTTATACTCTTTTTAAAACCAGTTTAAAACCAGATTTTCTGAATTGAAATAAATATAATTAAATGCAATGAAAAAAATTTGAAAACATACATATCATTCCAAATAAAAAATAAATTAAAATAGTTATATTATTTCCAAACATAGAAACCCAAATCAAGGTAAACTGAGTGAACTTTGAAAATATATGGTTGCTTCTAAATATTTACCAACACTACTTCATATTCAACATCAATTATCCTAATTAGAAAATTTCAGTCCTCAAATACAATATTTTGGCCAACACCAATGGGGGAATAAATGGTTTCAATTTTTCCCTATCATAATGAAACATTTTCCTTGGTATTATTTCATTAATGACACCATAATCATGGCTCAGATGATCTTTCACATAAAAAACTTGTTTTCCCATTATGGACAAAATATATGGTTCATTGGTATCTAGGAAAGTGATTCATTTCAATAAATCTATATCCACAATCATAAATAAATGCACCATGTCGTGTCACTGAATCAGACTATTTACATTTCTACATAGTGACTAGACCATTAGAGAAGTAATCCAATAAAAATATTTTATAAACAAGTCCATAATAATACACATTTTCATATAAAGGGTTACTATTTGTTTCACTAGAATAATAGTAGGTTGTTGTAGTTAACATAAATCCATCATGTTGTGTTCTTCTATTCACCACACGATCAGTTGTAAAAAATTAATACCTTTATTATTAAATATTTTCATTTTTGAACCTATGAATTTGGACCAAAATATATTGATCTTAATTTTTGAGATACAGAGTCAACATATAAACTCAATAACTAAGATATATATGAATAATAAAATTTACAAAATATCTATATTTTATATTACTTAATATAATGATCATAACATTTATTTCAACCAAGTAGGAAACTATTTTCTAGGAAAATCCTTTCTCTTTCCCAATGGAAAATTTTGATGAAGTGTACTTATAAGTTTTTCATGTTCCCCATATAATATGATAATAATAGTTTAAGGTATATGTGAAATGACATAGTATGAGATGTGATATAAATATTAAAATTACATACTTGATATAATCATTGATCAAACCATAATTAAACAATATTGTGTGATGTTCCATATCACACTCATTAAGCCTTAATGTAGCCAATTTATATAACCTAGGAATTCCTATTATTTGCGGAAGAGGTGGAAATATGGGCTCAATATCTCCATTTTTCTCATTAGCCAGTTATGTATTTTTCTCAATTAAAAAAAATTCATTGAACAAAAATAAGTACATTCTTGATCCAGATAACCTCTGATAATTGAACCATTAGGAAGATTCTTATTTCAGACATAATATTTCATTACGCACATATCTCTTTTAGTAGGATATATCCCCAAAAAAGAAATAGTTCTCCCAAGAATTGTCTTAGATGTAATATGAACTATTAAATGTTGTATTCAAGTGAAAAATTATGGATGAATTGTTTTCCAACTCACACAAAATTAATAGTTCATATTGCTACATTTTTATTTAGAAAGACTAGGATAATATTTTTTCACAAAGGTCTGGACAAAAATGGAAGAAGAAAATAACCATAAAACCTAAATTATTATATACTAAATGCTAGATTCCTATTGGAATAAATTTATTAAGAAATATGTGATATTCATGTGTTTTTATGGATTTCAGTTTGAAATCCTTACTGTTGATTCATTTAGATATGTTGCTAGAATAACCATCATGAACCATGATATTCTCCAATACTTCATCAAATTGATTTTTCCCCAATGGTATCATTACATTAGAATCAAAATGAACTTTACATTTGTTTTCACTGATACACAAAGAATGCAGTTCTGTTCGAATACCTCAATCCAACAAGTCATAGCATGAGCAAAAGTCATCGTGGTCTTTACCTTGATATTTAGATGAGTTGAAAGAAAAATTCTAAATATATTTTTATCAATGATAATTACATCTAAATAATGATGTCCAAAATTGGTATACCAATATGTGAAATTAAAAAACTCAATTTTATTTTTCCAATAGTAAGTGGCTTTGATGTCAACATTATTCCTCTTTTTAGATTTCATCTGACCATTCCCAAATGAAAAATAGAAATATTTTTATTCTTTAAGAACATCAGTTATGAACATACATTTAATTTCAAATCCAATTTCAACTGTACTATGAAACCTCTAGTGATTCTTCCTATCTTGATGATCCATTAGTTAGAATCGTCGATATTATATGAAACTGAAACTATAATGATATTTAAGTCTTCTAATTTATGTATTCTTCATTCAAATATTTCATGACAATTTTCTCTTATATCTCCAAAAAAACAATATTTCATGAGTAGTGAAATAATTTATATTCAATAAAAAGGTAACATGAATCTAAAATATATTTTTTATGAAGCATAGAATGTATGCACACCCATATCCCAAAGCTGTATCAACTATCTTATTGAAGGTTAAAAGTAGAATTCAATAACATTTTTAGGATCATAAGGTATAGATATTAGTATACTCATGAAATTGAAAGGTTTTTTCATACACATAAATGAAAGAAAATTTTAACTGTGAATAAAAATTGGGCACATGATGTGAATAGTAATCTTTGGACCAAACAAATTAAACCACCACGTGATAGACCCAACCTGACATTACACACATCATATACAATATCTTGAGGTTTTGAATAAAATTACCTCTATTATAATCCATATATAAGATTAACCTACTCGATATTATCTTTAATTCTATCAGAATCATTCCATCGCATATTGGTTGATATTTCTATAAAAATAAATCGATTTTAAAGCCTGAAAATCAATGGATAGTTACAAATGACTTTTAGTGGAACATGAGATGTAGTTACATTTACATCTTACTTCCATCGATATGTACCACATTATTTATAGTCATTATGTTATATTGTTTCCTCTAAAAAATGTGATATTTTGTATAGGAATGAATTTAATTTCTAGAAAATACATGATGCTCATCTAAATTCTCTTCCTTACAATTATCTGAGGGAATAGTTGAACCATCATAAATCTAGTCATTAAAAAAGTAATAATATAATCAATGATCATATTATAAATCCCATAAATTATTTTTCCATAATATAACCATATTAAAAATCCCAAAACATTTATTTTAGTACATTCATGATATACATGAGTTCTGGCATCATCCATTAATTTTTTCACTCTTTTAGCATCATGATCCTCATTATTTCTCTAATGTTTGTTAATATCATAGTCTTTTAGAAAAGGCATATTATATCTCTCATAATGACACACAAAGAGAAACTAATAAAATATCAAATTATCCACCCCATTTATTTCGTTCCCATTATGAATAGTAAAATATTTATTCATCTCTCTATTGTGATTCCATACATTATAGTATGTTTGAAATACATATTCTATTATATTATAGTAAACTTATTCCCAAATAATCAATGGCCTTACAATATAATTATAACATGGAAATTATATAAGACTTATAAATGAATCATTATTAAATGAAAAATCTAAAAAATGACTAGATTATTTTGAAACTCAATTGAAATATGATTGTTATGATTGATCCAAATTCAGTAACTTCTATTACAAGATAAAAATTTATATTCAAATCAAAAATTAAATCCATAATTAAAATATTCATTAAACCCACTTTTAACGTGAGAGTGATAAAAGGATACAAATATTTGGAAAAATAATAATAAAAATAATACTATAAGATATAATTGATGCCTACAAATAACGAACCAAGGTGGGTATCCCCAATATTTAATAATTCACTATAATGATGGATAAAATGAATAAATTTGACACACTACAAAGTGCTACCCATGGTTTTAAATATGAAAACTAAATCAATAATATCCAAACATGGGTAAATATAATTTCATGAAAACTAATTCTTACTTTCCAAATGATCACAATACTAAGAACATCCCAAAATACATTACAAATATTAAAACTAGAGTGTGGTGGAAAATTTCATTCTTTTTATAATTTAATATATAATTTTATTTGGAGACATCCAAACCAACCACAAAAATAATTAGTATTTATAATTAGTATTCATGATGGATTAGAATGCCTAAACCATCCACATTAGAAATAAATTAAATATTTTATTAAATATTTTAATGTGAATGTTTAATGAAATGTATTCCATGATTTAGATTTCCTGAGGTTATATTTACTAAATTGGGAACATTTACTAGCCCTGAAGGAGATAGATATTCCACCATTCTTGGGTTTTGACAGACCCATAGAGACCACTAATCCCCTATGGGATCAATTAGTTTAGAAGTTAAAAACACAAACCCAAACCACTAAATATACAATAATATAGTATAGGATAATGAAAGTATAAAGATGATCCTATAAAAAAGAATATATAATAATCAATTTAATAATTAAAATAATAAACAAATTCTATAATGAAAAAAATACATAAAAATTAAATGAAAATAAATTGATGATTCTTTAATAGAATGATATAAAAAATGAAAAATGGTATGAGACATATAATTCCTATTCTTAGGCACCATTGGTTGTAAAAACATAATTATTTATGCATATTTTCATTGGAATTATTTCTATATCTCCCCCAATCAAAGTGATTACTATCACAATCTCATAAATTCATCTTTTTAATGGTTATATACTTTGGTTCATTAGTAGTAATTGTAATGGATAATAGTTTTTAAATCTAGATCCTTTCACACCCAACTTTTATAGAGAAATTGGTATTGTAGTAACTACATGATAGAACAATCCCTTAATAAAAACACAATGGTAATGTAATGAAAAATAATATTGAGTGGGAGGGAAGAGAATTTAATCTCAAAGCAAACATAAATTAAATATATGTCCATAGACATAGTAGTAACACCCCTCCTCTAATCACATGTCATGAAGAAATAACGATCACCCTTATATACTATCTATGACTAGATGATAAAAAAATGAAATATAAAATATAAAATCACTAATATTGCGCAAAATGGAGGATTCAATCTATAGAACATAAATAAATATTCAATAAATTATTTGATACATAATTTCAAATGAAAATATGGACAATTTGTGAACGTAATCTTATATTTATAAAAAATTATTCAAGCTCATTCCTCCCCCAATAAAACAATTAATTAGTAATTAAACTCTTATTACTGTGTTTAACTATTAGATTTATAAAAATAAACCCCAATATCTCTAGACTTGTATATTTCCATTGATAAATATTTTTTATTTCATCTAGAATTATACCTTAATTATCTTACTCACATATCAGAAATATAATGATAATGATTCTAACATGACACATTCATTTTTAATTTTAACATGGATATCATGGTCAATAGATATGATATTCTTTCAATAAATTTGCAGAGATTATGTTTTTGTTTTCATGTTGAATGGAGATTCATAACAGGAACATAAACCATGGCATGACCTGTGCATGTCCAACCATGCTTCAGGATGAATATATTAACTTATTGGCATGAACAAAAAACTAATAAAGTCTATAATATAATAACATGAACGAAAATAGATAAATCTACATTTAACCATTATAATTACATTAATGTATGAGATCGATCACATGATGACATTGATAAAAATGAAAACAATACTCCGTAGAAGAGTTGAAGGATTGAAAACTCAATAATTTGATGTTGAAATAGATCTGAATAAAAGAAATATCAAATAAGTAGAGATTACTAGAGGATATGAAAGGTTTCCACTTACTATGGTGAGGAAAATTAGTATAGGGATCACCAGTGAATGGTGTCGGTGGATGTGGGATGAGGGATTTGTGAAAAGTTTACCCCAATTTTTTTTTAAATCTTTTGGTATAGCCCAATCTATACCGATTATTTCATAAAACCATTGGCATAGATTTATATATACCAATGGTTTTAATAAACCATTAGTATTTCCTATATCTGGTAGCTCAATATAAATGGTAAAAATATACCATTATTATAGAGGCATGGGGATATCCCTACTTTATTGTTGTGTGTCAAAAAAATAATCCTCAACTTGCAACTTGATTAGTGTTATAGATAAAGAGATAGATGAAGATTGGCTGATTTTGAGTAAGTATTTGGTGATAAAGGTGATTTAGGACATGGTATGGATAAAATGGTTTTCAAGGAATTGTAGAAAAGTTTTCTTAGGTTGGTTTACCAATTTTAACAGAATATAGAGCATATTTTTGGGGAGATTAAAGATGAGATATATAATATGATTTATGGAAAATATACAAGATATTTATCAAAATATTGGTATATTTTAACCACAATGAGGTGTCTCTAATGACTATCAACGTTCTATACCATGTGAGAGTGAGATGATTGTGTATAAGTATGCCCTGATGGAACTAACTAGAAAGGGTGTAGTGATAAGACCAACTATTATAGTGTTTTATGGTTATTTAAAGCATTTATTCAAATTTATTCAGCAAATTCTATGTCCGAGGAATGGATATTTTAGCTTGATTATGTACCAAAAAATATTTCTTTTATTTTATTAGAAAACGAGTGGATTAAAAAAAATCATTGTAGGTATGTTGTAGAGCATATGATAAAGATGTATAATTCCTCATCTAATTTTAATTCATTGATATATTCTACGTTGATCTCAGCTATATTCAAATCCAATGACCTGTTTGATGAAAATGGGGATGCAGATGTACAATGTTGTGGTTTTTTTGATCCAGTTTACCTTTAAAAGAATGAAGGTCAATTGGAATCATTAGATGATGAAGTGGGTGGAAGAAAATGAAAATATTTATGATGATTTTAATCATATGGAACACCTTGAAAGGCCTAAGAATATAGTGCACCATGTATAAGAACTATATGAAGTTGTATTTTATTTAGATGAAGAAGTAGAATAATAAGTTGTTGAAGTTGAAAAATATGTAGTTGTATTAGTTGTGGAATAGGGTGACCTAGATGTGGTTAAGAGTTTTTTTGTAACCCATAGAGCTACTAGCCCTTTGATTTCTCTCCCTAATATGGAGATCCTTTTACGTTAAGGAGAAGAAGAGAAGAATGATGTCTCATGAGAAGAACAAGTTTAGAGTACATCTGAAATATTAAGATAAATAGATTAAGTGTCAGATGGTTTTGAGGATGGGAATGGTGATGGACCTCATGACTGAAAAGGTAATGATGGTGATGATGTTGTTGTTGTGAGGGATTAGTCACATCCATCTCCTATTGTTTCTATTTTAGCTAGTTCTATGGATGTGGATAGACAATCTTTTTTTCATCCTACTGATTATGCTACCTCTGTTATAGGTGAACCTAGAGAATCTATTGTGGGGGAGAAATCCCCAAGTTTTCCAGCCATAATTTAGTTCATAGAGATGAGCTAACTGCATCTGCAAAGGAAGATTCACCATCCAAAGGGGATCCATCTCCAAATTCCAAGATGCTAGGTATTTATTATCCTAGTACAGATAGTGAGAATGACAATGATGATGATCATAGCAGTCCAACAGAGCATGGTGGACATGTTATCTTAGTTATTGGAAAATATCATAATGTATCTCAGATTGAGATAATTGACGAATATTATCAATTAAAAGATTTTCCTTTTGATTCTTCTACTAATAGATTTGAGAATGAAGAGGCTATCATTCCTAGTCCTGATATGGTTCTTTCATCTCTACCTTCATTACCGTTTATATCATCACATTTTGTTAATATATCAGATTTTGGAGTGTTCTGAGAGTGAATTCTTTTTAATTTATGTGGATTTCATATATCTTGATATCCTAGAGTGACACATCTTAGTGAATCTGGTATAAGGAATATCATTGAGCTAGTAATCTTTCATATTCATCCTAATATGGTTTTGAATATTTATGATGTTCATATTGAGAATAGAATATTTGATAATGAGATGGATGCCTCAAAGTCTATCCTAGAGGATATGAGAGCATGTTTTTTCTATTGGCCAGTCATCCCTTTTTGAGAGGATGGAATCCTTTCCTCCATTTTTTTTCTCTACATCTACTAATCCACTTCCTACATCTTCTATTAATGCTGATATGATTAGATCCATTAGAATATATGAGTTGCATGCCATCTTGGGTGATCTCAATTCATCTCATCAGGAGGACCTTGATCAAACCAGGAAACACTGTTATCATATATATAAATTGGAATGAGAGTGTTTGAATTAATCTAAAATTGATATAGAGACTCTCACTAAGGAAATTTAATACTAACTTTTCACAAATTATATCAATAATGAGATGGATCTACCTTTTAATTTGTATCTAAGAACTTAATGATACCACTTATGAATAGGGCCTTTAAGGAATAAGTGAACAAGATTAAATTTCTGGCCCGTTTTCTCAAAATATTTATGGAAGAGAATAAGGACATCATCACTATGGTAGAGAGAGGTGCAACATCATGAGGGATTCTATGAATTTGATGAATCCTTTATTGTATGTTTCTGGGACTATAATGGGGGAACTGGAATCCATTAATATGTATTCTCTCACCTCTTTATCGTCTTCTACACCTCTTCCTCCTCAGCTTCAGCACTTTAGTATGTCACCTTAGGCTAGTTGTGATCTCAGAGAATCCTACCTCTCACTCTACACCTTTATCCTCTACCTTAGTGCCTCCTATCTCGATTAAAGGAAAAAACATATTTTTAATTTATCCCATTGATTTGGGAATTATTTTGACTATGATTACACTTTTGTAGGGGTTATGTTGTATTTTTCCAATGTATTACATTTTGAGATATAGTCCAATGAATTTTAATCGATTTTAACTGATATGTTATTTCTCAATTTTTCCATTTCTTGTATTTACATTATTTTTATTTTATATTTTTGTATTAAATTTTTGATAATACCAAAAGGGGTGAAATTATTTGTATAGAATTTCAATTTATAATTATATTTCAAAAATTTATCTCACTATCCCACTTTATCTATTCAAAATATTAAGAAGAATATTCATTAAAAATTTATATACATATATCTATAGTTATTTTTATATACATGGTTACAAAATTCCATGAATATTGGTTATAAAAAGGTGGATATTTTTGGAACCTCATTATTTAATTACCCACAAATCATGATTATTATGATTCTAATAATATTAATGTTTTATGATAGTACATATTTTTGTACGGAAAACTTGATAAGTATAAATCTATGACCAGTTCAAAAAGATATACAAGTGGTAGTGATGAACTATCATTAGTTCAATCTAATATAATAATTGATTACATACACCGCTAAAATCTATCTATTATGGATCTACCATTGAGAACATCCTTTTTCAGTTTAACAGATCCCCCGTTAGTTCATAAGATCCACCATTAGTTCAAAAAAAATCTAATGGTGAGCTTGGTCTATTAGAATATCAGATCTACTAAATACAAAATTAGATCAGATGATCTACCATTTAAATATTTACAATTAGTCTATGCTACCATTATAAATGATCTACCTCTAGTATGATACCAATTCAATTTTGACTCCCCTTAAAATTTAATTCATCTAATGGATAGTGTAAGGAATTAAATGTCGATATTCTCACATGGATTTATTAATCAGTATTCTTAAACCACCTTGTGGATGAATTGAATATGAAGCTAGAGTTTTCTGATTTAGTGCTCGGTATGAGGATCCAATATATCATTATTATTATTCTTTAAATGAAAATGATACCTCGAGAGCTGTATATTCTGAAGAAATCCCTCATGCGTGATGCTGATATATATGAGTTTGAAAGTGTGAATATATATAAAAAAAAGAACCTTCATATCCTATATAGAGGAAAAATAACAAATGACATGTTTGGTTATTTTTTAAGACATCAAACAAAATGAAAATATGAGAATTTTTCTAGACTATAAAACACTCTCTTTTCTTGTAAATTTTCTAAAACCTATTCAAGCTCCTCAGAAAGAAAAATTCAAGTCCCTTTGAACACCTAAAGCTTTTAAGGCCGATAATACCACTTCATTCATTTCCACACATTTTTTATCCTTATTTAAGATTTTTTTTCTAGATGTGTCCTATATTAATATGTTTATTTTTACAAATTGTCTCCTATCCAAAATGGTGTGTTCTTGAAAAACTCTCTCAAATTTATCTATATTTTTACTAACAGAAGCTATATAAGAGGTTATTTGTGTATTATGTTTTTTTTATTCTTTTGTATTATATTTGAAGTGGATTTTTTCTTGGAAATCCTATGTGATCTTGATTTTAAAACATGGTTCATGTATTGGGACATATTATTTCTATATTAATCTACATGGTAGAGGGTGATTGGAAAGTAGAGGGGATTAAGTATAATCATGAGACTAAACCCCTTATTTTATTCCACATTTTTTAGTCATGTTATTTTATTTTAAAATTAAAACTACATTTGTAATATAAATATGAAAACCATAAAATAATTTAATAGTTAGTCTTAACCAATGTCTATATAAAGTGTTTGATTAATTATGTAGTTTAAAAAGTTAAAGTGAACTAATTTTTTTTAACTAATACTTTATCCTACTATGATAAAAATTATGAAATATAAATCATTTATAACTCTACTGATTTGATTTACTATGAATTTTTTAATCAGCTAGAGGGATTTAGTTGTAATGTTTTTTATAAATTTTTATATTTGGAACTCAATTCATTCCCCTCTTGAGTTACTCAATCCGACCGAAATCAATGATGTCTGTAGGATTATATACATCCATATTACCGAATGTATTGTCTTGAAGTTATTATACACTATAATGTTAGGTATAAAATATCGAATCACCCATTATCTCAAACAAAGGTGGAATCTCCACTTCTACAGGGTCTATATCCTCATTACATTCTGAATATGTATGATGTGGTCTAAAAGACATGGTTCTAGTAATTTTCTCCCCCTCAAGTGGTACATATTTTCTTAATGATTCCATAATAAATGGTATTTCGGTATTCCATAATATTTTACCTGAAATTGTAGAAGATTATGGGGAACCATGAGTAGGATACACCTCTTCTATCATAGGTTCTTCTTCTTTTGGAATCACATAATCATGTGTTTTTAGAAATAAAACCAAATTTTCCTTGTTTTATTGATTATGTGGGGTTTAAATATAATAAAAGTATTCAAATTAGGTTCAACATTATTTAATGGATTCCAATGGTTTATTCGGGGATCCAGAAACACCCAACGATTCCCTCATTCAAGATGTTTCATGAACCCACTTATGAATGGATGGTGGTTATTGTGAAACTGACCAACAACACCAAGGGACTCACATTAGACAATGGGATGGGAGGTTGGGGCATAAAATCTTTTTGGGGGGAAGCTATTTACTATTCTGAGACTCTATTATAGATTTTATTTAAGAAATGTTCATGAATCCTTTGTTCATTCCAATGGATGGAATGAGAAAACCTTGAATTAATGATAAATTATTAGAATGAAAGGATTCAAAATAATTTTTATATATCCAAGTTCCCCAATTAATGATAAATTTTTATATTCAGATCAAATAATCTTTTATTTCTCATCATTATGATGATAGTTTTATGAAATACAGTGGGGTTCCTCGGAATTTACCGACATCCATAGATATTATAGTTTTTTTGAAACCAAGATCAAAACCATAAGATGGTTTTCATATATGTCTTCATGAAAGGAATCACTACCAATTTAGTTTAGTGACACTTAATGAGATACAAAATATTTTTAGGTAGTGTGATGAGGACCAAACCATGTAGTTTAACATCATGCGACAAAGATATCTTTGAGGAAGGTTCCTAGTCAAATTTTACTATGATACTTATGTTAAGGCAGCCCAAGGGACCTTTAAAGAAGTGTGGTATCCCAGTTAGGATATGATATCACTGGTAATATGTCCCAATAAGGATTTTTATGAAAGTTAACCAATATTAATATGTACCTCATTATTAAAGATGACCCTACCAAGGATGTATCCCCAAAAACATTACAGTGAATTTAGGTGTTGGGTTTAAACCTCAAGGAGGCAATCTATATATCCTAGTTTTTTAGGAATCAAATCCCACTTTGTTTGGAATATATGGGTATTACACCTATGGAGGAGGCCCATAGGATATTGATTCATTTGTAATATAGACCTTTTAAGGTTGAGTCATGTTTTTGAGGCTTACATTGTATAGGAGACTCATATTTCTGGAATGGTGAGGAATGTATTTACTCATGGTGATTTAGTGGTTTGATTGGGGATTACACCATATAGAAGGACCTTATTTCGGGAACCATGAATAAAGTATTATGTTATGGTGATTTAGATTTTTTTGGATTACACTATATAGGAGGCCTATATTACCTAAACTTTGAAGAAAGTCTTGACTCATGGCGATTCAGTGGTTTTATTGGGGATTACAGTCATGTGGATTCATATTTGAGTGAGTACGGGTGGGAATAATACCAAATAATAGGCCTAGAGGTGATTGGTCATTGTTGGGGATTATACCAAATATGAGGTCTCTGTGAGTGAATGTGGTTGGGGATTACACCGAAGAAGAGTCCCATACGAGTGAGTATGGTTGGGTCTTATAGAAAATAAGAGGATCTTTTATATTTGATCATGATGATGATCTAACTTCCAAAAACAACTAATCCCATTTGAGTCATGATTGGTGTGATAAATAAGAGGATGTTGAAGATCCAACAACTAGTGAAATATCCTCCTTCCACTAGTGGATGATGACAATGTGCCAGGATAAAGGAAGGGTTGTGATGTGCCTATATCATCACTTGTTTTCATAACAATGGGGGATGGAAGGTATGAGGGGTATGGAATCCTTTAAGAAATACCTAGGTATTACTCTAGGAGATATTTCTTACTCATGATTTCAGAGAGAATGAGAGAAGTATCTAGCACTCACCATCATGAAAGAGAATGGAATGTGGTTCCCCTTAATATATAAAATGGGGAACTCCATGTGACTACCTCAAAGGATGGGAACCTAATTTCCAAGGGAATGTAGGATTGAAAACATTTATAAGATCCCACTTGTTAAGGATGATACCAATAATAACCCCATTATGCATGGGTATCCATACTATAGAGGACATGATTATGTGTCCAATTATTTGAGCATACACATCAGGTGGCTTTGGAATAGTCCTTGGCCTGATACCATTAGCATTGTTTGTGGAGGGGCCATTATGCGGATGAATGATTTACTAGAGGGATGTAATGTTTGGGGGAAATGTATACATCCTAGGATTCCCCATTTTATATAGCATGTTTCTAAATGTTGTGGGGTTCCCTACGAGTAAAATTGTTCTATATTCTCTTAGGTTTTGGTTGTGTATCCCTTTTCTAAGTAGGTTTGGGTTAATTCTACATAGTGTTTTTGCGATACGGGCCTGAGTTCTCCCCGTTTAGTAAATTTTTCCATAGGGTAGGGATCACTCCACATAGAATTTTACTATGTGGTGTCATGTGATACAAATATTCCATCTTCATTATGCTTTTCAGAATCGAATTTGCAAAAAGTTTTGGGTTTTTGAATGTCTAGGTAGATTCCTTTTCTACCGTAATGTTATGTGGTTGGTTTATCTACTATAAATTGATAGGTCTCACAATTTCTTCTAATTAATGTCCATATATGTCTATCTAATATATTTTTTCTGTTATTTTTTATAGTTTTTTTATATTAATGGGAGTAATAGACCACCAGGATGACTGGTTGTCCATTGTGGGCCAAAAGACCTTTGTTTGCAAGACCCCAATTAAGGGAGTCCTGGCCCACAAATGATTTAAATTGTTGAGTGATGAAAAATAATTCACAATAATGAAAATGATTTTTTATTTCTAGGGATGGTATTTTTTGGGGGGGACATAAATCAATTTCTAGCGTCGTAAACAATTTGGTTTCATTTGCTAGAATCAGCCAACGCCATCGCGTGCTGCAAATGATTTCCATTGTGGGATGCAATAATGAGAAATGGTATGAATAATGAGTTCATCTATGCAGACCCTGGTCATACTTCATAGATTTGTGTCCTATACCTTTTTTTTTCAAACTCTTATTTTGATTTATTTTACCCTTGTAAAATTCATGAATGTCTTTTCAAATTCCATGCCTAGTTTTATTGAACCCATCAAATTCCCCCCATCATAATGGGCTTTGATCTGGATGAAGAGGAGGTAGTTCCAATGATGAAGTAAGTACCATTTGAACCCGTTCATGGTAATAATGTAGACCCATAATATGTACCACACTTATAAAAAGGGGCATTTTCATTTTTATGAAAGAACTTGTAACACTATAATTTTTTCCTAATCCAAGGGAATCAATAATCATAGATTATACCATATCCTGGATCCCATGGATAACTCAAAAATCTTTTCATCTTTTCTATTAGCACCATAGTTTTTGACTAAGTACATTGTAGTGTGGGATTAAACCTCATGAATTTTATTTGCATTAGGATTCCATTTGAGGGTTTTATGCCTAACCAGATTTTTCCTTTTCATTTAATTGCCTGATTATTTCCTACACCATATAAGCCATAGGTTTTAGTGAGTTGGAACTTGAATTTTACCCAGGGTGCCCTTTGCTACTTTTAAAACTAGAGATTATAGTGTTTATTTTGGTGGGTAGTTTAATATATTAAAATTAGTACTAATGAGATGGTTTATTAGATTGAACATCTTTCACCACGAATAGTGGGGTGATGACCCCAGTTGGGCTTGTTGGCTGAGAATGTCCTATTATTTTTCAGACATGAATGGGGGATTATTATTCCCTACTTTTTGATTTTTGAATCAAATGTATGATATAGGATATGTAAACAAGAAGTAAGTGTATATATTCTTTAGAAATTAGTTTCCATCATGATGTTTTTGGGGGCATATATAGACTGAAGATGTCTCTCCATGAAAGAATTTTACTTTGGCTAACATACCTTTTTATAGGTGATTTATGTTGAGCTGACTCGGGCTTGTTAGGCATTGTCAAATGAAGGTTTCCTTAATAATTATACATCCTATTTCCAATGTCCTAGTTTTTTGTCAAAAATTAGATTTCTCAAGACCAAAAAGTGTGTCTGATTGAGCGAATGATATTTGAAAATGATGAGGGAATATTTTATCAGCATTGACCCTGAATGAGAAACCACTACTACATGAATTTGGATTTGGTAATCAAGGTTTCAATAATAGTGATGTTCAAAATCATTCCACTAGAACATGGACTGTGTATTTTAATATTTGATGGAAAATATATTTGAAGGATTTTATTTAAGTTCACTTAGATTTGATCATGAGATTAGTGATTCACCATTTTCATGATAATCCTCCCAAAAATATTGCATCATTTCAGGCACAAATGGGAAAGGATATAAGTTGAAAATTAGGTGGAATCAGAATTTGAGGAGTGAAATTGGATGAAAATTTCATTAGGTATTATGAATCTATAAAGGATGTCTTTGGATAAGGAAATTTCATTTGGTTTTCATGCCCTTTTTTATGGGTGATTAAGGTAGAGCCAACTGAGGCATTTTATCCACAATAAAAAAATGGTGTCCTCAAGACACTAAGCTTCAATTTATAATTGGAAGAGATATATTATGAAGATTTAAAATTCCCCAAACAAAGATTTTCATTTTATTAAGGTATGTGCCTGAATATGAAATGATTATTTCATTTCAATATTACCAGAGAATGGCTTGAAATTTTTTCTCACGTGGGTCTAACCTATAAGTTAGAATGATGGATTTATTTATAATGGATCAACCCATGATATATGGTCTATGCATAATTACATATCACTTTGAAACAATAATCAAGACATAAATTGGTTTTAGAGGGTTTCCCAACATAGTTATCAAACACTTGTGTGGGGAAAGGGAATTTTTCTTCGAATATGGGCTCTGATGTGGGGTGAGACACGTATTGAACCATCCTACAAAGATTCAGATCATATATATGAGAGTGGGGGGAATTTTTTATTGCACTGTATGGACTGAGATATAGGTTCTACGTATCACTATGTTTCTCACCATATAGAGAATCATGCCATAAATAGTTCTTTTATAAAAGTTTCCTATAAAGGTATGAACCATACATAGGAAATTGGGGAAATTTTAATGTTATGTATGAAACCATAATTGGATAATCAGGTGTCACAACATATCCTATGACAACAATAATCAAGAAAAACATTGTTCTATGAAATTATTAAGTTTAGTTTCATGTGATGAGGAAAACAGTGATGTAGTTTAACATAATGTGGTAATCACGTAGGTGACATGACATTAAAAAGATGATACTTATGCTTGAATCAAATATGAAGATCTAGGTTTCATGATATATCTTTTAATGATGGTATGGATGTTACTAGTAGTCCTTGTATTCTTATGCTGATGAAGAGGGACATTAACCATGCAGTTTAGCATCATGAGGTAAGGACTACATGGGGTCTTGTAGTTTTAAGTCATGCAGCTAGGAAAATATGTCATTGATATGATGAGTAATAAAAGGTTCACCAGGACAATATTTTCTGAAATACCTCAAACATGAAGTGTAAATATGTAAAACATGAAAATGGGTGTTCGTGAATCAAGAGAAATGATATAAGAAAAAAATTTCATTGGGTATTATGTAGAAAGGAAAGGAATCTCATGGGGATGAATTTTCCTATGGTTGATAGACCTATTTTGTGGGCGATTTATGAAAATACATTGGGATCATATTATACAGTGTTAAAATATGGTTTCCTCGGGACATTGGAATTCCTATTGTAATGGAAAGAACAAAATTGTCGGGATTCAAAATTTCATAGGACATAGAGTATGATAAGTGAAAGAATATGTCCTAGTACATAAGAAGTATTCAGTCCGTGATTGGACATAGAGTGGGAAGTTCCCTATAAAGATTTTAATCTTATGTAGGATATGGATTTTTTATTTCCTTGATGGAACCTTGAATGTGGGAACACTAATTAATACCTTCTTCATAAATATTTACCTTGTATGTTGTATATGGGAACATTTTTTAATCACCCAATGGTTGAGACTAAGACACGAGGTCTAGGAATCTCTACATATCTCATTAAATCAATAATCAAGCCACATGTTATTCTTGAGTAACCATGTAGTTTAATTTCATGAAATAAGGACATCTAGTGTGCCATTTAAGGTCTTGTAACCAGGACCATAGTAACCCTGATATGAACTAATATGCTTTGAACATGTGGGGACTCATTTACCACAAATCCTAATCCCACATAAGATATTCTCAGCATGAGAAAAAATGGATGGAAATGGTTTATTCCATCACAAAATGGTGATAAAAATAAATTAGGATATGCGAATTTTGATTTTGTGGTTACTAGACCAAGATGTATGATCCATGAACCACTTATTATCTTATTAGGATGAGAATAAAGTAGTACATTGTTCTCAGGAAGTCTCCCTATGTAGGTTTGACCTATACATAGGGGTGAATTTTCTTTGGTTATGATTGGACACATGATTATATATTCAGGAATAAGAACATATCCTATGATGATTGGAATCAAGACACACATAGATCTTGAGGAAAATGTGTGGTGGGTACCAACACCAAATATCATGATCCACTCAAGCATGGATTATGATTCTATATAGTTTGACATCACAAATCATGGAAATGAACTATACATTTTTACATCATGTGGTGAAGTATACAAGTCACAAGTTTTATGGTCACATGGAAAAAACTGAATATGTAGATTAACATCATGCAGATTATGATTTTTCATTAACTCCTCTCACAATTTTTGCATGAGGCTTCTTGGGTTGTCCACGAGGCAATTTTTCTATTTATCATTTCAGATCTTTGATCATGATGGGGTGAAAATATAATTTAATGGTATTTTAAGGATAAAAAGTGATAAAAAATGGGAAAGGAGGTATATAGGTACCATCAATCACAAAAAATCCCAACTCATATTAACCCAGGGACACTGTCATGCTACAGAAGAGAGAAGTCTTAGGGAACTATTGATGATGGGGATAAACCCAAGATAAGGGACATGGTTGTTGTTATGTATCCCATGAGGATGGGAATAAATTGCAATATAGTTTTGAAATACTATATATGTATGTATAACCCATGCAAAGGGAGGGAAAACTTTTTTGTTGATTGTTGCGAATAGACATGATATTTGAGATATGGGTGTGACTTTGTATCATGTGATGACAAGAAGCAAGCAAGACATTGTTCTTGAGATCTAGCATGGTAGAAGATTGATTCTAGGGATGGTTTCAAATTTATTAAATACATCTAAATATCTTAAATTTAAAGTAAGAGGCATTTAATGTTCATTAAATGAGACATGGATACATTTTAACATCATGTGCTTTGGACGTTTACTATACAGTTTAACGTCATGTTGTATGGAGCCATCCTGATCAGTTTATCTTTGTGAGGTTGGAAAGAAGATGTCATGTGGTTTAATGTCATGCAATGAGTATGAGGGTGTCCCATAGTGTGTCATGTTACAAAATATAAATAATTCATTATTGTTTTAAGGTCGTATGATAAAAACCATCTGCATAGTTTAACATCTTGTAGTGTTAATGATGTGCTCTTTTATCATATGAAGTACTTCTCAAGAAACCTTGTATTGATGGAGGCTGTATTAAACTTTCCATCCCTAAAAATCAAGGAGTAATATCCATAAGAGTATAATTTGTGTATGATGTAAGGTCTCTACCACATTAGCTCTAGCTTTGGAGGTTTTATTCTAGGTATCACTAGAGACCTAAGGACCAATAAATTATCTCCTTCAAGGAATGAGAAGAGGAAAACTTTTTTTTGTTAATGTCTCACACAATCCGATTTTGGGGGACCTAAAAATATTGAAATGTATGAAACCTCTTATCATCTGGTCACTCTAATTCATCCATCCATTTCTGGGATTACTTATATATGGAGAACTGATCACAAATGGTGATGCAAAGCAAGGGAAACTGGAATTTGATAGGAAGGATAACCTCTGTAATACATACAATTTATTATGGGATCACCTGTGAGGTGGTGAAGGTCATATTTAGGCAATCCCTCAAGGCATGTAGGATCTTTTACATGTAACTCCCTGACACCAGTTACCCAGAGTCGGTGCTTTATTATATAACATTGGCATGATACAAGAAATCATGCCCCGAAAGCCGGATCAGTTTAGTATTTTAGGAAACAAGATACATACATAAGTTCAACATTACAACTTAAAAATAAATACACCAATAATTTATTCCATTAGAAACATCCAAGCCTCTTAGATTATGCATTCATGTCACTCATAACTAACTTCTTCATATCCTGGGAAAATGTTACATAAGAAAGGGGTGAGCTCAAATGCTCAGTAAGGATAATCAATATAGCAGAAGATAACATAAACATTAGGCATGATAAATATTTCAAAACACATGCCTTTACAAATAATAAACCTGAACACATTATGACAGAAATATGAGATGAGTAAATAATTCCATAATAAAACAAAGTCATGAGTATTATACTTGTCGAATAACCACATGAACCATCATTAATATTTTCATAATGAAGAAATGTATAATGATGGACATTCTGAAACATTTCGTCAAGGCCTCGGCCAAGACATCTAAAAATGATTAAGGCCTTGGCCAAAACCATATATCAAAATGGGAAAGGCCGCAGCCAATTCCACCTCTAATTGTCTCATGAGACCTACCGATGAATCGAGGAGCTATAGTAGGCTCCACCCGTCACATACTAAGTCTAATACATTCCACATATGAAAAGGTTGAAACATAACATAAAAATTCGTATTATAACTAGAATAAGAAATGTCAATACATTAACCAGAAACCATGAATGTTATAAAACTAACACGTCCATAGTCAAACATATCACAGATCCTTCAATGAAATATGGAATATTCGTATCATAATCAATCAACTTCAATCATGTTTAAAATCCATCAAAGGATGTTGACATAAATGAAATGGAAACTATTTGAAAGAAATACCTCTTTCTATTATGAAACCATTTAAGAGTCACATAATTATTAAAGAAAATATTTATTTGGAAAATATTCTTATAAGCTTGTAAGGTAAGCTTCATTGATCTTATAATGGCAGAAAATAGCCACACCCGCCGTAAAAGTTAAAAAAACATTCTTACCTTAATTTTGTAAAAAAGGTCATAATGTACCTTGTTTAGAAACGGACAGAAAGATTCCTTTCAAAACATATAAGGTCTAAGAAGGGTATAAATGAGTTTAACACATAGTCTATTAAATACTAAAATTGTTTTGAATAAATTTTAAAGAAAACAAGGATGTGGATGATAAAGAGGTCCCATTAGATACTTACATAAAAACAACCTTGGATAATAAAGAGATTGTGAAATTAAACCTTACCTTGTACTTTTTTTATTATATGGTATGTTAAACTCATGTATAATAGTTAAAACATTGTTATTAAATTATAAGAGAACTATATACATAAATATGATATCATATATTATACTCTAACATTTCTTGGTTAATAATATTTCAGTAGTATCATCATTTCAGGTGATAACTGAATCATTTTCCTTTATATGCTTGGTTACGTAAGACATGTTTTTATTGATAGGATATATTTTATTCATATATAGAATGATGATATGTTCATAAACATTATTATTAATCATAAATTGAAAATTATTCTTGAACGATGACGATGGGGAAATGAGTCTCATCACGTTCGTGGAGACGGTAATCTGTACGTTCACACGAGCAAAAATATCATTATATTGATGGTGAAATTGTATGTAATTGGATGGTATATCATATATTTAGAATCAATAAAATTTTATATTTATTATTTACGTCATTTATACTCATTATTATACCCATCCAAAAAATGAAGAGTTTGGATAACAAACTACACCACGACGTGGAGACGGTAAGCCGTATGTACGCACGTATGGTGACTTTGTCATTTATACGATTGATAGAATAATGAAGATGGTTTTCCCATATTTATAATAATATCACACTATATAAACGATAATATATATATTAATTTATAATTTAAAAAAAAATAAAAATGAAGTTGATGTAGATAAGAAATTGAAAGAGGTGATGAAATATTTACCTCTTATTTGGGTTCTCCCTTTTGATTTGATCAAAAGGGCTCATTAGGATGGATTAATGACCAAAATAATGCCTCTAAAATGAAGGGAGTAAAGATGGAAGGATATATGGGCAGGGTTTGTCCGAGTCAAAAGGATTTGGAGGTGTGGAATTATGAAAAGGGGAAGTGCCTGTTTATAAAAGAGGTGACTGTCACTTTAGAAAAAAAATGAAATATTATTTTATAACAAAATCATTTTCCGTTTCTAATGGCTGATAAGTAAATTATTTAAAGTATAAGGTGGGTATGGGTTTAAAACCTTTCAAATAATAGGTTTTAGATAGGTTTATTCCATCATATTAACCTTATCATTTAGATTTAACTCTTAGTTAAATAGTTATACATTTTCCATGTCTCTTTGTATTTTTATATTATATGGTTAATAAACATACTATAACAAGACAAGTGAACCCCATGTGGTTTATTATTAATATATATAACCTTATATAATCCTTTTGGTAGAACCGTATATTTTTAGGAATATTATATCAATTAATAATATAGTATTTGTTTTAAAAACTCAATTATGTAATTTTTGACACTATTTAGTATTTGGTTTTTGTGAAAATCATAATGACATTATTAATTCAAAAATAACTATTTAATCTACACTAACATGTCATATTAACTTAGAAAATTAGTAGAATTTATAAAAACTCTCAAATTACATTTATTTATATATTTATAATATTAATTAATTTAATATTTTATCAATAATGTAATTATTTCATCATCATTGTGTCATAAATAAATTAAATTATTTAATATCTAAAAATAATAAATTAAATAAAATTTTGTAGAAAATATTTTAGATTTATAATGAATATTCATAGTCTAATTTATCTTATGTATATCCCTATATTAAAAATGTTTTAGTTATTAAACTTTGAAATTATCTCTTTTAACTCTTCTTTAAATAAAACAATAACAAATGTCCTAATCTAATTCATGTAAACCAAAGGGGATAATATTTTATTCCTAAGGTTGTTTTTGGTATAATTGCACCGATCCAATAGAATAAGGACATGTGGTAGGGTAATTATGATATCATTATTACCCTAAATTACCCAATTTACTTTTAACCGTGGTAAATAAAACTCAAAAGTTACTATTGACAATTTTTTTTCATCTTATTGAACCAAATTTTACATACTTATATTAACTGTGTCTCTCAGATTTTTGAAATTCAACACACAAAATTGGTAAAATTACGTTTTATGCAAATTTACAAAATGCTCAAAGGAGGTGGGTAAAAGATGATAAAAGTTCAATAAAATTTTTATATATCTGAAATTATTATAAAATGACTCCAATGAATTACATTGAACATATATAGGTATTATATATCTATTTTTATGTAAAAATAAATTTAAATAAAATAAATAATTATTTAAATAAAATGTCAGTTTTAACCAATAACTTAGTGTTTTTCACTATTCATCAAAAATCAAAAGTTTTCAGAAAAATTCCAAAAATTTACCCTAAGATAATTTCGATATTATGATACCAAAAATAAAGTCCATATTGAAAAATAAAATTTATTAAATTTAAAAAATTTGGTATTAATATTTATAACGGCTAGTTTGATTGGTCACAGTGTGTTAGAATCTCGAAATTGCTTACAATGCAAGCTATTGCATACCGACTAGTATGATTGGTCATGATGTGTTAGAATTTCGAGGATGAAATTATTTGAATTTGGGAAGAATGTAACACCCGAAGCTTCCACGGTACCTTTCCTTTTTAAGAATACAATAGCTTGCATTGTACGCAACTTCAAGATTCTAACACACCGTGGCCAATGAAACTAGCCGTTATGAATATTAATACCCACTTTTTCAAAATTTATAAATTTTATTATTCAAAATGGACATCATTTTTGATTTCTTAATATCAAAATTAGCTTAGAGTGATTTTTTTTGTATTTTTCTGAAAACATTAAAATTTTGATGAATAGTGAAAAACATTGCGTTATTGGTTAAAACACACTTTTTATTTAAATAATTATTTATTTTATTTAAAATTATTTTAGGTCATAATAGATACATAATACCTATATAAGTTCGATTTAATTAATCGGAGTCATTTTATAGTATGTTTAGATTTATAAAATTTTTATTGAACTTTTACTATCTTTTACCCACATCCTTGGAGCATTTTGCAAATTTGAATAAAACATAATTTTACTACTTATGTGAGTTGAATGTCAAAAATCCGAGAGATATAGTTAATATCAGTAGGTAAAATGTGGTTCAATGAGATGAAAATAATTTTTGGGGAATAGTAACTTTTGACTTGTATTTACCATGGTTAAAAGTAAATACGGTGATTAAGGGTTAAAATGCTATCATAATTACCCTAGCACATTACTTTATTCAATTGAATAAGTTTAATTGAACAAAAAAAACCATATGAATAAAATATTATCCTCTTTGGTTCACTTGGAATATATTAAGACATTTATTATTATTTTATTTAAAGAAGAGTTAAAAGAGATAAATTCAATGATTAATAACTAAACCATTTTTAATATAGGGATATACATAAGATAAATTCACCTATAAAATTTAATTAGAAATCTCAAAAGGTTTCTTGCATAATGGTACTTTATTTATAATTTTTAGACAACAAATAAGTTAATTTATGTATGACACAATGATCATGCAATAATTACCTTATTAATTAATGATTAAAAGAATTGATATTATAAATACCCAAATAAACGTAATTTGAGACTTTTGATGGGTTCCACTAATTTTCTAGGTTAATATGACATTTTAGGGTTTATTAAATTATTATTTTTCCAAGTAATCATGCTATGATGATTTTCAAAATAACCAAATACTAAATAGTTTCAAAATTGACATAATTGAGTTTTTAAAACAGATACTATATTTTTAATTGATATAATATTCCAAAAAATCTATGGTTCGGATAAAGGAATTATATAAGGTTATTTATATTAATAATAAACCACATGGGGTAAAATTGTCTTGTTATAGTAAGTTTATTAACCATATAATAAAAAATACAAAGAGACATGGTAAATGTCAAACTATTTATCTATGAGTTAAATCTAAAAGATAAGATTAAAATGATGAACTAAACCTATATAAAACATATTATATTAGATTTTTTAGACCCATTACCACCTTATATATTAAATAATTTATTTTTTATTCATTAGAAACCGAAAATGATTTTATTATAATATAATATTTCAAGCTTTTATTAAAGTGACACTCACCTCTCTTATAAAAGGGAACTTCCCCTTCTCTTAATTCCAAACCTCCAAAGCCTTTTGGCTCAGCCAATGCCTACCCAAATATCCTCCCAAAATTCATACCTTCATCCTAGAGTCCTTCTATTGTCCATAAATCCATCCGAAGGAGCCCTTTTGATCAAATCAAAAGGAAGAACCTGAAGAAGATGTAAATATTTCATCACCTCTTTCAGGTTCTTTTGTTTTTCCACTTTATCTTTCTTTGTTGTTTCCATTATAAAGTAATATCTCGAGAAAATTATATAAAATTTGATATTATAATAAATATGGTACAACCATATTAATTATTCTATCAATCCTATAAATGAAAAAGTCAACATACATATGTATGTACTGCTTACCGTCTCCACATCGTGGTGTAGTTTGTTATTCAAACACTTCATTATTTGGATGGGTATAATAATGAGTATAATTGATGTAAATAATAAATATAAAATGTTATGGATTGTTTATATATGATATACCATCGAATTACATATTATTTAACCATCAATATAATGATATTTTCACTCGTGCATACGTACGGATTACCATCTCCAGGAACATGATGAGATTATTTTCCCCATCATAATCATTCATGAATAATTTTCATTTTATGATTAAAAATAATGTTTTTGAACATAATATCATTCGGTATATGAATCAAATACATCCTATAGATAATAAACATGGTTTACATAACCAATCATATAAAGGAAAATGAATTAGTTAACACCTAAAACGATGATACTACTGAAATATTTTTAACAAAGAAATATTAGAGGATCATATATGATATCATATTTTTGTATATAGTTCTTTATTAATACAATAACATTTTTTTAATTATTATATAAGAGGTTAAAATACCATAGACTAAGGAAAATTATATGTTAATGGTTTATTTTACAATCTCTTTATTATTTGAGATTGTTTTTACGTAAGTATCTACTGGGACCTCTTTATCATCCACATCCATGTTTTCTTAAAAATGTATTTCAAAACATTTTTATTATTTACTAGAATATGGGTTAAAGTAATTTATACACATATTTGACATTATATGTTTCTAAATGAATCTTTCTTTCGTTTTCCAATCAAGGTACTTTATGACCTTTTCGACAAAATTAATGTAAGAATGTTTTTTAACTTATACGGCGGGTGCGGCTATTCTCTGCCATTATAACATCATCGAAGCTTCCCTTACAATCGTATAAGAATATTTTCAAAATAAATGTTTTTTATAATTATTTGACACTTAAATGGTTTAAAAATAGAAAGAGGTATTTCTTTCAAATAGTTTTCATTTCATCTACGTAAACATCTTTCGATGGATTTTAAACATGTTTTAAGTTGATTGATTATGATACAAATCATCCATATTGCATTGAAGGTTTTGTGTTATGTTAGACTACGGATGTGTTATTTTTATACCATTCATGGTTTATAGTTAATTTATTGACATTTCATATGAAAGTTTTAATAAGAATGTTTATTTTATGTTTCAACCTTTTTATGTGAGTAATGTATTGGACTTAGTATGTGATGGGTGGAGCCTGCTATAGCCTCTCGATACATCGGTAGGTCTAATGAGACAATTAGATGTGGAATTGGATGAGGACATCCTCTTTTGATATATGGTTTTGTCCGAGGCCTTAATCATTTTTAGATGCCTTGGATGAGGCCTTGAAAAAATGTTTCAGAATGTCTGACATTATACATTCCCACATTATGAAAATATTAATGATGGTTCATGTGGTTATTTGACTAGTAGAACACCCATGACTATGTTTTATTATGGAACTATTTACTCTGCTCATATTCCTGCCATAATGTGTTCATGTTTATTATTTGTAAAGGCTTGTGTTTTGAATTATTCATCATACCTAATGTTTATTTTATCTTCCACTGTATTTCTTACCCTTTTTGAGAATTTTATCTCACCCCTTTCTTATGTTTCATTTTCCCCAGATATGAGGAAGTAAGTTATGAGTGACTTTTTGGCATAGTTTAGGAGGCTTTGATGTTTCTAATGGCATAAATTATTGTTGTATTTCTTTTGAAGGTGTAATATTGAACTTACATATGTATCTTGTTTCCAATAATACTAAACTAATATGTCTTTCGGTACATGATTCCTTCTATCATGAAAATGTTATGAAATAAAGCATCAAATCTGGGAAACTAGGGTCAGGGCATTATAGTTGGTATTTGAGGAAGTTTAGTAAAATATTTGAGAAATAGATTTAGAAAAACTCTGATTAGAGAACACTACCCTAAGATAGACCTTGATGATTAGTATAGAATAACTTCCTAGAATTTTTGTACTGTAGAGATTTTTTGAGTTTTCCAAGAAATACATCCACGTCTGGATATGATCATGTAGAGGCGGATGTGGCATAGATATACATATGGGTAAAACCCAAAAACACAACTTTGAGCTAGACTGGAACAAGAACTAGTGCACGACAATGGGACTTTCTGTAGTCTTTGTTACGACACTCCTGGGGGATATTATTTGGATAATTATTGTTTTCATTATAAACCATTATGAAGGATTTATGAGTATGTACCACCTCAATGATTTTTTTTATAATTATGGATTATATCTATAAACTTTCCAATTCATGTTACATGTTTTACAAGTTCGTAATTATGTATTTCATTTCATAAACTAATCTACAATATGCCATTTTTTATAAATGGAACCTAGTGGAAGAAATGGAAACCGTATCAACACATGTAATCCGTGTAAGGATTTCTCTCCTGCTCAAGATCATTATAGCAAATCTAGTGATGTAATTGGTCCTGATCTACTTATCATGATACTAGAAAAACTCACAAAGGTTATGAAAAATAACCATACTTATATAGAGCACCCTTATCCACAACATGGAGGATCAATGTTAGATCGCTTCATGAGGAAATAACCACCAATATTAAATGGGTCTAAAAATCATTTTCTAGCTGATCAATGTATATATTTCTTAGAGAAAATATATCATTCTTTGGGTATTAACAAAATGGAAAACGTTTTCATGGTAGTTTATCACCTCACTGGAGATGCATATCAATGGTGGTCATTAATTCAAAAAAAATAAGGCTGAAGAAGTATCAAGTATAGAATTGAGGGAGTATAAAGAGTTTTTCATAGAAAAATACTTTCCTTGTGACCAACAAATGGATATGGAAAGGAAATTTCTGAGTCTGATAAAAAAGGAGGATGAGAATATTGCAAAGTATGAAGCTAACTTTACAAGGTTTGCAAGGCATGATGGAGATTATATACGTATTACAAGAAGTAAGATTTATCGTTTCATTGATGGGTTAAAACCATTTCTCCATCGAGAATTGGTCTTGTAGTCCTTCTCATCATATGAAGATGTTGTCTCATGTGCTATCACGACCAAAAAATAATTCTCTATGACATACGACATTAAAGAAAAGAAAGAGAAGAAGAGATCTAGTAAACACTTTGGTAAAGTAAATAAGGAAACTACGAAGAATGGAAGAGTTAAATTTCCACCATATGATAATTGTGAAAGGAAGCACCCTGGTGCCTGGCTAAAAGGAAAAGGAGTATGCTACAAATGTGGACAAAAATGCCATCTTTCTAGTGATTGTATGGGGAAGAAATAAGATACCAATGTTCAAAGCTGCAATTGCAGGGAGATGGAAAACTATTCAAATGAATGTCCTAAGTGTAAGGGAAACTTACCTCAGAAAAGGAAAAGGGATCAAGGCCAAGCTTATGTGATCACTACTACTAAGTTTGAAGCTCTAAAAGAGGTAGTAACAGGTAAATTAATGGTTTCTTCAAGTTTAGCCAATGATTTATTTGATTCTGGATCAACGAATTGTTTCATATATTCCCAGTTTTCTATGAAAATTAGATATTTCCAATTTTATTTAACAAGGGAGTTGTTAGTCAAAACTCCTAAGGGAAGTATCATTGAAACAATGTTTTGTGAATCAGTCCCCATTAAGGCATATAAATGATATTTATCTACTGATCCAATCATCATACCCATGATTGAATTTTATATAATCCTTGTTATGGATTGTATTTCGGACCATGATCTGAAACTTTATTATAAGAAGAAGGAGGTTACAATTCTCGATGATGATAAGGAGTACTTTATCTCTAGAGAAAAAACATCACCATCTAATTCTTATCTAGATCCACCCCTAGTATCTCTACTAAATTAAATTATTGGGGAGGATGAGAATAAAATAATTATGGGTGAGAAATGGAATCTTCAAATAGAGGATGTACCCATAGTGCAAGAAGATGTTGATGTGTTTCCAAAGGATTTACCTGGACATCCTATAGAATGATAAATTGAGTTTTCTATTGATTTAATTCCTCATTCAATGCCCATATTGAAGACCCCTTATAGAATGGCCACTGTAGAATTAGTGGAACTAAATAAACAACTAAAGGAATTGAATAATAAGGGATTTATTCACCCTAGTGTTTCTCCATGGGGAGCCCCTTACCTTTTTGTTATGAAGAATGACAGATCTATGAGGTTGTGTGTTGACTATAGGGAAATCACTGCTATAAAAATAAAGAACAAGTATCCCCTACCTCTAATTTATGATTTATTTGACAAACATCATGGAGGTCAATATTTTTCAAATATTGAACTTCTATCTGAATATCATCAATTGTGTGTGAAGAAGGAGGACATTCCAAAAATAGCATTTCGAACCAGGTGCAAGCATTATGAGTTTACAGTATTGCCTTCTGGGTTGACTAATGAATCATATGTCTTCATGGATCGAATGAATAGAGTTTTCAAAGAATATATTGATTACTTTGTAGTGGTATTTATTAATGATATCTTGGTATGCACAAAAATTTATGAAGATCATGAAAATAACTTTGGCATTATTCTAAAGATTCATAGAAGAAATGAATTATATGGTAAGTTTAGAATGTGTGAATTCTGGATTCTGTAGAATTTTTTCTTGGCCATATTGTCTCTAAGGATAAAATCAATATTGGTCCTTTAAAGACCAATGAAATACATGAATGGACAACACTGAAAAGTATCACTGAGGTACACGGTTTTATTGGTTTAGAAGGTTATTATCAGAATTTTTTCCAGAATATTTCCTGATTGGCTAACCCATTAACCAAGATCACTCATAAAGGGGCTAAATTTGTTTTGACAAAAGAGTGTGAAAAATGTTTTGAAGAACTGAAGATAAGATTACTTAATGATCTTATCTTGACTCTACCATTGAGGAATGATGGGTTTGTTATTTATAGTGACACATCAAAGAAAGGACTTGGTTGTGTCCTTATGCAGAATGATAGAGTTATTAACTATGCATCAGAGTAGCTAAAAATTCATGAGAAAAACTATCCCACTCATGATCTTGAGTTAGAAGCTTTAATATTTGCTCTGAAAATATGTAGACACTATCTCTATGGTGAAAAATGTGAGATTTATACCGATCACAAGAGTTTGATGTATATTTTCTCACAAAATGAACTAAACATGAGGAAAAGGAGATAACTTGAACTACTGAAGGATTATAATTTCACAATGCACTACCACCCGAGGAAGGAAAATAAGGTGGCAGATGCTTTGAGTAGAAAGGATCATGGAGTTTTGAACAATATGATAGTTTAAAGGGAACCCATTTTCTTGGATCTAGTAAAGATGGATATGGGAATAACCAAGGAAGGTGAAACATCAATTCTTTTTCAAATGGTTTCCAAACCATATTTAATAGAAAGGGTAAAAAGTTCTTCGACTGATGATAAGGAATTTCAAAAGAAAATTAAAGCTGTGAATGATGGAAGATTGAGTGACTTCATATATGAAGATGAAATTTTGAAATTTGGGAAGAGACTTTATGTTCATAACATCTTGATCTAAAAATTGATTTTTTGGATGATGCTCATAGCTCCAATTTCTCCATACACTATGGGAGTATCAAAATATATAGAGATTTGAAGAAAAATATTTGGTGGGACAACATGAAGAGGGAGATTTCTGATTTTTTATCATGATGTATGGTTTGTCAACAAGTGAAAGCTAGAAGAAAACTGCCTGGAGGAGTCATGAAACCTCTTTCCATAACTAAGTGGAAATGGGATAATATTATGATGAACTTTGTCATGGGGATACCAAATACTTCTAGAAAGAATGATGCAATATGGGTCACTGTTGATCGTCTTACCAAGTAAGCACATTTTCTTACTATAAGAGAAGATTTACCACATTAACATCTCATAATACTATATATTAATGAAGTTGTAAGACTCCATGGTGTACCCCTATTGATTTTTTCTGATCGTGATCCCCATTTTACATCGAGATTCTAGAAAAGTATTTAGAAATCCATGGATACTGAACTTTGTTTGAGCACTTCCTACCACCCTAAAAATGATGGACAATTAGAACAGACTATTTAAAAATTACAAGACCTGTTGAGATCCTACTCAGTTTACTTTCAAGGTATGTGGGATCAATATTTACCTTGGTAGAATTTTCCTATAAGAATAGCTTCCATTCAAGTATTCAGATGGCACCATATGAAGTTTTATATGGAAAGAGATGTTGCACACCAACTTGTTGGGATGATGTTGGTGAAAGAAAACTCGTAGTCCCAGAACATGTTGGGGAAACACTAGAAAAAGTGAAGATTATCAAAACCCACATCAAAGAAGCTCAATGTAGGCCAAAGAGCTATGCCGATAACTGAAGGATGGATTTGAAATTTTAGGTAGGAGATCATGTTTTTGTGAAGGTATCTCCATGGACGGGATTAATACAATTCAACAATAAGCATAAATTAAGTCCCATGTACATCGATCCTTTTGAAATTCAAGAACTAATTGTGGTTGTATCTTACTATTTGGAAATTCCACCAAGTCTGGTCAAAGTTCACGATGTGTTCCATGTATCACGGTTAAGAAAATACATGCCTGACCCAACACATGTACTCACCTTTGAGGAAATTGAACCGGAACATGATTTGTCTTTTTTTAAGAGCCAGCCAAGATTCTTGATACGGGAGAACAAGTGTTGACAAACCAGAAGACTCATCTTGTAAAATTTCTATGGAGAAACCATAAGATGGAAGAGGCAACGTGGGAACCAGAGAAAATTATAATGAAGAACCACCCAAATCATTTTGTACGTTAGTATTCTAGAAATTTTTAGGATAAAATTATTTAAAGTAGGGAAGAATGTAACACCCCAAGATTCCACGGTACGTTTCCTTTTGAATAATGCAATAGCTTGCATTGTACGCAACTTCGAGATTCTAACACACTGCAACCAATCAAACTAGCTGTTATGAATAGTAATACCGACTTTTTAAAATTTTATAAATTTTATTATTCAAAATGGAATTCATTTTTGATTTCAGAATATTGAAATTATCTTTGGGTTAATTTTTGGAATTTTTATGAAAAATTACAATTTTTGATGAATAGTCAAAAACACTACGTTATTGGTTAAAATTGACATTTTTTAAAGTAATTATTTGTTATATTTAAAGTTTTTTATGGTGAAAATAGATACATAATACATATATAAGTTACATGTAATTCATTGGAGTCATTTTTTTATAAGTTTAGATATATAAAAATTTTATTGAACTTTTACAGTCTTTTACCCACCTCTTAGGAGCATTTTGCAAATTTGCATAAAACATAATTTACGACTTCTGTGAGTTGAATTTCAAAAATCTGAGAGACACAGTTATTATCAGTAATAAAAATTTTATTCAATAAGATGAAAATAGTTTTTGGTGAATAGTAACTTTTGACTTTTACTTACCATGGTTAAAAGTAAATAGGGCAATTAAGGGTAAAAATGATATCATAATTACCGTCACACATGTCTTTATTCAATTGGATAAAATTAATTAGACCAAAAAAAACTTAGGAATAAAATATGATCCCCTTTGGTCCACTTGGATTAGATTAGGACATTTATTATTATTTTATTTATAAAAGAGTTAAAAGTGTTAAATTCAAAGCTTAATAATTAAACAAATTTTAATATAGGGTTTTTCATAAGATATATTTGACTATAAATATTAATTATAAATATAATAATATTTCCTATATTATGGTATTTTATTTATAATTTTTAGACATTAAATAATTTAATTTATTTATGACACAATGATGACGCAGTAATTACCTTATTAATGAAAGATTAAAATAATTGATATTATAAATATCCAAATAAATGTAAATTGAGACTTTTGATTAATTAACAAATTTTTGAGGTTAATGTGACATTTTAGGGTTTATTAAATAATTTTATTAGAAGTAATCATACTATTATGATTTAAAAAAATACCAAATACTAAATAGTGTCAAAATTGACATAATTGAGTGTTTAAAACAAATGCTATATTATTAATTGATATAATATTCCTAAAAATCTAAAATTCAGAAAATGGACTTATGTAAGGTTATATATATTAATTATTAACCACATGGGATTCTATTTTCTTGTTATTGTGTGTTCATTAACCTTATAATATAAAAATACAAAGAGACACAGAAAATGTCAAACTATTTAACTAAGAGTGAAATCTAAACGATATGGTTAATATGATGACCTAATTCAATATAAAACCTATTTTTTAGAGTTTTTCGACCCATCTACACCTTAGAATTTAAATAATTCATTTTGGACCCATTACAAACCAAAAATTATTTTATTGTAAAATAATATTTCAAGCTTTTCCTAAAGTGACCCTCACCTCTCTTATAAATGGGAACATCCACTTTTCTTAATTACACACCTCCAAAGACTTTTTTCTCATCCAAATCCTGCCCAATTATCCTTACAACTTTCTTACCTTAATCCTAGATTCTTTCCTTTGGTCATAAAGCCATCCTAAGGAGCCCATTTGATCAAATAAAATGGAAGAACCCGAAGAATAGGTAAATATTTCATCACCTCTTTCAAGTTCTTTTCTTCTTCCACTTCCTATTCATTGTTGTTTCAATTATAAAATAACATCTCCAATATCTTATATATAATTTGATTTTATTATAAATATTTTACAATGATATTCATTATTCTATCCATCCTTTAAATGAAAAAGTCACCACACATGGGTACGTACGGCTTACCGTCTCCACGTCATGGTGTAGTTTGTTACTAAAACAATTCATTAGTTGGATGGGTATAAAAATGTGTATAAATAATGTAAATAATAAATATAACATGTTATTGATTATTTATATATGATATTACTTCCAATTACATATGATTTCACCATCAATATAATGATATTTTTGCTCATGCGTATGTACAGATTGCCGTATCTACGAACGTGATGAGATTCATTTCCCCCTCATAATAATTCAAGAATAATTTTTATTTTATTATTAAAAATAATTTTTATCAACATAATATCATTCTGTATATGAATCAAATACATATTATCTATAACAACCATGGATTACGTAACCAAGAAAATAAAAGAAAATGAACCAGTTAACACCCGAAATGATGATACTACTGAAATATTATTAACAAAGAAATATTAGGGGATCATATATTATATCATATTTATTTATATATTTCTTTTATAATTTATAAAAATTGTTTTATTATTATACATAAGCTTAACATGCCATCGACTATGGAAAAGTACAAGGAAAGGGTTAATTTCACAATCTCTTTATTATCTGAGGTTGTTTTTACGTAAGTATCTACTAGGACATCTTTATCATCAACATACATGTTTTCTTAAAAAAGTTTTTCAAAACATTTTTACTCTTTACTATAATATGGTTTAAAGTCATTTATACCCTTAATTTACCTTATATGTTTTCAATGGAATCTTTCCGTTGATTTTGAAATGAGGTACTTTAAAAAAATTTCGACAAAATTAATGTAAGAATGTTTTTTTATCTTATAAGGGGGTGCAGATATTTTTCACCATTATAAGATCATAAAATATTAACTTAAAAGCATATAAGAATATTTTAAAAATAAATGTTTTCTTTTATAATTATGTGACTCTTAAAAGGTTTCAAAATAGAAAGAGTTATTTCTTTGAAATAGTTTTCATTTCATCTATGTCAACATCCTTTGATGGATTTTAAACATGTTTAAAGTTGATTGATTATGATACAAATATTTCATATTTTATTGAAGGTTTTGTGATATTATTGACTATGGATGTGTTATTTTTATACCATGTATGGTTTATGGTTAAATTATTGACATTTCGTATGATAGTTTTCATACGAATGTTTATGTTATGTTTCATCCTTTTCATATGAGGAATGTATTGGACTTAGTATGTGATGGGTGAAGCCTGATATAGCTCCTCGATGCATCGGTAGGTCTCATGAGACAATTTGATATGGAATTGGCTAAGGCCTTTCCCATTTTGATATATGGTTTTTCCCGAGGCCTTAATCATTTTTAGATGTCCCATATGAGGCCTTGAAAAAATGTTTCAGAATGTCCAGCATTATACATTACCTTATTATGAAAATATTAATGATGGTTGATGTGGTTATTTTATTAGTTGAATACCCATGACAATGTTTTATTATTTCATTATTTACATAGATCATATTTCGGCCATAAAGTGTTCATTTTTATTATCTGTAAAGGCATGTGTTTTGAATTATTCGCCATGCCTAATGTTTATGTTATCTTCCGCAATATTGATTACCATTAATGAGCATTTGAGCTCACTCCTTTCTTATGTTTGATTTTCCAAGGATATGAAGAAGTTATTTATGAGTGAATTGAAGGCATAATTTACCAGGCTTGAATGTTTCCAATGGAATAAATTGGTGTTGTATTTATTTTCATGTTGTAATGTTAAACTTATGTATATATATTATTTCTAATAATGCTAAACCGATCAGTCTTTCATGACATGATTCATTGTATCATGAAAATGTTATGTAATAAAGCACCGAATCTGGGTCCCGATGAAAGCACAGATACCCCACCTTTAACATGGTCATTTAGTAATTTAACTCTTTATCATTATGGGGTGTCACAATCACACACCTTTAGAGCACAATGTCCTCATTTTGGGCCCTATATCTCATCCTAGGCAGTGCATCGCACTTAAGGCTAGGTACCACCTCTGATACCAAATGTGACAACTGGGTCCTGGTTACAGCACAAACACCCCGCCCTTAACATGGTCGTCGGGTCCTGACTCGGTTGGTACCACCAGTTTCCCCGTAGACACATGGTCCCCACCATAGGGCCCACCCACATGCCTGAACGGGTCATCTGACTACGGATAGTCCCCACAGTCCAACACAAGTCCTTTCCATTGTTCTTTGTCCTCACACACACAGACCCTGGGAAACATCCCAAAAGGTCCCCCATCATGATCACAACTCCAGGCCAAGCACGCTGAACTATGGAATTCCAATCATGTAGGATTCCAAAAAGGATGGTGAACCTTTTTGACATAAGGAATATCATATAGTCATTTAACCCTTTATCATTCTAGGGTGTTACAGAACAACCAAATGTTTTTATCCTTATCAACTATTTTCAATAGTATATTCGATATCATATTTTTGATGGTCTATATCTATCCATTATCCAATACATGATAGAGGTATGAATAATTAAACTTGGTGTCATACTCATAATATAGAATTAATAAATTAGGAGAACAATAATTAGTGTAATTGTCCATCTGTATTGTACGAGGGAAACTAAACACAATGATGATGTTGGAATTCATATAGTTAAAAATATTTTCCCCCTAAATTCTTTGGGGGGTAGAACTTATTCCCACTTGGAGAAGAAGTTGGTTGTAGTAAATATGTACTTGAACTACTGGGTTTTGGAAAGAGGATATGGTCCCACAATTTCCATCCCACATATGGCGAATGATTAGGAGTATTTGGCTTTGTGCAGCAACTCTTGGGGTTGGTGAATGAAGTAGGTATCAAACTAATACGAATTAACCTTTTTGGTGAATTTTTTGCAATATTTTGTCATAGTGGCCCATTAGTACCAAATATTAAAGATTTAATGAGAATTATTGGTCCTTGAATTGTGGGCATAGTAGGATCTAATGTGAACTTCTTTCATGATAGTATCAGTCTCTTCTATATCAATGCACTAGATGATGATTCCATAAAGGCCCCATTTATAGAGTAAATTTCATAGATTCATTCCATAATATAAAACAATGTTAATTGATCATATTTTGATTCTCTATTTCTCAGCTATGTTTTATGGGAGTACTCTATTTTTAAGTTAGTCTATAATGGGTGTCATTCAGCCGGTGGTAAAACCATTTGGTTTGGGTATAGGACTAACTTCACTAGTCTCTTCCATGATGGCTCAAACAAATTGTGAGACTATCTAATGATTTTTAATTCTAATGACTGTTTCATTCCAGTCTGGATCTTCTAGGTCCATGGATTCAACTTTTAAGGTGTCTGGGTGGGTGTTTTGTGAGTAGGGGATGTGATTAAATGTTAGGTAAAAAGAGGATTCTTCCTTTATTCCTCAAACGTGGTTGAGTTGGGGGATTAGCCATTCCATTCTCATGGAAAAATCAACATTGAACTTCTTGATGAATAATTTTAAATCAACCTTTATCTTCAAGTGGATTACTTCCACTTGAAGTGATAGATCCATCTATTTAATGGGATCATGTTATTCTGCTTCATTTTTCATGCACCCTTCTGATAGTAGGAAAAAGTAAAGGTCATACTACCATTTCTAGGGAAATGATCAAGACTCCCAACCCAATTTTTTCAAACCAAGGATCTTTCATCCTCTTCCCTAATAGGGTTCTAGTTGAACCATCAAAATACATCTCTCACATCTAGTTTCCATCTTGAAAGGAGAATATTTCTTCATCAATAAATTCAGTATCAAATGAATACATTTCTTCCAGGGGATAATTTTATATAAAGTCCACTCATACTATGAATTTAATAACATTATGAGGAATGAACAAGATGTATACTTTCTACAGTATGATCACAAACCATGACAGGTTCTTGGTCATCATTGGATGACTAAGACTATATTTGAGTGGGTTGCTCTGAGAGACCAACCATACCTTCTGATGTTGAAGGTAGTGCCTTAGCTTCTAGACTGCAATGATTGGTACTAAAATACTCTTCTCAATATCTGAATAATGAGTCTCCGTATTGAGTATAACATTAATGTGGTAATAATGTTTTTTAATGTTTTAGTCTTTTTTACGGAAGGCACATATTGATCGCACTAGAATGGTCACATATTAAATGATTGATCATCAATAGTTAGGAGAAATTAGAATTGGGGAGGTTAAAAGATATTTATTTAGACCATTGAATGATTTCTTAAAGTGACTATCCCACTAATATTTAATCCCCTTCTTCATCATCCTGGTAAATGGGAATCACTTTCCTGCAAGGTAGGAGATAAATGTACCGATTGTAGGATAGGTTCCCCTGAAGTCACTTAAAAACTATGATGTTATGGGGAGTTGAAATTATAAGGACATACTTTGTCTTCATAGGGTTTACATCAATGAAATAATTCCATATTACGAATTAATGTTGTTTCCCTAAAGTAATGTTGAATGAAAATTTCAAGTGGTTTATTTATAGGATGTGTTATCATAGTAGTAGAAGATGGTTTCATGATTTTACATGTTGGTTGAATTATGTTGAAACATAACCACTATATCATCAATGAATCATTTGAAAAACTCCCCTAGGATGGGTTTTAGGATGTGATGCCTTTCATGATGGTATGTAGTGCTAGAATTAATAAAGGAAAAATGTATTACACAATATCAATATACACACTAGGGGGCCCTAAAGGTGGTATAATTTTAATCTTATAGGGCCATTTGAATTGGATTGTACCATAAATAGACATCCATAAATAAGAGGGCATAATATTTGATTATCACATCAATCAGAGGTTCTGTGATCGAGAGTGGGAAATCATCCTTAAGACAGTGCTAGTTGAAATCTCTGAAATCAATTTTGAATCTCATTTTCCTATTCTAATTCTTGAAAGGTACCATATGATTAAAACATTTCATATATTTCACCTCTATAATGAATTCATACATAATTAAATTTTCAAATTCAGCTTCAATTTTGGTAGCTTGTGTCAGATGTGCCCTCTTGGAGGCCTGCTTATAGCACTGGTGGTCCTCTAGAAATCCCACATTGTCTGTGGCCACCACAAGAGCAAGGGCCAACATTTCTATGTAGTTACATGAGAACATATCCAAATGATTAGTCATAAAATATTCATATACCTATTTTTATTTAGAAGGCTCTGCCACACTGATCAATGTCGTACATGGGTACTCTTATGTACCCATATTTATTTCATTGAGTTTGTCAATAGTGGTAGATAAAGCCTCCTCAAATACTAGAGGGGTGTCCCAAAGGTGAAACTTCTCTTATTATTCTACCTATTCTATAGGGGGAGCATGTAATGGCGCAATATCTCTATCAATTTAATATAAGATAATATTTTTCCATTTAAAAGAATAAACAAATTCCTATGACCTAGTAGACAATGCATGATTTCTTGGAAACTCTTGAGGGGATGGAGTAAGGGATGGAGAAGGAGTGTCTTCTTCCTATTGAAGTGAAAAGACAACCTCTTGTAAATCAACTGATGAATAAGGGGGTTCTCAAAGATCAATGTAAGGAATTAGGGAATTTTCATATGATATTTTACTCTTATATAGAGAGTCATTGACCTTTTCAACACTACCAGAATCAATTTTCATGACTAATATTAGGATTTTAATTGAGTATGCACCTACATTTGAACACATATACTTGACCTGATTGATATGAAACATGGAATCTTTAATGATTTGTTTTAAGGGATTGGTTAGGATCATTTCTAGACTATTTGGGGCTACGAGCCAAGAAACACCATTCACTAAGGGTAGTCTCCCTTCCCTTTAATAGAATCTTGCATCGATATAATGTGACTTAAATGATTTGAACAGGTCCTTAACAACATGAAATGTCCATATTTTTTCCTTAATACAGTATTTGATGCATTGATGTTATGACAAGGGGATTGACACATGTTGATTAAACCAAGTCCTACCTAGTAAGGCAATAAAGGCGATATCCTACAAAAAAATTACGAATTGGATATGAGGTCTCAAAACTGATCCCAAATCTTGATTTGGACCTGTGGTTTTTGATTTATTTTTTCATATCCCTATAGTTTTTGAGCAGGGGGAACTAGGTTATCGTCAATGTATCACATCTAATGATGTGTTCTTACTGGAATGGGATTAACTCCAAATCCATTTTCAATTGAAACCCTTCAATTATCGACACCATTCATTAAACTAGACACATACAAGGGACTAATGTGTCCGTTTATAAGGAAATATTTATCATTATCCATAAAGGAGATAAATTCATGAAATTATACAGGATTATTCTGTTTTTAATAGACCGTGGTAGGATAAAAATCATATTCGAACTTATGGCGGCTTAGAAAACCCTCTACGAGTGCTTCCGTAAATTGTTGTGATAAACTCTTGGAGAGTAGGATTGATAACTTGTAAGGTAATGAGGAAAATTTATTCATGATTTCATACTTCTAGGAAGAATTATTATACACTCCAATGTGTGGAATCTATTTCATCTAATATTTTGGTACTGGAATATTGGAAATATATGGATCTTTCCATAATACTAGATTTAAAGGCGATCCCACTATTAGTGGGTTGGAACAAACAAGCCTACCTACCTGTCGAGGGTGATCCGAAACTTGTACCCCATATGATTGATATTCTAGAATGATCCAATTAGGGTTGATTTTGGAACATGGTGGGGGATTTTCCTATGCTTACTATATTCACTAAAGGTATCTTTTTGTTGATTGGATCCATTAATTGAATATAATTAATGAAAAAAAGATGAAATTCTCATCTGATGAGGTTTTGTATGGATGAAAACTTCTTGTGGTACCATTTATGGGGTTGGGCCCATTGTTTTAAACCTAACTTCACAAGGTTAAAGAGATTCAAAACCATATTTGGACTTATATTAGGTTGTTCTTCTTTTAATTTCTCCCTTCCCTTCTGACTAGGGATGTTTTTGAAAGGATGGAATTTAGAGGATTTTTGTGTAGATATTGTCATTTGTGTTGTAGAAAAAGTGGCTAGGGGCACATTAGGTTACTTCAGATATGCTCTAGAAATACCATGGCTTCTGTTTATTTACTTTTGAGATGTGCAACAATCCAATATTTTTCTATTTTTATAGAACCTTATTGTCACTAATCTTTTTCCTCAAGGGATGTAGCATTAACGTATGATACTTTTGATAGAGGATTTCATAAAAATATTTTCCTTGAGTACACAATTTTTGAAGGATGTATTTGAATATAAATAATTACTCAGTATTGTTCCCCGATATCCTATGGATTGGGAAATAATATTACCAGTCATCGAGTCCTTCTTGGTCAGGGCTTTTGTGCTATGTAAGGTGGAGTACATCGTTTTACTATAGTGGAAATAAAGTATCCACATACATGATCATATATAAATGAATAATATTTTTTTCTCATATCCTTGAATTGATTTTTCCGTAGTCCCATATGTACATCCTAACTAGGTAGGAGTTTTTGTGGATTCCTAGAGTGTGCCCAATGATATATTGATGGATTCGGAGATGAATTTTGTGTAGTGTATAGATAAGGTGTTACAGTTTTGGCCTCTATATTTCACATTCATTTCTCTAGGGATGAAAAAATCATTTGGGGCTTGATCTTAGTTTGGTGTTTGGAATCTTCCATTATTTGAGAAATCATAGTGGGATCACGAAACTCACCCATATATCTTACTGGGATGAGAGATGTTCACAATTCATCATGAAGGTTATATATGATAAGAAAATAATTTCTTATTAATGAAGCCATAGGCTCAGGGAATAAGACATCCCTTCTAACCAAGAAATGAAATTTTAGAACTTCTCATTCTCCAATTGTTTTTAGTTGGCAAGGTAAACGATTGTAGTGTTTTGAAGTATTGAGATAAACTCAAAATGAAATTACTTATGGTGGTCTTCCCATCCCATTATTTATTGATTTTGAAAACAAGTGCACCATACTAAGTATGACCATTACAAGTATTAAAAAAATAATATAAGTTTAACGGCTTATCATTGTGTGGGAGTTCCCATAATGGGATCACAATGGGACATAAAGTATGTCAGATGTTGTTCGAGGTCTCCTAATCCAATGAATATTGGAAATTTATGACTCCTGAAAGTTTGTGGGGGTGGGATGTTAGTCACTCATTCAATGTAAGGTTTCCTCTCCAACGATATTGGTGAGTTCCATTTTATCATAGATCCAAATCAAGCTTCCAATTACTAAATGATGTTTCCAATCCCCAGATGAATATTTTGTTGAAAATGAACATGAACATGGGTAGAAATACGTAGGTCTTGATACACTAGAACTCCCAATATATGTGGTTGATATTTATCCGGGTGCTTATTTGGAAGGTTTTCATGAATCCAATTGAGTTATTTATCTAATTAAGACACATCTTGATATAATTCTATAATCTATTCTGGGAAAACCAATGGTCCATGCACATAGTTGGGTGGAGGTCCTAGACGTACCTCCATCAATGGGGTGAATCTTTATTTTTGAGTTACATCATCTAGAAGTGTAAGTTTGGGAACTTACTATGAAGAATATTCGATAAGGATTCTTTCTTAGACAAATTCCACAGTGAGTCTTTGAAAATAATTCATTTATTTCTCCTACCTAATGATTCATTCCTCAAGTGTAAGGGGTTCAACCTCTTCAGAAAGAGGAATCGAGTTGTATGAAATATTACTTTTAACTTTTTCTTTAATATATGTTCATTAAGGGGAAGTAATGGATTTTTTGAGGGTGGACACAAATTTAGGGAAAGTATCTAGTTCTAGATATACACAAATCCATAATTTTCTTCTATATGGAACACATTCTATGTGGATCCATCTCATCCTTACTCCTCTACGGTTGCATCATTTTCAGTGTCACCTATATGATTGAAGTGGATGCCATTTACTAATGTGTAATTTATCATAAGTTTGTTTTAGTAGAATACTGAGGGCTGTTTTTAACCTTTCCTAGACTTATTTCCTCAATTTTAGTGTCCTATTAGGGTTTCTTAGAGAAGAGTAACTTGGAAGGAACCACCACACAACCTTTCCTTATGAATCTTTTCAAGGGGAAATGAGTCACATGATAAGATGAGCTCTGAGACCCCATTTATTGTTTCCCCCCAAAATGAGAAGAATTATTTCCTTTGAAGTATATTTTGATGTAAAAATTCCCTGTTCCCATGGGATGGGGTTTATACCATTATTTATTTGTGATTCCTTAGTCCAAAATTTTCATCATCAGAGGGGAACATTGTGATAAAAATTCTCCCTTCCCTTGGTACTAGTGTTGGTACAATAATGCGGAGAATGCTGCTAATACCACTTCTCTATTTATCAAGTGCATCCTTTTTCAAGCATGAATGAGGTGAAATTATTTATTCACACATGACCCAACTACTTTCTAGGACATTGGTAGTGCCTGATGACTAGCTTTTGTTAAGAGAGAAGTTGGAGTAATGATACTGGTTGCCTAATTTAAGAGTTTTTCAATAGCATGATTTGGTCGAACCTGACACTTTTGAGATATATTCAAGGATGATTCCTACTAAGTGTGATATATTTCCTAAACATCGATATTTATTAATATAAAACTTTGAGTAAATACATTATCAGATTTCATTTCCGTTGGGTTCAACTGATAGGGGTGTGAGGTAAAATATTAAGATCCATGTTACCCCATCACCAGATATGAAAAATAGTTAGGGAATAAATAATTACATGGAATAATTCATTAAATACATTGAGGAATTTAAATTGAAGATATTTCTTCTACTTCCCTAATCATGGTCACCACACAGATGGAAGTGAATCTATGTCGATTCAATGACAAATATCTCCTAGTGTTTTAACATGGTCTTCAAACCTGTTTTACTGAAAGAACTTGTCTTTCAAAGGGTAGTGTTTTTTAGATATTAGGTAGATGTTATGTATGCACTCGTCTAAAAAATCCTATGGAATGTGTAAATAATAAGAGAATGAGGGCTAAAACATTAAGTAAATATCATTCACATCCAATTGTCCTCTCATGAGCAATGTATCTTTTTGTTCTTCTTCCAAATATTCCTCTACTTGTTCAGCCCAATATGAGTTCTTATTGACTATTTTATCATAGGAAGTTGGGCCGATGGGTGTATCACTTGCATGAGTATGGTCCAAAGGTTTATAGGATTATAATAGATGCCTCGAAGCATTTTCTGATTGATAAAACTATCAAATTTCACGGATATGGTGTATGACATGACAATCCCCATATTTTCAAGCACCCATGAATATGAGGGATTTCCAATATTTGATTCGATAATGGGAGGTATTTTTGTTGAATGATCTTGTGACCACTAGGAGGGATGTCTTGGTTCTTATCAAGAGATGATCTATCATGATCGATCAGATTGTGATCAAAAGAAAATCATTCAATGTAATTATTCTGGGGAGGAACTTTAGAAATGTTGAAATCGATATAGTAGTGAGGGCCTTCATGACTACTACTTCCACATCCATAATTTGGTAATTGACTAGTAGGATCATGATCGCACACTTATAGATGTTTGATGGCCTCAATTACTCTAGAATTCAATAGAGAATGGTCATAAGCATATTCTATAATTTTTAACTACCCCAGGTGGGATTTCATTTTTGAGGATCTCCCATGGGAATAGAGAGTCGTGTGTTGTGAATGGTGATTCCCATACATTAGACTGGGTTTAGATGAATCCCATATTTTTGTTTGTGCATGATGACGAGTTTAGAGAAATTCAGCAAGGATATATGCTTTCACTATAGTGTCTTGCAAAATGGGCTAGTAATCCCTAGCATGAATGGGTATTTTTTCCTAATCCATTTATCCATTTATCATGGAATATTATCTATGAACTTCATTTATGATAACATGGGTGTATGTATTCTTCCGAGTGGCCACCTATTGTGTGGATGAGTCACCCTAATTGAAAAGGCGGGGTAATGGGATAGATTCTTAGATATTTTCATTAATGTGATTAAATATTGGATGGTGTTCATGATGGGGTTAAGAATTGATTTCTGGACTTCCATCATAGCTAGGGTGACATGAGAAACATCCTTAGAGGTAATGGGAATATACACCAATTATGGAATTGAAGCAGGAATACGAGTCTTTCCTAAATTCATAGTCTTGTTATGTCTAATAGGTCCTATAATTCTTATCATATTTTCCGAGATATCATAATATGAGTGAGAAATGATGTGAATCTACTCATTGGTTTCTACCATATTTTTCTGGCGGGCTTGGTATGCACGAGTAGTGATTTAATTCATCCCACAGTTTTCCATCATATTTGACTGATGAGATTGATATGAGTGAGTAAGAATTTTCATATGATCATTGGTTTCCTCCATATTTAATTAATTATATTTATATATATGAGTAGATATTGTCATCTATTCATATTTTTCTACCTTATTTAATTTCCATTATTGATTTTGATGAACATGTATTTTCATATTCTCTTTCGTTTCAATTGTATTTGACTAACATGCTTCATAAGTGCGAGTATGGATTTTCATATGCTCATTTTTTGTTGCCATATTTTCTTGGAAGTCTTGGTATTCATGAGAATGAATATTCATCTTCTCGTATATTTCCCCAATATTTCAATGAAGGGATTGATATGGGTGAGTAAGAATGGGAATTTTCACATTGGTTTCCACTATATTTTAATAAAAAGGTTTGATATGAATTAGAATGGATTTGAATCTAATAATAGTTTTACACAATAATTTACTGAAGGGATTGATATGAATGAGAAGTTATTTTCATATACTCATTGGTGTCCACCATATTTTACTCACATGCTTGATATGCATGAGTATATATTTTCATCTGCTCATTATTTTCAATCATATTTTCATGGAGGGCTTCATTTGTGTGATAATGGATCTGCATCTACTCATTTTCTGCTTCCATATTTAACTAATGGGCTTGATATTAGTGAGTAGGAATTTTAATCTTCATATTGGTTGTCATCATACATGACTTGTGTGCTATTTCAATAGAAACAAGAATAATGTTTTATTCTAGATTGTTTGACCATTTCCCTTTACAGGAATCCTTGGGGGCTTAGGTCTGAAGGAATTTAGTTGGGGCCTATGAGGTGGTTTCCTCTTCGTGGTGAATATTCTTGGACACACATAGTTGGAAGTGAATATTTCGGGTAGGTTCCCTTTTGTGGGACACCTACATTTCTGGGATGAATTCACTGGTCACTAATTCATAAGCCTTCGTATGGTAAGGGGGAACTCATTATCACATTATAGGGTTAGGCTCTTGAAATTGTTTTATATAGCTATTGGGGCCCTCTGGTTTTGGACCCCTGACCATCATTGAGTGTAAGGCTAGTAGGGATTAATAAGATTGAGTGCCTATCAAAAAGCCTCCATGGTTGGGAGAGTAAAATTTTTGAGGTGTTCCTAGATAATACATTCCAAACCTAGTATTAAAGATGCTGGGTGGGTGATAGAATCCTCTACTTTGTCAATGAACCCACTCGTGCTAGAGATTATACACATGTCTACAAGATTTGGTGAGACGCTGTTTGATTGAAGGGAGTTCTAGTGAACATTTCTAGCAATATACATGACAAACACACACAATAATACCTCAACAAAGCAGGATATCCATAAATTAACACATGCACCCTCAATCAATTTTTTGGACCGGCTTTATTTTTGAGATTGAAAGGGTCCTAACGGGTGGGTGACACTATTACCTTTATTATTCATTCACATTATGATCACCATTTTTTCTAAAAAAATCATAGTTCCTATATGATCTATTGTTGGGGGTTTTAATATTTCACAATCATTGTCATCGGGTTCACTATTTTTGTTTTCGAAGAAAATAACGGTTACCCTATATGATTGATTTTATAGGGGTTGAGTAATGAACAATGAATCATTTTGGTTTCACATATTTTTAGTGGATTCCAATAGTTTGTTCATGGATTCAGAAACACCCAATGGTTCCCTTAGTCGAGATGCTTGATGAAATTTCATTCCCAAGGATTTTGGTTGTTGATAAATATTCCAACAATAGTGAAGGACTCCCACTGGTCAAGGGGATGGAAGGATGAGATCATCAAAATCTTTTGGGGGGAAACTATTACTTATTCTGAGAATCTCTTATAGATTTGATTTAATGCATTTTTCTGAATCCACTGTTCATTATTAAGTATGGCATGAGACACAATTGAATTAATGATCAATTATTAAAATGCATGGATCAAGAATCATCTGTAGGTATCCAAAGTTCCCAATTAATGGTTCCTTTCTATATGTGGATAATATTTTCATATATTGATCATAATTAGGAAATTGGGTTTAAGACACATTTTGAGGAGAGAGAGATTTTACTTTCATCTAAGTGGAAGGATGTTTTTTTGACATTGGGATTGAACCCATAATATGGTATCCATATATATAATATTAAATGGAATCAGAACCCACATAGTTCAGTGCCGTATAACAAAAAACAGATACTTCTAAGGTCAGATGATGATGACTAAACCATGAAGCATAACATCATGTGTCAAGGACATGTAGGTGGAAGGCTCCTAGTCACATTTTGGGGTTGGACTCATATCGAGGGGGCCTGAGGGACCTGGAAGAAGTGAGGTATACCAAATAAGGTGTGGTATCCTTGGGAATATAGACCAATATGGTTGGTAATGAAGTGTACCTGGAATGAATATGGCCCTCCAAGTTGGATATGACCCTATTAGAGATGTATCCTATAAAATATTAAGTATAATTTGGGTGTTAGGTTTAGATATTAAGGAGGCTTCTTATGTATCACAGTTAGTCAAGAATCAAATACCAAATAGTTTAGAAGGTTTGGGGCTTACACCTATGGGGGATGACCATAAAGTGTTGCTTCATTGTGAATATATCCCTTTTAAAGGTGTGGTATGTTTTTAGGGATTTAACTGTATAAAAGGCTTGTGTTTCTGCAATCATGAGGACTGTATAGACTCATGTTGATTTAGTGTCTTAGTTAGGGATTACACTATATAATGGGCATATTTTTTAAAGTGTGAGGAAGGTCTTGACTCATAGTGATTTTGATGTTTTGTTGGGGCATACAATCAGAAGGATTCCCATTTTGGTGCATATGGTTAGGGATATAGAAAATAGAAAGATCATTTTTCTTTTGTATGGATGGGGATTATACTGAATGGGTGGCTCGTGTGAGTGAATATGGTTAGGTCATACAACGAATATAAAGCCTATATGAGTGAGTATGGTTGGGGACTATACATAATAAGAGCCATGTTTTTATTTGATCATCATTAGAACATGATCCCTGAAAAGTTATAATCCCATGTGGTTCATGCTCGTTGTGATAAACAAGAGGTAACACATGATCTAGAACTCAACACAATCTCCTTAATATACTAGTGTATAGGGTAGGGGTGACATGAGATAGAAAGGGTTATCATGTTCCCTTATTTAATCATGTTTTCATAACAATAGGGGATGAAAGGAAAGAGGGGTATGACATCTTGCATGAAATACTAGGGGATTACTACATGTGTGATTCCATACTCCCAATTTCATAGTGGATGAATTAAGGATCTACCCCTCACCCTCATCGAAGGGAAAGGTGAGTGGTTCCCCTCATTCTATGAAATAGGGAGGTCCATGTAAGTACCTCCATGTTTGGGACCCTCATTTCCATGGGAATGAACACATGAACACATTTTTAGTATCACCCTATTATGGAGGATACCAATATAGACCTAGTAATATGGGTATATACACACAAGAGGACCCACATATGTGTACAATAATTTGATCATAAACATTGGGGGGCTTTATAAGAGGCATTGGACTAATACTATTATCATGGTTCGCGGGGGAGGGGGAATAATGCTTTGAAATAGGTATATAATATGAACAGGAAATATATACATCATTGAATGCTCCATTCCACATAGCATATTGAAATGTGGGGTGGGGTTCCCTCTGTATAGAATTTTGGTATATGAGCAAGTGGTTCATCCATGCATCCTTTTTATATATGGGTCTATGTGCCTTCAGTGTAGCTTATTTTCTACATGGTTCAGTGTTCTCCCCACATAGCATCTTCATACACGAGGAAGGGATCCCTACACATAGATTTTAAATACATAGGTATATGGGACTCGAATATTCCATCCAATTTATTCTTCATGGAATGGAATCCAAAATGTGTTTTAGGTTTATATATTTCCTAGTAAATTGTTTTTATTCCGTTATCTTATGAATTTGGTTTACTTTCACAGATTCAGTGGATCTATTACTTTCTTATACTTCTCATCCTTGTGTGTATCTCTTGTATTTTTTTTGGTTTCCATCTGGTGTTCTTGTAAAGGAATTGTGGTAACTAACCAAAAAGTCGTCCCTCTATAGTGGGCCATGAACACTTTGTTTCTAGGAGCCCAATTATGGACATCCCGACTAAAAACTTTTCCATTTTTAGGGTATATTCATTTTTGGGGGACATAAACCATCGTATAGATGCAAAAATGGTATGGATTCATTCATGGTAATTTTCCAACATAGATACATTACACAAAAATTTAGATTATTGGATTCTATGTAGAGTGATAGTCTTCATAGAGAGTTTTGTTATGCATACCCAAGCCTTCCTTCATGACTTTGTGTCCATTAAACATTTTTTAAACTCTTATTAGGGTTTATTTTACCCTTAAAATTTTCATGAAAGTATTTTCACCTTCAATGTGGAATTTTTAGGACCAAATAATTAGTCCTTTCTATGCCCTCCTAAAAATCTCATCTTGATTCTTTTACCATATCGACTAAAGAAAGAGACTAATCCTTACCATAGGAGTAGTCAACACCAATGATTTCATCTGGCTGCATACCATGGACAATCATATATCTTAGTATACAAGGGTGAGAGTTTGGATGAACATCTCATATAGTATCTCCTCATCATCATTCATCATTATTTTACCAGGGTTGCACTTTAGCTTTATCCTTTTACAGGTGGTTTGATTCAAATAAACACAAGTAAAAACATAGTCATTTCAACTCCCATTGAGAAAAATATTTTTTGTTCCAATAAAATATAAATAAACATATATATGGAATTGTGTTAAAATTTTAATATGGTTTAATCAACATTTATTTATATCTCAACAAGAAATAAGGGAGGATAATCTTTATTCCATGAACCATTAGATATAGGGAAAATAGATCTTCATAACAAACAGAGGTGAACTCTCCCTTATTCAGACAAATCATCTTCTAGATAAACATTAAAAATAGACTACATTTAGCACACAAATCATTTAAAAATGGTCTTCTGTAGGTTTTTTATCCATAATCTCTTCCAATGAATTCCAAATATCAAAATGTTTATGGTTTGTAGGGGTTTAACATCAATAGTAACCATATTCTCTAACATGGGGGACTCTTAGACCATTATCCCAATTATTCAAAGTGAAGTCACATTATTCATCATTAATGACTATTCAAATCACATATTCATACTCTCTTACTTTGAAAATCTTGTTCATGTAAAAATCAAACCATGTGAAGAGAGAATGGGAAATTATAATCTAAGAACAAATTTTCCATGTTTTAATGTAGATTGGTTCTCTAAATGAAATATCTACTTGTTCTAAAACATTCAACATAAAATTATCTTTTAGATACTAATTCAAATTGAAATATATTCAACTTTGAAAGAATTACTGACTTACATGAATAAGATTTTGATATCTTGGATGATTCAAGAATATCTTCTCTGAAAGATTTCATCATTTTGACAATGAATACTAAGAAGCATGAGTCAAGAAGCTAGGTATTTGAATAATGTTTTGATAAAAAAGATTTGGTACTAGCCAGAATGATGTGTGACGATGATAATTCAAATTTTAAATTTCAATCATTTAGTGATTTAACTGTATTATAACATGTGATAAAGAATACTAAGTATTTAAAATGTTTTTAGACCCTTATTATATAATTTGACCAGAAATAACTTAAAATAACACCTGATTAAATTAGAAAATATATATATTTCATTAAAAATATTAAAACGAATATTAAAATATTTAAAAATAATATAAACAATTATAATCATACCTAATTCATATTTGATATACTTCATTCTCCAATAATTCATAGGCTTTGTAGATATATAAAAAAAATGATGATATGTACAAATGTATTCAAGATTTATATCACCCTTTTGAAAATGATCTCTCAAATAATAATTCCTTAAATAAATATGTCTTTTACCTAAAGGAGATACGTATTTTTAGAATTTTTTAGAACATGTTTTATCACATTTTATAGGGACATGTCTAAATTGATATTATAACTCCTACTTTTGGGAGTATCACTACTTTTAGTGCTATCAAAAAAAAATATTTTAAAATATCATTTGTATATATTATTTCATTCAATATAATTGGTTATTTGTTTTGAAATTTTTTAAATTCAAGAATGTATTTTAAATCACTAATTCAAATAATTTTTCATTCATATTGCATCATTTTAAAACATTAAAAACAAAAATAATTTTTTTTGATGATAAAAAATAATACCATCAATATATAATTGTACAATTAAAACCTCTTTTTAAATATATTTATAAATAAATTCTGGTCATCAAAACCTTTTGTAAAAATATTTGAGATAATAAAAGTGTTCATCCTACCATACCATTCTACAAAATATTATTTTAAAACATACAATTCCATTGTTAATTTAAAAACAATATTTAGAAAATGTGGGTTTTGAAATATTGATTTTTGTTTAAACAATACATCCTTAATATTTGATATAGTTATAAATTCACACTTTAAATCCATTTAATATAGTTTGAAAATAATATGTGTGTCATATGAAATTAGTATTATGATTTCCTTAAGTCCAACTAATACATAAAATATTTCATCATATTTAATACATTCTTCTATACTATATTCTTATGAAACCAATCTATCTTTGTTTCTAATGATTATGCCAGACCCATCAACCAAAACTATGCATATCCACTTAGTGCCAAAATTTTAGTATTCTTTATATTTATCTACTAACTCCAAAATATTATTCCTTTCAAACAGGTTCAATTCTTCATTTATTTTTATTACATAGTGTTTATCATTGAATTCTTAATTCATGTTCTTACGTTCAAACTGTGATAAGAAGTTGTGATGTTCAACCTAATTTGTTGGTGAGGCTCTAGTTTGAGATCCTTTTTCTAGGTAACCTAAAAAAATATGTTGGGGATAGGTTTTAGGGGAATTTTTTTTAAGTACATGATTATTAGGTATTATTGATAATCATTTTTTACTTATCATCCTCAATGTTTTTAATGAAGATTCAGATTCTTATGAATCTATCTCATCAAAGGTGAGATGAACTATTTCATTCATAACATTAGAAATCTTATTAAAGATTATATAATATTTAATATGGGTTTAATAACCATAAAAAATTAATTTATATAATTTTGGTCAAACTTTTCTGGTTATCTCTTTGGTTAATAACATAAAATTCGCAACCAAACACTCTGATGTAATTTAATTTGGGATTTATACCATTCTATAACTCAAAAGGATTATTTTTAAATATAGGTGTTATGATATTTATATTAATTATATTTAAATTTGTTTGAATAGATTCATCCCATAAATATATTGGGTTTTCAAATTCACTAAGTATTTTTTTAGGAATTTCATGAAGAGCCCTAATTGTCTTTTCAACAACCCCATTTTGTTGAGGCATTCAAGGTGCAATGAAAATATGAGTATTAGCATGTTTTGAGTAGATATATTCAAATTAATGACTCCCAAATTCTTATCCATGATCACTTATCAAGGCCTTTATGGTAATTGAAATATGTTTTTCTAATGATTTATCATAGATAGAGAAACATTAAGGAGATTCAATTTTAAAAGAAAGGAAAACACCCTTGTATACCTTGAATAATCATCAACTATATCACAAGACTAAATTTTTCATAGAAAACAAGAATCTATAGATGGTCTGAATAAATATATATGAACCAATTCTATTAGTTTAGAGGTATAAACCTTCTTCTTTCTATTGAATTAGATTTTGGGTTGCATCCACTTTTGATAGGGATTAAACAACTTTTCATTGGGAAATCATTATATTAGTAAAAAAATTTAATAATAATTTTTTACATATATTTATAAGAGAGTGTATATTTCAATGGGATTTTCTCCTATTTGAAATCAAATATTCCCTTTGAAAATCATTCCATCACAAAATTTTTTAGGAAAATAAAAATATAAGTTAACAAAAAAACATTATCATTTGTATAAGTAGTAATTATTAAGGCATTATTATAAAAAAAATTATTATAGATATTATTTTAAAATTTAACATGATAACCATCATCAAATAACTTGGAAATTATTAGAATATAATATTTTAAAACACCTATAAATAAAAAATTTGAAATAAGGACTAAATCAATATTAACAATTTGTCTAAATATAAGGAATTTTCCACTTGAATTTTAACAAAAGGTTATAAACTCACCATCCAAATTTATAATGTTTTTGATATATGATTAGTATTCACTAATATTTCTGGAATATCCTCTATGAAATTACCGTATACTGTTACTTGATCTCATTATTAAATTTTTCTATAATCAATAAATTCATATTGATTTTGGTACCTAGATCTGCAAGGGTCTATATAGTTTAAAAATCAATGATTTTGGAATATAATATTTTTTATAGATTTATTAGAAATAGTTTTAACAAATATAGAAGTAAAAATCTTCTTAGTTTCATAAGAATTCAATTTTTTCATAGTGCTGGTAAAGATTGAGCTAAGAATCAAATTATTCCTATTAATTCTTCTTTGTCTAGGCTGATAAACCATCCCAGTGGTATAAATGGTGTGTTTTTATTAGAATGCATCCTAGTAATGATTTATGTACAATTTTTATATATTAAAAATAAATTTTATGTTACTAATTACACATTTTGTGTTAATTATTTTCTTTTAATAAATGAGCATTTTTTTCCTCCACAGCAAAAATCTGATTTAAAATTAATAGTTAAAGAATTTTTCTTCTTCAAATATTTATATTTATATTTAATTTCATTTAATATTTCTTCCAACATATGATACCATTATTTTAAATCACATTTATTCATTTTAGTGTCGTCAGGAATAAGAGTAGAAATAGAAGGTGCCTCAGAGGTAGTAGAAATAAAGAATTGATTAGATTTTTCATTCATATATTTCATCTTGAATTTGAATAATTGGGGCTATCCTCATATTCAATACATGTAACTATCAATGTTATTATTAATATTTTATGCTTATCTAAATATTTCTTATAGTATATTATCTTTGACAATGAGTTGTTATGTTTCCTTTCCTCTTAAATTCGTAACAAGAGATCTCATTGGATGAAAAATCATTTTTCCAATCTTTCAGGAAAATTCATCTCTTGTAATTTTTTAATTCATATTTATAATTGATAATAAAATTATTTATATTGTATTACATAGTAATAATTTTGGCTAAATGATGCATTCATTCACCAATTTCAGTAATAACTTCACAGCCAGTTGTATAACCATATTTAATATATTTTTTACTATGTTGCTTTGAATGCAACATATTTTTGATTCAATTAATCATCCTCATTGTTTACCTTTATATTTTCTTCGAAATCATAATATTTATAATAATACCATTTACTAGTAATATTTTGATGTCACACGATTCATGGATAGTGACTGAAGTGCCTCTCCATCTATCTGGTTGACATATTTGAATACACATTACTTATTATATGTCTATCATATGTTGTACAAGTGTGATGACATTTTTTATGTTCTCATTGAACCTATAATACATATCAAAAATATAATCATCTATATTTATTTTGAATTTATCATATTTAATAGTATATAAATTCAACTTAATTTCCATTGTATTAGCGGTGCCTTCATGAGGCATAGATAATAAATCCCAAATAAGATACAAGGTATCACCAAAAGATATTTTATTAAATTTATTTTCTCTTAAATCATAAAATAATGTGTTTAAAGATTATATGTTTTTATCATACAATGTTTTAGTTGGAGTATACCATTATTTTTTATCAATTTTTGGTTTCTCATATTTATTTCCAATTGACCCCAAAATATCAAGATCCATACTCTCAAGATAAATTTTAATTTTTATTTTACATTGAACATAGTTTTTTATATTAAAATGAGGATGTAATTTGGTTTCATAACTTTTATACCTAGTATCTATAATTAAATATTTGAAAATATAAATTAGATAGATCTTTCTAATACCACTTGATAAAAATAAATAATTATAAAATTGAAATATTTTTCACTAATATCAAATGTTGGCCCGAGTTGAAAAATAAATACGGGGGTTAAATTGATTTTATAATGAAACGTCTATTTTAAAAAAGATTTAAATTCCAAATTCCCCAATTTATAATATAAACCTTGTTAACTAAAATTATAAAATTATATAATTTTATCTTTTCAAACAACTATGTTGAAGTTCCATCACAACTCAGTTAAAACAATTTTAAAAATATTTTATCTTTTAAAATAGTTTTAATAAAATCAAATACAATGAATAAAAATTAATTTAATGGTAACTATAAATGTATCTTTTTTTATTGGGTGTTAAAAATATATATTTATTTGTTGTGGAAAAAGATGAAAATAAAAATGATAAAAACACAGTGGAAGTAAAAAAGGGTTTCTCTCAAGCCAAGACCAAGACCTCTAAACTTGTATATCACATAATTCCATGAAGTTTATTAAAAATAAACTGATCCATGACTTGGATCGTGTGTTGTTGGAAACTATACTCTGATATTCTACACCACACAAAGCCTCTTCCACTTGTCTGCGGGGGAGAATAAATAGTCAAAAACTTCAAACATACAATCCTAGTTATAGAACCTCTCCAAATGTTCTATGAGGGACAAACAAATAATTAAATGAGAAATATAGTTTCTTGAACTATCTAGTTTAGTATAAAATTTTATACTAAATGATGTACAATATACAACACACATAGCTTATGTTTAAGAAAAACTGTGTAAGGGAAATGAAGAAATTTTACATAGAATATTACATGGTTATGTTGTTATATATAATATTTTTCTCTTGTCTGTGTCTTATTTTGATTTTGAATTGATGGTTGAATACATTTAGATGTTCTTTATTTTGGAATTTTAGTTCATTCTAGAAGATAATTATATATGATCAAAGAACAAATATTTTTTCTATTTTTTTCTTGAAGAGATATGAGTTCTTTTTAACACAAATCATTATGTGTGCCTATATTTTCTTTCGTCATTTGTATTATAAAAAAATAAATCTCCATAAATATCCATTGAAAATTAATTATTGAATATCCTCATAAATTTATAGGAAACATGGGCTCAATAAATGATTCTAACCAAAATTTAATTATTCTTTAAAAAGTGGTTTAATTAATATTTTTAATAATATTATAATACAATACTTATATTTAGACACTTTCATTTTAATGTTTTCATATCTGCATCAACAACCACTTTAATACTTTTAGGTTTCTTTGATAAGTTGTATGGTCAATATTTTTTACCATTGGTCAATCATCTTATCTTATGGTTGATCATCTTATACATATAGTCGATAACCTTATACTTTTGTTTGATCAACCATAACATATTTTGGTTCACCTTCTACATACATTTATTCTAGTAATTGTTTCAAATTTATATTACAAGACACAATCTCTTTATATAGTCTTTCTCTCGATTCATTATTTTTACTGAATTACATAATTCATATATTGTCACCTACATTTTTTCATACTGTCGGTTGATTTCTTATGTATTTTATTCAACTATCTTTTTTCCCAATCCAATATTTTTTGATGATATAGCTACAATTGATCTATATAGTGTGTTATCGATCCAATTTCAATACAGTTGATCCATGCCTTTGTGAAAAGAAAACAAGATCACAATGTTCACTTAGATTAAAAAATTCACGCACTGTGATGATCATACAGTAGATTCAAGTTAGTGAAATTTTCATTATTTTTATATACAATTATACAACATTTATAAAAAATAGAAAAAAAGAGAATTAACATAATCATGATTTATGATGATTAAAATAAGGAATTATTTCACTAAGACAAAAAATAGTAATTTTAAATAAAAATAAATATGTGTATTATAAATAAATTTTATAATGTGAAATTTAAGAGAATAGAAATATTTTAATCATATAAAATAAATATCACTATTAAGAAATCAATAAAAATGTAATCACATTTTAGAAAAAATATATTTTAATGTATTTCTAAAAAATCACAATTTTTATATTTAATATTAAAAATAAAATTCTTATAATTTGTTTTAATAAAAAACTTTTATTTCTAGAATATTCATTTCAAAATTTTCCAACTATACTTTTTTAGTAATTCTTATAAATACATCAATTTTTATGTGAATAGTAAAAATATTATTTTATAAAGATCACATATTTTTTCAAAAAATAATGATGTAATATTGATTTAATAAAATCCAAATTTTTTATTCTAGAAGAAAATAAATTTAAAAATAAAAATTTGTCATTTTAAAAAAATAAACCTAATTTCTTAATCTAAAATGTATTTTCCAAACTATATATCAAAATCATGGCATTAAAATAATAATTCTTTATCATATTCCACTCTCATTTTTATTAAACAAGTTAATTAGGTTTAAATATTTTTTTAAAGTCCTAAAAACATTTAATTTTATTGATATATTATTCAAAAAGTAAACAATATCACTATTTCAAGGTTTACATTGGATATAGTATTTTATTCCATATTTTAAGTCAAAAATACACTTCTCCTCAAGTATAAATAACCCATGAACCATACCTTTGAAAACCAATCCTCCCTTACATAACAAAGTAAAAACAGTAACCAAATAACCTCTCTTAATCCCTATAACATCCATCAGGTAGTTATGGAGTAACAGAACAACATGAGTTCAAGAAGAAAAGATTCATAGAAAAGGAACAACATAAAAAAAAGTAATTTCATTTTAAAATTTTATTTCTTTTTCTTTTTCATATTTCATATCCTCATTTTATTTTCCAACAAAACTATTCTTAAAACAAATAAATAGTAGGATAAATTTTTCTTAATGATTTTAATTTCTAATAAAAACAATATTTTTAATATTCAGGGAAAATATATATCACATACCACCTTATTGGACAATGGCACGTTAATGGTCGGTTAACCAACAACGAGGACAATGTAAATTCATTTATTATCAACACCCTTATATATTATTATAATAAATTATATATAATTTATAAATATTTTATTTCATGTATTCTATGATCGTGGAATTAATATCACTTTTATATAAATGACCCTGAAAAAATAGAGAAATCAAAACCAAAAAGGAGATTTCTAAAGAAAATATTAAATAAAAATGATTCACCTTAAAATGGAAATTATGGAATAGAATTTAATTAATACAATTGATTATGAGTGAAAAAATTAATTTAATTCACTTCTTTGATGTTTTAGTTAAAATAACCTTATTAATTAATAGGTAGAAAAGTGATGATATAATGTGCGATTTAACATAAGGGGATACTCAAACCGAACTCACTCTTTCGTGTTATTTTCAATATCACACTATTCAAAATATGGATATTCTTATTATATCTCTAAAACCACCTTCAAATATTCTCTCCCTTATGTTTTCTTGGATATTCATGTTCTAACATGACAAATAAAATTCCAAGGTCATTTAAACATATTTTCCAAAAAGGATTTAATTTCCAAAACATAAAATCGAATCCTCTTGAAACTATTATTATCACCTCAATAATGATGATGTTTTATTCCAAAATATAACTTACCTTATCCATTTTGGAACTAGATTTGGTTATTCATGAATGTATACTTTATGAAACCTCTATTAAACCCATCCATATATATGTGTGTTTATTTAATAGCTATAATTGTATGAAATTATATGTGGAAGGAACTATTATGATCATTTTATGATATAAAGGTGGACCTAGAATTATATATCCCTCCAATGCATTGGGTAATGCGATATATATTATGATATTATGTGTGTTACGCCTGAATATGATTTTATCATTATTGTTAATTATAATGTTATTATTCTTTTTCATATGTTATGCGTGAACAAGATTATATCTTTGTTCAAAACCATGTGAGTTATTTTATAACATTGTTATAATATTTCATTACTAGGAATATTCCCCATTATATTTCTTTATAATCAATTTACCTCAAGAATATGATAATTATCTTATTTTTATGACATGATTATATTAATAATGCTCAACCATGTACTACTAATTTATGTCCCATATTCCTTCCCTTATTGGGATTTTAGATCACCCCTTTCTTTGATGTATATCATAAGAAGACTATATGTACTAAAGATAATAGGAGTGATTTTATATGGATAAAGAAGAATTATTTAAAAAATTACTATGTTTTATTATGTATAAAAGATTTTTGTGCCTAATTTTTTTAAGGCTCTAAACATTTGGATTGTAGATTGTTTCATTGTAACGTTATTTATTGTAAACAATATGTAATAGTAATTAAAGAAAATATTAGGTCACAATAGTTGGTATTAGAGAATGTTTTAGTTATTTTAGGAATAAGGAATAGAAAATTCTAGTGAAAACTATAAGGATATTTCTACGTATAAATAAACAACCGATGATTTGGTATTGTATAAGAGTGCATGGTTTAGAAGAAATGAAATCCTTCTTCAGATATTAAATGTGGTTGTGTCTATAGAACATTTTTTCCAAAGGGTAATAACCTTGAAAAAGTAATATTGGTAATTGAAGCAATCATCACCCGGTGCATGGAAAAAAGGCCTCATTACACACCATATTTGATACTCATATGCTGATATTCATGTGTTAATCATAAAATCTACACAAAAAATTACAAAGGATAAATAACCAAATTAATTATTCCCCTCATAGTTGGATAAGGATTAAATTACATGATCCGAGAATCATTATTTGAAAAAGGGATAAAAATAGAGGTCCCATAATTTATTACTTCAAAATTAATTCGTATATAATAATGAAATATTTATTTATGATTTTTTTACTTTTTTCATTGAAACCATTTATTTTTTTGAAAATGGTGGGAACTAGGAAAAACTAGACCATCAACTCCTATGAGGGACAATGAAAATATTGTATTAAAAACACCCTTATTATCATTGGAGTAGGAGTTGAAAACAATTTATAGATTCTTACCTTTCTATATCTAGATATAAAAAATAACCAGAATCATGTGGAACATATATCTTCACCAAATATGGAAAAAATTCGTGTTGATAATTTTATTCATAAATGAACACCGAGGTTTAGAATATATTTTGATCAAACTTTCATATAATAGTTGGTTAACCCAATTGAAAATATATTTTTCTCCATTATTCTGAGAAGGAGTGTTTTACATTGTTTGTATATCATTAATATATAGAGGCTTTTAAATGGGGGTTATTGATAAAGAATACCAAGATGGAGGATGAAATTGAATGAATTTAGTGGGCAGAATTTTTAAAGTTATTTATTAAAAAATATTTCCCCAAGATTATCTAAATAAATTAAGAGACAATCCCTAGAGCCAGTGAAAAAGGACGGTGAATCCATCACATATTATGAGGAAACATTCAAAATAATTTGAATATATGGATCATGTTATTTATCAATAAGGACATAAAAATATATAGGTTATTTAGTAGTTTGAAACCATACATATATAATTTTCTAAGAATATAAGACTATGGGAGTAATAAAATATGTATTATGTTCTCTCTATATAGGTATTGTGTTTGAGAATAGTCCATCGTTTTGGTGAAAAGAAATGAAATATAAAGCTCCATGTTAGAGGATCAAATGAAAAATGAGGAAAGATGATTCATCACCCACATGTTAAAAATATTTGACGAAGAGAATTGATAAATTAATAAAATGTATAAGGAAATGCTTCAAGTGTGGTATTTAAGGACACCAAGTTCATAAATATCAAATATACATGAATAAGTTTACCAACATGATAGAGGAATTAAAGGCACCACCCATTGATTAATGCTTCAAATGTAGGGATCATGGGGACTATACAATCTAGTGTAGAAAACATGGGTTTACAAGGGTAATCAACAATATACACTATCAAATCCAAATTATAAAGGGAATATTTATCAAATCCCAACCAATGAGGTGTAGCATAAAATTGAATTCATACAAGTTACATATCAAATTAACTCAAGAAAATATATTTTTTATTCTGGTTCTCTGAATTATATTATATCCTTAATGTTTTCTAGAAATATTGAAACAAAACCCTAGTAACAGAAAGTAGTGTTATCCAAAAAAACACATAGTGGTGCTATCAACGAAACCTAGTTGTTGGAATCATCTCTGGTTAGAAAATATGGGAGGATTATTTTTTTTGAATCTCATAATATATCCCTTACAAGAATTTAATGTTTTGTGAGGCATTGATTGGAACTCGTTATACAGAGCTGACATCAACTAGTGAGAAAAGAAAATCAATTTCAATATTTTGAACCATCCCAATATCATATAAAAATTCAAGTAATATCTGGAATCTCTTTGGAAAATTCATCAATGGTGTGGGTGTGTCTACCCATCAAATAAGAATCACTCACCCAAATGGAAAATCACAAAGAATGTATCAACCATGAGGATATAATAATTTTTTAGAGAATATACTAATATATTTCCCGAAGAGTTACCTAACCTTCCCCCTAGATTGTGTGATAGATTAATCCATAGATATTATACCCTAATCAAGTCCTATCTCAAAATCAAACTTTATGATAACCCAATTCGAACATGAGGACTTAAATAAGTAGCTAAAGAGTATATGAGAAAAGAGTTTATACACCCTAGTTTATCTCAACTGGGTGCACCAGTTCCATTTTTCAAGAAAAAGGACGGATCAATATTACTCTATATCAATTAACAAGAGCTCAACAAGATCACCATAAAGAAAAAGAATCACATGAAAATTATTTCTGAATTATTTAATTAGTAATGCAGATCTAAAAAATCATTAATTGTTTCTTTTCTCTGTTTATCTTTTGAAGAGGGTGATGTAGGATGATATTCATAATTTAGACATTCATATAAGGTATAAACACTATGATTTTATATTTATTCACATTATAATTAATAATGACCCTATAATGTTTATGTATTTAATTAATAGAGTATTTAGAGACTATAGTGAATTGTTTCTAAAGTATTTATAGATGATATTATCATTTACTCCAAGGGAAATGAGGAAAATTAATAGAATCCAAGTATTGTGATTGTGAAATAAAGAAAAGATAAAATGTATGATAAGTTTACCAAGTGTGAATTTTGATAAGATAAAGTCATATTATAAGGGCTTGTGATAAAAATGATGGAATTTATATCGAACCATAAAAAACACAATTAATGAATGGAATACACTCTCACGTGTTCTAAAGAGGCATAGTTTCCATAGAATAGTTGTGTACTACAGATGATTTTTGAGAAAATTTCTATGATTTATTATCTTAATAACTATGTTAACATAGAATGGGGGTAATTATTTCTCGATGGAATAATATGAAGAATTATTTATGGTCCTCGATAATAGGATAATCTATGTTCCTATACTCAAACAACCATCAAGTGGAGATGGTTTTGTTACATTCAGGGATACTTCCAAAAAAGTCTTGGGTCATGCACTAAAGAATAATAATAATGTTATATCATATTCATCATGAAAGTTAAATATCCGCGCACAAAACTACATGATTCTTGATCAGGAGTTAGTAGCGATGGTCTCCATCATGAAGATTTCACTGTGCTACCACTATGTTGAGAAGTGTGACATATATACAGATAAAAAGAATATAAAGTATATATTTACTCAAATATAATTTATCATGCATCATTGAAGATGGTTATATATGACCAATGTCTACGATTACTTTATTCATTGCCATACCAAAAAGGCTAATAATGTAGATGGCGCTATTAGAGGAATAGAAACCACCACTCTATCGAAAATACAGATCGATAAACGTACTATATTAATGGATATAGAAAGGATTAATTTTGAAATAATAAAGGTATGGAATAGATTCTACATTTACCATATGATTTCCAATCCATCTATCCATGAGAAGATGAAATATAAATAAATAAATGATATAGAGATTTAAAAGAAGGTTCAAGCAATAAATGAGAGGAATCTTCCTGAATTCCACATCTATGAAGATGGTTTCAATCGTGTTGGAACTATAATTTTTGTTCTTTCATCACCTAATATAAATAATTTACTATTGGATAATGCACATAAATCGTCATTCTCCATACATCGAAAATGTTTTAAGATATATCGTGATCTTTTAAATCAATTTTTTGGGAAAACATGAAGAAGTTGGTAGTGGATTGTAACTAAATGTTCATTGTATGGCATAATGTTTAATAAGTGTGAATAATGTAAAATGGGATGATGCAACCATTTCCCATAACCACATGTAATGGGAGAAAATGAACATGTATTTTTTCATTGTTCTCTTAAAGATATCCAAAGGAAGAAATTTGATGTGGATTGTGGTTTATTTACTCATTAGGACTTCAAACATTATTTCTTTTAGAAATATTTCTCTCTTGGAAAAAACACTATTATATTTGTGAAGAGAGGGGTGAGTATTTATAAGGAACCAAAGTTGATCACATCTGATCATGATCCAAGGTTTACAGCTAATTATGGAGAATTATTCAACATGATCTAAATACTGAAATGAATTTCAGTATGGACCATCACCCAAAAAATGATTTCAATTCTAACTTTACCATTCAGAAACTCAGGTACTTGTTTAGATCTTACTATATATAATTAATTGGAGGATGAGATCATCATTCCCAATTAGTTGATTTATCATAAAATAATATCTTCTAATGGAGTATTCAAATGTCTCTATTTGAAGCTCTTTTTAGGAAGTGATGTATAAATAATACATGTTGGTATGATTTGGATAATGAAAAATTAATGGACATGATTTTATATAAGATATAATATAAATGGTTAAATAAATAACATATCATATAAAATCTCCTTAGATCCTGCTTAAAATCTATGATGAAAACCCTCGAGGGGACTTGTAGATTGAATTTAGAGAAAAGGTTTTCTTCTGAATATCAACATGGAATAAATTCATTCATTTTATAAAGAATGGGAAACTTATCCCAATGTATATTATCCCATTTGATATTCTTGATCTCATAAGAGTGGTGAAATATCATTTGTCACTTCCACTGAACATGGATCAAGTTCATGAGGTGTTTCACATATATTTTCCAACGACGTATATAATAGATCCCTCACATGTATTTAATATTTAGATAGTAAAACAGGATCATTATCCATCCTTCAAGGAAAATTGGATGTATATATTAGACTGTAGAGAAATATTTATTTTCAATAGGACAACTCACCTTTCAAAAGTGTTGTGGTGGAACCATAAATATAAATAGGTGGTGTGGAATCTAGAGGAAATGATGAATCAAAATTACCATCATATACTCCCAATTAAAAATATGAGTTGAAATTTTAGGTATGAAATTTAAAAAGGGGGGAATAATTTAATGATCTTGAGTTTAGAAGTGATATTTCTTTCTTGAAAAAATATGAGTTATATTATATTATATAGTATTATAAACAAATGACATATAGAGATACCAAAAAAATTTATTTAATTAAAAAGGATCATTACTTCAATCAGAAACTAAACTGAAGAAAATTAAAAAAAACACAATGGTACAAAAAATAGAAAATTAGAAACTATGAATGGGAAAATTTGAATCCTATCAATCTTCTAGAATCATAACCCTAAAAAGAAAACCTATATAAAAATTAAAATATAAGAAAATAAGTAGACATATTAGAAAATGAAAATATTTAACTTTGGGGGGAAATATAGTGAATGTCTAAAGAAAAAATGTATACGTATTTATAGGAGGTAATATGACTGTTGGAATAGTAATAGTACAGTAGGAATATTAAACTAATGGTTCGAAACAATAATTTGATCTCAAAAATAAAAATTTAATATAAATAATATTTATCATTAGTAATATAAGTAAAAATAAATATTATGATTCAATAAAAATAAAGATCATGTTTAGAAACTTAAAGAAATTATAAACACATTTTTAGTATACAATATTTTAATATATTTTATAAAAATCATAATTATAACATTATAAATTAAAATAACCTATCTTAGAAATTTATTTCAAAATGATTTTTTTTAGAATTAGTACATTGAAATTGATCAAGGATGTATTTTTTATGGATATTTTGAAATACATTAATATTTACATGAATAACAAAAATACTCATTCAAATTCAATATGTTTTATGGCATAATGATGATGTAATAATTACTTCATAAATGATAAATTTATTATTTTTACCAAAACAAAATAATAAGAAAATGAATCATTTAAAAATAATAAAAATATTTTCAAAAAAAAATATTATTTTCAAATGTCTAAAATCAAAATTATTCCATTAGAATTACAATTTTTCCATTTTCCCACATTCCTTTTAAATATACATTTGAATTAAATTAATTAAGGGGTTTAAAGTCCTAAAACCATTTTATTTTATTTATATATGATTTATAATTTCAATAATATCACTATTATAGGGTTCACCATGGATATACTATTTTATTAAATTTTTAAACTCAAAAAACATCTCCTTTTAAGAATAAATACCCCCTCATCCCTCCCTTGAAGAAACACTCCACCCTCACTTAAAAAAGCTCAAAATATTCCCAAATACAATTTCATAATCCCCTTATAAACTATAGGGATATTTTAGAGTATCCTAAATCTAATATTTCATGGTGTTAAGGGATGTAAGAAACATTCAACTTTAAGAAAGAGGTTATGTCATTTCGACCATATTTTTTTAAATTTATATCCTCATTATCATTTATAATAATTTTTAAAAAAAATAAATAAACAGTATGATAACATGATCTTAATAATGTTAATGTCCTGTAAAAATTATAATTTTAATATAATAATTCAACATATTTCTCAGACCACCTATTTGGAAAATGTATCATGAACAATCAGTTAACCGTTGATGAGGATGTTTCCAATTATTTTCTTATCTCCAAACTTATGGATGATTGTAATAAATTATATATATCAGAAAATACATGTAATTAAATTTATTTAAATATATTGTAATTAGTGTTGATTATATATAAATGACCTTGAACAAAAGTAAAAAAATCTAAACAAAATAGGTTATTTTGAAATAAAATATGATATCAAAACGTTTCACCTTCAAAAAAGGGATTTATGTAATAGAATTAAATTATTATTATTTATCATGGGGGAAAAATAAACTTAATTCAATTTTACTTCTATTTTCTAACAATCAAACCATTCTTATTCAGGAGGTGGAAAAGAGATGAAATACAGTGGGATTTAAGGTAAGGGGATTCTTCAACTGTACACTTTCTTTTGGTTTATTTTCTATCTCACATTGTTTTAAATATTGTAATTCCTATAATATCAATAAAATTTCATGATATTATGTTTATCCTTTCTTTCTAGTGATATACATGTTTCTACCATTTCAAAAAAAATTCTATTCTATTTACCAGGATTTTTAAAAAAAGAAATCACTTTCTTAATAAATTCATTTAATCCTCATGATCTATTACTTCTCCACTCAAGAATGAGGATGTTTTCTACCAGAAAATAATTTTCGTTATTAATTTGGGAACCCTAATAGTTATTCATTAATTTATTCTTTATATAACCAATCATTTTTCCTGTGTTTATTTCATGACTATGATTGTTTTACAATCTATGTTCCCAATATTATTATATACATTTTATGATGTGATGGGTGGGATGAGAATTATATTACCAAACAATGTTCTGGATAATGTGATATGTCTCATGATATTATGTTTATTATTTTTTAACTAGATTCTTGTTTTGTTCACAATTATTATCATATGATTTATGTACATATGTTATGCATGAACATGATGTTTATTATTATCACCCATGTACTATTGATTAGTGTCTCTTATTCCTCCCCTTACATATCTTTTATATCACCCATTTATTTGATGTATATCCTCAGGATATTAAATTTACATAGGAGAACATGAGATATTTTATGAGGATAATAAAGAATATTTTTTATAATTTTCCAGTTTTATTATGTTCATGTGATGTATAAGCCTAATTTTCCTAACATAATAAACATTGATATCCAAGATTATATCACAATTATTTCGTTTATTATAAGAATTATGTAATAGTAATGTTATAAATAATTGGTTCTCTATAGTCTTTTCCACTTTAAGAAGCATATGGATCACTGAAAAAATTTCTTTAGTAGTATATAGCTCTCATTGTAGGTGATATACGTAATTATATTTTTCATTTTATGGATGCTTCCATATAGGTACCTCACCCACAAAAGGTACATCTTCTTTGACTATGGTGGATCATAGGTTGTTGAATTATTCTACTAATTTAACCTTGGATGGTTCTACTACTATGACTTCTCCCACTCTGTAACGCCCCGACCCTAGTTGCCTAGAGTCGGTGCATTATTACATAACATTGGCATGATCACAAGAAAGATCAAATCTTGAAAGACCGATTGGTTTAGTAGCCTTGGAAACACTAGATATATTCATAAGTTTTACATTACATCATAAAATTAAAAACTACTACAACAACATAATGTCTCCATAATCCACACTACTATCCCCTCATAATATCCCTGCAGGTCATTCATAATTTACTTCTTCACATCCTGGGGAAAAATAAAACATAGAAAAGGGGTGAGCTCAAATGCCCAGTAAGGATAACAATATAGCGGAAACTTTCATAAATAAGAATAAACATTTAAGGCAATGCATTACTAAAACAAAAGCCTTTTAAAATTGAACTTCAACATGGTATGGCAAAAGTAAAATTAAATAATGCCATTTACTTATTCACATGGATATTCTACTAATCGAATAATCACATGCAAAAATCAATAACCACTTTCATAATGTTGGAATGCATAATGCCAGACTATCATAACCACATAGCCAAGGCCTCGTGCCAAGGCTACAAATAAGATTTTGTCAAGGCCTTGTGCCAAGACACTAGTTTGTCTCATGAGACCTACCGATGCATCGAGGAGCTATAGCGGGCTCCACCCGTCACTTATTAAGTCCAATGCATTCCCATATGAAAAGGTTTAAACATAACATAAACATTCGTATTAAAACTAGCATACGAAATGTCAATACTTTCACAATAAACTATGAATGGTATAAAAATAGCACATCCACAGTCAAACATATCACAAAACCTTCAATACAATATAGAAGTTTTGTATCATAATAAATCAACTTCAAATAATCTTAAAATCCATCAAAGGATGTTGACATAGATGAAATCAAAATTCTTTTAAAAGAAATATCTCCTTTTATTTTGAAATCATTTAAGATCCATATAAAATAAAACATTTTCTTTGAAAATATTCTTATAAGCTTGTATGGGAAGCTTCGACGATTTTATAACGGCGGAAAATAACCGCACCCGCCGTATAAGTTAAAAAAACATTCTTACCTCAATTCTGTCGAAAAGGTTAAAAAGGACCTTGTTTTGAAAACGACGGAAAGATTCCTTTATAAACCTCTTATAAAAAGTCAAACAAGGGTATAAATGACTTTAAACCATATTCTTGTAAATAGTAAAAATGTTTTGAAATACATTTCGAAGAAACATGGATGTGGATGATAAAGAGATCCCAGTAGATTATTACGTATAATACAACCTCGGATAATGAAGAGATTGTGAAATAACCCTTACCTTGTACTTTTCCTTGGTTGTGGTAGGTTAACCTCCTATATAATGGTGAAATAATTGTTATTAAATTATACAATAATCATATACATTAATATGATATCATATATGATCTTTTAATATTGATTTGATAATAATATCTTAGTATTATCGTTGTTTCGGGTGTTAACTTACTTGTTTTCTTTCATATGTTTTGTTACGTAAGACATGTTTGTAAAGGATAGGTTGTATATTATTCATATCCAGAATGATATCAAGTCCTTAAACATCATTTTTAAATCATAAAATGATAATTATGCTTTAATGGTTACGATGGAGAATGAATCTCATCGCGTTCGTGGAGACGGTAGTCCGTACGTACGCACGAGCGACAATATCATTCTTTTGATATTAAAATAATATATAAATGGATGGTATATCATATATACAGAATCATTAACATGTTATATTTATTATTTACATGAGTTACACATCATTATTATACCCATCCAAATAATATTATATTGAATAACAATTACACCACGACGTGGAGACGGTAAGCCGTACGTACGCACGTATGGTGACATGTTATTCAAAGGGTGGATAGAATACTGAATATGATTGTACCATATTTATAATAACATCACAGTATATGTGAGATACTGGAGTTATTATTTCAGAATGGTAAGAACAAAGGAAGAAGAAGTGGAAGAAGAAATGAACTTAGAAAAGGGTGGTGAGATCATTACCTCTTCTTCGGGTTCTTCCTTTTGATTTGATCAAAAGGGCTCCTTAGGTTGGCTTTCTGATCAAACTAAGGCCTCTAGGTTGTATTGAGGGATGTTGGGAGAGTATTTGGGCAGAGTTTGGGCGAACCAAAAGGCTTTAGAGGTGTGAAGAAATGAGAAGGAGGAGTGCCCTTTTATAAGAGGGGTGAGGGGCACCTTTGGAAAAGCTAGAAATATTAATTTATAATAAATTCATATTCGGTTTCTAAAGGCTCCAAAGTTGACTATTCAAAGGATGAGGTGAGGATAGGTAGAAAACAACTCATCCAATAGAATTTAGACAGGTTTGGGTACTTATATTAACCTTATCTTTAAGTATTAACTCTAAGTTAATTAGTTTCACTTTTACAATGTCTCTTTGTATTTTTATATAATATGGTTAATAAACTTACTATATACATCCAAGAGACACCCAAGTGGTCCATTAATGATTAACCTATCATAATATAAGTCTCTTGGCCGAACCTTAGATTTTTAGGAATTTAATATCAATTAATAATATAATATTTGTTTTAAGAACTCTTTTATGTCAATTTTGACACTATTCAATAGTTGATTTTTGTGAAACTCATAACAGATTGATTACTTCGAACAAAGTCCATTAAATCAATCCTAATATATCATATTAGCCTAGAAAATTTGTTTAATTCGATAAAAGTTTCATATTATATTTATTTGGGTATTTATAATATCAATTATTTTAATTTTTCACTATTATAGTAATTACTGCATCATCATTGTGTCATAAATAAAATAACTTATTTATTGTCTAAAAATTATAAATAAAATATCATTATGTAGGAAATCTTTTTATCTTTCTAATGAATATTTATAATCGAAAATCCAACATGTATAACCCTATGTAAAAATTGTTCTTCTAAAAGATATATGCTTGTGTCATTTTTGTATTCATTTTAACTTAATTAAAATAAAGTGTCATTATCACTTACAAGTGGATCCATGGGGTCCCAAAATTGACACAAAGATGCCCATGGTCGACCATGTATCAACCAATAGGGTTAAGACACGTTTTAGGGTAATTTTGTATTATTATAATATTATTTTTTTAACCCTTATTTACCGGATTTACCCTTTAACCATGGTAAATAAATTATTTACCGCAGTAATTATTCAAAATGTCTAAAAATAAAAGTTACCTATTTACATAATTTGGACATCCTGATTCCAAATATGGAATCCATTTTCCTAAATTCAAAACACAGAAGTGGCAGAAATTAATTTAAAATTAATTCCCGCTGTTAAAACAAAAAGCGTGTTTTTAAGAGATAATAACTATCAAAAGATTGACACTTGTTTATGTTCGGTTTAATTGTAAAATTATGTCCAATGATAAACATTAAATTGAATGGTAAAAATATATTCTAAATATACTTTAAAACCACTAAAATTCATAATTTATCACTATTAATTATTTTGATTAAAAAAATTGTTTTTAATTAAAATTTAGAAATTTTCACTATTCATCAAAATATGAAAGTTATCCGAAATGTACCAAAATTTCACCCTAGGCTAATTTTGATATTCCGAATCCAAAAATGAAGTCCATTTTGAAATATAGAATATATATGATTTCAAAAATTAGGTATTACTATTCACAACGACTAGTTTAATTAGTTGTGGTGTGTGTTAGAACTCGAGGTTGCGTACAACACACGCTATCGCATTATTCAAAGGGAAACGTACCGTAGAAGCTTGGGGTGTTACACACTCCGATGTTTAAGGATTATCTTTTATGACATAATGAATTACCCAATAATCAAAAATTTCAGACCCCAATATTGTGAACATGCATTGGAGTTGGTGAAGCTTCATGGGTAGATCCTCGAAAGAGGTTAGTGGGACCTACCATAATATGACTCTCCGGACATATCTTCAGATGAACATTGTAAATTCAAGACCTTCCAGTTTGGCCCATAGTAGCTCTTAGAAGGGGAAAGGTACCCAGGTATTATATCTCTCAAATACTGTAGTGACTTGAGTATTTCCCTAGAAGACTTTGTAATATTTCTATGAATATTTTTGAATCCAGATACTAAGTCAGATGAAGATTCCAAGACTAGAAGATTCTTAGTGTGGTGATATAAAAATAATAAATATGTTTTATCACTTACACGTAACATCATTATAAACTTGAAATAACTACTTTGGTGAGTCTAATATCAGAAATATGAGGTCATGGTTGAGTTCAGAGTGCTGTATTTACCCTAGGATGATACATAATTTGTCAGAATTAGGTTCCAGGTCAAAGGCATTTTGGAAGGGTGATATGCAAAGGATATTAATTTAATAAAAATTAAAATAATATCCCCCCTTCGAGAAATGGACTAACCAGGGTTAAATCAAGATGAGTACTAGTTTTCGATCTCTAATATTAGTGAAAATCACTCCTAGAAAGTGGTGCAATGGATTCAAAGGGTGGATTTGAACTCGATGTTTTGGTGTTTCGCCATAAGGAAGAAATATTTAAATTTTATGTCCTGAAACCCATTTATATAATTTTTATGGGGTGTTTAGATCCATTTTATTACTACTAAAGATCTTTTTGGGGTTAATCAATAGTTTTCTATGGAAACAAGGGTGATTTAAAAGGCTCACAAAGAATTCGTATTCAGAATTCTGGATCACGCGACATGTAGTTCAGTGGAACACACTGTATGTTTCTCCCTTTTGGAGAAGAAGATCTTTTGTGAAACATTTTTCATGTAACAGGGTTACACTATGTGTAGTGATTCAATGTCATGTGTGCAAGGGACATGGACAATGTATCCATGTCACGCGACCTAGCTGTGTAGAAATGCATAGGCACTGAAACAAACATGAGGTGGAGTACATGGATATAGGCCGATGACATAGCCCGGGGTCCGTTTATCTAGGACACCCCAATTAGCAGAGGTACATTTCATGTGTGGAGACACTTTCCAATCCATGTGGGGGAATTCATGGTTTGGTTCCTAGGTGAGGTGATATGCATCGTGCACACCATGTACACATTTTGTTGTCTCATATTACCATCCAAGCTGTGTATTATAAGACATTTTTAGGTGTTTGGGTGGGATCAAATTCCATGTGGAACCTAGTACATGTCATGTAACTTTTGTCGGATATATCCTTCAATCACATATTCTTCTTTAGTGCTTGGATGATGGTCTTCATGTAACCTTTCTTAAGAAGTTTTTCACATAGAATGAAAATGTAGAATTTGTGAAGGATTTTGAGATATGACGTTTCTTGATTTGAGAATTATGTAGTAGTAGCATTACATAATTATAGATAATGATGATGGTGGATCACTAGAGATATTTTATGATCGGTAACATTCCATATAATCTCAGGATGATGGTCCTCGAGACTGTTTAGGCTGTTAGAATGGTTCTCATATTTCGTATTAGGTTAGTGGTCCCCAACCTATCGAAGTGTTGCAATGTCGCACCAGAGAAATTTTGTATATCTGTGTGGTTTATTAGAGATATTCTTGGACTCATAATACCTTTTAATACAAGGGTGTGGTTTTCCCTTTCCACTCGAATTAGTTGAGACAAAACTCTCCTAGAGTGGGAACTGGTCCTCTACACGAAGAGTAGTTTCTAATGGGGTTGTCACCCACCTAATAGATCAATGTGTGGGTTCCATTTATTTCTCATTTCATAATAGACAAAGCTACACTATAATTTCAGGGATATATCCTCCCATATTCATTTTGTTGATAGAGTCGGTACCCCCTATATTTCTAGGGTGTCGGTCCCCTATTCATGGATCTGGTACACCCATGTCATACCAGTGTGTAGGTCCTCAATATAAAAATAATTGGAAGAGTTGGTACACCCCTGAGGTTCTAATGTGAGGAAAATATTCCCACAGAGTTAGTACTCACCTATCATATGTGGGTGTGATTCCTCTATATGGAATATGTAGATAGAGTTGGTACTCTCCAATCGTATCAGTGTGCGGTTCCTCTATTTTGAGGTTGGTACTTCCCTATCATGTTTAGGTGTAGTTCCACCATTATGTTTATATAGGTAGAGTTAGTAATCCCCTATAAAAAGGGATTAGGTCCTCTATCTACATAAATTTACTTTTTCATCATTGAATAGTGGTGGGGAGAATGTCCTCCCGGGGAATTAGAGATCCCCCGATTATGGAGTGTAGATACATGGAGTGGGAATGTATGTATATTAGGAATGAAACCTGGTTAGATGTTAGTTCTCTCTCAACCAAGTGAGGTGCGACCCTCTCTATATGGGTGTGAGAGAGGTTTCATAAGATGTTTAGGAGTTAGTACTCTATCTGATGTGCGACTGCAGTGAGATTAAAGTTCCTCCTTTATATCAACATAGATAGGGTTCTATATTTTGAATGGTCTGGGGAAGAGATCACTCAATTGTGTTTAGTGGTGAGGGGTGGACATATCTACATGGGATTCCGTGAAATTACATAGGGTGAAAGACAACAGTGATAAGACATCTGGTACTAGGTGCTAGAGTAGGACCAATAATGTTGTTCACAATAGATATTGTTCTCTCAGATGTACCATCTAGGATTGTAGGATGATTCCCTTTTAGGGTTACGTCATGGACGCACCATCTGGGATGGTAAGAATCACGTAGTGTGTTCTCCATGACTAGGTTTACCTTTTTGCCTCGATTAAGTCATGTGGTGGGATATGAGATCAGGACCTCATGAGACTTGGAGTTTAAGAAGAGTATATCTCGGTGATTTCGTGTTTTCTTACTGTGTTTTCACACCTATTTTTTGGCACAACAGATGGATTGATATGAATAGTCCTGTATAGATGAGGATGGTCGAGATGGATTTTCTCTATCATTTAGGATCCCTCTAGTTGGGATGAGTGGATTATTTCTTTTTAGTTTCACCCTTTTATTTTTGGTGTCTGGGTTTCCTATTGGTTATTGTTATACTCACCCCTAAAAAGGCTTTCCCAACATATTTTGGGTCATTTTAAGACTATATTCCTATCAATGAAGTCCCAAGAGGACCCAAAGTAGGTGGAGATTAGTGAGATGAACTGGCCAATGTGTTTTCCTATGCTTGGCTGTGGATATTTTAAAATGTATCAACTGATTGAAATCTCCTCGATCTGACTAAGTTGGATGATTTTATAGTTTTTGGTAGGTTTATCCCCTGTTACACTTTTAGTACTTCTATTGTACTCTGGTTGTGGGATAGATCCATGTAATCATTTATTTTTTATTTTTATCATCTCATAAATACTGTGTGGATATGTTTTTGGGTTTCTTTTTATAGGTATCATAGGATAATGCCTCAATTTTTTTGACAAGGTTACTCAAAACTAGACACCCACCCCCCCTATTAGAGGCAAGCATGGGCTAGTTATAGATCATGCCCCATTGGTTTAGGTCATGAAAAAGTGGTATTGGAGTGGGTTATACTTTAGGAATGTAGTGAAATAGTTGTCTTGTTATGATCTTGTTTTGGGTTTCATAGATAAAGTGTGAATGTGTTTTAAGTTTTTCTTTTCTGGTAGGCACTCTAGTGTTGCTGTGGCAGCTGACGTATCCGTTCTTTAAGATTCTAATAACCTACTTGTTGAATCCATATATTATGGAATTGGTAACATGGAAATTTTGGTACATGCATTATATAACATTGGATTGTGGGTTTCATGTCCTTATTGATCCACCTACCAAAAAACACACTTTGAACATGGTTTGTATTGATTCTATTTTTGGATTCAACAATGATGACAACCATATGGGGTTCTACAGCTGAATTTTGATAATGATCCACCCATATATGAAACATTAGTGAAGGGAATTGTTCTTGAAGTTGTACCTATGGGTGGTATTCCAATTTTTCTAACAACCATTGAGCAGCAGGTTGTCCTGGAATTTCAGGCTGAGGATGCCTTCAAGATGAGTGTGATGCATGAGTTCCAGACACATTAAACTCTGAGGTATCAAGTTGAGCAAAACCCCTAGAAGCTAATGAATGGCTTGAGGTAGTCACACACATTTTCCCCATTATGTGGACACCTCCCACTCAGATGGTGGTCATAGTAGTGACCCTTCTATAGTGTTCGATCAACGATAGTGTATTTGGATGAAGTGGACCCATGAAAAGGGAATTCTCACTTGGGTAGATTTTGATAGGCTCTTCAAGAATTTTTTTTTCTACATATTGAGATCAGTGAATATTCAAGATCCCCTATAGCTTAAAAAGGATAGCATAACCACATAAGAGTACTCAGTGAGGTTTACAGGCCTATTTTGATACTCCATGTATATGGTTTGAGATCTATTTTTCCGATCACAAAACTTCAATAAGGGACACAAAAGAGACATCCAAGTAGGTACTTCCTTATTATGAATTCCCTCTTACATGAGGGTATTGGAGAGAGATATAGTGTTATAGAGATTACTAGAAGATAGTTAGGAGAAGTGATCTGGTAGTGGTGACCATGAGGCTAATACATCTGCAGTAGTTAGAAGACAAAATTCAATAAGATTAGGGTAAAGGAGGCATAATCATGACGAGACTCAGACACATGGTTCTGTAGTGCAATAGTTTTTCCATGGATCTATTCATCCATATGAGAGTAATTTTTATGCTTGTGATAGATGGTGACATATTTCATGATATTGTCCAACCAACAATTCTTTTGAGAGGAAGATGATTTATGGACCTCCCAGGTATAAGATGATTTTGGATCATGGAGTTTTGTATGTTAGAGGATGTGGAAGAGGAGTGGGGAGGCTATAATGAGGTGAGATATAGTTAGAGATGTTTCCACCACCACCCCCAGGTGGACTGTGCTAGGCTTTGGGAGATGGAGGGCATGGGAGAGGTCAACTGTATGGCACATAGCCCAATAAACCCAAGGCTCTAATGAAGATTAAAGTTACTCTGTTTCATTTCTACTAATTTAGTTATATTAGTATAAATTAGTGTTAGGTACTCTTTTCTAACCACTTCTTTACCAAGTTTATTCAATGGTGACATTGGTCAATAGTAGGACCCTATGTTTTTGTTGTTAGACATAACATTGAAGTTAAGGGAAAAGAAGGATGATTCTGCCACTAAGGGATATTTTTATGATATGAGTAAATTTGTGTGGGTGATTTAGTTCCTCCCAAATAATATTGTTTCAAGGTGTGGTGGACAATTTCCTTTGGAATGTGTGTTTGGGGTGGGGTTTTGTGTTGGTGGTTTGTGGATAGAGGGACTTGTAAGATCATGTGTGAGCACCTGGGAAGCCATTTTTTCTTTGGTACCCTCATGTTCTCAGTGTCAAACTTATTTTTGAGTTTATTGAATAATACATGGTGGAGTTCATCTAGGAGTGGATTAGAAATACTAGGTTTCATCGGTATCTACATTAGGTTTGTGAGGTGGTATACCACTAGAACATTTGGCTACAGATGGACCGAGTTATTAGTATTTTCCACCTATCTCACATGATGAGACACATGAAGTATTTGTTTCATGATTTAGACAAGTAATGAGATGGATTTTGGTTGTGGTTTCTCCTTTGAGGTTCCACAGATTATGTTCTTGTAGGTATCATAAGAACCCTTGGTGAACTTGGGTGCATGGGACTCATAGTTGACACCTCAATTTGTTCTTTATTACTAATATTTCAATTTTTTGGGATGAAAATAGTTATGGTGGTGATTATGTAGTTGCTTGATTTTTTCCTTGAAATAATTTTCAATGTTTCTATGAATATTCCCTAAGATAAGAAGTGAGGTGGTGCAGGATTCCAAGACTCAGAGAGTCTTAGTGTGGTGATATTATAAATATTAAATATATTTTATCACACATACTCGGTTTCTTTAAAAAATGGAATAAATCTTTTGTGGAGTATTATATTTTAAATATGACGTTGTGGTTTAGTTCTTAGCATGGTGTTTACCAAAGGCATGACATAAAATTTTTCAACATCGAGTGATGGGTTAGAGGCATGTTAGTGGGGTGTCAAATGAAGGATATAGATTTAATAAATATTAAATCAATATCCCTCCTCCTTTGGTGAGTTAATGAAATAGAGGAGGAAACCTATCCCAACATTTGGATTGATTTATGAACCATAATGAAACATAGGTTAGGTGGCATTTTCAACCTCCAATCTTGATGGCGATGCCTCCCAGTTCATCATGTAGTAGCTTCCGAGCGCAGATCTAACACCAAAGATCTGATGTTTCCCTATGATGTAGGTCGATTTAAGATTTATGTCTCAATACCCATTGATATATGTAATTTGAGGTTTTAGGATCCCACTTATGACTGTTTTAGATACACAGGGGTCGATCTGTAGGTTTTAGGGGGAAATTCGGGTGATTTGGGTTGCTCGTAGGGGATTCCTATTCGGAATTCCCAACCACATGAAGTGTAGTTCAGTGGAACATTCCATGTGTTTTTCCTGCTCGAGTACAATGATATTTTGGGGACTACACTCCATATAATAGGGTTACACGCCATATGAGAATCCCATATCATGTGGCCATGGGACATGGCCAAGGTGGCCATGTCTTGGGACCTATACATGTGGAAGTACACAACCAGAGACATGGACACAGTGGGAAGTACATAGACCAAAGATGAGGACACTCGGTAGGGACTAGTTATCTGGGACAGGTTGTGTAATAGGGTTACATGCTATTTATGGAGACAAGTCTAGCCAAGATGTGTGGGGTAAGACACAATTGGTTTAATGACCCAAGATTTCATAAATTGAAATTCCTCTTGATCTAATGAAATTTTTATTATGGTTATATTAAATGTGAACTTCATTGATTTATTTTATGTATTTTGAAATACCGTTATGAATTGTGACTATTTCTAATATATCGGTTGAATAGTTAACACATGATTAGTATAAACATAGGGCTTTAACAAATCCAATTTACTCAGACAAAGTTCAACACCCCGAGATTTTACGAGAAATATTATTTTAAATTACTTTGATGTCTTGTGTTGTACGCTAAACCAAATTAGATTGTGATATACACAACACATTATTATCTTACAGTATACACAAACACTATTCTAGGCTTGTGTTGCATGCCAGAGCAACCTTCCTCAATAGCATGTGTTGTATGCAATACCGAGTTTCACTAAACGTGATATTATTATAATATTATTATGAACTAGCCGTTATGAATAGTAATACCCACTTTTTGAAATTTTATAAATTTTATCTTTCAAAATTGACTTCATTTTTGGATTTGGAATTTCGAAATTATCCTAGCGTTAATTTTTGGTATTTTTCAGAAAACTTTCAATTTTTGATGAATAGTTAAAACACTAGGTTACTATTTAAAAACCAACTTTTTATTTAAATAATTATTTACTTTATTTAAATTTATTTTAGGTAAAAATTGATACAAAATACTTATATAAGTTCAATGTAATTCATTGGAGTCATTTTATAATAATTTTAGATATATAAAAAGTTTATTGAACTTTTCACCATCTTTTACCCACCTCCTCGGAGAATTTGAAAATTTATATAAAACATAATTTTACCATTTCTGTGAGTGGAATTTTGAAAATCCAAGAGACATGGTTAATATCAAGGATTAAATTGTGGTTCAATAAGATAAAAATAATTTTTGTTGAATAGTAAATTTTTACTTTTATTTACCACAGTTAAAAGTAAATAGGGTAATTAAGGGTAAAAATGATATTATTATTACCCAAAAACATGTCCTAATTTTATTGGATAAGTTTAATTAGACCAAAAACAACCTTAGGAATAACATATTACCCTTTAGGTCCACTTGGATTAGATTAGGACACTTATTATTATTTTATTTAAAGAATAGTTAAAAGAGTTAAAATCAATGTTTAATAACAAAAAAAAATTTAATATAGGGTTATACATAAGATAAATTCAACTATAAATATTCATTGGAAAGATAAAAATATTTTCTACATAATAGTATTTTATTTATAATTTTTAGAAATTAAATAATTTACTTTATTTATTACACAATGATGATGCAGTAATTACCTTATTAATGAAATATTAACATAATTGATTTTATAAATACCCACATAAATGTAATTTGAGACTTTTTAAAAATTAAACTAATTATTTTGGTTACAATGATATGTTATTATTTATTCAATTAACTTTTTTCAAACTAATCATGCTGTTATGATTTTCCCAAAAATCAATTACCAAATAGTGTCAAAATAGAAATAAAATAGTTTTTAAAACAAATATTATATTATTAACTATTATTCTATTCCTAAAAATCGATGGTTCATCCAAATAATGTAGATAAGGTTATATATTTGAATAATGAGACACTTGGGGTTCTTTTGTCTTGTTATAGTCAGTTCATTAAGCATATAGTGTAAGAAAACAAGTAGACACGGTAAAAGTTAAATTATTTTACTTAGAGTTAAATCTAAATTATAAGGCTAAAATAGTAATATAAACTTGTCTAAAACCTATTGGTTGAGAGTATTTCAACCCACCCCCAATTTATCTTATAAACTAGTCACTTTGGAGACATTATAAACTGAATATGACTTTATTATAAAATAGTATTTTATGTTTTTTTCCTAAAGTACCCCTCTCCCCCTTATAAAAGGTCACCACCTCCCTCTTCTCTTTACACAATTTTGAGCCTTAAAGATCAGCCAAAACCTGTCCAGTTCCCTTATAAACTTCACTAGAAACAGTATAGTGGGTATGGTCTCCAAAATATACCAACCCTAGTTCCCTAAGAGGAAGCTTAAAAGAGGTGCGTCGAAGAAGAGGTAATCTCTTCTACCGATTCTTTCAAGTTTCTTTCCTCTTAAACTTCTTCTTCTTTAGTAGTTTCATTATAAAGTAATAAAATCAGTATCAATAATATACCGATATCTTATTATAAATATTAAACAACCCCATTTCACCATCTTTCTATCCTACGGAAAATGAAATCACCGCGCGTGCGTATGTACTGAATACCGTCTCCACGCCGTGGTGTAATCTGTTTTTCCACCACCACCTTACTTGGATGGGTATAATGGTGTAAATAATAACTATATATGGTTATTATAACATCATTATTATTCTTAGATATTATATCATCCACTCCGATTCCATTCAATATTTATGGGAACGATATCATCACTCGTGCATACATACGGATTACCGTCTCCACGACGCGATGAGATTCATTCTCGATGTTAACCATTCAAGAATGATTATAATGTATATATAATGAATAATAATGAAATATTTGACATAATTAAGCTAATGGATTTATGTTTATATATATATATGTCATCCACTTACTTCCATTAAATGCAATAAGAATGGAAAACAACGTTCATGCGTACGTACGGCCAACCGTCTCCATGAACGGTGAATTTCATTTCATTCATCTATCTATTATATATATATATACTGAATATATATGATATAAAAATCATGATTTACATTATGGAAGTACTTAAATCCCGATATAAATAATAATAATATCAATAACAACAATTCCAAACATGTACGATAAATAAAACGATTTTACACAAAACCCTGCTTTAACATGGACTTTACAAAGGAACAGGTAATATAAGGTCATTAATCAACCATATATGATATCATAACAATAAATATGATTCTGTAATAAGTAAATGACATTATTTAAATCATTATACAAGAGGTTCAGATATGTACGAAGCATATCATACCTAAGGTAAGGGATAATTTTTCAATCTCATTTTTATTTGAGATTGCATATACGTAAGTATTTACTGGGGTTTTATTTTTCATCCATGTCCGTAAAACTGTTTTTCATAAAGTGTTTATTATTATTACATGTATTTTTAAAGTCATTTTTACCCCCCTTTAACTTTTACTTTGTCTTATGGAAGGAATCATTCTTTTGTTTACCATAAGTGGTACTTTTTGACTTTTTCGACAAAGTATGAGAATAATGTTTTTTTAACTCATACAGCCTGAATGGATTTTTATGATTTCATAGAAAATTTTTTACATGAAGCTTCCTTTAAAAGTTTTGAAGTTTATTTTTAATCAACTTCTTTTTGTTTAAAATTGTATGACATTTTAAGAAAGGAAAAATGTTTGTGATGTAGAAAGTACATTTTCCTCAAGAATTGAGTTCAATTGTTTTATCAAAATTATTTTCCATCTAAGATAATTTAGGGTTCTGTTTCTATCGCTATTTTTACATTGATTTGATTATGTTATGATGGAATTATTTTTATGATGTTATTTTATCTTATATGGATTATGATATGATGGAATGATGTTTAAGAATCCCATTTTTATTACATGGGTTATGATATGATTTATGATTTTGTGGTACACATAAGAATGGTTTCATTATGAGATGGGTGAGACATATATCTCCCTCCAAGTAATTGAGTAAAGATTTTTATCTCATGAGATATACATGGATGGAACGGTAAGTTAATCCTGTTCAGTGATACAGGACTGGAAAGGGGAGTGAACTCAATTCAGAAAGGGACTTTGTCCAATAAGATGGTCTTGGAAGTAATGCCTTCGATACTATGGAAATAATATCATGTGCTTAATGGTTTTCCAAAATTAAATTTTTTATTCCGATGTTATTTTATCATGATTGATGTTCCTTTATGATATATGCCTTACGTACATATAAGATTTATGCCTTTTCTCAAGATTTTGATGTTTAGATTTCATGTTCATGTTTTTTCATTTAAATGTTTATGGATTGTTTTATGTCCTATATGTTTACCCTTACTGAGATTTTGAGCTCGCCCTTTTTATTTTTTCTTTTCTCCAGGATATAAAGAAAGGTTTTAGGTAAGAAACTAGAAGTGGAAGATCTTTATGGGAGATGTTAAACATCTTTCAACATGATTTGAAGTCTATGTTCCATGTATCCAAAGATAGTAAACTATTACAGTCCTTGGATGTCAGTTTTTGTTATGTATAAAGTATTCTGCAAATGTAATGTAATGTCTATGTACATCAAGTATGGGTCTCTATAGTTGGTATCAGAGGAAAGGTTTAGTTACCCTTTGGAAACTAGGATGCGAAAACTTTAGTGAGATCACTAGAGATATTTCTAAGGTATGTCTAGGGATGTACCTAAGGATAAGTATAATTATAGGTTATAATCCTAGAATTATGGTATAGATATTATAATTAAACCTACGAAGTTAGTTATTGAAGGTACTCCCCCTTTATTATGTTGTTTTAACTATCATGATTTTTCCTCTAACACTATTATTTTTGGGTTTTAGACAATGGATGGAGCCCAAAGGAACCGTGTAGATCAATGAAATGGACAATGCAATGATTTTCCTTCTAAACAAGCCAATGTTATGGGAGATGGAGTGAAAAATATTATTGATATACTTATAGAATATATGAATCATTATGGACTTCCAAATGAGAAGAGAAGGGAACAATATTCTTTTGAGTCCTTCATGAGGCAACATCAACCTTCTTTTAGTGGGTATTATAATCCAATTGTAGCTGAACAATGGATCAGTACCATTGAAAAGATATTTTCTATACATCGCTATTCAGAACTTGAAAATCGCATTCTGGCTGTTTACTGTTTAGAAGGTGAAACAGACCAGTGGTGGACTCTAATTAAGAATACAATGCCCCAAGATGAAATTTAATCAATGGAATGGGACGAGTTTAAGAACTTGTTTTTTCAGTAAGTACTTCCCTCGTATTCTTTTAACAAAGATAGAAAAGTATTTCCTTGAGCTTAATAAAAAGGATGATGAATTTCTTGGTATGTACAAAACAAATTGGACAGGGCTTGCAAGGTATGCATCTGGCTTTATCATCCATCCTAAAAGTAAAGTTAATGAATTCTTCAGGGGAATAAAACCAAGTCTTTGAACGACATTAGATATAAGAGACTTCAGTAGCTATGATGGAATTGTGCGTTGTGTTATCAAGGAAGAAATAGAAGTTGGTGTTACATTACCATATCATGGTTTTGACAAGAAACGAATGATGGAGTTCAAGGAGAAATCTCAGAACAATGGTGAAAAGAAGATGAATGTTTCTTTATGCTCAATGTGTGGAAAGAAGCATGGTTGAGATTGTCTAAAAGGTACTAGAAAATGTTTTAAGTGTGGAAATGAAGGTCATCTAGAAGATGAGTGTCGAAGTAATGGAAAAAACGTATCTAATGATGTGAATAGAGAAAAGACAATAGAGAACTCTCCACCAACACTTCAATGCTTCAAGTTCATGGAAATGTGGAATTATTCTAATCAATGCCCTAATCCAAGGGTTAATGATGATCGACGTAAGAAACCTCTTAAGGAAAAGGATAAAGGTAAGTAGCTTGCGATCACTATTTGTGATGTTGAGTATGAAAATGATGTTGTGGAATGATTCAATGTTTATGTAATGGGATTTCAAAATAGTATCATGGAATCTCATTTATGGTATTGTGGTATTTTGGAATATCTATTTATTGGTTTTCAAAAATTTTATGGTATCGGTAACCATGAAAAGTGATTGAAATATTTTTGGAAAGAATATGATATGCGAATAATGAAGGGATAAAGAGAAAATAAAATGACCTCATGACTGATATCATGGTTTGAGTATATAGAAATTTTTGGTTTTTGGTATGTGGAAAGAGTTAACCTTTGACATCATTCATGTTTTAACTAATGTTCAATGGGTACTCATGTTTCAAGAGAATAAATGATTGAGGAACTCACATATTTGGAATGTGACCAAAAAGATATATATATCTTATGATTTATGGGCGATAAATGATTTTATTCAATTCTTGGAAGATGACCTTTCAAGTAATCATTTTATTTATACTATGACATTGGACAGAAGTATTTTGGATAAAACAAAAAATTGGAATAGATTAAGTTAGACATCGGATAGTATCGTTTAAAGATAGAATTATTTGTTATGTGATAATTATATATTTTTCGAAAAAGGACAACCCATAGGACGGGCGACAATCTATCTCATCATACAAGGATGCTGGAATCGAACCCACAAACGAAGTGCGACATGCCTTTATCACCTACCACATGCCTACAAAAAGTCCCTAGTTAGTAGAAACTAGTTTTATTTTATTAAGCACTATGATAGATGAAGTATAATTCCATTTTTGGAACCATATATGTTTAATCATACCATAAGATGGACTTATAATTTTTTCTAACCTTATGTTTGAGATAGATGGATTGACCTATCATTCTATAGCATGATCTAATAATAATTCACGGAAGAAAAATTCAACTTAATTTCTTTAAGGGATGAAGTGGAAATTGTTCAAGGCACAAAAAACTGTAATATTGTATCAAAATCACGTAAGTATTTATTTTAATTCAAAAATTATTCAACATTAGGGAAATGATCTTGAAAACAAAAAATGTTGTCCTAGTGCCCTCATATCTGATGAATCAGATGGTACCTTAGATCATAAATAATTTATGACTTTATGATTTTTGGCTTTTTCATAGCCATGTTCTCTACCACTCTTCATCTAAACATGACAGTTATATTTATCATCCATATCCATATTTTCACCAATATTATCCTATGTGGAAACCCAGTGATGAGTTACTTGGGTATCCATTATATTTCTAACACTCCTTTTTAAAATGATGATTTAGTATTCCTTTTTACGATGTGGGTTTCTATGAAAAAAACATTCAAGTAGTAAATGATTTATAACCCCAAAGAATTTCGATGGTGAAATTAATTTTAAGGGGGGTTGAATGTAACACCCTGAGATTTTATGAGAAATATTATTTTTAATTATTTTGATATCTTCTGTTGTATGCTATACCAAGATTAGATTTCACTATACGCAACACCATATTAGCTTACAGTATACGAAAACACTATTCTAGGTTTGTGTTTCATGCTAGAGAAACCTTCCTCGATTGTGTGTGTTGTACGCAATACCGAGTTTCACTAAAAGAGATATTATTATAATATTATTATGAACTAGCCGTTATGAATAGTAATACCCACTTTTTAAAATTTTATTAATTTTATATTTAAAAATGGACTTATTTTTTGGATTTTAAATTTTGAAATTTGCCTATGGTGAATTTTTGGTATTTTTCTGAAAACATTCAATTTTTGATGAATAGTGAATACACCGGGTTACTATTTAAAAATAGTCTTTTTAGTTAATTATATAATTATTTTATTTTAATTTATTTTAGGTCAAAATGTATACATAATACCTATATAAGTTCAATGTAATTCATTGGAGTCAATTTATAATAATTTTAGATATATAAAAATTTCATTGAACTTTTCACCGTCTTTTACCCACCTCTTATGAGAATTTGAAAATTTACATAAAATTTAATTTTACCACTTCTGTGAGTGGAATGTTGAATAGCTGAGAGACACGGTTAATGTAAAGGAGTAAAAAGTGGTTCAATAAGATCCAAACAATTTTTAGTGAATAGTAACTTTTTTACTTTTATTTACCACAGTTAAAAGTAAATAGGGTAATTAAGTGTAAAAATGATATTATTATTACCCTAACACATGTCCTAATTTCATTAGATATGTGTAATTCGACCAAAAACAAACTTAGGAATAAAATATTACCCTTTAGGTACACATGTATTAGATTAGGACACTTATTATTATTTTATTTAAAGAACAGTTAAAAGAGTAAAAATCAAAGTTTAATAAATAAAACATTTTTAATATAAGGTTATACATAATTTAAATTCGACTATAAATATTCATTAAAAATATAAACCTATTTCCTATATAATGGTATTTTATTTATAGTTTTTAGACATTAAATAATTTAATTTATATATGACACAATGATGATTCATTAATTACCTTATTAATGAAATATTAACATAATTGATGTTATTAATACCCAAATAAATGTAATTTGAAACTTTTTGTAGATTCTCATAATTTTTTAGGTTAACATGACATGTTAGTACATATTCAATAATCTTTTTTCTAATTAAGCATGCTGTTATGATCTTCAAAAAAATTAATTTCAAAATAGTGTCAAAATTTACATAAAATAGGATTTAAAAAAAATTATATTATTAATTGTTATTCTATTCCTAAAAATATAAGGTTCGTCCAAATGACTTAGATAAGGTTATATATATAAATAATGAGCCACTTGGGGTTCTTTTTTCTTGTTATGGTAAGTTTATTAACCATATAGTGTAAGAAAACAAGAAGACACGGTAAAAGTTAAATTATTTAACTTAGAGTTAAATCTAAATGATAAGGTTAAAATAGTAACCTAAACTTGTCTACAACCTATTTTTTGATATTATTTATACCTATACCCACTTTATCTTCGAAATAAGTCACTTTGGAGCCATTATAAACATAATATGACTTTATTATAAACTAATATTTTAAATGTTTTCCTAAAGTGCCACTCTCCTCTCTTATAAAAGGGAACCTACTCCCTCTTATCTTTACAAAATTTTGAGCCTTCAAGCTTGGAAAACCCCAGAACATTTCTCTTATCAACTTCCCTAGAAACATAGAGGTTCTGGTCTCCTCAAAATACCAACCCTAGTTCCCTAAGAGGAAGCTTAAAAGAGGTGCGTCGAAGAAGAGGTAATATCGTCTACCGATTATTTCAAGTTTCTTTCTTCTTCAACTTCTTCTTATTTAGTTGTTTCATTATAAAGTAATAAAATAATTATCAATAATATACTTATATTTTATTATAAATATGAAACAACCCCATTTCACCTTCTATCTATCCTACGGAAAACGAAATCACTGCGCGTGCGTACGTATGTAATACCGTCTCCATGCCATGGTGTAATCTATTTTTCCACCACCACCTTACTTGGATGGGTATAATGATGTAAATAATAACTATATATGGTTATTATAACATCATACTGATTCTGAGATATTATATCATCTACTCCAATTCCATTCAATAATTATGGGAATGATATCATCGCTCGTGCGTACATATGGATTATCATATCCACGACGCGATGAGATTTATTTTCCATTTTAACCATTCAAGAATGATTATAAAGTATATATAATGAATAATAATTAAATATATGACATAATGAAGCTACTGTATATATATATATATATATATATGTCATCTACTTACTTCCATTCAAGTCAATAAGGAAAGGAAAACAACGTTCATGCGTACGTACGACCTACCATCTCCATGAACGGTGTATTTCATTTCATTAAAATATCTATTATATATATATATATTGAATATATATGATATTTAAATCATTATTTACATTCTGTAAGTAAGTTAATAATGATATATGTAATAATAATATCAAGAACAACAAGTCCAAACACGTACGATAAATAAAACAATTTTACCCAAGACGCTGCTTTAACATGGAATTTACAAAAGTACAGGTAATATAAAGTCATAAGTGAACCATATATGATATCATAACAATAAATATTATTCTTTAATAAGTAAATGAAATTATTTATAGCATTATACAGGAGGTTTGGATACGTACAAATCATATCAGACCTAAGGTAATGGATAATTTTTCAATCTCATTTTTATTCGAGATTGCTTATACGTAAGTATTTAATGGGGTTATATTTTTCTTCCATGTCCATAAAAATGTTTTCCATAAAGTGTTTAATATTCTTACATATATTTTTAAAGTCATTTTTACCCCTCTTTGACTTTTACTTTGTGTTATGGAAGGAATCTTTCTTTTGGTTACCATACGTGGTACTTTTTTATTTTTCCGACAAAGTATAAGAAGAAAGTTTTTTTAAAATTATACGGAATGAATGGATTTTTATGATTTCATAGAACATTATTTCCATGAAGCATCATTTACAAGTTTTCATGTTTATTTTTAATCAACTTTTTTTAGTTTAAAATTGTATGACATGTTAAGAAAGGAAAAATGTTTTTGAAGTAGAAAGGATATTTTCTTCAAGAATGGAGTTCAAGTGTTTTATCAAAATTATTTTCCATGTAAGATAATATAATGTTCTGTTTCTATCCATATTTTTACATTTATTTGATTATGTTGTGATAGAATTATTTTTATGATGTCCTTTTATCTTATATGGATTATTTTATGATGGAATGATGTTTAAGAATCCCATTTTTATTACATGGGTTATGCAATGATTTATGATTTTTTGGCACACATTAGAATGGTTTCATTATGAGATGGGTGGGACCTATATCTCCCTCCAATTCATTGGGTAATGATTTATATCTAATGAGATAGACATGGCTGGAATGGTAAGTTAATCTGGTTTAGTGATACATGACTGGAATGAGGAGTGAACTCGATTCAGAAAGGGACTCTGTCCACTAAGATGGTCTTGGTTGCAATACCTTAGTTACTATGGAAACCATATCATGTGCTTAATGGTTTTCCACAATTACATGTTTTATTCTCATGATATCTTATCATGATTGATTTCCTTTATGATATATTCCTTATGTACTTACAATATTTATGTCTTTGCTCAAAATTTTGATGTTTATATTTTATGTTCATGTTTTTGTATTCAAATGTTTATGGATTGTTTTATGTTCTCTATTTTTACCCTTATAAGTTTATGTTCCAAGTTTCCAATGACACTAAACTATTACGGTCCTTGGATGTCAGTTTTTTTTATGTATTAAATATTCCACAAAAGTAATGTAATGTATGTGTAAATCAAGTACGAGTCTCTACACAAAGGAAGCAATTTCCTCATCCAATAGACTTTCCCCATACGAAGACCATTACTCTGAGCTGAGAAAGGAGGTGGTGTCATTGGGATTCACTCTTGACTATGCCCAATCTGAGCTTTAACACGTTATGCTTGAGCAGAACCGACTATGGTAGAAGTAAAAGTTAATAGAGATTACCTCCCGAGGGATGTTATCCGAGCCACCCCAAGAGTATGTCACCATCACACACCTTACCCTTCAGTATTATACGGGTGTTATAAGGGTTATGTAACAACACCCTATCACTATGACTATGTTCATTATTTTTGTATAATGAATGTGCATTAATTTTATTATTGTTACTTTATAAATAGTTTTTAAAGAACAAATAGTATTTTTAGTTCATATTCAACTAAGAAATATATTTTTATGAATTAATGGTTTTTTTAATTAAATAATATTTTAATAAATTATTATTATTATTATTATTAAATTACTTTTTATTAAATATAAATGAGCGTATAATTTATTGAGTGAAATTGTAATTTTTATTAAGGTTTGAAAGCAGTTTTGTCAAAACCCATGAATTTTCGATAAATGTCTGATTTTATTTTAAAAGTAAAAATTCATATATTTATAAAATTATTTAAATTAAATGAATATTTTTTTTGTAATTAGGACATCAAAATTATCTAACGGTGATTTTTTCATAATTTTCTAAGAACGTCAAATGTTTGGGTAAAAAATAAATATCATTTAAATATATAATGTGTTTTATGACATCATAATGACTCAATAGTGATGTAATAAAATACTTTAAACATTACGTTTAGCCAATATATGTTTTTACATTAAAATAATGTGATTTTTGATTTGTTTGATTTATTTTACAAAACATTAGTGGACCCTTCTAGGATTATAAAACATTTTATCTTCCTAAATTGTTCTCCTTGAGAGTGTGACTCAACTCCACATAATCAACCCTTTTAATTTAAGAAGTTTGTCCATTGGACATATAAAATATTTTTTTCCACTCCCCTTTGGAAAAACACATGGGAAAAAACCATGGTCTGGTTTTTGGTTTTGATTTGTTTAATGTGTGGTGAACCAAACATAAATAATAAATAATTTCCTCTCTATTCCTATATAAACCCACCCATTCTCCCACTTCCTCTTCACTCAAAGCCTTTGGAGTTCATCCAACCCTGGACCTCCTCTATCAATAATCATTTCATGGTTACCGAAGCTCCCAAGAAGCCTCTCTCAAGACTCTCCAAAGCTTTTGGGATCGCACTTCCAAGTATGGGATTTCTTCTTTTCTCATTTTTTTCCAATTTTCAATAAGTTGTTATGACCTTTTTTTTCAATTAAAAATGATGGGGTATAATTTAACACCTAACCCATACTTCCCTATTTATGTTTAGATGATGTTATAACCCTTTCAATCTCATTAATGCCTCCCATGAACACCCGTTACCATGCAAAAATTCCATGAAGGATTTCTCTCTCATCTTTAACATCTAAGTATTTTTTTGAATTATTCATCTAAATTCCATTATGTTTGTCGGGACATGTATCTATATTACCCCTTACTATCCATTTTATGTTAATATTATGAGACACCCCTTTCTCTCTCATCAAATTTTTTTATGAGTTCTTATTTCACGCTGTTATGCTGTCAAAATTGCACTATGATTTTCCAAGCCAATGTCATTGTGTAGTGAATACCATGACCATTTCCCTATCAATGGTATTCACCTTTATGAAAATTTACGTATTGATTATAATGCTTCATGTATTTATTCCACATCCCTTTATCGTGTAATTTTTTATGATGAATGATTCCATGTTGTATGATCCACGTGGCACACTTATGCATGAAATGAAATGTTTAAGAATGGTGCGCCCTAATAGCGTTCCAATGAATTGGGTAAAGTATAGTATCATGATATGTCATGTGAAATGGGTGTTGAATCATGATAATTCAAGTGAAACAAGGTTTTACACTTTCTTCATATGCAATGAGGGTTTACTCATGCTCCATGTGCAATGGGCCTTGGCTCATGCTAATTCCATGTTAAGTGTTGTTGCCACATTTCCATGTTATGATTAACATGATTTATCAGGAATTTATGTTCATGTTTATATTGTGCTCCATTTATATGACTACTGTCTAACATGTATTTTATTCCTCATGTTATTCCTTGTTAATTCCCTTTCTGGGCTTTATATCTTACCATTTTCTTATGCATATCCTCAGGTTATCCCATGCAATGCTAAGTATGAGGGAATGTAGTGGTCCTGTAAATGAAGTTTTCAATAAAGATGTTGTGTGTTTTATGTTATAAGATATTATGTAATGTTCCTAAGACCCAAATACACTAGACCTCTAGATCTTCCATGTTGTATTAAGTGAAGAGTTTTTGTAATAAATCAAGTTTATGTTTGTAATAAAAGTAGGGTTGTTATAGTTGGTATCAGAGGACATGTTTTGTTATTTTTGTGATTAGGATTAGAAAACCATAGTGAAGACTTAGATAAAAGACTATGTATAATAAAAAAACATTCCTATGTTTTGGTGAGTATTGAGTAAGTGGTTTATCTAGAAAATACATCCCTATCTGGATACGAGTAGGTAGTGGTGGCTCTAGCACAGATGTACCTAGGATGAATGTAACACCCCGAGATTTTATGAAAAATATTCTTTTTAATATTATTGATATCTTGTGTTGTACGCTACACCAAAAGGATCTTGCACTAAACGCATCCCTAACTTGTCTTGCATTACACGCAATCGCGACCTTCCACGATAGCTTGTGTAGTAAGCAATACCGAGTTTCACTAAACAAGATATTATTATAATATTATTATGAACTAGCCGTTATGAATAGTAATACCCACATTTTGAAATTTTATAAATTTCATCATTCAAAATGGACTTCATTTTTGGATTCAAAATATCGAAATTAGCTTAGGGTGAAATTTTGGTACTTTTCGGATAACATTCATATTTCGATGAATAGTGAAAATTACTAAATTTTAATTAAAAACAACTTTTTTAATCAAAATAATTAATAGTGATAAATTATTAATTTTAGTGGTTTTAATGTATATTTAGAATATATTTTTACAATTTAATACAATGTTGTTCATTGGATGTAATTTCACATTTAAACTAGACATAAACAAGTGTCAATCTTTTGATAGTTACTATCTTTTAAGAACACACAATTTGTTTTGACGATGGGAATTAATTTTTAAATTAATTAATGCAACTGATATGTTTTGAATTTGGTAAAATAGACATCATTTTTGAATTCATAATATCAGATATATCTTAGGCCTAATTTTTGGTAATTTTCTGGAAACTTTGATTTTTTGATGAATAGTGAAACTACTAAGTGGTAGTTAGAAAAAACTGAATTTTTCATAAAACTTAATTTTACCGCTTATGTGAGTTGAATTTCAAATATCCGAGAGACACAGTTAATATCAAGGACTAAAATTTGTTTCAATGAGATGAAAATAAAATTGGGTGAATAGTAACTTTTCACTTTTTTTTCCACGGTTAAAAATAAATTGGGTAATTAAGGGTAAAAATGATATTATTATTACCCTAACACATGTCTTAATTCTATTGGATAAGTGTAATTCTGCCAAAAACAACCTTAGGAATAAAATATTACCATTTAGGCCCACTTTGATTAGATTATGACATTTATTATTAATTTATTTAAAGAAGGGTTAAAATAGTTAAAATTAAAGTTTTATAACTAAATCATTTTTAATATAGAGTTATACATAAGATAAATTCGTCTATAAATATTAATTTTAAAGGTAAAAAGATTTCCTACATAATTTTATTTTATTTATAATTTTAGACCTTATATAATTTAATTTATATATAACACAAAGATGATGCAGTAATTATCTTATTAATGAAATATTGACATAATTGATGATATAAATACCCAAATAAATGTAATGTGACACTTTTTATAAATTCCACTAATTGTATGGGTTAATATGAAATATTAGTATTGATGTAGTTAACTTTTTTCGAACTAATCATTCTGTTATGATTTTCACAAAAATCAATTACCAAATAGTGTCAAAATTGACATAAAATAGTTTTTAAAACAAATATTATATTATTAATTGTTATTATATTCATAAAAATCTACGGATCGGCCAAGATACTTATATTATGATTGGTGTATCATTAATGGACCACTTGGGGGTCTCTTGGATGTATATGGTAAGTTTATTAAGTATATAATATAAAAATACAAAGTGACATGGTAAATGTCAATCTAATTAACTAAGAGTTAAAACTAAAAGTTAAGGTTAATATAATGACCTATACTTGTCTAAATTCTATTGGATGAGAGGATTTCGACCCATCCCCACCTTAGCTTTGAAATAACGCAATTTGGAGCTATTAAAAACCAAATATGACTTTATAATAAAATAATATTTTTAGTTATTCCAAAGGTTCCCCTCTCCTCCCTTATAAAAGGGCACCTCCTCCCTCTCCTCCTCACACCAATTGGAGCCTTAAGGCTCGGCCAAACCTGGACAAATTATCTTATCCACTTCCCTAGAAACCTCCTATAGGTCCTGGTCTTCTTAAAAAACCAATTTTAGTACCCTAAAAAGAGGTCTCAAAGAGGTGCTTCAAAGAAGAGGTAATGTTCGTTACCGATTCTTTCAACTTTATTTCTTCTTCTACTTCTTCTTCTTCAGTTGTTTAATTATGAAGTAATAACATCAGTATCACTCATATAGTGATATGTTATTATAAGTATTAAACAGCCCTATTTCACCATCTATCCATCCTACTGAAAATGAAATCACCACGCGTGCGTAAGTATGGAATACCGTATCCACGCCGTGGTGTAATCTATTTTCCACCACCACCTTACTTGGATGTGTATAATGGTGTAAATAATGTCTATATATGATTATTTTAAAATGATATTTATTCTTAAATAGTATACATACACTCCAATACAATTCCATGATCATGGGAATGATATCATCGCTCGTGCGTACGTATGGACTACCCTCTCCACGAACGCGATGATATTCATTTTCCATGATTAACCATTCAAGAATGATTATGAAGTATATATAATAAGTAATCGTGAAATATTTTACATAATAATGCTACTGTATTTATGTATATATATATTTATGTCAACTACTTAATTCCATTCAATACAATAAGGAAACAAAAATAGTGTTCATGCGTACGTACGGCCTACCGTCTCCATGAACGGTGTATTTCCTTCCATTTATCGATCCATTATATATATGTATATTCTGAATTTATTATTATTTATAAATCATGTTTTACATTTTGGATGTATGTAATCATGATCTAAGTAATCATATGAATAATTACAAGTTAAAACATGAACGAAAAATGAAACGATTTTACCCAAAACGCTAATTTAACATGAATTTACAGAAGAACGGGTAATATAAAGTCATAAGTGAAGCATATATGATATAATAACAATGAATAAGATTATTTAATAATTCAATGACATTATTTAAATCATTATACAGGAGTTTTGGATCCATACGAAGCATATCGGACCCAAGGTAAGGGTTAATTTTGTAAATCTCATTTTTATCCGAGATTGCTTATTCATAAGTATTTACTGGGGTTATTTGTATCATCCATGTCCATGTTTTATAAAAGTGTATTCATGTATTTTTAAATTCCTTTTTACCCATTTTGACTTTTACCCCATGGTATGGAGGAAATATTTCTTTTATTTACCCTACAATGTACTTTTTGACTTTTCCGACAAAAATACGAGAAGAATGTTTTTTAACTTATACGGCAAGAACGGATTTTTACGGTTTTATAAAGCCTTATTTTCATGAAGCTTCCTCCAAAAGATTTCTTGACTATTTTTAACAAAATATTTTTCTTTTAAAATTGCATGACATTTTGTGGAAAGAGAATGATTTTGAAGAAGAAAGGATATTTTCCTCAAGAATTCATTTCAAGTGTTTTATCAAAACCATTTTTCATCTAAGATGAAATTATTTAATATGTGTATGTTTCATGTATAATGTCTCTATGATTTACATGGTTTAACATTACTTATTATGAAATGATATCCATTTCTTTTATATGGATTATGTTATGGTGGGATGATGTTTATGAAACCCATTTTATTCGTTGGGTTATTATGAATGATGTATGTTTATTTTGTGGCACAAGTAATAATGATTTCATTATGAGATGGGTGGGACCTATATCTCCCTCCAATGCATTGGGTAAAGATTTTATATCTCATGATATAGACATGGCTGGAACGGTATGTTAATTTGGTTCAGTGTTACTGGTCTGAAACGAGGAGTGAACTCGATTCAGAATGGGACTTTGTCCACTACGATGGTCTTGGCAGATATTCCTTGGCTAGTATGGAAATCATATCATGTGCTTAATGGTTTCCACAATTACATGTTTTATTCCCATGCTATTTTATCATGATTTATGTTCCATTATGATCTATGCCTTATGTACTTCCATGTTTTATGTCGTTGCTCAAGATTTTGATGTTTAAACATTATGTTCATGTTTTTAAGTTGAAATGTATATGGTATGTTTTATTTTATCCATGCTCACCCTTACTGAGCATTTGAGATCACCCTTTTTATGTTTTATATTCCCCTAGGATTAAAAGAAAGGTTTTAGGTAAGGAAACAAAAAGTGGAAGATCTTTATGGGAGATGTTGAAGATCTTTCACCACGATTAGAAGATTATGTTCCAAGTTTCCAAAGACACTAAACTATTACGGTCATTGTGTGTCTGTTTTTGTTATGTATTAAGTATTCCGAAAAAGTAATGTAATGTCCATGTATATTAAGCTTTGGGTCTCTACAGTTGGTATCAGAGGAAAGGTTTAGTCAACCTTTGGAAACTAGGATGTGAGAACTTTAGTGAGATCCCAAGAGATATTTCTAAGGTATGTCTAAGGATGTGCCTAAGGTTAAGTATAAGTATAGGTTATAGTCCTAGAATTACGGTAATGATCTTAGAATTTATCATAAGATGTTAGATATTGAAGATACTCCCCCTTTATTATGTTGTTTTCCCTAGCATGATTTTTTCCTCTCACACTATTCTTTTTGGGTTTTAGACGATGGCTGGAACCCGAAGGAACCGTGTTGATCAATGAAATGGAAATTACAATGATTTTCCTCCTGAACAAACAAATATTATGGGAGATGGAGTGAAAAATTTTATTTATATACTTACACAAGCTACGAATCATTCTGGACTTCCAAATGAGCAGAGAAGGGAACAATATTCTATTGAGTCCTTCATGAGGCAACGCCCACCTTCTTTCAGCGGGTCTTCTGATCCACTTGTTGCTGAACAATGGATCTGTACTACTGAAAAGATATTTTCAGTTCTTCAATGTTCTGAACATGATAAAGTCATCTTAGAAGTATATCGTTTGGAAGGTGAATCTGATCAATGGTGGAATCTTATCAAGAATACGAGGCAAAGAGATGAAATTGAGTCCATGGAATGGGACGAGTTCAAGAACTTATTTTTCAATAAGTACTTCCCTCATATTCTTCAAAAAAATATGGAGAAGGAGTTTCTTGAACTAAAGCAAAAGGATGATGAATCTGTTGGTGTATTCAAAGTGAATTTTACAAGGCTTGCAAGTTATCCATCTGGCTTTATCATCCAACCTGAAAGTAATGTTGATCGATTCTTTAGTGTCTTAAAACCAAATCTTCGAAGGGAATTAGCTATAAGAGACTTCAGTATCTATGAAGAAATTGTGCGTTGTGCTATCAAGGTATAAATGGAAGTTGGTGTTACTTATCCATCTCATAGTCTTGATAAGAAAACGAAAGATGGAGTTCAAGGAGAAATCTCTGAATAATGGGGAAAAGAAGATGAATGTTTCCTTATGCTCAAAGTGTGGAAAGAAGTTTGGATGAGATTCTCTTAAAGGGACAAGAAAATGTTTTAAGTGTGGAAAATAAGGTCATCGAGGAGCTAAGTGTCGAAGTAATGGAAAAAGGGTTTCTAATTATGTGAATAAAGAAAAGTCTGCAGAGAACGCACCACCAACACTTCAATGCTTCAAGTGTAAGGAAATGGGGAATTATGCTAATAAATTCCCTAATCCAAGGGTTAGTGATGATCGACATGAGCAACCACTTAAGGAAAAGGAAAAAGGGAAGTCACATGCGATCACTATTGGCGATGTTGAATATGACAACGATGTGGTGGAATGATTAAGTGTTTATGTAATGGGATTCCAAAATAATTTTGTATATAGTATCGTGGAATATTGGAATATTTATGTATTGGTCTATTGTGGGTTTTAATAATTTTATGTTACCAGTAACCATGAAAGGTGATTGAGATATTTTTTGAAAACAGATGATATGCGAATAATGAAGGGATAATGAGAAAATGAAATGTTTGACAGTATTCATGAGCTCGTGACTGATATAAGGAAATAGTTATATCATGGTTTGAGGTTTTGGTATGTGAAAAGAGTTAAATTTTGACAGCACTCTTATTTTCACTAAGGTTCAATGGGTATTCATTCTTCAAGAGAATACATGATTAAGGTATTCACATGTTTGTAATTTGACCACTAAGATATATCGTATGATATATGGGGGATAAATGATGGCATTCACGTGATTGTTATATGACATTTCAAGTAATCATTTTCTTTATACTATGAGTTTGGACCGAAGTGTTTTAGATAAGCCTAAAGATTGGAATAGATTATGTTTGACATAATTTAGTATTGTTTATGGATATAACTTTTTTGATATTATTAATGGGATGTTATAGTAATGTAGTTTTAGAAAAAGGATAACCTACAGGACAGGCGACAACCCATCGCGTCGGACAAGGCTGTGGGAATCAAACCCACAACCGATGTGCGACTGGCCTTTATCGCCTACCACTAGCCTACAGGAAGTCCCTGTTTAATAGAATCTAGATTTATTATATTAAGCAGTATGATATATGAAGTATAAGTCCATTTTAGGAACTATATATGATTAATCTCCCCATAGTTGGACTTATGTATATTTGATAACTTTTGCTAACTTTTTTTTGAAACAGATGGAATGACCCATCATTCTATCACATGATCTGTTAACACTTCGCGAATAACAAATTCAACTTCATTTCATTAAAATATAAAGTGGAAATTGTTCAAATCATGAACAACAGTGAGATTTTACCAAAATCAAGCAAGTATTTCTTCTAATTCATAATTTTCAACTTTAGGGAAATGATATTGAAAACCAAAAATGTTGTCCTGGTGCTCTTATATCCGATGAATCAAATGGTACCTTAGATCATCAAAAATTTATGGCTTTGTGATTGAAGGATTTTTCATAGCCATGTTCTCTACCACTCTCCATCAGAACCTAATGGTTAGATTTTGCTTCCATATCCATATTTTCACCTATGTTCTCCTACGTGGAAACCCAATGATGAGTTAATTTGGGTAACAGTTACATTTCATAATTTAGTTTTTAAAAGGCAAGTTTTGGTATTCCTTTTTAAGATGAGGGTTTCTATTAAAGAATCTTCAAGTAGTAAACCATTTATAACCCCGATGAATTTCGAAGGCGAAATTCATTTTAAGGGGGGTAGAATGTAACACCCCGAGATTTTATGAAAAATATTCTTTTTAATATTATTGATGTCTTGTGTTGTATGCTACACCAAAAAAAGCTTTCACTACACGCATCATTGACTTGGATTGCATTACACGCAATCACGACCTTCCACGATAGCGTGTGTAGTAAGCAATACCGAGTTTCACTAAACGAGATATTATTATAATATTATTATGAACTAGCCGTTATGAATAGTACTACCCACTTTTTGAAATTTTATAAATTTTATCATTAAAAATGGACTTCATTTTTGGATTTGGAATATCGAAATTGGCTTAGGGTGAAATTTTGGAACTTTTCGGATAACTTTCATATTCCGATGAATAGTGAAAATTACTAAAATTTAATTAAAAACAAATTTTTTAATCAAAATAATTAATAGTGATAAATTATTAATTTGAGTGGTTTTAAAGTATATTTATTATATATTTTTACAATTTAATACAATGTTGTTAATTGGATGTAATTTCACATTTAAACCAGACATGAACAAGTGTCAATCTTTTGATAGTTATTATCTCTTAAGAACACGCTATTTGTTTTGATAACGGGAGTTAATTTTTAAATTAATTAATGCAACTGATATTTTTTGAATTTGGTAAAATAGAAATCATTTTTGAATTCATAATATCAGATATATCATAGGCCTAATTTTTGGTAATTTTCTGGAAACTTTCATTTTTTGATGAATAGTTAAACCACTAAGTGGTAGTTAAAAAAATTAATTTTTCATAAAACATAATTTTACCACTTCTGTGAGTGGAATTTAAAATATCCGAGAGACACGATTAATATCAAGGACTAAAATGTGGTTCAATGAGATGAAAATAATTTTTGGTGAATAGTAACTTTTTACGTTTTTTACCACGGTTAAAAATAAATAGGGTAATTAAGGGTAAAAATGATATTATTATTACCATAAAACATGTCCTAATTATATTGGATAAGTGTAATTCGGCCAAAAAAAACCTTAGGAATAAAATATGACCATTTAGGCCCACTTGGATCAGATTAGGACATTTATTATTAATTTATTTAAAGAAGGGTTAAAATAGTTAAAATCAATGTTTAATAACTAAATCATTTTTAATATTGGGTTATAAATAAGATAAATTAGACTATAAATATTCATTTGAAATATAACAAGATTTCTTACATAATGGTATTTTATTTCTAATTTGTAGACATTAAATAATTTAATTTATATATAACACAAAGATGATGCAGTAATTATCTTATTAATGAAATATTGACATAATTGATGTTATAAATACCCAAATAAATGTAATTTGAGTGTTTTTATGAATTCCACTAATTTTATAGGTTAATATGACATATCAGTATTGATTTAGTTATCTGTGTTTGAACTAATCATTCTGTTATGATTTTCCCAAAAATCAATTACCCAAATAGTGTCAAAATTGACATAAAATAGTTTTTAAAACAAATATTATATTATTAATTGTTATTATATTCCAAAAAATCTACGGTTCGGCCAAGATACTTATATCATGATAGTTGTATCATTAAGGTACCACTTTAGGGTCTCTTGGATGTATATGGTAAGTTTATTAAGTATATAATATAAAAATACAAAGTGACATGGTAAATGTCAATCTAATTAACTAAGAGTTAAAACTAAAAGTTAAGGTTAATATAATGACCTAAACTTGTCTAAATTCAATTGGATGATAGGATTTTGACCCATAGCCCCCTTAGCTTCAAAATAACGCAATTTGGAGCTACTAAAAACCGAATATGACTTTATCATAAAATAATATTTTTGTTATTCCAAAGGTGCCCCTCTCCTCCCTTATACAAGGGAACCTCCTCCCTCTCCTCCTCACACCAATTTGAGCTTTCATGCTCAGGAAAACCCTACCAAATTCTCTTATAAACTTCCCTATAAACAACCTAGAGGTCCTGGTCTTCTTAAAAGACTAATTTTAGTGCCCTAAAAGGAGGTCTCAAAGAGGTACTTCAAAGAAGAGGTAATGTCCGTTACCGATTCTTTCAACTTTATTTCTTCTTCTACTTCCTCTTATTTAGTTGTTTCGTTATGAAGTAATAACATCAGTATCACTGACATAATGATATGTTATTATAAGTATGAAAGAACCCTATTTCACCATCCATCCATCCTACTGAAAATGAAATCACTGCGCGTGCGTACGTACGGAATACCGTCTCCACACCGTGGTGTAATCTATTTTCCATAACCACCTTACTTGGATGGGTATAATGGTGTAAATAATAACCATATATGATTATTGTAAAATTATATTGATTCTGAAATAGTATAAATACACTTCAATACAATTCCATGATCATGGGAATGATATCATCGCTCGTGTGTACGTACGGACTACCGTCTCCACGAACGCGATGAGATTCATTTTCCATGATTAACCATTCAAGAATGATTATAAAGTATATATAATAAGTAATCATGAAATATATGACATAATAATGCTACTGTATTTATGTATATATATATTTATGTCATCTACTTAATTCCATTCAATACAATAAGGAAACGAAAACAGCGTTCATGGGTACGTACGACCTACCGTCTCCATGAACAGTGTATTTCTTTCCATTTATCGATCCATTATATATATGTATATTCTGAATGTATATTATATATAAATAATTTTTTACATTCTGGATGTATGTAATCATGATCTAAGTAATCATATGAATAATTACAAGTTAAAACACGAACAAAAAATGAAACGTTTTTACCCAAAATGCTACTTTAACATGAATTTTCAAAAGAACGGGTATCATAAAGTCATAAGTGAACCATATATGATATAATAACAATGAATATGATTCTTTAAAAAGTCAATGACAATATTTAAATCATTATACAGGAGGTTCGGATCCATACAAAGCATATCAAACCCAAGGTAAGGGATAATTTTGCAAATCTCATTTTTATCCGAGATTGCTTATTCGTAAATATTTACTGGGGTTATTGGTATCATACATGTCCATGTTTTATAAAAGTGTATTCATGTATGTTTAATTTCCTTTTTACCCATTTTGACTTTTACCCATGGTATGGAAGGAATCTGTCTTTTATTTACCCTACAAGGTACTTTTTGACTTTTCCGACAAAAGTACAAGAAGAATGTTTTTTTAACTTATACGGAAAGAATGGATTTTTACGGTTTTATAAAGCCTTATTTTCATGAAGCTTCCTCCAAATGATTTCATGACTGCTTTTAACAAAATCCTTTTCTTTTCAAATTGCCTGACATTTTGTGGATAGAGAATGATTTTGAATAAGAAAGGATATTTTCCTCAATAATTCATTTAAAGTGTTTTATCAAAACCATTTTTCATCTAAGATGATATTATTCCATATGTGTATGTTTCAAGTATAACGACTCTATGATTTACATGGTTTCAATTTCCTTATTATGAAATGATATCCATTTCTTTTATATGGATTATGTTATGATGGGATGATGTTTATGAAACCCATTTTATTCGTTGGGTTATTATGAATGATGTATTTTTATTTTGTGGCACAAGTAAGAATGATTTCATTATGAGATGGGTGGGACCTATATCTCCCTCCAATTCATTGGGTAAAGATTTTATATCTCATGAGATAGACATGGATGGAATGGTAAGTTAATCCGTTTCAGTCTTACAGGACTGAAACGAAGAGCGAACTTGATTCAGAATGGGACTTTGTCCACTAACATGGTCATGGCAGCAATGCCTTGGCTACTATGGAAATCATATCATGTGCTTAATGGTTTCCACAATTGCATGTTTTATTCCCATGCTATTTTATCATGATTTATGTTCCATTATGATCTATGCCTTATGTACTTCCATGTTTTATGTCGTTGCTCAAGATTTTGATGTTTAAACATTATGTTCATGTTTTTAAGTTCAAATCTATGTGGTATGTTTTATTTTATCCATGCTCACCCTTACTGAGCATTTGAGCTCACCCTTTTTATGTTTTATTTTCCCACAGGATTAAAAGAAAGGTTTTAGGTATGGAAACAGAAAGTGGAAGATATTTATGGGAGATGTTGAAGATCTTTCACCACGATTAGAAGATTACGTTCCAAGTTTCCAAAGACACTAAACTATTACACTCTTTCTGTGTCTGTTATTGTTATGTATTAAGTATCCCGCAAAAGTAATGTAAGGTCCATGTACGTCAAGCTTCGAGTCTCTACAGTTTGTATCATAGGAAAGGTTTAGTCAACCTTTGGAAACTAGGATGCGATAACTTTAGTGAGATCCCTAGAGATATTTGTAAGGTATGTCTAGGGATATCCATAAGGTTAAGTATAAGTATAGGTTATAGTCCTATAATTACAGTAACGATCATTGAATTAAACATAAGATTTTAGATATTGAAGGTACTCCCCCTTTATTATGTTGTTTTCCCTAGCATGATATTTGCATCTCACACTATTCTTTTTGGGTTTTAGATGATGGCTGGAACCCGAAGGAACCGTGTTGATTAATGCAATGGAAAATGCAATGATTGTACTCCTGAACAATCAAATTTTATGGGAGATGGAGTGAACGATATTATTGCTATAATTACACAAGCTATGAATCGTTCTGGACTTCCAAATGAGTAGAGAAGGGAACAATATTCTATTGAGTCTTTCATGAGGAAACGTCCACCTTCTTTTAGTGGGTCTTCTGATCCACTTGTTGCTGAACAATGGATCAGTAGTACTGAAAAGATATTTTTAGTTCTTCAATGTTTTGAACATGATAAAGTCATCTTAGTAGTATATCGTTTGGAAGGTGAAGCTGATCAATGGTGGAATCGTATCCAGAATACGAGGCCAAGAGATGAAATTGAGTCCATGTAATGGGATGAGTTCAAGAACTTATTTTTCAATAAATACTTCCCTCATATTATTTGAACAAAGATGGAGAAGGAGTTTCTTGAACTAAAGCAAAAGGATGATGAATCTATTGGTGTATACGAAGCGAATTTTACAAGGCTTGCAAGGTATGAATCTGGCTTTATCATCCAACCTGAAAGTAAAGTTGATCAATTCTTCAGTGGCTTAAAACCAAATCTTTTAAGGGCATTAACTATAAGAGACTTTAGTAGCTTTGAAGAAATAGTGTGTTGGGCTATCAAGGTAGAAATGGAAGTTGGTGTTACTTATCCATCTCATAGTATTGACAAGAAAACAAAAGATGGAGTTCAAGGAGAAATCTCAGAATAATGGTGAAAAGAAGATGAATGTTTCCTTATGCTCAAAGTGTGGAAAGAAGCATAGAGGAGATTGTCTTAAAGGGACTAGAAAATGTTTTAAGTGTGGAAAAGAAGGTTATCGAGAAGCTGAGTGTTGAAGTAATGAAAAAAGGGTTTCTAATGATGTGAATAATGAAAAGACTGCAGAGAACGCACCACCAACACTTCAATGCCTCAAGTGCAAGGAAATAGGGCATTATGCTAATAAATTACCTAATCCAAGGGTTAGTGATGATCGACATGAGCAACCACATAAGGGAAAGGACAAAGGGAATTCAAATGCGATCATTATTGGCGATGTTGAATATGAAAATGATGTGGTGGAATGATTAAGTGTTTATGTAATGGGATTCTAAAATAATGTTGTATATAGTATCGTGGAATATTGGAATATTTATGTATTGGTCTATTGTGGTTTTCAATAATTTTATGATATCGGTAACCATGGAAAGTGATTGATATATTTTTGGAAAACAGATGATATGCACATAATTAAGGGATAAGGAGAAAATGAGATGTTTGACAGTATTCATGATCTCGTGACTGATATAAGGAAATAGTTATATCATGGTTTGAGGTTTTGGTATGTGAAAAGAGTTAACTTTTGACAGCACTCTTGTTTTCACTAAGGTTCAATGGGTATAAATTCTTCAAGAGAATACATGATTAAGGTATTCACATGTTTTTAATTTGACCACCAAGATATATATTATGATATATGGGGGATAAATGATGGCATTCATGTGATTGTTATATGAAATTTCAAGTAATCATTTTCTTTATACTATGAGCTTGGACTGAAGTATTTTAGATAAGCCTAAATATTGGAATAGATTATGTTGGACATAATTTATTATTGTTTATGGATAGAACTTTTTCTATATTATTGATGGGATTTCATAGTAATGTAGTGTTAGAAAAAGGACAACCTGCAGGACAGGCGACAACCCATCGTGTCGGACAAGGCTGTGGGAATCGAACCCACAACCGAAGTGCGACTTGCCTTTATCACCTACCACTGGCCTACAGGAAGTCCCTGTTTATTAGAAACTAGTTTTATTATATTAAGAACTATGATATATGAAGTATAAGTCCATTTTAGGAACCATATATGATTAATCTCACCAGAGATGGACTTATGTATATTTGATAACTTTTGCTAACCTTTTTTTTGAAACAGATGGAATGAACCATCATTCTATCACATGATCTATTAACACTTCACAAATAAACAATTCAACTTCATTTCATTAAGATATGACGTGGAAATTGTTCAAAGCACGAACAACAGTGAGATTGTACCAAAATCAAGCAAGTATTTCTTCTAATTCAAAATTTTCATCTTTAGGGAAATGATATTGAAAACCAAAAATTTTGTCCTGGTGCTCTTATATCCGATGAATCAAATGGTACCTTAGATAATCAAAAATTTATGGCTTTGTGATTGATGGCTTTTTCATAGCCATGTTCTCTACCACTCTCCATCAGAACTTGATGGTTAGATTTTTCTTCCATATCCATATTTTCACCTATGTTCTCCTACGTGGAAACCCAGTGATGAGTTAATTTGGGTAACAGTTATATTTCATACTTTAGTTTTTAAAGCCAAGTTTTGGTATTCCTTTTTACGATTTGGGTTTATATTAAAGAAACTTTCATGTAGTAAACCATTTATAACCCCGACAAATTTTGAGGGAAAAATTAATTTTAAGGGGGGTAGAATTTAACACCCTGAGATTTTATGAAAAATATTATTTTTAATATTATTGATGTGTTGTGATGTACGCTACACCAAAAGGAGCCTACACTATACACATCCCTAACTTGGCTTGCATTACACGAAATCGCGACCTTCCACGATAGCGTGTGTAGTAAGCAATACCGAGTTTCACTAAACAACGATATGCTATTAAAATATTGTTAAAACTAGCCGTTATGAATAGTAATAACAACTTTTTGAAATTTTTTACATTTTATTTTTCAAAATGGACTTCATTTTTAGATTCAGAATATCGAAATTAGGTTATGGTAAAATTTTGGTACTTTTCAGATAACTTTCATATTCTGATGAATAGTGAAAATTACTAAATTTTAATCAAAAACAACCTTTTTAATTGAAATAATTAATAGTGATAAATTATTAATTTGAGTGGTTTTAAAGTATATTTAGAATATATTTTTACAATTTAATACAATGTTGTTCATTGCATGTAATTTCACATTTAAACCAGACATAAAAAAGTGTAAATCTTTTGATAGTTATTATCTCTTATGAACACACTAATTGTTTTTACGACTGGAATTAATTTTTAAATTAATTAATGCAACTGATATGTTTTTCATTTGGTAAAATAGACATCATTTTTTAATTCATAATATTAGATATATCTTAGGCCTAATTTTTGGTAATTTTCTGGAAACTTTCATTTTTTGATGAATAGTGAAACCACTAAGTGGTAGTTAAAAAAACTGAATTTTTCATAAAACATAATTTTACCACTTCTGTGAGTGGAATTTAAAATATAAAAGAGACATGGTTAATATCAATGACTAAAATGTGGTTCAATGAGATGAAAATAATTTTTGGTGAATAGTAACTGTTTACTTTTTTTACCACGGTTAAAAATGAATAGGGTAATTAAAGGGTAAAAATGATATTATTATTACCCAAACACATGTCCTAATTCTATTTTATAAGTATAATTCGGCAAAAAACAACCTTAGGAATAAATTATGACCATTTAGGCCCACTTGGATTAGATTAGGACATTTATTATTAATTTATTTAAAGAAGGGTTAAAATAGTTAAAATCAAAGTTTAATAACTATATCATTTTTAATATAGGGTTATACATAAGATAAATTCAACTATAAATATTAATTTTAAATCTAAAGAGATTTCCTACATAATGGAATTTTATTTATAATTTTTAGACATTATATTGTTTAATTTATATATAACAGAAAGATGATGTAGTAATTATCTTAATAATGAAATATTGACATAATTTATGTTATAAATACACAAATAAAAGTAATTTGAGACTTTTTATGAATTCCACTAATTTTAGAGGTTAATATGACATATTATTATTGTGTTAGTTCACTTTTTTTGATCTAATCATTCTGTTATGATTTTCAAAAAAAAAACAATTACCAAATAGTGTCAAAATTGACAAAAAATAGTTTTTAAAACAAATATTATATTATTAATTGTTATTATATTCCTAAAAATATATGGTTCGGACAAGATACTTATATCATGATAGGGGTATCATTAATGGACCACTTGTGGGTCTCTTGGATTTATATGGTAAGTTTATTAAGTATATAATATAAAAATACAAAGTGACATGGTAAATGTCAATCTAATTAACTAAGAGTTAAAACTAAACGTTAAGGTTAATATAATGAAATATACTTGTCTAAATTAAATTACATGAGAGTATTTAGACCCATACCCACCTTAGCTTCGAAATAACTCAATTACTAGCTATTAAAAACCGAATATGACTATATAATAAAATAATATTTTTAGTTATTCCAAAGGTGCCCCTCTCCTCCCTTATAAAAGGGCACCTCCTCCCTCTCATCCTCACACCAATTTTATCCTTCACGCCCGGCCAAACCCTGCCAAATTATCTTCTCCACTTCCCTAGAAACATCCTAGAGGTCATGGGATTCTTAAAAGACCAATTTTAGTTCCCTAAAAGGAGGTCTCAAAGAGGTGCTTCAAAGAAGAGGTAATGTCCGTTACCGATTCTTTCAACTTTATTTCTTCTTCAACTTCATCTTATTTAGTTGTTTAATTATGAAGTAATAACTTAAGTATAACTAACATACTGATATGTTATTATATGTATTAAACAACCATATTTCACCATCTATCCATCCTACTGAAAATGAAATCACCGCGCGTGCATACGTACGGAATACCGTCTCCATGCCGTGGTGTAATCTATTTTCCACCACCACCTTACATGGATGGGTATAATGGTGTAAATAATGAATATATATGATTATTGTAAAATTATATTGATTCTGAAATAGTATAAATACACTCCACAACAATTCCTTGATCATGGGATTGATATCATCTCTCGTGCGTACGTACGGACTACCGTCTCCACGAACGCGATGAGATTTATTTTCCATGATTAACCATTCAAGAATGATTATAAAGTATATATAATAAGTAATAATGAAATATATGACATAATAATTCTACTGTTTTTATGTATATATATATTTATTTCATCTATTTAATTCCATTCAATACAATAAGGAAACAAAAACAACGTTCATGCGTACGTACGGCCTACCGTCTCCATGAACGGTGTATTTATTTCCATTTATCGATCCATTATATATATGTATATTATGAATTTATATTATATATAAATAATGTTTTACATTCTAGATGTAAGTAATCATGATCTAAGTAATCATATGAAAAATTACAAGTTAAAACACGAATGACAAATGAAATGATTTTACCCAAAACGCTACTTTAACATGAATTTACAAAAGAACGGGTAATATAAATTCATAAGTGAACCATATATGATATAATAACAATGAATATGATTCTTTAATAATTAAATGAAATTATTTAAATCATTATACAGGAGGTTCGGATCGATATGAAGCATATCATACCCAAGGTAAGGGTTAATTTTTCAAATCACATTTTTATCCGAGATTGCTTATTCGTAAGTATTTACTGGGGTTATTGGTATCATCCATGCCATGTTTTATAAAAGTGTATTCATGTATGTTTAAAGTTCTTTTTACCCATTTTGAATTTTACCCCATGGTATGGAAGGAATCTTTCTTTTATTTACCCTACAAGGTACTTTTTGACTTTTCCGACAAAAGTACGAGAAGAATGTTTTTTTAACTTATACGGCAAGAACGGATTTTTATGGTTTTATAAAGCCTTATTTTCATGAAGAATACTACAAAAGATTTCATGACTATTTATAAAAAAATCCTTTTCTTTTAAAATTGCATGAAATTTTGTGTAAAGAGAATGATTTTGAAGAAGAAAGGATATTTTCCTCAATAATTCATTTCAAGTGTTTTATCAAAACTATTTTTCATTTAAGATGAACTTATTTCATATGTGTATGTTTCAAGTATAATGTCTCTATGATTTACATTGTTTCAAATTCCTTATTATGAAATGATATCTATTTCTTTTATATGGATTATGTTATGATGAGATGATGTTTATGAAATCCATTTTATTCGTTAGGTTATTATGAATGATGTATGTTTATTTTGTGGCACAACTAAGAATGATTTCATTTTGAGATGGGTGAGACCTATATCTCTCTCCAATGAATTGGGTAAATATTTTATATCTAATGAGATAGACATGGCTGGAACGGTAAGTTAATCCGGTTCAGTGTTACAGGACTGTAACAAGGAGTGAACTCGATTCAGAATGGGACTTTGTCCACTAAGATGGTCTTGGCAGCAATGACTTGGCTACTATGGAAATCATATCATGTGATTAATGGTTTCCATGATTACATGTTTTATTCCAATGCTATTTTATCATGATTTATGTTCCATTATGGTCTATGCCTTATGTACTTCTATTTTTTATGTCGTTTCTCAAGATTTTGATGTTTAAAAATTATGTTCATGTTTTTAAGTTCAAATGTATATGGTATGTTTTATTTTATCCATGATCACCCTTACTGAGCATTTTAGCTCACCCTTTTTATGTTTTATTTTCCCCCAAGATTAAAATAATTGTTTTAGGTAAGGAAACAAATAGTGGAATATCTTTATGGGAGATGTTGAAGATCTTTCACCACGATTAAAAGATTACGTTCCAAGTTTCAAAAGACACTAAACTATTACGATCCTTGGTGTATGTTTTTTTTATGTATTATGTATTCCTCAAAAGTAATGTAATGTCCATGTACATCAAGATTCGGGTCTCTACAATGAAAACCCTGACAAGGAGTTTCGGGCTTGACCTGGGGTATCCTGGTATATGACAACAAGCCTTGCTACCCTTTTGGTTACGACACTCCCGGGGGATATTAATTGGTAAATTCACAAGCTTAGTATGAACCATTAATAAGGGAAAATTTTTTAAGAATATATGTCAGAAAGTATATCAAGGATAATATAGATTGATGCCTATAGATTCATGTGTTAAAGAAATAAAAACCAAAAATTTGAAGAAGCGATGTGGGAATTAGGGGATGTGATGAAGCAGATTACCCACGTTTGTTTTAGAGTGGGAAAATAAAAATTATAGTGAGATATTTCTTAAGGGTTTGGATTGTAACGACCCAAACATTTATTAATGGAAATTCTTGTTGATCTAATTGAATGTTTATTATGGTTATATAAAATGTGAACTTCATTGGTTTTTCATTTCTGGATTTTAAAACACTGTTATGAATTGTGCCTTTTCCAATATAGTCATTGAATTGAAATCACATGATTGGTATAAATATAGGACTTTAACAAATCCAATTTACTTAGGGAAAAGAAGCAATTGCCTCATCCAATAGATTTTCCCTATACGAAGCCCATTTTTCGATGCTCGGAAAGGATGTGGTGTTATTGGGATTCGTTCTTGACCAATACCAAGCCGAGCGTCAACACATTAAGTTTGAGTGCAACTGACTATATGAGAAGAGGAAGTTAAAAGAGATTACCAACTGAGTGATGTTATGTGAGCCACCCTAAGAGTCTGCCACCATGGCACACCTTACCTTTCTGTCTCATGCGGGTGTTATAAGGGGTTATGTAACTAGACCCTATCATTATGAAAATGTACATTATTTTTTTATAAAGAATGTGCATTAATTTTATTATTGTTACTTTGTAAATAGTTTTTAAACCAGAAATAGTATTTTTATTAATATTCAACTAAGATATCTATTTTGATGAATTAATGGATTTTTAAATTAAATAATATTTTAATAACATAATAATATTATTATTAAATTATATTTTATTAAATATAAATGATCATATAATTTTTTGAATGTAATTGTAATTTTTATTAGGGTTTGAAAGCAGTTTTTTTCAAAACCCATGAATTTTCGATAAATATCATTTTTTATTTTAAAAGTAAAAAATCACATATATAGAAAATTATTTATATAAAATGAATATTATTTTTTGAATTAGGACATCTAAATTATCCAATGGTGAATTTTTCATAATTTTCTAACACAATCGATTTTTTGGGTAAAAATTAAATATCGTTAAAATATATTATGTGTTTTTTTACTTCATAATGACCGAATAGTGATGTAATAAAAAACTATACAAAATGTTTTTAGCCAATATATTTTTTAGCATTAAAATAATGTGATTTTGGATTTGTTTGATTTATTTTACAAAGCTTTAGTGGACCCTTCAAGGATTATAATTTTTTTTTTCATTTTAAATAGTTCTCCTTGAGAGTGTGACTCACCTCTACATAAACAACCCTATTATTTTAAGAAGTTCCACCATTGAACTTATAAAATATTTTTTTCCACTCCCCTATTTCAAAAACCATGGGCAAAAACCATGTTCTGGTTTTTGGTTTTGATTAGATTAATGTGTGGTGACCCAAACCTAAATAATAAAGAATTCCCTCTTCGTCTTGCCCAAATTTACCCAGGATTTTAGGGTTAAGTGGTCGCTTGTATTTTAGCTTGGGTTTACAAATCCTCAGAGACCTAAAAAGTAACCTACATACATGTACATTCTATGGACTATTTTTACCAATTAATTGGATAACTTTGGGTTGATTTTAGATGGGTTTAAGTGAACACTAAAAGTCTTAAGTGAATTCAAACTATGAGAAGGGTTGATTCTCAGTTATTACATGGGGTGGATTGGTTAGATTTTTTTTAATATTTCAATTTCATATATTTTTGATGAGTTAATTTAAGAAGATCAAAAAAAATCATCACTCACTAGTTTAATGCCTATAAACCCTAACACTAATCACCTATACACCTACATGATCAATGTTTTGAGCACTCCTAGGTTAAGGTTCATATTAGCACTTGAAGTGTGAGACCTTAAATTCAATAACGATGACGAGGTTTTAAAATCATCAAATAAAAATCTCATTTAAAAGAATAGATTGGACATTAATGTACTGAGAAATAAAATCCAATATGTCCCCTTTATAATCATTTGTATGAACCCGTAAGTGGGTAAGCCCTCCATTGATCCTATGGTTTCAATGGAATTGGGAAGTAGACTCATGAGGGAGGAATTCGAGAAGTAAAAATATGAAATAATGATCACTCTACCATTGTGTGATAATCTAACAGGGTTTGTCGCGAACAAGTTCAAACCATAAGGAAACCGTATCAATGTGGTAATAAGAAGAATAAGAAATGAGAATATGAAAAATTTTATTAAGAAGTTAAGGTAACTCATGAACTTTCAATGGAAGGAATGCGATTAAAACATCAAATTAGAAGCATAACATTAAAATGAAACAAATATCCAAAGATGATAAACTCTTCAACCACCACTGCCTTAAATAGGAATTTTTGGGATCCTTGTGTAGAGCCTCCAAATGTACGAAGAATCCCACTTGATTGTGGTAGGCCTAGGGTGGTGGAGTGTAACGAAGAGCGGTCTTCTTTATCCTTGACTCGAAGTGGTATCCAGCTTACATCCACCAAATAGATGTGCCTATATGGAATTATAGATTATCAAATTAGAGTGGTCCATAGAAGACAAAAGTGAATAACCAGATGTCTTATAGCTCTCTGTAAATGTTCAGACCAAATGAATTTGTGGTTTGTGAGATATTATTAAATTGGTGGGATATTTTTCTGAGCCATAAAATCTGGAAGTGAATTTTATCTCTAACCTGGGCTGCCTAAATAACCACAATGGAGGTCAAATTTGCACTGGATTTTGTATAATTATATGTACCTCTATATGTCTTATATAATCCCATGAAATTTGGTCTTCGGTGGGTCTGTATTATGGGCCCCACATTCTCATCAATGGGCGGGTGTCCAATCTGTCTTCTCCAAAATTGATTTTGTTAATCACCAAATATACCCATAAAACCTTGTGAATACTACATTGATCCCTGAATTAAAAAAAGTTCATATTGAAATATATATCCATTTAACAAAAATCGAAATAGAATATATATAATTATATTTCTTAAAATTAGATGAATCATTGGGCCTAAATTGGTGTACATTAGGCTTAAAGTGCGGAAATGATGAGAATGAATGTTCAAAATTAAAATCCACTAACTAACACCCATAATATAAAAAAGGAACATTTAATACCATTAGAGTTTAATTAACATATGTTTCTTTATTTTCTAATAACACAACCCAACTTGAGATTTTCTAGTCCCGAGCAAAATGTATCTCAAAAATATGAAACTTGAATTCCCTTTTCCAAAAAAAATTTAATACACAATGATCACCACAAACCCTTATTCTAAACAATATCGAAAATCATTAAAATTAATTAATAAAAAAATAGTTTCATAAGAATATCCCAAACTCAAGCTTGTTACTTTGTTCAAATTCATTCCCACATTTCATCCAATTTCAAAAAAGTATGATGATGTGTCGTGTGTCATAAAAGACAAGGGGGTTAATTTTTACTCAAGGGGAAAATGATGGAAGTGTTAGTCTTAATCAAATTTCAATATTAAGAGGAGTATTAAATTTTATTATATTTGTTTCTTGATTTGTTGAAATATTTCTATGGTAATTGAAATTACACTCAATAGAGTCAACCCATGTAGCGAGACATTGCCGATGACTCTCAGGTTCATTAGGTTTAGGGAACCAAGTGAATCCCACATACTCAGGAATAATCTCATGTTTACTCAGAAAAAAACAATGTCAAATTACAACAACTAGAGATAAAATTACTAACTATGGGCCAGAATAATATAGAGTCATGATCCCCAAGTGCCGAAAGGTGCACATTAGGTCATTTCATTGATCTATATGCAAATTTATTGTAATTTTTTTAGAATAATCATATTAAAACTAAAATGATCACTAGACCTATGCTATTTATTTGGGGGACCCATGAACTCAAACTAATACCCCACTATCCCAAGGGCTTATGTTGGGATCTCTTTTTTTCTATTTGGATGAAAATATAAACAATGAAATTTCACATTAGAAAGCCACAATTTCCAAAATCTATTCTCATGAAATTATACATGGATTAAAATTAGATGTAGGGAACACTAAATTATTTGATATCCAGTCTCAAAGTGTTCTATGTCTATTATCATGTTCAAAGGTAAATTAATTTTTCCTTCTTTTTACACACTTTTATTTAAATATTTTTATTCACACAAAAGAAAATTTTTAACACAAAATAATTTTTTTTATTTCATCTCCCCCAACATAAAATAACATTGTCCCCAGTGTTTGATGAAAAGAGAATTTACAAGGGCGTTGAGGCAGAGAAGGGGAGTTCAAAAAGAAAATTGAAAATGAGGATCATGGAATGAATTCACCTAGTGGTTGAAGTTGAAATTCAAGTTGCTTCCTTTAAATCCCATGATTTCCATGTCACTCTGAGAATTCCCTAGTGGAAAAAGAAAAAAATAAAAAAACAAAAAAACAAAAAAAAACTATATATATATATTTATATAATAATGAAAGTAAAATATAAGAATATATACAAAAATTATAGAATGAGGGAGCACTATAAGCCATAGGTTAGTGGTAAGCGCGCTCCCCTATCTCCCTTCGGTCCTGGGTTCGAGTCCCCACAACATTTCCGGTTCTGATAGGATTTTCCCCATAACCTATGATATGTGCTTTTAAAAGTTTTTTATTTTTTTTATTTTCATTTTAACCTAAAAACAAATGAAAATAAAATGAACTGATGATACATTGTATTCTTTTTAAATTTTTGGGTAAGGTATAACTCAGTGATCACACCAAGTGACATGGATGAATATGGAGCTGCCCTTTCATACCCATCCATACTCGTAATAGAAGAATAGGTCACAAGTCTAATTTTTTTGTAATAGTTTTTTTAAAATGTCATTAATGATTCAATAATCCTGTTTGAAAAATAAAGATGATTTGAAAAGATTGTAAATATAATAAGAACAGGTTGCCTCCCGTGAAATGCTTTTGTTCAATGTCGTTAGCCCGACACAGATCCTAAATCTATCAATTTTTTCCTAGTTCATAGGTAATCTCAGTTAACTCAAACACTATTTCTTGTTTATTCAATGATTCAATGAATGGTTTTATCCTATGACCATTGACCTTGAAAATGTGACCACTTGTGGGATCCCTAATCTCTACCACCCCATGGGGGTACACATGATGCACTATCAATGGACCTGACCATCTAGAAATTAACTTTCCCAGGTGTAAATGATGTTTTGAACTATACAAGAGAAAATTTTTCCTGGTTCAAAATGTTTGACATTGTTATTCCTAGATTGGTAGGCTTGAACTCTAGCTTTATTGATCCTTAAATTTTCATAAGCCTCCGTCCTTAGTTCCTAAAGTTCATTGAGATCTAATTTCCTTTTTTTTTCAGCCAATGAGTGGTCATAATTTATTTCTTAATATCCCAAAAAGACTTATGCTCATTTTCAATAGGTAAATTACATGATTTACCATAAACCAACGTATATGGTTACATGCCTAGGATAGTTTTGAATGTTGTACGATATGCCCAAAGTGCATCCAAGAGTTTCTCAGACCAATCTTTCCTAGAGGTATTAACAGTTTTTTCAAGAATTTGATTAATCACTCTATTCGCTAACTAAGTTTGACCATTGGTTTGAGGATGGTAGGTAGTGGAAACCATGTGATAATTCCCATACTTAGACATTAGTGAAGAGAATGGTCAGTTGCAGAAATGGGTTCCACGATCACTAATGATAGCTCTAGGAATTCCAAATCTTGAAAATATATGCTCTTTAAGAAATAAAATCACAACATGATGATCAATAGACTTAGTGGGAATGGCCTCACCCATTTGAGACATAATTAACAGCTTAGAGGATGTAGAGATATCCCTTACTGTTTGGGAAGGTTCCCATGAAATGAATTCCCCAACAATCAAAGATTTCGACGACCAGAATGGGAGTGAGGGTAATTTGATTCCTTTTGGTAAGGGATCCTAACTTTTGAAATTGAAGACCTATTCGGTAGAATTGGTAGGAATCCTTATTAAGGTTAGGCAAGTAGAAACCACATAGAAGGTTCTTTTTAGTGGTTTTCATTGTGGAAAAGTGTCATGTGCATTCCTCTGCATGACCAAATCTTAGAATAGACTCTTTCTCAGACTCAAGAACACATATCCTAATGATTTGATCAAGACCGAACTTGAATAGGTAAAGATCATAAAAAACATAGTGTTTGATATCAGAAAGGAATTTCTTCTTAGCTTGGGTCCCGAGAAATTTTGGAATGTCACCTGTAAAGAAGTGGTTTTCTATGTCAGCATACCATGGGTAATCACTCACAAAATAGGGGTGCTCATTAGGAAATGAATTAGACACAGAAAGGTGATGTGATTTGACTTTGAATTCCATCCAGGAGAGGTGATCAGCTACAAAATTTTCAACACCCATTTTATCTTTAATGGTTAAATCAAACTCTTGAAGAAGAAGGACCCACATGATTAATCTAGACATGGCATATTGTTCTTAGAAGTGGTATTTTAGTGTATAATGGTTAGGTAACACAGTGATGGGGGATCCTAAGAGGTAGGACCTAAACGTTTATAAGGAAAACACAACAGCAAGTAACTCCTTCTTAGTGGTGGTGTAGTTTATTTGTGCATTATAACAAACCTCCTCTTTATTACACACTTAATCCTAATTTATTACATAAACATTTCACTTGATAAAACATGGATGATTAATAGGTCTAGTGTCTTTGGTTATTAGGATTATAACATAACAACTTAAAACATGAAATACAACATCTTTATTAAAAACTTCTTTTACATGAACACTACATTCCCTCGTACTTAGCTTTGCATGGGATAAGTTAAGGACATGCATAAGAAAAGGGTGATCCATAAAGCTCAGTAAAGGAATAAACAAGGAATAACATGAGGAATAAAATACATGTTATAAAATAGGTATATCAATGATGTACAATAGAAACATGAACATAGAAGCATGATAAATCATGATAGTTATAACATGGAAATCTGGAAACAACACCTAACATGGAAATAGCATAAGCCAAGGCTCATTACACACATAGCATGAGTAAACCCTCATTGCACATGAAGCATGAGTAAAACCATATTTAAATTTAATTAGAATTAGTCATCACCCATTGCACATGACGTATCATGATACTATACTTTACCCAATGCATTGGAGCGCTATCAGGGTGCACACTTCTTAAACGTTTCATTTCATGCATAAGTGTGCCACATGGATCATATAACATGGAATCAATCAAAATCATAACTTATTAGACGATTAAGTAATGTGGAATAAATACATGAATGTACCATTCAATATGTATATGTGCATAAATGTGAATACACTTGATAGATACATGGTATGGTTTTCACTACACAATGATCTAGACTTGAAAAAACATGGTGCAATTTCGGAAGCATAACGACGTGACATACAGATTCATGAAAGTGATTGATGAGAGAGAAAACGGTGTCTCATAATATTACCATGAAATGTAAAATTAGTGGGTCATATTGATACATGTCCCAACAAACATAATGGAATTTATATTTATAATACAAAAGAATTTCTTGGATGTAAAATAGGAGAGAGAAATCCATCACGTAATTTCGGCATGGTAACGGGTGTACATGGGAGACATTAATGAGAGAGAAAGAGGTCTTCCATCATACAAACATAACGAGGGACGTATGGGGGAGCTGGGAAATCATACCCCAAAATTTTTAACTGAAAATAAAAGGGCATAACAACTTAAAGTAAATTGGAAAAAAGGAAAAAGTAAGAAAACCCTTACTTGGAAGTTTGATACCAAAGGATTGGGAGAGGATTCAGAAAGGATTCTTGGGAGCTTGGGGAACCTTGGTAGGATTATAGATATTAGAGGGAAGGATTTGATCGAACTCCAAATGCTTTAAGTGAAGAGGAATTGGTATCTTGGGTGGGTTTATATAGGAAATGAGAAAGAAATATTAATTATTTAGGTTTGGGACATCTCACATTAAACTAATCAATACCACAAACCAACAGATAGTTTTTGACCATGGTTTTTTCCAAGGGGTATTAGAAAACAATATTTTATAAGGAAAATGGCCTATCTTCTTAAAATAATAGGGTTTCTTATGTGGAGGTGAGTCACACTCTCAAAGAAAAAAATTTAAAAAGAAAAGATGTTTTATAAGTCTTGGAGGGTCCACAAAAGCTTTGTAAAATAAATCAAACAAAACTAAAATGACATTATTTTAATTATAAAACAAATATTGGCCAAAAAATAATTTGTATAGTATTTTATTACATCACTATTGGGTCATTATGATGTCATGAAACACATTATATATTTAAACGGTATTTAATTTTTACACAAAAATCTGAATGTCCCAGATTAGTATGAAAATTTCACCTTTGGATAATTTTGACGTCATAATTCCAAAAAAATATATTCATTTTATCTAAATAATATTATTAATATGTGGATTTTTACTTTTAAAATTAGAACTATCATTTATAAAAAATGAATGGGTTTTTTACAAAATCAGCTTTCAAACATTAATAAAAATTAAAATTGCATTCATAAAATTATACAATCATTTATATTTAATAAAAAGTAATTTAAAAATAATATTATTATTTTATTAAAATATTATTTTATTGAAAAATCCATTAATTCATCAAAATAGATTTCTTTAGTTGAATATTAAATAAAAATACTATTTTCAATTTCATAACCATTTACAAAGTAACAATAATAAAATAAATGCACATTCTTTATATAAAAATAATGTAATTAGTAATAGTGTTAGGGTCTTTTTACATAACCCTTTATAACACCCGTATAAGTCCGAAGGGTAAGGTGTGTGATGGTGACATACACTTGCTTTGGCTCAGATAATATCTTTCAGGTATTAATCTCTATTAACTTCGACTTCTCCCATAGTCAGTTCCGCTCAAGCTTAACATGTTCAAGATCGGCTAGGGCTTGGTTAAGAGTGAATCCCAATGATGCCACCTCTTTTCCGAGCTCCAAAAAATGGGCTTCGTATGGGGAAAGCCTACTGGATGAGGCCATCACTTCCTTTGTCTGAGTAAATTGGATTTGTTAAATCCCTACATTTATACTAATTATGTGATCACTAGTCAATAAATATATTAGAAATGGTCCCAATTCATAAAGGTATTTTAAAATCAAGAAACATAAAACCAATTAAGTTCACATTTTTTATAACCATAATAATCATTTAATTAGATAAAGAGTAATTTCCATTAATGAATGTTTGGGTCATTACAATCTTCCCCCCTTAAAAAATTTTACCCTCGAAATTTTCTTTTCCCACTCTAAAACAAATTCAGGTAACTCTGCTTCATCACTTCCTTCGATTCCAACGTCACTTATTCAAACTTGTGGTTTCACCACAACACCTTGATGAGTGGCATTGTCTTATTTTGTAGAATGTTTTCTCTATGATCTAAGATCTTCACTAGTTGCTCCTCATAAGATAGATCATCCTCTAGTTGTACTACCACTGAAGAGAGTACACGTGAAGTTTCTGGTATGTAAATTCTTAGAAGGGATATATGAAAGACGTCTTGTACATTGGCCATTGTAGGTGGATTTGCTAGTCAATAGGCCACAACCCTAACACGATGTAGAATCTCATAGGTGATAATGTACCTAGGACTTAACATACATTTCATTCCAAACCTTGTGACCTTATTCCACTGAGTTATTCATAGAAATACCATCCCTCCAACTTTAAACTCAAGGTCTCATCAACAGTTATCTACATAACTCTTCCATCGACTCTGGGTTGCCTTGATATGTTGCTGAATGGTTTTCACATTCTCCACAATTTCTTCGACCATTTCTAGTCCTAACAGCTTACGCTCACCAACATCATCCCAACACGCCGGTGTTATACACCTTTTCCCATAAAGGGCTTCATATGGTGCCACTCAGATGCTTGAGTGGAAACTATTATTGTAGGAAAATTCAACCAGTGGAAGGTGTTGGTCCCATCCTCCTTTGAAGTCCATAGAACATGATCTGAGTATATCTTCCTATGTCTAAATAGTTCGCTAATATTGGCCATCAGTTTTATGATGATAGGTCAGACTGGAGTTCAATTCAGTGCATAGAGCACATTGGAGGCTTTTCCAGAACATCGAGTTTAATCTCGGATCACGATCGGATACAATAGATAGTGGTACTCCATGTTGCCTTACCACTTCTTTGATTTAATCCATGCAAGTTGATCCACTGAGAAGTCATCTCAAATCATCATAAAATGAACCATATTCCTAAGTCGATCCACAATGACCCAAATAAAATTGTTTCCTTAGGATTTATTGGAATTCCAGTGACAAAGCCCATAGTAATGTTGTCCCACTTCCATGTTGTTATGGGTAGTGGATTCATCATCCTCTTAGACTTCTTCCTAACATCCTTCACTTACCAGGCACATTGATGTGTGGTCTGTAATATCCCTTTTCATATTGTCCCACAAAAACTTTTATTGGATATCTCGATACATATTTTTGCTCCCCAGGCGAATAGAGAAGGTTGAGCTATGTGAGTTATCCATAATATACTTATTTATCTCTGGATCGGATGGTACACATAATCATGAACCAAATCTCACGATTACATCCTTGTCAACCATGAACTATGAGGATTTCCCATTTCTGATCACTTCCACCCCTTTCAGAATTTCCACATCCTCTCTTTGAGCATCTTTTAAACGTTACAAAAGAGATGGTTAATCAATCATTTGTGAATGGATTTATGATTTTCCATTTTTTATGATTCCCATGTCCATCTTCATCAAATCTAAGATTGGATCCTTCTCAATTCTCATCAATGATAGAATCATTGGATCCTTTCTACATAGAGTATATTCCACCTTGTTCCCTTTATTTGGGTGGTAATGGATTGAGCTATCTTAGTCTTTGACCATCTCTAACCATCTTCAATGGCACATGTTCAACTCCTTCTGTGTGAATATATACTTGAGGCCTTTATGGTCTTTATATATTTTACACTTCTCCCCAAAGAGGTAATGCCATCAATTTTTTAAAGTGAAGATCACCACAACCAACTCCAAATCAGGTGTTTGATAATTATGTTCATGATAATTCAATTACATTGATGAATATGCAATGCATTTGTCATTTTTCATCAACACATAGACCAAGACCTTCTTCGAAGCATCACGGAATACAACAAAAGGTTCTCCACTTGTTGGTAATGTTAGCACGAGTGCAATGATAAGCCTCCTTTTCAACTCTTTGATGCTTTATTCGCATTCATCACTCCAAGTAAGCTTTACTCCCTTCGGAGTTATCTTATTAAGAGGGTTGGACAATCATGACAAATTTCTCACAAATCGTTGATAATATATAACTAACCCAAAAAGCTACAGATATATGTTACCGATGTTGGCCTCAAAAATCATTCTATTGAAAATGTCTTGGAGGGATCCATAGATATCCCATAACTTGTGAGGATATGGCCCAAGAATGAGACCACCTTCAACAAGAACTGACACTTGATTTACTTTGTATAGAGCTTCTCGTTCAACAAGGTCTCTAGTATAGTTCTTAGATGCTCCTCATGATCCTCCTTTGTTTAGGAGTATATCAGAATTTCATTTATAAAGAGTACCAAAATTTGTTGTGGTAATCAAGAAAGGCTCTATTCATCATGTCCATGAAGATTTCTGGAGCATTAGTGAGTCCAAAAGGCATTACTATGAATTCATAGTGCCTGTATTCTGTACTAAAAGCAGTCTTTGGGATATCATCCTTCTTCACCCTTACATGATAAGATCCTAACAAATAATCCACCTTGGAAAAGTATTGTGCTCCATGTAGCTGATCAAATAAGTAATCTATTTGTGGGAGAGGACAAATTTTCTTTATAATGATTTCGTTAAGCTCACGATAATCGATGCAAAGTTGCATTGATCCGTCTTTCTCCTTAACAAAGAGGACTGGTGCACCTCATAGTGAAGCACTTGGGAATATAAACCCTTTATCCATACTCTCATGTAGTTTTTTTTTCAAATCCTTAATATCCAAAATAAACATTCTATAAGGAGTATTGGATATTGGAAATTCCCCAGGTATAAGATAAATTGAGAACTCAACATCTCTTCTAGGAGGAAGACCATGACATTCCTTGGGAAACACATCGGTGAATTCCCTCACAATAGGAATGTCTGTAAGGATGGTTTATTCCATGAAATAAATCATCTGAGCTAGAAGCACATGCTCATAGGGAAGTAATATCCACACATGGGATGTTGGGGCTAAAAAGGATTAATCCTCCTCCTTGCACATGTACAGAATCTGAGGTCAATTATCCATATGGAGAGTGATTTCCCTCTCATGGAAATTTATGTTGGATCTATATACGGAAAACCAATCAATGTCAAGAATTGCATCAAATCCCACCATATAGAGTATAACGAGGTTTTCTGGGAAGTACAATCCACAAATTATGATAGGGGAGGAGTTATATGCATGGGATGCAATGATTGCACCATTTTCTGTACTCACCGACATCTTTATTTCCTTGATTTGTGGTGGTGTTGGGATTTTTCTACTAAAAATTTGGGATATAAAAGAATGTGTATAACCAGAATCAAAAAGTACACTCGCTATTCTTGAATGAATAACTAGAGTACCTATCAATACTTCATTTTTGGGGTTCACATCGATGGTAGTGATGGAAAAAGCTCAACCTTGCTGCCTTGGATGTTGTGGGTAGCCTTAAAAAACCCTTGGCTTAGGGAACTGATTTGAAAAGTGCCCCAGTTCCTTGCAGTTGAAGCAATGAACAATGCATTGAGGGTCGAGTGGAGAGATCTTCTCTTCTATCAGAGCCGTGGGTTTTTCAAGCTGACAGTTAATTGCTTGGTGCCCTGCTCTTCCACACCTAAAGCATTTCTTCTTCCCCGTCAGGCAATTTCCAGTGTGATTCTTTATGCACCATTGGAAAGTGGGGTGATGAGTCTTCTTAGCACTATTGGATTTATCAATCAGACCACCAGTATTGAAGTCCGCCTTATGCTTCTTATCCCCATGATACACCTGAGATTCTCAAATCTCCATATTGACCTCGAGGGAACATCAGACAATTTCCATATAGCTATCAAATTCACGAATCACCAATGCTTTCTTTAGGCTAGGTTTTAGCGACCAAAGAAGTGGTCAACCTTGCAGTAGGGGGTAATGGAAAATCTAGAGGAATATTGTGCATTCCTTGTGAGGTCTTCCACGTATGCTTCGATAGATCCATTATCTTTTTTAGGGCACGAAAGTCCCTTCCCATCTTAATTTGGAGGGTGTGCAGAAAATATTTATCAAAAATGAACTTCCAGAAATCCTTCCATTCTAATGGCTTGATCTCCTACTCAGGATTCATAGTATTAATCAATGTCCAACATTGATTAGAATCACCCTCCATACAATAAGAATCCAAGGGAACCTTCTCTTGTTCATAACATTGAAGGATGGAGAATATCTTTTCAATGTAGTTGATCCATTGTTCGACTATAGAGGGATTAGATGATCCATTAAAAGTTTGAGGCATTTGTCTAATGAAGTTCTCGATAGTGAATTTTTCTTTCTTGGGGGGGGGTTGAACATTCATCTTGAACAATGTTTATATTAAAATAATGAGTTAACTCATAGAGAGTCATGACAAAGTTCACATTCCCACTCCCATTGGATTGGATATCTCATTAGCACAATCATCACATTGATCTTCAAATCAGTTGTTATCCCGAGTAATAATATTACCAGACATTATTTGGAATAAACCGAATGTTAGTGGAAGCACATAAAGGGTGATCCATGGAAAAAATTGATAAATTATAAATAAATTTTATTTCCTTAACTTATGAATCCATAGGCTTCAATATTTGTTATTCATGATCTACTTTCTAACATATATTTTTAGGGGCATTTTTTTATTATTTCATTAATAAGGGTTCATAATAAGCTTGTGAATTTTCCAAAAAATATCCCCCAGGAGTGTCGTAACCAAGAGTGCAGCAAGTCCTGTTGTCATGCACGAGTTCCCGTTCGATTCTAGCTCAAATTAGTGTTTTCGGGTTTTACCCCTAGGATTAATCTGTGCCAGAGCAGCCTCTACCTGGTTGTATCCATATAGGGATGAATTTTATCGATAAACCACATACTCAATACACACCAATACATAGAGATGTATTTATTATAATTATTTTTTTCTTTATGTATTTACTACGGTTTTCTAATCCTAATCCCAAATATAACTAAACCTCCCTCTGATACCAACTATAAAAAACATTCTCTTTATTACACACTTAAACCAGATTTATTACATAAACTCTTAAATCGATACAACATGGAAGATCGAGAGGTCTAGTGCGTTTGGTTCTTAAGATCATTACATAACAACCTAAAACATGAAATACCACATATTTAATGAAAACATATTTTACATGACCACTATAATCCCTCGTACTTTGCATTTCATTGGATAAACTGAGAACATGCCTAAAAAAGGGTGATCTATAAAGCCTAGTATGGGAATTAACATGGAATAACTTGAGAAATACAATAAATTTTAGACAATACGAATATCAAGGTATTACTGGAGAGACATGAACATAAAACCATGACAAATCATGATAATTATAACATGGAAATGTGGAAACAACACTTAGCATGGAATTAGCATAAGCCAAGGCTCACTGCACATGGAGCATGAGTAAACCCTCATTTCACATGAATAATGAGTAAAAAAATGTTGAACATGAAATATAATGAGTAAAAAACCATTTAACATGACATATCATGACACTATACTTTACCCAATGCATTGGACCACTATCGGGGCACACCCTTCTTAAACATTTCTTTTCACGCATAAGTGTGACACATGGATCATATAACATGGAATAAATCAACATCATAAGTTATTACATGAATAAGTAATGTCGAATAAATAAAATAAAGTACCATTCAATATATAGATATTCATAAAGGTGAATACCCCTTATAGAGAAACGGTATGGTATTCACTATACAATGATCTTGTCTTGGAAAAAAGGAGGTGAAATTTCAGCAGCATAACGACATGACATAAGGATTCATGAAAATGATTGATGAGAGAGAAAATAATTTCTCATCATATGTACATGAAATGGAATTTAGGTGGTCCTATAGATACATATCCCAACAAACATAACGGAATTTAGATGCATAATACAAAAGAATTACATGGATTTAAAAGAGGAGAGTGAAATCCCTCATGAAATTTCGGCATGGTAATAGGTGTACATGAGAGGTTTTACTCATGGTAATTCCCATGGTTTATGCCAAAGGGGAGTGGAACACAATATTTTATAAGGTCAATGGCCGAAATTATTATAATAATAGTGTTGCTATGTGGAGGTGAGTCACAATCTCAAGGAAAACAATTTAAAAAGACAAAATGTTTTATAAGTCATGGATGGTCCACAAAAGAATTGTAAAATAAATCAAAAAAAATCTCAAAATACATTATTTTAATGATAAAAGGTATATAGGCCAAAAATAATTTATATATTATTTTATTGCATCACTATTGGGTCATTATGATGTCATAAAACACATTGTATATTTAAATGGTATTGAATTTTTTCCCAAAAATTACACTCTCAGAAAATTATGAAAAATTCACCGTTGGATAATTTAGATGTACTAATTCCACAAATATTATTAATTTTATCTAAATAAATTTATAAATATGTGAATTTTGACTTTTAAAATAAAAACTGACATTTATCTAAAATTCATGGCTTTTGATAAAATCAACTCTCAAACATTAATAAAAATTACAATTGCATTCATAAAATTATACGATCATTTATATTTAGTAAAAAGTAATTTAATAATAATAATAATATTTTATTAAAATATTAGTTAATTTAAAATCCATTAATTCATAATATAGATTTTTATGTTGAATATTAAAAAACTATTTGCGCTTTAGAAACTATTTACAAATTGATCATAATAAAATTAATGCACATTATTTATAGAAAAATAATATACGTAGTAATAGTGCTGGGGTATTGTTACATAACCCCTTATAACTTCTGTAGAAGACCGAATGGTATGTTGTGTGATGGTGACAGACTCTTGGAGTGGCTCAGATAACATCACTCGGGTGGTAATCTCTATTAACTTCCACTTCTTCTGTAGTCGGTTCCACTCAAGCTTAATGTGTTCAAGCTCAGCTTGGGATTGGTCTAGAGTGAAGCCCAATGATGCCACCTCCTTTCCGAGCTTTGAAAAATGGGCTTCATACATGGCATGTCTACTTTATGAGGCCATCGGTTCCTTTTTCTATGTAAATTGGATTTGTTAAAGCCCTATATTTATACTAATCATGTGATCACTATTCAACAACTATATTAACAATGATCACAATTCATGATGGTATATTAAAATCTAGATACATAAAACCAATGATGTCAAAATTTTATATAACCTTAATAAAAATTTAATTATATCAATAAAAATTTATATTAATGAATGTTTGGGTCCTTATATGCATCATTTAATGATTTTCCTACATAAGTAACGACACATGGAGTTTTCTCACAATGTTTTCCAAAGACTGCTCCTAAAACGAAGTCACTAGAATCACACATGAGCACAAAAGGAAGTTTCCTAATTTGATATTTCATGATAGGTGGAGAGATAAATGTTTAGTTGAGTGTAAGGAATGATTCCTCACAACCTTATGTCCATAAAAATTGAGCATCTTTCACCAATAGAGCACAAATTGGTTGAGAATTAGTATTGAAATTCCTAATGAACCTTTTATATAAACCAACATGTCCTAAGAAAGACATTACATCCTTAACAGTTTTAGGAGAGGGAAGGTGATGAATGATGTTGACCTTAGATTTATCAATTTGAGCTGAAATTTTACATATATCTAGTAGATATCCAGAGATTCATTTTTGTCTTCTATGGACCACTTTAATTCAGCCATGTAGATGTCCATATACGTGAATCTGTTTGGTGGATGTATGCGAGATGCCACTTAGAGTCAAGGATAAAGAAGTCCACTCTCCCTTAATTTCCACCACTGTAGGCCTACAATAATCAATTGTAATGCTTTTTTACTATTACATTCTCGAACCAAGACTCAAAAAATGCCTATTTAAGGAAGTGGGGGTGGAGAAGTTTATCATATTTGGAGATTCATTTCATTTTAAGGTTATGCTACCAATTTAATGTTGTAATCACTTTCCTTCAATTGCATGTTCATGAATTACCTTTTCTTCTTTATAAAAGTTATTCATATTACCATTTCCCATTCTTCTTCTTATCACTTTGATATTGTTTCCTCATGGTGTGAAATTTTTCACACCAAACTTTGTGAGATTATCACACAATGGTGGAGTGATTGTTATTTCATTTTTTTACTTCTCTAATTCCTCCATCATGAGTCTACTTCTCGCTTCTATTGAAACCATAGGATCAATGGCGGGCTAACCCACTTATGGTCTGATCCAAGGGAGTAACAAGGGGCATAATTGGATGTTATTTTTCACACCATTAATGGATAATCACTTATTTTAAATGAGATATTTATTTGATGATTTTGAAACCACTTCATCCTTATTGAATTTAAGGTCACACACTTCAAGTGCTAATATGAACCTTTACCTTGTAGTGATAAAAAAATTGATCCTTCAAGTGTATAGGTGATTAGTATTATGGTGTGTAGGCATTAAACCAGTAAGTGATGATTTTTTTATCTCCTTCTATGAACCCATCTCAAATATAAGAAATTGAAATATTAAAAAAAAAGAAATCATTTAATCCACCCCTTATAATAACCTAGGATCAACCCATCTCATAATTTGAATTCACTAAATACGTTTAGTGTTCACTTAAACCCATCTAAAATCAACCCAAAGTAGGAAACTTAATAGGTAAAAAAATTCCATAGAATGTACATGTCCATAGGATACTTCTTAGGTCCCTGAGGATTCATCAACACATGATAAAGTACAAGAAACCTCTTGAGCACTCCAATGTAAATGTTTGTGTTAGTAATTGAAGTTTGTGACCTTAAATTCAATAAGAATGAAGATGTTTTAAAATCATCAAATAAAAATATCATTTCAAAGAAGTGATTAGACATTAATGGAGTGGGAAATAAAATCCAATACAACCCCTTTGTACTCCCTTGGAGCAATCCAGATGTGGGTTAGTCATCCATTGATACTATGGTTTCAATTGAAGCGGGAAGTAGACTCATGAGGGAGGAATTAGGGAAGTAAAAAAAAGAAATAACGATCACTCCACCGTTGTGTGATAATCTCACAAGGTTTGGTGTGAACGAGTTCAAACCTCGAGGAAATGGTATCAATGTGACAAGAATAAGAATAGGAAAAAAGAATATGAAGAAGTTTTATAAAGAAGCTAAGGTAATTTAAGAATATACAATTGAAGGAATGCGATTACAACTACAAATTGGAAGCATAACATTAAAATGAAACAATGCTCCAAAGATGATAAAATCCTCCACCACCACTTCCTTATATAGATAATTTGGGAGCCTTGGGTTTATCCTCCAATAGTAAAAAGCATCCCACTTGATTATGGAAGGCCTTGGGTGGTGGAAAGTAAGGTAGAGTGGACTTCATTATCCTTGACTAGAAGTGGAATCCAGCTTACATACCTCGAATAGACATGCCTATATGGCCTTCTATATGGCCAAATTAGAGTGGAACATATAAAAAAAGTGAATCTTAGGATTTTTTATAGCTCTCTATACAATTTCATCCCAATTTCATTTTTGGTTGGGGAGATATGAATAAATTGGTGGGCTATTTTTCTAGGCCGCAGAATCTGTGCCAGAATTTTATCTCTTACATGGGCCACCTAAATAACCATAGTGGAAGATTAATTAGCTCTGGCTCTTGAATAATTATATGTTATTATATATTATTTATATAATCCCATGAAATTTGGTCTTCAGTGGGTCAGTAATTTGGGCCCCACATTCTCATCAATGGGCTGGTGTCCAATCAGCCTTTTCTATAATTGTTTCCCTTCATCGCCAAATATCCCCATCCTACTTTATGAATCCACCATTGATACCTGAATGAATAATGTTCAAATTTAAGTATATATCCATTTACCAAAATTTAAAATTAAAATATGGATAATTACATTCCCCAAAATCAGATTAATCATTGGGTCTAAATTGTTTTACATTAGGGATGACGTGCACAAATTATGAGAATGGATCTTCAAAATTAAAATCCACTAACTCAGGCCAATAATATAAAAAATGAATATTTAATACAATTAAAATTTAATTAACATATGTGTTTTTATTGTCTAATCACCTATCCATTCATATATAAACCCACCCAATCTCCCAATTCCTCTTCATTCAAAGCCTTTGGAGTTCATCCAAACCCTCACCTTCTTTTTCTAGAATCCTCCCAAGGTTCCCCAAGCACCCAAGAAGCATCTCTCAAGCCTCTCCCAAGCATTTGGGATCACACTTCCATGTAAGGGATTTTTTCCTCTCTCTTTTTTGCCTAATTTTCTTAAAGTTGTTATGCTATTTTGTTTCTAATTACAGATGTTGAGGTATGATTTTGAACCACCCACATACTGCCCTCTTTATGTTTGGATGATGGGATACCCCTTTCCCTCTCATTAATGCCTCCCATGAACACCTATTACCATGCCTAAATTCTGTGACGGATTTTTCTCTCCTATTTTACATCCAAGTAATTATTTTGAATTATGCATCTATATTCCTTTATGTTTGTTAGGACATGTATCTATATGACACCCTTACTGTCCATTTGATGAAAATATTATGAGATACCCCTTTCTCTCTCATCAACCATTTTTTGAGTTCCTATTTCACGCTGTTATGCTGCCAAAATTGCACTACGATTTTCCATGCCAATATCATTGTGTAGTGAATACCATGAACATTTATCTATAAAGGTTATTCACCTTTATGATCATTTACTTATTGATTATAAAGCTTCATGTATGTATTCCACATCCCTTTATCATTGAATTGTGGATGATGATTGATTCCATGTTGTATGATCCATGTGGAACACTTATGCATGAAATGAAATGTTTAAGATGGGTGCACCCTAATAGAGCTCCAATGCATTGGGTAAAGTATAGAATAATGATATGTCATGTGAAATGGGTGTTGACTCATGATAATTTTAGTGCAACGGGGTTTTACTTGGGCTTCATGTGCAATGAGGGTTTACACAATCTCTATGTGCAATGAGCCTTGGCTCAGGCTAATTCCATGTTAAGTGTTGTTTCAACATTTACATGTTATGATTATCATGATTTATCATGATTTTATGTTCATGTTTCTCCATTTCTTTATTAATATGCCTATCTTCTAACATTTATTGTATTCCACGTGTTATTCCATGTTTATTCCCTTACCGGGCTTTATAGCTCACCCTATTTTTTGCATGTCCTCAGGATATCCCAAGAAATTATATGTATAGGGGAATGTAGTGGTCATGTAAAGAATGTTTTCAAAAAAGATGTTGTGTGTTTTATGTTCTAAGCTGATATGTAATGGTCTTAATCCCTAAAGACAATATACCTCTCGATCTTCCATGTTGTATCAAGTGAAGAGTTTATGTAATAAATATTTTTTCAATTTTTAATAAAAGCAGAGTTGTTATTGTTGGGGTCCCATGTGAGGTGAGACACAAAATGTAACCACACATAGCCAACCAAGCCATGCATCAGGGGACACAACCATGTGTTCATGTGGGGTCACACACTATGTGGACCACAATACATATGGTTTACCATTTCTTGATACATTCAACTAGTATATCTCTTTTTTGTGGCTGTTGTTTAAGTATGTGAGTATCCTATCATGAGAAATATTCCACATAGAATGTGTTGGTAGAATTTGTGATTTCTTTTGAGATACGATGCTGTGTGATTTGAGGATGATGCTGAAATAACAATTATTAGGCATGTATGGTGATCATGGTGGATCACTAGAGAGAATTCATGTTCAGTTACCTTCCCTATCATATTAGAATGTGGGTCCCCAACACTCTTTAGTCTAGAAGAGTAGTACCCCTCAATCAAATCAAGGTGTAGGTCCCCCACTCTTAATTGTTTTGTTATGTGGCAAGTGATTTATTCAAGAGATAGGTGCGGGTTATTAGAGAGACACCGAGATTGTTTCTCCCTTTTCATACTAGGGTATGAGTTTCCCTTACCTCTAGGATTGGTAGAGACATAACTCTAATATATTGGTTGATAGTCTTCTACCCCTAGAGTAACTTCCCAAGGGGTCGGTACTCACCTTAAAAATCACTTTGATGGTTCCTCGTATTATTTTTCCATAAGAGAAGGATATTTCCTACTAGATCTTCACATAGTCCCTCCATACTCATTGCGTTATTAGAGTCGGTACTACCTTTTGTTCTAGGTTTTAGGTATTAAATCAATGGAGTTGGTACTCCCAAGTCATACCAGGGTTTAGGTACTCCATGTGAGAGGCCTTGGAAGTGTTGGTACTCCCATAAGGTTCTAGGGTACAGTTCCTCTTCCCACAGAGTTGGTACTCCTCTATCAGATCTTTTTGTGGGTCCTCCGTATGTGATAAACAAATAGATTTGGTAATCCATTGTCATGGAAGGGTGCATGTACTCTATTATTGGTTTTGTGATCCCCTTTTATGTTAGGGCTTAGATACCCCATTATGGTTTTATAGGTAGATTTGGTACTCCCCTACAAACATGTTTCAGGTCCTCTATCTAAGGAATTGTACTCCCCCTCTTTGATTAGTGGTGGGGAGTGGGTCCTCTAGATGTGTTAGAGTACCCTCAGTTGTTGAGTATAGATATGAGGAGTGTGCCCCTACTATTTTTATGTGTGACACATATTTTTTAGTTCTCCCTTGATGTAGTGAGGTGTGGTACCCTCCATAAAAGTGTGAAAAGGGTTTTGGGGGATGATTAGGAGTTCGTACTCCCATGGAAATGGGACAACGATGAGGTGTGGGAACCTCAATTTTTTTTTCTAATAGAGGATTCATGTGGTGTGTGGTCTTGATCAAAGATCCCTTGAAAATGTGTAGTGGATAAGTTTGGGCCTCTCCACTTGGGTTTTTTGAACATGTGTAGGGAAAAAGACAAAAATGATTAATCCTCAGGTGCAGGGTGCTAGAGTTAGACCTACAAAGATATTCTTAACGAAGCATGGTCAATTAAGTGTACCATCTAGGATGGTAGGATAATACATGTCAATTTTTTCCTCATAGATTCACCATATGGGATGAAATTACTCATTGTATGTATTCTCTAGGATGATATTTACCTTTTTTCCTTTATTTAAGTCTCTTGGTTGGCTATGTGGTCTGGACCTCATGAGCCTTAGAGTCTGAGATGAGTATATCAGTGCAATGGCATAATGTTTTATTAATTGAAATCCCCTTATTATAATTATTTATAATATTATAATTTTATATTATTACATATATAACACAATATACACCTTATAAATGAAAAATGAGTAAAATAAATGGTATCCCTAAAAGTTAATGAATGAATACTGATGAAATAGTTACATGACCTTTGTATTAGTAATGTAACTATTATGAATAGTAAAATGGCCAATTGAATTTTAACCTCACTAATAAATGTATTAATATAATTTACCCATCTTATAATTTACAATATGATATAAATATATCATAGTATATGTATTTATTTTTTAAAAAATAATTATGTGTTGGTATATTTGTAAGTCATGTATGTTTAATTACAATTTCATGATTAATTAAATTATTTAAAAGAAAATTTATTTTCATAAAATATATTCGTAAATTATAATTTTGTTGTCTGATGATTATAAGATAATTTTAAGAGGCAATACTTAATTTTTTTATGAGTTAGAAAATCAGTTTTAATTTTAAAATATGTATTTTTCATGAAAATAATGATTTTAATTAAAAATTAAATATCTCATATTTAGAAATTTATTTTCATAAAATGGTGTAATGTTTTTAATTCTATATGTTTATAAATCATTGGGGTGAAATTTTTGGTTTTTTCTAAAATACATGAATTGTTTTGACAAGTAAAATATTTTAATTTACATATAAATGCTAAATAAATGAATTTTTGCATCATGATTGAGTCATGGATGATGTATATGGGAATTGGTTTGAACTAAAATTATATATTTATTGTTTTTTTGGTTACATGAATCTATAGTATTCAAAGTGCTAAGAAAAAAATATTAATGTAATGATTAAAATAATGGGAAACCCCTCCCCTCATCCACTATAATTACCACCCATCTTTACCTCTTCTCTTCACTTCTCTCAAGCCCTGTTCCTTGTAAAAATTCTACTAAAATCTCCTCCAAAGCTCCTCCCCATGTCCAAAGTCTATTGGTCTCTTCAAAAGACCAAATACTCCCCCATAAAGAGTCTCTCATGGAAGATATTTTCAAGAGGTAAATTCATCTGTTCATTTCTTTTGTTTTATTTCAACTTATTTTCTTTTATTTTTCTTTCCATGCATATTTTCTTCCAAATGTTATGATATTTACAATAATATAAATTTACTGGAAGTTTGTTATGATATTGTAATAAATAATCATCATCCAACCTTACCCCTCCTTTTATACTAGAAATGAAAACACCATCCAAGATGTGTTAATTTATCACATTAAAGGATGATGGGTTTTCATTTTCATTTAGGGTATTAAATTCTAGTCAGGAAACCATTTTGATGGATAAAACATAAAATAATATATATATTATGTATAATTTATGGTTCTATAATCTTTTTTATACATGATATTTATTTATAAAGAAAAATGTGTTCGATGTGATCAAAAACCGTCAATTAACCAAAACTGTTATCATTAAAGTTTTTAATAATTATTCATAATCCCTCTAAATAAACACATGAATTTTATAACCATTTAATATTATATATTTTAAATAATAAAATTAAAATTAAATTCTGGACAACCATTATCATCTTACATATTTATCTTTAAATGTATATAAGTAAAGCAATCTTGAAAACCAAGGAAACAAACACTCTCAAAAATTGAAATTGAACCTAGTAACCCTAAAAAAAGGTCATTAATGAACTGAATAAGGTTATAATAAATTAATTAATTTATGAATAGGTTCGTGAAAAATTAATTAATTAATTTAACTTTGTTATCCATTACATTAATATCAAAGGAAGGACATCTCTGGTCTTAAGGTAAGGGATTCTACCCAAACATCCTTTATTCAATCATGTTTACCTATATATAATTCTTCACAAATGATGTTATATTTTGTTTTTATGTAAATATTCTTAATTATGTGTATATTCTGAAAACTCATTTATCATGACCCATTCATCATTCACTTTCAGGTATATACATGTTTTTAAATGATTCCCTCCTCAATACTTCACGATAAAGCAAACCATTTTTAAGGGAACTTCCAAAATTATTATCCAACTTCAAGGTCACTTTATCATCTTTTTTAATAAACTATTTTTTTATAAGATCATAATTTTTATTACAAAAACCTTGTTGGTTCACTTGTTGTTCTATATAATGGATTATTCCCTTCTCTACTTTAAATTATCATTATTATTTTATATAAATCCAAAATAAAATGTTTTAATGATATAATTTATTAAATAATTTTCTTAAATTTAGTAACTTCAGTTTAAAATCACTTACCATTATAAATTTTCATTTTCCCTTATTAATATGAATTTATGTTCTAAATATTTCTTTCGATGACACTTGTATGATACGCCCAGTTATTATGCTTTATGAAATGAATATGATACCCATTTCATTCCATGGGTACCCTTATTCTTATGTATGATTGATTATGTATGATTATAAATTTGGAAATCATATTCACGAACATGTTTTGATGGGTGCACCCAGATAGTGCTCCGATTCATTGAGTAAAGTTGAGTCTCATGAGACGTTATGTGCAACGGTCTTGGCGGTTTGACTGGAATTGTTATTCTTTATAGTGCACCTACATGGGTGCACCCAGATGGGAAGCATAGTCATGAATATGTTTTGATGGGTGAAACCAGATAGTTCTCCAATGAATTGAGTAATGTTCAGTCTCATGAGACGTTATGTGCAACAGACTTGAAGTTATGATACCATGTGAAACTATCTTAATGGTTAACCATGAATTGTGATTCTCTATGTTCAATGTTCCTTGAGTCATGATAAATTCTTATGTATATTGCTATAACATCATTAGGAATCTATGATTATATGATCCCATGTTTATATTTTATGATTCCATATGTTCCATACCATTTTATATCATTATGCCAACTTTTAAAACAAATGTGATATTGTTTTATTATTATTCTTATTTTCTTAATAGGATTTTAGATTATCCCTTTGTTCATGTTATCCCTAGTTTGTCTTATAATGATGAATGAGCACAATATATGTTTGGAGATCTTTATGAATATTAAATAAAAAATGGTTTATTTAGTCCCATGTTTTCATTTTTATATACCTAGTCTTCTAAGACAATAGACATTACAATCCATGAATTGTAATATGATGTTTTATTATTATAAATATCATGTAATGATATGTGTAAAAGGCTATGGTCATGATAGTTGGTATCCGAGGATGGTATAGTTATGTTTTTAGATTAGGAGTAGATAACATTAGTAAGAACCTTAGGGATGAGACCACATATAAGAAAACATCCTTAAATATTTGTATGTATAGAGTATTTGTTTTATCAAAAAAATACATCCATGTATAGATATGAAAAATTGGATTTGGCTCCAATTCTACATTCTTAGTTTGTAGTTTTTGGGGATATAATTTAGTTAATTCCTAATATTATTATGAAACATTCTTAAGGGAACAAAAAAATTACATAAGATTAAATGTTAGGAAATAGATCATGGATAAACAAGATTAAATCCGAGGTAATCATAAGTTAGGATATTATTTTCTTTTAAGATTTTATCCTTTTATGTTTAATGTTTCCTTTTTATGCTTATTATCTATGTATTCAATGCCCCAAATTATACGTTATATTTTTTAGTTAGTGGTAGTAAATAGAAGAACATGTGACAACAATAAATGTTATATGCATGTAAAGATGTTTCTAATGATATACCTGATATGAGGGGAACAGGCTCTCAAAACCTTATGATAAAACATTCTTAGCTGGATAAAGTTATGCATAATAACATGAATCATATATAAATATATCATCCTAAAAGGAAATACCAAGTTACTATTGAATAATTCATTTGGAAATGGCCTCACTTGTTTAATGGATCTTTAGATCCCGTCATCACAAAAAAGTGGATTAACTCCATTAAAAAGATATTCTCTGTCCTCCAGTACTCAGAAGAAGAGAAAGTTGTAATATTGATCTATCATTTTATGGGGAAGCTTTGCAGTAGTGGTAAGTGATCAAGAATATGGTATCCTAGGAGGAAATTGATTCCATGGATTACGAGGAATTTAAGAAAATATTTTTAAATAACTGTTTTCCTGAAACCAACCATCTCAAGATAGAAAGAGTGTTCCTTAGAATTAAGCATAAAGAAGATAAGTCTATTGGGGGACACTAAGAAAACATCACAAGGCTTGAAAGATAAGAATCTATAATTTTCATTAACACCAAATGAAAGGTGGATTACTTCTTTAGTGGACTAATGTTGAGAATATGAAAAGTGTTGGTAATTTGAGACATCAACAATTATGATGAGATTGTCTATTGTTCCCTTAAGGTTAAAATAGAGATCAAAGTCTCTCAATGGTATCATGGGCCTAATGAAAAGAAGAAAAAAATGGAGTATAATATGGGTGGTTTGGAAAATAAATCCCATTATGGAAAAAATATTGATCATCCCACATGTCAAAATTTTGGGAAGAATAATCCTTGTAATTTTCTAATGGGAAATAATAATTGGTAAAAATGTGGAAGAATGGGGAATTCAGCTAAAAAAAGATGATGGGATATGAAGAATACCTCTAACATGGAAGAATAAAGGAATGTTTAGATCCACACTCTGCCTGTAGTGCGGTTTTTCAATTTCAAGGAATATGGGAAATATGCGAAAAATATCCATAATCCAGGGGTTGTTAGTGGAAATCAATGACAACTTCTAAGGAAACATGGAAGGGCTTATGCTATTAGTACAACTTTGGGGGATCCATTAAATGATGTGCTGACAGGTACACTTGTTATTCATTCAAGAATAGAGAATATAATATTTGATTCTGGTTCTACACATTCTTTTATATCTTTCATGTTTATAGAACTATTCAAACACCACATCAAAATTTGGAGGATATGTTGTCTATGAGAATTGTAAAATGGGAAATTATTGAATCCAAGGTTCATAACTCCTCTCTGGTAATTTTTTATGGACTAAACCTCCCAGAAAATCATTTCAAACATCCAATGGTGGAGTTTGATGATATTTTGGCCATGGAATGGCAATATTTATTAAAATACAATTTTAATTTTTGGGAAAGGGATATCACTCTTTAAATAATAGATTGTCCACTAATCCTATACATGTGTAAGGAGGAAGATGAATAACCTTCAGTGTCATCGTCCCATGTGTGGATAGGATTGCCTTTTGAGAAAGTATATCTATCTCAAATGATTGAGACAAATGAGAAGATACTTCATGAAGATATCCCCATCATGAAGGATTACACAGATTTATTCCTTGAATAATTATCTAGTCTTACTCTTTATCGAGAGGTTTATTTCTCAATGGAACATATTCCTGGATCCCTACCTACATCAAATATAGCTTATAAAATGTCCAACATTGATCTTGAAGATCAGAATAAATAGTTACAAGAGAATATAAAGAAGGGTTTTACAATCCTTAGTGCTTCACCATGGGGTTCCCTATCCCACTATGTTAAGAAGAAGTATGGATCAATGAATATCTTCATTTATTATCATGAGATCAATAAAATCACGATAAAAACAAGTACCCTACCTTAGACAGATGACTTGTTAGATCAACTGTATAGGTCTAATTATTTATCTAAGGTGGAACATTGGTCAAGTTACCACCTATTAAATGTTAGGAAGGAAGATATTCCCAAAACTACCTTTTGAATGAGGAGGTATAGTCACTATGAGTTCATAGTTATGCTCTTTAGACTCACTAATGCTCCATTAATATTTTTTGATTTAATGAATATATTCTTTAGAGATTACCTCAAAAAAATTTGGTAGTATTTATCTTGGATATTAAATTTTACCACAAGAGTAAGGTGGAACATGATGAGAAATTGAATACAATGCTGATGACTTTATGAAGGGAGAAAATTTAAGAAATGTACATTAAATGTGAGTTTTTGATGGAGAAAGTATCATTATTGGGGTCTGTTATCACCAACAAAGGGATATCAGTAGACCCTTCTATGATAAAGGAAATCGAAGAGTGGCATAGTCCAACATCAGTAATGAAGATCCATAGCATACAATGTCTAGTTGGGTATTAATGATGATTTGTGAAGAAATTTTCACAATTTTCAAACCCAATGACCAAGATGACATGAATAGACGTGAAGTTCTTATAGACTCAAGAATGTGAGGAAATCTTTAAGGAGATCAAAAAGAGGCTTATCACTATGACAGTAATCACACTCTCGATAAGTGGAGAACTCATTTTGGTGTATAGTGATGCTTAATAGAAGGGATTAGGTATTGTGGCGATGGAACTTTTAACGTGATAGCCTAAACCTCAAGGAAGATGAAAATAATTGATAAAAACTATCCTACACATGATCTAGAGTTGGCGGTTGTGATCGTTATGTTGAAAATCAAGAGGCATTATCTATATGGGTAGAAGTGAAAAATATATAATGATAACAAGAGTCTCAAATATATATTTAAATATAAAGAGATTAATATGCACCATAAAAGATGGTTAGAGCTCATCAAGGATTATGACCACTCAATCCTCTACTATCCTGGTAAGTAAAAAAGGTGGAAGATCCTCTAAGTAGAAAGGATAATGCATCTTTGTCAATGATGATAATTGAAAAGGATCCAATCTTCTTAGATTTGTAGAGGATAAAAATGGGAATCATTAAATAATAAACATTATCAATATTTTCTAGAATGATTTATCAACCATCCCTCATGGAGAAAATAAAGGATACCCAAATAAATGATGTGAAATTCAAAAAAGGGACAAAGCTATCTAAAATGGAAAATCATCTGAATTCATGATTAACAAGGAATGAGTTGTAAGAATTTGGGTCACAATTATTTGAACCACATGATCCAAATATATAGAAAGAGTTTATGAATGATTCACATAGATAAACCTTCTCTATTCACCAAGGGAGCACAAAGATATATCCATATCTATGAGTGAACTCTTGAAGATGTAATATAAAGAAGGATATTGGCGAGTATACATGAATGTTCCTGGTATGTCAAAAAGTGAATCCTGAAAGAAAAAAAGTCTATGGGTATGATTCATCCACAATCCACACCATCATGTAAGTTACAGAACATAACCATGGAGTTTTCCACTGGACATCCAAGGACATCTAGTCGAAAAAATTATATATGGGTCAATGTGGATCATCTTACAAAGACAACACACTTTATTACAATTCAAGAGATATTCTCATTGGACCAACTTGAATAGATATATATCAAAGATGTGGTAAAGATAATTAGAGTACCACAATCGATTATATCATATAGAGATCTGATATTTACCTCATACTTTCGGAAAAGTCTTCAACATTCTTTAAGTAATGAGTTTAACATCAGTACGACCTATCATCCCCAAACTGATGTCCAATCTGATAAAACCACTCAGACACTGGAAGATGAGTTGAGAGTCTGTTTTATGGACTTTAATTGAGGGTAGGCATAACATTTTCCATTGGTTAATTTCACTTCAAACAATAGTTTCTACTCCAGCATAAAAATGGAACCATATAAATCCCTTAATGGGAAAAGGTGTTGAACATCAATGTGTTGGGATGAAGTCAGTGTGCGTAAGCTACTAAGAGCTGCAATGGTCGATGAAATGGTCAAGAAGGTGAAATCCATTTAGAAATATATCAAGGAATCCCAAAGTTGAAAAAATAGTTATGCATACAATCATCGATGAGACCATGAGTTTAATGTCAGATATATGGTATTACTCTACATATCTCCGTGTAAGAAGGTCACGATATTTAGGAAAAAGTGAAATCTATGTCCGGGGTATATCATCCCCTTCGAGATCCTTGATCATGTTGGAGCTATGAAATATCGACTAGAACTTATACCTACCATGTTCTATGTACATGATTTATTCTACATACCCCTCTTAAAGAAGTAGATAGGGAATCCTTCTCATGTACTCTCTTCAGTGGTGGTACAGTTGGAGAATGATATTTCTTGTGAGGAGTATCCAGTGATGATCTTGGGTCATAGAGAAAACGTTTTATGCAACAATACTACTCACCTAGTCAAAGTACTATGGCATAACCATATGTATGAAGAGGCAACATGGGAACTTGAGGAACAAATGAAGGAAAAGTACCCACAACTTATTTTGTATTAGAAAGTAAAAATAAATTTTGAGGGAAAAATTTCATAAGGGGGAAGAATGTAATGACCCAATGGTTTATCAATGTAAATTCCCTTATTATAATTATTTCTTATTTTATAATCACATAATATTATATATATAACTCAATATAAACCTTATAAATGAAGAATGATTAAAATAAAATGTATCCCTAGAAGTTAAGGATTGAACACTGATGAAATAGTAACTAGACATTTTGAATAGTATTGTGACATTAAAGAATAGTAAACTAGCATATAGAATAGTAACATCAATAATGAAAGTATAAATAAAATTTACCCATCTTATAAGTGAAAATATAATATATATATATATACATATTATATAATAAGTAAATATTTTATAAATTACTAATTATGTGCTGATATTTTTGTAAGTCATGTATATTTAAGTACATTTTTTGAATAATTTAATAATTTAAAAGAAATTTTATATACATAAAATGTATTCATCAATTATTATTTTAATGAATTATGATTATAAGATAATTTTAGGAGACCATAATTAATTTTTTAAAGTGTTAGAAAAGCTATTTATTTTTAAAATTTATATTTTTCAGGTGAATTATGATTTTGATGAAAAATGAAAATCATCATATTTATATAATTATTTTCATAAAATGGAATTAATTTGTGAATTCAATACAACAAAAAATTTTGGGGGTGAATATTTTGGAATTTTCTAAAATATTTAAATTTTGGTTGAATAGTAAGATATTATAATTTACGATAAATGCTAAATAAATGAATTTATGCATCACGATTGAGTCATGGATGATATAAATAGAAATTGTTTCAAACTCACATGCACTCATTAATGTTTTTTTCACAATAATAATGACTATTCATAGTGTTGAGAAAAAATATTAAACTAATGATTAAAATAATGGGAAACCCCTCCCCTCCTCCACTATAAATACAACCCCGCTATACCTCTTCTCTTCACTACTCTCAAGGCTTTTACCTTGTCCAACTTCTACTAAAATTTTCTTTCAATATCCTCCCTATGACCAAAAGCCCTTGTTCTCTTAATGAGACTAAATTCTCACCCTTAAAGAAGTTCCCAAGGAAGATATATTCAAAAGGTAAATTCCACTTTTCATTTATTTTATTTTCATTCAAGTTACATTATTATTTTTTCTTTCCTCACATCCATTCATCGAAATATTTAAATAAATGTAGTACCCTTCATTTGATGGAATTTTTTATGATAATTGAATAATTTATCATTATCTATTATTTCCTGTTCTTTTATACTAGAAATGAAAAATCAATCCAAGATGTGTTAAGTTATCACATTCAAGGATGATAGGTTTTCATTTTCAATTACCGTCTTCAATTCAAGTCATGAAATGATTTTTAAGGTTGAAATAGACTATAATATATGTATAATTTATAATTTAATTTCCTTGTCCTTATTACACATGATATTTATTTATAAAGTAAAATGTGTTTGATGTGATCAAAAACCACCAATTAACCAAAACAATTATCATTAAAATTTTATATAATGATTCATCTTCACTCAAAATAAATAAATAAATTTTATAACCTTTTATTATTCTATATGGTCAATAATTATATACAACTTAAATTAGGTATAACCATTATCATCTAACATATTTATCCTTACATGTATATACGTAAACCAATCATGAAAACCAAGGAAACAAATTCTCTCAAATAATGAAATCATACCTCTTAACTCATATCAAAGGTAATGAATGAACATAATAAGGTTATAATAAAAAAATTAAATGAATAAGTGGTTCTATACATATTAATTAATTAATTTAATATGGTTATCCATGGTATTAAGATCAAGGGATGAACACCTTCAGACTTAATGTAAGATATTCCACCTCAACCTCTTTTATTCTTTTGGGTTCCTCTATCATTATGTTTACCAAAATGATGTTATATATTATTTTTATGTACATCATATAAATGTTGTGTATATTCTCCAAAATCATGTATCAATATCCATTCATCATTATCTTTTGGGGATAAATACTTTTTTAAATGTTTCCCTCCTCAATACTTCCCGATAAGCAAACCTGTATTAAGGGAAATTCTTGAATTCTTACCCAATTTTGACTGCACTCTATCATATATTTTAAGCCAACATTATTTTAACAAAATAATTATTTTTATTATGATAACCTTTTTTGTTCAGTTTTGGTTTTATATAAAAGCCAATTTCCCTTTATATTTTTAATTCTCTTTAGTATTTTCCTTAAAACCGTACTGAAATGTTTTAATTCTAAAATTTCTAAAAAAACTCTTCTAACATGTGGTCACATGTGTTTGAAATAAACTTCCATGATATATGACTATTTTACATTATTAATGTGCATGTATTTTTTAATTCCTTTCCTTCCTGGACACTTGTATCATACACGCTCTTTTTATGCGTTATGACATGATTATGATACCCATTTCTTTCCACGGGTAACATTATGTTCACGAATTATTGATTATGTATCATTATATATGTGGAAAGAATATTCATGAACTTTTTATGATGTGTGAACCTAGATATCACTCTATTGCATTGGGTAATGTTGAGTTTCATGAGAAGTTATGTGCAACGGTCTTTGGAAGTTGGCCTAGACTTGTGCTATCATGTGAAATGGTCTTAGTGGTTAACATTGACTTGTGCTCCTATATGTGAAAATATCCTCTACTCAAGATATAGTTATGTTTTATGTTGCTTATACATCATTGTGACTTCATTTTTATATGATCCCATGTTTATATGTAATGAATCCATATGCTTCAGGCCTTTTTATATCATCATGTCATGCTTTCTAACCTATGTGTAAAGCTTTATTATTATGATTATTCCCTTACTGGGATTTTATCTCATTACTTTTTTTATCTTATAACCATTTTATCCTATGAAGAATTTTGATCACAATAGATATTAAGGGCTCTTTGTAAAGATTAAATAAATAAAGGTTTTTTAGTCCCATGTTTTCTATTTTTTACTTACTCTTCCTAGATACTAGAGATTACAATACTTTACTTGTAATATGATGTTTTATTATGCATAAAATCATGTAATGATGTGTAATAGGACATGATTTCTATAATCAAGGTGATTTTGGGTTTCTTGATGTGGGGTTTTACATCTATTGGTCAGAACACCATGTGGATTGAGCTGATTTACCATGTATAGATGAGGATGATTGAGAGGGTACTTATATATAATTGGGGTTCCATATTTATGGGTCTAAGAGACTATGGTATTTTAGTTTCTATATTGTTTTTGGGTATTTCGGGTGCCTACTGGGTATTTTTATACTGACACATGCCCTAGATTTTCCCAAAAATTTGTGTCTTATGCATACTACAGGCTTATCGACAGAGTATGAGGAGGACCCAGAGCTGGCAGAGCTAAGTGATCTTCACCAACCGAGGTGTTTTCGGTTCTTAGCCAAGTAGATATTAAGAGGTTTTATTTGACAAGAATCCCCTCTAGATGAGTAGGTTGAATTATTTTATAGTTTTTAGTGGGATATTATTTTTTCCTTTTATGCTTTTATTACATCTATTTTTCTCTTATTATGGAATATATGTAAGAATGAATTTTATTTAAGTTTTATTATCTCTTCAATTTTTCATGTATATGTTCCTGGTTGTGTGCATACAAGTATCATATACTAAGGCCTCCCATTTTTGTTATTTCCAATTATAATTAGACGTCATCCCCTATACTATTGTATTTATGCTTGGGGTAGTCCCTGGTTAGACCCTATTGGGTTGGGTTGTGAAAGAGAAGTTGTCAGTGCATCATCATTTGAACAAGTGGAATTATAAATAATCCTAACATATTCATTATTTAATAATCAAGATATAGAGATAGATGCATCTCATTTATAATTCATTACCTCAGCTAATGCTATTAAAAATGATAGTTGAAAGTACAAGAGCTAAAAATTATAAGGTAAATAATAAGATGTATGTATTTTGGATATATGTATACATGTATCGCATGGTCCTTCACAACTTTTCCACCTCCAGAGGAGGATCCCCACATACTTCCCCTTTAGTGGTTTTCCCACCATTCATTATGATAAGATCATTAGTTTACCATGCTAGTTTTTCCCGACAATTCATGGTAGAATTATTATTTCTCACTATACTATGGACAGTAAATGGATATTTTTCTAACCCCTATATTTTTAGCTCCACCAGTGTGTAATAAAGAAGAATCCAAGGAATAAGATCCCCTAATGGGACTTACAATATTATCCTCTATAGTTATAATATTAGAAAAAAACCTCTTTACTGAGGGAAATGACCTCAATTTACCACAGATGGAATGGCTCAATATTATTCTTTGTGGATAGTGATTTTATTTTGGGATGGTTTTAGAGTTCATATAGGGTATTAATATCCCCTATGATTGTGATGTGATCATCAATAATTATTTAAACCATGGAGATGATGAACAATACTTTGACGAGATAAAGACTTAACAATAATGATGGAAAACACCATGATTTTTTTTTGACATGGTTCATTTTTATTCTCACTCCCCAATATTGATAGAAGGGGAAACCATAATCCTTGATCCAAATATATGGGGTGAATTATTCAAGATTGGGTTTTTTCCATTGGCTCCCCACTCGACAATTTGAAAAACTTCTTCAGTAGAGACCCTTTTAGAGGAGAAATATTTTAAATTGTACATGCCCTATTGTAAGAATTTCAGTTCACACATATTTATGATAAAGACATTAATGGTTACTTTTTAGGCTAATTTACATCACTAGGGTAGATATTCCTAGAAAAAGTATTCACCCTCCACTATACATTTATTTTAAATAAATATGGGTTAGAAATTACCACTATATTAAATGACATGGAAGGATAAGAAAGAATAGAGAAATTCAACACCTTTTTACATTCTATTTTATCCTAAAGAAAATTTCCCTTTTCTCTAGATGAGTTAGTTTATCGTCACCTATTATAGTGATATGAATAATATACTTTGTGTAATTTGTTTTTTGTAATATCTATTCCAATACTTGGAAATTATTGTTACAATTAAGGTTAGTTAAAAGTTTCTATTTGAATATCATGTGGTCAAGTACATAGGGTTAAGAATCTCATCCCATAGATCAATATATTGGTTGAACACCCCTTTGGTTATGAGTCGATTTATCATATATTTCATCCATTTCATGATGTAGATTTTAAATTCAGTTCCATAGAAGATATTATATGATTTTTAGATTCTTTTTTATACATTTACTCAACATTTCCTGATGATGATATTCTAGGATTCCTTTACCTCCATGATTAGTAGAATATATGGGTGTTGTACACAGATACACCTTAATCGGTGGGAGTGAATCAAGATGATGGTTGAATTTAAATTTTTCTTTAAAATTTTTATCATTAATTAAGGATCTCATTCCTACATTTGTAGGAACTATGTTCAAACTATTACTCTTGTATGGATAACAATTAAAACAATAACATATATGAAAAAAATTATAATGTATCTAAAAACACACACTATTTAATTGGGTTATCACAATGATATACATCTAAAGAGAACACACAAAATTTTTTTTTGATGTGACATAACCCAATAGTTTTCATTTTATATATAGATATAATTTTTTTTCATGGTCACACTATTCAAAGATCAGTGTCCTTAAAATAGATTGGGTTAGGTCACTCCAAACCCAAGGAATGCTATCTCTTATTCACTTACAAACACTTCTTCAGTAAATTATCATCGAAATATAATATAGATATTATTATCTTAATTATAATAGGAACATAATGGCCTTTATCTATCAAGAATGAGACACTCCTTACATCATACTTATAATTTGAAGCTTTATTTCCCATGTTTTAACTTCTCCCTTCTTATTATTCTTCAATGATAGATGATATTAACTCATTAATGGGAGAGTTGTGTCTTTTTCTTACATAACATTATCGTAACATCACAAATAATACATATGACTATAATTCAAAACAAGAATTATCTTTCTAAACTATGTATTATTCCATGGAAAGATATAACAATTAATAATTTCTTTTTTTATTTCAATCTATTGATCAATCAAACTCTTTGATTTCCAAAATACCTACAAGAATGTTTCATGACAAATTACCTTCTAGAATGGGCCTTATGTAATGTAATAAAAATTTACACTATTTATCATATAATCCCAATTTCATAACCCTTAATGTATAACCTTGACCATAGAACTCGTGCGTGTAAACTTATGAATGTTAATTTTTCCAGACGTGTGCTTCTAATAAAAATGATAATGTGAAAGCCTTTATGTGACTACTTATACATATATAATGCACCCTAAATCCAATGCATGTTTCCTTCCATGTATCTTAAATGTAACACTCGAGAATTTTATGAGAAATATTTTGTTTTTATGTTATATAAATCATCAAAGGAATCTTTCACTACACACTACATTATCTTGGCTTTCTTGACACGCAACCGCGGCCTTCCTCGATAGCTTCCATTGTACGCAATACCGAGTTTCACTAAACAACGATATGCTATTAAAATATTATTAAAACTAGCCGTTATGAATAGTAATAACAACTTTTTGAAATTTTGTAAATTTTATTTTTCAAAATGGACTTCATTTTTGGATTCGGAATATCGAAATTAGCTTCGGGTGAAATTTTGGTACTTTTCGGATAACTTTCATATTCTGATGAATAGTGAAAATTACTAAATTTTAATTACAAACAAATTTTTTAATAGAAATAATTAATAGTGATAAATTATTAATTTGAGTGGTTTTAAAGTATATTTGGAATATATTTTTACCATTTAATACAATTTTTGTCATTGAATGTAATTTCACATTTAAACCAAACATAAACAAGTGTCAATCTTTTGATAGTTAATATCTCGTAAAAACACGCTATTTGTTTTGACAACGAGAATTAATTTTTAAATAAATTAATGCAACTGATGTGTTTTGAATTTGGTAAAATATACATAATTTTTGAATTCATAATATCACATATAGCTTAGGCCTAATTTTTGGTATTTTTGTAGAAACTTTCATTTTTTGATGAATAGTGAAACCACTTAGGGGTAGTTAAAAAAACTAAATTTTTCATAAAACTTAATTTTACAACTTCTGTGAGTGGAATTTCAAAAATCCGAGAGACACTGTTGATGTCAGTAAGTAAAATGTGGTTCAATGAGATGAAAATAATTTTTGGTGAATAGTAATTTTTTACTTTTATTTACCACGGTTAAAAGTAAATAGGGTAATTAAGGGTAAAAATGATTTTATTATTACCCTAACACATGTACTAATTCCATTGGATAAGTTTAATCTGACCAAAAACAACCTTAGGAATAAAATATGACCATTTAGGCCCACTTGGATTAGATTAGGACATTTATTATTAATTTATTTAAAGAAGGGTTAAAATAGTTAAAATCAAATTTTAATAAGTAAATAATTTTTAATATAGGGTTATACATAAGATAAATTAGACTATAAATATTAATTAGAAAGATAAAAAGCTTTCCTACATAATTGTATTTTATTTGTAATTTTAAGACATTGAATTATTTAATTTATTTATGACACAAAGATGATGCAGTAATTATCTTATTAATGAAATATTGACATAATTGATGTAATAAATACCCAAATAAATGTAATTTTAGACTCTTTATGAATTACAATAATTTTATAGGTTAATATGACATGTTAGTATTTATTTAATTAACTTTCTTCGAACTAATAATTCTGTTATTATTTTCACAAAAATCAATTACTAAATAGTGTCAAAATTGACATAAAATAGTTTTTAAAACAAGTATTATATTATTGATTGTTATTTTATTCTTAAAAATCTATGGTTCGGACAAAATACTTATATCATGATAGGTGTATCATTAATGGACCACTTGGGGGTCGCTTGGATGTATATGGTAGGTTTATTAACTATAGAATACAAAAATACAAAGTGACATGGTAAATGTCAGTCTAATTAACTAAGAGTTAAAACTAAAAGATAAGGTTAATATAATGACCTAAACTTATCGAAATTATATTGTATGAGATTATTTCAACCCATCCCAACCTTATCTTCTAAATATATCAATTTGGAGCTATTAAAAACCGAATTTGACTTTATAATAAAATAATAGTTTTAGTTATTCCAAAGTTGCCCCTCTCCTCCCTTATAAAAGGGCACCTCCTCCCTCTCATCCTCACACCACTTTGAGCCTTCAAGATCGGAAACCCATGCCAATTTCTTCTATCCACTTCCCTAGAGACATCCTAGAGGTCCTGGTCTTCTTCAATGACCAATTTAGTGCCCTAAAAGGAAGTCTCAAAGAAACGTTTCAAAGAAGAGGTAATGTCCGTTACCGATTATTTCATCTTTATTTCTTCTTCCACTTATTCTTCTTTAGTTGTTTAATTATGAAGTAATAACATCAGTTTCACTCATATACGAATATTTTATTATAAGTATGAAAAAACCCTATTTCACCATCTATCCATCCTATGGAAAATGAAATCACCGCGCGTGCGTACGTACGAAATACCATCTCCACGCCCTGGTGTAATCTATTTTCCCCCACCACCTTACTTGGATGGGTATAATGGTATAAATAATAACTACATATGATTATTGTAATGTGATATTGATTATGAAATAGTATACATACACTTTAATACAATTCCACGATCATGGGAACGATATCATTGCTCGTACGTATGTACGGAATACTATCTCAACGATGTGATGCGACTCGTTCTACATGATATTCATTGCATAATGATTATATAAATAAATTCAATGAATTAATATGATATATATTACACTAATACCATTCTGTAAATGAGGTATCTATAACCTAAAGAGAAGAATAAGAATTTATTCAACAAAACATGCATAAGAACAAAAAGTAATAAACACCTGAATAACAAGTAGTAATGAAATATTACTAATAAGAAGCTAAGAATATGACCATATCTGATATCATAACAATAAATATGATTCTGGAATAACTCAATAGCATTATTTAAATCATTATACATGAGGTTCGGACACTTACGAAGAAAATTGGACCTAAGGTAAGGGAAATATCACAATCTCATTTCTATCCGAGATTGTTTGTACTTTGGAATTTACTGGGATGTATTTTATCATCCACATCCATGTTTCCTCAATATGTAATATTATTTCCATCCACCTACAATTGTTTAAATACAATTTTACCCTTCGGTGAGTTTTTATTAAAATATATGAAAGGAATCTTTTGTCATTTTTCGTACGAGGTACTTTTTGACTTTTCCGACAAAAGTACGAAGAATGTTTTTTAACTTATACGGAATGAATGGATTTTTAAAACATTATTTAGAAGAAGCATCCTTTACAAGTTTTCATGTTTATTTTTAATCAACTTCTTTTAGTTTATAATTTAATGACATGTTAAGAATGGAAAAGTGTTTTTAAAGTAGAAAGGATATTTTCCACAAGAATAGAGTTCAAGTGTTTTATCAAAACTATTTTCCATATAAGATAATAAAGGGTTATGTTTCTATACCTATTATTACATTGATTTGACTATGTTGTGATGGATTTATTTTTATGAATTCCTTTATCTTATAGGAATTGTTTTATGATGTCACGATGTTAAAGATTCCCATTTTTATTACCTGGGTTATGCTATGATGTATGGTTTATGATTTTTTGGAACACATAAGAATGATATGATTATGAGATGGGTGGGACACGTATGTCCCTCCAATGTATTGGGTAAAGATTTTATATCTCATGAGATAGACATGGCTGGAACGGTAGGTTAAACCGATTCAGTGAAACATGACTGAAACGAGGAATGAACTCGGTTCAGAAATGGACTTGGTCCACTAAGATACTCTTAGAAATGAGTCTTGAATAATAAGAAATTATTATCTATTATTATGTGTGTATTCCAAAAAGCTTCATGTTTTAACTTATGATTATTGTGATTACATTTCACTACAATGATTTATCCCATGTTATGAAATTATGATCTCTTTTGCAGGGTAAGATTTCCAAAATGTTATGTTCTTATGAATATGATGTGATTGATATTTATTTTGTTTACCGTTACTGAGCATTTGAGCTCACAATTTTTTATGTTTTCTTTCCCCAGGTCAGGGAGAAGGTTATTAAGTAAGATATGCCAAAAGGGACTATAGATATGATGAAATAAATGGGAGATAGTGTAGACTCTTTTTGAACCAGTTGTTTATGTTTCCCAGTTTCTAAAGACACTATACCTATACGGTCCTTTCGTGGTTTTGTTATATGTTGTAATAAGTATGCTTCAATTTTGAAGTATTAACAATGTATATAAAGTACGGGTCATTATAGTTGGTATCAAAGGAAAGGTACAGTCAACCATTGGAAACTAGGATGTGAAAGCCTTAGTAAGAACCCTAAGGATAAGTCTAAGAATAGAACACAATATTAGTGTTTTAGAAATGGACATGAATAACCTAGGATAAGACCTTAAGTGTGAAATTTTATTCTTTATTATGTGTTTTTCCTCTTATAATTAGTGTTTCTCACACTATTATTCTTGGTTTTAGTCAATGGCTGGAACCCGAAGGAACCGTGTTAATGCAGAATGCGACGGGCAATGCAATGATTGTCCCCCTGAGCAACCAAACATTATGGGAGTTGGAATGAAAAATATTGTAGCCATGCTAACACAACTTTCTCAAGCTAGGAATCATACTGGACTTCCAAACGAGCAAAGGAAGGAGCAACATTCTATTGAATCCTTCATGATGCAGCATCCACCTTCATTCAGCGGGTCTACTGATCCATTAGTTGCTGAACAATGGATCAGTACTACTGAAAGGATATTTTCAGTTCTTCAATGTTATAAATAGGATAAATTCATCTTAGTAGTGTATCGTTTGGAAGGTGATGCTGATCAATGGTGGAATCTTATCAAGAATACGAGGCCAAGAGATGAAATTGAGTCCATAGAATGGGACGAGTTCAAGAAATTATTTTTCAATAAGTACTTCCCTCGTATTCTCCAAAAAAAGACGGAGAAGGAGTTTCTTGAACTAAAGAAAATGGATGATGAATCTGTTGGTACCTATGAAGAAAATTTTACAAGACTTTCAAGGTATGCTTCTGGGATTATTATCCAACCTGTGAGTAAGATCGATCGATTCTTTAGTGGCTTAAAACCAAGTCTTCGAAGGGTGTTAGCCATAAGGGACCTCAATAGCTACGAAGAAATTGTTCGATGTGCTCTCAAGGTTGAGATGGAGATTGGTGTAACCCATTAGTCATATGGGTTTGATAAGAAGAGGAAAATTGAATTCAAAGGCAAATCTAAAGAGCACACTGAAAAGAAGATGATCTTTCCCATATGCTCAATGTGTGGAAAGAAACATTGGAGAGAGCTGTATTAAAGGGACAAGTAAATGTTTCAAATGTGGAAAGGAAGGTCATCGGGCATTTGAATGCCACAATGATGGTAAGAAGATGTCTAAGGATGCAAACAAAGGAAGGGATACACAGAATGAACCTACTACACTTCAATGTTTTAAGTGAAAGGAGATGGGGCATTATGCAAATCAATGTCCAAATCCAAGGGTTGATGATGATGATCGACATCAACAAACTCTTAAGGCTAAAGACAAAGGAAAGTCACATGAAATATCTATCAACGATGTGGAGTACAATAATGATGTGGTGAACGTTACACGTACCATCCACTCTGAAGTAGCAAATGTTTTATTTTATTCTGGATCCACCCACTCTTTTATTTCTGAAGAATTTTCTAACGGTATCACTATATTACCTCAACAATTAGATGTTGAGTTAGCTGTGACAACCCCTAATGGCACAACAGTCGCATCAAAAGTTTATAATTCTTCTCCGATTGATGTTTGTGGGAAAGTTCTTCCTGCAAATCTTGTGATCCTTCCTATAGTGGAATTTTATGTGACTCTTGGCATGGATTGGCTTTCTCTATATTGAGCTCATATCAATTTCCAAATAAGGGAAGTCACATTTCATATTCCAGATCAATCTATGATTGTCTATCGATGCATGGATGAACATATCCTTCCGGTGGAAATTTCTTCCATCTTATGGGTCTTGATTCCACTAAATGGAGGTTATTTATTTCAAATGGTTGGTGAGAAACTCATGATTAAGAATATGACCGTTGTATGGGAGTTTGATGATGTCTTTCCAGAGGAATTTCCAGGTCTTCCACCAAATCGTGAAGTTGAGTTTTCAATAGAACTCGTACCGGATGCTTTGCCTATTTCAAAGACACCTTATAGAATGGCCCCAATTGAGTTGTAGGAATTGAAGAAGCAAATCCATGAGAATCTTGATAAGGGGTTCATACTCCCTAGTGTGTCACCTTGGGGAGCACCTGTTCTGTTTGTTAAGAAGAAAGATGGATCAATGAGACTCTGCATTGATTATCGAGAACTTAACAAGATCACTATCAAGAACAAATATCCTCTTCCGCGCATTGATGACTTATTTGACCAACTACGAGGAGAACAATACATTTCCAAGATTTATCTTCGTTCAGGGTCGAATCAATTAAGGGTCAAAAGGGAGGATATACCAAAGACGGATTTCCATACAAGGTATGGAAACTTTGAATTTATAGTGATGTCGTTTGGTCGTACTAAAACCCTCTGCTATCTTCATGGATATGATGAATAGAGTCTTTAGAGACTATCATGATCAGTTTGTGGTAGTCTTTATAGACAATATTCCTGTATATTCAAAGAGCAAGGAAGAACATGAAGATCACTTGAGAATTATATTGAAGACCCTGAGAAAGGAGAAGATTTATGCCAAATTTTCCAAGTGTGAATTTTGGCTTCAAAAAGTTTCATTTTTGGGTCACATAATCTCAAAAGTGGGGATATCTGTGGATCCAGCAAAAACAGAGGTTATCGAAAGATGGTCGAGACCAACAACAGTAATTGAGATCCGATGTTTTCTTGGTTTGGCTGGATATTATCGACGGTTTGTGAAAGATTTTTCACGATTATATAATCCACTCACCAGGTTGACTCGGAAAGGAGTTAAGTTTGTTTGGATGGAGGAATGTGAATAGAATTTCAAGGATTTGAAAATAAGGTTATCCAGTGCACCTGTGCTCACACTGCCTTGTAGTGGAGAAAGGTTTGTGATCTACATTGATGCATACAAGAAGGTATTGGGGTGTTTTCTCATGCAAAATGATATGGTGATAGCTTACGCCTCACGACAATTGAAGATCCATGATAAAAATTACACAACTCATGATTTGGAGTTAGCTGCAGTAATATTTGCATTAAAGATTTGGAGGTATTATTTTTATGGAGAAAGGTGTGACATTTAAACTGATCATAAAATTTTAAAGTATATTATCAAACAAAAGGAGCTGAATATGCACCAAAGAAGATGGTTGGAGATGATTAAGGATTACGACAGCTCAATTCATTACCACCCTGGGAAAGAAAACAAGGTGGAAGATGCATTAAGTCGACAAGACCATGCCAGTTTATCCATGATGAGGATCACAAAAGATCCAATATTTATGGATTTAAAAAGGATAGATGTTGGAATTATAATGGAAGGGGGGAAATCGTATCTTTCTCAAATGAATTTTTAACCATCTATTCATGTGATGATTAAAGAGGCACAGAAAGAATATGTAGAGTTACACAAGAAGGTGAGAAATGTTCCTGAATTCAACCTTGATTGTGATGGGATAATAATGTTCAGGAATCGGGTTTGTGTTCCTCCCATCCCCGAATTAAAGAAGGATCTGCTGGATGAGGCTCATATTTCTTCATTCTCTATTCATCTGGGAAGCACGAAGATGTATAGGGATATGAAAGAGTACATCTGGTGTGTTGGAATGAAAAGAGATGTTGCGGTATATGTCTCTCGATGCTTGGTTTGTCAGCAAGTTAAAGTTGAGAGACAAAATTCCAAGGGGATTTTACAAACATTACCCATACCTGAATGGAAATGGGAAAACATCACTATGGACTTTGTCACCAGACTTCCTAAAACATCCAAAGGAAATAATTCTATCTGGGTCATAGTTGATCGTCTTACAAAGTCTTCACACTTCATTGCTATTAGAGAGGATTTCTCTCTGGATCAGCTTGCCAGGATATATGTAAAAGAAGTGGTAAGATTTCATAGAGTACCACTTTCTATTATATCTTATCGGGATCCGAGGTTTACCTCAATGTTTTGGAGAGGTCTTTAGCATACTCTGGATACAAAGTTGATTTTCAGCACTGCTTATCATCCTCAGATAGACGGTCAGTCTGAGAGAACAATTCAAACTCTAGAAGATATGTTGAGAGCTTACTCTATGGATTTCAAAGGTGGTTGGGATCTACACCTACCTTTGGTGGAATTTTCTTATAATAATAGCTTTAACTCCAGTATTCAGATGGATCCTTATGAAGCTCTATATGGAAAGAAATGAAGGACTCCAACTTGCTGGGATGAAGTTGGGGAAAGAAAGCTATTAGGACATGATCTTGTTGATTAGATGGCAGAAAAGGTCAGATCTATTCAACAACATATAAGAGCCTCTTAGAGTCAAAAAAAAGTTATGATGACAACCGAAGAAAAGATATAGAGTTTGAAGTGGGTGATAAAGTGTTATTACGAATATCTCCCTTGAAGAGGGTCATGAGATTTGGAAAGAAGGGAAAGTTGAGCCCTAGGTATATCGGTCCTTTCGAAATACTGGATCGTGTTGGGAATGTAGCTTACCGATTGACGCTTCCACCAAATCTCTCTCAAGTTCACAATGTGTTCCATGTATCTCTCCTGAGAAAGTACATACCTGATCCTTCACATGTACTCAGCTCAGAAGTTGTACCGGTTGAGCAAGATCTTTCTTATGAAGAACAACCGATATAGATTCTGGATCCTAGTGAAAAAGTCCTACGAAATAAGTCCACTTGATTGGTGAAAGTTTAATGGAGGAACCACCAATTAGATGAAGCTACGTGGGAGCTTGAGGATATGATGAGGGAGCGGTATCCTCATCTTTTTGTTACAAAGTGACGAATTTTGAGGGAGAAATTCATTTTAAGGGGGGTAGAATGTAACACCCGAGACTTTTATGAGAAATATTCTGTTTTTATGTTATATAAATCATCAAAGGAATCTTTCACTACCCACAAAATTAGCTTGGCTTTCTTTACACGCAACTGCGGCCTTCCTCAATAGCTTCCGTCGTATGCAATACCGAGTTTCACTAAACAACGATATGCTATTAAAATATTATTAAAACTAGCCGTTATGAATAGTAATAACAACTTTTTGAAATTTTGTACATTTTATTTTTCAAAATGGACTTCATTTTTGAATTCATAATATTGAAATTAGCTTAGGGTGAAATTTTGGTACTTTTCGGATAACTTTCATATTCTGATGAATAGTGAAAATTACTAAATTTTAATCAAAAACCACTTTTTTAATTGAAATAATTAATAGTGATAAATTATTAATTTGCGTGGTTTTAAAGTATATTTAGAAAATATTTTTACCATTTATTACAATTTTGTTCATTGAATGTAATTTCACATTTAAACCAAATATAAACAAGTGTTAATCTTTTGATAGTTATTATCTCTTAAAAACACGCTATTTGTTTTGACGACGAGAATTATTTTTTAAATAAATTAATGAAACTGATGTGTTTTGAATTTGGTAAAATAGACATCATTTTTTAATTCATAATATCAAATATAGCTTAGGCCTAATTTTTGGTATTTTTCTGGAAACTTTGATTTTTTGATGAATAGTGAAACCACTAAGTGGTAGTCAAAAAAACTGAATTTTTCATAAAACATTATTTTACCGCTTCTGTTAGTAGAATTTCAAAAATCCGAGAGATGCGGTTGATTTCAGTAAGTATAATTTGGTTCAATGAGATGAAAATAATTTTTGATGAATAGTAACTTTTTACTTTTATTTACCACCGTTAAAAGTAAATAGGGTAATTAAGGGTAAAAATGATATTATTATTACCCTAACACATGACCTAATTGTATTGGATAAGTTTAATTCAACAAAAAACAACATTAGGAATAAACTATGACCGTTTAGGCCCACTTGGATTCGATTAGGACATTTATTATTAATTTATTTAAAGAAGGGTTAAAATAGTTAAAATCAATGTTTAATAAGTAAATAATTTTTAATATAGGGTTATACATAAGATAAATTCGACTATAAATATTCATTAGAAAGATAAAAAGATTTCCTACATAATGGTATTTTATTTGTCATTTTTATAAATTAAATAATTTAATTTATTTATGACACAAAGATGATGCAGTAATTATCTTATTAATGAAATATTGACATAATTGATGTTATAAATACCCAAATAAATGTAATTTGAGACTTTTTATGAATTAAACTAATTTTCTAGGTAAATATGACATGTTATTATTGATGTATTTAACTTTTTTATAACTAAAAATTTGGTTATGATTTTCACAAAAATGAATTACTAATTAGTGTCAAAATTGACATAAAATAGTTTTTAAAACAAATATTATATTATTGATTGTTATTTTATTCCTAAAAATCTACGGTTCGGACAAGATACTTATATCATGATAGGTGTATCATTAATGGACCACTTGGGGGTCTCTTGGATGTATATGGTAAGTTTATTAACTATATAATATAAAAATACAAAGTAACATGGTAAATGTCAATCTAATTAACTAAGAGTTAAAACTAAATGATAAGGTTAATATAATGACCTAAACTTGTCTAAATTCTATTGGATGAGAGGATTTCGAACCATCCCCACCTTATCTTATAAATATATCAATTTGGAGCTATTAAAAACCGAATTTTACTTTGTAATAAAATAATAGTTTTAGTTATTCCAAAGGTGCCCCTCTCCTCCCTTATAAAAGGGTACCTCCTCCCTCTCTTCCTCACACCACCTTGAGCCTTCATGATCGGCCAAAACCTGCCAATTTCTCCTCTCCACTTCCCTAGAGACATCCTAGAGGTCCTGGTATTCTTCAAAGACCAATTTTAATGCCCTAAAAGGAAGTATCAAAGAAGCGCTTCAATGAAGAGGTAATGTCCGTTACTGATTCTTTCATCTTTATTTCTTCTTCCACTTCTTCTTCTTTAGTTGTTTCATTATGAAGTAATAACATCAGTATCACTAATATACGGATATGTTATTATAAGTATGAAACAACCCTATTTCACCATCTATCCATCCTATGGAAAATGAAATTACCGCGCGTGCATACGTACGGAATACCGTCTCCACGCTGTGGTGTAATCTATTTCCCCTACCACCTTACATGGATGGGTATAATGGTGTAAATAATAAATAAATATGATTATTGTAATGTGATAATGATTCTGAAATAGTTTACATACACTCCAATACAATTTCATGATAATGGGAATTATATCCTCGCTCGCGCGTACGTATAGAATACCGTCTCCACGAAGTGATGCGACTCGTTCTACATGATATTCATTGCATAATGATTATGTAAATGAATTGAATGAATGAATATGATTTATATTACACTTATACCATTATGGAAATGAGGTATCTATAACCTAAAGAGAATAATAAGAATTTATTCGACAAAACACGCATAAGAACAAAAAGTAATAAACACCCGAATAACAAGTATTAATGAAATATTACTAATAAGAAGCTAAGAATATGGCCTTATATGATATCATAACAATATGTATGATTCTGTAATAAGTCAATAACATTATTTAAATCATTATACAGGTGGTTCAGACACTTACGAAGCAAATCGGACCTAAGGTAAGGGAAATATCACAATCTCATTTCTATCCAAGATTGTTTGCACTTTGGAATTTACTAGGATGTATTTTATCATCAACATCCATGTTTCCTCAATATGTAATATTATTTCCATCCACCTAAAATTGTTTAAATCCAATTTTACCCTTTGTTGAGTTTTTAGTAAAATATATGACATGAATCTTTTGTCGTTTTTCGTACGAGGAACTTTTTGACTTTTCCAACAAAAGTACGAAGAATGTTTTTTTAACTTATACCACATGAATGGATTTTTAAAACATTATTTCCAATAATCTTCATTTACAAGTTTCCATGTTTATTTTTAATCAAATTATTTTAGTTTATAATTTTATGACATGTTAAGAAAGGAAAAGTGTTTTTGAAGTAGAAAGGATATTTGCCTCAAGAATGGAGTTCAAGTGTTTTATCAAAATTATTTTCCATCTAAGATAATAAAGGGTTTTGTTTATATCCCTATTATTACATTGATTTGACTATGTTGTGATGGAATTATTTTTAGGAATTCCTTTATCTTATATGAATTGTTTTATGATGTCACGGTGTTTAAGATTCACATTTTTATTACATGGGTTATGCTATGATGTATGGTTTATGATTTTGTGGCACACATAATAATGGTATAATTATGAGATGGGTGGGACCAATATGTCCCTCCAATTCATTGGGTAAAGATTTTATATCTCATGAGATAGACATGGATGGGACGTCAGGTTAAACTGATTCAGTGAAACATGACTGAAACGAGGAATGTACTCGGTTCAAAAAATGGACTTTGTCCACTAATATAGTCTTGGAAATGAGTCTTGACTAATAAGAAATGATTATCTATGATTATGTGTGTATGACACAAAGATTCATGTTTTAAGTTATGATTATTGTGATTACATTTCACTACCATGATTTATCCCGTGTTATGAAATTATGATCTCTTTTGCAGGGTAAGATTTCCAAAATGTTATGTTCTTATGAATATGATGTGATTGATATTTATTTTGTTTACCCTTACTGAGCATTTGAGATCACCCTTTTTTAGGTTTTCTTTCCCCAGGTTAGGGAGAAGGTTATTAAGTAATATATGCCAAAAGGGACTATAGATATGATGAAATAAATGGGAGACAGTGTAGACGCTTTATGAACCAGTTGTTTATGTTTCCCAGTTTCTAAAGACACTATACCTATACGGTCCTTTCGTGGTTTTGTTATATGTTGTAATAAGTATGCTTCAATTTTGAAGTATTAACAATGTATGTAAAGTATGGGTCGTTATATTAAATATACTCAACACCCATCCCATTGCTGATAATGAAGATGGATCTTATGATGGTGTTTATATAGAGCCATGTTACTTTACCTAAAATCTTTTTAAATTTTCCTTATACTGATTTATTTCAACACCAGATCAATAAAAATATTGAATTAATTTATGGTTATTCATGAATTTTTTCCAACAAAGTATCACTAAAAATCATGGAAAATCATTAATTTAATTAATCTAATTTACATATGCACATCACTTAAAAAACATCATTTTATTATGTGACTCTCCGGGAAAATATTGGATGGATGAATCCCTCATTGAACACCTTATATCACATAACTATGTTCATTATTGAATATCATTATCTCATAATGATTTCTTAATTTGTAGTGTAACTAACCGAACATGATTTCACTTGACCTTTCCATGTGATTCCTCCAACCATAGATGAAACACCCAACACCATCACATGATCCTTTTAAACTCACATGATAACACAATCTAGAAGGGTTTACATGAAAAACACACTATTCTATGAATTCTAGGCCCAAATGTTTCTGAAAACACTAGGAAAAGACTTTATAATAAATTATTACTTTTGGATTTAAAAATATAAATAAAATATATCCTTGACGTATCTTATTCGAAATTATATTCCATGTTACACCCTTTCCATCTCTAACAATCACAGTGGGATACTAAATTTCTTTTGGGTTAGAGTATTTGAAAAAATAGATTCATTCTATGACTTCAATCTTAATTATCCATAAAATTAATTTTCATTATAACTACATTCTAGGATACTACACAAAACAAAACCAGATGATCAATGATAATACATCTTTTCCTTTTTGCATCCACGACCAAAAATATTTATAAAAATCATACCATTATTTTCATTTATATTATATAGATCAAGACACTAGATATGAAATCTTTTCCTTTCATCCAAAAATAGTTCCTTAATAAAGAAAGATAAAATGTTTATTTTTCTTTTCATTTTACCCACAAAAGTCCTCAAGGGCTGAACATCCTCCACCCATGGCTTTATCATCTACTAATAATCCAACTATACAATATCTATCAATGATTTATAGTAAATCCAACAGAGAACAAAGATTTGGGTTGCACAATCTCCCCATTTTTGTTATGTTTTCAATAATATCATATTTCCATCCTTTTTAGATAATCCAATCATTTCTTGGTTATGGATTTTGGAAATCATGTTTTCCTACCCCTTTGATATAAAAATGCAATTGGCCATGTGAATTGTCACGAACAAACCCGGATAGACCCTGAACTGGTCACCTGAGTTGGTTCATGAAAAAATGGTATCAGATCCATTACCCAGTCGGATGTGCATATGCACTACCTGGGTTTGAGTCTTGTGGTCTAAAATGAGGGCATTGTGCTTTAAATGGGTGGAAAATGTAACACCCCCGAAAAATTGAGACTTAAAAGGCTAAATCTTACCACCCATGTCAACAAGATGCACCTTTCTTTTCGGGAGCAAAACTGATTAGAACTCCACAGTTAAGAATTCTTCGCCTGGAGTAGTAATCCGGATGGGTGACCTTCTGGGATGTTTCCCAAGGTGTGTGAGAGTGAGGAAAAATCACACTGAAAGAACATGTGTGGGCCTGTGGGGACATTCATTAGTCTGATAAGAGACCCTAGTGAGTAATAGCCTATGGTGTGCTGGGAAGGCAATAAAGGTATTAGAGGAGACCTATGGGGTCAGATGATAAGGTTTATAGCCCGGGGAGGCGGGTCATCAAAAAATGGTTTTAGAGGTAGCCCATGTTATTTGGGATGTCTGGTAGATGAAGACTAGGATTGTCAGGACTTGAGAGGTAGGTACGGTAAGGACGTCATGAACCCTCATCCATTCCGAACCTCGACTCGCCAGGGGTAGTATGGGAATTGAGTTCTTGCCTCGTTCTGATTTGTTTTGGATTGAGGGATGACAAGGGAGGCAAACTGATTTTACATTGTTATTTTACATGGAGTAGTGACCCATGTGGAGTCCGCGTACATGGTTTAAGTTCTTCCTTGTCGTTGATACTTACTTTGGGCATGGAAAACTACCTTGTCGCTAGGTTAAGCATGACCACTAGTCCATCTCTTTGGTGATTTGATGAAAGTTGTGTGTTGTCTTGTTTCTTGTGGGTGTAAGTGCACTTTTGAAAATGAATAGGGGGTTTTTAAAGGAGAATGTTTTCTTTTTAATGACTTTAAGTTTGTGAAAGGTATTTTTCATAAAACATAACGTTCTTGGTCTAAAAATATGGTGGTTGCTTAGAATCGGTAGAGATATGGTTTGGGTGAAACATCGAGTATTCCTTATGAGCATTTTCACATGTGAGGGAATTCATGGGAAATACATTTTGGTGGGTATGGATGAAAGCGGATAAAGACGCCCCAGACCTCACATCTCCCATTCCCCTCACCCCCCTTCACCGCCCTCCCTGCATGCCTTTCCCCGCTCTCCCAGTTCCCCGCACCTCCTTGTGTGATTCTGCCGCCCAGTAGATCCAAGGCATCCATAATCACCCCTCCTGCTCTCGGCACCTGACAGACCACACACCCCCTACCAAACTTTGGCCCTCTATCCAACCATTGTCCGGCCTCCGGCCTGCATCTCAGCTTTGCCCCCTTTCCAACACCAGCCTCGTCCAGGCCCTCCTTGCCCAGCACCTCGCTCGCTGACCCCACGCCATACCGCTGGCTGACTAGAATCATCTACAACCCCTCCGCATACCTTACCTCCAACAGTGGCACAACTGCCTCCCGTAGCACCTTTCAGCTTCCTCTCCTACACGCGCAGCCTCTCCGGTGAACCCCTTCTATCGTTTGGTTGTGAGGAGTTTTTACTCCACCGATATCTCATTCTTTTAAGGTCCTTTTCTTCAATTTTTTTGTTCAATTTTGTTGTGTTAGGTAGGTTTTAACTTTCCTCTGGTACGTTTGAGTTGCGTTTGGGTTTCGACGTTGATTTTCGGATGCTTCTCCATCAGGTTGCATTGCCCCATTAAATTTATAAGGGCTTTTGTTTCTTGAATTTTTCACCTTCATTGATATTAATTAATTATTTTTGATTTCTAGAATAATTATTTTATCTGCTTAATTGATTTTTAATGTTTTTTGGTGAGTTATTTCAGTGTGAATTTTAGTTTCTAAATGAACTTAGTTTTCATTTTATATCTTATAGCATACTCATGTAGATTAAGATGCATTTTATGGAAACTAATCCTGAGTTGTGTAATTGTTTTTTTATAGATTATGAAATTATTTTATTTAACCATGAAAGTGGTGCGTAGTCTCTTTAGTAGGATGTATGTGTGCGTTTGATCAAAAACGTGTTCATTGAATCGGTTTTGTTAATGTAATAATGTGGGTTTCTCTTTGGGTTTTATTTATAAATATTAAAGCGGATTGGTAAATAATGTAGATGGTGAGAGTTGTGTTTTAAAAGAGTGTTGAGGTAGTTTTTGAATTGTTTTTTTGTTTTATTTGTCATGAGTCCATGTTTATGCATTTTAGTTGTGCGGTTTTTGCCGTGTGTCGGCGAGGAAGACCCGCAATACTGCTGTCTTCTGCTTGTGCGTGTTTCTGCATCTGTGTGAGGCGTGACCTGATGTTGTGTTTAGACATCGAGCTAAGGAAGGTCCCCCACATTCGTCACCTTTAAATTCAGAATTTATTAATTGATTCATATTTTATTAATTTTAAATAAATAAGAAATAGTATTAGATAATCAATTTTTAAATGACCACTCAATGTAAAAAAGATCCGTCAATTTTATACACGAAACTTGAAATATTTTCTTGATGAGAGGACACCTAGTAGTGAAAGAATGCCTGTTTGGCCTTTAAACATAATTCATGGAATTTAAAATGTAGTTCTGGTTTATTGATAAATTATTTATTTTGAAGCATGAACAAGTGTTTTAGTTCTCTTTAGAAATGAGGATTTCTGTTGAAATTGGTGAAGGCCCATTTGGCACTTTGATAAAATACTCTATTTTGGGAAACCCTCTTTGGGGTGAATCAGGGGTAGAATTTGGTGTATGTTGACTGCATGATTTGTGTGTGATGGTTGTGCTACATGATTGACTTTGTTGACTCACCCCTTTTCTATTTATTATACATGTTCACATGGAAACATGGCATAATAAGTGAATCTTTTGAGAACAATTACTACACTAGATTAGATTACGCACTGGATAGTGTCCCTCTAGTACGGATGACACTATGCTAGGGGATTGGGCCTCTTGGTTAGGCCATGTGGGGAAACACTAGGTGTTAGGGAGTTATGATGTCATTGAGAGTAGTCATGCCTTCAAGATGAGTCACATGTATAGTACATTCTGGATTGTTCATGAGCTCCTAGGTTCGACCCATGTTTTCTTCAGTGTTTATTTCTATGTGGCGGACGTTTGTGAGGTCTAGTTCGGTTGCTGGCCCCTATGCTCCACTTATTTTCCATTTACCTCAGTGTGTGTTGTGTGTGGTTTTCCATTTGACTAATAACTGAAATTTGAATTTCTAAATTGCTCACAGAAATGTTTTAAAATGCAATGCACATGTTCCTTTAAAATGTTAAACTAGTTTTAATTTAAAAAGGGAAATGGATTGTTACTTATTTTAGAAATGAAATTGAGTGTTGAAACCAATATTTTGTATAATTTAGTTCAAACTTGGAATTAGTAAATTTATTTATTTAAAGGTAGTGAATTGGGAATAGTTTTCTGGGCACACCTACTGAGTTTTAATACTCACGGCTATAGTGTTTTCCAGTTTTTTTTTGTTTTGTTGCATGTTTGAATTGAGATTGCTCACCGTGGGTGAGAGTTGGTTGTGGACTGGTGAGTGACTCTAGAATTTGCAAGGAGTTTTGGTCATGGTCAGGTAATGTTTCTATTATTGGTTGTTATTACTTTTTCATGGCATTTACTTGCCTTACTTTATTCTAATTTTTCCACTACTTTACATGTCATTCATTTATGGGCCGAATCGTTCCCTCTTCTTTGGTTTTGATGCCCAATAATAGTTTTCAGCCCATGGGGATCAGGAATTCCCCTCAGGCCTTGTCGCGGGCTGACTTGAGTGACCAGTTCAGGGTCGACCTGGGTTGGTTCGTGACATGAATCATGATTTTATCATTAAACACACCTTAGTGACTCATCATAAATATCATTTATTTCAAATCCTATTTATTGAAGAACTTCATAGTGTTTTCCTTCATTTATAGCTCAACTTCCAATTAATTGATAATTTCCACACATCAGATTTTCAATGGTCTTCAGAAACACGTGGGGGAACTTATTTCTCATATGACATTTGAGTAACATATAAAGAGAGATTTTTCTACCCCTACATGATTCACTAATTATCCTACCATTTTACACCATAGGTTAACATCCGAAGGCCTATTGGATTTATCAACCATTTGAAATAAACATATAAAAATATTGGGCTACATATTCCACCTTCAGATTCATCTATCAAATTATGATAGAAAAATTTCACTGCATACAACCTTTCAAGATCAGGTCAATTTTTTCTTTATATCAACATACTGATGATATATTTTTAGAATAAAAAATTTATACATTCAATTAAGTCATAGATAGATCCTCTAATCTTACTGAGTCATAACTCATTACAGGAAACAAGAGATTAATACATCAAACACCATCATTAGACATTCCACTCGCATACTTCTATAGATTCTAGTAGAATATCATTCATTATTTTGTAAACCATACTAGGATATCAATAATACTAATGAAAAACATTAGTTGGATAAGAAACTAAGCATTGGTGAATGAGATATTCCACCTGTTAATCCCACTGACCCAACTTTTTAAAGATATCCTCATAGAACAAATTGGTGTGCATGTTCTTCAATTCAACATAAGCATACTTTGTTGGATACGAATAAATAGCCTAGAGTGCTTGTCACAAATTCTCCCTAAATATGTAATGATTTATATAGATAAAAATTATTTATTAAAATTATTGAGATGAAAAAAATTATCTAATTACTCTTTCGAATAGGGAGACAACTTTTTGGGAATACAATTTATTTTCTTGAAGATTCCCAGTATCATTAAAATAGTCATTTTTTAAAACATAGCTTGAAAAAAATAAAAAAAATTTAATATTTCAGCTTCTCTATGATTTTTTATTCATTTTGTTATCAAATACCACTTGAATTAAGGCTTTTAATAATGGTTGAATGTTTAATGATACTCGGAACCACTAGATCATTGAAATATAGTTTCTACACCAATTCAACTTTAGGTCAATCTCTTTTTTGATTATTCCTCTTTTTTATCAACACATGTCTTAATCATATATGAAGATCAAAGCGGTTGTTTGAAACAGATTTTTGGGTTTGATACCATACATGAATTTCATGTTTTTGGATTCTTCTTATCGTATATAACTCCATTCATCATTTGTAGTTGTGGCCTTTCTATATGTAAACACTGTATGGATCCTATCCCACCTTCATTATATACCACATTAAATATATATTATAACCAATTAAATGCATGGGAAGTGGGTTAAATCCATAATAATCAAATAAAGGATTGTGTATGGTCATGCTAGACCTACACTTTTCTTAATGATACCCACCAAACCTTAAATGTGGCCATGATTTTTATGATGCCGATTACAAAAATTTATATTAGGATAAATTATTTAAAAAATTCCTTTATTATCATAGGATTCTTATCAATTTTAAAGAATATGAATTTTTTAGTTTCTGTTTCATATTCATATAAAATTCTAAAAAATCTATCAATATGATTATTCATTCCTTCCAAACATGATTAGTCTTTCTTTGTGTATAGGTTCCACATCCGTTTTATTCTTAATAACTATAGGATTAGACCCATGTGAACATGTTTTATTGATTTATGAACCACCAACATTCTATATATGCTTCCTCCTACAGTAGGGGATATTTTTTAGTCCTTCACTTTAAACCTAATCATATGACTTGTGAAACCATTAAATCATTCCTTATTCTCATTTTTTTATCAGTTTTACAAGTCAATTCACCCTTTATAACTTGAGGTGAGTCTTTCATTGAGTATACATTATATCCACTCATGACTATATTAGATTCTCTATTTTTTACCTAATTCCTTAAATTATATAATATTGTTTAAAATTTATACCATGAGGGCTTCTGTGAGTGTACACTACTAGGTTCTCAAAACACCTTTTATTGAGATATTTCTTTTTCTTACAAGATTGTAAACATGATTTCAATTTTAATAAAAATTATAATAGTGTAAACTATTTCATAACAAGTTGAATGGTTTTATTTCCTCCCCATAACACTATTTTTCTTCCCCTAACTTTAATGTCTTGAGATTTGTCCAATAAAAGTATACCTAAAACACCTCCCATTAGAAACATGAATCTTGTCATCATTTCTTATCCAGGATATTTGAGAAATATGAGTTATTGTTTTGATATTTACCCATTAGGATTCTAGGCTTGTACTCATGGTGTGCCCCATTCTTACAAAATAGTGCCATTTTATGGATCCTCTATTCTCAGAGTCATTACAATTTGATTTATCTAGAATTGTCTCATTTTTCATATTTAGAGAAAAATTCCATCAATTTACTAATTATTATCCACATCATTTTATTAACCAATTATAGATTCTTTTCTAAATTAATACTCTAATTTATAATTTAAATTAGTCAATTTAATCTTTAACTCAAGATCCATAATCTTTTAAATTTTTTAGTTGGGAACTCATCTTCTTCAGATCAGAACAACATTTCTATATTTTCTTTTCTGCTATAGTTGGATATTGAGTGAAATGAAATCTTCCTTCAACTTATTATTTATAATCATCTTATTTCTAATTCCTTGGGATATTTCATCAAGATATTTAATATTTTCATTCATATTTGATCGCATCATTATTATATAATATTCTAGGGATATCTCATTTATATTTTTCCCCACGTAATCTATGAATATATTTTATATGAATTCATACAACACATCCATCAAGATTTCACATTTATCTACCACTTTATAGAGGTAATGGATATTTACATATTATCATCCCACACATTTTAAAATTTACAACTAGTACTCATTGACACTTTATTTCGGATATCTCATCATATTTAAGTGGTTAATCTTCGTCACTTAATCGTCCAAATATTTTAATTCCATTATAGTAACAGTAAATGGGATCCATGAATGTCCTTGCATTAGATATATATCTTATTCATCGTTTTTATCAATCTTATAATTTCTTTCTTCAATATTAGAATTTATTCTTCCAATCACCTGGATTTATTCTTCAATATTTAGTTTGAACTGCACTACTTCTTTTAATTCCACATGACTAGCTGATTGATCTATTAATTATTTCAAATAATGGTTCATCTCTTCTTAATGTATACCCACATATTCAGTATATTATTTCAACAATATACTAATATTTTGATTCTTTGATCTTTGGATATTTAACTCTTCTATACCACATTCAAGATCTACTCAGAGTTCAACAAGTCCCTCCACTTCTATAATGACTAAAGATATTGGTATTAATTGAAATGGTATTTTTATTAAATTCGACAATTTATCTTGTAGTGATTGTAACAATATTAATTGTTAATAATTTTGGATTAGTTATTTTTGATAAATACAAATTGTAATACTAACATAACATTAAATTAACTATAAGATATTAATTTATGCATATGATATATAATTTATTTATAGATAAACATTTTTATTTATAATATAATGGTGAACTAAAATCATGGAATAAAAAACAATGATTTATAATTAAAATAAAAATGTATACATTTTAAAAAAATATATATGTAATGACGATTATGGAATTTAATGATAATACGATACTAATCATAGTATATGGAATATAATAAGTTAATTATATTAATGATAATATTTATTAATATATTTTAATAGTAATGTAATATTATTATATTTAAAATTTTAATATAAAAAAATTATCAAATAAAAATTAGTTAGAATTAAATATGAATATATAAGATAACTATATAAGCCAACCTAATAAAAATATGCAATTATATATTTAATAGAAAAAAAATTATTCTATGAGGTAAATACATGTTTTAATATATTTATTTAAAATAAAAATATGAGATAATTAAAAAATAATAATAATAATATGAATTTGTAAGATAATATTTATTATGGTTGTAACTTAAAATAGATATAATAAAAATATTTTTAGAAAAATAATGTATGTATACACACACACACACACACACACACAAATATAGTATAGTACATTGTTTTTTATATGAATGTTAATATATATATATATATAGTTGGGAGAATGTTAATTGATATAAATTTGAATTAAATTAAATATCTAATTCTATTTTAAAAAATAAATTAGAATTTAAATTAATAATTGTTATGATATATATAACTATAGTTATAGACAAAATATAAAAACATACATTTGGATATATATATATATATATATATCTGTATATATATATCTGTATATGTATGTATGTATGTCTGTGTTTATATATATCATATAAAAAATATTGAGTGAAAAAATGAAATTTATGGGGTGTCTTCTTTATGAAGCCACCCACCACAGGGCATCGACCAAACACTACCACCACAACTGACAATGTTTACTTCATCCAACTTTTGAAGCCACAAGTCACTACTATTGGCCTCATGCCAAAGTTACCATCATATTACAATAACACCACCATGTCACTTGTTGTCTTCCCTGTGTGCAAACCTCCTCCAACTAAAACAGATCCACACCCAGCCACCATCATCATCCCCTTCCTCTATACTGATGTTGTCATGTCACTATCTCCATACCCTCCCCCCCAATACAAACAGCCAAAAAACATGGTTTTATCAGTGCTAAAAAAGAACTAATTGAGGACATATTTAAAGGAGGTCCCTTTTAACAGTGTTTTTTAGCACTAATAAAACACCCTTTTATGAGTTCTTTTTAAAATGTACTGATAAAAGATAAAAAATTAAAAAAATATAAAAATTGAAGGATTTTAATAGCATTTGGCCCCTTTCAATAGCTTCTTGTGCCCCAGCCCCACTCACCCTATCCCCACACCCCCACCCTTTGACAATGCTAACACCCCCAAACCGCACTCACCCTTGCCTTGCTTTGTTTTGAACCCGAGACCTCTCCCCCAGCGCTACTGCACCTTTACCACTCATCTTTATTATTAAGTTATCCGTTTAATGATATATCTATTTATTTATATATATACATTTAGGTATATATATTTTCATATTAATATGTATTTATATCAATATATATTTACTTATATTAATATATTTATATATTTAATCACATATTATATATATAGATATATATATATATACATATATAGTTATATTTATATATTTATTCATATATATATTTTTGGTTATATTTTAATATTTTTATATTTACTCATTTATTAATATATATTTATATGGTCAGTTTTAAATTCATTTATAAAAAAAGTTATATGTTAATGTTTATACATAAATAAATAAATAAGTACGACACACACACACAGAGAGATATATATTATATGTGTATCTATAAGTATAGTTATACATATTTATATATATTATATATTAATGTGTATATACATATGTTAGAATATATAGATAATATATATCAGTTCTTAAATATGTATACACACAAATGCACCCACACATTATATAAGTATATAAATAACCATATATTTTTATTTTAAATAAAATGGATATTAGTTTTTATTTAGCAAAGGCTTATATATTGTGAAATATATTTTATATGAAAATAGGTTTAATTATTTATTTATAAAATTAAAATTTTTATGTGAATATTTATAAAAAATGAATATATTGTTATATATTTGATTATAAATAATATTATTTTATAAAAAATGATAAAATTTCAAGTCCCTAATATCAATATAAATGTAATACCTAAAAATAACTTCATTCCCCACTGATAAAGGGCAAAAATAACCCATTAAACAAGCAATAAATTGCATAGAATGCTAATAATTTGGATATACAGACTAAAAATTAATTTTCGGAGGCCATGGGGGAATTTTTAGTGCTAAAAAAATGTGGCATAGGTTTACCTATGTCACTAAGGGCATAATTCTCATAAAAATATTTTCTTTGATTTGTGGTAGAGATCAAATGAACACCCATATCCAATGTTATGGTCGTTTTAATTTCCATTCTGGTTTTCAAGTTATTTTAGATCTTTTATTAATTTTTTTATTTTTTCAGTCATAAAATTGATATTAAATGACTATTACTCGATAATAATTAGAAAAGTATTAATTAAAAATATTTTTTTAATTACTTTATAATTTATTTTAACTAAATATCTTTCTTTTTAGTGTAAATGTCTATTTATACTTATCTAAATCATATTTAATTTATTTATTATTTTTTTATAAATATAAATATATAAATATATATCTACATATATATTATTTTTAATGAAATAATTTTTTTAAATATACCCTTTATAAGAGCTAGTAAAAAATGAACTGATAAATCCCCCCTTTATCAATGTTAATAAAAAAGCATCAATAAAGGGGGCACCTTTGTCAGTGCAGTTTTTAGTGTTGTTTAAGGGTGGAACTGTGAAAACCCATTTTTTTGGTAGTGACGCTAAACCATCCACCCGCCAAAATTGACACCCTACTTCATGTTACATTGAAGTATAGTGAAAAACAAAACACACCCACCCACCCACACCCAGACAAAGACACACACACACACACACATATATAATACACTTGGAGGCACAAAATCCCCTTGAGATTTTGGGCCATATATGGTAAACAAAAAATGAAATAGTAGGTAGGGATCATTATTTTCATCCATGACTGTAATTATTTATAGGCCTTCAATGGAATCCCCATATGTACTCCTCACATATCCCGAGTGTGAGATATTCGAGATTTACATGGTGTGTAAAATTTAAAGTATGAGTAGCGGTGAATGAATTGTTTATGTAGAGGTGGATGAAGTGGGTACTATTATAAAGTCTATGCTAACAGTTGGATAAATATGTAACTTATATAGAATATAAGGAGATTAATTTTATAAAGGGTCTCTCTCTTTTAGATTTTGATAAAATAGATATATGTTTATTTCTGTAGAAATGGTTGTTTGGAGTGTAAAGAAAATATTAAAAGTTTATCATCAGAAAGGAATCCATATTATAGATAATTTAGCTGGGTTAGACTAAAATTATGGTAAGGGGGAATTATTCTATAAATTTTTTTACCAAACCTATTAAAATTATGTTCTAGTTTGTATTTCATATTTTGAAGACTGGTTTTACCAAATTTTAAATTTTAAATTTTATTTTTGTGATTTTCCAAAAGATTTATGTTTAGATATTCTTATAAGACCCCACTTATTGATAAATTATTTTCTTTTAAAAACCATTATTTGAATGTTTTAATTTTTTAAATTGTTTATTTCTTGTTTCCTTAAGATTGTTTAAAATCACCACCTTATGCGTGAATGTTTTTTCAAAGTATTTTCTCCTTTGATAACAATTTATATATGGAAAATTAGATTATTATTTCCTTAATGGAATTTGTGATTACAATTTTTTAAGATGATATACAAACTTATCATATATATTAGATTTATTTTTTTTAAATATCACTCTTCATGAGTTATATAGAAGGTTTAATATTGTTTAGTCTCCTTAAAAAATGTGCACTTTTTTATAAATAAATTATGTCGATGAAGTGGGTTTTGAACATTAATGTCTTATTTTCTATAGTCTACCTTAGCATGATTGAGGATGATATATTATTTAAGATCTGATTAAAAATATTACTTACAGTCTTCATTGTAATAGGCTATTAATTATATTTAGATATAGTCATAAATGATCATCAGATTGTATATTTTTCATATGATGTTTAATATTTTATTTTGAAAAAAATATACAATATTTTTAGCACCTGATCTTGGTGCATGGGTCTAGCGCATCATAGTCAGTATCAAAGGAATGGATTAAAAAACATTGATGATTAGGATATTGAGAATAATTTAAGAGTCATTACTGTTATTTTGAGGTTCATGGTGATGATATTTTTAGGTGTATCATAATATCAAAGGCATTTTCATCTATGAGATCATTTTATGGATTTTATAGTGGTTTGGGTATTTTAGATAAGGGATTCAGTAGAATTATCTTAGATGGAAGTAGTTTGACTCATTAATATAATATAAATTTTCCATGAAATTATAATAATCAAAATTTCAAAAGATATTACTAGAAAAATTAATATATTTTCCCCACCAATATTACAAGGTAAAATGTTTCATATATAATTAAAAATATTGAAAAAATTTTATTTAATGGGGTATAATTTGATGACATAGAATTTTGGTATTAATTAAAATAATTATTTATTATTAATACAAAAAATTAGCTTGTAGTGTCTATTAAAAATATCATTTTTAATGATATTTGATTATTTATTAATGATAAATTTAATATTTAATAGCAACATAACATTAATTTGAATATATTATATTAATATTAGATAATGGTATATAATATACTTATAGATTAATCAATTTTATTCATAATATAATGGTGAAATAATATTTATTAAATAATATAAACCCAATGGTTTATAAGATATTAGTTTGAAATAAGTTGAATGAAAGGTATAATATTAAATAGAAATAAAAATATAGATGAAGATAGTTATATAATTTATGAGATATTTATAACAAGAATTTATAAATTTGAAAATAATATAGTTAATGATGATTGTAGAATGTTATAATAATATGATATTTATTATTGTATAAGAAATATTATAAGTTAAAAATATTAATTATCATATTTAATAAATGATTTTAATAGTATTTTATGGTTTTGATATATAAAATATTATTTTGAGAAGATTGAAAAATAATATAATAGTATGAATTAAATATGAATTTATAAGACAATTATAGGATCTAACTAAAAAATATGTAATTATATATCTTATTGAAAAACATTATTTATAGAGGTAAGGAAATTTTTTAATATATTAATTTATAAAAACAATTTAGAGATAATTAATATATAATGACAATAATATGAAGTGGTAAGATAATATTTAGTATGATGGAAACTTAAAATGAACTTAATAATAATAATGTTATTAGGCACATACATATATAGAATTATACATTGATAATAAAGTACATTGTTTTTTCAAGTGCATGAAAATGTTTATAAAATGTCTGGAGAATGTTAATATATATATATACATATATATTATTTATTAAATATTTGAGACTAAGATAAAAAAAATAATTTAAATTCAATATATATATCAAAATACATATATTTATATTTTTCATAGATTAAATATGTATATAATCCTTAACATTTATTAATGTAAATTCATTTTATTTTTAACGTAGTCTCGGGATAGAGTCGCCATCACTACGAGATGAATGCTCTAGAGTTAGTATGCCACCCATCATCTTCCACATAAACACACCTATGCTGAATGAAATCAAGCGGCACCCAGCCACTACCATTGTCCATTTCCTCTACACCAATGTTTCCACACAACAATCTCCTTCTCCCCTCAACACACCTAACCATCCACCTGCTAGTATTATTTTTTCCAACCATGTTCCACTATATCAGTGTGAATATCAAGATATATGTGTGTGGGTATATATATATATATGAAAATATTTATATTACAAGCAGAGGAACAGAATCCCATCGATATATAGTGAAGTATAAGGTAAACACCAAATCACATAGTGAGCATTGATGTTTTATTCTTATCATTTAACTATTGCTAGGACTTCACCAGAATCTGTATATACACAATTCATGCTTCGTAGATACATGATAAGTTGGGTTTATAGTGTGTATAAAATTAATAGTATATGTTAGGTTGAATGAATTTTTTATACGGAGGTAGATGAAGTAGGTAGAATTGGAAGGTATAGAAAAACATATTTTCAAATAATTAAGTCATACAGAATATATGGAGATTGCTTATATAAGGGCTATTTCCCTTTTTTGTTGATATAATAGATATATGTGTTTGTCTCTGAGTTTTTTTATAATTTTTTCGTAAATAAGTTTAAAAAATGGCTATGTGAAATTTATTTTTGAAAATTTGTGTAAAATACAGCAAGGGAACTACCGCCTTTTGGGTAATATAAATGGCAGCATGCCCCCTGCCGCCTTTTCGCCAATATTTTAATTTTTTTTGCTATTTTATATATTCTTTTTTGTCTAAATTTATTATTATATATATATATAACAAACAAATTTATTAGAATTTATCCCCTATTTAATATCAAGTAGTGCTATCATTATAGCAGTCTAGATTGTAACATAAACTCCCACTCAGGGCTACCTTTTTTAAAAGGGTTAGTCATAGAAATCATTTTTCATTTCCAATGTGGGATTTAGATTCTCTCTTTCCTGCACAAAATTACTAATATATTACTATTAATCATTTTAAATTAATTAATTAGTACTATTAATATATATTTGATAATATTATTAAATATATAATTAATTTCTAAATTGTTAAAAAATATAACAGGTTTTAATTAATTAGGAATTAAATAATATAAAATTAATAAAAAATAATATTAATAATAAAAAAATAAAATTTCTTAATTATATACTGTATATTTTAAAAATAATTATTTTATTATTAATTAATAATTAATTAGAAATAAAGAAATATTTAATTTCTTATTAAATTAACTAGTTAATAATTAATTAGTGAATTTGTTATATAATTATTAACTAGTTAATAATCAATTAGTTAAGTGGTGATATAATTTTTAATTATTAAGCATTAAATATTAATTATATAATTAATATGTTAATTATAAATATAATTATTAATTATATAATTATTAACTGGTTAGTTTGTAATATAATTATTAATTTTATATATATATATATATATTATAACTATTAGTTATTAATTAATTAATTATATGATAATTAATTAGTTAATTATTAATTATTAATATTAATTATTAATTATTAACAATATAATAATTAATAAGTTAATTGTAAATATAATTAATAATTTTAATCAATAATTAATAATTATATAATAATTAATTAGTTAATTAGTAATATAATAATTAATTAGATTATAATTACATAGTTAATTAGTAATATAATTATTAGTCATATAATTATTAATTGTATAATTATTGTTATATAATTAAGCCATATTATTTAGTTATGTTTAAGAGTAGTATTTATTATTTAAAAATTATTTAATTTCTAACTAATTAAAACCTATTATATATTATTTACTATTTATAAATTAATTAGTTTTCTAATAATTTTATTAAATAATAATTAATATTAATAATTAATTGATTTAAAATGATTTATAATAATATTTAGTAATTTAGTGCAAGAAAGGGAGAACCAGAATCTCATAGTAGAAATGGAGATTGATATCTAGGGAAAGCCCTCTTATAAAAGAGAGTAATGGGTGAGGGTTTTTTTTTCAGAATCCAGAATATTGTAATGAAAATATTTATTGATAATAAATAGTAGATAAAATCTACTGAAATTTTTGTTATATATATATATATATATAAATATGACATAACAAAATAAAAAAATTAAATGTACACAAAATACATTTAAAATAGTATATATTTTTTAAAAAATATTGTCAGAAATGCAGCAATCCCCCTGCCGCCTTTCACTCCGAATTTTGAATTTTTTTGACCAGAACATATTATAAAAAACAATTTGAAAAATAATAAAAAGCTTGTTTCTCTAGTTGATGTTTTATAGGTGCATACCAAATTTTAGGAGTTCATCGTCTAGAAGGAAACACACATATTGAGAATTCCTTTGGGTTTTAGTAGCAATAAATTAAGGGGAAGGGATAATTTAAAAGTTTCCACCAACTCTCTTTACATTGGGATTTATGAAATACTTCATTTTTTTCAGACATGGTTTAATGAATTTTAAACTTATCATTTATGTCTAATATTTAATTAAATATTTATATTTTAAAATTACTCTAAGACCCCTATGTTACGGAAATTGTTTTCTTTATAAAATCATTATTTACATGGGGTAATGTTTTAATAAGGACAAAATCAAGTCACTTCAAGAAATTTAACAATTATAAATTTATGTGTGAGTGTTTTATTGAAGTATTATCTCTTTTGAAAACAATATATATTTACCCTACTACACATATTCCCTTTAGCAGCACACAAATCAACTTTTAATAGTGATAAAAAAGTGTTGTTAATCGCAATGATGATAAAGGGGGGGTCCCCTTTATCAATGCTTTAAATAACACTGATAAAGGCCTATCCACCTATAGTGAGTTTTTAATATAACTGCACACCATAGTGCAGAAACCCGCAGTTTCAAAATCAATATATAACCCGTAATTTCAAACGATGCTATAATTTCAAAAAAAGCTATATACATTTAATTGACATCATGAATAAAAAATTTTCCACCCACTGTATATATAAAAAACACTACAATTTAAATTTCAAAAAAAAATGGTTTATATTATTACATTTAAAATTATCCAATAAACACTCTAAAACATTATTATTTAATCTTTGTATGTCTGCAATCCCCTCCCATAAATGTCCACCCATGGTCTTAATTGATGAACAAATCATCTCAACCTAAGAAAAGATTCTTCCTATACAAGAATGAATATATTATGTTAGTAATACTATAAGGAAAGAAATTAAACATTAATATGAAAGAATAAATTAATAAAATGTCAATATTGAAAAAAGTGTCACATTTGGAGTCACATTGTGCACCTTATTAAGGTGGGGTTGATTATTAAACGTAAAAATGAGTTATGGATCGTTTTCATGAAATATATAAACAGTCTGAATTCAATTTCTTGGTTGTGAGTATGTCACTTATTCTTTTACTAAAATTAATTTCATTTCTAAATAAGGAATCATTTGGAGTTATTCCGGCCACACCATGCCTTGGATTAAGGTGAAACTAATTTCTACAAGTCAGAAATGACAAATAGATCATTTTACTAAAATATAAAAACAATCCAAATTTATTTGGTCAGTTTTCAAAATATCAGCTGTATTTTTTACTAAAATGTCATTTCAATCAAGAAACATTCATTTTGAGTCTTACCTATTGCATCATGCATTAGTTTTACATGAGACTACTTCATACACATCACAATGGAATTATGAGGCCCTTTCCTAAATTATCATGAAAATTAGAGTTCATATTCATAGTATTCAATTACTGACAAATTTTGAACTAAAATGCCAATTTTAAACTGATGATGGATACATTAAGTCATATCATCCCCACTGTGCATCATATTGATGTGTGGTCGAATCTTACATATCTAAAATGAATCATCGATTTTTTCCTAAATTATAATAATAATTTGAATGTGTTTTAATGGTTTTCAGTCTGTCACTAGTTGTTTTACTGAATTTAATGTGTATTTTAAATAAAAATAGACACTTTGAGTCACACCAGCCACACCGTGCATTAGATTGAGGTGTGGATGATTCCTTCATGTCACAAATTACACATGGAATGTTTTTCTAAAGTATCAAAAAAATATGAATTTTTTTATCTTCTTTTAGTTTGTCAGTTGTTCTTTTTTACTTTAATAAATGTCAATTTTAAATAAAAAGACCAACATGGAGTCATATCATTCACACCAGGCATCATAATAAGGTACGGTTGAATCCTACACCCCAAAAATGACTCGTGGATCATTTTCATAAAATAACAAAACAATACAAATCCATTTGGTTAGTTTTTAGAATGTCACTTGTTGTACATACATAAATTAACGTTAATTCTAAACCAAAAGGAACTCTTTGAGTTATATCGGCAACATCGTGCATCATATTGATCTTTTCATGATTCTTAAATGTCAAAAATGACTTTTAGTTCATTTCCCTAGAGTATCAAAAAAATCTGAATATTTTTTTCTCATTTTTTAGTATGCCATTTGTGATTTCTATTTGAATCAATGTCAATTTTAAATAAAAAGAAACACGTTGAGGTATACATGCCATATCATACATTATATTTAGGTGTGATTGAATTCTACATGTCACAAATGGGTTATAGATCATTTTCATAAAGTATGAAAACATTCTTAATATGTCTAATCAATTTTCATAATGTTAGTTGTGTATTTTACTAAGATGTCATTTCAAACTAGAATCACACATCTTTAGTCATAACATTCACATTGTGTGTTGGTTTGATTTAATAATTCTTCATACATGTCACAAATGACTTATGAATCTATGGAATAAATTATTATTAGTATCAGAGTAGGGTTTCATGGTTTTCAGTGAGTGTTACGTTTGAAATAAAATATAAATTTTATACTAATAACAAAAACTTTTACTCATACCTATCACACCATGCATTAGATTAAGCCACGGTTTATTTCTACACAGAAAAAACGACTCATGGGACATTTTACAAAAGTATAAAAATAGTAATAATGAATTTTATCAGTTTTTATTATGTCACTTGTTCGTTTTTTCTGAATTTAATTTCAATTTAATATAAACAACACACACATAAAGTCAAATTGATAACATGGTGCTTCAGATTGAGGTGTAGTAGACTCCTACACATCAACAATGACTTATTTATCATTGTCACAGTGTATCAGAAAATATGAATGCATTTACATTGTTTTCAGTATATCACATGTTCCTTTTACTAAATATAATGTTAATTTTAAATTAAAAATTCACTTTGAGTGATATTAGTCCCTTGTTCTTTTTTGCATGATTTTGAGTATGTCAATTACTCTGGAAACAACTATATTGTCCAATAAATTTCATACATATATATCACATATTAGTATATTAATGTTCTTTACATAAGATAATGATATATGCAATAATAGTTTACTTCTAATGCTTCTTAAAACATGGAAGCATAATGAACTAGTTCATAAGTGTCTCTCATTAAGTTATTCTTTACTAGAAACCTTCTTAGACATATAATTTCTAAAACCATTCCTAATAACCTAAGGATACAAAACATAATAAAGGGTGATCATAGATTCTCAATAAGTATAAACATGGGAGATATCAATGATTATATAATGATAACATGAATATAGAAAAACTAAATCTGTATTAGATAATAATAATAAGTATATTAACTTACAAATAATAGATAAAATGATGAAAAAATTATTTAATTACACAAAAAGGCATACTTTGAGTCAAATCGTTCATGACTATGGTTTCCAATTTCATTCTTTATTGAAATGGAAACACTGCATTTTCGAAATTTATCACATTCCTTCATGTACCCTCCACATCCTTTGACAGAAAGTGATAGTTGCTGACAATGGAGGGGTGATAAGGTTTTGAGGGAGAATAATCCTGTGGAAGATGTTGTCTACATGGGTTGTCAAACATTTAATTTATATTATATTAATTCCATAGATAATAAATAATATTATTATGAAAAAATACATATATTTAAAAAAACATCACCTTCTCATTGAATTCGGAGTTGTAGCCTCGAATTCCAATCTCTCATGAGCATGACCAGTTTCGAACTAACTTCCCCAACTCGAACAAATGAATCCACCTGTATAAGATGAAAATTCGTATGTAAGTAACACTAAAAAAAGTAAGATAAACATAAATATGAAACAATCAACTACTTCTATAGAATTCACATTTTCATTCTATTTGTGTACATTTTTCCATCATTTATACTACCAATTTTTTTATGAGCACATATATATCATCTCGTGAATATGAGTCTTTTTGATAGTAATAGTTTTACTAAAGAATTGTTACAACCTAAAGGATTAAAAAATATTTAAAATTATATATTAATTATCTTCGAAAATATGACTTTAGGGATTGTAGTTGGTTCATGGAATATGATCTCTCTCATATAGTTTCAATAATAATAACCATAATATTTTCCATTGGTTTGTTTCGGACATTGTAGAAACGCTGAGTAGAATAAGTAATTTTTTTAATATGTGTTTGGATAGTGAAATATTATTATATATACCTTGATATTTTTCTAGTCATAGAACTTATCTTCTTCCTTGTGGTTAGGCCCTGGCCTCATTCCATGTTTTTCACAATAACAATGCACAACCCTATAACAAAAGGATCCTCATTAAAAAATAATATAAGTTATATAACATGATGTTTAGTTCTAAAACATTGGATTTAGTTTATTAAAAAATGAATAATTCCATCATGTATGGAAGGTTTTTTATATATCCATGCATTGAATCCATGAAATAAATCTTCAGATTATCCAAATTTATCACAATGAGCCTCCAATGCTGCATGAAAAAAGAATAAACAATGAAATAATTGAATATATATTTGATATGATTTCATTTTAGACTTGTACCCATGCATCATTAGTATTAAATTGAGTCTTCCATTCGATATTTTTCATTCAAAATATGTGATCAGATCTTCCACTATTTCAATCATTTTTTGGAATCTATTATGATTTGTTCTATAGAGGTGATGTGAGGAATGACGAGTCCAAATATTCTTTCATGGGAAAATATCTTCAATTGTTTTTCATATATATACCTTACCAAAATATGAGATTTATTTTTTTATAATTAAAATAGTATATCAGTTTTAGAAAAGTCAAATCATGAAAACATACCTCATGTATATATTAACAATTGAGCCTCCTCAACAATCATAGTCGAGGATTTCAGTTTCACTTTAAACATAAATGAAGTCTTGATCTTTATCTCTGTATATATTTTATTCAATATCAACTATATGATTACCAACATCTGTTAACTATGTATCCACATGATCCATTAATGATAGTAAATGTGGATGTAGAATGGGTGGGGTAATGGTGATTTCAATAGATATTTTTGATCGGTTGGTCGATCATTTAAATGGTTTTGAGTAGCTATTTTGTTTCATCCACTTCCCATTGTACGTCTCCAATAACATTCATCATTTCATACATTTATTCATCATTTGTTAATGTTTTATATTGTGAAATAAATTGGAAATGAATACCTCCTTGTTGACATGCTTTTTATAATATATGAAAACAATGTGATGAATGTTACAATAGATTTTTCGACCATATAAATATCCTTCTCTTGAATTGGAAGAGGTAGCTCTGAACTAGGATCAAGGGATACACTGATCAAAACTCGAAGAGGATATTATTGATGTGGTCTATTGTGTAGCATTTCATTCTTCATATTGTACACTATAACCCCCACTACAAGGTGATGGGTGGGTGTTTCTTGATATAAATCAAAATCATTATCACTATATAGAATATCAGTACAGGAAAGGTATAAATGTATTTATGATTAAAATTTCACAGAAACATATATTATTACATTGATTACCACGAATAAGACATCTCTATGTGGGGAATGAATAGCCTCATAGCTGGGGGATGGGATCTCCACATAGTAGCTGTTTTTGAGTTTCTTCTTCTCCTTTCCCCCTATAAAAGTTTTCATCATCTTCATATAACATTGGAATGGTTCTTAATTTTTATATATTATTTCTCTAATATGTTTTATTAATTCAATTTGATCCTCCTCTTTTTTTATTCTCAAAATATGTTCAGGGTGTCACCCCAAAAACCTGAACCTCTGACACAACCATACTGTTCTGACTGATTCAAGGCCACCGACAGTATGTATTCATCTATTGTAGGTGTTGTTGATTCCTAAAAATATGTTGGATTGAAAATATAGGAAAATAAGCGGTAATTATTATGTAATAGTTATTTAAATAATATATTTTATTATGTAATACTTACACAAGTTTCTCACACTTTTTTTATTTTCATCTATTAGTATTCTATCATTATTTACACGTTCCCCCTTCTATAGAAAAAGGCATAGGATAGAGGTGATCTTGGATTTGGAGTCATAAATATGCATACAACTAGAGTAACATAATTATTGTGTTTTATCACATCACATAGATGTATTATAGTGGATTTAAAATACGTACCAATTTTTTTTCAAGTGTAGTGTACCCCAAAGTAGCTTTATGATAGGGGCGCACTGGTTTTTCTGTTCATTAATTAATTCCATCACTCAGTAAATGTTTCATTAATAAAAATTGTTAATAAAAGTGATGAATACACATAACATCATATAACGTATTAAAACTATAATTTACCAGAAAATACACATCTGCACGACGACCAGTAAATGTATCCCATGATTCTAGGGTTATTAGGTGTGCATAGATAAGTAATGGGTGGGAGTTTATTTTCCCTTCATTACGTTTAATATTATTTCTTGTTAGTATTGTAAAAAATCATCTTTTTATCCTTCCAACAAGCATTAATACATATTTCTCATGATGTTATCTACTATAAATTCACTCTACAATGGATGATGAAGAGTAATTCAATGTTTCATTATTTTATTTTTTAGTAAAATAATGAAATGATATCATAATATTTCTGGAATTTCCGCCCACATCAGTGTCTTAAGCTCAAACAAAATATGATTATATGAATATATATCATTATCACAAATTGACACATTACTATTCCAATGTAACTACTCAAAATGTTATTTTTGGGGTTAACATGCATGCCCTGTATTTTCCATCCGCCGTCAAATTTGAGGCCTTTGACTTTCACCTTAACGATTTTTTCAAACACTATAAAACTATGATGCTCTTATTCTAATGTGTCATTAGTAATTTGTTACCTACCATTTTCCCAGAATCAACATCATCAATATCTTTCTCTAGAGTAGTAACATTTGCACATGAAAGTGGTTGTTTTACCTCTACAGTAGGTGCAATAATAGGTTGAGAAACATGTTGTTCTTCATGACTGGGAGCACCAAAACTTTCAGAAGTTCATTCCTATGCACTGCGAACAACAACACGTTGAGACACATGTTCTTCCTTAGTATTGGGAGCACCAACATGTACTGAAGTCGATATCTTTATAAGTGTTTTATCATTTAATTTAGAGTACATTAATGCAATAGTATATGTATAATAACATGATGTAACATAATGTATATTATAATAAAATGTTACCGGATTATTGAAATCCCTTTTTCTATTATAAAGTATGAAGGGATTTTACCCCTCTATCAAAAATCATAATCCCTTCATTGTGATCTCCTAGGGAATATGAAACTTTTTCTACATTGGGACCACAGAAAAATGATTACGAAAACCCAATTAAAGGGATATCCTTAGTTGAATTTTCATCTAAAACTTTAGTGGTTTTGGTTGTTAACAGAAAAATTGACCACTTTTTGTTTGTAGGATCTAGAACAAAAAATGATTATACATAATATGCTTCCATTATAAATGGATAATCATTGCAAACATCATTACTAAAATCAACATTCATGAATCCAAATTCATCTATTTTAATAACACTCCTATTATCAACCCACATTCATTGAAAAAATATGCACATGGACGGTTATATAATCCAACTCCCATATTTTTTTTATGATACTAATGTATGAAATATTCACATAAATTTTAATTATTTATTTAGTACAAAAAACATGCATCACTTCAACCATGAGTTTAAATCCACTATTTTTCATTATACTTCCTTCACCATGCTCATTTGTATAGAACGTATAACCATTAATTACATTACCACTATAAGATAATATATACACACTTGGTCCTCCAACTAGCTATCGAGTTTGTTCTAAAATTGAATCTATATTTTCATATCACTTCTTTAAAATATGGTCCTCATGCTATCCTATAAATTGTTCACTATGTTTATTTGATATCCTTCTTTCATCCCTTTATGGATTAAAATACCTAAGATTTTTTTGGGTTTTACCATATGTGGAATCCTCTAAACTATTATAAAAAATTTAATGGTGGGTTTTCTACATGATTTGTAATTTTGGTTGTGACAACATATATTTCAGAAATTCCTTCACCCGCAATCCTCTCAATGTGATGACATTTTGGTAGACAAGCGATTTCTACCCTGGAGAGGTATTCAGGAAAGAATTCAATAGCTTCCTCCACAATATATCACACTGTAATAGAACCCTCTAGAAACTTCGATTTTTTTCATACCCTTTAAAAATCTTCATATACCATTCAATGGGGAAAATCCATCTATATTGTATATGACCACACAGTTTAATCTCTCTCACCAAGTGAACCATAAAATAAATCATCACATCAATGAATGTTTTTAGGAAGAAAATTTCAGATTCACATAATATGACAAGAATATCCCTCTCTATAGTCGAAAATTTCACTAGGTCAATAACTTTCTGCATATTGCTCTGAAGATGAAATAGACCTTGGTTAATGTATTAAATTCATTCTTGTTCAAAATGCAACGTAATAATATAGGCCTTAGATACTGCATATAAATATTTAAGTCATGTGATTTCATACCCTTTTACTTTAAATAGGTCATTAACACTATGTTCCTGATATTTGATGAATACCCTTATAGAACATTCATGTCATTCCACATGTTACAAAACTGACAACTCTTTTACTTAGAAAGTGTGTAAGAAGTTGGAGGAAGAAAGGTTCATTTTTCATCATTATCTGCTACCAACTCTTCTAATATTCCTATATCAACCATGTCCATCATATCCTAAATTCCATTATTTATTTTGATGGGTGAATTTAGAAACATACTGATGACACTATCACATAGTATTTTTTCCACATGCATAACATCAAGAAATTTTTTAACATATCGACAATTATAGTATGGTAATTAAAAAACCAATATATTTTCGAACTGGTTTTCATATGTTTTTTCGAAAATTGTTTTCCAAAATCAATGTCCACATATTTTACATTCTCAAAAAGTTGATCAACGGTTCGTGGATACAGTGGTGTACGTTCTTCTAAGAATCCATTGAATGATGTGATCCTAGATCCGTTCTTATTTCGTTTGGGTTGAAATATGAGATGTCATATAAATACATTTTCAATGAATGTTTCAACCTAATTAAAAATGTACCTTATTTACAGATGGGACCACCTTGATTTCCTTTAATTCTATATCATAATTAATTTCCATAAGAATGAAGATCATTTATCATTCCGTACAATATGGCTCTCCATAGGAAATATTCATTTCTGTAAGCATCATACAATGTTACACCTGAAGCGCACCATAATTTCAAATCCTCAATCAATAAAGCCTAATAAATATCAGTATCATTAACTTGTTTTTTGGTATTTATATAATCATAGATAACATGATTTATTTTCATTTCATATATAACTATGGTGGAATGTTATAATTTACCTACATAAGCATCCATGTACTGTGAGTTCCTCTTTGGAAACCAAAAGGATTCACTCCATCTATACATAATGCAAGATGAATTTTTCTTGGCTCATTTCAAAATTTTGGATACTCATGATCAATTTTATTATATTAAGGAGTGTCTATAGGGTTCTATAGTTTCCCATTTTTATTTATTGAATATTCATGCCACAAAAATTTTCTTAAATTCTCCTCACTTCCAAATAGGGGAATAAACCATGGAATGATTGGAAATTTCCATACAACATTCATATGATCATATTAATCATTATTATATCGAGAAACACCACACTACAAGAATTATCTGAGTGATTTTTGGTCCTTATGAAAGACTATACAGTCATTTGGGCATATATATGTTCTTTTAAATATCACACCCATTGAGCGCAACGTTCATTTGGCATCGTTTGTTCAGCTTAGGAGCAGATTATCTATTGGGAACATATCATTAAAGAGAGAAATTAATTATATAAAATTGGTGTGACTCAATAAATTGCCTTATTTGAAACTATAAAACTTTAGTATAACTAACAATGATGTAGGTTTAGTGAAACCACCATAAAATGGTGTATTTTGACAACTCTTTAACATATAAAACAATTTTGGGAAATCAAGAATTTCTGCTTAAATTTCCATTTTCATTTCCTCAAAATGATCTTCATCATCATTCACATCTGTAATCACATTATCAATACAGTCTTAATCATTTTCTACACTTTTAATCATATTAGATGAACCAGAAAATACAATACTATCCTAGACACTAGATACATTAACTTTTTCCCCATGTTTATTCCAAAATTTATAACTTCGATCTATTCCACGATAGATCAAGTGTTCTTCCAACTATTATGGAATAATTTTCCTTGAATAAAAACAATGGAAACACATACAAAGGATTGTGGAAGGGTCATATGCATGAACTTTTTCATAGTCTATGAACTCTTTTATACCATATTAATACACTTTTGTCAAAATATTGGCCTTCATCCATTCATTATTCCTATCCATGCTATTTGAATATGTATTATTAATATTTAAAAAAATAAATACACAAAAGGGGACATTCAAACAAGGGTAAATTTACATTTGAAAGATAGTTATTATTTTATTTTGTTGTCTAAGACTTATCCCCATAAAATCCTACACCAAACCAAAAATAAGATGTAATTGTAGAGGACTCCCATAATTGAAACAATTTAGGTGATTTTGGATGAAAATTAGGCTTAAAAGATTCAACGGGGTTAAAAATTAATTCAACATTCATGGGAGTAAGGTCATGATGGATATCATATAAGTTATATAGAGTTAGTGATATTAACTTTTCATTGTGTTTTTATCAGTCTACTTGTCTTATCTATTTAATGTAATAGTTTTCCTAATTATATAAAAATATAAACATAAAATAATATGGGAAAACTACATTTCAGATGTCCTTTTGAAACTATTTAATAGATCACACTTGAAATCCCATTTAAAAACCAACCATTTACAGAAATTTCTCTCTAAAATAACACACCCATTTTAAAATAATCCAACTAGTTCCAAACAGTCTTTCATAAATACATGCACACATATAAAACAATCTAAATTATTAAAAATCAAATTCAAACTTTTCATGTTAAATCATTTCAAAAAATTCCAAAAATGTTCTATAATTTTTCATAATTAAATCAACAAAATCACAAACATTTCACATTAAATAAATTCTTTCCTATAATGAAAATATTCACACATGGTATCAAAAATTAATGCATTTCATGAAATAAAATTTTAATTTCAATACCAAAAATGTTATTTAAAAATGGAGAGAATAGAAACCATATTTGATAATATTTAAAACTATTAAAATATTTTTCATTCTCTCAGAAATTTGGTTTTAAAATAAACTCGCTCAAAAAAATATCCTTTTCCATTTCAAAATTTTCTTTTCCAAGTAAAATAAAATATTTTAATTAATAAAATGGATATTACAGAAAAACATAAATGAATTTGTATATAATGAACTATTTTATTTTAAATGATTAGGAAAAAACAATATTAATGTGAAATTCAATTCCATGAAAAAGATATAAAGTCAATAAAAATAATAATATGAAAAAACTAAAAGGATGAGAGGAATATTCAAATGAGGATGTTATATGAATATTGAAGTAATATCTTTACGGAATAAAGTAGGCTCATCGATAATAGAACCAGAAGATTGGGGTTGCATGGGCAAAGAATGATTCACTTAAAGAAATGAAGACTACTATTTCAAAAAGATGGTATGGGATGGATAAAGATACATAATACATCTTTTATAAGTTGATGACCTGTCAATTTCTATATTGAATGATACATCAATGTTCCTTCATGAATATGATCTTCTATATGGGTTTATATACATAAAAGTTTTTAGATATTGAGATACCTAGATGATTCCAATTATATTAGTGTTATCCAATAAAGGGAAAATGGTTAGTTGGATGTCTTAGTTGTAATTGGTAGTCAGTTTTTTGAATATAGAAACAAAATTTGTCAAAGAAATTAATGTGGGAAAATAGTTTATTTTTAAGTAGATAAATTAAGGTTATTAACATATTCTTGGAAGAGGGGATACTCTATTACAATATTCAGAGTGTGATTCACCAAAAAAATCATGGTTATCATTCAACGATAGAACACATTGGCCTCATAGTCAATTTCATCTAATATGTATTAGATGAATAATTGGTAGAGTACAAAAAAACTGAGAAATAGAACCTAGCTGATACATTGATATTTTTTCATATCCATGAATCTCTAATATAGTACCATGACTTAGTGGGACTTAGTGTGAAGACATCGAATTGAGAACATCACGTACTATGTAATGGAGGAAAAATGGTTATAATTTCCAATTTTAAAAACGTATCCAATAATTTCCATAAAATAGTCATAAAATGGGAGATTATTTGGAAATGATGCTTATTTCAATTTTATTCAGTTAAACCAAGAGTATAGGTCACCAGAAGTAATGGACGTGTTGATGGAGAAGATATAAATCAATATAACAATACCTAAAATTCATGTGAATTTATACAAAAAGAAATATATAAAATCAAAAAATGGAAACCACTTATTAGTAGTCGCTTCAAACCTTGACTGCAACTCCAAACTAGCTCGATCTATCTTAGTCACTAAAATCCTAATGATCTCCTATAATATATATATATATATAGGGATTATCATAAAATTTATACTTAATAGGATCATTTTTAGGATCTATCATGTAAATGTGTGAAAAGAAAACTAATGCTTGAGTTTATGAAAAGTAGAACCAACATACACCTATTAGGTTAACTACCCATCCCCAGCCTCACCAAGAACTTCATCAAAGTATAGTAAAAATAATATAATAATAAAAATAATTATAGGGTCCCCCACAACCACTTCCCCATAATTTACTACTCTCAATTCCCAATGACAAATGTCCTTTGATTCATTCATTTATTACTAATGTGTGTTGGGTCGAAACACTACCTACCCAAACTATCGCAAGGTCCAGAATCTCATGTGGGCTATAGATAAAACCATATATCTCATCATCACATCATAAACAAGAAGAGTACAACATGGAAGAAAAAAATACATCCATGAGAAATAAAATGTCAAGACAAAATTTAAAACCTGAAATAATAAAAATATATATGGACACATAATATATAAACGCACAAATAATTTTGATAGTTTGGAACTTACGTCTGGTGGTAGGAATGAAGAGGGAAATAAAGTTGGTGGCAGGGGTAGTGACGGTGGTGGGGGCTACGACTACAAAGGTGGGGTCCACAATAGTAATGATGGTTGGGGCAACGGGGATAGCAGAGGTGGAGGTGGGGGTAGCAAAAGAAGGCATAGCGGATAAGGGGGTAGGGGTGGTAGAGGTAGGGTAGTGAAGGTGGAGGTGGGGGGATAGAGGGGCGGAGGCAGAGGTGGTAGAGTTGGAGGCCACAGAAGGGACAACATAGTTGGGGGAAACATATGTGGGGAAAACAGAGAAGGGAGTAACAAAGGTAGTGGTCGAAGAGGTGGAGGATGAGGTGGAGGTGAAGGTAGGGGCGGAGGTGGAGGCCGGGGCAGTGGCAGTAGAGGTGGAGGTGGCGGAGGCAGAACAGGCATAGAATGACTTATACGAATGCTTGAGGGTAGAGTGGCAAGTGGATCTGTTAGGGTTCAACTTATAAAAATGTGAAAGACTTTAATCATTGATTTATGGAAAGTGTTGATTAAGGCAGTTTTTATCAGTGCTAAATTATAAAGCTGGGATAAATCATGTTTTTATCAGTGCTAAATTATAAAGCGCTAATAAAGGGAAAACATTATCAGTGCTAAAAATGCAATAAAAAGACTTAATATTAATAAATTATTTATTTGTATAAAATTATAAATAATATATTTATTATAATTTTGTAATTATGTAAATATAAATATAAATTTATTTAAATAATTTTGAAATACTTATCAAATAAATATATATCTGTTATAAATAAATATTTATTACATATAGAATTTAATTATAGTCATAATTTAAACTAAATTTTGGTATATAGATTAATACATATGAAATTAAAAAATATATACATTATATATAGTCCTAAATAGAAGTAAATAAATAAATAAATACACAAACAGATATAAATATATATATATATATATATTTAAATAATTATGAAACTAAAATAAATATATTAATAATATATATATTTATTAATTTTATAATTATAAATATATAAATATATATATTTAAATAAATATAATATTATAATAAATATATTTATTCTAATAATAAATATATTTATAAATTAATATTTATTTATTGATATTAATGAATATAAATAAATAATTAAATATATATATTTAAATATTTATGAAACTAAAATTAATATATTAAATATATATCTATTTTTATAATTTCATAATTATTTAAATTAATATAAATTAATATATAATATTTAGAAAATTATAATAAATATATATTTTATATTTATAATTGTAAATGTAAATAACTAAATATTTATTTATCGTCCTAAATATAAATAAATATATTTTTATTTAAAATCCTAAATATAAATAAATATATATATATAATTAAATAATTGTGAATCTAAAATAAATATATAAACTATATATATATATTTTTATAATTTAATAATTGTTTAATTTAATATATATTTATATTGAAATAATTATAAATTTATAATATTATTTTACAATTATTTGAAGATAAATATATATATTTTAATATTTATAAAATTATAAATTATATATCAAATTCAAAAATTTATTTCAGTTTCATAAGTATTTAAATATTTATACATATTAATTTATGATTATGACTATAAATAAATAAATATTTATTTATAATTATAATTATTAAGATAATGAAAATATTAATTATAATTTTATAATTTTTTAATATAAATTTATATTTATTTAAATAAATAATATATTTTAAAGAATTCTATATTATTAATATATTTATTTTAATTTCATAAGTATTTTAATATATATATATAACAATATATAATTAATATATTTATATTAATTTCATAATTATAAAAAAGTAGAAATATATTTATGACTATATATAAATAAATAAATATATACAATAATAATTAAAAATATAATAAAAATATTTATTATTATTTTATTATATATATATTATTTAAATATATATATCATGATATTAAGCATTTATGACAATATAATAACTTCATGAGAACATGATTGAATCATATACACAGAGTAAAGGATAAATCATAAAAAATGAGTCACCATATATATAGACTGCATGAATAGTAATGAAACATCCCAAGTAAGTAATGAATAATAGATATTTTTATCTACGTCTAATAATGAATTATCTTGTGTTTTAGAGGCCTAAAATGAGAATAAATCCAATCTTAAGCATGGAAGACACTACTATTTTTAAAAGATTGTTTTACTGCCTTTTGATGGAAAACTATTTTTAAATCAAAATTTTGGAAATTTTATAAGCTCTATTTTTCAAAATAAACTTATTATTTATGATTGGGACATTGAAATTTACATTTGATTATTTTTTGGTATTATTCTGACAATGTTCATTTTTTTAATGAATAATGAAAAATACTGCATTTTACATCAAAACTGCTTTTTCATATAATTTAATTATATGGTTAGATTATCTTTTGAATTGGTTTTAAAGTTCAATTAGAATATAATTTTACCATTTAATCTAATAGTGGTCGTTGGAATTAATTTCACTTTGAAATTGGACTTAAACTAGTGTCAATCTTTTGATACTTATTGTTTCATAAAAACACGCTATTTCCTTAGACAACGGGAATTAATTATTAAATTAAATAATGTAACTTATATGTTTTGATTTTTGTGAAATATAAATCATTTTTAAATTTGGAATATCAAATATAGCTTAGGGTGAAGTTTCGGTATTTTTCTGAAAAACATCAATTTTTGATTAATAATGAAACCACTAAGTGGTACTTAAAAAACTGATTTTTTGTTTAAATGAAATTTCACCACCTCTGGGTTTTGAATTTCAAAAATCTGACATACATGGTTGTCATTAAGAAGTAAAATGTTGTTCAATGGGTTTAAAATAATTTTTTGGTGAATAGTAACATTTATGTGTTTAATCGTGATTAGAGGTAATTAGTGTAATTTAAGGTAAGAATAATGTTTTAATAAATTTAAATGACCTAGAAACAGGTCCTACCCTTATTGGATGTGTCATGTCTGACCAAGACAACCCATTGGTCGATTTTGGTGACCCCATGGAGCCACTTGGGTAAGATAAAGACATTAATTCCTTTTATTTATTGTAAAAGTAAAAATGACACAAACATGAGTTGTTTTACTAAAACAATTTTCAAATGTGGTTATACAAGTCAGATTTTTGACTATAAATAGTCATTGGAAATATAAAAATATTTCCTACATCATAGTATTTTTTTTATAATATTTAGACATTAAATAATCAAAATTATTTATGACACCATGATGATGCAGCGATTACCACATTATTTAACGATTTAAATAAAATGAAAATATAATGTAACATATGAGACCTAAACTTGTCAAAAACCTATTGGATGGGTGGATTTCTAAACCTTATCACCTTATCCTTAAAATTTATAATTGTGGGACCTTTTTTATCTGAATGTCATTTTATAACAAAGTATCTTTTCTTAACTTTCCAAGAGTTCCCCTCCTCTCCTCTTATAAAATGCCCCCACCTCTACCACATTAACCACACTTCCAAAGACTTTGGCTCGGCCAACCTCTGTCCATTTTGTCTCTCCACATTCCTATCTTACTTCTTGAAGCCTCACTTTGGGCAGAAGTCTTTCCAAGGAAGCCTTTGAGCTCAAATCAAAAAGTGTAACCCTTTTTAAATGTAGTGTTTTCTCTTGTGTTCTTATGTATTATTTTGCTTCTCCAACCCCCTAAAATCTTTTTATTAATTTTTTTGTAACACAAACAGTATCCCCAATATACTAGGATGTTTTTATAAGAAGGATTCTAGCTACACTTACACACACCTACATGTAATGGTTAAAGAACATACTGTTTCCGTGGATGGCGAATTTCTGCCTCACGAAATGATGATTATTCAATATTCTTTTAACACCTTCAAAGATGGCCATTAATATGACACTATATTTATATAAGAAATATAATATGTTTATGTTTTACTTAAGCCTCTGTATTTTTTATTTATGGCATACCTTTATGGTTTCCATTATGGGTAAACGCGATATCTTCATTTTAGGAAGTGCGGATTACCACCCACTCAAAGTGATTTGATTCATTAATGCCATATGTGGGATGTATAAATGATTTAATTAATGATATTATATATTATATTATAATTGAATTATAATATACCTTTATATCATTATTATTCCATTCCATAAAATATGAAATAGAAATGAAACTAGCCTTCATGCGTACGTACGACTTACCGTCTCCATGAACGGTGCATTTCATTTCCTACCTCTAAACGTTATGTAATATTATAAATGAATTTATATAATGGATATATATGATATATATGATATCTACATCATGAGTATAATTCTGGATATAATGGATACATGAACAACTTGTAATTATAAAGAGTTTATTTTTGACTCAAGTACCAATGATCGTTAAAATGACCGTTATTAACATAAATAATTACATAGTGTTCATGACATGGTATTAAGTGATATAAAAGGAATAATGAACGTGAAAAAGGTTATTAAGCAAGTAGAAATTAAATCATGTTTATTATTCAGGAGGTTAAAGAATGATCGAGTCAAGTCGGACCCGAGGTATGGGACTTCGTCTCAATCTCCTTTCATTAAGGAATATTTTGTTTTATACACAACCTTATTTTATACGGTGTATAAACCCCTTTGAATTTTATGTTTATCCAAAAGTAATCTTTTTTATACGAATCATTTTAGTAAACAAAAAAAGCGAATGTTTTTGTCGTATGTATGCGGCGACAATGACTTCTCCGCCACTGTGACCATTATTTGAGTTTTGGCTTCCTCTACAAGCCAGAACTTGTTTTTAAAGAAAAATAAATACCATGTTTTACATATCTTTTATTTTGGTATTGAAAATGGTTTTCATAATGTTTTTATATCAATGTGTTGTATTGATATATTGTGATTGAAAAGTGGAAATGTTATGTTTTCTTTATGCATGTTTTATGTGATACGATTATGTTAGGGTTCTTGGGAATTATTATGAAGACGAGTGGTTTCGTGATAAACTAAGGGAGGGTGAGCTCGATATATCTCTCCAATGGATTGGGTAACGCAAAGGAGTAAAACGTTAAGGTTTCTCCGAAGAGATTTAGGGAATATACTGTGATGGTTATTCCAAACTTAACCAAGAGGGTTACTCCCTACGTAAGAATGTTATGAATGCCTCAAGTTACCTTTATGTCTTATGATTTCTATGTTTTATTCATGTTTTTATGAAGTATGCTAACGTGCTTATTCTTTATGAGTAAAGTTTGATTTCATTGATTCTTATGTATACATGTACTAATGTTTTCTTTCCATATTTTTACATCCCTTACTGAGATTTTTATGCTCATCCCAAGTTTTTGAAAATTTTTTCACAGGTCAAGGGAAAAGTACATGATGTGATGATGGTTTCAATGAAGTGTAAAAAATAATCCATGTTTTTTTAAATATGTTTCCACTGATGGGAAAAATGAGTTCTATATTTTATGTAACCACGTTTTTTAAATGTGGAATGTAATGCATGTTTTATGATCTAATTCTCTAAAACTCTAAACCTGAAAAGATCCTCAAAGTGTATTCTTGAATTAACTCAAGATTAAGTAAGGTTTAAGGCTGGGGCCTTATAGTTGGTATCAGAGGGAAGATTAGACAACTTTAGGAGTTAGATAATTGATAAATTTTAAGTTAATTTATGGTATGATTGAAATGATATTGCATTTAAATATTACCATGTTGCTTCACATAAGATATTTCTATGTTAAGAATGGTTTTTCATAGAGGAAATAGAATGGATTTAATGAGAAGGCATACAGTGGAAAATGACCTTTCAGATTAGTATCCTGAGATGGTCAGAATCAGAACTAAATAGTTTGTTGCAGCGATGGCTCAGTTGACTCAGGAACTGGAAAGAATATTGGTGAATGATCCGGTTTTGGCACTACCTTCCAGGAATGGTGAGTTTGTTATCTACCGTGATGCTTCATTGAAAGGACTTGGTTGTGTCCTAATGCAGAATGATCTGGTAATTACTTATGCATCACGTCAGTTGAAAAATCATGAGGTAAATTACCCTACATATGATTTGGAATTAGCTGTTGTTGTTATCGCTTTAAAGATTTGGAGGCATCATTTGTATGGAGTAAAGTGTGAAATATATACTGATCACAAAAGTTTAAATTATATATTCACTCAGAAATAATTGAACATGAGAGAGAGAAGATGGCTAGAACTAATCAAGGATTATGATTGTACAATTCATTACCATCCGGGAAAAGAAAATAAAGTTGCTGATGCTTTGAGTCGAAAAAGTAACACTTCATTAACAATGTTGTGTTTGGAACGTGATCCTTTGGTTAAGGATTTGATGAAATTTGGCATAGAAGTTGTTGGTTCAGGATGTACTTCTGTTTTGTTTAGGAATCAGTGAAATATTCTCTATCAGACTGAATTAACCAAGCACAGAAGCAAGACAACGAGTTGCAGAAAAAGGTAGAGCTGGTTCAGAAGAAGAAGTTTCCTTAATTCAACATTGACAATGATTGTGTTTTGAGATTTGGTAAGAGATTGTGTGTGCCTTGTGATTCACAGTTGAAGAGAGATTTGTTATGTGAAGCTCATAGTTCTCTGTTTTCAGTTCATCCAGGCAGTAGTAAGATGTATAGAGATCTTCGAGAGTATTACTGGTGGGATGGAATGAAAAGGGATATTGCTGATTTTACTGTGAAGTGTTTAACTTGAGAGTAGGTTAAAGCAGAGTGACAGTTACCGAAAGTGATTCTTCGGCCTTTACCAGTGCCAGAGTGGAAACGAGAAAATATATCCATGGACTTCGTTGTGGGATTTCCGAAGACACCTCGAGGTAATAATGAAATCTGGGTTATTGTTGATCGCTTGACTAAATCTGCTCATTTCCTTGCAATACGAGATACTTTTTCCCTAAATCAACGTTCCCGTTTGTATCTTAAAAAGATAGTCAGGTTACATGGAGTTCCTCTCTCCATTGTATCTGATCGTGATCCCAGGTTTACTTCTAACTTTTGGAAGGGCCTTCAGAATTCGTTGGGTACTGAATTAAATTTTAGTACAACTTTTCATCCTCAATCAGATGGGTAGTCAGAATGAACAATTCAGACTTTGGAGGATATGCTACGTGCTTGTTCTATTGATTATCAGGGAAGTTGGGACCAACATATTTCTTTGGTTGAGTTTTCTTATAATAATAGTTTTCATTCCAGTATACAGATGGAACCATTTGAGGAGTTATATAGGAAGTGGTGTCGAACTCCAGCTTTCTGGGATGAAGTGGGTGAAAGGAAGCTAATGGGAACAGAATTGGTAGAAGAGTTGGTAGAAAAAGTTCAGCTGATAGAGAAACACATGAGAACAGCTCAAAGCAGGCAGAAGAGTTATGCGGACAACAGGAGGAAGGATCTCTCTTTTGAGGTAGGTGATCATGTTTTTCTCAAAGTCTCACCATGGAAAAGTGTGATGCGATTTTGTAAGAAAGGAAAGCTGACTCCAAGGTGCATTGGACCATATGAAATTATAGAGAGAGTTGTATCAGTATCTTACCGAGTGTCTTTACCTCTGAGTTTATCTTAGGTACACAATGTTTTTCATGTTTCAATGTTAAGGAAGTACATGCAAGATCCATCTCATGTTTTGAGTCTAGAGGTAGTTCAACTGGAAGAGAACCTATCTTATGAGGAACAACCGGTCCAGATTCTTGACCACAGGGAGCAGGTGTTACGAAATAAGGTGATTCATCAGGTAAAGGTTTTGTGAAAAAACCACATGGTTGAAGAGGCATCATGTGAATCTGAAAATGCAATGAGGGCTAAATACCCCCACTTATTCGATAAGTAAATAAATTGCGGGGAAAGAATTTTCTAAAGGGGGGAAGGATGTAACATCACAAGTAAGTAATGAATAATAGATATTTTTATCTATGTATATTAATGAATTATATAGTGTTTTAGAGGCCTAAAATGAGAACAAATCCAATCTTAAGCATGGAATACACTAATATTTTTAAAAGATTGTTTTATTGCCTTTTGATGGAAAACCATTTTTAAATCAACATTTTGACAATTTTATAAGCTCTATTTGTCAAAATAAACTTATTATTTATGATTGGGACATTTAAATTTACATTGGATAATTTTTTGGTATTTTTTTTGACAATGTTCATTTTTTAATGAATAGGGAAAAATTCTGCATTTTACATCAAAACTTCTTTTTCATCTAATTTAATTATATGGTTAGATTATATTTTGAATTTGTTTTAAAGTTCAATTAGAATATATTTTTACCATTTAATCCAATAGTGGTCATTTGAATTAATTTCAATTTGAAATTGGACTTAAACTAGTGTCAATCTTTTGATACTTATTGTTTCATAAAAACACGCTATTTTCTCAGACAGCGGGAATTAATTATTAAATTAATTAATGTAACTTATATGTTTTGAATTTTGTAAAATATACATTATTTTTGAATTCTGAATATCAAATATATCTTAGGGTGATGTTTCGGTATTTTTCTGAAAAACTTCAATTTTTGATGAATAGTGAAACCACTAAGTGGTACTTAAAAAACTGATTTTTCGTTTAAATGAAATTTTACCACCTATGTATTTTGAATTTCAAAAATACGACATAAATGGTTGACATTAAGAAGTAAAATGTGGTTCAATGGGTTTAAAATATTTTTTTTGAATAGTAACTTTTATGTTTTTAATCGCGATTAGAGGTAATTAGTGTAATTTAAGGTAAGAATAATGTTTTAATAAAATTAAATGACCTAGAAACATGTCCTACCCTTATTAGATGTCTCATGTCCTACCAAGACAACCGATGGGTCTATTTTTGGGACCCCATGGAGCCACTTGGGTATGATAAAGTAATTGATTCCATTTATTTAATATAAAAGTAAAAATGACACAAACATGAGTTGTTTTACTAAAACAATTTTTAAATGGGGTTATACAAGTCCAATTTTTGACTATAAATAGTCATGGGAAATCTAAAAATATTTCCTACATCATAATATATTTTTTATAATTTTTAGACATTAAATAATCTAAATTATTTTTGACACCATGATGATGCAGCGATTACCACATTATTTAATGATTTAAATAAAATGATAATATAATGTAACATATAAGACCTATACTTGTCAAAAACCTATTGGATGGGTGGATTTCGAACCCTTATCACCGTATCTTCAAAATTTATAATTTTGGGACCTTTTTTATCCGAAAGTCAGTTTATAACAAAGTACCATTTCTTAACTTTCCAAGAGTACCTCTCCTCTCCTCTTATAAAATGCCCCCACCTCTACCACCTTACCCACACTTCCAAAGACTTTGGCTCGGCCAAACCCTGTCCATTTTCTCTCTCCAAATTCCTCTATTACTCCTTGAAGCCTAACTTTGGGCAAAAGTCTTCCTATGGAAGCCTTTGAGCTCAAATCAAAAACTGTTACCCGTTTTAAAGGTAGTGTTTTCTCTTGGGTTCTTATGTTTTATTTTTCTTATCCAACCCCCTAAACTCTTTTTATTCATATATTTTGTAACAAAACCAGTATCCTCACTATACTAGGATGTTTTTATAAGAAGTATTAGAGCTACACTTACACACACCTACATCTAATGGTTAAAGAACATACTGTTTCTGTGGATGGAGAATTTCTGCCTCACGAAACGATGATTATTCAATATTCTTTTAAAACCATAAAAGGTGGAAATTAAGATGACAATATATTTATATATGATATATAATATGTTCATGTTTTACTTAACCTCATTTATTTTTCATTTATGGCATACCTTTATGGTTTCCATTATGGGTAAACGCGATATCTTCATTTTAGGAAGTGCAGATTACCGCCTCCTCAAAGTGATTTGATTCGTTAATGCCATATGTGGGACGTATAAAGGATGTAATTAATGATATTATATATGATATTATACTGGAATTATAATATACCTTTATATCATTATGATTCTATTCCATAAAATACGAAATATAAATGAAAGTAGCATTCATGCATACGTATGGCTTACCGTCTCCATGAACGGTGCATTTCATTTCTTACCTCTAAACGTTATGTAATATTATAAATTCATGTATATAATGGATATATAAGATATATATGATATATACATCATGAGTATAACCTTGGATATAATGGATACATGAACAACTTGTAATTATAAAGAGTTTATTTTTGACTAAAGTACCAACGATCGTTAAAATGACCGTTCTTAACATAAATAATTATATAGTGTTCATGACTTGGTAATAAGTGATATAAAAGGAATAATGAACTTGAAAAAGGTTCTTATGAAAGTATAAATTAACTCATGTTTATTATTCAGGAGGTTAAAGAACGATCGAGTAAAGTCGGACCCGAGGTATGGGACTTCGTCTCAATCTCCTTTCATTAAGGCATATTTTGTTTTATACACAACCTTCGTTTATACGGTGTATAAACCCCTTTTACTTTTAGATTTATCCAAAGGGAATCTTTTTTTTACGAATCATTTTACTAAATTACAAACAAGAATTTTTTTGTCGTATGTATGCGGCAAAAACGACTTCTCCACCGCTGTGACCATTATTTGAGTTTCGGCTTCCTCTACAAGACATACCTTTTTTTAAAGAAAAATAAATACCATGTTTTAATTTTCATTTATTTTGGTATTGAAAATGGTTTTCATAATGTTTTTATATCAATGTTTTGTATTGATATTATGTGATTGAAAAGTGTAAATGTTATGTTTCCTTTATGTATGTTTTCTGTGATACGATTATGTTATGGTTCCTGGGTATTATTATGAAGACGGGTGGTTCCATGATAAACTAAGGGCAGGTGAGCCTGATATAGCTCTCCAATGCATTGGGTAAAACGAAGGAATTAAACGGTAAGGTTTATCCCAAGAGATTTAGGGAATATACTGTGATGGGTATTCCAAACGTAACCAAGAGGGTTACTCTCTACGTAAGAATGATATGAATGTCTCAAGTTACCTTTATGTCTTATGATTTCTATGTTTTATTCATGTTTTGATGAAGTATGCTAAAGTGCATATGCTTTATGAGTAAAGTTTGATTTCATTTATTCTTATGTATACATGTACTCTTATTTTCTTTCCATATTTTTATATCCCTTACTGAGCTTTTTATGATCATCCCAAGTTTTTGAAATGTTTTTTACAGGTCAAGGGAAAGGTACATGATGCGATGATAGTGTCAATGAAGTGTCAAGAAATAATCCATGTTTTATTTTAAATATGTTTCCACTAATGGGGAAAATGGGTACTATCTTTTATGTAACCACTTTGTTTAAATGTGGAATGTAATGCATGTTTTATGATCTAATTCTCTAAAACTCTAAACATGAAAATATCATCAACATGTATTCTTGAAGTAAGTCAAGATTAAGTAAGGTTTAAGGCTAGGTCCTTATATGTAATGAGGGTGTAATATATAAATGAACATTCATGATGAATACATAACATATGAACATCAATTATTTTCACAGATCAAGTTACCAAATTCATTGGAAACATATATTTATTTATAATTATAATTGTAATTATACGTATTAAAAAATTATATATATATTATTATAAATATATAATTATTAAAATATAAATATAAAAATATAATAAATATAATAAATATAATAAATATAATAAATATAATTATTATTTAATGAAATTTAGTATATATATATTTGAGTTATTAAAAAAAATATATTAATTATAAACATGTATTTTTATTTAATGTACACAAATAAACATTATTTTTGAATATTAATATGATAATTTTATATCAATTAATAATATTTTTTTATTAAAAACATTTCTCAGTGCTAAAAATAACACTGATAAATCTATCATTTATCAACTCCAAAAAAGTTATAATAAATGGTACACCTATAGGAGTGATTTTTTTAGCACTGATAAAGGGTAGAATTATCATCACTTTTCCTTAGCACTCATAGAGACCCTCTTTTATCATCTCTTTTTGCTTAGCACTGATAAAACCCAGTGCAACCCTTGGCCTGATTTGTGATAGTGTTAGAAAATTGGATTCTCTTTTTTTAGTAATTTCATTTGTGATTATAGTTTTGTGTGGCCAAACCCAATCTTATTGAGGATATTCTATGGTTGTTTTTCTTTTTAAAAAATCCATCTTCATGAGTAATTTAAATGGTCATATTTTTTAGACTATTTTAAGAAGGTGTACTCGTTATAATTTTTTTGGACGATGATGTGCGATTTGAAAAAATAAGGTTTAACTGGAGTTGTAACAAGAATTTAAATCTATTAAAAAGAGTTTTATAAAAAACATGGAATTTGAATACTTTAAAAATGATGAGGATTTGGAGAGTGAACCCAAACCTCCGAGACATATAGGCCCTATAGATCCTTTAATACCTTAGGTTTTTCAAACACTTTTTCCTTCATTCTAATTATCAATAGATTAAATTTTATGGGAAAGAATACAGTATTCAAAAGGGAATTTTTTTATTTAAAATAAGATTTTCATTCCTTATTTTTGTCAATAATTATGTAAAATTTATTGTTCTCTCAAAGGAGTTTTTATTTTGAAAACATTTCTTTTATAGAATATTATTTTCTAAAAATCCTACGGTTTTGTAAATGTTATTAATACATTATAATGACCATGTATTTGTTTGTCAAAAAATTAATTTTTGGACTCTTTAATATTTTCAAAAATTAATTTCATCATTTGATTTAAAACCTACTATAGAGACAATTTTTTTGTTCTCACTATAAGTATTAAATTGTTTGTTCATAATAATTAGAGATGATTATAATATTATGAAAAATATTTTTCGATAAATAAACATAACATGAGAGAAGATGAAATATTATATAAGTATTTGTTTAAAATCATTATACTCATTTTTCCTTGTAATAGGTATCAGTTTCTATAAATCTATATACCTAAATGATCCTTGAATTGTATATTTTTTATTTTGTGTAAATTTTTTATTTATAAAAAATATATACAATGTTTTTAGCACTAGATCTAAAGATCTTGGGTCTCTAGTATCCTATGTTCTTTCATCAAATGAAAATTTTGTTCATTCATCTCTTATAATTTCATCTTACCCTTCTAATATGAATAAAAAATAACAAGTGACAATAATTTTAAGAACCTGATTTTTTCTCTATAAAAGACTTTGTAATATTCTTGATGTTATTTCAGAGCAACGCCTTCAGACGACGTGTGATTCCGAGCCCCAGTGTGCCCAAAATTAAATTTTCAGTGCGTTCACACTGGGGACACCAAATAGATGGGATAACTCCTAAACGTTGATCCAGATCAGAAATATGAGTGTACAGATGGGTCTGAAATGGGTTTTTTACCCTAGGAACGACATAGAACATGTCAGCGCGGGACGTTGGGACCTCTTTCCCGTTACCATAACTTTAAACTGATAAATAAAATAATTAATTTATTCGTTTAATGGTTAAACTCAATTATCTCTTCAACTATTTCTCGTATTGGAAAACTGAAGGCACCATTGAGTCCGGAATGTGCCGTTTACCCTAGGAGGGGCGTAACTTTTGCGGGCGAGGACCTTCTGTGAAAAATGCCACCAGGGGAATTTTCGTAATTTATCATCTTCAAACGTTAAATTTTATAACATTAGAATGGAATCTTGGATTAAAATTTTGAGACATCCGTTGTGATCGGGAGGTGGTGTTTACCCTAGGGAAGGCTTTACCTTGACCCCATCGGGAGATTCGGACGCAGGTCTTCTGGTGGGTATTAAAAATTAAATTAAATGTTAATTTAATTTCGTTACATAAACACCGGAACTCACCCCCTTCTTCCCTATTTGACCTCCTCTGGAGAATGCTCCCAATCAAGGAGGAAATCCTCTCTTCTCCTCTATCTCTCTGGAAAGGCACTGCAGCTCCAGCGGATCATTAGTGAAGCGTCGGGCAACACCCATTAAGGTTGGATCGTGCATTTACATTTTTTTAATTCCCACACCTACTTCGATATCAATTTATAGCACCGTATTTCTATTTTATCTTTGAGAGAATCCCACAAATGATTAGCATAAATTCCGATATTTCCAATGCACCTCTCGGATTTAAATTTGGAGTCCCGAGGAGTATGCTGCTGCAAGTCGAAGTAGCGGGTTTTTGGGTGTTTTCCGGCGAGGTTCCAGCCATCCGGTCGGCGGCGGCCAGTGGTAGCGGCGGTCTGGAAGCTTCGCACGGTGGCCTAGAATTCCATGGCTTGTGCCGTGGTGGGTCATCCGTAAAGGCGGCTGGGGTCGAGTGGGGGTCGGTTGCGAAGCTCGGTAGGTGAGCGGGAGGCCGAGGCGGCGTGGTCGGGCGAAGGGGGGCAGTCCGGCGTGCTGCGGGGCGCGGTGTCAAGCAGCGAAGCCAAGAAGGGGAGGGGGATTTAGCGGAGCAGGCGGGCGTAGCACAACCTATCATGATCGGCAGGTGGAACTCGAGGTTTTCAGTGTCTCGGGCGTGTAGAGGAGGCCAGGACCCACGCGCTGCGGGTTCTGCTGGGCGACAAAGACCGACTAGTTGGACGATCTATTTGGAGAAAACCGAAACCGATTGGGTCCGGTGCTACTGAGCGGGCCAAAAATACCAGACCGCGTTTTGATGGTCCGGACCCACAGCTGGGTAGCGGGCCGGCGATTCGGAACGGGCCGGCCGGGGTGAACCGGCCCGATTAGGCCCCCTTGCGTTCGGGGGTCCGTAACATGTAAATGGCATGTCCGTTTGACGCGCTGTCTACAGCTGTGGGATCATGTCGGTGACATAGTCTTTTTAAAGTGGGTTTCATGGTTTTTTGATTTCGTTCCCGAATTCGAGTGACCCGAAGAGCTTTAATTTAATAATAATAAATTACTAAATAAAGCCCACAATGGATGCACTTCGCGAGCGGTGACATCCATTTGACGTGCCGTCAAAGGCACTGTGGCCCTAGAGTTGAGACAACCCTGCTAAGGATGGTTTAGATCCCATGTAGTTCAGTTTCATTGCTCGGTGGGACGAAACACTTTATACGAGTAATTAATTAATTATTTTAATTAATTAATTGTTGCATCAGACCTAACTCCTGCTTGGGATGTTCGATTGACGCGCCCTCAGCGACAGCATGTTCATGGTCCTCATGCAGACTTTTTGAGATGATTTTCTAAGATTTCAAGTTGGAGATATGGTGAAGGCCCCACAGGGGCTAGTTCACATGTTTTACGGTGAAGCGCCACTTTTTCACCTGACATCCGTTTAGGGTGTTTAAGTAGTCGTTTAAGAGTGTTTTTCCGAGGGCATTGTAACGGCGCAATCTGGTCACTCTAATTCAGCACCCTGGTGCAGGCCCCATGAGGGTTGTTTTTGGCGTTGAGGGTGAATTCCATCTCTTTCACCGGGTGTTCGTTTTGGACAAATGAATAGTCAATCTTGCGTGCTTTTTTGATAGGATCACAATGGTGAGATCCGTTCGTTGCGCTTCGAGACCAAGATTTGGGTCCTAAGAGAACCACTCGTCTGCGGTATGATGATACATCTTTTTCTCTGGATATCCGTTGCACTCAAGTGAGAAGTCAATTTGATGTGTCTTTCTGAGGAGATATCAATAGTTCAATGCGTCCGACTATTTTCGGGACCGAGGCTCGGGACCATGGGATACTGTTCTGGCATAAAGCTGTATTGGTGACTTTTCCACCAGATATTCATTGGAGGTGTTTAAATAGTTTATCTCGCATGTTTTTCCATGAGGTTTACAATGGTATGATCCATTTGGATGTGCAGAGTCTCTTTGAGATCTCATTAAATTTGTTAGCATGAAAGGCATACCGGTGGTGGTTCTTCCTGCGGTGTTTGTAGAGAACCCTTGGCGTGTGATCATGTTCACTCCCATGTGAGTGAGGTTAACGTTTGATGTTATGTGTTTGTACATGATAGGGACATGGAGATATCAGGTTGGAGAAACTCTGTTTACCCCTTTTCGCATTGACATTGGGTGTCGTGTTCACGACAACCCTTGGATGGAAAATATAGTATACTCTGGGAGTATACAGGAATATTTTGGAGCTACATGTTGCAGTTTTTACCTAAGAACGTTTGTGCGCTTGGTTTGGATATGAGTTGGGGCCACACGTCCTGTGGCCCTTATGTGTGTGTCGTGTTCCACATTACGTTCCTTTGATATCTCGCGACATAATGGGTCCTCCTACTCTCGATGGTTTCGACGAGCATGGTTGAGTGGTTTCCCCTAGTTTTGTTCTGGATTTGGGTGGTTGCGCGATACCCACATCATGTTCTGTTGGCCAGTGTTGTACCATCTAGTAGGGATGGTCAGAGAAGTTCTGGGTTTACCCTCCAGTAGAGTCTGGGCAGTGGGTTTCTCATCGACTTCTTTGGGTTTACCCTTCAGTAGAGACTGGGCAGTGGGTTGCTAACTGAATTTTTCAGGTTTACCCTCCAGTAGAGACTGGGCAGTGGGTTACTCATCGAATTCTTACGGTTTACCCTCCAGTAGAGACTGGGCAGTGGGTTTCTCATTTACTTCATAGGGTTTACCCGCCAGTAGAGATTGGTATGTGGGTTGCTCACCGACTTCTTCGGGGTTTCCTTCCAGCCGAGACTGGGCATTGTGTTGCTCATTGACTTCTGAGGGTTTACCCTCTAGCAGAGACTGGGCAGTTGGTCACCCGACGACCTCTTAGGGTTTACCCTTTAGTAGAGACTGGGCATTTGGTTACCTGATGACTTCTTTCAAACTCATTTTTTTCTACTAGGCTAGTCAGTGGTTTGTTTCCGTGACTAACAGAGTGGGACCCTTGGTTGTACGGGTCAGTGATGTGACAACTTTGACTCTGAGAAGACCTCTCGACTGTGTGACAGTGATCAGGTGTGGATTGACACTCCCCCAGAACTCTCAAGTACGAGGGGCGCTTTACCTACTGAGACGCGTCCTCGTGACGCGACCTAAAACCGTGCGGGCGAGTCAGTGCTGCGAAAAGCGGATAGTGTCAAGGTGCGGTGATTTGATCCCCTTGACTTGCAGTTCAAGGAAGGCATATGGATACTAGGAATCGATGGTGTTTACTTCTAGGAATGTTGGCTACTCACTTTCTTGGGCTGAGCTACAGGATGGAGATCCCCTTACAATCTTATTTGGGATTCTCGATTGAGCATATGGATATGTATATACCTTGTTCCAGTACCCACTACTTGGTTTTGGCTACTCTCGTTCCAGGAGAGGCGAAGACGCGTGGGGTATGCCACGTGCTTTCTGTGTATAGCTTCTCGTGGTTTGACGAGTCTACTCTCCTGCTATAGGAAGTGAAGACTCGACGAGAATTTAATCTTCTCACCGCTTCTATCTCCTTATGTTTGGATGAGTCTACTTCCTTCCTCTTGTTGGGTTGAGTTGTACTCTTTAATGCAATATCTTTCATACTCCTATACTATTCTCTGTTCGATCTACTGCTCACCTCTTCAGTACCTCCTTTGTTTCTCCCTTGAGCCTTTGGGGAATCATACTGAGTATTTTTATACTCACCCCTGCTTGGGATTTTCCTGCACTTGGTGTGCCCTTGCAGGTGAAGGAAAGGTTAGTTGTGACTTTAGCAGAGCATAAGAGTTCGAGAGCTTGGACTACGTATGGTGGTCATAGTTGGGTTCCTGGTGGGGACTCTCCCAGCTATTTTAATTTTGTTCACATTTTTTCAGGTTGTGGCACTTTCATGGTTGGGGGCGTGTTTGGTCCCTTTCTTTTTAGTTTACCTTAAGTACTTTCTTTGTACTGTTTAGAGGTTGATGCACATTTTTGGTTTATTGATAGCAGTTGTTACGTTTGTTTTCTTTTTTACTCTGCACTCCGGCATTGAGTGGGCTTCATGTGTGTGTACAGGTACTTAGGAAAATTCCACCCCAAGTTGTTTAGCCTTCAGCGTTTATCTCCAGCCCCTGGCTTATAGAGGCGGGCTTGGGGTAGTTGTGGCTCAAGCCCGGGTAGGGTCTGGTCGTGACAATAATTACTGAAGATAGACTCAAGATTGTTTCACAGGAGGATGCAAAAATTCCTTATAATACCCTCTTATTACAACTAGATACACCCTGAAGGGGGGGGGGTGAATCAGGGTGATGGTTAAATTAAAAAATTTATTTATTTATTTTATCTTCCATTTAGGGAATGTTCCAAAATTTCCATGGACTATGTTAAACATATTACTCTTGTAAGAAAAATCCTAAAATCAAAAATATATATTCTGGACAGAAATTCATGTATATTGTACATATATTTTTTTTAGTTCACCAAAAATAGTTGTATCCAAGGATCACATAGTGATAAATTGTCAATGTGCCAATATCCACTAATTTTTACATGATCTATGGATACTGTGTTTTATTAACTATCACTTGTTTCCAGGATCATTTCCCATAGAATCATTTGTCTTTAGTCTTTCCACACCTAAATTTCACTTTATCTTATTTTCATCCACACTATTCTCTAGTGACATGTCTACTAGAGTTTATAAAAAGATCATTATCTTTAACAAAAAAATAAAAATGATGTTTTTATCACTTTTTAGAATAAAAATCTAATTTCATAAGATTTATATATTTGATTCTATATTTCTCTTCTATTATGACATGAGCCTCAGACCTGTTGGTTAGGAATTGACAAGTGCATCCAAGACACCCAAGATCAAAACCAGGCGAAGGCATATTATTGGGTTACTTTAGTAGGTACTGTAGAAGATACTATTTCATTCTGTAGCAGCTATAACTATTCATTCATTTGGGCCTTCGGGCCACCGGTTTGGTCCTCGAGTCCTTCAATACCATTGGTCCACCCAAAACCTTCGGGTTAGTCAGGATTTCGGGCCACCACAAAGCCTTCAGAACACCACAAGGACTTTGCTCCACCTCAAGGCCATTAGGCCACCTTAAAATGAAGATGTACAAGAAAAGTTACAAGGTACAAGGATTTATATGAGGATTTAGATCATCAAAATTCACTATATATTGTATTACTAGATTTGGAAGAATAGAAAGGTATGAAAATTCCATCAGTACTGGGCCTATACAGCTATGCACAAGATAGCTATCCGACCATTAATGTGAAGTTGGAGAGATGACTTCACAACATTTTTTGGGTAGGGGAAGTTCAATGATGTCTTAGTTAGGTTTATATCCTTAGACCTAAGGTTCATTTACTTTCACTTATTCCTTCACGACTTATAAGGGTTATCCCTTATCCTTTGAAAGGGGGATTATTAAAATTCAATAAAAAAATTGAAGGACTTCAGACCAATCAGGTCTGATCTTCTTTTCATTAGAGTCGTCTTCTTCAATGGTTTATGATATTAAATCATTAATGAGAGATTCATGTATTATTTCTCCACAAAACTATCACAGCAACCAAAATTCTATTAATAAGGATAATTCCACACTATAATTATCCTATTTCCCTTTGTGTTCATCCATGATAAGACTTTACAAAGGAAACTCTCACTTATTCATTAAATCCATCACTTGGTCATGCTATTTTATTTCCCAAACCCCAATAGACTTTTTCATGTGAAAATAAATACCAAAATCTACTTTATATGATGTAACCACACTGTAAACAATTCATAGTGTAGCTGATGTTTTATGAACATGATAATATAACCTCAACAATAAAATTATATGCGTGAATTGATCCCCCTATTTTCTTCAAATAAAACCAACCCCATGAACACATTAATGTAACTCCTTATTTATTTATCCTTCAATTGAACTCCTCTGCTAGAGGGCATCCATATATCATAAATATTCTTAACCTCCAACACATGACTAATTGAGTTAATAATATTTATGTTGGTATTTATATGGATCACCTTTACATATCCCAAAATTTTATTAACTTTTCATTTCATTCATTTTCATTAGAACCTGATCTTCCAAACTCATTTCATAAAAAATGGGTTTTAAAAATTATTTTCATTAACATAATACTAAAATCACGGTAAGCGATCAATTTCACCCACCTAAAAGACAAAAATTTAACTTTTAAATTTTTTTACTTCAATTGAAATAATTTATTAACATAAATAGGCCACATTCATCCCTTAATGAACCCTCCATATCACCTAACATAGATGATCATGAAATATTGATATCACACAAACCCTCCATTTATAGTGTAACTGTCATTATGAAATTCACATGACTACACTGTGTAATTCATTTTACCATACATGATATGACCAAAACCATCTTGTGATCCTATTGAGATAACTCAATCATATGATACACAAGGGTTAATGTGAAAAACACATCATTTAATAGGATTTTATGTCCAAAAATTTCTGTACACACTCTAAAATGATTCAATCTTCATAATTTTACCCCATGTTTCTCCTTTTTTAGATTCACCTTTTTTGGATGTTTCAAATTTTCTAGGTGAGAATTATACAACAATTTATTTATTCCATGGTATTCATCATCATCATCTAGTAATGTATTGTCACCTCACCTTTCTTTTAAGCTACTACCCATTACTGAACCAGGAAATCAATGATTATATAACTCCAACCTCTACTGAGCATTCTTACAAATTTTTTATATAACTCTCCTTAGCTTCTACTCTTAGATCATACAACTCCAACCACTAGATATGAAATATTTTCCATTAATCCTAATATATGATCTTATTTTATAGATATATAAATATTTTTCCACTTTTAGTTTTCTCCAATTAAGGTCTCACTGGCCTGCACCACATCTATCCATGACTTCATCATGTACCAATACTCCAATCATACTATATGATATTATGATTGAAAAAAATTCAATCACAAATCCTATGTTTGGGTCTAATAAGTAGATATGTTTAATAACCACCCATAAGTCTAAAATATCACAAATAGAGGGATTATCTTTCCAGATTTTTTAAACTTAATATTTCCCACAGTACAAGAACTCTTTAGTTGGAACTGAGTAAGACCTAAAGTCCCTTTACTAGATTTATTTCTCTGGCCTCTCTTCATCAACTGTGGTCTCTTCCAATCATCACATACTACATCATCCCATATTATCCTAAAAACTATTTAACTCCATGAATTTGAGTCACTGAGAGTACATTAGTTGGGTATGTTTTAATTATCCCCATACATCACCACTATCATTTATTTTGTGAAAAATCTCATTTGTGAACCTTCCCCTGATGAAGGTTGGTTCAGTAGTAACCCATGGGGAACTACCTAGTATAATTGTATGAGGGTAATAAGAGATCCATTAATGGTCATAATTTTGTGTTATTCCACATGATAAACCATTTGGTGAAAAAATAAATCTATAAATTGTGTCTTCTTGGGCCTCAATTTCCAAGAATTTTTTTTTATTTAGGGTTATTCTCAACATTGATTTCCATTAGAATTGCTAGGATAAGCTTTTTCAGTAATTAAAATTTATTTTTGTGTTTTTTAATTAATGTTTTGCTTGTTAATTCTTTTATATATGACTATTATTTGTACCTTCCATGGCCATCATCCATATTTTACATGATGTGTGTCTCACCATAACTAATGAATATGAATTTCTATTATAGTCTTAGAACCTTTTTAAGGGAACATAATTCAATGTTATATGTTTGATTCTATTAATATTCTGAATGAATGGATGAAATTTACACTCTTGTATGTGGAAATAACTATTTAGAATGAATACATTAATGTGAACCACCTCCTATCCCCATTGACATTAAAGCAACATAAACATGTGGAATGATTTATTTCCTTTACAGACATTAAAAATCCACTAGTGAAATCTTGATATCATTAGTATTGTTAGGACCATAAGCTCTCCTTGTTCTAGCCCAATATCAATAAAAAATAACATAGTGTAACAAACATTTTGAAAGTCGTGGATTTGAATTTTGTTGCTGATCATCCAGATTACCATAAATATATCCAATAAAGTCTAAGGAGGGATGCCAGGATCAATATCATAATCCCATTGTTCATTATACAATATATTTAGAACTACAAATTATATATTAGGGGGACCAATTACTTCATTATATGGATCCTTGTTGGATTCTTATAGTTGATACCATTCATTTGGTAAACCAATAATTTCTTTATCCATGATTCAAAACAAAATACAACCCGAGGATGGGGATCCTTAAAAGGAATATCATGTAGATAATTATTTTCTATTAATCTAGTGGTTTTATCATATTAGGATCACCCCATCTATCCTTTGGGGGAATAAACTCATCATACATTTACCCATTGATGGGAACCATAGAAACGTGGAAGATGGCCCATAATTTTATACACACTTTGTTATGTATTAACAAATATTTATAGGTTTGTGGGAACCAACATATTGTTAAGTCTAGGATAAATTAGAGGTTATTATACAAATTTTTATGATATATTCAAAAGTCTTCATAAATAGATACCAAGTTCCAATCAACCTTTAATTTTTGACAATAATTAAATTCCCCAAATACCAACATCTATTCGATCTTGATGCCACCCCAAGGTGCTGGACCTAGTATTATTTCAAACCCTTTAGTTGACCAGTGCGTGAATAATGAAATATTTATGTAAAATAATAAATATCACATCTTGATATATGTGATGAATTACTAGGGGAATATTTAGTGTTGTGTAACATGAAACCTTAACAAGTTTATCCTATTTAATAATGGAAGCCTTTGAAGAATCAATACACCCCCATTAATTAGTATACTCAAATAACAAGAATCACGGAACATAGGTTTATTGATATTGGGATGATGTCATATTTAAAAATCCAATTCATATGTAAATATATGAACATAAATGATATGTATTTTATCTGATGTTTTCATAAATTTTTACATGAAATATCCAAAAATATTATCATTATTGGTTATAAAAATGACCAAAAATATCAATTATTTTTTATCATCAGGAATCAACCTCAATATATGAAGTGGATATTATAGTATGACATACTACATTCCTATAATAAATATCATTGGTTAATTAGTTGTAAAAATCATGAATATAGGGGAAAATCCAATGTCAAATACATGTGATGTACAGAACCATCACACTAAAAATTTGATAAACTACAAATTCACCATAATCCATCACCCCAACTATGTTCTCTTAACACCATTACATGAAACCATATACTAAAATATTTCATGACATAGAGGGGATATATTAATCCCAAGAACCTATCACTATTACACTTATGTGAGTTAATCAATAAAGGTGAGTATTCCAACCTTACGTACCATGAATAACCTGTAAGCACATATATTTTAGAGAAATGAATGTTTTCATAATACAGATAAACAGACAGAAGAGTGGGTAGCCCCAATATTTATAGGATGTATATAAGGTCTCACTAAGATACCACCAAAATATAACTAGAATGGTTCATGACTATAAAATAGAGTTCATAGTTTTTTTAAACATATCTCATCCTCTAAAAGCATGGACACCTATTTCCCCTTTTTAAGAAGTGTCCACACTAGTGGCACATTGACCTATAAATTAGATCCTTATAATTCCAACCAGATCATATTTTGGGTGGTTGATGAACTAAAAATTCCTTTTAAAAAGTATGGAAACCTTTAAATGATGATAAAGAAATCCCATAGAAGTAAGAATAAAATTTCATATGTCCATCGATTTTCTTTAAGTCTATTTCTCCCGAACACCTGGAATCCACCTAGAGTCTTTCCCCCAAGCCTAAGGATTGGCTCCCAATCCCACCTCCACACCCACCCATCCATTCCTAACTTATCAATGCTATGTCCATTTATGTGCCCAAGTCCACCTATACAACATCAATTTCGTGACTATGTCCTCACTTTTTTCTATAAATAGGATCCTCGAGAGTCCATATTTTTACTAGTATGAAAATTAATAGACACCAGGAAACACTATTTTTAGTAGGATACATCACCCTTTAGATAGATTAATTATTTCTAATATCAAGGGAAATTATTCCACAATTATTGTGTTTGTATTACCCTAAGGTGTAGTACATTAAAAAGCATTGTAATAGATAAATTCCTTCATATTTCTTCAACAGTTTGATGAAAGGCCAAAAATGAGAGTTTCTGTAGGTCTTAATTTACATAAATTCATATGTAGAGACCTCTAACCAAAAGGGAAAAGCCTCACACCTGGCTAAACAAAAGGGTGACCACAATACACTAGCATCATTGTAGTGACCACTTCACCTTAGGATCACTAGGGTGACCAATTCACTAAAACATTACTAGGGTGACCAATTCACCCTATATTCACTAATGTGACCAATTTTCATATAGAATCACCAGGACATCCACTTTCCCATCATATCACATGGGACACAAATTGTACCCCTTGCCACCAGGGTTACCACTTCACCCTAGAATCACTAGGGTGACCACTTGACCCTATGATCACTAGGTTGACCACATTACACTAATGAAACTAGGGTAAAAATTTCACCACATTTTACCATGGTAAAACATTTCACCCTTCATTAATCTATGGATAAGTTGAACCGCGGCGTTACCTAGGAGAACCCCTTTCTCCTACTCCACAAATTGGGTAACATGTTCACCCTTATATCAATGGTAGAGAAACCCTTATCCTTGGTCACTTACTTGGGATATTTACTATCAAGGACAACTCTAAAATACTAGGAAATACCTGATAAAATCATTAATCATTCAAAATTTTCCTCTATTGATCATGTATTATATTTCTAATAGGATACTCCCAAGTTTCCCATAGATATATTGAACCCTTATGTATATTAAAACAATGTATAAATTTATAATGAGGGTATTCATTACTAAGACACCAAATTAGAACCTCATGGCCCCTGATAATCATATGGGATGTTTAATTACCTAGTATGCAAAAATTATTTCGATTATTGGGCCTAGAGGGTTTGAGATTCCTTATAAGGTGTAAGACCTAACCATGTTCCCATTGATAGTTTCATCCCCAAGAGACATCAATGAGCTTGGGGAACTATAACTGGGTCTCCCATGAATAATTCAATACCTCTTACTCAATGATCTATACTCTCTATAGTCCATGTCTTCCTTATATATAAGCATCAATTGGAAATTTGTGAATTCCCCAAAAGGTATGCCATCTGTATTCTAATACTCATCATCATGGGGACATATCCCTTAATGTGTTATATTCTCTTTGATCGTTATCATAAGAGAAACCCCTATGCATAAGCCCCATACAATGAATTTATTTTACACTTCACGTGACATTAAACTACTCAAAATACATCCGAGTCATATGATGTTAATGTGTATGGAATGATGTCATATTCGTACAATGTAAAACTACATGACACCATTATTACCTTAGGACGTTCAAATGCAAGTAATGATCCAATCACAAGATATTAATCATTGAATATGATACTACATTGTTAATCATTCTTACATTAAAAAGACACATAATATACCTCCCTCAGGTTTAACCCCAACATCCCCACTGTTTCATACATATTACCTAAGGCCATATTCTATAGGAACCCATATTCATGGGACCATATTCCATATGAAATCACACATGTTATCCCTTGATAGGAAATAATCATTGTGAGATTGAAATTCCTATCACTAGGGATATATTCCTAGTTAACCCTTCTCATTAGGTCATATCATAAATAAGGTCACAATCTTAATCAATGGGCCATGTTCCCATGGTCCAAATAAACCAAATACCTCACAAGGAAAATTCATTATGGAACTCCCTTATTATATAAAGGGTTGCATTACAATTAAAATAATAAAAAAGGGGAAGACATGTGTAGTTCCAACACCCACCATTTCTCGGAATCTCCCTTCTATTAGTCCACTCAGGGAAAATATAAACTTCTCAAAAGAGGTTCTATAGAGATGACTACAAAAAAGAACTTCCTTAGTTTATAGATGTGTGAACTAATAAGGCACCCCCAATGTTCTTATCAGTTAATATTAAATGTTATGATGTTTCCCATTTAGTGGCTCTGAACAACATGTGCTATTATTCCTCTCATGTAGATTCATATAGAGATCCCATCAACAGCTCGACCTTAAAACCACTACACGTAAATCCTTCCAAGATGGTGATAAATTTAATAGTACTGAACAATGTGGATATAAAACAAAGCATATGTAATTACAAAATATAATGATATAGAGTTCCTAATACACTATGATGGTAAAAACAATGGGATTTTCCTACTATATATAGACAGCCACATGGATTGAGAACCTCTGATACATATATATAACAGCCTGAGAATTTTAAAAATATATATTTCTGAATAAGTTAAATTTTTATATATTTTTCATTACATGAAATACCATGTTTATCATGAGTTAACCAAAAAAACATGTTTATCTTTTCTTACATGAAACATTGAGTATATCTTGCATTAAATGCAACATAGTGTTTAAAGAAAATGTGACATAATATAGAAATATTATTATTTAATATGGTGGCTATCACAATGTTTCTAGAATGGTGATTATGAATTGGATTAACTAAATGATTATATTTTTATTTTAACATGTATGTATAGTGAATTCTATGGTGACCAATTAATTAAAAATGAAAAAAATCAACTTGAAAATAAATGGAAAATTTTCATGAAAAAAAACTATTTGTTTGTACAAAAAACTATTATATCTCAATAAATTAAATAAATTAATTTTGGTTAATTATTTATATTAAATTTATATATTATATATTAATTCACAATTTTAACATTTAATTTATGTGTTTTTAGGTAATTGACAAGAGAGAATCATATTTTATGCCTAAAATGGTATTTTTCTAAAAAGAAAGTTCTTCCCATTTGTGAACTTATTTTGAAATTAATATTTTATTATTTAATAAAATTTATTTGAAAAAAATTAAATTAATGTTTTAAATCATAATTTCAAAATTACCTTAGAAAATTAAATTGAAAATTATTAAGAAGATAAATTTTCTAATGAATAGTGAAAACCATGTTTTTTTTATTAAGAATTATCATTTATATTAATGTATTTAAAAACATGAATATTATTTTAATATGGTTTTAAAGAAAACAGTAGTTAAAATATACATCTATTAACACAATTTAGGTCACTCGAACCAATTTCATTGAAAGTTTTGATATAAAACCCTTTTAGGCTTTTGAATATTTTCTCTTTGAAAACCCACTTTCTCGTCACGACTATGAGATTATTTTTCCATTGTATTCATCCACTTATATGAAATAAGTTTTGAAAAATCAATACCATATTTTTAATAAAAATAATTTATAATATCTAATATTTTGAACTTTTTTTAGCATAATGAATAAAAAAATAAGTAAAATTATTTACCATGGATATGGTAAAACATTGTTTACCAGGGGTTATATTAAAGGGATAAGGGTTAAAAATGACCCCATAATTCTTAAAAAACCCATTTTTAGTTGTATTACAATCTTATCTATAATAGGATAGAGAATTACCCACTATTTTTCCTTCTATAATGTGATAAATGTTGGTATATGTTTTTCATTTCAAAATTATAAGTGTACAACTAACCTCACTTATAAATGTCCACCCATTCTCCTCTCCACAACACAATCTCAAAACCCTTTGGTTGTACAGGATAATACCAAAAATAATAATTAATTAAATACAATAATCCTAGAATTAAATTTTTCTTCACAAATACTTCCTATGAATCGTTTGTCTGAAAATTAATAGATGTTTTCTAAAAAAGATGTAATGTATCTAATTAAGAATTTAATTTTATTTTTTCATCAACCTCCTTAAATTATTATTAAACCATGAAAATATAATATACATGTAATATTAAATATATTTAAATTTTATTTTTTTAATTTAATAACCTAAATAATTTCCCACTTTTATTACAAGGGTCAAAGAATCATCATTCATATGTACGATGGACTTTCACCTAGAAAATTATTGTTACTCAATTTCTATTAACTACTATCAAGATTGGATATAAATAAGAATTTTTTATTTATATATGATATATATTATATTATTATGTTTTTTAATCATAATATCAAATTCTAAATCTTACTTTATATTACATTGGAATACGATAAAACTGTTTATGTGTACGGAGATATACTGCCTAATGAAGTTATGTGATTCATTCACTATTTACATAGAATTTAATAAGGATGAATTTAATGTTAATTAATGATATATATAACATAAAATGATTATTTTATTGTAATGTTTTTTAATTTTTGTTCATTCATTCTTTTTCGAAAATGGAACAACGTTCAGGGATACGTACGACCTACTATCTCTATGAACGATGTATTTAATTTTCAATATCTAACTTTTATGGATCAATATAAATACATTTATAAGGAAAATATATTATATTTTTATAATTATTAACATTATTTATATGATTTGATAAGGATAAAATTTACTATTACAAAAAAATCATACGTGAAAAAAAGAACATATTTCCCATAATGTGACTTTAACTTGGAATTGTTAATAAAAGGGTAATAAAATGTCATAATTAAATCATATATGGTATAATTTATATATGTATATGTATTTTTATTTAATATATTTATAATAAAATTATATTTATTATAATATAAGTTCAAACGATTATGAATGATGTTGGGACTTATGGTATAGGATTTATATCTTCCTTTTATTTTTCTATGAGACACATGGAATATTCAGAACATGTTTCTTTTATGTGGTTTGTATAGTTATCTTGATTATTTTTTCTGTTGAGTATAGTTAAATTTATAAGTATTTAATTATTTATTTTATAATCTCTCTTTCATTATGTTTATGGGTCAAAAGTTACTCAATATGGAAGGGTTTTTTTTCCTCAAATTACCTTATTTGGGACATAGATTATGTTATTCATCTATCTTCCCCTATGAAGTGTATAAACATCCCTATTGACATGTTATATCATTAATATAATTTTTTTATGATATTATAAGTTTCATTTAATGTTAATATTTTACTGGGATTATGATTCTATGTTACCAATGTGGTAATATTTATATATTAGAATCTCATAATTTATTAGGATTGTCTATGATTATCCTTCCAATGATGAAATCATATGATAAATTTCAAAAGGAAATTATTAGTTTTATTATTATCTAGTTATTTCATGATACGACATGATTTCCCTTAATTTCCCCCTCTGTATAAACCTAACAATTCAAAATAATGTTTTTAATAAAAAGAATCATTATCTCTCACTTCGGTCGAAAACTCATTTTCTTCTCAGAAAATGTTTTCTAATTTTTTAAAATGTTTTTAATATTAGTAAAATGATTTATTATGTATATTTTTACCCATGTTTGAATTTTTTCAAAATTATATGGAAGGATTCTTGATGACATTTTCCAAACAATTCATGTTTTGATTTTATAGAAAATATGGAAGTAAAAATTATTCCAACATGTAAATCATGATTGGTATTTCCCATAATCAAAGAAAAATTAGTATTTTAAATCCTCCATTTTATGTTTCAATTTTTATTTTCATAGAAAATGATTTCCTATATTTTTAATTTGTTTTTGGTATTAAAAACATAATTTTGAAATTGAAAGGTAATTTTCCTCAAGAAATGTTTATAATGAATTGAAAGGAATCATTTACAAGTTTTAAAGGTCTCTATAACATATTTTCTAATATCATATATAAGAGATTATTTGATTTGGAAATAGTTCCCATGCAAAAGGGTTAATTGAGCCTGACCACCCATCCTGTTGACATACGAGCATTCCTATGTGTCATGAATGAAGTCCTGGTAACAACATTCATTTAGAAATCGGATGATTTATAAATATTAAAATGAAATGACCTAGAAAAAAAACCAGAGTTTCCTCCAATAGTAAATCCCTGAATAAATAAATGGTATGGGTAGTGGATTATATTTGGTTCCATCAAAATAGAGTGGTATTAGCATTCAATAATATTTTGGGCCTCCACTCATTCCACAATGGAGATTTGGTTTAAGAATTCAAGGAAATTTTGTTATGTAAAATTAAACCACCAAAGTTGGGAGAAAATTGAAAATAACCTTTACCATTCATAAATTCGTTTCCAATACTGTAAGTTCATTATTCACCGTGGATGAAGAGTTCATCAAGAATCCCCTCAATGTGAGGTTCCTAGGTAAGTATATCATATAACATCATGTTTTTTTTATATAATAAAAATCAATATTTCTTTAAACTAACTAGAAAAAATTCATTTTTTATGAATTTGAATTTATTGGAACTTGTCCTTGATGTATGACATTAATATTCGTGAAACATTGGTTACGACATCATGACCATAAATTCTATGACATTTCATCCTTACCACATGATGTAAACATATGTGATCTATTATCATTATAGTTTATATTAATCTATGTTGGTCTAGGTCCCAAATATATAACCATAAAATTCATAGAAAATAACATCATGTATGAATATTAAACAACAAAACATGGTTCCCATCCATGATTTAAAAGAAAACAACCATTTTAGTGTTATCTAACTACTCCATTACGCTTTAGAACTATGATTTGAGTTATTACCATATCATAGGATATATAGTGACATCTAGATTATTTGACTCTTACCTAACTTCTATTTCATTTCATATCCCCTCTCTTGTTTATTTCAACCATTTATTAGGTCACATTTTCTCATATATAATCAAAAATAATATTCATTAATGATACATGTCTTTCCCAACCATACTATGAAATTTCCTTTTATTTTGAGGCATGTTAACGTATAATATAAAGTATTGGAAACAACAAAAACATTATTTTTAGTTATTTTTAACACCTTGGGTCTACCTCTGTTTGAAAAAACATAAACCATTAATTTCAGAATGGAATAGAATTTGGTGATGTCTTAATAATCTAACAGATCTCCACCCATCTATGGGACACATCTTGGAGGATTCATGGTGGTAACATGAATAGCATTGAGTTTGAAAGACAAGATATGTGGTTGACCATAATTTTAACTCCCCCATTCCTGATGATGTGTTAATGGATCTTATTTTTTGAACATATATCTTGTAGTCATCCTCCACCCATTTTCACTCCCATTTGATTTATATCATGGAGGAAATGGTTTAATTTTTATCCACTCACTTGTTTTGGGTGGAATAAAATGTGTTGACATTACCCATCTGAGGCAGTCACACACACCAATAGAAAAAATTGGTCTTGTGAGTTTTCCTCAAGAAAACATTCCCTTTATAGGGGAACATCTAGTGGTTAATGTGACATTCTAATACTTACCGACTTTCCCCACACATGTTATATCAAATGATATAGATGATATTTTCAAGTTTGTGGTTACCATACCAAGAATGACTGTGTGGTTTTTGGATTTCTAGTATATTTTTTCCCAACGTTATTGAGGTAGTATTTGTTAAGAGTATGAAGTTATCTTCCACATAATAGCATGATTCTAAGATAAGATTCCATAATTCTTAAGGATGAAGGAAATTTATCTATAAATCACAAATCATTATTTCTATATTAAATTAATCTATATGATCCACATCCTCATTGTATGACGCTAAATATCATGTTATGGTATTTATCAAACTGTATAAACCAATGTTTTTCTTTTAGATCCTCACCTGATATGATTCCCCCACTTTTTGTTCCTATGATGGTCTAATACTAACAAACCCTCTAGAAGTATATGTGGATTAAATTTTAACTCCTAGTATATATAGTAACTCATGGAACTCCAACATGGGCCCAACCATGAACTTTTTCTCTACCCATCTAGTTTGTCTCAGTGATAATAATTTTACTACATAATCATAAGTTTTAGTTTAATTTTTTTTATGAAAGCACACATCATATTATATTCCCATTTTCTATATATTCAAGTGATATACATGGAATAAATTACCTCATAACTATGTGTGGCTTAATTCCCATCACAAAAAACACATTAGGCTCAATTGTAGATCTCCCATTTCAACCTCCTTGTTTTACTGTTTATTTCACTAACTATGTTTCATATTACTAATGTTCATCAAGGAAATTACTTACTCATAAATTGAGAATCAATATTTCCCAAACATAAATGACCACAATAATATGATCCTAGCATTATGACGATAATAAATATGAATTAATAGTGGATGTCTTTTATATTTGTATTGGGTCTCTAACTCAGGTTTTTTTTCTACCTTCCTAGTCATAAAAAAGATACCTGATCCCCAAAAACTAATATTTAATCTCTATAAACTAATATAAACCATATTTCAAAGTATCACAACCTTTAAATGTGTTTGTGTAGTTTTTGGTTTGTTTATAATGGTATTGGGTCTCTAATTTATGTCAATTTTACCCCTCCCATTATCCATGAATACCTCCCCACCACAGTGCACCCATCAATTAAAATATCTACATTATTCAATGATATTTAACTTAATTAAAATTTTGTTTCTAGTGAACTCTTGGTCCACCTTGGACAGAATCAATATATAGTGCATTTGTCTCCCAATTTATGGTTGTAAGACCTTAAAATCCACTAATATGTTTATTGTTAAACGAAATTAAACAGAAACAAAATCCTCCAATAATTCATGAACAAAAACAATATGAATTTTATTAATATATTTTCCAAACAAGAATCGGATTTTATAATTCACATTGGGGGTTATTTCACCCTTACTATATAGTTATCTCTCCCATTTTTTCAATGTTATATGACCATAAACTCCAATGACACCTTACAGTCTGAGCTATGTGATCCGAAACTAGTAGTAACCTCTCATTTATATTATATGATCTTAAAGTTGGAACCATTCCACCAAATGATGTATAATATAGTTTTGATTATCAAAAACAATTTGTTTGGGTTTTCATCCCCACCTTTCATTATATATCACCTCACCTTTGTTCCAATCTAAATGACTATAAACATAGAAGGATTATATACCAACATGGACCCCCTCAGAAATGGTTGAAATTTTTTGGTGTTTCATATGAATTCAATATTATATTCATCCAGGTTCTCTCTATTTATATAAACAGTTCATAAATGTGTTTCCCAAGGGTTATTAGACCTCCACAAGATCATTTTCATATTTATTCATCTGTATAGTTTTTTTTACCCTATGGTTGAATTTTTTTTATCAATAAGCTTTTCACAAATAGACTACCCTATGTTTACTGATAAACCCTTCAAAGGACCACCATCCATCAAGGGTACAAATCTTGAAGTAATTTATCACAACCAGTACCAATGGGGCCAGTTACACTACTCTCTTCTTCTGATTCAAACAGAATAGTTATAGGTGACTAGCACTAGGTAGGCCTATCACTAACATGGGAGGCCTTAGCTGAAAGTTCTTATACACACACACAAACACACACACACATATCTAAGACAATCAATGATGAAATGAAAAACAACATATAAACCATGCGTACATATATCTAAATCCCAAAACCAAAGTATGAAAATAAGTAATTTAAAGTAAACAGGCCTAGATACAAGACTTACAAAAAGAGTCTGAAAATAAATCTCATGTCAAAGTAAGGATGAAGTCATATGTCATGATAATTATAGAAAAAACCTTATTTTTTACAGCTCACTAAGGACTATCTAGTCCAGGACCCTTTATGAATACGTCAAAAGTTCAATCATATACACAAGACATGACACATATGGTAAAATCCCATTTATGGGTGAGTATAAAAATACCCAATAGGACACCCCAAAACAAAAAATTATATAAAAAAAGAATAATATTTATCAATATAGAGGTATTTTTCTACAACACATATAACAAGAATATATAGATATACTCCACAAAGACACACACTATCAATGTAATTTCATAGCCATAATTCCATCCTAATATTCTTGCATGAAGTATCCACATAAAACTCAACCAAGAGAACACACACCATGATTTAGATAACACTAATGACATTTTTCTGAGATGTATAGATCAATAGGTATCCTTATAAGAAGTATATGTTAGAATTATGAAGAGAAATTATATACAGATGATGATCACAACTAATTCCATGGGGCATACCAAAAATAAATTAGGAATAAACCTCTCATTAGATGGTTGATTCCCATAGACTTTTGTCCAAGAATATACCATGAACTCCACATAGGGTAAGAAGATGATAGAGGATCTTACACCGATCCTCACAAATGGATTCAAAAAACTCTATCCAAGAATTCATGCGGAAGGGGTAATAATCCAATTTGAATTAAGAAATTCCATAATTAGGATTGAAAAATGGAAAAATGGAATGAACTCTAATGAAACATTCCCATGATAAATAGGAAAAGGGTCTCAATACTTATATAAAGGAGTACACAACATGTACTAGTATTACATGGAATGTACCTTTGACACCTAGTTTTTCCAGTTTAAAACAGATTGTGTCTCTATCCATGTAAAAGTACACATTGTTACCATTCCTGTGAACTTCTGATCATGCCCAAGTATATGAACCTACACATGTACACCTATACTGTTAATTTTTTATGAGAGATTAGATGGACTAAATGTGCATGTGTACTCTTGGACTAGTTTTTGTACCCTCCTAGGCTCCTTATGAGTTTCTAGGGAAGGGTCACATGTTTTGTGGATGATTCACATGTCGTATAATTCTTATCATCAAACCAAAACCCAAGATAATACTAGGAGGGACCTATATGGGGTGTAGCTCTGTATTAAATTTTATATATTGTGTGATTTCTCCAAAATTGAATATATAGATCCCACACCATCATTAAAACCTCTGACCATTGATCTGGCTAAACCACATGACAGAAACTAAGGAATATCATCAGTCGAGCCTTCTCATCATCAAAAATTGGGATTTAACATTTGAACCCATTTAGAAAATTACCTTTTATTCCATCCACCATCATTCACTAAAGAACATCAATCAGGCATCCCAAATATATCCAATCCAGTACAACATCCATCATCACATAATTACCTCATTAGACCAAGTCTAGATCTATGATATCGAATCATTATTCCAAGAAACAGGTTCACAATGTTCTATTCCTTTTTATTTTTTGAACCACATTCCTGGTGATTTTTCTATGATGAATGAATAATCAGTGAAGAAAATCAAAGCAAAAATCATGAGCATCAAATATTGTAAAATGTTCATGTTTTCCTCAATCCATTGTAATTTTAATGATGAACGAATATCTAATAATAAATAAAAACTTCTCCCAAATAAATTCCCATAGAAAATACATCCCACAAGAAGACCAATCCACAAATCAATATGATCATTTGATAGATTTAGTTTCATCATAGAAATAAAAAATAGAGAAAGAATTCAAATCAAATAATCATCCGAGATCATTTTTATATTGATCATGGATGAGGAAATAAGTTTCACCCTTATCGTTGGTGAGATCTCTGAATACTGTTGCAAAATAATCATGGAACTATGATTTGGTTGTCCTTCACTAATAGAGTTCCTCCAATGATCTCAAATAGATCCTGTTGATTTGCAGGGTTATCCAGAAAGTCCTAAAAATATTACATAAGCTTGTATTTAAGGATGAGGATTATGTATCCACATAACTATGTATAAATGATTTAATTTTTTAATTCACTTGTTATCTATTCCTATGATGACTTTTGCATTGTCATCCCACACTGAAAAAGGTTATGTCATCCGTAGGATAAAAATATCATTCCAAAATCAATGGTGCCATCATATTTCTAATCCATTCCTCTATTTAGAAATTATTTTATATTTTTTAGGAAAACTTCACATGCGTGTTATTAAATACATATAATAAAATTTAAACATTTATTACGGGTTCACCGGGAATCAAAATCCCAAGTTACCTTAGTGAATTTTCTTGAAAATAATACATTCAATATCAAAAAACAATACAGGGAAAATTGGATTTTCTAAACCCTCCTCATCTTGGGGATTTACATATAAACAAATAAAACAGGTGGCTATAGAAAGATATATGGGTACTGAACACACATTTAAGCCTCTATCTCCCAGGTGATCTCTTTAAAGTTCCCTTGTTGTCACCAGACACAATATAAAAGAATATATTTCCAAAGAAATATCCTATATTTTAAATCATGTATATCTACAAGGTACTCAACAATGGTATCCCCATCATCAATTTTGAGATCTCTTCAGTTGATTACATGTGATGTGTCATACACATACCTACTGACATGTGACACATTGCATATTTTTTGTAACTAATCTAACTTCGACAATAGCCCTAAAAGGTAAACCACCTTGACCACTGTATATAGTAACTTGAAAGTGACAATAAATCTCACAGATAACTTTTCACCATGGAAAAATCTCCATAATCCATTTCATGGTGAAACCTATAAGAACACTTGGTCACCCTATGTGAAACCCAATAGAATCTACCCCTATCTATATAGGACTTGGGATGGACCTGTGTAGTCCTTATTCAATCATGGATGATCCATACCTTCTTAGTCTTGCATGATACTAACATTGGGTCCATAAGTACTATATATCCTTGGCCAGTACTGCAATGTGGTGACCTAAAGCTGTCCATACATTGCCTCAGATGTTTCTAAAACAATGATTGAACATTAGTTTTTTCTTTAATGACAAAACCACAAATTATTGGCGATACTTCCATATATGTACAAATTTTAACATGAAATCCTACATCATATCCTCAAATTCATAAATGGTTCACTCAGTTTAGTCATCAGTCTGGGGGTGAAAAGTCATGATTAGATGAAAATGATTCCCAAAAGCCTCCTTCAATCCATTCCATAACCGATATGTGGGGAAATAATTATATACATAAATGTTCAATGATGGAACTCCATGGAGTCGGACTATCAATTGTGAAAAAGGTGTCCTAATATATATTATAAAATCAATTATTGGATAGCAAGAAAGTGGGATAACATGGAGAGTCACTCGATGATCGCCCAGATGGAATCATATACCCTGGGAGTATGTGCTAGCCTTGTTATGTTGTCCCAGAATGTCCCTCCCCACTTCCACTCTATCGCATCAAGGGGTTGACCTGAACCATTAGGAACATTATACTCATCCTTAACCTACTGACATGTAATACATCTAGAGAAAAACTCTACAATTCCATTCTTCATCCATGAACACCAAAATCAACATCCTAGGTCCTGGTACATATTTCAAACATCTTTATTTATCACTAAAAACACTCTCATAACCTCTTCCTCCAACTTAACTAATACCATCATGTGTAATATAAAAAATAATGACATACTCCTCACCATTATAAAATCTTTCTAGAGCATGTCAAATGGTTATCTGAGTACAAAGGGTCTCATGATTTTTATCCCCATGTTGTGTCTCCCTGAATCGCTATAAAATAATAGGGTTAACAACCAAATATTGGAGGTAAGTCAATCCATCTCCACCCACAAAGGATAACTCCAAAGAGGCCAACAACATTGATTCCTCATTATGAAACTGCGAACAAGATCTCCAACTGAGAGCATATTATACAACATTCTTCTTCCCAATATTATAGAAAATCTCATATTCATAATAATATAGATCATTATTCATAGACTATGTCTTTAGTTAAGATCCTCATGAGAAAAGATATACTTGAGACTCTTGTGGTCAAAATAGATTATAAATGCATCACCCATCATGTAGTATCACTACATCTTTATTACTACGAATATAACTGCTAACTCAAGATCATGGGTCACATAGTTCTATTAATGTGATCTAAAATGACATGAAACATTAGTATGAATCAATTGTATCAACATCAAAACATAACCTTTTCTGATTATATTTGAATTTCAAAACACTACATACTCGAAACACTACTTTTAAAATCTCAATTTTGGATCCCTCGTCAACATGTTCCTCAACTCATGAAAATATTGTTGTAACATCACTTTCCAAATGAGAGGCTACCCCCTTTATGGTAAAATCTTTCAAGGGTTCTAATATCATTGGTAAATAAGGTCTAAATATCTAGTAATAGCCGTCCAAACCAACGAATATCTACACCTCCATCATGCTCTTGGGGGCCTTCTAATCTAACACCATGTCAACATTTTCTGGGTCCACTACCACACCAACCACTAAAATAACATGTCCCAGAAAGTGGACCTATTGAATCATGAACTAGAACATAGAGATATTCTCGTGAAGATGGTTCTATAGAAGTATGTCTAGAACCTTCTTCATGTGTCTCATGTCCTCCTCCTTAAACTCTGAATATACTAGGATATCGTTAATTAAGACAACCTTGAAACTGTATAACAAAGGTTAAAGATGGGGTTCATGATTCCCGTTAACACTTTTGGGTTGTTCTTCACACTAAATGGGATCACCAAGTACTCATTGTGACTATAGTGATGTCTGAATTTCATCTTCGGTATGTCCTCATCCCGTACTTGCTTATGGTGCTAGCCTGATCTGAGGTAATTCTTCGAGTACCATTATTCTCCTACCAATTGATCTATGAACACATCAATCCTCAGTAGTGGATAGATGTTATCTATTTTCACCGAGTTTAGGTGAAGGTAATCTGTAAAAATATTGAAACTTATGTCCTCCTTCTTGGAAAAAAACACTGGGTTTTCCTAGTGTGATAAAATGAATCAAAAATAATACCTCCCATTGCAAGTCCTCTAAGTGCACTATCAAATAGTGATGCACTGCAGGAGACATACAATATGCTGGAACATATATAGAGGTCATTATAAAGAGTTTAATATTGTATAATTTTATCTCCTAATGGGGTGGAAATCTTAGAACATCTTAAGTAATGGCGTCCTCATAATCTTCCACCACTGTATGGGATTGTAAACATGAAACATTCATTACACCAAGGGTCATTCTGGCCAATTGATGTGTAATCAGATATATCCTCCATTGCATGAATACATCTTATGCTTGTTGGGTTTTTTCACCAACACAGAAAAACATAACCCCATCATTGCAAAAAATACTATGTCCTCATCATGAAACAATCTATATAGGCAATAAAAATATACAATCAGTCTATAACTAAGATGATTTCATAAAGCCTAATAGTTTTTGAAAGGATATTTGAATAAAACTCTCACCTCCTACATTCAGGTCACACTATCCACACAAGTGTGCGATCACTAAGAAATCTCTAGTTGGAGTCTCTGAGTGAAAGGGTTGAGCTAAGGGATCAACCAGAATCTATAAGTCTGAAAAAAAATATTTTTTAATAAAAGAATGACTAGCACTCATGTAAATCAGTACTCCATATATGTTAGAATAAACACAGATCATATATCACATCATTCTCAAATCCCTTGGGTGTTATGCCTTGACTGCCTACATATTTCTTTGCCACTTTCCTCTATCTACCAAACCTAGCATTGAACACCTTGGGGTTGTGTTGGTTATAAGTGGAAGTGTCTACCACCTCTGGCTTCTCTCCTAGTTCTGTAGCCAATTACACCTCCTCACTATCTTTTCTTCTCATGTCATTGGCACTTCCTTGGCGGACCATCCACTCTCTTCGTATTAGCATTATGGTAGGTCATAAAATCCCTAATAAGATTAACCCTTCCAAAAAATGAGTAGAACCCCTATCCCATGGATGACCAGACCCATACCATGGCCCCTAAATTGTAGAAATTTTTTTCTGGGTCCTTCTACTTAAATTCCTCGCATTATCATGTCCCCGATACTAACATCAGAACAATAGTTTTGAGTTTTATACTCATGTGTGTCCACTACTGGAAACCAAATTATGCGTCTTATTAGGAAATAAACTCTCAACCATTTATTCCATCTCTCTCACCACATTATTGGAATAAATTCATAGATTAATAATGTTGGCTTAAATTTTCCATCGTAGCCCCCGTTCAAGGGTCCAATGTCCAAAATTAGTGATGATGAACCATATCCATTGAGTACCTTGAGAGGTTGGTGAAACTAGATGAATACTCTATTACTATCATGCTTCCCTTCTAAATATGTAGAATCTCTTAGATGTGTGCATCACTCAATGTAGCTAGAGAGAACTCCTCTTTGAAAAGGCACTCAAACTCTTACCATGCTAGAGTTTCCTCGTCGCAAGACCATGTCACTAAACCCCACCATCACCCAAAATATACATGGAGATGTCTCACTAATATAACCATTATATGATATTTTGATGTCATGAAAAGATGAAAATATCATTTTATAGCCTCAAAAGCATTCTGTAGCTACTAGTGGGTCTGACACACCTCGAAAACTAAGGGGTTTCTATTTCTGAAACATGGGGAGTGAATTCTTCATGTGCACATCATTTATATGTAATAATAGTACCATATGATACTCTATAGGTGGTGGTATAACTGTTTCACCATTTGGAGGTAGCACCTCTGTAACTTTTCACTGTATCGATACCTTATCACTCAGGGGATCATCCTTGTAATCTTGATATTGAATACTTGTTGGCATATGTTTCAAAGGTATCATGAAATAAATAGTTTGTACCATGTTCACAGTGTATATCTAGAGATATGACTCAATAAGGAAATGGAAACACAAACCATAACTATATAGTGCATGTACCATTATTTTCCCTATAACAGGTGTTATAATGTATTGATTTGAAAAGAAGGTGATTAGAGTCTTAGTGTATGGATTTGTTGGCTGCCGCACAAACACTGGACTCCCAATCCATAAATCGAAGCTTAAAAACATACTAATGTTTCCTTGAAAGAACATCATAGATTCTGGTACAAAGGTAGGAATAACTTCTATGAAGAAACCATATCACAAATGTCCTAATTGGACCCATTCCACTACTCCCCAAGCACACATCCAATAGTTTAGGGGATGGAGACTAGTGCCGAATAGGGATATCGCTAATATGAGAGGAATTATCCTAGAGTACCTATACTCCCTCATAGACTCCCATTCCCATACAATGTTTAAATTTATAACAAATAATAATCCATGCATGCCTACAACTAAATCCCACAACTAGAGTATGATGAAAAGCAATGATAAGTAAACTGGGAAAAATACAAGACCACCACATAGAGTCTAAGAAATGTCTAACATGAGGTTAAAAATGTGGAATAGTGTTAAGATATAATAGGAACACTACTCAGTCTTCCTAGTTCACCAAGCACTTCTTTTTTCCTTGTCATCAAGGACTCTATCAAAAGCATGATCATCAGCACAAGACATAACACATGTCGGAAAATCCTATGTAGTGGTTAGTATAACAATACCTAGTAGGACACCCAAAAACCATAAATAAAATACCAATAAGAATAATATTCATATCTATTTAAGTTAATATATAAAAAAATATAACAGGAATATGTAGATATACTTAATAAATACTTACAATATCAAGGAAATGTCAAAACCACAATGCCAACCTAAGATTCATGGTCCAAGGTTCAACATAGCACTTGTCTGGGAGAAAAAAATCCCTGATTCATACATCATTTATGAATTCTATCCAATATGTATAGCTCATTGGGTATCAACGTATAAAGTATAAGGTGGATGTATCAAGAGATACGATTCACTGATGAGGATCACACCCCAGTACATGGGGTATACCAACAATTCAATATGGAATAATTTTCTATGTTGGGGTTCGACACCCATGTATTGTTGGTCATGAAGATTCCAAAAACTCCAAGAAGGGATGCAATATGATATTGGATCCCGATCCTTGACTCACATAAGGATTCCAACAACTCAATCCAAGAAGTATTGTTGAAGGGATCACTATCCTATGTGCAGGATGAGATTGCATAATAACCCTTAGGGAATGGATAAATGGTAAAAACCTAATGAAACTTGAAAAAGATACATAAGAATAGGTATTCAGGCCTTCTTTGAAGGAGTACATAGCATGTATTAGTAGTATACGACATGTACCTTCGACATCATGTTCTGCTCATGTAAAATAGTCCATATACGTGTCTGTGTCAGAGTAAACATTATGCCCATTTCCCATGTTCTTATTCCTGTGGGAAAGTACATGGATATTCCCATGTAGACATGGCTTGATCATGTCCATGTTAGAGTATACGAAGTTCCTGTCTTCTCCTAGACATGTGCATGTACCCTTTGAGTTATATTCTAAGTTTCAAAGGAAGGGTCTTATGTTGGGTGACCGAGTCAGATAAAATATGATAATTAACTTCATCTAAAAACCCTAGAGGTTGTTGTGTGGGGTCCCACTTGAATGTATCTCCTCAAAACACATAGTATACTCTTGGATTTCAATAGAATTTTAGATCCAAATCCTGAATTTTCATTCGCACCTTCATCTATTGATTAGGCCATCCCCATTTCAAAAACCAAGGAATATGATCAGATGAGACATACCATCATATAATATTAGGATATATCCTTAGAATCAATTCAGAATAAAACCTCACATGTTTTACTTCATCGCATGCCGATGAACATGAGTCAAGTATCCTACATCTGTCAGATCTGCTATCACTTCCACCATCGTACCATCCCCTCATGACACAAGGTTTGGATGTACGATATCAAATTGTTGTGCCATAAAACTGGTGTTCATTTTTTTATTATTTTGTATTTGTAAAACCATCAGCCAAGTGTTTTTCCCAATATGAATGAAGAATCAGGGAATAAAAGCACAACCACAAACTCGAGGAATAAACCTCATCTAATGTTAATGTTCGACTCAATCCATTAGTTATAGAATGAATAATGAATAATGAATAAAAAATAAAAAAAATTCCGAAATAAATTCCCTTAGATAACCCATACTATAAAAGGAAAGTGTTTTTAATGCATTCGTTCATCAATTGATTCATAGTCATGATAGAAATATACAATATAAGATCCAGGGTTTTCTTATAAGGTTTTAATATTTTTTTTCTTGTTTAAATTATTGTTTATGGTGTAATGGGAGTACTTAATGAGATTGGGGGTTTGTCAAGGGTGTCGATGGAATATTTTGAGCATGGACCCAGGGATTCTGGAAAATCAAGTTAGGCCATATAGTAAGTAGAAAATCTATTGGACATGCCACATAGTTACTCTAACCATAAGAGGCCGAGATAGATGAGTGTGGGATATCACAAAATTTAGTGAAACTGTGCCACATTAGGTGCATTCTTATGTGATGAACCAACAATTTTTAGCAAATTAAAAATTCATGGTTGACAGATAGCTTACCAAACTATGCACCATAACCATGTGAGGTGCCCATTATTGTAGTGAATGGGGAATGGTTGGTGTAATGTTTGGATGATTTTGAAAAAACCATAAAAAGTAGTAATTTTGGGGAGATTACCATTTCACCCATATGAAATTTTATAACCTAATAATATTCATATTTTTATCCTTTGTTGGATAGCCATGAGTCATGGGGATCTCATTTAACCAAAATTGGTGGGATTTTCTCCAATTTATCCATCTGAACATGGAGTTGAACACTATTGGTCTCATTGGATTTGTATCGGTATGTTATTCAATAAATTTTCATCAATTTTTATTTGAATTAGTATCAATGGAGTTATTTAGGTGTAACATAATGTTCCATATTTCTAGGTTCTTCATCTATTCTTCATTTTTATTCTAATCAAGATCAAATTAGAAGTAGACACTGGATGAGAACTCCATTATCGACCAGTGGTGGGTGTTATTTACAATTCCTTTACTGTTTGATGTTTTATAATCACTGTTTTCATTGTGTTCCACAATATAAATTCATGAAGATCATATTTAATTAGTTAAATTCTTGAAATGGATGAATTAGATCCTGTTATAGAAACCCACTAGATCCATAGATATTTTTGGAGGTTGTTTCCCTAATATTGGACACCCATGGGGTGCCTGTGAGATTTAATAGTTCATGGAATCCCTTTACTAAAATTATTTATCTCAAATTAATTGATTAGAAGATGGATGATTCCTCCTTGATTGTTTTTTTAATATGATTTAATAGTTTAAATGGTAATATCGTATGAGTTGAAAAAATCATTATATGTGAATTATTATGAATTAATAAATGAAATGGGATAACAAATTGAAATTTTAGTGGATTACATAGTCGGTATAACATGGATCCTAATTCCATTAGATTCCATGGATGTTAGTTCCTTAGATATTGATAATGGTAGTGGATGATTTGGAAGAGATTTCTCCTTATGTCTTGATTATATGGTAATACTTGGGCCTTTCTACCCCTTCGATCCAGCTTTCTTGGACTCACATTAGACTTTTACTATTTGAATGGCCCTTGGACCCTACCCAGGTCTTATTGAGTATCCATATTGAAGATCGTGGGAATCGATGTGGATTTCGTGGTATTTTATAGCTTGGATTTGGTGGTGAAAGTCTGAAACTTATTATTATATGGCGTGGACATGGTAAATGTTTGATTGGTTGTATTAAATAGATGTGGGTGATTGTTTAGAATGTTGAAAGATATCTTGGTTATGGGTATCAAATTTTATTTAATAGACTAGAAATGGTGATATTTTTATTTCTATTATAGATACATTATTAAAGGATCATCACCATTGTTGTAGGGAGACTTGGTAGTATGGATAGTACCACTTGACTTTATCAATTTAATTTTTAGTAATGTGATATTTTTCATATACTAAATATTGATTATCTTGTATCCCTAAAAATAGATTTGTTATAAACACCATTGGATGTGGAATAATGAGTGTTATCTCACACCCTATTTTGGCTGATGTTGGGTACTCAGACAAACTATATGGATGCTGGTTGGGACTGAGGATATCACCCACAATATGATACTTTATTTTTACTATTCTTAGAAACATGGGGGCATGAGACTGAGATAGGGCTTGTGATACTATCTGGGATAATCCATTTTAATCTTTATGGTATTTTGAGACATGTATTGTGTTAGTTGTCTGTATACATATTTGGATTCCTTTTAGAAACATTACATGATCATCATATATATTTGATATTATTTTTTAAATTGTTTATAAATTCTTATCATAGATTTTTATATTATATCAGGTTGATTTATTTTCATCTACTATAGATCTTAATGATTTCTACCACTGTGTTACAATCTAATATATAGGAATAGTCTCCTAAAAGGAAAAAACGTGGACCTCGATGCTAGCCAGATGCTTCTGCAATGTGGGGAGGTGTGCTTGAGGCCATGTGACCCACGAAATTGGGGCACCATTTAGGGACATCAAGGTCGAGATGATACAAAGTGGTAACAAAGCGATTTGTTTTCTAGATTTACTCTTTTGAGTCAAAATAAAGGGGATTAGAAATATTTGGAATCTAGAAATGAGTAATTCCTAGGAGTAGTTAACCAATGTATAGGATAAATTAAAATTTAATGGAAGAAAAATTTTGGTTGTTTGGATTTTTCCAATTATTATTGATTTGATACCACCGTTGGGTGACACACTTACTGTTTGATATTTTTTGATTACGAATTTAAATGTTTCCTAAGGAAATGATGGTATGCATATAAAGAATTAATTTTAGGAACCTTTATAGGATTTACATACCATGAATTATTGCATACAATATAGGATGAATTTCTTAATGATATATCTTTGTGTTAAGTTCATTTTGTGACATATATGTGGTTTGATAAATGTCTGTATAGTGGAGTGTAAAACATGGTTGGTTCATAGTGTTCCATCCATAAACTATTTATTTTTTCCCAATTAGGCTTTAGTAGACACCCTATGTAGCCAAAAAATGGCACATTGAGTCATGGACCCTTGGTCGCATAGACTGGAACATGGTATGGTGTGGATTAGGTGGATTCCATATTTGGTTCATGAGGTGTATATGAACTTATTTATTGGATGTTGTGAACCATTTGGATTAGATATTTATAATATAATTGAGGTAAAGGTAAATTAAAAAGGCGAATTGAAATTGTGGAAATAGAGAACTTTTCCTAGACCTAAATTTAGAGTGGGTAGTAGGCAGTGTCTCTAGTTATGATATAAATTTTCCTTTCTACACAATCCAAGATTTAGGTGTAGGTAGAGGGGTATTACCAGTGTATAGGAATGTTTCAAAATGTCCTGAATTCTAGACTATTAATTTTGTTTCATTATCAGTATTTTTAGAGGTGCGTGTTTATAATTGTAGAGACATACCACCATGATGAACTACATTCATATGCTGGGAGGGAGGCGATGACCATCCTCCAGAGGCGATAATTCATGGGTTACTAATAGAGCCTCTTATAGTTTCATATGAAGAAAAAATGTTTTACTAGACCTAAGTACCAATTCATAGTTTCGTGAGAGGATTTACGACATGTGAATACTTCTTAGGGAGTACCTCATCTTGCCTCATCTATAGTAGATATGAAACATATGTTTTAGCAGTATCATATCCCGTGTTTTTTTGGGGATGGATGTCCCTATGCTGCTGAACTATGGATTGTGACCACTCTTTAGATATTTGAGCATCCAGAGACACCTATTGGGAGAAGATTGAATCACTCAACTTATATGATGTGTGGAGTAGCAAAGTACTAGTGGGATGTATTGAGCTAACCTGATACACTGTGAGGTATGATATGAAGTGATTTTCAAACCAAGATTTATGAAAACATTTTCCATTACTACTACAAATAGCCCTTTTGTCAGTGCTATAAATAGCCATCAATAGCACTAGAAAACAGCTTTTAAAGACAGCATAGAAAGGGATGGGGGCCCTTTATCAGTGCTCTGAAAAGCGCTGATAAAGTCCCCATTTATCAGTGAAAAAAAGCACTGATAAAAGGGTCCTCTATAATCGCTTTATTTTTATGAGTGATAAATGGCCCATTTTATCAGCACTTTTTTAGCGCTGATAAATGATTATAAAAAAAATTAAATTTTTAAAATTAAAATCCTAGAAATCTCCACAGGGGTTACAGCACCTGAGCCCCCAATTTATTAGTGCCTTCCCTCACCTCCAGCGCCCCCCACGCACCCCCTCCACCCTTTATCAGCGCTATCCCCCACCCATTATCAGTGCTAGCTCCCATATTCCCCCATGCACAAGCACCCCTACCTCCACCGGGTTTTGAACCCGAGACCTCCCCCCATGAGTACCTAAGCCCTTACCACTCCTCTATTTTGATTTGTTTTCCATTTCATGATATCTCTATTTATATATATATATAAATATATTTAGTTTTTTTTATTCGCATAGTAAAATATATTTATATTAATATATATAGTAATATTAATATATATATATATAGGTATATTAATATATATATTTATAGTGATATTAATATATATATTTGTAGTTATATTAATATATATTTTTATAGTTGTATTAATATATATGTGTCGTTATATTAATATATATATATATAGTTAGATTAATATATAGGTATATAAATATTCATATATTTTTATATTAAATAAAAATGATATAAGTTATTATTTAGATAATGCCAATATATTTCATATGTAAACATATTTTATTATTTATATTTATAATTAAATTTTTATGTGTGAATATATAAAAAATATGTATATATTGTTATATATTTGATTATAAATAGAAGTACATTATAAAAAACGATAAAATTTCAAAGACATAAAATCAATATGAATGTAAAACATTGGAATAAAATCAGTCCACACCAAAAAAAGCCAATAATACCCCCTTAAATGAGGCTAACAATCCACAAAATGTTAAATAATTGGTGTATCAGGACTAAAAACTCAGTTATGTAGGCATTCTAAGCCTTTTGTTTCCTCGAAAAATCCTTGATCAGGATTTCCTAGGTCACAAGTGTGTAGAGATCGTCTTATGCTTCGATTTGATATATGGTAAAGCTTAAACAAACACCCGGATCAAATGTTATGCCCGTTTCATGTTCGAGTTGCATTTTCAACATATCTTGGATATTTTTTTATTTTATTTTTTATTTTTTTAGTCCTCAAATTGTTATTAAATGACTATTAATCCATAATAATTAGAAATTCATTAATTAAAAATATTTTTTTAATTTATTTATAATCCATTTTTACTAAATATCTTATATATTAAGTGTAACTGTATATTTACAATTATCTAAAATATATTTAAAATTTTTGTTAAAAAATATATGTTATATTTATATCAATATAACTATATCTATATATTTAAATATTAATATATTTTTTTAATGATTTATTTGGAAGTAGACCCTTCATTAGTGCTTTTAAAAAATTCGATGATAAAGACCCCCTTTATCAGGGCTACTAAAAAAATCGCAGATAAAGGGGTACCCTTTAAAAGTGCCAAACAAAAGTGCTGTTAAAGGGGGTACCTTTATCAGCACTAAAAAAAGCGCTAATAAAGCGGTACTTTTATCAGCGCTTTTTTAGCGGTGATAAAGATACCCACATTTATCTGTTCTTTTTCGTTAGCACTGATAAAGGTTGGCGCTGGCCTTTGCCCGTTTTGTGGTAGTGCTTGAGTCTCTTAGAGTTGATTAGGGTAGCGAGCTCATTCATCTGGAGTAATACATGAAGGCTGTTATAGAATATTTGGTTCATGTTATTGAGCTATAGTTTTTTTCATTGGTATATCTTATTGATGAGGCAATGAGGGAGAGATGATTTGAGGAACGTATCAGACATTCCATTTCGTCATAGGTTAACATTTTTAGGTTGACATCTATTTCTGAGATAGTGAACTAGGAATTGATTATAGAGCGATCCTGGGGGAAGATGGGGTTGCATAGCAGAGTAGTATGGTCTCTCGACCTAGTGGTTTGACATTTAGTTGTAGGTAGTGATGTTTTGAGACCTCTAATGAGGTGTGTACCAACTAGGATATTAGTAATAGTAGTGATTTTTTCTATCATCGATGTGTAATATGGGGAAACTTGAGGAAAAAGTGTTATCAATACCGAGTTGAGCGTCTAGCTTGAGGCAGCATAGGCCATGTACATAATTTTTAATAAACATTACCTCTAGTGGGTAGTGGATATGGATCGACCATGAATCCATATTTCAAAAAAGGTTTAACATCTCCACATTAGGCTAAGAGTAGGACCAATACCATTCACCCCGGATAAGGTGGTCTTCATGGCCAAGATAGGTAGGCACCAATTGATCCTCAATAGTAGAGTCGGATTTCATCACGTAGTGAGGTTGTTTTATGGGTCTGCATTTTATGGAATATGTATTCTTGACAACCTACTATGGAGTTGTAGTGTGTCTGTACATCTATGGTGATAGGTATTGTCTTAGTGGACTATAAGCTAGTATATATCCTTTTTTGATATAGATTTATCTCATAGTTTCATATTAGTACCTATAGGGGAAGGTCGTGGACTATTGTATAGTTGTCGGAGGGTGTTATGAAATTTGTTACTCTTTTGGGAATCAGATCAGAGAGTGTGCTCTAGTACCAGGAGTTCCCCTTGAGAATGATGGGTATCACTTCATATAGGATATTTTTCCTCAAGATGATATAGTTTGAATTCATACTCAAAACAGACTAGATAATTTATTATCGAGCCTATATCGATTGGTATCGCTGGAGGGTGACTTTCACATCACAAGAGGGAATATTTTTTATTTACAACATTGAATGGGATGGACATTCAAGCTGAGAAGGAAAAAACATTATGGGATTTCTGGAATGATAGACTAGATTGATAGTTTATATATAGATTATCTAGGACCACATCATTCATATTTACCTCCCAGGGTAGATCATTTTAGTAACGTTTTTTTAGATAAATATTCTGGTTTAGCACCATATATAGAGGTGTATTTATCTATCGTGCTTGTAACAGGAGCTACACTAGTATTGATTCCTCCTTAAAAGATTCCTATGAAAAAGCTTCAGAAACTGAAGATGCATATAAAGGACTTTGAGGAAAATGGTTTTATATAACCTAATACTTCTATATCGGGTTCACTGGTCTTTTTTGAAAAATGTTCAATGGAACCCTTAGGTTATGTGTAGATTATCAAAAATTATCCAATTGATCATTAAGAAATGATATCCATTACCATAGATATATGAACTTTTTTATCTACCAAAAGGATCTCCGATTTTCTAAAAAAAATATTTTAAATATGGATACCCTCAAGTGTGTGATTGACCAAGAGACATACCATATGTATCTCTTCATAGTAGTTATGGTCTATATGAGTATCTGGTTTTGCTATTTTGTCTCACAAACTTTCCATCTATTTTTATGGTATAGATTATCCATGTTTTCTATCATTATCTGGATTCATTTTTGGTTGTTTTCATGGAAAATCTCTTTTTGTATTACCACAATTGACAAGGCCGTGCTAAACATAGTGAGATCATTTTGGAAACACCGAGAGAGAATTAGCTATATTCCAATCCAAGAAAGTTCCACTTCAGGATGGATAATATTCACATCTTGGGTTATATTATCCCAAATAAAATAGTTTCAGTTGACCCATAGATGGTGAGAGCTGTAGTTTCTTGGTAGAATCCCAAGAATGTCATTGAAATTTGGAGTTTTTTTGGGTCTAGTTGGATAATAAAGAGAATTAATACAGTCTTAAAACACATAGTAGTGAAATTTACAAGCTTTAATAAGAAGGGTGTTATGTTTGTATGCATATATACTAATGATATTTCCTTTCTTGAGATGAAATGTTGGTTGACTTCAACACCATTCCTGATTCTACTTGATTTGAGAAGAATATACACTATGTATTGTGATAAATCATGTATAAGTCTAGTATAATTTTTGATATTGAGGATGGATTTATGTCATATGGGTATTGGTTTTTGGGGACAACCAAGAGTAATAACATGATACATGATCTTGAGTTAGCTTTATTTATTCATGTATTTATGTTGTTGGAGACATTACTTACTCGGAGAGTGTTTCATGGTGTACATACACAAAAAAAGCATCAAGTATAATTTTACATAGCATGATCTTAATTTGAGTTTTTAAAGTTGGGTCATGTACTAGTTGTATTTGGAATTTAGGATTTTCTATATGTCTGGTAAAGTAAATTCAATAGCCGATGCACTGAGTAAGAGGAATTATATAAAACAAGTTCCAATGAAAAGTAGAAAGTGATGGATTGTGGATATTCTTCATGAGATTCACTTGGAGGTTCTAGAAACTCAGGGGAATACTTTTCTTTAATCCTTAGCTGTGACCTATAATCTATTTGATAGAGTAAGGAAAAGGAATCTAACATATTCTTAGGGACTAGTTATATGGTAGTGTGTGGAATGTGATGACCCGTCTCTTGGTTAGAATGTGGGTGAGGATGAAATCCTTCATATCAATGGCCACATTTGGGTTATATTGGACATACATAATAATATGATGTTGGAGTTTCATTCCTTTGTTTTTGAAGTGCATCCTTATGGTACCAATAATTATCATGATTTAGATCTCAAATATTAGGTGTCAGAGATAAAAATTTTGGTATCTAGTTTTGTTATGAGGTGTTCCACATATATATAAGTGAGGGTGGAACATTGGTTCAATTCCATAATTTTATAGCAATAACCTATTCCTATGTGGAAATGGGAAGATTTCATAATGGATTTTGGGATCGGTTTGCCGAGGTCTCCTCGAGGTAGTGATGATGTGTAAGTTGTTGTGGGTAGGATCATGAAGGTTTCTCATTTCATGTAGATCATAGAGACTTTATCATTGGATTATATTGGGAGGTTTAATGTCCATGAAATGGTTAGACTTCATGGGGTTCCTTATAGCATTATGTCAGATTGGGACTCCGAGTTCATGACTCATTTCTAGAATAGTTTGTAGAGGGATTTTAGTAAACATGTGATTTTGTGCCCAATATATAACTATAAGACTGATATCCAGTCAAATTGTATGATTTAGGTTCTTGAAGAATTCATATTTACATGCATCTTATATTTTGGGGGATCTTGGGAGTGTCATATTCTCATGGTTTAATTTACCCACAATAATAGTTATCAGAAAACTACACAGATGGAACCTTATGAGACATTGTATGGTAGGCCATGCTAATCATCCATTTTATTGTCAGATATAGGAGAGTCATATTTACTTGGACCGTGACTTGTGAAGGGGACAACTAAGAAGTTATAGTTTATGTAGAATTAGATGGATAGTGCACAATAAATATAAAAACTTTATGCCAATCATTGTCGATGCCATCTAGAGTTCAAGGTTGGGGATCATTTCTTTTTACATATCATACCATGGTTGGGACATAGAAATATTTGGAGATAGGGTAAATTTCAATGATATATGTCAAAAATATTGAGATTCTAGAGACATTTAGGCTAGTGGACTATCAGTTACAATTACCTCATAGGTACATGGACATGCCCAGTGTCTTCAACATATCTCAACTGCATTATCATTCTAACCCATATCATACTTTTCTTCCTAAGGAGTTTGAGCTATATGTAGATGTTTTAGGAACAACCTATTAGTTTCATTTATAGGTTCACATAGGTTTTCCAAGACTATTAAGTTCTTCTATTATGGGTGCTACAGAAGCATGGGTTTTTATAGGATGATACTTGGGAGTGGGTGGCTGACGTACATGTTTTGTGGTCAGATTTATTCTTAGGAGATTATTGACTTCCCTTGGAAGGGAATTTCAAGGATGAATTAATTTAATGGGGGATAATTTTAAGATCATAGGTTATCCTATGATGTATGGAATTTTTTTTAGTTTAAATTATTCTCTATACACTAATGGGAGTACTTAATGTGATCATGGGTGTATCATGGGTGTTCTGGGCTTGTTCTACACCAGAATACTATTTTTTTTGGAAAAAAAGGAAGGCCACAAAGTTAGTAGAAATCATCTAGGATATTCCACATGGTTATTCTTACTCTAAGAGGCCTCGATATAGGGGTGGGGGAGATCACATGGACTGGATAAACCATGACACCTCAAGAGAGTACCCATGTAAGGAACTAAATTTTTTTATTAGATCAAAATTGAAATGTCGATGCAATGATTCAAAAACTTTGTGTCATAACCAAGAGAGGTAACCCTTAGATTATTGAAGGGAATATATTTGGAGAATAGTTTTCTCAGTGGCATGAAACAACCATGCAGCTGAGTAATTTTAGGGAAATTACAATTTTACACCATAAAATATTTTGTAATTTAAAATAGTCATTCATTTATCCATCTATTGGACATCCATGTGGTGTGTGGATATCATTTGAGCAAAAGTGGTAGTTTTATCTCGCATTCCACTGTCTGAACATAGAGTCAAAAATATTTGATCACATTGGATTCATGTTGATACTTTATTTAATAATATTTTTCTATTTTTCATCATACTTGACATCAATTAATATATTTAGGTGCATGCTGATATGCCTTATTTTTTTAGTTCTTCATCTGTTATTTTTTTTCTTCTGACGTAGATTTAATTAGAAGATTATACTAGATTATAACTCCACTACAGACCTACTATAGGTGTTCTATTCCTTTCTCTCAGGGTTTGGTGTGTTATAAGCATTGTTTTTTTGTGCTGCATGCCTGACTTTCAAATGTTTCATCATTAATTGATTAAATTCTTTAAATGGATGAACCAAAGCATCTTAGGGATTAACAGTAGTTCCATTGATATTTTTGGAGGTTTTTCCCCAATCTAGGCCACACATGGGTTGTGCCTTTATAAATTTCCTCTTGTTATGCCACCCATGGAGTGAATGTGAGATTTCCTAGTTAGTAGAATATATTTAATAAATTGATTCATATCTAATTTTTTGATTAAGAGATGGATGATTCAACCTCGCATGTTATTTTTTAGGAGTGAATTGTTTAAATAGAATTGTTATATTATTTTTTTAACTCATAATATGAGAATTATTATGAATTTATAAATGAAATGAGATGATGGATTGAAATAGTATTCAATGCATTGGTTGGTATATCTTCGATCTTAATTACATTAGATGATATGGAAATTACTTCCACATATCATGATAATAGTAGTGTATTACTTATATGAGATTCCTTCATGGGTATTGATTTTGTTGGATTCCTTTGGTCTTCCTACCCATTGGATCTAGATTTTGTGGAATCAAATTTCCCATGTTTTGTTGACATTCTACTTGGACTCAACCCAAGTCTTAACAAGATTCCCTCAAGATGATCACAAGACTTATTGACGATTCCTTTGACTTATATTCTAGGGATCTAGACCTATGGGTTCAGACACTTCTGGTTTTATGGCATGGATGTTATATATATTTTATTGGATGTATCGCATGGTCATGGTGATATTTTTGTACAACCTAGACTTTTTACAAACAACATTACTGGTGGACTACTATGTGTTATCTCATCGCCTATTCAGGTCGCCTTTGGGTACCCGAACAGTCTATATGGATGAATGTAGGGATGGGGGAAATTTACTATAGTATGATTCTTGATTTGTGCTATTATTAGTAGTAGGGGAGCATGGTCTCATTACATGTCTCGTTACACTAGCTGGGACATTTATTTTTAGTATTTATGTTATTTTGTGAAAAATAATGTACTGCATGTCTATATATATATTTTGGATTCTATTTAGAGACATGAAATGATGATCATATGTATGTGAGATTAATTCCATAAGTATTTATATAATAATATCAGAGATGTTTATCTTTTTTATGGTTGATTTTTCTACTTCATTTATTGATCTATATGATTTATACTAATATGTTACACTCTTACATGTGGGAATAGTCTCCGGACAGTGACACCCTAATTCCTCGTTTCTAGTTGGTAGCCGCTGGAATATGAGGAGCTGTACTTTAAGAAGTGTTACCCACTAGATTGAGGCATAATTTAGTGGCATATGGTTCAGGATGTTAAAAAACATGGAAATAAAGACATTCAAAACATCATCCATCCTCGATCATGGATTAGTTACTTAATAATATTAATGTTTCATCATCATCATCATTGGTGAGATCCTTGAATTTTTTATCCACTAATCTTTGAATTATGATCCAATTTTCATTCAACAATGGTGTTCCTCCAATGCCCTCTAATGGAACTCTTAGATTTGAAGGGATATGAAGTTATCCCTAAAAAGCATCCATTAGCATGTATTTAAAGAAGAGTATTAGGTCACTATATACCTATTCATTAAATAAATTAATTTTATTAATTTAATTGTTATATGTGCCCATGATGACTTTTCCACAATCAACCCACGCTGAGAGAGGATATGTCGTTATGGGGTAAAAACCCATGTTATGAACTAAATAGTTCCCTCAAATTTCTAATTCTAGACTCCATTTAGATGTTATTTAGATTTTCCATTAAAACTATACCCACGTTATATTTGATATATATAGTATCATTCATTTATTTATTCCAAGCACACCGAGCCTCAAAAAAATTTGTCATATTTGTGCTTGGTATTAAAAGTAATCCATATAATATCCACAAAAAATACATGGAAAATATGAGTTAGTACATAATTGATCTCATAAGAAACAAATTCGGACTGTTTTTCAAAGACATTTACAATGGTTGAATATATTTTTTATTCATATATTATAGAAGATATAATAGTAAAGACCATATTTCAATTATGGTCAATTTTCATACTACACCAATCTATCATTTACTTTATATTTCAGATTATGGTGGTCATGATTTACTATAATACACTCCCCTAATCTTATTTGGAGCATTAACACCCTTGGTGTTACCCCCTTTACCAATTAGAATGTTGATAAGAAAAATAAACATCACCACGACATCATTCTTAGTCACTCTACCCATTTTCATATCATCCCATGGGGGCCAAGAAAACATTTTCATCCAAAAACTGTGTCCCTTTATAATAGTCACATATTCATGATTAAAATTCTATCTCCCCTTGTTTCTCATATCATTCATGACTCTATTTATCTTAGGAGTTTTTTTCAATACTCTCTGTAGCATGATTGAGATCCCCATTTAATATTCTCTCTGCATGATGTTAAAATTCAGTATTCACAACCTCAACAGATGATATTAAATATTGCGATCAATTCCCTCTCTATATAATGTTAAAATCCATGGTATCATCCTTATCACATGACATAAAATTGTGTGATATATATTTCATCACCAGAGGGGACATACCCAGTGTGGGACTGTTGTCCAATCATGCCCTAAATTCTGTGACATTCATTTACTAAATTAATCCATAGAACTACTCATGAATTGAATATTTCCTCAAAAGATATGTTGTTACATACAAACACCTATTTTTATTCCAATAATCAAATTCCACTTCATTTAATCTTGGTACCTAGGATTGTAATATCCCATTTAAATATTGATTAAAACATTTTTCATATTTATTAAAATTTGTGAATTAAATATTAATTCTATTTTTATAAGGATTCTAGGTTTGATGGCATACCCGGTACATAACAACGAGCTTATTTGAAGTCTAATGTTACACACAATACTGAGTCATACGGAGAAATAATAATATAATATTAATTTAAATGGTAGATAACGCCTAGTCATTGCATTAGCAGGAATGAACAGAAATAACTGAAATATGATTATACTTTTTTGTTAAATGTTTTTACATTTATCTAATAAAAGTAAGAGGCTTAAAATATGAACGAATCTATTTTTAAGCAAAAATACTCCAATAATTTTTAAAAGGTCAACTTACTACCTTTTAATGGAGAACCCTCTTTAAATATAGTTTTGGTCACTTTTATATGTTCTATTTTACAAAATTAAATTTTTCTTTAGAATAGGGACATCAAATTTTACTTTTGGTAAATTTTTGGTAATGTTTCTGATAAAATTCATTTTTTAATAAATAGTGAAAAATACTATATATTAATTCAAAACTACCTTTTATTTTAAATTATTCATATAGATATATTATATTTGTAATTTTTTACTGTTTAATTAGATTATATTTGTAGTATTTAATCCAATTTTGGTCATTTGATGTAATTTTACTTTGAAATTGGACATAAACAAGTGTCATTTTTTTGATAGTTATTATTTCATAAAAACACGCTTTCTATTTTAATAACATGAAGTATTTTTAAAATAATTAATCCAACCTATATGTTTCTGAATTTGGTAAAATCGACATCATTTTTTAATTTGGAATATCAAATATAGCTTAGGATGATTTTTTGGTGTTTTCTAAAAAACATCAATTTTGATGAATGGTGAAAACCGTGAGTAGTAGTTAAAAAGATGAATTTTTCATTTAAATAAATTTTTTCTGCTTCTGTGAATTAAATATAAAAAATCTAACATACATTGGGTTTATTTTTTAGTAATATGTGATTCAATAAGATGAAAATATTTATGGTGAATAGTAACTTTTGACATTTATTTACCACAATTTAATTTTAAATTGGAAATTTAAGGTAAAAAAATATTATAATAATATAAAACTACCATAACACTTTCCTAAACTTATTGGATGAGTGATTTCCGACCAAGAAAATCCATTGGTTAGACTTTTGTCTTTTTAAATCCACTTAGGTAATATAATGATATTAATAAATTTTTATATAATGTAAAAATAAAAATATCATAAACATGTATTGTTTTGTTAATACAATTTTAATTTGGGGTATATAAATTATATATTAGACTATAAATATTAATTTTAAATATATAAATACTTCCTACATCATGGTATTTTATTTATAATTTTTAGGCATCAAATATATAAATTTTTTATGACACAATAAGGATGCAATGATTACCTCGTTAATGAATGATTTAATAAAAATATGATTATAATGATTAAAACAATATCAAAAACCTGTCCAATTCTTATTGGATGATTTTATTTAAAACAAGATTCATATTAAATTCTTCTTTAATATGTTTTGGACCTTTAGAAACATAAACTAATTATTTAAGAAAATTATATTTTCAAACATTTTTAAAGAGCCCCTCCCCCTTATAAAATCCCCCACCTCTAACCCATTACTCACACCTCTTAGGCCCCTTGGCTCAACCAACCATTGTCGAAATAATCTCTAAATATCCCTATCTCCATCCTAAAAGCCTTTCCTTTGGCATAAGGCACTTCAAAAAATCCTTCTGGTTCAAACAAATGGAGTTACCTGATTTAAAGGTAACGTCTTCTTTTAAGTTCTTTTCTATTATTTTACTTCTAAAACCCAATAAACTCTTTTTATTAATATTTTTATAAAAACACTAGTATCCTCAATATACTAGGGTTTTTTTATGATAATGATTAAAAATAAACTTACACACACCTTTATATAATTGGAAAAGAACATACTATTTCTGTGGATGACAAACTATTACCTCACGAAATGATGATTGTTAAATCTTCACCTACCACCTATTATGGTGGCCATTATGATGGCACAATATTTATATGTGATATATATTTGATTTTTATTGTCTCTATAGTTTTTTATTTTTCATTTATATCATACCATTTAGGTTTCTATAATGGGTAAACATGATAATTTTATTTGAGGAAGTGCAGACTACCACCCCCGCAAAGAGATTCGACTAATTCAGTCCATACATGGAATTTATATAGAATGGAGTTACTGAAAGTATATATTATATTATACATGAATTATAATATAAATATTTATTATTTTGTTTTCATTTCATTAAAAATATGAAATAGAAATGAAAGTAGCGTTCATGCGTACGTATAACTTACCGTCTCCCTGAACGGTGCATTTCATTTATTACCTCCAAATGTTATGTACTGTTATAAATACATATTAAACAGGATATATATGAAATATATGATATCTGAATCATGAATATAATTTTGGAGATAATTAACTTTTGACCACATAGACAACTAGTAAATATAAGCAGTTCATTTTTGACTCAAGTACCAAATATCAACAAAATGACCATGATTATCTTAAATGATTACACAATGATAAAAACATGGAAATAAGTGAAATAAAAATAATAATAAAAATTAAAATGTTCTTATGAAATTATAAATAAACTTTAGTTTATTATTTAGGAGATTAATGAATGAACAGTTCATATCGGACAAGAGGTAAGAGACTTCATCTCAATCTCTTTTTATTAAGGCATATATTGTTTTAAACACGACATTCTTTTATACGTTGTATAAACACCTTCAAAATTTCATTTCATTCAAATGTAATATATTTCTATGAGGTGTTTTATAAAATGACTAAATTTTTTTTTTAACATAAATGGTGTCAACGACCTTTTCCGCTCCCATGAGTATTATTAGTTCTTTGAATTCCTTAACAAGCCATAATGTTTTTAAAAAGAATACAAATATCATATACTCTTTTACAGATTTTTGTATTGAAAATGGTTCTGAAAATGATTTTTTTATGTCAATATATTTAAATTATGTTTAAATCTTATCTTTCCATTATGTTGGTTTTATGTGATATGATGATGTTATGGTTCTTGGACATTGTTTACGTATACAGGTGGTTCTATAATAAACATATGGTGGGTGAGCCAGAGATAGCCCTACAATGAATTGGGTAACATGATGGAGGTAAACATGAAGGTTTCTATTAATATATTTAATTAATATATTGTGATGGGTATTCCAAATTTAACTCCCAATGTGGATGTGAAAGCTACAACTTAGCTATGTTAAGGGTGCCACAAGTTACCTTTATGATTTGAGATTACTATGTGCCATTAATAAATCATATGATTTCATGAGGTATGAGGAAATGATTATGTTTTGATGAACTAATGTTTTCTTTATTTATTTTATAACCCTTATTGAGCTTTATTGATCATCCAATGTTCTGAAATGTTTTTTCACTGGAGTTAATTATGTATAGGGTCAATGATGAGATCAAGGAAAAGTCGTTCTATATAAAACCTTGAACAAGACATGTCTCTTTTTATCAAGGGTTTTTATTTTATGAAAAAATAAAAACTGAATAAAAGTGTCTAATTTTTATGTTTTGAGATATAATGTAATAGTTATGGAATAATTCTCTAAAACTGTAAACCTGAATAGATCCTCAATGCGAATTATCCTTTTAATATAAAGTTATGTAATGTTTTTAGGACGAGTTCTTATAGTTGGAATCAATGGTCAGTTTACATAAAATTAAGAGTTAGGATATTTTAAAATTAACATCCATAAATTAATTTATGTTAATATTGAAATGATATTTCATTTATAGATTACCATTTTTCTTCACCTATGATATTTCTATGTTCAGAATAGCCTTCTGTAGAGGAAACCTGGCAGCTGCAATGGGATGAATTCAGGAGTAAGACAACCTTTCATATTAGCAACCTGAGAAGTTTAGAATCGGAACTGAATAGTTTGCTACAGTGATGGAATAGTTGACTCAAGCTATAAATGGTGGTGGTATCCATGCACGAGATCATCCTGATCAACCATAGAGGAACATTTTAGTGGTGAAGCATTTCATGAGGCAACATCCCCCATCATTCAGAGGATCATATGACCCTGTGCTAGCTAATGGGTGGATTAATTAACTGGAGATGATTTTTGATGTCACAGGCTGTTGAAAACATCACAAAGTTAGTCTTGTTGTTTACCATTTTAATGGTGAAGCCAATCAGTGGTGGTTGATGGTGAAAAATATCAGGGATAATAAGGAGAATGATGTTCTTGACTGGGATGAATTCAAAGTTATGTTTCTTGAGAAATATTTTCTTATGGTGGTTTGTCTTAGGATTGAAAAAAATTCCTAGAATTGAGGAAATAGGATGACTCAGTGGATACTTATGAAGAAAAATTCACTCTACTGGCAAGGTATTCACCAAATTTTATTAAAGATCATGATAGTAAAATAAACCATATTTACTCAGGATTAAGTCCAATGTATCGAAGGGATTTAGTTTCCCGTGAGTTCAAAAGTTATGAAAATTTGTTCGCTGTGTAGAGAAGGTGGAATTGGAGTTTGCCGATAATCAGGCGTTCTTTGAAAAAAAAAACAGTATAAGATGTGGAGGTGGCAGACGAAAGGGAATAACTCTTCAAAAAAGTCTTATGGTAAGAAACACAAGTTTACTGTTTGTGAAAATTGTGTTAAAAACCATGATTTGGAATGTCTTTTGAATTCTGGTAAGTTATACTGATGTGGTAAAATGGGACACAAGGCTTTTAATTTCACTGAAAATGATCATGTTAATTGTAAGTCAAAATCTGATTTATAGTCAGTAAAATGTTTTAAGTGTAATAAAATGGGTCATTTTGCAAATGAGTGTCCAATGAAGGACTCAACTAAGGAAAATTAGAAACACTACAAGTAGAAATGGGTGGTGAAATATTATTCCACTAATTCAGAAGATATTGGACCATCAAATGAAGTAGTATCAGGTACAACGCTTGTTTTTTAAATTATACCAAGGTGTTGTTTGATTCAGGGTCTACTGATTCGTTCATTTCTGAGAATATTTCTAGTAAATTAGGAATTCCATATCAAGATATGAATTATGAACTTATGCTAAAAACACTGGGGGAAATGTTGAGACAAAATAAATTAAAAGAACTATCCTGTCCATGTGTGCATAAATAATCTACCTATAATCCTTATTGTTTTGCCTCTAATAGAGTTTGTTGTTATTTAGGATATGGATTGGATATCTGTTTATCATGCTATGATTGATTGCAAAGCTAAAGGGGTTTCTTTTCAGAAAGACTTTCATTTTTTTCCAATAATTATCCCTTACATTTGATAACATATGAGGAAGCTGAAAACTATTAAAAGATGGAAATGAATGTTACCTTGAAAATATTGTTGAAAACAAAGGGAATGTCTAGATTAATGATGTGGTAGTGGTCAATGAGAATCTTGATGTTTTTCATGATGAGTTTCCTAGTATAATACATGATAAATATGTTGGATTTACTATTAACTTAATTACTGATTCTAACCCAATTTCAAAACCCCCTTATCAAATGGCTCAAATTGAACATTTAGAGTTAAAGAAGAAATTTTAGGAGTTATTAGATAAGGGTTTAATTTGAACTAGCACATCACTATGGGGTGCTCCTATCGTGTTTTTTAAAAAGAAATACGGTTAATTGAGACTTTAAAATAATTATAGAGCATTGAATAACATCATTGTTAAGAAATGTATCTTTTGTATCATATCGAGGATTTAGTTGATCAGCTTCAGGGAGCTCAGTATGTTTCAAAGATTGACATGAGGTCGGGGAACCAATAGTTAGAAATAAAGGAAGTATCAATTCTAATGATTTCTTTTCGTACTATATATGACCATTATGAATTTGTGGTTATGACTTTTGGATTAACCATTTCACCTATTATACTCATGGATCTTATGAATATAATTTTCCATGTGTTCTTGGATAATTTTGTGGTTGTGTTCATTGATGATATTTTGGTTTCATCCAAACGTAAATAGGAACATTAAAGTCATTTAAGGTTTATACTGTAAACCTTAAATGAAAATAAACTATTTAGGAAATTAAGAATGTGTGAGTTTTAGTTACAACAAATTTCTTCCCTTGGTCAAGTTGTTTTTAAAAAATGGAATAACTATTGATCATGCTAAAACAAAAGTTTTTGAGGAATGGCTAAGACCCCCAAATATAACTGAAATCCATAGTTTCTTGGTTTGGAAGGTTATTACCTAAGGTTTGTTGAACATTTTGCACCATTATATAGCACACTGAATAAGTTAACTCGAAAAGGTGTTATGTTCATTTGGAAAAAAATAATGTGAGGATTGTTTTCTGGAATTGAAAAGAATATTGGTGAATGATCCTATTTTGGCATTGCCTTCCAAAAATGAGGAGTTTGTTATCTACTGTGATTCTTTGTTGAAAGGACATAACTACATCCTTATACAGAATGATTAGGTAATTTCTTATTCTTTAGGTCAGTTGAAACCTCATGAGTTAAATTATCCTACACATGATTTGGAATTAGCTACTATTGTTTTTCTTTAACAAAATTTAGGCATAATTTGTATGGAGTAAAATGTGATATATATACTAACAAGAAAAGCATATAGTATATATTCACTCAGAAAGAATTAAACATGATACATAGGATATGGCTAAAATTAATGAAGGATTATGATTGCACAATTCATTACCATCTAGAAATGGAAAATAAAGTGGATGATGCTTTGAGTGAAAACATTAATGCATCATTAACTATTATACGTTTAGAATGAGATCCTTTTGTTTTTTATTTGATTAACATTGGAAAAGTTATTTTTTGTGTAGGAAATTCCTCTATTTTGTTTTAGGTGCCAGTGAAATCTTCTCGATCAGAAAAATTGACCATGCGCAGAAGGAAAACAGTGAGTTGTAGAAAAAGGTAGAGTTGGTTCAGAAGGGTATGCTTATTGATTTTATCATAGATAATGATTGTGTTTTGAGGTTTGGTAAGAGATTATATATGCCTTTGTTTCCCTCGAAATTCGGGGATGACCTCATGGATGGGGGATTCAAACGTTCTGATTGGTTTCTAACGGGTTTGATCGTAGAACCGGAAACATCCAACGATTCCACATCAATTTGGACCTACTTTCCAAAGGTAGGAACTTCATTATTTTGTGAACTGATGATGCTTAGGAATTTTCATTGGTCGAGAGGATGGGAGGTCGGACTCATCACACCTTTTTTGTGGGGAATTATTTTCTATTCCGGGACTCTCTTTATAGATTTAAGTTATGTTCATGAATCCTTATTACATTACAAAGAATAAAATGAGCTTTCCTTCAGTTTTGACAATATGTAAGAAATTTAGAGAATATTTTTTATATATACGATGTTCTTCATCAATAGAGAATCATCTGTATCTATTTAGAGACTCTTGGTCAATGGTATCCTTCAAAACATTTATATAAAAGTCTCTTGGTCATTATGATGACTATGCTGGTTTTAAAGCCACTCAGTGGGGAACTTGAAGTTTATTGTCATTCAAAAGGACATGGATTATTTCAGATTTGGGATCGATCCCAAAGATGGGCTACCTACGTATCCTTTGTTTTGGAAAAGGAATCAGAACCCACGTAGTTCGGGCAATGGAGTATGATGTTTATGATTGATGGCTCAAATAATGATGTCATAATTACTTTTACCCTCTATGCTCACGTGAGTCATGCTCGGTGTGAGAAACAAGAGGTATTAGTAAAAAAAATATACAATTGGGCCATGAAAGATGTAATCATAAGAAATGGTTTGGGGCTTATATATGTATGACTGCCCAGATAAATGATGATTAGGATTTACTTTAAGGAGAAAATCCAGGAACAGGGTCCATAAAGGTATAGGTGCTTCATGGAGATTTGAATACTCTAACATGGGACTTATTCCTGAAAAGGAAACCCATATTAGGAGAGGATTGATGATTGGGTTTTACTCCTGAGATGGAATCCCAAATCAAAGGTAAATTAGGACTGGTTAAAGGGAAATTAAGGGACTTGGGGCTTACTCCTGAAAAGGAATCCCAAATTTATGACTGGGGATTATTCCAAACAAGGAAGAGCAGGTTAGGGGACTTGGGGCTTACTCCTGAAAAGGAAGCCCAAAATTATGACTGGGACTTATTCCTGACAAGGAAGCCCCGGTTAAGGGATTATGGTTTGGGGCTTACTTCTGAGGAGGACGCCCAAAATAACTGGGGATTATTCCTAAAAAGGAGACCCAGGTTAAGGATTCTCTCATCTTAAAGGATGATGTTGAATGAATGAACTCTAAATCTTTAGTGACATAAAGATATGTAAATCAATATGTTTTGAGAGATATTACACAGAATTCCATTCAGATAAGGAAGTCAAATCAAGAAATCATGCCATAAATGGCTTTGAAGAGTGTCTTGAAGACTGAATCTTGAATAGGAAAGGTGTAATGGCTTAAGAGGGGTAAATTGGGAAAGATGGGCACCCAAAAAGGAAGGGTCACACAAGTCTTGGAAGGCGCGCAGGTACTGCGTGGGCGCACAAGTATTGGTCGCGCAGTTATACCTGCACGACATTTGTGGGGTACTTGCGCGATGTTCAACCAGCATTGAAATACTTGAACAACTCTTTATTAAAGCATTTATAATCCTCTTGAGGTTCTTCTAGATAAGGGGCGTGCAAGTTCTATCGAAGGAGTAAGGCGGCGCGCAAGTGTGGCCACTTCCCTTAAGGGCTGGCCACTCAGGCACGTAAGTGTTGATGAGTTTCAACACTTATGCTTTCCTCCCTCTCTTTATATCTTCCGTTCTAGGTAAGAAATTACCTTAGAAGTGTTACGGAAGCTTTGAGAAAAGACCTGGGAGTCGGGAGCTTCAATCTGAGTTTCTGGATAAATTCCTCCTCGAATGGGGGGCCCACAGGGTCTATTTATATGCAGAAGAAGACCCTGAGCGGTTACTGGGCAGTTATCACTTAGGTCGCGCAAGTCACTTGCACAACCATTGAGGCGCGAAAGTATACTTGCACGACCAATGTATAACTTGCGCGAACATTGCGTAATGTTCTTCTTCTTCCTTCCATTGTCAATTATTGATATTTGTTCAAAGGATAAATCTTCTTTGTTCAAGGTATTTCCCTTTTCATTCATTTAGACTCTATGATGGAAAAGAGCGTCAACAAAAGTCCCCCCCTCAGAGTTGGATCCGAAGAGAAAAGAGGATTTCACTCTGAGGTGAGAATAAATAAGAAATATGGCAGTTTAATGTCATGCATGTTGGACATAAAGAGGATAATGTTTAAGGTCAAAATAGCTTTGACCGAAATGGATTAGAATTGACTCAATTCCTTGACAACTCATCTGAAAACATAGTACCATACTCAAGTTTGAGGGAAAAATATTTAAAATATGGCTTTAAGAATATTTGAATCTGAGGAATGATATGAAAAAGAGATAAAAGGCATCAGAAGAAGTAGTTTCCAAGAATGAAGTTACTTTTATTTAACAAACCCGTTAGGGGGTTGAATTATTCAGGGCCACCTAAGGGCATTGGCTACATTGTCAAATAAATAGCATCATTTGGCTGACAAGTCTGTTATGTGGACTATTTATGCAAGGCCGCCTATGGGCACATGCTGCATAGTCAGGCAAAAGAACTCTCAGAAATTTACTTTCCTAGTGCTAAAAGCCAGTGAAATTTTATGGAGATTCAAATTTTCTAAAGTGTAGAGTTTGTTGTATGGAAAGAGGTACTTGAATATGGAGAAGATATTTCCAGACAAGATTATCGAAGAACTAGATGAATATCACTCCTACGAAGGTCTGACCCAAATGTAGGGAAGAAGAATAAACCATAGACTTGAATACTTACAGATCATGAAAAAGGACATGGGACAAATATGTTAAGGATGTCTATTTTTTGCAGATCCCTACATACCGTCATTTGAAACAAATAAGGACAAAAGAGGCATTCTTCCCAAGAATGAAGTTACCATCATTTAACAAACCCGTTAGGGGGTTGAATTATGCAGGGCCACCTAAGGGCATTAGCTGCATAGTCAAATAAATAGTATCCTTCGGCTGACAAGTCTATTATGTGGATTTTTTATGCAAGGCCACCTATGGGCACGTACTGCATAGTAAGGGAAAACAATTCTTAGAAGTTTGAAATTTTTGTGACTAAAAGTCATGAAAAGGGTTATGAAGATCTGAAAATATTTAAGGTTAGGATTATAACACATAAAGATGGGTGTTTTCCAATGTATATAGATATTCATAGGTCAATGATAACCATAATCATGTTGTGGCTGGGTCCTGAATTGAAATTTTGGACTTCACTACGTATCTCATAAGAATGAGAATCAAGCCATACATAGTTCTTTAAAGGCAGTTTAACGTCATGCAGGACGAAAGTATGAGAGATCATAGTTTAGGGTAATAGAGTTCAGACCATAATAATGAATACACAATGTGTGTTTTCATGAAGACTTTTCAGCCAAGGGATTGAAAGTGAAATTTGGGGTTAGGCCCAAAAGACTTGGGGCTGGATTCGAGGGATACTCGAACGTTCCTACGTATCCCATAAGGATGGTAATCAAGCCCACGTAGTTCTAGATATACCCTTTTTACAAATTTGGATCGTACATGTGAAGGGTGAAAGGGGACTTTAGTACAATTATGGTTTAACCAGAGATAAAAAGTTTAGGCATTACCATGTATGCATGTGGTCTTTTTGAAATGAAACATGATTGAAAAATCACATAAATAATGGTTCCCTCTCAAAAGAGGAAATCAAAGAGTATTGTAGTTTATTGCCATACTAGACAAAAGTGTTGTATAGTTTAACGTCGTATAACAAGGACGAATGTGAACCAATGTAAAGATATTGATTCTAGGGGCGGTTTCACGAATCAACATCATATGAGATGGAGGTGAACCGATGTGAAGAGATTGCTTTTGGGCTTGAACCTTGGGAGGTTGCATACATACCCAGCCTAGAAGGCAAGGATCAAAGTACGTGTAGTTCAATTAAATAATGAATTAATGATCAAGTTGTTCTTGGGGACAATGACCTAAAAAAATGTTGTCGGGACTTACACATGGTTAGCGGCCCAAAGAGAGTGTTATGGTTGAGGTTTGCTCTAAGCTCACGTGATTCATGCTCGCTGTGAGAAACAAGATGTAACAAAAACCTTAAAGATGCATAGTTTAATGTCATGTAGGACATATAAAGGGACTATGCAGTTTAGAGCCTTGTAGTTAGGACTATTGGTGTTGCATAGTTTAGTGTCATGTAGCTGGGAAAAAGTACAGTTTAATGTCACATAGGACGTATAAAGGACTTTCTGTACAGTTTAGCGTCATGTAATTAAGACGATGGGGACAATACAATTTAATGTCATGTTGGACAAAAGGGAGAATAGTTTAAGGTCATATACATAGACCGTGGATGGTGCAGTTTAATGTCATGCTGGACATAAGTACAGTTTAAGGTCATACAAGACCTTTGATGATTATATAGTTTAACGTCTTTCCGGACGTAAGGGGATTTCAAATAGTTTAGGGTCTTATGCATGGACCGTTGCTGTATAGTTTAACATCGTATATCAAGGAAAAACTGGTGCTGCACAGTTTAAAGTCATGTTGCAGGGACAATACAGTTTAACGTCATGTTGGACGAAAGGGGGACTGTGCAGTTTAATGTCATGCAGTGAGGACAGATTAGGGTCTTTAGGGTCATATGCATAGACCATGGATGGTGTAGTTTAAAGTCATACATAACCAAGGTGTAGTTTAAAGTCATACATGACCTTTTAGGGAACTTTTTCACAGTTTAATGTCGTGTGGGATGATGTTGCAGTTTAATGTCATACTGGACCATTTCTGTGTAGTTTAACGTCGTATACCAAGGACGAACTGGTGCTGCACAGTTTAGTGTCATGTTGTGGGGACAAAATAGTTTAAGGTCATACTGGACCATTGCTGTCTAGTTTAACGTCATATAGTAAAGACGAACTGGTTCCGCACAGTTTAGTGTCATGTTGCGGGGACATCTTATGAATAGTTTAAGGTCATACTGGAAAATTTATGTATAGTTTAACGTCATATAGCAAGGACGAACTGGTGCCGCATAGTTTAGTGTCATGTTTCGGGGACATCTTATGAATAGTTTAAGGTCATACTGGACCATTGCTATATAGTTTAACGTCATATAACAAGGACGAACTAGTGCCGCACAGTTTAGTGTCATGTTGTGGGGAGAATTAGTGAATAGTTTAAGGTCATACTAGACCAAGGAGGAGTTTATGGTCATACTGCACTATTGCTGTATAGTTTAACGTCATATAGAAAGGACGAACTGGTGCCGCACAGTTTAGTGTCATGTTGCGGGGACATATTATGAATAGTTTAAGGTCATACTGGACCATTGCTGTATAGTTTAATGTCATATAGAAAGGAAGAACTGGTGCCGCACAGTTTAGTGTCATGTTGAGGGGACATCTTATGAATAGTTTATGGTCATACTGGACCATTGCTGTATAGTTTAACGTCATATAGCAAGGACAAACTGGTGCCGTACAGTTTAGTGTCATGTTACGGGGACATTTTATGAATAGTTTAAGGTCATACTGGACCAAGGAAGAGTTTAAGGTTATATCAGACCATTTCTATATAGTTTAACGTCATATAGCAAGGAAGAATTGGTGCTGCATAGTTTAGTGTCATGTTGCGGGGACATCTTGTGAATAGTTTAAGGTCATACTGGACAAATGGGGAGTTTAAAGTCATACTGGACCATTTCTGTATAGTTTAACGTCATATAGCAAGGAATAACTGGTGCCGCACAGTTTATTGTCATGTTGCAGGGACATCGTGGGGGTATTTTGTAATTTATACAAAATAATTCTTCAAAAATCTGGCATTAGTTGGAGTAGTAATGAGTTATCCATCCATCGAGATTAATGAATATGCTATATTGGAGTAGACCCTATGTATTGAATAAGGTCTTTCCAATTTTGGATCAAGCATGGGAGGTTTCTTTCCTGGTATCATTGGAGTTCTAAGAACTAATACCAATTCTCCCTGAATGAATGAACGAAGACGAACTTTTTTGTTAAAATCTCGTGCTATTCGATTCTGATAGATTTCCAAGTGGTGCAAAGTGCAAAATATTTTCTCATCTAACCATTCCAATTAATTCAGTCGCTTTTGAGATTGCTCATCTGTAGATAAATGATCACAAATGGATACTCTGAGTGATGGCAATTGAACTTCAATTGGCAAGACTGCTTCTGTTCCATATACCAACGAATATGGAGTTGACCGTGTTGCATTGCAGGTGGTAGTCCAATAAGCCCATAAATCATGAAAGAGTTTATCAGGCCATGACCTCTTATCTTTATCCACTATCTTTTGCAGTATATTTGAAAGAGTATTGTTAAATGCTTCTATTTGGCCATTGGCCGCCGCATGATAGCATTATGAATGGTTGGATTTAATGTTGTATTCTTGATACAATTTATTCACATCAGAAGAACAGAAGTTGGTGCCGTTTTCCGTCAATATGGTACGAGGGACACCAAATCTAGTAATGATGTTAGACTTGATGAAGCTAACAATGCATTTAGATCTGACTTCTTTAAGAGGTACTTCCTCTGCCCATTTGGAAAAGAAATCAGTAGTAGTAAGAATGTACTTAAACTGCTTGGTCGTAGCTAAAGGGTAAGGTCCCACCACATCCATTCCCCATGTGGCAAATGGCCACGAGTATTTAGCTGTATGAAGCAACTCTGGAGGCTGATGAATGAAGTTGGCATGTACTTGGCATGAATGACACTTCTTTGTGAAATTAACACAATCTTGTATCATTGAAGGCCAAAAGTATCCAAGCCTTCGAATTTGATCAGACAATCTATGTAAAGACTGGTGGGCACCATGGACTCCTGCATGCACTTCTTTCATGACAGCCATTGTCTCTTCACCATCAATGCATCTGAAGAGAACTCCATCAAAACCACTTTTGTAGAGAATTTTCTCTAGGTGGTTTGGGCTATCATAAAGAGTAAAATTGACCACACGTCGCCAGATTTGTTCTTTCTCGGCTTTATCAGGTGGAAGTGTTCCATTTTGAAGGTATTCCCTGATAGGTGACATCCATCCTGTAGTATGACCATACGGTTCCGGAATGGGACTAATTTCATTCATTTCCTCTGTTCTGGCTTGAACATAAGGTGAAATTGCACGACGGTGGGCAATACTGATGGTTGTCTCGTCCCGATTTGGATCTTCTAGAGCTGTGGCTATATTAGACAACACATCAGCTTGAGAATTTTGTGATCTTGGGACATAAGAAAATGTCGGTTCTGAAGGGAATTCTGCCATTAACTCTCTGAAGTAATCATACAAAGGGATTAATTCTTCATTTCTGATGGCATAATCCCCATTGACTTGTCTGATTACCAGGTATGAATCAACTTTCACCATTAAGAGATTCACTTGTGCTTGAAGCGCTAACTCCAAGCATGTGATAAGAGCTTGGTATTCAGCTTCATTATTGGTACCACCTTCCCACAATAAAAATGAATAAGGTAACAATGCCTTATCTGGAGAAATGAGCACAATTCCTAAACCAACTATGTTGAATTTAGGATTTTTCATTTTCTTCCCTGTTGGACTTCTGGAAGCACCATAAAAAATACATTTCCCATGTTTGAGGACTCTCTTGAATATAGAAAAATTCCCCATCAGGGAGTTCAATATCTGAAGATGTGTCTTCCACTGAAGGATGTTCAGCCAGGAAATCAGCCAGAGCTTGGCCCTTTATTGCCTTTTGAGACACATAGTGAATGTAAAACTGCTGCAAAATAACTTCCCACCTTTCTAGACGTCCTGTAAGCATAGGACGACTAATTATGAATTTGAGCGGATTATTGCGAGATACCAATTAGACCTCGTGATGTTTTAGGTAGAATCTCAGTTTCTAAACTGCAAAGATTAATGCCAGGCAGCACTTCTCAATACTTGAATATCGGGTTTCTGCTTCAAGCATAGTTCTACTGAGATAGTAGAGGCTATTTTCATTCCCAGCATCATTCTTTTGAGCAAGAAAGGCACCCAATGATCGCTCTAGAGATGTCACATAGATGATAAGTGGTCTTACTTCAACAGGTGGCATGAGTACCGGTGGACTCAAGATGTATTTCTTGAGAACATCAAACTCTTCTTGACATTCTTCAGTCCACTGTTATGTAACTCCTTTTTTCAATAATTTGGTAAAGGCTAAACATTTGCCTGCCAATGAATATAGGCTAAGTGTCCTTGAAGTCCTCTTAATTCTATCAAATTATGAGGAGGTGACATACCAAGGATTGACTTGGTCTTCTAAGGATCGACTTCAATACCACGATGGCGTACAACAAAGCCGAGAAATTTTCCTGAGGTTACCCCAAAAGCACATTTTAGGGGGTTCATCTTCAAATTATGTTGTCGAAGCTTGTGGAATATGACTACCAAATCAGCCAAGTGATTAGAACGTTGTTTGGTTTTAACCTCCAAAACGTCTACATAGCATCCAAAAAACTTCCCTACGAAATGTTTGAAGATATGATGCATAACGCGTTGATACGTTGCACCAGAATTCTTTAAACCAAAGGGCATCACCCGGTAACAAAACACACCTTGAGGGGCTCTAAAGGCTGTGGATTCCTTATATTCTAGGGCCATTCAGATCTGATTATATCCAGAATATCCATCCATGAAGGAAAGTACTTCATAACCAGCTGTAGCATCAATTAAGAGTTTTGTAGTCGGAACTGGGAAATCATCTTTAGGACAATACCGATTAAGATCTCTGAAATCGATGCAAACCCTAATTTTTCCGTTCTTATTTTTTACAGGGACAATATTAGCCAACCACTTGGGATACTGAACTTCTCTGACGAAGTTAGCTTTATTCAGTTTATCCACTTCAGCTTCAATTTTGGAAGCATAAGTTGGGTGTGTTCTTCTCGCAGCTTTCTTAAATCCTCGATGTTCTTTTAGTAAACCCAAATAATGAGTAGCAACATCAGGATCAAGCCCAGGCATTTCTGTATAGTTCCAAGAAAAAATATCTTTATTTTGCTTTAGAAAAGAAATATACATCTCTTTCTATTCAAGGGTCATGGCCGCACTAATTAAATTGGGGCGTGGATCTTTCTCTGTACCCAGATTTATTTCTCTGAGTTCATCCACAGTGGTAGAGATACCCTCTTCAAATGCTGGAGCAGCATCTTTAAGAACATCCTCTTCCTCTTCATCATGTTATATTTCTTCCATTTCTACTTCCATAGTAGATGACAAAACGAAATTTTTATGATCAGAAGAGATGTCAAAAGTTTCACATTTTGAAGAAGAAGCTTCCCTTTCCGACCCTGTTGATGATAAAGGGTATTTTTTGGGAAATAAAGAGGAGATGATGGATTGAGAATTGACATCATTATTCACCTCCGATGTTACTATAACTTCTTCTGGCCTGATTGGCGAAGTATAGACCTGTTGGATTTTAGCAGATGAAATGAAAACGTCACTACATGTTCTTTCATCACTGTTTGTTAGGTTACCAATTTCTCCCATGTTGTCTGGTTCAATTGCCGTAATTGACATTATGGATCATTCTATAAGAGTATTTTGATTTGGTCCTATTTTTTCAATTTGACTGATAGGTAACACATAATCTATACTCATATGTGTAAATGGATTTATTGGAATCTTTTCCAAACCATATGGAGCATTAACATTGGTAATTTCCTTTATTGTAGATTTCTCTCTTCCCTTCATGTGATAAAATTCCACCTTAATGTATTGAGACTCACATGTCTTGAACGGGGCCTTATCACCATACAATGTTCTAACATGACCATTGAAACAGTATTTTAGACATTGATGGTATGATGAAGGGATTGCCACATGCTGATGTAGCCAATGTCTTCCAAGCAAGACGTTGAAATCTGAGTCTTGATCAACAATCATGAAATCCGAATTGGATACAAGATCTCTAAACTGAGTTCTGAGTGTAACTTCACCCAGTGGTTCTTGTTCATTTTTATCATATCCTTGTAACATAATGGTAGAAGGAGATAAATCAGATTCCATGAGGCCCAATCGACGAAGTGTACGAATGGGCATGAGGTTGACTCCTGAACCATTGTCAATGAAAGCTCATCGGATATCTACACCACTGACTTTTCCAGATAAGTACAGAGGTTTTATGTGCCCATGCACAACAACATCTTCATATTTATTAGTAAAAGATATCACTACTTGTCATTCTACAGGATTATTCTCTATGTGATAGACTTCAGCTGCAGCAATTTCAGCTTCAAACTCCTAAGGACTTGACAAAGCATTGATGAGTGCTTCCTGAAGATCTTTTGACAGATTCAAAGCATCCAAAATTGATAACATGGCTGGAACTTGGGCCAAGGGTTTCAATATATCATACTTTTGATCTAGAGGTCTGCGTTTCCCAACAGGAACATGCGGTTTAGCAGGTACCTTGGAAGCAGATGCTTTGGAAGCTGATGCATCTTGTATTGGGAATGAAGTTGGCGACATCCTTAGTTTTGGAAGATTAGACCGATTAGATCCATTTACTTGCTGAGATAATGAAGATGGAACCTTCAATCGGCCTTCCAAAATAACTATGCCAAGACTGAGTTGGCTATTGGTAGAAGAACTTGCTTGTTCTTTTTGAGCTCGCTGAAGGGCTCTACCACGAGTTTCTGATGCATAAAAAGTGCTAGCAGGGGTAGAATTGGAGTAGTGGCTTCGGAAAGGTCCATGTCTTCCCCTGTATCCTGAATCTCTAAACTTCCTTGGATTCCCTTATTTGATACAGGGAATTCATGCTCATCAAAATTGAAAATATGATTGGAATACGGATATGTTAATTGAATTATATTAACAGAATCGAAGATTAACTCTTCGTCTGATAAATACTCTGCCTGATTAGCCTGTTTAGGCTGTGCCGTTTGATGGGGCGGTGCCCGTGTCTTTGAAGTAGATGGCATAAAGTCTACCAGAGTCAAAGACAATTTAGGCTTTGACACATACTCATCTTCTTCTGATTCTTTTTTCCTTCTTTGAATCAAGCCGTTTCTTTGAGGACTTTCCCTCTGATGAAGAGGGTTTTACCGCAATATTCATGGAAGAAGACACAATTGGTTTCATTAATTGTGTTCTCAAAATGGCATGAGTCTGATTGATTGTCTTTCTGACCATCCAATCATCATACTTCTGTGCATTTCTGCTTTTGACTTCTTTCCATTCACCTTCCTCATCTGGAACTGTAGCAGTAACACATGCTACCTGAGTCAAAGAACCTTTCAACTTGACTTGTCCCAAGTCGACCATCTTTTGCAGGAGGTCATTGAAGACAAAACACTCCTGGATGGGATGCCCCAAAATTTGATGAAAGGGACAATAATTGGGATGGTCTTCATCTCCTTCCTTATTTGGCCTCTTGGGCACTGGTAATTGAACCAAATTATTTTTCAAAGCTGAAATGAAGTAACTAGGAACATGCTCATTTCGAAAAGAGTATGTTTTACTCTTCAAATCCTCAAATTGTTTTCGTCGTTGATCTCTTTGATCAATTGGACGAAATGGCCTTTGTTTTTGGCGTTCAGGAGGTGGAGCCCTTCGAGAAGATAAAGGTTTTGAAGTAGAAATAGGAACGAAGGTTTGTTTAAGCATAACTATAGCAGTTTCCGCTTTACCCATTCTCCTTCCTGGAGAAGATGGAATTACATGAGATTTAGCCTTAGCCTGTATAAGGGAATCTTTAATCTGCTGATCGGTTGAAGTAAGGTCTCGAAACCCTGCTGTGTATTTCACAAGGATCAATGGCGTGTGTAATTCGTCACGAAAATTTGCCACACAGATTGGCAACAACTCCTCCTGCGGGAGTGCTAAACTCAGGGAATATGTTAGTCCCTTCCAACGAGAAATGAAATCAGAGACTCTTTCATTCTCCATTTGCTTGCAGTTTTTAAGATCGAAAACTGTCGTTTTTGGCAAAGTTGAGCTAAACTGAAGAAGGAATTTTTGGCGAAGATCCTCCCATCCGATGATTGACCGGGATTGCAAGCTTGTATACCAGAAAAAATCTGGTCCTTGCAAGGTTCGCACGAAGCATCTGTGTTTCACTGCATCTTTCTACTCTGGAGTTCCCACCATAGGATCACAACAAGACACGTAATGTGTCAAATGTTGTTCAGGGTCGCCTGATCCATTGAAAGTAGGGAAAACAGTGATTCCATAACTGGATGGAGGAGAAATTGAATCTACCCATTCAAGGTAAACTTTCTTTTCTGGTTGAACTTGCACCTGTTTCCCTTCCATAGTTTCTAACCAAGCTGTTAATGACTCAATAGTAGTTAATAACTTTTGAGGAACATCCGGTTGAATTTAGTCTTGGGTAGGTGCAATGAATGGAGCTTGGAAAGATGTGGTGGTTGGTGCTGCAACTGATGGTAGCACTGCCAACCGTTGTTGCGCTTAACCCCTAGGATTAGACCTCTAATGGTGTATTGATAAAGGTGGATATAACCGATCCATCTCAGTAGCTGCAACAAATTCCTTCGGCTGTTGGACTCCAGCATTCTTAAGAAGAAGACTATTCTGAAGTAGTTCTACATTCAAACTTCTTAATTCTTTCATTTCTTTCTCTTGTTGTGAAAACCATTGCTCTAATGAGAACGATTGACCTTCTCCAGAGGAAGGATATGTAACCTGATTCTTTCCCCTCACTTTGTTGGATACTTTTTGGAGAGAGGGAAGTGGATTACCTAGGTTTTGAGTAATCCTTTGACTTCTTGTACGCACACCTTCTTCATTTGTATCAGTGCGTAAAATTTCTTGAGCAGGACGCTCTTCATCTGAGTCCCCTGAGTGAGCCTCCTCTAGTGGATTAGCAACAACGGAATTGATGAAATTGATTGATGTATAATGCATCGAATCCCTTCTATCAACATTTATGTGATATTTTCTTCTTTCATGTCTTTGATGAGACATTGCCTTTTGTTGATTCAATCCTTTAGGAACTTCTTGACGAGCTATAACATGGAGGGAATCTCCTAATAATTTGGCTCTTCGTTCCTCTTGGGGCTTCTTCCCCAAACGAGAAAAGACCGAAATTCTCTAAGGAGGGGATTGATGATTTGAAAGAGACCCAGTCTCGTGAACTGGGGATGTTCCTGCTGTTTCTGCTCAACTCCTCGAATCCCATTTGTTGACTCTGAGGGTTGGGTTAAAGGAATCCCCAGTCTGACAAGCTTGGGTGGATTTTGACATGCTATGTTTGAGATCTTCTTAAAAGCTCTCTTGATCTTTCGAATCTTAGTTTGGAAATTAGCTGGATGCATTAACCTATATCCACTTTTATCACCTGGTTCAACATACCATTGGATGATTTCCGAAACTTCTGTCATTTGATGATGTGTTTGCTTCATACGAGAGGGTTGTGCAATATGCTCGCCTGCTTGATGTAGGAGCAATTCAACAACTTGTTCTCTATATGATTGATTTTGAGAGGAACTAGTTGAAGCATGTTCTTGAGAAAGCTTTTGATTACAAACAAAGCCCATTGACTGTGGCCGGCCATGTGCAATAACATTTCATGAGACCATTTTCGGCGGGCTTTGCTGACTGGAAAGAACTGTGAAATGTAGTGCTCCGTGAACACCCCATCCTCTGATATGAACACCAGATGGGGAATTGGCAATTAACTGACGCAATTTTCTTAGTGCGCCATGGAACAAACGTTAAAGGGTTCTCTGCTTCTTTTCAGCCTTCGGATACCAAGATACTGATAGAGATGCCAAATCAATCTGGCATTGTAGCCCTTCTATTATCTTATGATGATTTTAATATTCATCATAAGATAATACCTTCTTCTTCAATTGACAAAGAGTTTTCAATATGTTGAGACGAATATCATGGACTCCATCTTCCGTCAACATCTTTGGAATGTCATACTGGGAGTCAGCCAAAGCCCAAAACATGACTGGTACCTCAATTTTCGCCAGTTTTTTTCTCATGTTCAGCATTTTTTCTTCTTCATTAAATGAAGATTGTTCTACCTGTTTTGACTAGAGTTGGTGTTTCCTTGTTTCTTCATCGGATTCAACAAGATTGGTAGAGAGATCATTGATCAAACTAGAAGATTCATGACTTAGGGGTGGTTCGGAGAATGAACTACACCCTGGGCTATCTTCTGATTGAGAATGTATTTCACTTTCTAGCGATAAAGCATCAGACATGACTGGTTTCGCATTTGCAAATGCCTCAAGATAAGTGGGATTTCCCGACACTACATTGTCCACTGGAGTATTTTCCAGGAAATGTGAATCACTACTGCGGAGAGGACGTTCACAGCGAAATTCATCATCATGGGGAGGAACACCATAATGGGTTACAACAAAAGATGAGATATCTTGCTCCTTGGTCTTCTGACCACACAGAGGGTTCCTGTGGCTCTCATCTGAAGACGAAACCTCAAGAATGACCGAATTGTCATGAAGCAAGCCTTCATGAGGAAGTTTCTATTGAAGTCCTTCGGAATTAATGTTCCCGTTATTGGGAACTGAGGGAGTAGAATCTTGAATTCCAACAGATTAATGTCAGAGGGCTTCAAGAACTCCAACATCGAGAAAGGCTTTGTTACAGATTTTCCTTTGATATCCTGACTGTGCTGGGAGGATCTTTTTATTAGATGCCTTCTTACACACTTTGGAAGCCACTTTTTGATGAAAGTGGTTGCTCTGAGCAGGTGTATGTGCCTGATCAGGAAAGATGGTCAGGTTAGGCTGACGATCTTCACTCAAATCAGGTGTATGTGCCTGACTTGGTTGTCCGTATGATATGGGTGAGTACACCCCATAACCCTCTTGGAATGGAACAGATGTGTCTGTCTGTTCCGGAGTGAATAATTGATGTGTCACTATACTGCTAGGTATAGATTTATGTGTCTTTCCCTGAGATGATGCTGAAGCTGTTATGATATCCTGGCAAGCATCCAGAATACGAGCAGGAATTTGCTTCTGCTCTTTCACCAATGAAAAAATATGCTTGGTGACTTCAGCTGCCGAAACGGGGATATACGTCCATTCCGGGCTTGGAGTAGGTGTATGTACCTACTCCTGTCCTCCTTTTCCTATCAGTGAATCCTGATAGTACTAAAGTGTGGGGGCAGAGAGTTGAGTCTGCCTCCTGTTTGTCGTCGGAGCTTTCCGACTGACTTCTCCATACGCTACCAAGCGAGACTTTTGGTAGGCTTGATTAGTATTAGCAGGTGTATGTGCCTACTGATTATGCTTCGCCAAACACGGTTGATGAGATCCATCATATGTAGTCAGGTGAGCCTGATGACTAACTAATGATGTATAAGCAGCTGTATGTTTCTGCCTATAGTACTCCACCGGAATTGCCTGGCGGGATTGGCGTGATGCTACCAGACGAGTCTTCTGGACAGTGGAATTAAAACGGGTAGGTGTGTTTTCCTGCTCATTGTTCACCACCAAGTCAGGTTGGTGGACTTTTCCGGAGATGGCAGGGATGAGAAATTGCCCATTATTAACCGTATTCCGCCTCTGGCAGTTCTTCTTGCCTGCTCGTGTTCGAGGAACCTGAGCCGAACACCTGGAGTCGGTACCCTTATCATGTTTAGGGCGCACTGCCGCATGAGTCTGGCGGCGATTGTTGATGGGAGCCCTCGGGAAGGACTCCTTTCTTTTTGAATTAAGGTCCTAAGGGACCTGCTCATTCACTTCCTCAGAGTAAGGGAGCGAATGGAAATTGTGTTTAGGGGATAACGACCTGAAACGGTTGGAGACGGTAGTCAGCACCACCTACCTCTTGATCACTGGACGTCGTTGTCTAGACGACCTGTTTGAGTTGTTCACTTGGAGGGCCTATCGGACAGCCTCCAGAGTTAGGATGGTACCGTTTTGACGGTACTCCTTAACCAGCGCATTTGATACCCAGTGTTGAAGACGCTGAGTAGGTGATGTCATCCTCAGAGCGGATGACGATCCAGTAGGAATAGAAGCAGTGGTATTTGCAGTAGCAGTATTCACAAGTGTGAATTTGAGAGCATCCATTATGGAAATATATAAGATCTTGGAAAAGAGTGCCTTTTTGATATAATAGATGTAATCAAGATAAATTCAGCCACTTCATCCTTGGGATGAGCACACATGTCAATGATTGTTTTTGTTAGCCCTCTTATTGAGTTTTAAATAGGGCCTTAACAAATAGGTAAAACATCATTTTAACTTGGTTAAGGATTCACGTCGAGTTCACCATTTTTTGTTTCCCTCGGAATTCGGGGATGACCTCCTGGATGGGAGATTCAAACATTCCGATCGGTTTCTAACGGGTTTGTTCATAGAACCTTTTACATCCAATGATTCCACATCCATTTGGAAGTACTTTCCAATGGTAGGCGCTTCATTAGTTTGTGAACTGATGATGCTTAGGAATTTTCATTGATCGAGAGGATGGGAGGTCGGACTCATCACACCTTTTTTGAAGGGAATTATTGTCTATTCCAGGACTCTCTTTATAGATTTAAGTTATGTTCGTGAATCCTTATTACATTACCAAGTATAAAATGAGATTTCCTTCAGTTTTGACAATATGTAAGAAATTTAGATAATCTTATATATATATTCGAGGTTCTTCATCAATAGAGAATCATCTATATCTATTTAGAGATTCTTGGTCAATGGTATCCTTCAAAACATTTATATAAAAGTATCTTGGTCATTATGACGACCAGGCTAGTTTTAAAGCCACTCAGTGGGGCACATGAAGTTTATTGTCATTCAAAAGGACATGGATTATTTCAGAGTTGTGATCGAACCCGCAGATGGGCTACCTACATATCCTCTTTTTTGGAAAAGGAATCAAAACCCACGTAGTTCGGGTAAGGGAGTATGATGTTTATGATTGATGGCTCAAAGAATGATGTCATAATTACTTTTACCCTCTAATCTCACGTGAGTCATGCTCGGTGTGAGAAAAAAGAAGTATTGGTAAAAAAAATAGACAATTGGGCCATGAATGATGTAATCATAAGAAATGGTTTGGGGATTATGTATGTATGACTGCCCAGATAAATGAAGATTAGGATTTACTTTAGGGAGAAAATCCAGGAACAGGGTCAATAAAGGTATATGTGCTTCATTGAGATTTTAATACTATAACTTGGGACTTATTCCTGAAAAGGAAATCCAGATTAGGAGAGGATTGATGATTGGGTTTTACTCTTGATAAGGAATCCCAAATCAAAGGTAAATTAGGTCTGGTTAAAGGGAAATTAAGGGACTTGGGGCTTACTCCTGAAAAGGAAGCCCAAATTTATGACTGGGGATTATTCCTAACAAGGAAGCCCAGGTTAGGGGACATGGGGCTTACTCCTGAAAAGGAAGCCCAAAATTATGATTGGGACTTATTCCTGACAAGGAAGCCCAGGTTGGGGGAATATGGTTTGGGGCTTACTTCTAAGGAGGATGCCCAAAATAACTGGGGATTATTCCTGAAAAGGAGACCCAGGTTAAGGATTCTCTCATCTTAAAGGATGATGTTGAATGAATGAACTCTCAATCTTTAGTGACATAAAGATATGTAAATCCCTATATTTTGAGAGATATTCTACAGAATTACTTTCAGATAAGGAAGCCAAATCAAGAAATCATGCCATGAATGGCTTTGAAGAGTGTCTTGAAGACTGAATCTTGAATAGGAAAGGTGTAATGGCTTAAGTGGGGTAAAATGGGCAAGATGGGCACCCAAAAAGGAAGGTTCACGAAAGTCATGGAAGGCGTGCAGGTACTGCGTGGGCGTGCAAGTATTGGTCGTGCAGGTATACCGGCACGACATTTGTGGGGTACTTGCGCGATGTTCAACCAGCATTGAAATACTTGAGCGAATCTTTATTAAATCCTTTAGAATCCTCTTGAGGTTCTTCTAGAAAAGGGACGCGCAAGTTCTATCGAAGGAGTTAGGTGGCGTACAAGTGTGGCCACTTCCCTTAAGGGATGGCCACTCAGGCGCGCAAGTGTAGATGAGTTTCAACACTAGGCTTTCCTCCCTCTCTTTAGATCTTACGTTCTAGGTAAGAAATTACCTTTGAAGTGTTCTAGAATCTTTGAGAAGAGACTTGGGCGTCTGGAGCTTAAATCCAAGTTTCTGGAAAAATTCCTCCTCGAATGGGGGGCCAACAGGGTCTATTTATAGGCAGAAGAAGACCCTGAGCGGTTACCGGGCGGTTATCACTTAGGTCGCACAAGTCACTTGCAAGACCATTGAGGCGCGCAAGTATACTTGTGCGACCATTGTAGAACTTGCGCGACCTTTGCACAATGTTCTTCTTCTTCTTTTCATTGTCAATTATTGATATTTGTTCAAAGGATGAATCTTCTTTGTTCAAGGTATTTCCCTTTTCATTCATTTAGACTCTGTGATGGAAAGGAGAGTCAACAGCCTTGAGATTCAATGTTGAAGAAAGAGTTATATTGTGAAGTACATAGTTCTCTATTTTCAGTTCATACAGGAAGTACTAAGATGTACGAAGATCTTCGGGAGTTTTACTAGTGTTATGGAATGAAAAGTGAAATTGCTGACTTTACTTTGATGTTTTTGACATGTCAACATGTTAAAGTTGAGTGATAGTTATAGAAAGGGATGACTCAATCTTTACCAATGCTAGAGTGGAAATGGGAAAATATATTTATGTACTTCGTTGTGGGATTACCAAATACATATTGAGATAATAATGTAATATGTGTTATTGTTGATGGATTGAATAAATCTGCTCATTTCTTTCCTATTCGTGATTCTTTGCCTCTAGATCAACATTCTTAGTGGTATGTTAAAGAGATAGTCTAGTTTCATGGAGTTCTGATATAAATTGTATCTGATCGTGATCCCAGGTATTCTTATACCTTTTGGAAAGGACTTCAGAAGTCATTGGGTACTGAATTAAATTTTAGTAAAATATTTCATCCGCAATTAGATGGGATGTCATAATGAACAATTCCGACCATGGAGGATATGATACGTGCTTGTTCACTGGATTACCAGGGAAGTTAGGACCAACATATGTTTTGGTTGTGTTTTCTTATAAAAACAGTTTTCATTCTAGTATACAGATGGATCCATCTTAGACATTATATGTGAAGCGGTGTCGAGCTTTAGCCTTTTGGAATGAATTAAGTGAAACGATGTTTATGGGAACAAAACTTTTAGAAGAGATGATAGAAAAGGTTCAGTAGATTTAGAATCCCATGGGAATAGCTCAAAGAAGGTAGAAAAGTTACGTGGATAACCACAATAAGGATATTTTTTTGATTTAGGTGATCATTTCTTTCTCAAAGATACACTATAGAAATGTGTGATGCGTTTTAGTAAGAAGGGAATGTTGAGTATGAGGTTCGTTGGACCTTCTGAAATCCAAGAGAAAGTTAGATCCGTTTCCTACAGAGTGGCTTTACCCCCATGTTTATTCCAGGTACACAATGTTTTTCATATTTTAATGTTGAGAAAGTATATGTCAGATCCATCTCCTGTTTTGAGCCCTGAAGTCGTTTAGATGGATGAGAATATCTCATATAAGGAACAACCAGTCCAGATTATTGACTGAAAAGTGTAAGTGTTGCAGAATATGGTAATTCATTAGGTAAACATTATGTAGAAAACTATATGTTTAAAGAGGAAATGTGGGAACCTAAAAATGCTCTGAGGGATATATACCCCCACTTATTTGATAAGTGAATAAAAATTACGAGGATGAAATTTCTAAAAGGGGTAAGGATGTAACATCCCAAGTAAATAAAGAATAACTTATTTTTTCATATTTATTAAAATTTGTGTATTAAATATTATTTTTATTTTAAAGTTGATTCTATGTTAGATGGTGTACCCAATACAAAACAATGGGTTTCTTTGAAGTATAATGTTACACACAATGTTGAGTGATACTGAAAAACAATAATATAATATTAATTTATATAGTAGTTAATGGCTAGCAGTTGTATTGGCACAAATGAACAGAACTAAATAAAATATTATTATACATGCTTGTTAAATACTTTTTCATTTATCAAATTAATTTTAGAGGATTAAAATGTGAATGAATATAATTTTAAGCATAACTACTCTAATATTCTTCAAAATGACGGTTTATTGCCTTTTAATGGAGAACCAAATTTAATTAAATATTTGGTCACTTTTATATGTTTTATAAGACAATATAAAAATATTATTTTGAATCAAGACATCAATATTTACCTTGGGTATATTTTTGGTATTTGTTTCTAATAAAATTTATTTTTTAATAAATAGTAAAAAATACTGTATTTTAATTCAAAAAATCCCTTTATTATAATTTATTTATATGGATATATTATCTTTTTAATTGGTTTTAAAGTGTAATTATATTATATTTTTACCATTTAATCCAATTTTGGTCAATGGAAGTAATTCAACATTGAAATTGGACATAAACAAGTGTCAATAGTTTGAGAGTTATTATTTCTTAATAAACATGCTTTCTGTTTTGACAACGAGAATTAATTTTAAATTAATTAATCTAACTTAAATTTTTTGAATTCAGAATATCATACATAACATAGGCTTATTTTTTGGTATTTTTCTGAAAAACTTCAATTTTTGATGAATAGTGAAAACACTTAGTAGTAGTTGAAAAGATAAATTTTTCATTTAAATGAAATTTTACAACATCTTTGAATTGAATTTCAAAAATATGATATACATGGTTTTTATTAGTAAGTAAAATTTGGTACAATAAGATGAAAATAATTTTTGGGGAATAGTTACTTTTGATTTATTTACCGTGGTTAAATGTTAATAAGGTAATTCAAGGTAAAAATAATATTATAATAATCTAAAATTACTTTAACCCTTGTCATATCCTTATTATATGAGTAATGTCCAACCAAAAAAATCCTTGGATGAGACTTTTCGTCTTTGAAAGCCTCTTGGGTAAGATAGTGATATTAAATACATTTTATTTAAGGTAAAAATAAAAATATCATAATCATGTATTGTTTTCCCAAAAAAATTTAATGTGGAGTTAAATAATTGATATATTTGACTATAAATATTTATTAGGATGATAAAAATATTTCACACATCATGGTATTTTATTTATAATTTTTAGACATCAAATAGAAAAAATTATTTATGAGACAATAAAGATACAATGTTTACCTCATTAATGAATGATTTTAAAATAAAGACTATAATGATTAGAAAAATATCCCAAACCAGTCCAAATATTATTGGAAAATTTTATTTAGAATAAGAGTCATATTATCTTTAAACTTAAATTTTTTTGGACATTTAGAAACCTAAAATCATTATTTAATAAAATAATATTTTCAAACATTCCTAATGAGCCCTTTCTCCCACTTATAATAATACCTCACCTCAAACACATAAGTACCACCTCTCAAGTCCCTTACATCATCCAACCTCTACCTAAATAATCTTTCAATATTCCTCTCTCACTATAGTAGCATTGGATTATGTAGAAGGCACATCAAGAAATCGATTTGGTTCAAACCAATGGGAGTTACCATATTTAAAGGTAACGTCTGCTATTAAGTTATTTTCTTTTATTTTACTTCTCCAAAACCCAAAACATGTTTTATTCATTTCTTTTATTAAAAAACATGTATCCTCAATATAATAGGTTGTTTTTATGAGAAGTATTCAAACTACACTTACACAAACCTTCATCTAATTGGTAAATAAAATACTGTTTCTATGGACAACGAACTACAGCCTCACGAAATGATGATTGTTAAATCTTCACCTACCACCACTTATGGTGGCCGTTATGATGAAACTGTATTTAAATGTGATATATATATTATATTTATATTTCCTCTATGATTCTGTTATTTTCATTTATATCATAACTTTATGGTTTCCTTATTGGGTAAATGCGATAATTTCATTTGAGGAAGTGCCGACTGCTGCCCCCTCAATGTGATATGACTCGTTCATTCCATACGTGGAATGTATAAAGGATGGAATTATTAAAAATGTATACAATATTATACTGGGATTATAATATACCAATTTATCATTATGTTTTCATTTCATTAAAAATATGAAATTGAAATGAAAGTAATATTCATGCGTACGTATGACTTACCGGCACCATGAATAGTGCATTTCATTTCTTAACTCCAAATTTTATGTTCTATTATAAATACTTATATATTCTAGATATATATGATATATATGATATCTAAATTATTAATATCATTCTGGAGATAATGAACTTTTGACCACATGGTCACATGTAAATATAAGAAGATCATTTTTGAATCATGTACCAAATATCGACAAAATGAACATTATTAACTTAAATGATTCCATAATGTTTATAACATGGAAATAAGTTATATAAAAATAATAATAAACCAAAAAAATATTTTTAAGAAAGTAGAAATTATCTTTAGTTTATTATTCATGATATTAAAGAATGAACGGTTCATGTCGGACACGAGGTAAGGGACTTGGTCTCAATCTCCCTTCATTGAGGCATACTTTGTTTTATATAAAAGTTTATTTTATATGGTGTATAAACACCTATGAATTTTTATTTCATTCAAAGGGAATATTTTTCTACAATGAATTTTACTAAACGTTAATTTTTTTTTGTTTTAATGTAAGTGGTGACAACGACCTTTTTCGCGTCAGCGAGTACTATTTGTTATTTGTCTTCGTTAACATGTCGTAATATTTTCAAAAGGAAATAAATACCTTATACACTTCTAAATATTTTTGTTTTAATTTTTTTTGATAATGGAATCGTTATATCAATATATCTAAATGGCGTGGAAATGTTATCTTTCTTTTATATTTGATTTATGTGTTATGAATATGTTATGGTTCAGGGTAATTGTTTATGAAAACGGGTTGTTATGTGTTAAACCTCGGTCTGGTGAGCCTAATATAGCTCTATAATACATTGGATAACTTGACGGAGGTAAACATGAATGTTTCTCCTAAGAGATTTAAGGAATATACTATGATGGGTATTGTAAATTTAACTACATACATGGCTATGAAAGCTGCAATGTAGTTATGTTTTGGATGCCACAAGTAACCATTATGATTTTTTATTACTATGTGTTATTCATAAATCTTATGATATCATGAGTTATGTTTAAAATATTATGTTTTGATGAACCAATGTTTTATTTAATTATTTTATAAACCTTACTAAAATTTTTATGCTTATCCAATGTTTTGGAATGTTTTTCATAGGACTAAAAGATGAATAGGGTCAAGGATGGGATCAAGGAAAAGTCATGATGTCTAAAACATGGAAGTAGACATGACACTTTTTTCAAGAGTTTTTATATTATGAATAACATGGAAACTGAGTAGAAGTGTCTACATTGTAAATTTTGAGATATAATGTTACATTTATGGCCTAATTCTCTAAAACTCTAAACCAGAAAAGATCATCAATGTGATTTATAAATTTAATCAAATATTATATAATGTTTTAAGGCTGGTTCCTTATAAGGATTATCTTTAAACTCATTACAATCACCCTTTTACATTGATCTCTTGTAAAATGTGCCATTTATTTTCAAAAAATATATATTTATATGGGTCATATTTCTCGATAATTTGATGTTGATGGGGGAGTTCAAATTTCATGTTAGGTATTTTTCTCCCTTTCCCATCATATCATCTACACCAATCACTCCCTTTATCATGTATATGAACAAAATATATCTATATATATTCACTCTATATATCTATGGGTGTATTGATTGCAAAAGTATGGTATATGTAGTGACATTCAGATCCTTTATTCTAGGCCAAACCACAAATTCTCCAAATCAACCTTATTTTCAACTAGATGATTCGCTCAGAGGATTATCTTTTCATTCTTATTACCAAGGAAAATAAATTTTTTATGAAAATAGTCAATGCATTAAAACTTTAGATTATGTTAATTCCCCCTAAGACCGTCTATAGTGGCATTGGGTTTACCCTTCCCAATCTAGGCAGGATGTCTCAACCATGGTTTTTTAATTTACGAATGTAATTTGAATACCACCATGGATATGATTTCATGATCATAATCTGGGAACAAACCCACAATCTAAGGTAAGTGACCACGTACCATCAACCCCTATTTGATCAATGTTATGCAGCATTAAACCAATTAACCACATAGATCAAGTCGATATCATCCATAAAGTATGGTGAATATCATTATCTTGTATTACATGGTTTGGAACCTATTTTAAGACCATATGTATGTATTCCAACCATTTTTTTTAGTATTCCATATTGATATTCTTAATTCATCATAGGGTTTCCCTTTGAGTTCTTGTAATCTTCTGGAGAATCCCTAACTTACAAAGTAATATAACGTTCCTCTACTTGCATTGACATCAACATTAATTTCTAAATATAATCATTTAAAATAGTGACACATTTATTCAAATTTCAGCCACTAATCTAGGGTATATGTATTATAGATGATACCATCATCATTTCTAAACAGACTCCACTATGGTGATTTAATATATATCTAAAGGCCTTCCTCCCATATAGGTTACACGACCAAAAGAAAACAGCTTATGCATTATGGTAGTGGAACATGTTTTTCAAATTTAGTCTTTGGACATCATTATGATAGCTTTATTTTCACCCATAAGTTCTAAATCACAGAGTCACAAATTACCTTTCCCACATTCCATTTTCTCTAGTGTAATTCAAACAAACATGGTACTGAATCCATATTCATTCTGTGTATTAAATGGGTAGAAAATTCTTGAAATCAAACTAACTATATTCCCTCCCTTCATGGACTTATCTCATAAAAATAAATATGTTTTTCAAAACTCAAATCATACACCCCTATCCAAAAGTCTCATATAATTGAATGATCTTCTATTTATATCTTGTTCATTAAACTGATAATGACGCACGTGGGGTTAGATGTTTTTAGTTTATTGTTGTATTAATGGGATGGAGATGTAGAAATAAATATTAAGGTAATTTAAATAAGAAATTGAGTTATTTTTGATAAAAATGAAGTGTTGCATACAAATATTGGATTATATTTTCTATTAAATTCATATCTTATGGATCTACAAAGAAAAATGATTATTCAAGACATTCTATATAGTGTTTTAAATATTCAATAGATTGTTCCAACCATTCTAAATTTTCCATTTACTCTTCTTCTTGTAATTATACTTTAAACACCCATGGATCAAGTCTTCCCTACACTTCCTTTCTCTCTACCACATGGTATGTCACTTGGGTAGAGTAAACCATAGCTTTTGAAAGTTATTACTATAGGTCGTTGATGGTATTTTCCATACTAAAGATGATGGTGTCCTGCTAGTTCTCCTCAACTCCTAGTCATGTGATCAATTTATTATCATCCTGATGACATTTGAAGATGTAAAAAATGTACACATACTTAGTAGAGTCAATGTATCATCACAAAAAATTATTCCACTCATCTGAGAAGTTGCAATATGGTATGTGGTGAACATGATAGTAAAATAATCCATTCCCAAAACACATCATACATTGATGAAGAGAATTTATCCAATCTCTCACCTATCATGATGGTGTTCAGGTAATGAACAATTAAAAGTTCATTCATTCCTTTTGTTTGATCACTTAATTCCCAATAAAGACATCTGATCCAAAATATTTAATCTCTATAGAAGTAGAAACATACTTGGGAAAGGGATCAAGAAAGTAAATAGTAGAATTGAAATTTTGAATCCTCTCTGAGGGGCTAGGATCTATGAGGAGAGAATTCATGAGTTGTAAGGTTTTTCCTCTATGGAAGGCACCCCTATTACTTCCTTCTCTATAGTAGAATCACCCACTGTCTCTACCACACACATCATCTCTTTTAGATTCATTTTAGGTGTTTCCTTAATTGTGGACACATACAAAGAATAATACTTCACTAACATGATATCCTTATCATCTTTATTAGTAGTTGGAAAATCTGGAGTATTCTATAATCACCCAATAATCAAAGTCATTAAATATTCATCTTGGGCTTCCATCATGCCATCATATTCTCATTTAATGGATATGACTTCACCAAAAACACTATCGAAAGGGAGTAAGGTATTTAGTTAGACTGTTAATAAACTAGGTCAACCATGAATCAAAGGATAAATTATTTCAAGTAATTAATGATCTATGATGTCACACTTTATCAGAGTAATGGATGTCTTGGATTAGTCACCTAGATTGGCATCCACACTCATCAGTAGAATTGGAATCAAAGAGATAAAATGGATCCCCACAATTGGGGACCCTACACTCATGTAGATAACTTTTTTGGTGATGTTGGGTACTCTATAGTCATTAATCATAATTATGAATTTGATAAATTAACCGATACAATTTAATTTTTTAAAAAATTTCTATAATACAAGTAAAAAAAGTTATAATTTTCCTTAGGATCCCAAAAATATGTAGATTATTAGTTTTGATAAGTTCATTTGTGGATTGAGGTGATATCACATCTTTAGGATATGATTCTACCACCAATAGTTGGGCTCCAAAAGTTTTCCAGCATTAATATATAGGATACATTCGTGGGAACTTTTTATTTTCCCCGATTTTAGATTCCTACATATATTAGAGAGTGATAGTTAATTCCTATTGAAGTCCAGTAGTGGTATTATATATCTATAGTGTCCAAATGTTACCAAATTCAATGTTATTTATCTCAACTCATCCTTAGATGTATCCTATATTATCTATGATGAAGAGTGAACTAGATCTGAATAAATTCTCGATGAGTCCATTTGACCAACTCCCACATATCTATCTCTTTGTACAAAATGTCCTTTATTTCAATTGAACCTCCCTTACCTATAATTGTATGAATACAACCATCTAGTGATGAGATACCCCATGACATACCAGTAAGACAACACCTCAATATCTAGGATATAATATATCCTTTCTTACTAAAGAACCACTATTCTCTCTGTTTTTATCTGGAACACTAGAAATACAATCCCGAGGTATAGATTCTCCTCCCATAATTGATCCCATAATAAACTACAGAAATAGCACATCGATCTACTACAATGATTCAAAGAAAATAATATATTTATGATATTCTCTAATATCAAATGTTCTTTCCTTATATACTTACAATATATGGATACAAAAGTTCTTAAATCATTACCATTATATTAAACTTGGTTCCTAGGAATCCCTCTACTATCAGATGTTCCTTTTTCAAAATACATACTCTTTGAATGTTTGGTGAACATTGGGATACCTCAATAGTTTATTCTATATAAACATAGGATTACCCACATAAATAACATGGCCCTTTGACTATAGAATTCCTCATACCTTAGAACAACTCCTTTCATATCATATGGTATGCCTGAAACATTAACCACCATAAAATTTTCCTAGGATATATGGATGTACACCTTCTAGTAAATTTCAAGAGTATCATAAATGGAGACCCAATTTCTATATTTTCATTGAAATAATTTATGTCCTCCTTTGGTATCATACACTAAATACTTCAAAAATTTATTATATGATGTTCATGATGAACATTGGTCCATTACTTTGATTTTGTTACACAAGTGGTAGAGAAAATGATGCACTAATAGAAACACGATTTAAAAATAAAATATGATATCTTTTTCAATGATTTCATACCAAAATCCTCCAAAAAATTAATTTAATAGATATCCCCTCACCACCTTTCCACAACCATCATCTAGTTCTCTGAAGTTATTATTCTAAGTGAGTGGAAAATAAATATCCCATGTGCATCATTCGATGAAATCACCCCACGTTATCTATTTTTAGGGTCCATCTACGTATTAAAATGGAAAGAATATCCTAAAGTTAATGTTTAAGGGTAAAAATGGGTTTTGATATTTATATCCTTTGAAGTTCTCAACAACCGACCATATACGAAGTTATGTGGGTTATAGTCCCAATGGTGTGAGTGTATTCTACTTATGTGCATCCGGATATTGTATAGATTAGAGAGCATTTCGAAATACAGATTTATTTAATACCCTTAAGTGAAAAATGATTCTATAATAAATATCAAAAACCTCACACTCATATGGTAATTCCTTAATTATTCCCTATAGCCTCTATGAAATAATATTAAAATAGATTCCATCCATATTTGTTTACAGCCTAAATCTTCAGATTGATCTACACTCTCTTCACTAAACTTAATCCATAAGGTTCTAGTATGATTAAGGTTTCCCATTATATGTATCCAATTATAATTTTTAAGAATCACTGGTATTTGGACCCTGTTCTTTTTTATGAAGATATAGATACATGTCTTGAATTATATTAATGGTTGAAATCATGGTTCTGATCCTGTGATTCAAATCAAATCCCCTAGAAGTATCATGGAATGATATAGGATTTTCTCTATATACTCATATGTGTTCCCCACTTATAGAAACTCAATATGAATATACCCAGGAATGGGGATACTGTGATCTTATAGAGGTCCCATAAGTTTATAAAGACCTCATAATGATGAAGATAGATTGCGTTTCTGTTGGAGGATGAATATATCAGATACTCTATCATCATATCCAAAAAATGGTAGATGGAAAACTATGATAACCACACCAAATTATATATTATTTTTTATTATGTATTATCTCATTTCTCCGTGAACATTATTTAGACCATGAATTAGCATGGACAATCATCCTAAATGAACCCCTCACTCAAGAATAGATCCCACTCTTTTGTTCACCCATCTCAAATATCTATGATGTTGAATATGCTTGAATAATAAAACGGAGGTATTTGGAATGCTATTTTGTCAATGTTTGAAATTTTATAGGTGTTCCAAAGGGTGATGAGACTCATTGATTTGTCGTACCATACAACATGACCTATGTTATAAATGTTCAGCTGGATGGTTCATGTTGAACTTATTAACAAATTCTTTGTGTAGTTAATGTTGGAAATCAGTATTGTGACATAATGTTGAAGCAAAATAAAGTATATAGGGTATTTTTTGAATAATGAGTACTCCATTTATTCCTTTATCACTAAATACATAATATATTGTTTAAATGTTTTAACCCATTTGTCTTATCAGAACCTCAAATTATCCATCATTTCATTCAGTCGATCTACACAATCGTAAACATTTTTTTATCATTTTTCAGTATATAACAATTTTTATAATTTTTATAAGCCTTGTTTATAAAAAATTATTTCACAAAATTATTAATGGTAATGGATGTCATGATAATTTTCCTTTGTGTTATCCATTAAATTCTTACTGAAAGGATGTAGTTCATGTAATATTGATTAGTGAAAAATACAAGGATTCAATTTACAATATTTTTCACAAAACTGTGAGTTATATGGAAATATAGAATAAACAATATTTTGGTGAAGTGATTGTGGTCCTCTTAGGAACGTCCCCCAATATTTATAGGCAATGGGTCTACCTAAGTTTCATGAAATTGGTGTATAAAAACCAAAATATTTGAATGTTTTTCAGAAATGAATCCTCTTATTCCACATATATCTCGATTTATATGGGGTGTGGGAATTTATTAGAGATGAAAAAACATCCAATAAGGATCTTGGGAGAATCATAGACAATAAGAATAAATCTTAGATAAATACCTAGATTTTTACACAACATAGAGTTTTGTGAGTCCATAAATAGAGTAATAACACAAGTTTGAGAGATGAGTGATCTCATAATACATCCATGAACTACCGCATACAATGATACACAAGCCTATAAATACCACTCATCTTTTAAATTCAAGGATATAACCTTCCTAATTCCCACACAGAAGCTCTCAACCCATGAATTTTAGACATCATCAAACTCAGGAAACATGGAACCCCTGTGGATACCAATAAGAAAAAATCCAAGGAAAATTGCCTCTCACAATCCTTTTAACATATTGTCTTATTCATGATAAGTCATCATGAAACATCATTCCATATAGAACAATTTGTTTGTAAAAATTATTAAAATATCCTGAAAGTCATTGTTTCATGCATATCTAATCATTAATGAAACACATACCATGGTGATCCACTTTAGGAAATCATTTATGTTAATATAATTTCAGGGATGTTGAGGCCTTTTTGTCCCACAATAATCCTATTTGAATATATATAAAAAATACTACAATCCTGATTATAAATTTTCTACTTTAACCACCATTCCCATTTCACAAAGCATGTTGTAAGAAATATACAAGAATTATTCTCCTATGTCTAGTCTCTGTCATATCCAAATCCATTACACCCAGCATTGGTTGGGTATCATCCATTCAAATTTCACAACAACAGTTTTTGTAAAGAACAAAAATTGAGTAACACCCAATACAAATCAATAATTATCCTAAGTAGTATCTGAACATATTAACACATAAGTTAGACTCCATCTCTAGATTTCATCTCTTTAGCGACACAAAAATCCTTATCACATGAAGTTAACCTATATGGATCAGTAGTCTTATATAAAAATAAACTATTCACCTAAAAATATGGGTTTTTTTTATTATTACTCTAATAGGATATGTAGGGTGGTTCACTTTAAAAAACCAAGCCACATTTCCATCCAATATTTCCTTCAAGATATGGTAAACACTTACCATTTGGGATATATCCAATCCACCTAAGGTGATCCCACTAGACTCTAATAATTGAGTGTTTCCATTTGAATTTAAAAATATTTCCACACTTATATGATGAATATAAGTGGAATATTATCCTAAAGACTTTAATCAAATGTCTTCGTCAACGATTGTTATATTTTTACTACTCTAACATTATGAAAATATATGTATTCTACTCCATTAAATATTAAAATGTTACTAGCACTATGTGATTAATATAATTGTATTTTGTCTAACTAGATGTTAACCTGTAACGAACCTTATATAAATATTATATGTACGAAATTTAACGATGTGAATATCATGAGAATACAAATGTTATCATCATGGGTTTATCCTTAGAAGAAAATCCTAGGTGAAAAATTCATCATTATTTTATGATCATAATGTCCTATATGTTACACGTATAGGCTATCAAATTCAAGAGGAATTATAACACCTCATTTCCTTGGTGAAAATCCTTTGAGGATTACATGATATGATATAGTCACCATAATTGGTGATCATGGGATGTCTCTTCCTTAGTAAATAAGCCTAATAATACCATGTTTTCAGAAAATATTTTATTCAAACTCCCCTTAATTAGTAGGCCTAAGATTATATTATTCCTTATGTGAATGAAATAAGTCACCTTATGTGAAGAAATTATTTTTACATATGTAATGATACTAGGATTATTTATAGTATAAACATTATAATCCTATTGTGATGAGCACTTAATGCCTCCTATGATGAGAATGAGTAGCCCAAGGAGAAGAGTATGATATTCCTTGGGTTTTGAACCTAACATGATTTATGTGACATGCATAATATTCCCTAATAGCCTGTATTAAAAAAGATAAAATCAAATATTTATTTGTATAACAATTTTTAATAGTTCCTGAATGACTCATCCCCTAAAACTAAAGGAACTCACCATACTAAATAAATAAGGGATGAAATTAACCAGTTTCCACATGATGATGGTGTCAGTAATGTGACCTATGAGCATATGTTAAATTAATAAAGGAGTAATATATCGATTTATACACTTATCAGAAATTAACTAATATCCAATTATCCTATTTTAATCTTGGTGCTTCCCCTATAACATGTGGTGACAATTCTCCTTCCTTTGAAAAGTTAGAATGTAAGAATCAAATTGCAACCAATCTGGGAGAAGCCCAACAAAGTGTAGTCTTGTAAGAAAGAATCATAAACTAATATTACTAACATAAGTTACTATTTAATATCATATAATACTATTATTTATATGTTGATACCCATTCATGATGAAAATGATGTTGTTTGTATAAAATTGTTCATGTAGGTGGTTTCATTGACCAAAACAAGAACATATTACACTAACAAATGAGTAATAGGTTACGATTATGACATTAATATAATTTCAAAAAAGAAGAATAATTATTTAAAAAATATTAATTATAATAAATAATTATATTTATTAAGAGTTGATATGATATGGGTATTTGAATTTTATTTAGAAGAACCAGGTAGTTACTTTGATTGAATCACTAATCATAATGAATTCATTCAGAATGAAGGATTTTCAGCTCCTTGTAACAATATTATACCTAACATGGAAAAATAAATATGGAATAAAATTATGGTAATATAGTATATTGAAAACCTAATAATATAAGTTTTTTGGGGTGGGTGTAACATAACTCATTTTATTGGAAAACAAGATGGATATTTCTTGGGAAAATTTTGTTTGGTGAAGGATAAAAATAGAATTTCTTGTGACTTTTAAGATTTATGTAGTAAAAGGTTGGTAAGAACTATAGGGTTCACTATTAATACTAAAAAAGACTTTAATAATTTCTAAATAAAATTTTAATTACAAACAACACCTTCTTTCTAAATTTACCTATGTTTAGCATGTTTTATTTTTTTACCACGATGCTTATTTTTTACTATACAATAAGATGAACAAACATACCCTATTTTTATTGAATGATTCAATATTTGTAATTTTATGAATATAATTTAAAATATAAACATGATGAATTGAAATTTTAATGAAAATATATGATATATATTAAAAATAATTTTTATGAAAAATACCCTTTTTCAATATTGATCATTTTAATCATATTATGTATCAAATAGTAATTAAATGAGTGTAAATTAAATTTTTATACATAGATAAATTTAATTATATTATAATAATATTTTTAAATTTATCAATTTAATTAATCTAGATAATTATTCACAACATTTAGAAAACCTATTGTTTGAAAAAACATATCCTTCTAGCATTAAATGACTTCAATCACATTTAATTAAAATTATTTTTTTTCTAAACCTTAAATTTTATTAACCCATTAGTATTCATTTTGTTGTTATTTTATAAAAAAAATAAAATCATGAATTTAAAATAATATTAGTAATTATTATATAAATATATAAAAAAATAAATCACAAATTATTATAATTTTATTTCATTTTATAATTGTTTACTATTTTTGAATTCAATTTTTTAGCATTGATAGATTTATTCCATTTATTTTAATCATAGAAAGAATAATGTTATCATCACTCAGGAAACACATGTAGATATTGAGTAAAACATTTCTCCAACACCAAAGAAGAAAAAATGTGTTCAATATGTTTTTTATGATTATTGACACACCAATGGATGAAGATTCTTCAAAAAATATAATATTCCAGAGATGTGTAATTGAGAACCTCCTATAATGAAGGGGATATGGATTGCATCAATTTCAAGTGGAAACAAATTTTGAGAACATAAAACAAGTTTTAGTGGGTATTTTATGAAATTGTTTTAATATTAAATATTATTATATAGGGTATGATAGTATCAATGGTTACAGTTTGCTTTATTAGATTTAATTTGACTACTTTCGAATAAAAAATAGAATTATGGTTCAAGAGTTATGATTATTCAAAGTAAAAATCAATTGTAGCATGAAATAAATTTGGAAAATGGAATTTTCACATTAAGTAGGAGAACACTTCACAAAGAATACTAAAATACATGAAGTAGGCATTTCAGATGAATTTGTGTAGTATTTTTTGGGGACTATTGATCTTGAACCAACATTGCATTGTTCCTTCACTGATTTCAGTTTGTGGTACTAAGATGGTGTTTTATATAGTTGTACTTGGTTGCTTCATAAAGAGTCACCCATCATAGTATAACTTCACCCGAAAGGGTGAAATGATCCTTTTATGTTCATATATGTCCCAAACAACTATATTCCCCATTCATGATCACATAAGAAATACCCAACCACATATTCCATTCATGATCAGATAATCCTCATGTGACTACCAAATAATTGTAATGGTAAACCATATAATCTATAAATACTAGTACATAAATTGAAATAATAATACATTAAAGGGAATTTATTTAAATTAATGTCTTCATTAATATAATTCCATCCCTTAAACAGAAGCCTTCATTGGGTAATCCCATGATGTTCCATCATCGAGGAGTCCCACAAAGCACATTCTTGGAGGATACCCCTGAATAAACTTCTTGAAGTTGTATCCTTGAGCACATTTTACATTGTCATAAATATGAAAATAAATTTTTAAGAGACATCAGTGAATTACCTTAATGAATATATAGATATGTTATCCCTTCCCAATGTGGTGATCATGAATTCCATTTCCAAATAAGTGACTATAAACACCCTTTGTAATGTAGTAATAGTAATCTTCCTTAATGAATATGAGTTCATCCCATGACCTATATAGACCACACCATTTTTCACATAGTTCATGAATATTACATGATAGAGGGGATTTTATTATCATTTTAGGGGGCCTTTAATGATATTGGTCCATGAATAATTTCTACAATCAATGGATACATAAAAAAACCTAATTATAGAGAAAAATGACTCTGTTATATCCTATTTTCAACGAAGGTGAACTACTAAGGATACCATTGTTTAATTTCATGGGGGATCCATCCATGCACCCCTAGCTGAGACCACCAACAGGTAATGGTACCCATCCATGGACTCTGTCCTTACACTTCAATCACTGAACCCATTAAAAATTGAATGTCATATCACAGATTTACCTTGTCGAAATGAACACAATTTTAATTAGTGTACATTAAACCCAAATTCTAATCCCATGGGATTCATAGAGTCAAGATACTTCACTTATCATCCTTATGTGTTCCATGAGTTTTGATCCTCTAATTGGTTACTTCATTCTCTATAAATTGAGACATTGTTCTTGAATTCCTAAACAATGATCTAATCCCAAAAAACCCATTAATGATCAAATCCCAAATATGTACCTCTTACATGGGATATTTATAATGACCCAAAAATTTATGAATAAAATTAAATTTATTTTAATGTCTTATAAATATAGAAAAAATATCTTTTTTAATTATTAATATGTTTAAATGACCGTTAAGTATCATATATTTTGATTATATAATTATTGAAGAGTTATCACACAATTGCTATAAATATAAAGTTTTAACAAAAATTTTCAACATTGAAAAAGGAGAGGATGACCTCATCTTGTAGACTAGGGCCATAATAAAATAATTTACTGGAGATCAAAAATGTGGTGGCTTCACTGGTCTTCACTCGTGACCAATCCAAATCCATTCTTCAATATGTTAATCTTGGTCCGAATCTCTTACAGGAGAAGTTTAAGTTAATAGATATTACCCCTCAGGTGATGTTATCTGAGCTACACCAAGAGCCTGTCACCATCACACACCTTACCCTTAAATCTTATTCTTGTGTTATAATGGTTCATGTAATATGGTATTAGTTACTTATTGTGTAATCCCCTTTTGGAAATAAAATTCTTATTCCATCAATTCCTTTATGAAAATAGTCATTTTACAAAAATTAATATATTTGATAAATTTTATTTTCAGGTTAACAATAACACTTTTATGAAATATATAAATTCTTATATTAAACTAATTTTCTAATTAATAATTTCATTATAATTAAATAATGTATGATTATATCAATTCATTATCCATAAATGATTTTGTAATCAGTTTGATAAGAAATATATAATAAAACAGAAATTGTTTTAAAGAATTTATTTGAAGGAATTAATGAATTTTGGAAATAAAAAATATCTTAAAAAAATATTATTATAAATATAATTTTATTAATAAAAAATGATTATAAAATATTTATGAAGTCAAATGCAGTGTTTATTAAGGTTTAAAAATTGTTTTTTACAAAACTCATCAATTATCAATAAATGAAAATTTTTATTTCAAAAATAAAATTCACAAATTTAGAAAATTATTTATATAAATTGAATATTATTTTTGGAATCCAAACATCAAAATTATCTAAAGGTGAATTTTTCATAATTTTCTAAGTCAGTCAATTTTTTTGGTTAAAAATTAAATAATATATAAATATATAGTATGTTTTATGACATTATAATGACCCAATAATGATGTAGTAAATAATATTAAAGGGATATTCGTCCAAATAAATGTTTTAATTTTAAGATAATGTGATTTTATATTTATTTTTCTTATTTTATAATTCTTTAGTGAATCCTCCAAAATGTATAATATATTTTTTGATTTTAAATTCATTTCCTTGATGGTGTGACTCAACTCTACATAAAAAGGATAATATTTTAATTTTTTTTGGAAATTGTCCTTATAAAATGATTTTTCCAATCCCATTGTCTAGAAACCAGGGTAAAAACCATGGTTTGTATTGTGGTTTTGAATATTTTATTGTGTAGTGTCCAAATCCTAAATAATAAAGAATTCCCCCACCTTTCCTCTATACACCCACCCAAGCACCCATTGATCTTTTCTAAAACTCATTGAATCTCATATTAAATCAGATATCCACTCTTTAGAGTCTACCCATTGTTCCACCATGCTCATAAGAAGCCTCTATCAATCCTTTGGGATCCCACATCCATGTAAGGGATCCTCACATTCGATCCATTGTCATTTTTGTCCTAGTTTCCTTATATTGTTATAACCTTTTATTTTTCAACTAAAATGATGGTGTGTGTTATTTGACCTCCTCCATACTACCCTTTTTATTTTTTTATTATGGGATACATCTTTCTCTCACATTGAACCCTCCCATGTACACTCATTTCCAGGTCGCAATTTCATAAGAGTTATTCTATTTCTCCTATTTCTTCAAGTTTCATTATTATGTTACGCCTTCTATTTAGAAATTAAATTTTTTTGTACATGTATTTATATGACCCCCTTACTGTAAATTTCTTTTATACATTATGAGAGACCCATTTCTCTCTCATAAACCATTTTTATAATTTTTTTTATGTCACACCGTTAGGCTTCGGAAATTGCACCATGGTTTTCCTTGCAAAAATCATTGTGTAGTGAATATCATACCCTTTTCCATATCAAAGGTATTCAACATTATGAAAATATACTTATTGATTATATAATTGTCTATATTAATTCCACATTCATTTTTCATGGAATAATTGATGATGTTGAATGAATCCATGTTATATAATCTATGTGGTTTACTTAAGCATGATATTGAAATGATTATGAAGGGTGTACCCTGATAGATCTCCAATGAATTGGGTAATGTTTTGTATCATGATACATAATGTTGGGGAAACGTTTTACCTAATTCCCCTTTGGAAAATTTCCCACCATTTTTGCACATGGGTTTACCTGATTCCTTTATGTTAATGATGTAGTGTTTTAAGTTGTTTCCACATTACCATGTCAAAATAATCATTTTATATCATACCTTTATGTTCACGATTATATTGTGAATCCTTGGTATGCTTATTATCTAACATTTATTGTTTTTCTTCATGTTATGCCTTTTTTACTCCCTTATTGGTCTTTATAGATTACCCTTTTTAGTGTTTTTCCTTATGTTATCTCATGAAATGCTATGTATGAAGGAATGTTGTGGTCCTGTAAAAGATGTTTTCAACAAAGATGTTGTATTTTATATCTTATGTTATAATGTAATGTTCCTAAGCCCCATGTACACTATAACTATTGATCATCTAGGTCAAATTAAGTGCATGTTTATGTAATAAATATTGCTTATATGTGTAACACTGATCTGGGTTGTTATAGTTGGTATCATGGGATATGTTTAGTTATTTTTAGGATTAGGAATTGATAACTATAGTGAAAGGATTAAGGATAAAACTATTTATAAGAAAATAATACAAAATTTTGGTGGGTCTATTGTAAGTGGTTTATCAAGAAAATAAATCTATGTTTGGATATGAACAAGTAGAGGTGGCTAAGAAACATATATATCTAGGGGAAAAACCGAAAAACCATGCATTGAGATAGACTCGAATGGGAATTGGTGCACAAAAACATCCCTTTCCTCACTCTTGGTTCGACACTCCCAGGGGATATGATTGGGTAAATTCATAATCATAGTACATACAATTAATAAGGGAACAAAAAAATCATATAATAATATATGTTATGAAATCGATCATGGATAACATAAATTGATGACTAGAAATTCATAAGTTAATGACATAAATTTAATTTATATGTTATCCATTTTTGTCATTGGATTCCCCTATATAAGTTTAATAGTTTAAAAAACATATCCCCAATTTATATTTTATTCTATCCAATGGCTAGTAATAGGAGGGATCGGGCTGGCAACCAATGTAAAGATGAATGTGATTATTATTCCAATGGGATGCCCAATCTGCTGGGTGCAGGAATAAAAAACATAGTGGTGAAACACATTAATTTAACTCAAGTTTCTAATAGAAACATGGGTTAAGATGAACGTCCATCCCAAGAATTTTTATGTCATAATCAAGAGATTCACGAGACAAAGGCCTCCTACATTCAATGAATCATCTAATCCCCTGATCACTAAACAATGGATGAACTCCTCTAATAATATCTTATCCATCCATCAATGTTCCAAACTAGATAAGAGTCTTCTGGATGATTTTCATGTAGAGGGTGCAGCTCATCAATGGTGGATGTTGATAAAAAATACAAATCCTGAGGAAGATATTGAGGTGATGGGTTGGAAGGAATTCAAAAAACAGTTTTTCGATAAATATTTTCCCTCGCCCTCCATCTTAAGATAGAAGGTGATTTCCCTGCACTCAAAAAAATGGAAGAAGAATCTATTGGGGTGTATGTGGAAAACTTCACCAGACATAAAATATATGCCTCTAGTTTTTTTTATTACCAATAAAATCAAGGTTGAAAACTTCTTTGGTGGTCCAAAATGTATCCAACAGAAAGCCCTAGCGATCAGTAACATTGACAGCTATGGGGATATAGTATGATGTGCCCTCATAGTTGAGATATAGGTCAGTGAATCCTAGGGGTATCATACGGATAAGAAGTAGAGAGATGATTTTATTCTGGTCGTCTGATGGATAAATCAAATAATACTAAAAAATTTTATCACCACACTTAGAAAAGGTGTGGAAAGAAGAACCCTATAATTATCCTGAAGGGGAGAAGGAAATCCTTTAGGTGCGGAACAGAAGGGAACCAAGCCAACGATTTTCATCAAGAAAAAATAGTTACTATGATAGAGTAAATGAACACTCTGTTTTATCCTCAATGCATTGTTCATTGATACAACTACAAAAAACAAGGGCACTCTGTGGACCAGTTCCAAAAGACAAGGGTTTTTAGAGGCAACCAATAGCCTCCAAGGAAGCAAGGGAGATATTTTCCATCACTATTATGAAAGAAAATCACAACAATGAAGTGGTGAAAGGTATTATAGTTATTAATTCAAGAATAGGGAACATAATTTTTGATTCTATTTCTGTACATTAATATATATCCTAAAAGAATAGCAGAACAATCCAAACATCACTACAATGAATGGAAGTAGATATATCAGTGAGAACAAAAAATGGGGAAATTATTGCATCCCACGGATATAACTCCTCCCCTATCACAGTTTTTAATTTGAACTTCCCAAAAAACATCATCATACTTCCCTTGGTGGAACTTGATAAAATTAATTACATAGACTATATTTCACAATATAGACCCATATATAAATTTTCATGGGAGGGAAATCACACTTCATGTAGTGAATCGACCCCCGATTCTATAAAAGTGAAAGGAGTAGGATGAATCTTATTGCAAACCGTCATCTCATGCAGGGATATTACTTCCTTATGAGAAAGACTATATTTAGAAAAATATTGAGTTTAAGGAAGGATCCATCGTCAAAAGCATTTATATTGTGAGGAAATTCACCGATCTATTTCCTGTGGATTTTTTTTGGTATTCATTCAAGAGGATATGTTGAATTCCTGATTGATCTTATACATAGGGTGTTGCATATATCCAAGAATCCTATATAATGGTTTTTTGGAGCTTGAGGAGATAAATAATTAACAATAGGATAATCTAGATAAAGGATTTATATGCCCCAGTGCTTCACTATGAGGTGAAACAGTCCTCTTTGTTCAAAATAATGATGAGTCAATGCACCGTTACACTGATTATTATGAGACAAAAAATCACGATAAATAACAATTCTCATTTTCCACAAATTGATACGTTATTCGATAATGTACATGGAAGACAATACTTAACCATGGTGGATCTATGGTTGGGATATTACCCAGTAAGGTTGAATATGAAGTATATCCCCAAGACTAATTTTCATACAAGGTACCAGCACTATCAATTCATAGTAATGCCTTTCAGACTCACTAGTTCTCTAGAGATATTCTATGACTTCATGAATTGAGTCTTTAGAGATTACCTCAGCAATTTGTGGTAGTCTTTGGAGAAGATATTCTAATATAATCCAAAACCATGGTGGAACATGAAGATCATCTAATCATTGTACTAGAGACCTTACGAAAGAATAAACTTTATACAATTTACAAAAAGTGTGGGTTCTGGAAGAAGGAAGTCTCATTCTTGGGTCATATCCTCAAAAGCATCGAGATATCTATAGATCCCTCAAGAACAAAAGCAATTGAGGTATGGCCGAGGCTAGTATCTGTTATGGATATCCATATATTTATATGGTTACCTAGATATTATCACTAATTTGTGATAAATTTTTCATAATATTCAAACCCTATAACAAATATAACTCTAATGGGAGTTAGGTTTTCATGGAATGATGAATGTGAATAAAGCTTCATGGACTTGAAGAAGAGGCCTATCACTGCCCCTATGCTCGCGCTACCCAGAAGTGGGGATATTTTATTAATATTTAGGGATGCATCGATGATGGTCATGAGAAATGTGTTGATGTAGAGTGAAATAGTCATCATTTCTGCCTCAATGTAGTTGGAAATTCGTGAGAAAACCTATCTTACGCCTGATATACAGTTGAAAGTTGTGATCTTTGCATTGAAAATATGGTAGCTTAATATTTTTGGGGAAAAGTGTGAAATATATAATGATAAAAAAGTCTCAAATATATATTCACACATAAATTGATGAACATGTTCCAAAGAAGATGGTTAGAGATCATTAAGGATTAACACTTCTCAATCCATTACATCCTTTGGAAAGCAAAAAAGTGGATAATGCTATATGTAGAAAGGACCTAGCGATTATATCATTGACAATAATTGAATATTATATGATCTTATTAGACTTGAAGAGTATGTACATTATAATAATAATGGAACATCATCAATTCATTCACAAATAATTTCTCAGCTGTCTCTTCTGAAGAGGTTAAAAGATGCTCAGAGATATGATATGGAAATTCATATGAAAGTTGATGCTATCAAAAAGTGAAATCATTGGAGTTCAATGTTAATGAAGAAGAAATTATGAGATTTGGGTTAAGACTATGTGTCGCAAAAAAATTGTAGGTAATGAAATATCTTCGAGATGATGCATATAGTTTGAATTTCTCTATTCACCCAGAAACATGAAGATGTATCGAGATCTCTGAGATCACTATTGGTGGGATAATACAAATAAGGAGATCATTGAGTATACATCAATGTGCCTTGTATGTCAGCATGTGAATGATGTAAGGAAGAAGATTAAGTGGATGTTGAAACCATTAACCATACCCACATGGAAATGGGAAAACATCAACATGGGATTTGACACTGGACATCTGAAGACATCCAAATGAAACAATTCTATATGGGTTTTTGTGGATCATCTTACAAAGAATACACACATCATTGTAATTCGAGAGGATTTATCATTGGATCAACTGGAATAGATATAAAAAATAGAAGTGGTAAGTCTATATGGTGTAACACTATCGATTTTATCCGATCGAGATCCAATATTCACATCAATGTTCTCGAAGAGTCTCCAACACACTTTTAACACTGAGCTAAACATCAGTTTGACTAATCATCCCCAAAATGGATTCTAAATTGAGTGGAATATCCAAACACTTGAGGATATGTTGAGATAATTCTGAATGGACATGAAAGGAGGATATGATCTACATATTCCTCTGGTTGAGTTCTCTTACAACAGCAGTTTAAACTCAAGAATCTAAATGGCTCCTCATGAAACCCTTTAAGGAAAGTAGTGAAGAACACCCACATGGTAGAACCATGATGGGGAGAGAAAAATTATAGGTATAGAAATAGTTAATGAAATGATATAGAAGGTTATGACCATCCAGTATCAAATCAACGATTCTTAGAGCTAGAAAAAGTTCTTTGATGAAAATTGTTAATGAGACCTAGAGTTTGATATTGGATATATGATTTTCCTCCACATATCTCCATGGAAGAGAGTGATGAGATTTGGGAAGAATATAATGCTTAGTCCAAGGTACATTTTCCTTTTTGATATCCTTTATTGCATCATTGTAGTGTCCTTTCAACTAGCACTCCCACTAAACATATCTCAAGTACCTGATGTATTCAATGTATCACTCTTGAGGAAGTACATACCCGAACCATCACATGTACTCAATCCAATGGTGGTACCATTTCATAATGAACATTTCTATGAAGAGAATACGTTTAAGATTGTAGATCATAGGGAAAAATTTATATGAAATAAGACAATTACCCTCATCATGGTGTAGTGGAGAAGTCACAAGTTTGAAGATGAAACATGCGAACTAGAGGAAGTGATGATGCAGAGTTACCGTTATCTGTTTTAGTGTGTGAAAAAGAAATTTCTCAAGAGATATTTTTAATGGGGGAAATATGTGAAGACTCGAACAATTATGAATAAAATTCAATTTATATTAATGCATTATTGATATTGAAAATACATGTGCATTTTTTAATTATTATTAGGGTTAAATGATCGTTAGATATCATTAACATTGATAATATAGTAATTGAATTGTGATCACACAACTGATTTTAATATAAGGTTTTAATAAATCATTTTGACACAGTCAATGGAGAGGATGAACTCATCTAGTAGACCAAGGCCGTATAAATATCATTTGATGGAGCTCAGAAAGGAGGTAGTATCACTGAGATTTTTTTTGAAAAAGCTGACTCTGAGCTTTAGCTTGTTCATCTTGAAAGAAAATCTCATATACGAGAAGTTCATGCTAATAGAGATTACAACTCAAGAGTTGTTATCTGAGATTCCCAAAATGTATTTCACCATCACACACCTTACCCTTTAGTCTTATTTTGGTTCCATAAGGGGGTTTTTAAAAAGGTAGTAGTTACTTTTTATGTAATCCCCTTTTAAAATTAATAATCGTATTCCAACAATCCCATCATGAAAATAGTCTTTCATAAAAAATGATGAATTTGATAACATCCGTTTTGAGGTAAAAACAGTACTTTTACGAAATATATAATTAAATATATTAAACTAAGGACTTAATTAATAATGTTATTATAATTAAAAAATGTGTTATTATATCAATTCCTTTGGAAAAAATTATTAAGTAATCTGTTTGATAAGAATTATATAATGAAAAAGAAATTGTATTGAAGAATTTGTTTTGAAAAATTAATGAATTTTTGAAATAAATAAAATTTTAATAAAATAATATTTTCAAATTACTTTTATTAATATTAAATGAATAAATAATTTTTATGATGTCAAATGTAATTTTTATTAATGTTTAAATAATTTTTTTCCAAAACCTGTCAATTTTTAATAAATGTCAATTTTTATTTTAAAAGTAGAAATTAACATATATAGAAAATTATTTAGATAAAATTAAAATTTTTTTTGGAATCAAGATGTTGAAATTATTAAATGGTGAATTTTTTATAATTTTATGAGACTGTCCAATTTTTGGGAAAAAATTAAATAATATATATGTATATAATATATTTTAAAACATAATAATGACCCAATAGTGAAGTAATAAACAATATAAAAGGTATATTTTATGAAACATATTTTTTAAATTTAAAATATTTTTATTTTATATTTATTTTACTTATTTTATAATTCCTTAGTGAATCCTCCAAAATTTATAATATATTTTATGATTTTAAATTCATTTCGTTGAGTGTGTGACTCACCTCCACATAAGAAAGGATAATATTTTAATGTCTCTAACCATTTTCCACATAAAATAATGTTTTACAGTCAACTTGTATAAAAAACATTGGGAATAACCATGGTTTGGGTTGTGGTTTTGAATATTTTAGTGTGTAGTTTCCAAAACCTAAATAATAATGAATTCCATATCCATTCCTATATAATCCCACCCAATAATGAATTACTCTTCACTAAAACTCTTTAAAGATAGTAATAACTCTTATCACCAATCCCTATAGTCCACCCAAGGTTCCCCCAAACTCCCAAGAATCCTCTCCCAATACTTTGGGTTCACACATCCAAGTAAGGGATCCTTACATTTTTATTTTCTCATTTTGAACAAGTTTTATTATTCTATTATACCCTTTTATTTTTCAATTAAAAATAATGCGGGTATTTTTTAGAACCTCCCCATACATCCATTATTATTATTTTATGATGGTATACCTCTTTATACCTCATCAATCCATCCAATGTACACCTATTATCATGCCAAAAGTTCGCAAGAGTTATTCAATTTCTCTTAATTCTTCAAGTTTATTTATTAGGTTACACCTTCTTTTTAAAAATTACATGTGTTGGGACAGGTATTTATATGAACTCCTTAAAATAAATATCATATATATATATATATTATGAGATAACCCTTTCTATCTCATCAACGTTTTTATAAATTTTGTTTATTTCAAGCAGTTAGGATGCAGAAATTGAACTGCGATTTTCTATGCCAAAATCTTCATGAAATGAATACCTTTCCCGTTTCTCTATCAAAGGTATTAACCTTATTTCGTGGAAACATATTTATTATATACATTTTTGTATTTATTACACATTCCTTTATTGTGTAATAAATTATGAAGTTGAAAGAATCCATGTTATATGATCTATGTGGCACACATAAGCATGAGATTGAAATGATTATGAAGTTTGTGCCCTGATAGTGATCCAATGTATTGGGTAATGTTTAGTATCATGATTCTTCCGGTTGGGACATGATTTTACCTGATTCCGTTTAGAACATTTTCCACCATTTTGGGATAGGGGTTTACCGAATTACTTTATAATAATGATGTAGTATTTTATGTTGTTTCCACATTACCATGTCATGATAATCATGCTGTATAATGACTTTATGTTCATGTTTCTCTTGTGATACATTCATATTCCTATTACATATCATGTATTGTATTTTTCATGTTATTATTTTTATTATCCATTACTAGGATTTCTAGATCACCATTTTTTTATTTATGTCCTCATTTAATCCCATGAAATTGTAAGTATGAAGGAATGTAATGGTCATGTAAATGATGTTTTCAATAACAATATTGTATTTTATGTCTTATGTTGGCATGTAATGTTTCTAATCCCAAAGGACACTAAACCTCTTGTTATTCTAGGTTTTATTGCGTGCATGTTTATTTAATAAAGCATGTTTAAATGTGTAATAAATTCTAGGCTTGTTATAGTAATCCCCAAAACCCTACATCACCCGAGTCACCTATCGAGTCATGAATGTTTTAGAATACTTATTCATAAGAGTCATTCAATCAAATGATGTCTCCTCTTATATAGTATATAATTCCTACCAGGTACTCGTACTTGGTGTAGAAACATATCAAGTATTCTTATATTAATCTATCAAAAAATATTATGAACTAGAATGGGATGATTTTTTAAAATCCTGATATTAATTCATTGAGTTATGATACTTCTGTTGGTCTCACCACAACATCTCCAGTCAATATATTTCTTTTGGTTTCCCAAAATACCTTCACATGGATCATCTTCCTAACTAATCTAAAATGGGAATCCCAATGTACCCCCATAAATCACCTGTTTTTCAATCATATAAAATACTATTGCTCTTAGTCCGTATATAGTTTATCATACCTATCATGACTTTAAAAATTATTAGATATTTTAGTTGATAATTCTATTAGCATGATTAAGATTCATCATAGTTTAATGTATGGGAAACATTATAGTCTAATATATGCAACTTTAAAACACTATAGGTCATGTACATAAAACATGACACTACAATTAATGGTCTGTTCTTCATATATGAATTTAAAATATTAAAACAATACTACATGGAATTTTATTTTGATAAACTATGATACATAAGACACCTCTTTGAGGTTCAATACCAAACACCAAAATATAAATATATGGGACTCCTATAAGGAGTTATGCCTAACTTTTATATCATCCCTTAATTTTCTAGTTAACAATAGAATAGATAAAATAAAACAAGCAACTCAGGTGTAAGTCCTAAAAAATACATTTTTATGAAACATTCACATAGTTATCCATTCAAGATGTTGAAAAAATAGAATGGAAGTGGTATGTGTCATAAGTACTCAAAAAGTATGGTATGTACCCTTATGTGGAATCAAGATGAATGGGTTTTGATTCCATTGAAAGGGATACATAGTAATCTCTATTTATGATCACGATCCAAACATATAAACACATACCACCTTCATGGATAGTGATATATTCCAGAGTGCTTAACAACTCCCCTTAAAAAATCCTAATCAACAAAAAATGAAATATGTGGAACATTTAATGTAAAATTTTGTTAAAATTAGTTGATGGATTTGATGAAGTTTCAAGAATGGGGGTAAATATTACTACACATGTATTTGGAATGGTTCCATGACCATATCTTAGATATATAATAAACACGCAGATTTTGTAATAATTTCCACATAATGGGTCTGATTTTCCAGACTTTCAATCCTCTATATAAATGAACATTCAATGATGTCACCAGAATAGTCCTAGTGACTACATACAATTGGAATTTAGTTTTGTGATGACAGAAAAAATCAATGACCAATGTAAACCCTAGATTCCATCAAAATAAATTATTTTTAATTTATTTTCATAACTATGAGAATTAAAAAATTTCAATTTCTCTATTGGAAACAAGTATACCCACATAACACATATCCAAATATTTTATATCAAATGGATATTTTTGAAAAACTATATATTTAATGATTATATAACATATATATATATATATATATCCTTTTACACTTCTCTAAAATCATTCATCTTATTCTCTAATTTTTTAAATATGTTCCCAAGTTTCATACTTAAACATATGAATCCCCCAAAAACATTAAAAAAGTTAGTATTACTATTTTATAGCACTATATCTCTAGGAACTAATATTTCTACTAATTATTCCTCATTAGAGATATTATGATTCTATTTTACAGCTTATGAGTTCAATACATGTGATGGATTGGGTATGTAATAAAAAACCTAATACATATATGACATAGAAAACATGTGAATTTTTCGATAGAAGTGAAAGAAGATATGATAAAATACTCACATGATTGAGGATACTAATTAGATAGATTAATCTATTGCTCATTTTCTCTTATTATCAAATTCCATTACCCTTTTCCATGTTAATATTAAATTGAATACCTTTTCTCCAACTTCAACTCCAAATATGTTAAACAATTATTAGTTTATCCCTTCCATTGAATTTATACTAATACAAAACATCAAGGAATGTATTGATTATTAATTTCTTATCTTGGAAAATATCTAGTTCTAGTATATTCCACTAAAAAAATTCATCCCCACTTATTGGAGTTCTATAAATTTTCCCGTATAGTTCCTAATATGGTTTTATTTGAATAATTGAGTGGAAACATTTGTTGTATAATAACTATACCATAGAAAGATATTGATCCCAAAATTCTTTGAAATAAATTTAATAGGATCATATAATATCTTTAAGAGTTTTTATTGAACAATCATATTGATTATTTTTTAGGATGATAATAACTTCTAAAGCCCTTCTCTATTTTAAATGGCTGTTGAATAGATCTATAAATCTTCAAGGTAAAACTGAATATCGGTAAGATATAATTGAATGTTTTACTTTTTATAGACATAACACATACTTTATTTATACATTCATAATTTCAGCATGTGAAAAACCATCAATAATATGAATGAAATATGTTAACACCATAAGTTAATTAGCCACAATTTAAATAACACTATAGAATTTATATGTCTTGATAAGTTATATTCTGATATCCATAGTCACTATATCCCATTTATATACCATTATAGGAAATGGTTTCATCAATATATTTGAATTATACAATTTTACCATGATTTTATGAAAAACCATGTATCAAGATATATAATCTACAATTATCCTACTACATATTTCCCACTAGAATTACTCCTTGATATCATTATATATCAATGTTCATTGAATATGGAGAGAGAATATTGAGCTACGTGTATGATCCAAAAAGTTATTATTAATTTTTTTATTTATGTAAATGAATACAATAAAAAATAATATAAATCTATTATTGTGTACTTTAAACTCTAAAATATATATTATATTCTTTTCTATTTATGTATCCTTCTTTCATGCCTCCTTTATGTTCATAAGGATATATAGTTCTGTAGTCATTCAGAAAATATTATAATTCTCCACTTCACGCATTATTTATAGGAACATCCCTTGAGAATAAAGGAGTGTTGAGTCTCCTTCCATCGTAATCATGGATAAGATTCTATAAAAGTTCATGCTCAAAAAATCATACACCCTTTTCACCTTCCCAAGGTAGTAATGTATTGAGTGGTTATAGCCCTTGATCAAGTCCAACCATCTCTTTTAGAACGTGTTCCACTCCTTCTATGTGAATATATTATTTAATATCATGTCATTTTAATTTTTATCAAACAAATACATGTATATATATATATTTCTTAAATATAATTAATACAAATACTATAATTATTCAATTCAAATCATTTATATAATGTTTAATTGAATTAAAAAAGGTTACAAACTTGTAATTTTGAATAATGACACATAGAAATACCTTATTTGATGTGTCAAAAAATATTAAAAACCCTTCTCCATTATAGGGTGGTATGAGTATATCAGCAATGAATAACCTTCACTTATGCTATTTGAAATTCTCTTCACTTTCGTATATCAAGAGGAATTTGACTCAATTTTATGTTAACCTGGAATATGGATTTGAAATTCAGGATATATATATGAAAAAGATTTGATAGTATCAAAAGAAATCCACAAAAACTAAAAATATTAGTTAAAATTATTGGTGTAACACATTCCTCAATGATCCATCTTTGAAGGATCCTCAAATAGAGCATCACTTCAGATTTCATGACCCTTGAACTGTAATTTCAACATCCTAAATTCAAATTTAATAATTTTTAATGAATTTAAATATATTTAAATTTATATAGTATAATCGTCAAGTCCCCTTCATTCTCTTCCTTTCCCTTGGATTATTAATAATATAATCTATATAGACCACACTTAATTTTTTGAGTTAATATTTAATGTCTCTACAAAAAATTCCATAATTATTGGGGGAATTTTTATGAATAATGAATTCATAGTGTTAAAATATAATATTGATGAAACCCAAACATATAACACATATATAATATAAACACACAAATTACTATTCATTACATCTTAGAGTAAAACACACTATAAAAGCGATAAGTTTAGTTTTTTTAGAGAGTTGAATCTTATTCAACTCATTTTACAAAAATTATTTAACATATCTAATGAATATTTGTATGAATAATTACCTCCTATAAATATTGTACAAAACACACTCATTCAGAACCATGGGATGTAGAAACATAAGAAATAGTGAGATCAGACACACAGTATGGGGTTAACATAAGAGTTATAATTCAAAATTGAAAGTGAAAATAAGATATACATTTGGGAATTAGAACATAATCATGGTACAAGAATATAACATGATAAAATGATACCCAAATATACATGGATAATAAATTATGAATCATGATACATGGATTTGGATATAACAAAATACCTGCATGTGTGGTAACATGAGTTAATAATCCCATGACCAAATAATATAACGCCAATGATTTTCATGAAATAAAATTGAGGCATAAAAATAATCACATATAAAATATATTTTTTAAAAGGCTAACCACTAGTATATTAATTTCATAATTGCCTATTCTAATCACATTACATTAATATATTAGATACAAGATAATGAAATATTACCTATCACATTTTTTAATCATATAAATCAAAATCTTTCTCATCTTAATATCTTAAAATTTAAAGCTTTCAAAAATTAATTTTAGATTTATACCATTCTCACCCATCACATAATGATGAAAAAAATATGTGCTCCACATGAACAAGAAATAACTAAAAATAACATCAAAACATAGTTATGTCATGAGAGATAAATGGGTTTTAAGAAGATAATCAAAAAAATGATTATAGGACATTCCAAGAAATACGATTAATGGTTTCACTATATAATATCATCAGTGGAGCCTAATAAATGTTAAAGGATATTTAAATTGATTAGAAAAACACTGTAAGAGAATTTTAAAATTTATAATAAATTTCATGTATATTTTAAATAATTAACATTTCAATGGAAAAACCATATAGTAAAGGTGAATAAAATATTCATTTGAAAAAACATAAAATCAGAGGAAAATGAATAGTAGATAAACCCTAATTAAATTTGGGATATTTTGATCATCTAAAAAGTGTTAATAATATATTCATTTCACACTTTTTTAAAAAGTTTCAATGTAAACCGAACATAACACTAGAGAGATAAATAAAAAATTTATCCCTTTAATACCTTTATAGAGAAAGTAAAATGTAAAACAACATTAAAAATCATTCATGTATAAATAAAGATATTTATAAAACATGATAAATAATTTTGATTTTTTGGTGATATATTTCCAACTAAAAGGTTGAGATAAGGGAAGTTCAACATATAGGAATCCTTTCAGATGAGTTGTGAGCCAAAGGGAATTTGAATGGTAAGAATACATGGAATAATAAGAATAGAGGATTATAAAATAAATGGGTTTTTATATTGAAAATACAATTTCCCTAAATTGGAATTCGAAGACAGAATGTCTAGATTTTAATGTGAGAATTCAAAAAACCATACCACAAATACCGTCATGGTTTATTTTAGAAAATGAATCAAATAAATACAGTGGTATCCTTCTAAAGATTGGATTACAACTTACATACTCAAATTGGTTTGTATGTAGTATTAATAAATTATGATGGTCTCTTCTGGTCAAGGCCTTTTTGTTTAATTTGTCAGCATATTCCTTGGGAAGAGGTTTTTTTTGGGATTATGGTGGTGAATTAAGAGTCACATAGAGATGGTGGTTGGTCCGTCCCAGAGGATTTTTTGGAACTTGTTATGATTTTGAATCTTTGAACTCTTATTCAATTCCTTCTATTTTATAGTTTTTTATTTTTTTAATCATTTGTTAACTAGTGGTTTATTGTATCTGGATTTTTTGGAATTGTTTATTTTTAAACCTTATCATTACATGATTGAACTGTTATGTTTTGATGTCTATACATAGGTTTTTTTGGATAAAAACATCAGAGATGTTTTAGTTCTATACCTTTGATTCAAGTTGTCATCCTGGTTAGGGGGATAGGGGATTCTCCCTAAGTATGTAGTAGGTTAACACAGTTAATGGATTTGTTAAAGGCTCATGATGGTTTGTTAAGAATTGTAGTAGATCCATGATTATATAAAAGGGGCCACATTTTTTATCATAACCTTTTTTTTATTTTGTGGTTGTTGATAGAAATGATATTTGACTATTGGGACTAAATCAGTTGGTCTGGGGATGTGCCTGAATATCTCTTCTTCATGTCAAACCGTGAATTTCCATTGGTGGTTGGGTATTTTATTTGGACATTTGGCCTTTTTATTTTATAATATTGGGATATTTGGAAGTGATTTTCTATTAATATGAGATGCAGATATATTTTAGGATATGTTCTATGAAATTACACATTTTAGAGTGAATTTGGAAGGGATTATGAGGGTGTAAAATTATGGAACTCTATATTTCAAGCCAAGAATAGCATATATAAACCATTCTAGATAACCTCTAATGGAAGACACACAATTTTCTTATTGTATGCCATTTTTGTATAGGAAGTTCATTCCCAAATAAGAATGTTTGGAATCTTGATTTTTTTATAATAGGTTTTCTTTATAATTCATTCATGGTTTATTGTTTTTGTTTATTGATATTTGATGGGAATTTTTGGATAGAAATTTTTTTGTTTAATAATATTTTAAAATTAGTGTTATATTATTTAGAAATTGGTATTGTTGGAAAAACCATGTTTTGGGTGAGTGAGTTATTCTTATAAAATGTTTTTAAACTTGTAACATGGTATTTCACCAAAGTAATAAATTCTTCGTATGTGTTAGTTTTAAAAAAATTGTGGTGTGGGGAGAAAAATGATTATAATGATTTTCTGTAAAATTTTAAAAGGGATTTTTACCTCAATTTTTTTCACATTATTTATAATTTATCTACCGATATTTTTGAGGTGGTATTTAATTTTTCTTGATTTGCGGTTTTTATTCTTATGTTTATATTTAATGTGGTTTTATTGAGTGTGTTGTTTTGTGATTTTTTATAATGATACTCCCTAGAATTAATAGAAATTAAAGAAGGAATTGAACTAGATAATTATCCTAGTGATCCATGAGTTGTCTTTTCAGTTTGTAACCCCACCCTGACTCAACATGGAGTTATAGAGACATGTTCTTACCAGCTCCTGGATTATTCATAATAATTTTTGAAAATGCTCCCCCAATCATATGTTCTTATTAATGACCCTATAAGGATATTGAGTGGACAACTAAATTTGAATATATTTTCATGTTTATGAAAAATCTTAAAGCATATAAGGTGAGGTGAATCATTCCATAGTTCGAAGGATTGAGGTTGGAGTAGTGTAAGATCTTTATTTATTCCCAACAATTTGAGTCACTATATTTGGGATATTTTAAGGGTTAATTTATTCAATAATTATATTATAATGAAGTGATAGTTTATAAAGAGATATTGTTTTTAGGCATCTTAGAGGGCAATCATATAGGGAAATAAAATGTTGAAAATATTGATGGATTGGTTCCTTTATTTAAATAGTTGCGTATTAGAAAATATAAGAAGGAAACTTTCAAGGGAATTTTTCTAGAACTGTGTTCACTAATGTTTCAGTCTCTCTTGAAAACATATATGGATATTGTTTATAAGGAAATCATCATTGGAGAAATCCTAGAAAATAACCAGTGGTGTGAGATGCTTTGATTCAAGATGGTCCTAGTGAAAATTATCTGGCTTGTGGAAAGGGTAAATAGGGAAGTTATAAGGAATGGAATCCATTTAGCCAACCTTCAATTCCCATTTTAGTAAATTTAAAGATGTTATAATGATTCTAGTGTGGGAATTTGGGACATGATAGGTGTTGATGCATGTCATCCCTGAAAAAATGTTGTCTATGTTGCAATCATAGCCACATCAATGGTTTTTATAAAATGGTATTGCATAAAAATAAAATTTCTCAGACCGTGATTAAATATAATTTGTTTTTATAATTTTCTCTTCCATGGGAGAGTTAGAAGTTGAGCATTTTTTGGGAACATCCACTTCTGAAATTTTACTTTTCATTTGGGAATTGTCCTATCATTTGTGTTCCCAATTCCTTAATATATAATGGTTGAAATGGATTGTCACCTTGTTTTAATACCAACTGACAAGTTAATTCCTCATAAATTATTAATTATTGTTGTATTTCATGCATGGTTTGGAAAATGTGAGATATTTTTTTTGATGGATGACATGGGTTTGCCTTGGGTAATGGATATGAAATCAGCGATAAGATGATTGCTTCTGAGTAGACATGAGAGCTATATATTTTACTTATCACATTAATCACTACATTTTTTGTTGGATGTGTGACCGTTACACTGTCAAAAGTTTTCCTAATATTTCATATATTGTACTTATCCTATTAGTCACTAAGTTGTTTCGTAATTATTGGTATCCTATGTTATGAATTTCATAATTTATAATCATGTCTATTTCTTATTACATGGATGGAAATTCTTTACATTATTGATCCCATTTTCATTTACTCTTGATACTAACTATAATCGTTACACCTATTTACTGAAATTCATTAAAAACTTCCATGAATTGATTTTCATTATTGTTTTCCTTATTTCATTTCTTAACTTTATGTTGGGGTTGTTATTATTTTTACTAGAAAAAATGGAAATTGTTTTCAATGTTCTATAAATTATTAGAAATTACTTTTAAATGTTTTTAATCAATGTGTGGGTTTATTTCAGAAATTGATGTGTTAAATGAAAGGGAAATTTAAAACCTATTTTATTATACTATTTTCAAACTAAATTTTTTTTCTTCCATTTCTGTAAAGTATGAAATAAACTAAAATTTTTATCCTAACCACTATTGGGTCACACCCTACATACTCATGTTGGTCGAAATATAGTCTTTACACCTTATATAGTTATCTTCAGGTCATGGCATACAATTTTGACTCAATTCCATCTTCTAAGAGAAGAAGATATTTCATTCGGATTATGGTAATGACATAAGAGTCCTATATATTTGACATTGGGTCCATCAATTTCATGGAAATAGTTTGATATATTAATGTTTTGTCCTCTTTGGAATCATATTATTTTCATTTGGGTGTTCTGTTTTTAATATTATAATCTTGGGTCAATAGTTGTTTATTATATATGTATTTCTTTTGACATTTATTATTATTTCTATTTGATATGACATGATTCATTACTACTTTTGGATGTTATTATTTTGTTGTTTTGGGTGAAACTATAAAATATGTTCAGATTAAATACTATTAACACTTTTCATCATCCAAAGGTGATCAACGACACACCCCAAGGCAGTGGTGGGTCGGCTCAGGCATCAGTTTTTTCAGTGGTCAGGTTTGGTTCATTACAGAAAATAAAATTATTCAAAACTATTTCATAAAATATAAATCACTTATAAAAATTAATTTAAATAGTCATAAGATAATAGTAAAAACATTCTTCGAAATATTTATGGAAAACATGGACATGAATGAAAATGAATTTTTGATCAAAATGAAAAATAAAGTATGTTTTGTAAAGAAAATTGTTTTGATCCCTTGAAAACCATAAACGGGTAAAATTTAAAGAAATAGTGTATTATAATGAAACAATAATAGTAGATTAAAATTATTTATATTTGTGAGGGTTATTTACTGAAATTTCATCATCAAAAACATAATCATTAAAAACGAAGATAGACAATTAGATTGTAACATAAATCCCTTATCTTGAGTTGAAATAGATTCAAAAGTTATTTAACCACTAATATGATATATTTAAATATATTATACATCTATTATAGACTGAGTTCTAAATTTATAATTATTTTTATTATCCACTTATAGCATTTCAACACCCATTTTGTAATAATAACATATTAAAATCTTCATTTTTGGGTATTAATTGTTTCGTTTTTTCATATGAATTTTTGTTCGATAGTTTCAGGTCAATAACATTGTTCATGGATCAATAATATACAAAATTTTAATCATGATATAAAAATATAAAAATATTAATTATATATACATATATATACTTAGAGTCATAAATAAAGTATAGAGATAGAAAAATAAATTATACTATTCATGGAGTCGGTTGGACGTATGTACGAATGAATGTGATTTTAAAATTTCAAGAGATGTAATGAAAGAATGATATATTATGAAACACCTTAAAATAATTTTTATTATCTCATATATATGATATATATATTAATTAAACCTATATATATTTTTATCCATGTAATGTGGAAATGGAAAATGAATCACATTGCTTCATGGAGGTGCTAGTCCACATGTACGAACATGCAATGTCATATTTTTTTCTAATAGATGGGAATGAGTGTGGATAATGGGGGTTTCATAATCATAAGATTTTTTTATATTGAGGATACTGATGTTCTTATTTTAGGATACAATACATATATTTATAAGATGTAAAATAAGAAGTAAATAATAATTTGTTTTGTTAAGGAGATTACCGCTTCATTTAAAGAACTCATTTAGATGTCCTCACAGGTATCATATATTTGATCATTTGGGAATACCTAAACATCTAGAATGTGTCTATGGATGTTTAGGATGGATTTTGGTTGGTTTTAGTTAATCTATATGGAAAAGAGTTGTGTAATGAAAATAGGGAAGGGGTTTCCTTTTATAAGGATGAGAAAACATACACATGGAAATACAAAAAATACTCCAATATAACAAACTCATTACAAATAAAAATGATTAAAAAATTACATGTTTTAGGTAAAATAGAATCTAAAATTAAAATAAAATTAGGAATTAAAATTTAAACGATTTTTTGTGTCATTTTATGCCATATCATTTGGTTTAACCCAATGGTTTACTATTTTTTATCTCAATCGTTGTAATGGATTTTTAATATTATAGGGTTACACTTTTAATTATAAGTTGATAATTTCATAATAAATGACCAATATAAAAAAGTTAGATTATTTATAATCCAAATTATAATATTTCATGATTTTAGTTTAATATAATATAATTTTAAAACTTATTTATATCATAAAATTATACTATTTTTATTTTGAGAAATAATAATATATCTTGAATTCGAAAATAAAATGATAGAAATAGAGGTAAAATATAAACCCTTCAGATAACTATTTTGATCTATTTCTATCTAAAAAATTAATTTATCATATTAAACAAACAAAATTATAATTTTTTTTATATTTTTGAAATCATTTACTATATTTTTCTATTAATTGTCCAAATACAGTGTTTTTATTGCTTTAGCATTTAAGCTAATTATTCACTAAATAAAATTTTTAAAAGAACTATGAGGGTAAAGAAAATAATTATTCTTTAAAATAAATATTAATGAGAAAAATATCCCTTTTTTATTAGTATGTAAAAAATTTAGATATATTAATTTCTAACTAGTGAATATTTTTATTTGTTATCTTCTTGAAATAATATAATAATGAACATGTTAAAAAAATGATACCACGATGCCATATATTCTAGAAAAGGATGGAAATAGACAAATAATAATTATCCAATAGGATAAATTCATGTTTTGAATAAAATCTAATGCCTTATCCAGTTGTTTTAACCCTATTTTACATGTTTTACATTTGATGAGGTGACCAGAATTTACGAAGGATAATGTTCATAATTTAAAAAAATAAATGAGACCTATTTAAAAAATTTATACTCATGATTCCAAATATGGGATCCTTTTTTCTAGGTTAAATTTATAGATGTCATAGATATTTATTTTTCAAAATAAGTGCGAAAAAAATTAAACCGGATTATTTATATAAATCCATTAAAAAATAAAATCATATTTATTCTTATCTAATGTATATAAAAAATAGGTGAATGTTAAAAAATTTGATAAAATATATAACATATATTTTTGTTTTTATTTTTTTAGCAATAGTGATTAATATAATTTATTTAGAAAGAAAAACACATTGTGGGCATAATTTTTTTTATAAAAACAAATCTTTTATTTAAAATAACTAATATTTTCATTTTTAATTTTTTAAAACCATTTAATTAATAATGAACACGTGTGAAATATAATTTTTATATTATTTAATGCAATTCTTAACCGAAAATAATTGTCAGTCAGTCAATATTTCCATTGGATACATTATATAAACCTATCTTTTTATACCCTACAATTTTTCTTCTCCTATGGTTGTGTTTTGGGTCTACATGTTTCTATTACATTTCTTATCTTTTTTTATCGAAACAACAAGTATGTAACATTTAATTAAATTTATTTTAAAAATATATTTTTAATGTTTTCGATCAGACTCATTTTCCTTTATGTGTGTATTTTCATTAAAATGATTTAATGATTTATTTTCTATTCTAAAATGATTTATTAAATTCATTTTTATCTATGTTTCAGTTTCTATAAAATTTTTTAAAAAGGAATATTCTTTTCATTTTACAAAATAGTTACCTTTGACTTGTTTTTTTAATGAAAAGTTTGTTTGAACAGACACTACAAGAAATGGTTTTCCATAAATCATTACTAATCTTTGATTTGATGCTTTATTTACATGTTTCAATTATAATATACAAAAATTATTTTATTAATAATATTTTTTTTTTATATTTTCAATAAGTAATTTATTAAAATTAAAAGGGATTTTTCTAAAGAAATGTTTTTTCATATATTTAAAATGTATTATCTTATATGAAAACACCCACTGGTGTTACTGGTGTGTGGTCCAATGATACAATATTAATTATTTCTCTAGATGGTTTATGATTTTAATGATAAAATATTAATGTTCTCCAATCTTTATTAAACACAAATAATTCTTAACTTATAGTTTATTTTTATATCCATATGAATTTATCATGCTAAATATGAAGAATGCATTAGATGTTAAAGTGATTAGTGGTTACCCCTTTAGATGTCCTATCAATTCATCAATTGGTCTCATAAGAAAAAAATAGACAATACATATTATATAGGGGTTTTTTTAATAATTACCCATTTATTAGGGATATATTATTGGTTAAGAGGAAATGATAGTAATATTCATAATTTCCTGGTTAATAATCCTTGGTCATTAATTTCTAGAGTGCTTCATTTACATTATTAAGAATTCAGTTTTCATTATCCATGTTTTTGTTATGTTGATATTATCCATGGATTTTCATTGATATGAATTACTTTATTGAATGAAATATATTTTTATTATTCACATTACCATTTTGATTAGGCCTTATTTACTCCTAATAGATTCCAATGTACATAACCTTTACTCAGAATTTAAGCACATTATTTATTTGTTTTCATTTCCCTAGGATGTAAAGAAGGACATTATGATTGATATCAAGGATACAAGATTATTTGTAATGCATTGAATTTAAAATTCCCAAATAATATGGGACCCTTGTATGTATATATATTATGAAAAATTCAAAATTTATTAATAATGTGTGGTGAGATCCCTTGTATATTATACTAATGTAAAAAATTAAACAACATCTCTTAGTTAACCGAGTTGGGTTGTTACAAATAATAATATGCTAAATTTATTTTTTATAATATTATTATTTCAATACACTTGTGAATTCCATCACACTTTTTGAACTGAAATGTGATTCCTCTAAAACAGAAATAGTTCATCTTATTCCAATTTATCACATAAAACCAATACTGATTATAGTAGGAAATTGTTTTTCCTATAATTATAGTCTTTTTAATGAATGAAATATTACAAATAAAATTCTCCGTGCAATTTAATTAAATTTATTATCATTTAATATGGTTATAGAAAACACGTTCACTAATTTGATTTTATCATGTAGGATTTAAAATACAGATATGTATCATTAGTATTTATAATATATCCATTGAACAGTGATACTATGATTTGTTTAAATTTTGAGATTTAACAAATCCAATTGGCAGTAAAAAGGATGTAATGGTCTCAACCAACAAGTTCGTACCCTATACTTCCCATTTATCAGAGTTTCCAAGAGAGATACCATATATGGGATTTTCCGTTGGCCAATACCAAGATGAGATCCAATAACATAAGCATGTCCAAAACTGTTTGCTGGAGAAGTTCAATCTCATCATGATCACAATCCAAATCTTGTTTGCCGAACAACCCCATGAATGTATCACTATTACACACCTTAATCTTAAGGTGTTTCCGAGTGTATTAATGGAATATGTTTCAAGACCCTAGATAAATGATTATTTATAATATTTTGTGTAGAATAATTAATATTAATCACATTATAAAGTTTTTCATTTTGATAAAAAAAAAGGAATAATATTTTTGGGTAATATTCAACTTCAGATAATGAATATATATTGATTAATTAATGTATTTAATAAATAATAAAAAAATATTTTTATTAAATATTATTATTTATTGAGTTTAATTAAATATAAAATATAATATAATATTTATATTGTCAAATGTAATTTTTATAAGTCTTCAAAAACTATTATTGTTAAAAAACCCAACATTTCACAATAAATTTTAATTAATATTTTAAATGTAAAAATATAAATATTTAAATAATTATTTTGATAAAATGAATATTTTTTGGGAATCATTACATCGAAATTATAAAACAATAAAATTTTCTTAATTTTTTGAGACAGTCTATTTTTGGGGTTAAAATTAAATACATTATAAATATATTATTTGTATTATGACATCATATTGACCAAAAAATGATGTAGTAAATAATATAATGGGAATAAGTAGAAATATATATGTTTTCTACTTAAAATTATGTTATTTTAAGTTTATTTTATTAATTTTATGAAGACTTTAGGAATTATCCAAAACATATAATATATTTTAATATTTTAAATTCATTTCTTTGAGAGTGTGACTCACCTCCACAAAAAAGAGAATTATTTTAATATTTTCATCCATTTAAATATTAAAATATTTAAAAACACCCCCCATTGAAAAAAACCATTTGAAAATCCAATGTTAATATTTTTGGTTTGGGTTATTTTATTAAATAGAGTCAAAAGCCTATGTTTGTGAAATATTAAATAATCCCACTTTTCCATCATAAACACACCAAATACAAAATTTATCATAACTAAATATCCTTTCAGGATGAATTTAATCTTCCCTCCCCTATTTTAAATCCTCCCATGTAACCCCAACTCTCAATAAGCCCCATTCATGCTTTTGGTGTCATACTCTCCAGGTAAGAGTTCTTTCCTTTCTCCCATTTATTCGAATTTATTTATTATGTTCTTCCTTCTTTTCCCAATTACTATGTTAGTGATTTGAAATTATATGTCCCAATTACTATATAATATCCTTCCAAATAATTAAATACCTCTTTATCTTCCATCAACCCATTTTATGAAATATTAATTGACGATTTAATGCTTCTAAAATTTCACCTTGGTTTTCTTTGCCAAATAATTATGTAATGAATACAATACCCATTTAAAATCATGGGTGTTAACGTTTGTAAACATATAACTCATTGAATTGGGACTTACATGTATGTATTCCACAATTTTTTATTGTGGAATAAATTATGATGATGAATTAATCAATGGTGTCTGATCTAGTTCGAACACTTAAGTAAGGGAATGAAATGAAAGTGATAGGTGGGCGAAAAAATTATATAGCGTTACAATACATTGGGTAATTTTTAGTGTCATGAAACATCATTTTGGGATAGATAGAGAAACCCAATTCTTTTTTTTGGAATTTTTCCATTCTGATTTTTTAGAAGTTATCCTTGAACTTTAATTATGGTATAGTGTTTTAAGATTTTTCCACATTTCCTATGTTTTCATTACAATTATCATACTATAACTTTCCTTATTATTCATGTCCCTTTTATTCCTCATTGATATGACTATTGTCTAACATTGAAAATTTATTCCATGTTTATTCCCTTACTATGATTTATAGATCACCCCTTTCATATGTATGTCGCCAAGTTATCCCATACTGATTTATGTTGGAAGGAGTATTTTGAGTATATTAAAGATGTTTTCATTAAATATGTTATATTCCCTATTTTATGTTGCTATATAATGTACCTAATTCCCGCATAACCTATATTTATTGATCATATGTGTTGTATTAATTGTATTTATATATTATAAATCAAGTGTTAATGTGAAATAATGAGTAGGGTTTTTTTTATTAGAGAGAAAATTTAGATATTTTTGGGATTGAGATTAGAAAACTATAGTGACATATTTTTGGGATAAGAATAATTATAAAAAAACATCCCTAAAATTTATTTAGTATATATTAAGTGTGTTATCAATCCAATACATCTCTTTCTAGATACTACAAGTGGATGTGGTTTTTGGAACAAATATACATAGGATTAACGACTTTGAAAATGTGTTTTGGGCCTGACTCAGGTTAACCTGTTTCCTAACAACGATTCATATTGTGCACCTATTTTGACACTCATAGGGTATCATCTTTGGTAATTTCATAATCTCATTAAAATCAATTATTAAGGGAATAAAAAATTCCCATAAGAAAATATGTTAGTTAATGGATCATGTATAACATAGACTGAAGCCTCTAAATTCATATTTTAAGGGAAAAATATATTTTATAAGTTATCCAATCAATGTAATTAAACTCCACATCATCTGTTTAATATTTTAAAAATACTCATCCCTATTTATCCTTTTATTCTATCTTATGGATGGGAATATGAGGAACAATGTATACAACCAATGTGAAGGTCAATGTGATGACTTCCCCCATGAGATGACCAACTCGATGTGAGTTGGAATCGATATATTTATGATGATACTATAACAATCGAATCAGGTTTTGAATACAAACAGAGACACATAGGAGTGTACAACCCCCCCTCTATAAGGGATAAAAAGATGAAATTGGGAGTTTCATATGACATAGGACTCTTAAATTCAATTGACCATTTGATCCCTCAGTCATCTAACAATGGATCAACTCCATTGAAAACATATTCTATATACTTAAATGTTTTGAGCAAGATAAATTTATATTTGTTGTTTATCCTATGGATGGTGTATCTAATTTGTGGCAGAATTTGATGAAAATTACAAAAACTAGGGAAGATATCAAAACAATTTGGTTTATGGATTTCCAGAGAATGTTTTTTGATAAATATTTTCCTCACACTCTCTAACTTAAAATGAAAAAATAATTATTGTCCGTAAGGAAAAAGATGATGAATTTGACAGAGTGTATGAGGAAAACATCAAATGTAATACATGATACCCGTCCAAATTTTTCATAACCCCTAAATGCAAGGTTGGTCTTATTTTGGTGGGAAGAAACCTGGTCTACGAAAAGCCCCAGTGATCCGAGACATTGATTGTTATGAGTAAATTGTCCAATGTAACCTCATTGATGAAATAAATATTGGTGAATATAATGGGTATCATGGATATAAGAAGTGGAATGTAGAGTTTAATTATTGTGATCTGATTGAGAAATATAAGTGTACTAATAAATTTAAGGATACAACATTGAAAAGGTGTGGAAAGAAGCACCCTAGAAATTTCATAAAGTGCACGAGGAAATTATTTAGTTGTAGGAAAGAAGGAAACCAAGCTATTGATTATCAATATGAGAAAACAACTGATGTTATATGGGAATGGAATGCTAAATTCAACCCTCAGTGCCTTGTTCACTACTTCAACTACAAGGAATCTAGGCACTTCACAAACCAATTCACTAAGTAAAGGGTATTCATTGGCAATCAAAAACATCCAAATAAGCAAGGATGAGCATTTTACATCATTACCGCCAAGATGGATCTCGATATTGAAGTGGTCAGAATTATTATAGTTATTCATTCACAAATAAGTAATGTAATTTTTTGTTCTAGTTCTTCATATTAATTCATATAACAAACTTTTAGTAGAACTATTTAAACACCACCATAGAGAATGGGTGTAAAGATATTGGTGAAAATAGAATACTAGGAAATTATTTAACTACAAGTATATAACCCCTCCCTTAAAAAATAATCAATTTTAAATTTCCTAGAAAACCAGTTCATACTTTATTTGTTGAAATTTTATGCATTTCTAGGCATGGATTGACCTTACCTATATAGATCCATCACAAATTATTGTGAGAAATAAATAACTCTTCATATTTTGAATCGAACCCTAATTATATACAATTGTAAGGAAGATGATGAATCTTATTTGGAACCATTTTATAAAGGGTGGATATTATTTCCCTTTGAGAAATCATTTCAAGCTCAAATGATTGAGTAGAAGGAAAGAATCAACCAAGAAAAAATGACTATTATGAAGGAATATGAAGATTTTTTTCATGGAGAATTGTTTGGTCTTCTTCTTAGATGAGATGTTTAATTTTCAATGGATCTTATACCTAGGGTGTTTCCATTATCCAAGACGTTATATTGAGTGGATTTGGACGAACTTGAGGAGATGAAGTGACAAAAAATGGATAATCTAGATAAAGGGTTCATACTCCCTAGTGCATTACCATGGGGTGCAGTAGTACTTTTTATCAATAAGAAGGATTGGTCAATGCTCATTTTTATCTATTATCGTGAGTTTAATAGGATCACAATAAATAAATACTATCATATTCAAAAAATGATGAATTGTTTGATAACCTACATAGAGTAAAATATTTATCTATTGATGATTTGTGTTTCGGATATTTCCATGTTAGGGTGAAGAAAGAGGATATCCCCAAGACTGATTTTCATATAAGGTATGGGCACTATGAGTTTAGAATAATTCTTTTCATACCCAAAAATTCTCTAGTAATATTTATGGACATGATTAATATTTTCTTTATAGATTATCTTGAATAGTTTTGGATATTATTAATATATGATATTCTTGTATTCTAAAAAATAAATGAGGAGAATGAGGATAATGTGAGTAGTGTTTTAAATATGTTGTGAAAGGATAATATTTATGAAAATTAAACAAAAATGCGGGTTCTGGTTGATTGAATTTTTAGTGGGAATATCATCAAAAGATATAGGATATCTATGGACCCTTAAAAAATCAGTTGAAGGATTCCCATTTCTAACATATCTGATAGATATCTGTATATTCCTTTGGTAAGATAGGTATTATCACCAATTTGTGAGAAATTTATTGTGACTGTCAAACCTTCATACCAAGACAATTCATATGGGAGTCATGTTTTCATAGAATGATTAATATAAATAGATTTTTATGAAGTTAAAAAGATGTATCATCACTATGGCTATGATCACACTACCCAAAAGATGAAAACAGTTTTTGGTGTCCACTGACACTTTGAAGAGGGATTGAGCTGTGTGTTAATGTGAAATGAAAAATTCATACCTAGTAATTCAAGTTAGTTGAATGTTCATGAAAAAAACTACCCAATGCATGTTCTATAGATGGATATAGTGATATTAGCATTGAAAACATGGACGGATTATCTTTTTAGGTAGAAGTGTGAAATATATATGGATTAAAAAATCCTCAAGTGTATATATTCACACAAAAATAGTTGATTGCGCACCAATAATGATGGTTAGATCTGATCAAGGACAATAATTCCTCAGTCCAATACCATCATGGTAAAGTGAATAAAGTGGTGTTCTCTCTAAGTTGAAAGGATCTAGAAATTACATCATCAGTGAGAATTGAGAGGGATTCATTCTTCATAGATTAGAAAAGGATAGACATGGGAATAATTAATGAAGAAACATCATCAATCCTCTCACAAATGATTGCTCAACCATCTTGTTTGGATAGGTCAATGGATGCTCCAAGAAATGATGTCTGAATTCATAAGAAACTATGAACTATAAGGAAATATAGATCTTATGAATTCCATGTTAATGAAGAAGGAATTGGGAGATTTGTGTCAAAACTAAGAGTTCCATCAAATCCTATGTTAAAGAATGAACCGTTGGATGGTACAAATAGTTTGACTTTCTCTATTCACCTATGAATTGAAAAGATTTACTAGGATCTCTTTGAGCACTATTTCTAGGACAATATAAAATATGAGATCATTGAATATACATCTAACTTGATATTATTTCAGCATGTGAATTCTAAAATACCTAAGTCTAAGAGGATGATGCAACCATTACCCATACCACTTGAAAATGGGAGAACATCAACATGTACATTTTCAATGGAATTCGAAATACATATATAGGAAAAAACAGTTTCTGGATTTTGGTGGATTTTATTACAAAGACATGCAAATTTATTGAAATTTGGGAGGACTTTTCATTAGTTTAACTTACATAGATAAACATGAAATAAGTGGTAAGTCTGTATTATGTACAACTATCGATTGTATCCAATCAAGATATGAGATTTACATCCATGTTCTAGAAAAGACTCCAACATGTTATATACACTAAGACAGACAATAGTTCAACCTATCATCCCATACTGATGTACAATGTAGGTGAATTATCTAGAAGCTTGAGTACATGTTAAGAAGATGCTCAATTGACATTAAAGGAGAATGGGATCAACATCTTCATCAAGCTAAGTTATCATACAATAAAAGTTTCCATTCGAGCATCAAAATGGATCCTAATAAATCCCATTATGTGAAGAGGTATAGAACACCTAAATATTGGGATGATTTTGGGGAACAGAAATATCTACATCCTAAAATGGACATGGAAATGGTGAAATAAGTTAATACCATTAATCATCACATCATGGTTTTTTATATTGATTGAAGATATATGTTGTAAATCATTGATACTTCTTAGATATTGATGTTGGATACAAGGTATTGCTCAAAAAATCTATGTCGAATAAATTTATGAGATTTTGGAAGAAGGGAATGCTTAGTCCTTGATATATTATACACTTTGAGATTCATGATTTCATGAGAATGGAGTCTTATATACTAGAACTCCCACCAAAACTGTCTCAAGTACCAGATGTATTTCAAGTATCCCCCTTCAGAATGTAAATACCATACCCCTCACATGAACTCAATCAAGAGGTGGTACCATTTGAGAATAAATTTTCCTATGAAGAAAAGATGCGGTAGATCTTTGATAATAGAGTCACTGTTCTATTGAATAACAAAATTCACCTAACTAATGTGTTTGGGAGAACCCACATGTCTGAAGAAGTAACATTGGAACGTGATTAGGTGATGAAATATAGTTAACCTCAAATGTTTTATTGTGGGAAAAGAAAATTTCAAGGGTGGTATTTCTAAAGGGGGAATACATTAATGAAATGAAGTATTATAAATAAAATTAACATTTCAATTTAATTAAATGTATTATCATTTAATATGGTTATAGAAAAAACATAAAATAATTTGGTTTTCTCCTAGCGTATTTAAAAGGAATTTCTGTATCATTATCATTGATAATATAATTGTTGAATAAAAATCCTATGATTAGTTTAAATTTAGGGTTTTAGAAAATCCAATTGACATAAAAAGTAAGTAATATATTCAAATAGAAGGATCATACCCAATGAATCCCATTTATCAAGCTTACGAGGGGTATAACATCTTTGAGTATTTTCCTTGACCAAACCCAAGTAGTGATCCAACAAATTAAGCCTAAGAGAAACTATTTACAGATTATGTTCAAGCTCATTGAGATCATGTCCCAAACCATGTTCACTTAACCACCCAATGAAATTATTACCATCATGCACCTTACTCTTGGAGAGTCTCCTAGTGTATTAAAAGGATATGTATCATGACCCTAATAAATTGATTATGTACTTTTTTTTATTATAATAATGGATATATAAAATAATTTTTTAAATGAATTAATGTATTTTTGAAATGAAAACATACTTTTAAAAAAATTATTATTAATTATTTTATTAAAATTAAATTATCATATAATTTTTATGATGATAATTGAAATTTTAATAATGTTTAAAAAACTATTTTTGTCAAAAAAACGATTTTCTCAATAAAGGTATATTATTATTAATGTGAGAATAATAATTTTATGAAAATTAATTTTATGAGATGAATATTATTTTTTGAATCATAATGTTGGAATTTTTCGACGGTAATTTTTTTTATAAATTTCTAACAGAGTCTAATTTTTTGTGAAAAAAATTAAATACCTTATAAATATACAGTCTGTATTAGGAAATCATAATGACCAAAAAAATGATGTATTATATACAATAATGTGTATAATTATACCAATATATATTATATCCTTAAAATAAATTGATATTGATTTTATTTAAATAATTTTATAATGTCTTTATGATACCTCAGCATCATATAATATATTTTAAGATTTCAAATTAATTTCATTACGAGTGTGACTCACCTCCACACAAGAAAGGGAATTATTTTACAAAATTCATCCCATTGAGTAATAAAATAATGAAAAACTGACCCCTTTAAATGAAACCATGTGTAAGAAACCGTGGTATGGATTGTGGTTTTGGTTATTTTATTATATAGAGTCAAAAACCTATGTTTGTGAAATATTAAATAATTTCACTCTATTTTCTTATATAAACCAACCCATGATCCAATTTATATTATCTAAAAATTATTTAATCACATCTTTACTCTAATATAACTTCTCTATAGTCCTCCCAATGTGCCCGAATCTCTCAAGAATATCCTTCCAAGCTTATGGTGTCATAATTTCAATGTAAAGGTTCTTTATTTTCTCCTCTTTATTCATGTTTCATTATTATAAAGAATATTTAATTTCCAATTACTAATGTTGGGATGTGTCTTTACATGTACCTATTAATGTATAATTTTTTTAAAAATTATAAGAGGGAAATTATATCAAATCGATTCATTTTATTAATTTTAAGTGATACCTTTATCCTGTTGAAATTTCACCACGAGTTTCCTTGCCAAAAACTTATGTAGTGAATACCATACTAATTTCCTATAAATGGTATTCCCCTTTGCAAAATTATAAATATTTTACATGGGAATTAAATTTATGTATTCCATAATTCATTTTTTGGCTAAATTAAGATTATTAATGACTCCATGTTTTATGATCTATGTGGCACACATAAGCATGCGAATGAAATTGAAGTGACATGTGCGCCCAGAATTATATAACTCTTTAATGAATTGGGTAATGTTTTGTATCATGATATTTAATGTTGGGAAATTAAGTGAACCAGATCAGTTTATGTGACTTTTTTCCATTAGGTTTCACGGTAGTTATCCTTGAACTATTATTATGATGTAGTGTTTTAAAATGTTTCCACATTTCCCATTATCTCCTTCAGGATTATCTTTTTATACCATGCCTTATTATCCACGTTCCTTTTATTCATCATTTATATTCCTATTTTATAACATTTATCACATATTCCATTTTTATTACCTTACTGGAATTTATATCTCAACAATTTATTATGTATGTTCTTTTGTTATCCCATGCAGTTTTTAGTTTGAAGGATTATTTTGAGCATGTTAAATATGTCTTCAATAAATTTGTTGCATCACCTCTTTTATGTTGTTATGTAATGAAAATAATTCACATATACAGTAGAATTATCAATATTACAGGTTGTATTATGTGTATTATTATGTAGTAAATTATGTATTTATGTGAAATAAAGGGAATGGTTGATATAGTATTTCGAATATTAGTATATATAAATTAAAAATTTAGAAAGTATTTTGAACCATAATTTGATAAATTAGAACTCTAGGATACTCTAACCATATTTTTCATTATTATTTACAGTTTTCTATTATGTTTATTATCATATAAAATATTTGATTTTCCATTAATTTAAATGTTCCTGAATAAATTAAATTCTGTGTAATCATTACTTGTGTACTTTTCTTCTATTCTCAAAACTCTTTTTGTAGAAACCATAAATCCCCAAATTATTAATTGAAATAAATTATTAGTTTAAATTATTATTAATTATTAAAATATAAAATTATCTATATATTCAAAATATTATTTTTCCCTTGAGAAATATCCCATTTTATATATGGAATTTGAAAAACCATACTTTAATTTTATAGATAAAATTCATTATTTAGAAGAATTACCTTGAGAAATTTATCCTTTCCCTATGAAATGAACATATTTTTTACCAAATAAAAAATTTTATTCTCCATTGGGAGTAAGGATACTAGTTCCTATAATTATAGATGAAACTAAACTTTTATATTTCTGAATTCATCATTATCTAATTCAACTTGATTGGATGCATTATTCATCCATAAATTTTCTTCTCCAAATCTACAATCCTGAATACACCATTCTTAAATTATTTCATTAAAATAAAATATATTTAATATTAATACAAATCATCCCAATCATTTAATAAATATAACACCAGGAACCTAGAAGATCAGAGTCAGTGCATTACTTAATTACATTAGCATAATTACATTGAATCAAATCCCAAAGTACCAATCAGTTTAGCAGTTTTGTAAAACCATATTACATACATGAATCAGATTTTACATTGGGGATAGAAATTATTTCTTATCTAAACTAAAATAGCAACAACATTGAAAATCCTTCAAATGATACCTCTTCATAACCATGGGAAATGAAATAGAATAAGGGTGAGATCAAATGATTAGTAATGATAAGTACAATGGAAGTAATCACAAATCTATAAGAATAATCAATATGGAAAGGTAAATAAATGAATAAACATTTCATTTTAAAATAGTATAACATTTCATAACCCTTTTTAAATCCAAATACCAATTAAAAAATCATACCAAGTAATAAAAGACGTATAAGGAGAAAGTGAAAGAACCAATATCCAACATAAATAAACTAATAGTGATAAGATCAAACCAATGATAAGGAATTAAAATAACATATAAATAGTTAATAATGAGTTTTTTCTGAATATCCCTAGAGTGATCCCGAGATATACTTAGATCGGACTCACCTGCTGACATATGTTGTAGCTCCATATTAAATATCCATCTCCCCATACTGACTAACAAAACTACTGGGACGTTCCACTGAGCCATGTCATGTCAAGGGGGGTACTAACCTATCTAACATAGGGTCAACAAGAAATATTTAGTTGACCATCTTGATGATGCCATGAAATACCATGATAATAACAATAATAATAACACATTAGAAGAAATGGTATAAAAACCACAATACATAGATTTCTCATACATGAGCCATTAGAGGGGATCCCATCCCAAGGACTAATGAAACCAATACCACAATGTTCCCATGCAGGACCCACTAGAAGGGAGAACCTCACAAAGTCTATCAGTTTCAAATTTTAATACAAGAATCTCAACACACAAGAAAATCGGCTTCTTTCATAATAACTATGAAATTCTAACTAGGACACACACTACCTGTGTTTTACACACTATTTTCCTAAACATCACAATGTTAAAATCAGTAATATACATCAATTCACATCAAAAACACTTTTTAGAGACAACCCAATGTGCCAACTGGGATTTTATATCATACAAGATTTAAAATTAAACTCCCAAAATATTTTAAGTGCCAATCCAAAAACACCTTTCTGAAACAAATTCTATGTACATTTACAAGATATTTTCACATAAATTCCAAAGTTAACATAAAACACCAATTTACATAAAATATTCTAAATGGGTCTTTATACATCGAATATAAAATCTTTCCACTCCATGTGAGAAACATGGAACAACATGAGAAATACTGAAAAATCCATTGTATAATATAATGGACTAAACAAATTACAATATTCAAAATGCTCCAAACATCTGAGAACACATTTGAAACCACTTTCAATGTCACAAGGAGAACCATCACAATATTTAGAAACTAAAGAAACATTTTTAGAAAAAACAAGATCACTCTTATATGTCATTGTCATTTGAATACCCATCCATGTGTGTATCTTGTGCACCCATTGATGTGTCAACATTCAATGGAACACTTATTGTGTCAATTAAATCATCTAAAATAATTTTCAAGAAATGAAAATTTCCCTGAATCCAACACAATAAATAACACAATTACATCATTAATATAATCATTTAAAAACTTGGAGAATCATTAAAATGAATTTTACAAAAAACACGATACTATAAAAGGGATTTAAAACTATATATCATACCCAATTTATAATTTTAACCAATAATTCAAAATATAATAACGTCCAAAAAAACCAAAAGATTTCATATTCACATTAAAAAAACCAAATTGGCAATTTAAAAAACATATTGATTGCATAAATAAAATCATATGTAATTAAACCCTTTTGAAACCATTTCTAACCAAACTCAGGACCATGAAAACAAAAAAAAATATACTAACACATATCAACCAAGGGAAACACATTTATAAATTATATAGGAATTTAAATCAAAAAATGGAAGGTGTTGGAATGTAAATAGATGAAAACACCTACCTCAACGATGTGAAAACACAACCAACCTTTGGAAAAGGAAGATCTAAGCATGAGAGATATTCCACACACCCTAGGATGAAATATAATGACACAAACATCACCCCTTGCATCTTGGGTTTTTCTAAGAGAAAACCATCTCTAATTAAGACCCTGAAACCAAGAGAGAAGTAAGCGAGGAGTGAAAAATCAAACAAAAATTATAATAAGTCACCATAGGAACCCTGATAATGAATCCATATAGTTTGTGGAGTAAGGGAGGAGGGTCTCATGGAGCCCTATGGTAATACGATGTTGGACGAGGTCCATAAAAAATATAGGTATTAAATAAGAGAGGAAAATATTAGAATTTCACATTTTAAAGATTTGGGTAAGTCGAACTATTTGGCCGTGTGGTATGGTAGCACTGTTTGAAAAACCATAGCCAACTATGCACACCCTACTGAAGAAGTGGGTCACCCAAAATGGGTTGGCAGTATAATTACCCAAAACATGCTCGAGTAGGAAATTTACCACTTCCAGATTCTAGAACCCAACTATATATATGCCACAAGTTTTTGAAAACCATGCACATTCACATGTCGTGCACCAAGACCCTGACCCCAAACTCAAACAACAAATATTCCTAGTCTTATCCAAATAGCGTCCTCTAATCATGTGGTAATAGTACAACCCTTATTGTCAAGTCTAGAAACATCAATATCTCAATCAAAACAAAAAATTTCAATTCAGGACTCAACCCGATCCTCAACCAAAGGACCTGATGTAAATAAAAGAATAAAAGAATAAATTTATAATGTTAGGGTGTGAAAATAATATCCACAAAAAAATTTCTTCCCCCAAAAAGTCACCCTACCAAAATAAAAACAAGACATGATTCCCTGCCCAATAAAAATCAAAAGAAACCTCAAACCATGGGGGGAGATCTCACATCATGAGTCACACCCAACCATTTCTAGAAGAAACAATGACATGAGGAGAAAAGGGAGAACATGATAGGATTCCCCCCACCATAAGACTTTAACTAATACCAAAAATATTAACACCCAAATATGGATAATGTCACATGGAAAACCCACAACAAGGAAAATGTGAACTCCTAACCTGATCTAAAACCCCTTTGGACAATGAGTAACCCATAAATAATATCAAATCCAAATAGAAAACAAACCATTAATTGATAAACTACCAATAATAGCTAAACAACACCACCACCATAAATAAAAACATCCAACAAAAACAAAACCCCTAATGAAATGTGCAAACCCATGAAAAGAACTTGAACCGAATAAAAAATTAAAAAAGAGGATATAATCATCAATTCCATAAGATTTAATCATATTCTAAATGATTACAACTAAAATCCAAACTGACCTGCACAAGGGCTAAGCACATACACGTGAGTACAAAAAATTTAAGACCCACATTTAGATAAATGTTACTACTCATATTATGTAAGGATATGTCCACCACATGTACAATGGAATGATGAATTTACATCACCATCAAAAATAAAAAAAGAAGGCTTAAAAAATATACACCCAACACTTGAGACAAGAACTGTTCCATGGTTCCCCACGCACCTGGAAATTCTTGACTATGCAGAATATTCTTTTCGAGTCACGTGGATGGATCCTTGATGACTGAATCATCCACTTCAATATATTTAGATGATAATATCCTCCCATTAAGACTTATTTATTGCGTAACACTTCCTATAAAACATCTCTATATGACCCAAAATGACGAAAAAGTTGGAAAGTATTTTAAGGATCGCAACAAGATGTATTTTAATGTTTGAAATGAGCATAATGAAAGTGCATGAGTGAAAAGTATGACAAATGAGAATCTTGAACCAAAGATGGAAACTCCTCCTGAATAGGTTCTTCTAACATGTAATTCATTCAATGTGGGGAACAATTAGGGGTGATGAGAAAAAATAGTTCATCAACCACCACCGACTGCACCCCATGAACTGTCTCAGCTAAAAATCATTCATCTAACAACCTCTAGAACTGATCTTCACTTAATGATAGAACTCAATACATGATCTCTGAATGAAGACCCCAAAGAAAGGGAGTAACCATCAATATATCCTATGATACTATCTTCAGAAATAAATAAACCATCTCATTTAAATGCTCAATATAGGCCTTCACTAATCAATTACCTTACTGTATACTCAAGATCTCTTCCACCATTCACGACCTCACCTCCACAGGTATAAACCTTGAGAAAAAGGTGGCCTTAAACACTTCCCTTGTTATCCAAACCTTTACTCATAACAAGAAAATCACCTTCCACTGGTCAAATGATGGACCTTCAATCAAATCCAAAACAACATGGGTTCTTATGGAATCATGAGTTTCTAATGATCTAAAACCACTTTATACCTTCTCAATCCATTCCATTGGCTCTATCAAATCTCAATAACCATGTAAGATATGAAACAACTGAAAAGAACCAGAAACTGGGAAATGCCAACTAGAAACTTTCTAGAAAATTTAGGGGTCATATTCAGGAAAAATAACCAGAGTAAATATCAACCCAAAAAATGACCAAAATGAATATCTCAATGCAACACAATAGTCTTAATAAGAAAAAACTGCAAACAGAACAAGAAATATTTTCTAAAAAAACCATTTTTCACTTATGTTTTAAAATCTTCCTTCTTCCAAGGAAAACTTTCTATGTAAAAATACATCATTTTTAATCAAAACACAATTCCCAAAGAAATAATAGTTTTAAAAAACGTTTTTTCCTTTCAATAATCATCTTTGAAACCAAGAAAATTCTTTAATTTCAAATACTCACCTATGGAATCCTATGAACCCACACACAGGTTTTCATTACACCTCTATTGACATCATCCTTGAACATGTTCCAAAATGCACTTTCCATACATTATCACACATATGTGAAAATCCATAAAAACACCAAGGATCACACATACCACATTATCATAAAATCTGATCATTCTCTAAATTTTTATTCCAAAGCACTGTCTTTAAAAAACCATTCTTACCAATTCTAAAATCACTGGAAATAAAAAATTTATACATCAAAAATCATTTTAACTCACACCAACTGAAACAAAATTAAATCTAATTTCACCCTACCAAAATCTAGCTAAGGCATAAATCGTACTAAACAACTAGAATGAGAAACAAGTTGTCATACATAACTTTATGACATGGTTAGTTCTCTATGAACCAAGTGAACATAAATAACTAAAAGGGAATTGAACCTTGGAATTATAATCCAACTGAGACACTACTCCTTGTAATATCAAAACATGACACCATCTCACCTCAATTGTCATTCATTATCCAAAAAAAACCAAAAGAAGACAAATATTCAAACCTAGAATACCCTTAGAAACTCGAGGACTATAACAAGAAAGCGTTCATGACAACCTTAATATACCTACATCCTGAGTCCCAATAATCATAATCTCCAATATACCTGATATGCCAAATATCAATAGCCTCCTATGATCCCATTTTTTTTAACCAAGCATATATTCCATCCAACCCAATATCCATCCCGGTCGGAGACAAGGCCTGAAAGGCATTCTCGATCTCCAAAGCCTGGAAACTAGTGTCGGGTGTCAATGTAATCATGATGGGATTGATTTCTCCCAAACAAACCAGGATCAAATAATGAATCTCAACATGCAGAAGAACCAAAATTAACTAAATCTCAAATAAATATACTAAACCGATCCAGATACAATAACTAAAAGGTGAAACAAAAAATGAATACCAATTGAGACCATACTACACTACATAATCTCCAGGTGACCTCTTTGTCACCACAAACCACAAGAACAACCTATTCCAAAAAAGATAACACAAGCCATAAACCTGAATCTACAAAATAACATAGGTTTACCAAAGCTAAGTGTCACAATTAGGGACTGAGCATAAATAGATCAGTAGGTAATAACCATAGAATCCTAGAATTTCATTTCCTCAAGGATTCCATAAAAAATATTTTGAAAACATATTCCAAAATCATTTTTTTAATAATTTAAATAAAATAATGAAATCATTCCAAATGTTCACTTTTTGAAACAACACACACAACTTTTTTTAAGAAGGTTCACCTTCACAAACCTTTTTAATTCCAAACACCGAGTACAAATCCATACCATGTAATCAAAGAGGGTTAAGAAGAAATTTATAGAAACAGAACCCAACATGAATAAAATAACATGGCTAAGATCCAAACAATAAGTAGTAATGAATTGAACATATAAATGATGATTCATGAGAATTTATAAAAAATTCCTAGAGCGATCCATGGGTGTACTCAGATTAGACTCGCCCGTCAACATATGGTGTAACTCCATGTTCAATAACCAACTTCCCATTCTATCCAACCAAACTAGTGGAACATCCCACCTAGACCTATCAAAATCAAGGGGGTACTAACCAATCTAACTCAGTGTCAAAAATAAACCTTCATTCAAATATCTAGATGATTCCTATAAATAACATTTTAATTAAAATAACAATGACACCTGTTAGGAAATGATATAATGACTAAAATACGTAGCATTCTTGTACATGAGCCAATAGAGGGGATCCCATCCCAAGGTCTAATAGACTCAATACCATAGTTTTCCCACACACGAGCCACTACAGGGTAATACCTACAAAAGTTTTAGTATCTAAAAATAAAAGAAAAACATCTCACACAAAATAAAATAAACATATTGCACAATCATTAATAAACGTAAATAGGGCCTTACCCTATTCAGGTTTTCAAACCATTTTCCAAAAAATCACAATCTGTAAATCAAGAATTTACATAACCTCATATAAAAACAAATTTTTAGAGACAACACAAAGTGTCAACCGATATTTCACATCATAGGAGTTTTATGAGAAAAATATATAAATATTTTAGGTCCAATCAGGGAATAAATTTTAGAAACCGATTCCAAATACATTTACAAGCCACTTCCACACAAATACCAAACTCAACATAAAAAACCACCTTACATACATAATGCTAAACATTACATTATAATTAAAATCAAACTCCTTCCAAGACAATTGAAAAGGATGGAACAACAAAAGAAGTTCTAAACATGGATTTATAAAATTTTATTGACTGACCACATTAAAAAATTTCAAGCAGGCCATGCATTTGAGAAACAATTTGAAACTGATTTCAAAGTCAAAAGAAAAACCATCAATCCTTTTATAATCCAAGGATACATTTTGAGAAAAAGGGAGCATACATATGTTTTATCTTTATTTGAATTCCCATTCACATGTTCACCCCATGAACCCCTGGATATGACAACATCAGATGAAATAATTCATGTATACATGAGATAATCCAAAAAACTTTTTCAAGAAACACCACTTAACCTTAATGTAACATAAAATGTCCCATAATTAAAGCATCACCAAGAAGCATTTACAAATTTGGATAATCTCACTAAAACATTTTACCAATGATCATGATACTAAAAATAGGCTTCCAAAATACCCATCATGCCCAATTTATAATACAAAAAGCTATAAATATATAATAATGTCCCAATAACACCACATTTTTACAAATTCACTTAAAAACAAAAAAATAATTTTAACAAACACCTTCTGTGAATGTAAATAAAATAATAGATAAATATTCACTTTGAAAACCATTTCACTCAAAATTTACAACCATTAAAACACCAAATAAATTTATACAAACATATCTTATGCAAGATAAACACATTTATAAACTATTTAGAAATTATTAAGTATCAAATGGAATATTTCATATTCGAAATGGATGGAATCACCTATCTAAATGATGTGAAAACACAACCAATCCATGGGATGAGGAAGATAAAAGACCAAGACATAATTTACACAAAATAGGGTCAAAAAAATGACCCAAAAAGCATCCCCTTACTCAAGGATTTGACCAAGATAGAGGCATCATTGTGAAACACTAAGAAACTAAGAGAGGAGGAATGAAAGAGGGTAAATACACCAATAATCACAATATCTCACCTTAAGAACCTTCAAAAAGCATCCACGAAGATTCGGGAGCAAGAGATGAGGGTCTCCTTATTCCCCCTAGTGTTCCTAGGTTATAGGAGGGGAAGAAAACCAAAAATAGAGTTAAAATAATGGATATACAGGATTAGGATTTTACATTTTTTGAAGATCTAGGTATCTTCCACGATTTGGCCACACAGATTGAAAATATGGGTGCCAAATATGCGCACTCTACTAGTATAGAGGGGAACCCCACATCGTCTTTCCTCATGGTTTCCCAAACCATGATCTAACCACGAAATACAACACTGATTGAATCTATAAGAATACCACATACTTGTAGCTCATTTTCCATAACCGTGCACATGCCATGCACCAAGCCCAGGGCACCAAAATCATTCCACAAGGTTTCCAAAGTGAAGCTGAACAATTTACCATAATTTTTAACTAGCCATGTTCCACTTTATGTAACCATGAAATATACCAATACTTGATTATAATATCAAACTAAATAATTTCTCCATGGTTTACATAACTTTGGAAAATATATGTGCCAATCCCATGACCCCAAATTTAGGCCCCATGGTTTCCTAGGTGAATATGAATAGTTTCTCTTAATTGGTCTCTAACTATGTCCCCTTAATGGGAAGCCCACAATGTCATTTTTTCATTAAAAACTCCAAAATTCAAATAATTACTCAACTCAAAAATCATCCAGAAGTCCAAAAAACAAGATAATAATTGAATAAAGAATTTATGAGGCCAGGGAAAGATAAAAACATTAGAAAATAAATGGATTTGGAAAAAATGTTAAACTATCAAATTGATAGATAACATGTATACAATAATGTTCATGACCAAAAATCCATACACCAGATTTATGAAAAATGTCAATGATATAAAAAATAATGAATATAATAGGAATTTTTTTTTGTTCCAAGACCCTTTTCCTATAGTTGATAAATTATTTTACACTCTATGAATATAAGTAAATAAACATTTCTATAAAAATATAATTTTCCTTTTATTATGCCTTAAATTATTTATACTTAATCTCATAGCACAAGATTGTTCATATAGTAATAAATTAATCTCTAAAATACCATTCAAAGATCAACTTAAACCATTTAAGAAAGAGTCAACTTTTCTAAATAATTATAACCATATACATTTCAAAATAAGGTCCTTGAATTTTCAAAAATAACTTATTATTAATCCAAAAAATAATAATTGTAACTCTAATAATATAATACCATTCATGTGAACAATCTCATCATGTATTCTCTTGAAACATGGTAAAATTTTGATTTACCATAAAACCTTTTTTGAAACTTGCATAATTCTAATTACTTAATCATGACACATGTTATTTGATATATTTATTAAATCCAATAGTGTTGTAAATTACATCAATGATATACCAAACCAATTTTTCAAAAAACCATTAATTATTTCCAAGGTATTCTCTATAAGCCAATTTTACTTATCCAAATAAATCATCTGTTTATTCCAAATCCATTATCTCAGTTTCAAGAACATATTTTTGGTCATATTTCCCTTAACCATGTGTTTTTAAAAACGTGAATCTTAAAAAAAATAATTTTTTGGTGCCATTTAACATACGATCTCAAATACACAAAAAAAGTACTACAGTATAATCATCATATATTCTATAATTTTTAAAACCATCTCATCAGTGATAAAATACCCAATTGAAGCAATTATTAAATCCAAAAACATGAATATTAATCATTATTTTTCTTCTATGGTAGTATAAAAATATTGACCATGATCCATTAGCCACATTTGGGGTATATTCTTTTTGGATTGAGACATTGAATTTTTTAGTGTTCCATCTCTTTACAGTTGAATCATTTTACATTGGAAACCATTTCATGTACTTGAAAGCACAAGCACGATGGCCTTTCTCTCCACACCTGATGAAAAAATCCATTCCTTTTAAGAAAGGACTAGGGAGAAAATTTCCACTATTATTAATTATGGGAAAAATAGTTCTTTTTTATTCTTCCCATTATCCCAAATTTTCCTAGTTATCCTCATGTTATCATTTTTCCCTATGAAGCTTTAGAACTTTGAGAATTATTTCTCTATCTTGTTACCAAATGAAACTATGTCTTTATATGATGATAATGTTTGGGAGACTAGTTACCTTCAAAAGATCAGTTTAAGACATTAAATTAAATGATAATTATTACTCTTTGGTTCATGTTCATTGGTGAGTTTCACATTCCATTATATAAGAACCATTTCTAAATTACAACACACATTTCTTTATATCATATTCTTGAGAAACATAATGTATAATCCCAAAACTAGAAAAATAGTTATCATAAAACTGAATAATTTATGTGTATCTAATATCCTAAAAATATAAATGGTTTCATTAGGTTGTTATTCTATAGTTATAATAAATTTATATCATTGCTTTATGTTTCATAATCGTTATTTTATAAATCAGGTTCCAAGGTGTCTACTGAACTTCATTTGATATAAACTATAACGCCGTAACCCCCGAATCCCAAAGATAGGGAATTATATTAATATATTGGTATGATTATGAGGAATAAAATCCTCAAGGAATGATTAGTTCTGTAGTTTTATAAAAATAGATAACAAACCTGAAACCCATTTTACATTGGGGATAGAAAATATTTCATAACAAAAGTAAAATATCTTCATTCTTGAAACGAATTGAAATTATTCCTCCTCATATCTTGGGGAATGAAACATAATAATGGTGAGATATAAATATCTATAAGGGTGTGTATAGTGAATGTAATAATGACTAAATAACAATAATCAATATGTAAAGGAAAATAATTTAACCCCTTTCTATATAAACAACTAGATAAGGAATAACCCATATAGAATGGTAGATAACTACAACACAAGTCATTTAATCAATAAATTGAGAATGAAATTCATCCATATAATTTTTCATAGTGAAAATAATTTCAATAATAATAATTCAAATGAATTAAATTATTTATTATAGGATTTCATGTATCTAGAACATGAACCACAAACACTAAGACCTTTCAAAAGACAGTTTAAATATATTGGTAGAAACTAATATATTCTACTTGCAAAAAAACTTGATGGGTTTTTAACCATCTTATTTCATATCACAATACTACGAAATAATTAGGGATATTTCATTAACAAGTCCCTAACATGTAGGTATTTCATTAATCAGTCACCAACCAGTGTCTTTCATGTGAAAATATTTCCTCATATATTGAATAATTGATTTAATTAATAAAAAATACACATTTTAATAAACATACATATTGAATAAGTAATATAGATAAATGAATAGATCCTTAGTATATGATAATTAACAACAATGTCTGTTTATGTTGACCAATGGAAATACCATTCAAAAATCATTATAACATTTTTGAGGAAAATAATTTTTAGACATATTAAGGTGCCCCATACCAAATTCAAATATTTGAATGATAATCCCCAGGATGGAATAACATTAAATGAAACATATGATATCATGATAATATGTATATTAATTGTATAAAATTAAAAATGGATGTATATACACCATAATAAATAAACTATGTGTAACACATTACAATATTGATCAATGGAATGAAATTGAGATGAAACCCCTAACCTTGAGTCAGACATGTGACATGTTTCTTTATATTACCAAATAAAAAATAACCTAAATTATTAAATTTATAACATTTTCAAGTTTATTATTTCATTTTTATTATTATAATTATGTATACCACTGCTTAAATAATTAGGTGTACATCAGTTGTTTTCACCGAATATCGTTCATGTGTTAAAAAGGACTTTGGTATGAACACAATAGTCAAAGAGTTCATTATATAATGAATAAAAAATCAACAATGAAATAATTATCATATTTAAGCGTAAATAATAATTTTTAAACAATTCATGATATATGGTCATGAAAAGTCGACTAATATTAAAATCATGGAGATGTTAGGGCATCCATATGCAAGAGTAATGTTCCAATTTTTCATTGATCATTATGGAAAGAAGGTAAGTAAAATTATCTATTTAAATAATGATAATTATATAATAAATACCATATTATTTATCATATATAATTATATATATAATTATTTTGATGTAAAAGGAATCAAATAGTGTCGAGGAGGCGGTATTCCACATGGCCATGAACGACGTTATCACTTATTTAGTGTGTGTAATGTGTAATAATGAAAAATATATATTATATTTTGTTAAATTTAATTATAATATGAATATCACATATATGTCATTTATGTCAAATATTTTTAATTAAAACAGTTCTTACTACATTCCATGTAATTTGTAAATGTATCACATCGCTTTGAGGAGGTGGTAGTCCACACATTCACAAATGAAGTTATCGTATTTACACCAAATGGATCACATAATGGTATGTGTAATATAAAAATTACAGAATCCTATTGCCATTAAATATATCATCTATATAATATTGAAATTATTTTTCCATCATAATTCACAACCATGTACAGTGGTAAAGGGAAAATTAATTTCATCTTTTCTAGAGGCGGTAGCTCGCCGCACAGGTACAATAAGTTTGTTACCCATTTGATTGATGTATGTGTAGGTTTGGGTTGAAACCACAAAATAAAAAATTTATTATATTTAGGATACTTATGTCATTATATAATCATTTAATAATAATAATATAATTATTGGAGTAAGAAATTAATAATAAATTCACGTTGAATAATGTTACATATGTTCTAGTTAGCTCCTTTTGGTTTGCATAAAAGGGCTTCATTGGTTAGATTTATGACCAAAGTAGGACTCCAGGTTGATGGGATGGATTTTGGGATATTATTTTGGAATATTTGTAATGATCTAAAGTGGAATTATTCGTATGTGAAAGGTGAATAGTGAATTAATTTTTATAGTGGAGGAGTGACATTCTTATAAATGTCAAAAGGTATACACTATTGGGAGGTGGACCTTACCTCATATGATTAGAATATATAAATATAATGGAAAAAATTGAAATTATGGGTGACCCAAATCTCCAAAACACAAAAAAGTTCATTTTTCTAATTTTTTCTTAGTCATTTAGTTTTATTATATTTTTTATTTTGGTTTTTCATTTAGGTGACTAGTTTTATAACCTCTATATATCCACCATTAAGTCTAAATTTTTGTGACAATTAATATAAATTTTATACCCAAAAAATTATTAATTTCATATAAAACATGAAAAATTAAAAATCTCATATGTGTTGGATATTAATTTTAAAACAAGTCCATTTAACGCTCCAAAAAACTACAATAACCGGGACTATACTAACGTTGTTTTTTATTATCCCTGGATAAATATGTTAATTATAAATTTGAAATTGGTCTATGAATGGAGAATATTTTATATTTATTATCATTTAAAGTTAACTGGTAATAATTTATTTTTGATTTATTTTAAATCCTTTAATAAAATATCATTTTTTATAATGTAACATTAATGTCAATTTTGACATTATTTGTTTATTTTAATTTAAATTAACAAATTTTTATTGGAATTCCATTATATTAAGTTGAAATATACATTACATGATATAATATTAATTAAAATATTTTATCAAAGTAATTACTTAAAATTAGTTTACTTTTATTTGTTTAATATAATTTATCTTATTTAATTATTGAAAAAATAATACATGAATTTGAATTTGTTAGGTATTTAATATAATAATATCTTATCTATAAGTTAAATTTAAATTAGCAGGATAAAAGGAACTCATTTAACTTTAAAAAAAATTATAACTAAAACTATTTATGTTCTTCAATACTATAAATTTATATACATGTTAATGGTAAAAAAAGTTTTTTTTGTATTTTTCTTTAATTAAATTTTTATATAGGTTACTTTCATGTAATAATATCCAAATTACACCTAAAATTAGAACCAAGAGGTGTAATGGTTTCACCATTAGCATCCAATGGACTTTGAACAATTATATTGGTCATTTTGACCTTAAATTTAATTTTTAGTCCCTTATTATGTTTAATTTTACCATAATCACTGTAATTAATTTTAGTTACTCTCAATATTTGTTTGGTAAAAAAATAATTTTACCCAATTATAATAAAAACATTATAATTATTACAAACCTTGTATTATTTTTTTTGTAAATTTAGTTCACATAAGTGGTAAAATTATGTTTAAAGCTAATCCCACGAGCGTGGTGAGAAAGCAGGGTTCTAATGTGAAATTATTTAAAAGTTCATTAAGAATTGATATGTAAATTAAAAATAAAATTGATTATAATGACCAAAATTATATTAATAGATATATAATTTATCCATGGTTACTTCAATAAAAATAAAGTATAATTTTTCATTAATAATTATTAAAAAAAGGAATTTTTTAACTAAAAAGCAGTATTTTTCAGTATTCATCAAAACACGAAACCTCTCAAAAAATACCAATAATTATCTATAAATAATTTAAAAATTTAAAATTAAAAAAATGTATTTTAATTTTACAAATAGAAATTATAAAAGTTTCAAATTTATGTTTGAAAATATGTGTTCCATTAGATAACTGTAAAACTAGGCCTTGTTTGTCATAGATGCTAACTCAATGTTGTTTGTAGTGTAAGCATAACATGGTGTTGCACATAAATAAATCTAGAATAAAATTCAATTTTACTCTATACAAAAAATTTTATATTGTCTTGGGGTTTTACATGAAACCTATTATCCCTTTGAGTCATCTTAACTTCTCTACTCTTTGAAATACAAAAGATAATTAAATGTCATTTTTCTATTACCACCTGATGAATAATAAATATCAATGAAATCAAATATTTATTAATACTTCTTAGATTAATATATAATTTTTATAAGAATATTTATTTATTGAACTATTTATGACACAATACATCATATAAAAACATGTAATTCTGGGATCAAACATCATTTTTAGACTCCTCTTTATTTATCCTTTAATCTTCATTTATATTAGGAAATTTTAGAGTAAAATGTAAAATATCACTACAACTAAAATATTTTAAAGACAAATTAAAATTCAAATGAACTTTTCATTTCCAAAAACCTTTTTATATTATTGAAATGACCTTTTGATGGTTTATATAAAAATCTCCATCGAAGATTGAACTTCCAACTATATCTTAATCTACATAAAATTCCATTAATTTTATTGAATACATTTATTTATTATAAATTTTTTCAAATACATACTTATTAGTTGAACAAAGTTTCTTTTGGATTAATTTATTTCCCATATCTTATGAAATTAATATGTTGTGAAGGTTATTAAAAGGATGTTTTTCATTATAAAAATTTTTGAGTTTAGAAATTATCACAATATATATCCAATTGGATATGAAGTATTTTCTTAACTACCATTTAATCCTTAAGAGTCTCACCAAATATTATAGTTACTCTAACATATCATTGAACCTCATAAATAATTAATCAATTAAATCACATTTTTGTATAAGGATATCCTTATTCTTTAGTTGAAAAATATACAATTTATCCCTTTTGAAATTTACTTTTCCTTCATATATAAATTTTATATTTTCATAAATGGATTTTGTAGTATTAATCCTTATAACATTTAGAAATTAATTACATTAATGTGAGGATATAATTTTTTTCATTTCACACCCATAAATATAAAATTTAATCCAAGTATCTCATGATAAATTGTCTCATTGTGAAACAAGAGTAAATCCATTTTTCGTAATATCTAAAACCTCCAAACCCAATGAAAAAAGTTAGATAGCATCATTTAATTCCTTTTATTTTAATTTATCTTATTTAATGATGGAAAAACCTTTTTGACACTTAATTAATACTATTAATGATAGATATAAAAATATAGAACCTAACACCAACTCCACTGACCACCATAAAAATATCTGTCCACTTGTTAAGTTCCAAAAGAGATAGAACTAATAAAATATATATAGAGTTGAAAATAAAATAAGTAGTTAACATTAAATTTTATATCTTTATAGAAAACTCTATTGCACTAATAAAAATTAATTAACCAAAACACATCCTAGATTCAATATGTTTTATAGGGGATGATGAATCAGTAAGGGGTTTTTAATTTTACGTTTTATGATTTATTTTGAAATCATCCATAATCGCATATATGAATGATAGACCTCAATACTTAGCTATCACAAATTGAGGGAATTAATAAACAAAGACACTAAAAGTACAGTATTCACCTTTGAAAATGATATTGTTAATCTTTAGTATGATCTAAACCCATATGATATCATAAAATCAATTAGTATCAGTATCATATATATAATGAGAATGAAATACCTTTTGTTGAGGATATAAGAATAAAAAACACTAATATATATTGACAAATCAACAGAAAAACTCAATGTTGTCTTATATTTCTATGGAAGTCATTATCCTTCTTTCATGATGATTACCTTTATATAATATTATAATTCTCCCACAAACCTCCTCGATTTCAAAACATGTCTAACTTCATTTTAAAATCATAAAAACTTGTTAATGTTTTAATAAGAAAATAGGAAGATAAATTGTGTTAACTTCTTCTTATACTACTTGTACAATTTCAAGCCTTTTTTTTGTCATTTTTCATGTTTAGTTTGTGACCCATAATCTATAACACCCCAAAAATTTATGATATATTTCCATTTAGATAAATTTAACCTCTTTAATAGTTTTTTGATACAGAAAACCCTAATACTCAATAATAGTAATTAGAAATTATATATTCATAAAATTACAATATATTTATCATTTTAATATATCATGGAAAAATACCACTATGATAGGGTGAATACTGATTTAAAACTTTTTCAATATAATCCTAGAATGAATTTTTCAAATTTTCCCTTAGAAACGTGAGATTATGTATAATTACAGATTCAATATATAACAATTAATTATTTTATTTATATCAATGTTTAATAATATAAATAATTAATAATTTATTAAATATAAATTTATATAAATAAATTGAATAATATTTAGTGATAAAAATAAATATGTTTTAGAAAAATATTTATTTTTAAGGAAATCGTTTTTGATTAAAAATGAATATAATCATACCATTTTACTTAATTAAAAATAATTTTTAATGTGGAATTATTGTAATGATATTAATATACAATATATTTATCTATATGAACTTAAATTTATCAAATTATGAATAATAGTCATATATTCAATATAATATCATCTTATTCCTGAAAAATGAATTTCCGGATAAACAATTTTTTGACATGTTTTGAGAGGTTATTTTAATTTAAAAATTTCAACATCTATGTGTATAATTTGATAAAAATAATTATTCATTTATAATTATATTAATTAATTTTATTTAATATGGTCAAAATAATTTTTATTCATATTGATGAGTAAAATTAGTAATAAATTAAAAAAACACGGTTAAGGTTACAAAGATGTTTTGTGATTTACATGTGTTGGAATTAAATTAAAATTTCCAAAAACAATAAATTTTTATTTTATAAATTATTTTTAATATCTATAATCACTATTTCATAATTATGTAATATCTATAATTTGATTTTAGGTTTAATAGATAAATTACTTAGGATAAAAAACTACTTTACGCAATGAAAACTAAAATTGTAAAATTAATTAAACTTAGTGGATAAGGGAAGAACACGCTTAAAAGATGATTATTTTTAAATATTGGTGGTTTTTATTTTCTATAAACTCAATCCACTCAATATTTATAAATTTTAGAGGCACTTTTTTGATAGTTACTGTTGACGCTCCTTTCTTCACAGAATCTAAAGATCGGAAAAGGGGAATATCTGAGCACAAAGTGATTCATCCTTTGAAGAAAACATCAAAAATCGACAAAGGGATGAACAAAGGATCAAAAGCAACTGCATCGTGCAATTTATATCACTGTCGCGCAAGTCCACTTGCGCGACCTAAGTGATAACCACCTGGTAACAGCCTAGGGTCTTCTCCTACCTATAAATAGACACTGTGGCCCCCCCATTCGAGAGGATCTTTTTCCAGAAACTCCGATTGATGCTCCCGATGCCCAAGTCTCTTCTCAAAGCTTCCAGAACATTTATAAGGTAATTTTTTTACCTAGAACGGAGGATCTAAAGATAAGGATGAAGGACTAAGTGTTGAAACTCATCAACACTTGCGCGCCTGAGTGGCCAGCCCTTAAGGGAACTGGTCACACTTGCGCGCCGCCTTATTACTTCAATAGAACTTGCGCGTCCCTTTTCTGGAAGAACCTAAAGGGGATTCTAAAGGCTTTAAAAAAGAGTCGCTCAAGTATTTTAATGCTGGTTGAAAATCGCGCAAGTACCCCACATGTCGCGCGAGTATACTTGTGCGACCAATACTTGCGCTCCCATGCAATACTTGCGCGCCTTTCAAGACTTGCACGCGCCTACCTTTTTGGGTGCCCATCTTGCCCATTTTACCCCTCTTAAGCCATTTCACCTTTCCTATTCAAGATTCAGTCTTCAAGATACTCTTCAAAGCCATTTATGGCATGATTTCTTGATTTGACTTCCTTATTTGAATGGAATTCTGTGGAATATCTCTCAAAACATAGTGATTTATACATCTTTATGTCACCAAATATTGAGAGTTCATTCATTTCAACCTCATCCTTTAAGATGAGAGAATCCTTAACCTGGGTCTCATTTTCAGGAATAATCCCCTGTTATAAGTCCTTTAATCTGGGCATCTTCCTCAGGAGTAAGCCCCAAATTCTTAATGTTCCCAAACATGGGCATCCTCCACAGGAGTAAGCCCCAAACCTTAATTCCTTAACTTGGGCATCCTCCTCTGGAGTAATCCCCAATCACAATCCTTTAATATGGGCATCCTTCTTAGGAGTAATCCCTAAGTCCTCTAATTTTGTGCATCCTTCTTAGGAGTAAGCCCCGAGTCCCTTAATTTGGGCATCCTTATGAGGAGTAAGCCCCAAACCTTAATCCCTAACCTGGGTCTCCTTTTCAGGAATAAGACCCAGTCATAATCATGGGCTTTCTTTTCAAGAGTAAGCCCCAAGTCCCCTAACCTGGGCTTCCTTTTCAGGAATAAGTCCAAGTTATAATCTTGGGCTTCCTTTTCAGGAATAAGTCCCTGTTATAATCTTGGGCTTCCTTTTCAGGAGTAAGCCCCAAGTCCCTTAATTTATCTTAACCAGTCCTAAATTTCTTTTGATATGGGATTCCTTCTCAGGAGTAAAACCCAATTATCAATCCTCTCCTAATTTGGGTTTCCTTTTCAGGAATAAGTCCCAAGTTAGAGTATTCAAATCTCCATAAAGCACATATACCTTTATGGACCCTGTTCCTAGATTTTCTCCCTAAAAGTAAATCCTAAACCTTCATCTATCTGGGCAGTCATACATACATAAGCCCCAAACCATTTCTTATGATTGCATCTTTCATGGCATAATTGTCTAATTTTTACCAATACATCTTGTTTCTCATACCGAGCATGACTCACGTGAGCATAGAGTGTAAAAGTAATTATGACATCCTTCTTTGAGCCATCAATCATATACGTCATACTCCATTACTAGAACTACGTGGGTTCTGATTCCTTTTCCAAAACAAAGGATACGTAGGTAGCCCACTTATGGGTTCGATCCCAACTTTGAAATAATCTATGTCCTTTTGAATGACGATAAACTTCAAGTACCCCACTGAGTGGCTTTAAAACCAGCCTGGTAATCATAATGACCAAGAGACTTTTATAAATGTTTCGAAGGATACCATTGACCAAGAATCTCTAAATAGATACAGATGATTCTCTATTGATGAAGAACCTCGAATACATATAAAATATTCTCTAAATTTCTTACATATTTAATCATTGATTGTTAAAACTAAAGGAAAGCTCATTTTTATACTTGGTAATGTAATAAGGATTCACGAACATAACTTAAATCTATAAAGAGAGTCCCGGAGTAGACAATAATTCCCCTCAAAAAGGTGTGATGAGTCCGACCTCCCATCCTCTCGACCAATGCAAATTCGTAAGCCTCATCAGTCCACAAGCTAATGAGCGCCTACCTTTGGAAAGTAGGTCCAAACGGATGTGGAATCATTGGATGTTTCCGGTTCTACGAAAAACCCGCTAGAAACCGATCAGAACGTTTGAATCTCCCATCCAGGAGGTCATCCCCGAATTTCATGTGAAATAAAAATGGTGAACCCGACGTGAATCCTTAACCAAGTTAAAGTGATGTTCTTCATATTTGTTAGGCCCCTTGGGCGAACAAAGCAATCATTGACATGTTCTCATCCAAAACATGCAGTGGCCAGATTCATCTTGATTATGTCTGTTATATGGAACATGCACTCTTTTCTCAAGGTCTTCTACAAAATGGCTTTACTTAAATTCACCCCTGTGAATACTGCTGCTGTGAACACCTCTACTGTGAGGTCTGCTGTTGTGAAAACCAATGCTGCTACTCCTGCTAGAACGTCGTCCGCTCTGAGGATGACATCACCAACTCAGCGTCTTCAACGCTGGGTTTCTAATTCACTGGTTAAGGAGTACCGTCGCAACGGTACTATCCCATCTCTGGAGGCCGCTCGTCAAGCCCTCCATGTTAACAACTCTACCTGGTCGTCCGGACAACGGCAGCCAGCGATCAAGAAGCAGGCGGTGCTGACTACCGTCTCCAACCGTTTCGGGTCGTTATCCCCGGAACACAATTTCCATTCACTCCCTTACTCTGAGGAAGTGAATGAGCAGGTCCATCAAGGCCTTAATTCAAAAATACAGGAGTCCTTACCGAGGGCTCCCATCAACAATCGCCGCCAGACTCGTGCAGTAGTGCGCCCTCAACATGATGAGGGTACCGACTCCAGGCATTCATCTCAGGTTCCTCGAACCCGAGCAGGCAAGATGAACCGCCAGAGACGGAATCTGGTTAAGAATAGGAAGGTTATCATCCCTGCCATCTCCGGAGAAGTCCACCAACCTAACTTGGTGGCGAACAACGAGCAGTCATACACACCTGCCCGTTTTAATTCTGTTGTCCAGCAGACTCATCTGGCAGCATCAAGCCAATGCCGCCAGGCAATTCCGGCGGAGTACTATAGGTAGGAACATACACCAGCTTATACATCACCAGTTAGTCAGCAGGCTCATCTGACTACATATGATGGATCTCGTCAACTGCGTTTGGCGAAGTTTAATCATCAGGAACATACACCTGCTAATACTAATCAATCCTACCAAGAGTCTCGCTTAGTAGCGCACAGAGAAGTCAGTCGGAAAGCCCCGACGAAAAACAGGAGGCAGACTCAACTCTCTGCCTCCACACTTGAGTACTGTCAGGATTCACTGATAGGAAAAGGAGGACATGAGAAGGCACATACACCTACTCCAAGCCCGGAATGGACGTATATCCCCGTTCCTTCGGCTGAAGTCACCAAGCATATTTTGTCAATGGTGAAAGAGCAGAAGAAAATTCCTTCTCATATTCTGGATGCATGCCCGGATATCATAACAGCTTCAGCATCATCTCAGGGACAGACAAATAAATCTAACCCTAGCAGTGGAGTGACACATCAACTATTTACTCCGGAACAGACACACACATCTGTTCCAGTCCAAGAGGGTTATGGGGCATACTCCCCCATATCATACGGACAACCAAGTCAGGCACATACACCTGATTTGAGTGGAGATCGTCAGCCTAACCTGACTATCTTTCCTGATCAGGCACATACACCTGCTCAGAGAAACCACTTTCGTCAACAAGTGGTTTCCAAAGTGAGTAAGAAGGCATCTAAGAAAAAGATCCACCCAGCACAGTCAGGAGGTCAAAGGCCAATCTGCAACAAGGCCTTGCTCGATGCTGGAGTTCTTGAAGCCCTCAGACATTTATCTGTCGGAATTCAAGAATCTACTCCCTCAGTTCTCAATAACGGGAACATTAATTCTGAAGGTCTTCAACAAACACTTCCTCATGAAGGCTTGCTTCATGAAAATTCGGTCAATCTTGAAGTTTTTTCTTCATATGAGAGCCACAGGAACCCTCTGTGTGGTCAGAAGACCAAGGAGCAAGAGATCTCATCTTTTGCTGTAACCCATTATGGTGGTCCTCCCCATGATGATGAACTTCGCTGCGAAAGTCCTCTCCGCAGTAGTGATTCAAATTGCCTGGAAAATACTCCATTGGACAATATAGTGCCGAGAAAGCCCTCTTATCTTGAGGCACTTGCAAATGTGAAACCAGTCATGTCTGATTCATTATCACTAACAAGTGAAATACTTTCTCAATCAGAAGATAGCCCATGGTGTAGGTCATTCTCTGAACCACCACTAAGTCATGCATCTTCTAGTTTGATCAATGATCTCTCTACCAATCTTGTTGAATCCGATGAAGCAACAAGGAAACACCAACTCTGGTCAAAACAGGTAGAAGAATCTTCATTTAATGACAAAGAAGAAATAATGAACATGAGGAAAAAACTGTAAAAAGGTGAGGTACTAGTCATGTTTTGGCCTTTGGCTGACTCCCAGTACGACATTCCAAAGATGTTGACGGATGATGGAATCCATGATATTCGTCTCTACATATGGAAAACTCTTTTTCAATTGAAGAAGAAGGTATTATCTTATGATGAATATGAAAATCATCTTAAGATAATAGAAGGGCTACAACGTCAGATTGATTTGGAATCTCTATCAGTCTCTTGGTATCCGAAGGCTGAAAATAAACAGGGAACCCTTCAACGTTCATGCCTTGGCGCACTACGAAAATTGCGTCAGTTAATTTCCAATGCTCCATCTGGTGTTCATATCAGAGGATGGGGTGTTCACAGAGCACTACATTTCACAGTGCTTTCTAGTCAGCAAAGCCTGCCGAAAATGGTCTCATGCAATGTTATTGCCCATGGCCGGCCACAGTCAATGGGCTTTGTTCATAATCCAAAGCTTTCTCAAGAACATGCTTCAACTAGTTCCTCTCAAAATCAAGCATATAGGGAACAAGTTGTTTAATTGCTCCTACATCAAGTAGGCGAGAATATTGCACAAGCCTCTCGTATAGAGAAAACACGTCATCAAATGACAGAAGTTTCGGAAATCATCCAACGGTCTGTTGAACCAGGTGATAAAAGTGGATACAGGTTAATGCATCCAGCTAATTTCCGAACTAAGATTCGCAAGATCAAGAGAGATTTTAAGAAGATCTCAGATGTAGCATGTCAAGAGATACCCCAGCTTGTCAGACTGGGGACTTCTCTAAACCAACCCTCAGAGTCAACGAATGGGATTCGAGGAGTTGAGCGGAATAAGCAGGAACATTCCCAGTTCACAAGACTGGGGACTCTTTCAAATCATCAATCCCCTCCTCAGAGAATATCAGTCTTTTCTTGATTGGGGAAGAAGCCCAAAAAGGAATGAAGAGCCAAATTATCAGAAGATTCTCTCCAAATTATAGCTCATCAAGAAGTTCCTAAAAGATTGAATCAACAAAAGGCAATGTCTCATCAAAGACATGAAAGAAGACAATATCACAGAAATGTTGATAGAAGGGATGTGATGCATTATGCATCAATCAATGTCATCAATGCCGTTGTTTCTAATCCACCGGAGGAGACTCACTCAGGGGACTCAGATAAAGAGCATCCTGCTCAAGAAAATGTACGCACCAATACAAATGAAGAAGGTGTGCATACACGAAGTCAAAGGATTACTCAGAACCTAGGTAATCCACTTCCTTCTCTCCAAAAGGTATCCAAAAAAGCGAAGGGAAAGAATCAGGTTACATATCCTTCCTCTGAAGAAGGTCAATCTCTCTCATTAGAGCAAAGGTTTTCACAATAGGAGGAAGAAATAAAAGAATTAAGAAGGTTGAATGCAGAACTACTTCAGAGTAGTCTTATTCTTAAGAATGCTGAAGTCCGAGAGCCGAAAGAATTTTTGTAACTACTGAGATGGATCAGGAATATCCTCCTTTATCAGTACACCCTCAGAGGTCTAATCCTACGGGTCAAACGCAACAACGGTTGGAATCACTACCATCAGTTGCAGCACCAACCACCACGTCTGTCCAAGCTCCATTCATTGCACTTACCCAAAACCATGTTCAACCTGATGTTTCTCAAAAGTTAATAACTACTATTGAGTCATTAACAGCTCGGTTAGAAACTATGGAAGGGAAACGGGCGCAAATTCAACCAGAAAAGAAAGTTTACCCTGAATGGGTAGAATCAATTTCTCATCCATCCAGTTTTGGAAACCCTGTTTTCCCTACATTCAATGGATCAGGCGACCCTGAACAACAATTGACGCATTACGTGTCTTGTTGTGATCCTATGATGGGAACTCCAGAGCAGCAAGAAGCAGTGAAACTCAGATTCTTCGTGCGAACTTTGCAAGGACCAGCTTTTGTCTGCTATACAAGCTTGAAATCCCGGTCAATCATCGGATGGGAAGATCTTCGTCAAAAATTACTTCTTCAGTTCAGCTCAACTTTGCCAAAAACGACAGTTTTCAATCTTACAAACTGCAAGAAAAGTGAGAATGAAAGAGTTTCTGATTTCATTGCTCGCTGGAAGGGATTAACGTATTCCCTGAGTTTAGCACTCCCTCAGGAGGAACTGTTGCCAATCTGTGTGGCAAATTTGCGTGACAAATTACGCACGCCATTGATCCCTGTGAAATACACAGGAGGGTTTCGAGACCTTACATCAATCTCTCCGCAGATTGAAGATTCCCTTATACAGGATAAGGTTAAATCTCGTGTAATTCCATCAGCTCTAGGAAGAAGAATGGGTAAAGCAAAAACTGCTACAATTATGCTTAAACAAGTACCTGTACCTATTTCTAATTCAAAAACTTCATCTTCTTGAAGTACTCCACCTCTTGAACGCCAACAACAATGGCCGTTTCGTCCAAATGATCAAAAAGATCAACGACGAAAACAATTTGAGGATTTGAAGAGTAAAACATACTCTTTCCGAAGTGAGCAAGTTCCTGGTTACTTTATTTCAGCTCTGGAAAATAATTTGGTTCAATTACCATTGCCCAAGAGGCCAAACAAGGAAGGAGATGAAGACAGTCCCAATTATTTCCCCTTTTATCAAATGTTGGGGCATCCCATCCAGGAGTGTTTTGTCTTTAAAGACCTCCTGCAAAAGATGGTCGACTTGTGACAAGTCAAATTGAAGGGTTCTTCAGCTCATGTAGCGTGTGTTACCGCTACAGATCCAGAGGAAGGAGGCGAGTGGTAGGAATTCAAAAGCAAATCTGCGCAAAAATATGATGATTGGATGGTCAGAAAGACAATCAATCGGACCCATGCCATTTTGCAAACACAATTGAAGAAGCCAATTGTGTCTCCTACAAAATCTGCAGTGAAGCCTCCATCAAAAGACAAATCCTCAAAAGGGAAGCGCAATTCAAAAAAGAAAGAGGAATCAGAAGAAGATGAGTATGTGTCAAAGCCTAAATTTTCTTTGACTCTGGCAGATTTCATGCCATCTACTTCAAAGCCACGGGCACCGCCCCACCAAACGGCACAGCCTAAACAGGCTAACCAAGAAGAGTCTTTATCAGACGAAGAGTTAATCTTCGGTTCTGTTAATATGATTCAATTAACAGATCCGTATTCCAGTCGTAATTTTGAGGAGCCTGAATTCCCTGTATCAAATAAGGGAATCCGAGGATGTTCCAGAGGTTCAGGATACAGGGGAAGACGTGGATCTTTCCGAATCCACTACTCCAATTCTACCCCTGCTAGCACTGTGTATGCAGCAGAAACTCGTGGTAGATCCCTTCAGCGATCTCAAAAAGAACAAACAAGTTCTTCTGCCAATAGTCAACTCAATCTTGGAACAATTATTTTAGAAGACCGATTGAAAATTACATCTTCTTTATCTCAGCAGGTAAATGGATCTAATCGGTCTAATCTTCCAAAACCAAGGATTTTGCCAAAATTTATCCCAATTCAAGATGAATCAGCTTCCAAAGCATCTGCTTCCAAGGAGTTTGAAGCTGAAATTGATGCAGCTGAAGTCTATCACATAGAGAATAATCCTGCAGAATGCCATGCGGTGATATCTTTTACTGATAAATATGAAGATGATGTTGTGCATGGGCACATAAAACCTTTGTACTTATCTGGCAAAGTCAATGATGTAGATATCCGAAGAGCTTTCATTGACAATGGTTCAGGAGTCAACCTCATGCCCATTCATACACATCGTCGATTGGGCCTCACAGAATCTGATTTATCTCCTTCTACCATGATGTTACAAGGATATGATAAAAATGAACAAGAACCACTAGGAGAAGTTACACTCAGAACTCAGTTTGGATATCTTGTATCCAATTCGGATTTCATGATTGTTGATCAAGACTCATCTTTCAATGTCTTTCTTGGAAGACCCTGGCTACATCAGCATACAGCTATACCTTCATCATACCATAAATGTCTCAAATACTGTTTCAATGGTCAAGTTGGAACATTGTATGGTGATAAGACCCCATTCAAAACATGTGAGTCTCAATACATTGAGGCGGAATTTTATCACATGAAGGGAAGAGAAAAATCTACAATGAAGGAAGTTACCAAAGTTAATGCTCTATATGGTTTGGAGAAAATTCCAATAAATCCATTTCCACATGTGAGTACAGATTATGTGTTACCTATCAGTGAAATTGACAAAATAGGCCCAAATCAAAATACTCTTATGGAAAGATCCATAATGTCAATTACGACAATTGAGCCAGACAACATGGGAGAAATTGGTAACCTACCAAACAGTGACGAAAGCATAAGTGGTGACGTTTTCATTTCATCTGCTGAAGTCCAACAAGTCTATACATCGCCAATCTTGCCAGAAGAAGTTATAGCAACACCAGAGGTGAATAATGATTTTTTATTCTCAATGCATCATCTCCTCTTTATTTCCCAAAGAAGGCCCTTTATTATCAATAGGGTCGGAAATGGAAGCTTCTTCTTCAAAATGTGAAAATTTTGACATCTCTTATGATCATGAGAATTTCATTTTGTCATCTACTATGCAAGTAGAAATGGAATAAATAGCATGTAATGAAGAGGTAGAGGAAGATATTAGAGATGCTCCTCCAGCATTTGAAGAGGGTATCTCTACCACTGTAGATGAACTCAGAGAAGTAAATCTGGGTACAAAGAAAGATCCATGCCACACTTTAATTAGTGCGACCATGACCATTGAAGAGAAAGAGGTGTATATTTCTTTTATAAAGAAAAGTAAAGATATTTTTTCTTGGAATTATACAGAAATGCCTGGGCTTGATCCTGATGTTGCTACTCATCATTTGGGTTTACCAAAAGAACATCGAGGATTTAAGAAAGCCGCGAGAAGAACACACCCAACTTATGCTTCCAAAATTGAAGCTGAAGTGGATATGATAATCAAAGATAACTTCTTCATAGAAGTTCAGTATCCCAAGTGGTTGGCTAATATTGTCCCTGTAAAGAAGAAGAACGGAAAAATTAGGGTTTGCATCGATTTCAGAGATCTTAACCAGTACTGTCCTAAAGATGATTTCCTAGTTCCGATTACAGAACTCTTAATTGATGAAACAGCTAGCTATGAAGTACTTTCTTTCATGGATGGATATTCCGGATATAATCAGATCTGAATGGCCCCAGAAGATGAGGAATCTACATCCTTCAGAGATCCTCAAGGTGTGTTTTGTTACCGGGTGATTCCCTTTGGTTTAAATAATGCAGGTGCAACATATCAACGCGCCATGCATCATATCTTCAAACCATTCTTAGGGAAGTATGTTGAATGCTATGTAGACGATTTGGTGGTCAAATCCAAACAACGTTCTAATCACTTGGATGATTTGTAATTAATTTTCCACAAGATTCGACAACATAATTTGAAGATGAACCCCTTAAAATGTGCTTTTGGGGTAACCTCAGGATAATTCATCGTCTTTGTTGTATGCTATCGTGGTATTGAAGTCGATCCTGAGAAGACCAAATCAATCCTTGGTATTTCAACTCCTCTGAATTCGAAAGAATTAAGAGGTCTTCAAGGAAACTTAGACTATATTCAGTGTTTCATCGCCAATTTGGCAGGCACAAGTTTACCCTTTACCAAATTATTGAAGAAAGGAGTCACTTACCAGTGGACTGAAGAATGTCAAGAATCATTTGATGTTCTCAAGAAATTCCTCTTGAGTCCACCAGTACTCATGCCACCTGTTGAAGGTAGACCACTTATCCTCTATGTGACATCTCTAGAGCGATCATTGGGTGCCTTTCTCGCTCAAAAGAATGATGCTGGGAATGAAAATAGCCTCTACTATCCCAGTAGAACTATGCTTGAAGTAGAAACCCGGTATTCAAGTATTGAGAAGTGCTGCCTGGCATTAATCTTTGTAGTTCAGAAATTGAGACACTACCTGCAACATCACGAGGTCCAATTGGTATCTCGCATTAATCCGCTCAAATTCATCCTTAGTCGTCCAATGCTTACAGGATGTCTTGCAAGGTGGGCAGTAATTTTGCAGCAATTCGACATTCAGTATGTGTCTCAAAAGTCAATGAATGGCCAAGCTCTGGCTGATTTCCTGGCTGAACATCCTTCAGTGGAAGACATGTCTTCAGATATTGAACTCCCTGATGAGGAAGTTTTCTCTATTCAAGATAATACTCAAACATGGGAAATGTTTTTTGATGGTGCTTCCAGAAGTCCATCATGTAAGAAAATGGAAAATCCTAAATTTAACAAAGTTGGTTTAGGAATTGTTCTCATTTATCCAGATAAGGCAGTGTTACCATATTCCTTTTTATTGTGGGAAGGTGGTACCAATAATGAAGCTGAATATCAATATCTCATTACAGGCTTGGAGTTAGAGCTTCAAGAACATGTGAATCACTTAAAGGTGAAAGGTGATTCAGACCTGGTAATCAAAAAAGTCAATAGGGATTATGCCATCAGAAAAGAAGAATTAATCCCTTTGTATGATTACGTCAGAGAGTTAATGTCGGAATTCCCTTCAGAGCTGACATTTTCTTATGTCCCAAGATCACAAAATGCTCAAGCTGATGCACTGGGTAATATAGCCACAGCTTTAGCAGATCCAAATCGGGACGAGACAACCATCAGTATTACCCACCATCGTGCAATTTCACCATATGATCAAGTCAGAACAGGGGAAATTAATGAAATTAGTCTCATTCCTGAACCGTATGGTCATACTACAGGATGGATGTCACCTATCAGGGAATACCTTCAAAATGGAACACTTCCACCTGATAGAGCCGAGAAAGAACAAATCCGGCGATGTGTGGTCAATTTTACTCTTTATGATGGCCCAAACCACCTAGAGAAAATTCTCTACAAACGTGGTTTTGATGGAGTTCTCTTCAGATGTATTGATGGTGAAGAGATAATGGCTGTCATAAAAGAAGTGCATGCAGGAGTTTGTGGTGCCCACCAGTCTGGACATAGACTGTCTGATCAAATTCGAAGGCTTGGATACTTTTGGCCTTCAATGATACAAGATTGTGTTAATTTCACAAAGAAGTGTCATTCATGCCAAGTATATGCCAACTTCATTCATCAACCTGCAGAGTTGCTTCATACAGCTAAATACTCGTGGCCATTTGCCACATGGGGAATGGATGTGGGGGGACCTTACCCTTCAGCTACGGCCAAGCAGTTTAAGTACATTCTTACTGCTACTGATTTCTTTTCCAAATGGGCAGAGGCAGTACCTCTCCAAGAAGTCAGTTCTAAATGCAGTGTTAGCTTCATCAAGTCTAACATCATTACTAGTTTTGGTGTCCCTCATACCATATTGACGGATAACGACACCAACTTCTGTTCTTCTGAGGTGAAGAAATTGTATCAAGAATACAACATTAAATCCAACCATTCATCTCGATATCATGCGGCGGCCAATGGCCAAATAGAATCATTTAACAAGACTCTTTCAAATATACTGCAAAAGATGGTGGATAAAGATAAGAGGTCATGGCATGATAAACTCTTTCATGCTTTATGGGCTTATCGGGCTAACACCCGCAATGCAACACGGTCAACTCCATATTCGTTGGTATATGGAACAGAAGCAGTCTTGCCAATTGGAGTTCAATTTCCATCACTCAGAGTAGCCATTTGTGATCAGTTATCTACAGATGAGAAATCCCAAAAGCAATTGAATGAATTGGAACAGTTAGATGATAAAAGATTGTGCACTTTGTACCACTTGTAAATCTATCAGAATCGAATAGCACGAGCTTTTAACAAAAATGTTCGTCTTCGTTCATTCAATCAGGGAGAATTGGTATTGGTTCTCAGAACACCAAAGATACCAGGAAAGAAGCCTCCCAAGCTTGAACCAAAATGGGAAGGACCTTATTCAATACATAAGGTCTACTCCAATGGAGCTTATTCATTAATCTCAATGGATGGAGAACTCATCATGACTCCAACAAATGATAGATTTCTGATGAAATATTTTGTAAACACAAAATATAGTCCCCAGAACCAAGATTCTTACAATTGGTTCATACAACAATGGTCCAGTATGACATTAAACTGCATCAGCAATGGTCCAGTATGACCTTAAACTGCGTCTGCAATGGTCCAGTATGACCTTAAACTGCATCTGCAATGGTCCAGTATGACCTTAAACTGCATCAGCAATGGTCCAATATGACCTTAAACTGCATCTGCAATGGTCCAATATGACCTTAAACTGCATCAGCAATGGTCCAGTATGACCTTAAACTGCATCAGCAATGGTCCAGTATGACCTTAAACTGCATCAGCAATGGTCCAGTATGACCTTAAACTGCATCTGCAATGGTCCAGTATGACCTAAAACTGCATCTACAATAGTCCAGTATGACCTTAAACTGCAACTGCGTCCAACATGACGTTAAACTGTAGGAAAGTCCCTTACGTCCAATATGATGTTAAACTGTAGGAAAATACAATTCGTCCTTGTTATATTATGTTAAACTATACAGCAATGGTCCAGTATGGCCTTAAACTGCAACTGCCTCCAACATGACGTTAAACTGTAGGAAAGTCCCTTACGTCCGGAAAGACGTTAAACTACATAAGCACTTAAAAGTCCAGAATGACTTTAAACTGCATCATCCCTGGTCCATGCATATGACCATAAACTATTTGCAAATCCCTTATGTCCAGTAAGACGTTAAACTGTGACGTCCTAACTACATGACGCTAAACTGTATAAAAGTCCCTCACGTCCGGAAAGATGTTAAAATATATAATCATCAAAGGTCCAGCATGACATTAAGATGCACCATCCACGGTCCCTGAAAATGACCTTAAACTATTCAAACTTTCGTCCAACATGACATAAATGGTGTGTTATTTTGTCCTTACTACATGACATTAAACTGCACAGTCCCCCTTTCGTCCAATATGATGTTAAAATGTTTTATCCCCATCGTCCTAACCACATGACACTAAACTGTAAAGAAAATCCTTGATATGTCCTACATGAAATTAAACTGTATTTTGTCCCTTCTACATGACACTAAACTGTGCAGCACCAATAGTCCTAACTGCAAGACTTTAAACTGCATAGTCCCTTTATATGTCCTACATGACATTAAACTGTGTATTGTTAAGGTTGTTGTTACCTCTTGTTTCTCACATCGAGTATGACTCACGTGCGCTTAGAGCAAAAATCAACCATAACACTCTCTTTGGGCCTCTAACCATGTGTAAGTCCCAACAAAATTTTAATTAGATCGTTGTCCCCAAGAACAACTTGATCATTAATTCATTGTTTAATTGAACTACACGGACTTTGATCCTTGCCCTCTAGGCTGGGTATGTAGGAAACCTCCCAAGGTTCAATCCCAAAAACAATCTCTTCACATAGGTTCACCACCATCTCATATGATGTTGATTCGTGAAACCGCCCCTAGAATCAATATCATTAAATTGATTCACTTTCTTCCTTGTTATATGACGTTAAACTATGCAACACTTTTGTCCGGTACGACAATAAACTACAATGCTCTTCGATTTCCTCATTTGAGAGGGAACTACTACTAACATTGATTTTTCAATCATGTTTTATTTCAAAAGACTACGTGCATACATGGCAATGCCTAAACTTTTTATCTTGGGTTAAACCATCATTGTACTAAAGTCGCCTTTCACCCTTCACATGTACGAACCAAATTTGTACAAAGGGTAGTTCTAGAACTACGTGGGCTTGATTCCCATCCTTATGGGATAAGTAGGAACATTCGAGTGTCCCTCGAATCCAGTCCCAAGTCTTTTGGGCCTAACCCCAAATTTCACTTTCAGTCCCATGGATGAAAAGTACTCATGAAAACACACACTGTGTATTCATTATTATGGTCCTAACTCTACGACCCTAAACTAAGATCTCTCATATTTTCGTCCTGCACGACGTTAAACTGCATTTCAAGAACTACGTATGGCTTGATTCTCATTCTTATGAGATTTGTAGTGAAGTCCAAAATTTCAATTCAGGACCCAGCCACAACATGATTATGGTTATCATTGACCTATGTATCTCTATATACATTGGACAATACCCATATTTATGTGTTATAATCCTAACCTTAAATATTTTCAGATCTTCATAACCCTTTTCATGACTTCTAATCACAAAAATGTCAAACTTCTGAGAATTATTTTGCTTGACTATGCAGCACGTGCCCATAGGTGGCCTTGCATAAACAGTCCACATAACATATTTGTTAGCCAAAAGATACTATTTATTTGACTATGCAGCCAATGCCCTTAGGTGGCCCTGCATAATTCACCCCCCTAATGGGTTTGTTAAATGATCGTAACTTCATTCTTGGGAAGAATGCCTCTTTTGTCCTTATTTGTCTTAAACTACAGTATGTAGGGATCTGCAAAAAAATAGCCATCCTTAAACATATTGGCCCCATATCCTTTTTCATGATCTGAAAGTATTCAAGTCTATGGTTTATTCTTCTTCCCTACGTTTGGGTTAGACCTTCGTAGGAGTGATATTCATCCAATTCTTCGATAATCTTGTCTGGAAATATCTTCTCCATATTCAAGTACCTCATTCCATACAACAAACTCTATACTTTAGAAAATTTTAATCTCCATAAACTTTCACTGGCTTTTAGCACTAGGAATGTAAATTTCTGAGAGTTCTTTTGCCTGACTATGCAGCACGTTCCCATAGGTGGCCTTGCATAAACAGTCCACATAATAGACTTGTCAGCTGAATGATGCTATTTATTTGACCATGCAGCCAATGCCCTTAGGTGGCCCTGCATAATTCAACCCCCTAACAGGTTTTGTTAAATAATAGTAACTTCATTCTTGGAAACTACTTCTTATAATGCCTTTTAGCTCTTTTTCATATCATTCCTTAGATTCAAATATTCTTAAGCCATAGTTTACATTTTTTCCCTCATACTTGAGTATGGTAGTATGTTTTCAGATGAACTTTCAAGGAATTGTGTCAATTGTAATCCATTTCGGTCAAAGCTATTTCGACCTTAAACATTAGCCCTTTTATGTCCGACATGCATGACTTTAAACTGCCCACAAAAGACAAAGGAACATTGAATAAAATTCAAGTTCCAGCTCACTAAATATACATTTTTTGTATGATTTAGGTAATATTGAGCAATTAAAAGATTCAATGTTTGTAGGGTTATTTGTAATAATCCTAGTAAAAATAAAACTATTATTACTAAGCCCATTGGCTTGAGTAAATTTGAAGCAGGTAGTGAAAGAATGAAGGTACAAATGATTGAAGATGAAAGTGTTTTTTCATTGATACACAAGAGTTAGAAGGAAATCCACAGACTGGAGTCTCTTCTCTTTTTTCAAGAATTACAAGAGGAATTCAACATAACACTTAATTTGATTTACGGCATCTCGAGCTTCATCAGCAACCACCTGGAATTCATTCATTCAATTGGATACAATAAGAGATGTAGTGATACTAGCTCTTCTTGGAACAATTGTAAAAGGATGTTCTTGAGTGCGGTTTGAGAAAATTTTCTGCCGATCAAACGGTGACTCTGTTTCTGTCCAAGAGACTTGGAAGATGGATACATGGATTTGAGAATGGAGCATTGGAAGTAAAAAGCCATTTGGAGAGAGTACTCTTTTCAGATATTTCTCTAATACCATGTTTGTCTTCTCTCCACCAACCGGTAGTGGAAAACATTTTAGCCCATGGGTTTGCCATTTTCATATCTGCAAGGAAATAACACGGAGGAAGAATTTGAAATTTCACACCATTGTTGTTGCTCTTAATGCACAGTATAACTAAAATGAAGGAGTAGCAGCGCAGCTGCATTTCAGGTGTATAGTTCTTTGTATCTGGAACATTGACTCCTTGCAGGTGACCATGACCACAAAGAGACAGGTAGATGCTCTGTGGGAAGTTAAGATGATATTTCTTCAAGTACTTAGCTGAATCTGGGAAAGTGTTGTCGCAGATATCATAGTAATCGTGGCCAATGATTTTCATCATGTCATCAATCCGCTTGCTATCTCGTTCATCATCCATTCCAATTCCCTTGGGAACCACTGAATCTACACAAAAAATGAATAAACTAACTCTTAAATAGGTTTATTTTTCATAAAATTTGGGAAGAAATTTGAAAAATGGCTAAGTCATTAAGGCACGCAAGTCTAAACAATGGTGCGCAAGTTTTCATGTGCCGTGCTAGTTTTTGACGCGCAAGTGTAAACCGCGCAAGTAAAAATACCTTTAAAATAGCGCGACATCAAGGAAAACATTGGAAAACAGAGAAACTTGCGCGGCGAGAGCTCGAAGGTATGAAGTCCAGAAATCTGGATGCTTGTACGGAGGTGAGGCCTTGTATTTATAGGCGAGGAAGCCTATCTTCGTGCCGTACCCAGTGCGCTTAAGACCTGCGCGACGAAACCTTGTGCACCGTCCTCTGTGCCCTGAAGACTTGCGCACCCCCTTTTCCTTTAGATGGATTCGATTTCCTCAGAGTAAAATCCTCATTTCTCTTCGGATCCAACTCTGAGGGGGGACTTTTGTTGACGCTCCTTTCGTCACAGAATCTAAAGATCGGAAAAGGGGAATATATGAGCTCAATGTGATTCATCCTTTGAAGAAAACATCAAAAATCGACAAAGGCATGAACAAATGATCAAAAGAAACTGTACCGTGCATGTTATATCACTGTCGCACAAGTCCACTTGCGCGACGCCCTTGGTCGTGGAAGTCACTTGCGTGACCTAAGTGATAACCACCCGGTAACCGCCCAGGGACTTCTCCTGCCTATAAATAGACCCTGTGGGCCCCCCATTCAAGAGGATCTTTTTCCAGAAACTCGGATTGAAGCTCTCGATGCCCAAGTCTCTTTTCAAAGCTTCCAGAACACTTCTAAGGTAATTTTTTTTACCTAGAACGGATGATCTAAAGAGAAGGAGGAAGGTCTATGTGTTGAAACTCATCAACACTTGCGCACCTGAGTGGCCATCCCTTAAGGGAACTGGTCACACTTGCGCGCCGCCTTATTCCTTCAATAGGACTTGCGCGGCCCTTTTCTGGGAGAACCTCAATGGGATTCTAATGGCTTTAAAAAAGAGTTGCTCAAGTATTTTAATGCTGGTTGACAATCGCGCAAGTACCCCACATGTCGCGCGAGTATACTTGCGCGACCAATACTTGCGCGCCCACACAATACTTGCGTGCCTTTCAAGACTTGCGCGCTCCTACCTTTTTGGGTGCCCATCTTTCCCATTTTACCCCCTCTTAAGCCATTTCACCTTTCCTATTCAAGATTCAGTCTTCAAGATACTCTTCAAAGCCATTTATGGCATGATTTCTTGATTTGACTTCCTTATTTTAAAGGAATTCCGTGGAATATCTCTCAAAACATAGTAATTTATACATCTTTATGTCACCAAAGATTGAGATTCCATTCATTTCAACCACATCCTTTAAGATGAGAGAATCCTTAACCTGGGTCTCCTTTTCAAGAATAATCCCCAGTTATAAGTCCTTTAATCTAGGTATCTTCCTCAGGAGTAAGCCCCAAATTCTTAAAGTTCCCAAACATGGGAATCCTCCTTAGGAGTAAGCCCCAAACCTTAATTCCTTAACTTGGGAATCCTCCTCAGGAGTAATCCCCAATAATAATCCTTTAATATGGGCATCCTTCTTAGGAGTAAGCCCCAAGTCCTCTAATTTTGGGCATCCTTCTTATGAGTAAGCCCCGAGTCCCTTAATTTGGGCATCCTTCTTAGGAGTAAGCCCAAAACCTTAATCCCTAACCTGGGTCTCCTTTTCAAGAATAAGACCCAGTCATAATCACGGGCTTCCTTTTCAGGAGTAAGCCCCAAGTCCCCTAACCTGGGCTTCCTTTTCAGGAATAAGTCCCTGTTATAATCCCGGGCTTCCTTTACAGGAATAAGTCCCAGTTATAATCTTGGGCTTCCTTTTCAGGAGTAAGCCCCAAGTCCCTTAATTTCTCTTAACCAGTCCTAAATTTCGTTTGATATGGGATTCCTTCTCAGGAGTAAAACCCAATTATCAATCCTCTCCTAATTTGGGTTTCCTTTTTAGGAATAAGTCCCATGTTAGAGTATTCAAATCTCCATAAAGCACATATACCTTTATGGACCCTGTTCCTGGATTTTCTCCCTAAAAGTAAATCCTAAACCTTCATCTATCTGGGCAGTCATACATACATAAGCCCCAAACCATTTTTTATGATTGCATCTTTCATGGCACAATTGTCTAATTTTTTACCAATACCTCTTGTTTCTCATACCGAGCATGACTCACGTGAGCTTAGAGTGTAAAAGTAATTATGAAATCCATCTTTGAGCCATCAATCATAAACGTCATACTCCATTACTCGAACTACGTGGGATCTGATTCCTTTTCCAAAACAGAGGATACGTAGGTAGCCCATTTATGGGTTCGATCCCAACATTGAAATAATCCAAGTCCTTCTGAATGACGATAAACTTCAAGTGCCCCACTGAGTGGCTTTAAAACCAGCCTGGTCATCATAATGACCAAGAGACATTTATAAATGTTTCGAAGGATAACATTGACCAAGAATCTCTAAATAGATACAGATGATTCTCTATTGATGAATAACCTCGAATAAATATAAAAGAATCTATAAATTTCTTACATATTTAATCATTGATTGTTAAAACTAATGGAAAGCTCATTTTTATACTTGGTAATGTAATAAGGATTCACGAACATAACTTAAATCTATAAAGAGAGTCCCGGAGTAGACAATAATTACATTCAAAAAGGTGTGACGAGTCCGAACTCCCATCCTCTCGACCAATGAAAATTCCTAAGCCTCATCAGTTCACAAGCTAATGAGCACCTATATTTGGAAAGTAGGTCCAAACAGATGTGGAATCATTGGATGTTTCTGGTTCTACGAACAAACCCTCTAGAAACCGATCAGAACGTTTGAATCTCCCGTCTAGGAGGTCATCCCCGAATTTCGTGCGAAAAAGTTACTTTGCATTAGTGAAGTGTTTTGGTCATTTACTAAGATGTCACTCATCGTCAATTATAAAAGGGAATTCCATCATCTCACTTTTTCACACATCTCAATCCATTTGGAATAACAGAACCCGAAAAAAATCCTTCCAAAACATCATTATCCACATTTTATAGGTTTTGTTCCTTAGAAAATATCAACCCCAGGGTCTATAAAAAGAGATCTGGATGAGGTTTCTCTTAGAGAAGGTAATCATCTTAACAAATCCTTTTCTTTTTATTAATTATCTTACAACATTAAATTATATATTAAAACCTACAATATATCTACACCAATTTCAACCACAAACTAAGATATTATTATGTTGATATTATAATATTTACCCATCTCATTCTCCATCCAATGAGAAACAAAATCATCGCTCATGTGTACAGCGGACTACGGCATCGCGAAATGATGTAATTTTTTTCAGCACTAAATTACATAAATAGTGATAATGATGGAAATAATGAATATATATGATAAATTTGAAATTAAATAAATTATTTAAAATTAATATCCCAGTAACTCCCTTACCCTTCTCCCACTATGGGAATGATATACTCTCTCGTGCATACGTACGACCAACCGTCTCCTTGAAGCAATGTGATTCATTTTTCATCTAAAACATTCAAGAATGGTTCTATAAATATCTATATAATGAGTAAATATGATTTATAAAATATATTATAATTATTACCCACTTTATTGATCTTTATCGTATGCAATATAACTAGAACATTCATGAAAAAACACACATGATAATATAAATAAATTAACGCCCAAAACAATGATTATAATGAAATATTATTATTAAAGGGGAAGTAAAATGTTATAAGAGGATCATATTTGATATATAAATATTTATATGGTTATTTTATAAATATATAACATTATATAAACAATTATACATTAGTTTTAAATTCATTCAACTCAAGGGATGGGCGATGTATGATATTCCCGCTCAATTCCTATTCCATTGAGTAATATTTGTTAATATAAAACTATTAAAATTTATGTGGTCTGTTTAATTCCCAATTTATATAGTAAAAATGAATAAATATTTACTTTAAAAGGTAAATTTTGAGTCTAATGTTTTACATTATACTTTTCAATTATATTGTTTTGGAAATCAAAACCACTTTCTTAATAATATATTTCACTATGTTTACATATCCCAAGGTTTTTAGTATGTTTTTGACGAAAAAATATTTTTAAACTAAACATAGAAATAGCTATAACGTAAAATAAATTTAATATATTATTAATCAATTTGATCCATTAGACTAAAGGTGTGTTCGATACATTGGAACAACTATTGTACAGACCAATGGTTAGACGAATGTCTTATGTATTAGAATTAAAGAGTCAAAACCATTGGATTGAAATTAATCTAGAAACATCCGATTATACTTTTTTAATTTTATCATATTAAAAAAATTAATTAATTCCATTGGACTGTTAAATTTTTATAATCATATTTTTAGAATTATATCTGTCGTACCGAATATTAAATAACATTGAAATGGTTCCAAACAAAATAATTTCGGACAAATGAAGTACAATTCATTATTATCATTCATGATCAAGATCTATATCACTATGAGATTTCAAACTAAACTATATCTAATACCATTGAAACTAAATAAAAAATACAACTATTAGATAATTAATTATAAATATAAGATCAATTAGAGAGTTTAGAACTGATAAAATTCACAAATCAAGTCATCTAAATATTTCTGTTCATGAATATCTCTTTTCTAGCATTTCTAATCTTTTTGAGTGTTGATGTTAAAAGTAATATGATTGAGGATTGTAAATTAATTAATTTTTTTTATTTTCTATGTCTGATCATGGTATTAATCATGGTCTTCTTAGGGATATGAAAATGGTGAATCTGATCCATCAGTTCAAGGGATTTTGAGGCTAGGTAGATATAGACACAGATCCATCTGATCAAGGTATTTCTTGATCAAGAATGATAGAGATGATTCCAATATATTACAATGAGGATTACATAGGGATGAAGATATATATATGATACTGATCTATCAGATTGAGACCTTTCTTATTATGAAATGACATACAATTATTGTAGGTATTAAAATTTTTGATATCTTATGTAAGGATTTATGACTTCATTATCTCTTAATGTTAAGGAGTAATTTTTTAATATTTTAATTCATTATTAATATTATATGTATTTGTATTTATTTTTTATATAGTTTTTTACTTTGTAATGTAAAATTACATAATAATGTTATTTCTAAACATAATTTCTAATAAAAAGTTTTATCTGTGTTTCTATGATACCGATAAAAACTATTATTATCATAACAATATTTAGTACAATATTTTTAACATAAGAGGGTTTTTGTTTTATCTCATCTTAAAATTATAAATCTACAATCCCTATTGCAACAATCATAAACTATTATGATCTGGAAATTGATATTATAATAGGTTCTACTACTTTACTTGTTGAGTTTTTATTTTATTATCAACTACAAGTTATTAAGTTTTTATGTAAAATGATTTTTTATAAATTGTTTTAAACTAAATTGTTTTGTAGAAAAAGTCTCTATTTCTGATAAGATAAAAGGCTTATGTGTACGTACTCTGGAAAATAAAAATCTTAGTAGACCTCCAAGTTTTTAGGGAATAATTATGAATAATGCAGAGATTGAATGCAGTATTAAATAGTAAAAACTAATGTTGGATATTTTTTAAATTAACATGATATTATATGATTCAAGAAAGGGATGTTACTAATGTTTGGATAAAAAAAATAGGAATATAAATTGAATTTTATAGTAAGTAATACTCTACTTTATTCTAAGGAATGGAATATATACATTAAATTTTCTTCATGTAAAATATGAAAAAGCATATATAATAAGTTAAAAGTTTCTCAATTTGGAACATCTCGAGTTGTTGAAACTATAAGAGCTATGATGAGAACTTACTATAACGTTTTTTATTTATTACTTGGAGAATCAATATCTAATATACATCAATTATTTATCACTATGGTTAAGAGTTTACATTCTCTTGGATAAAATGATTTAAAAAATTGAAATCAGGTTGATAAGATCATTTAAATTATTCCTTATGAATGGGAATCCAAATGAAAATCCATAGATGATAAAAAAAGTATTATAGATCATACTTTAGATTATCATATTAGTACTCTTGAAATATATTGGTTGATTTAAAAGGAATGTTGAGAGGATGAAAAAGAAGAATGGAGGAGTTTCTTTTGAAATTAAAACTCATGTTCCTAATAAATATCAATCCTCTTAAAAATATTTGAAATATAATATAAATACGAAATTTGTTGTTGAATAAAATTCTAGTTTTCTAGAACTGACTGGGAATGAGATAGAAAATCATGAAAAAGGATGAATACGACTTCTAACATTAAATTGTTTTTGTATGGAGAAAAGATTATTCATAAGGATAAGAGTGATAATAAAGATTATACTATTGTGATTTTTTATGAATTTAATATTTCAGGATAGATCATATCAAATTTTCATAATCCAAAATAGATGAATAATAAATTATGGAATTATTACAGGAATCATAAAAAATATTATATGCCTAATAAAAAGAAAATCCAATTTTTTTTTGAAACATGGAGAGAAAGTGGACAAGATAGTTCATCTGAATATTCTTTAGACAAAAAAGTTATGGATATAGAAAAAATATTTTGTTTTCAAAATTACCTATGGTGAAAAAATGTTCCATGGTTAAGGTATATACTATTGAATCCATAGCCAATATTACATTAAATTTATATTTACCTGATGGAATTTTTGAGAATAATTATATATCATTGGATAAAAAGTGTTATTTACCTGAATATGATAATACCTTTTCTATATTTGACTAAGTATCTTGATTTGAAAAAAATATTGTTAATGATAATTTTGAAGCTTCTAAAAAAATGATGTTTCTCAATGTCAATTTGTGAAATAAAATTCAATAATTATAACTTAACTAAAGAAATATCATATCATTATATATAATATGATAAATCTAACATTGAAAAATACATTGTTTCTAAATATATTGAATAATCAATTTCTAAGGAAAATAGTTTACAAACTAATTTTGTAAAGCATAGTTTGAATACTAATACTATTGAGGATAAAAATTTAATTATAAAACTAAAATCTAAAATTTATTGTTTGAGATAAAATTTTCCTAGGTTTACCTAGGATATATAACTTTTTTATTAAATATACAAAAAAATTAGACCTCTTATATATATTACCTGAATGTGTGTTACTAACAATATTTTTATAATAATTAATTATTCCCAAGAGAACTCCATTTTTACAAAATGTCAACATGTTGGACACTAGAAGAAAAAATGTTATCAAAATAATGATCAGTATTTATGTTTTATAAATCATATTTTTCTAAAGAAATGAAATGTTATCAAAATAATAATTTTGAACAAATATGGTTACCAAATATTTTATTTTTTGAGAATACCAGAACCAAGAAGGTTTGGGTTATGAATCACTTATTTTTTTAAGAAAATAAACTACTTACCAAAAATAATAATATTTCGTATATAGATATTGGTTGTTCTTGGAATATGATAGGAAACAAATATTTATTTAAAAGGATCAATAATATGAATGGTGTTAGAGTAACTTTCATAGATAAATCCCAATGATAAATTATTGGTATATGTAACATTGTTTTTCTTGGTAAAGAATTAGTTTCAAATGTTTAATTTGTTTTAGGACATAAGAAGAATCTTATAATCATAAAAAAATAGGTGATGGAGGTTTTATTGTGAACATTGAGAATGATAAATAAACTATTAAAATATCTAAATACGAGTTTATTCATTCTTCAAATTGGCCATAAAATTTTTACATATTTAAATTAGATGAACAAATGTGCCAGTACATACCTTTCATTAGACAAATTGTGGATAAATATTGGTGATTTCATAGAAAATTTGGACACTTTAATATTACAAATTTAGATTAATTTTCTATGAAAGGACATGTTAAGGATGTATCAAAACATGGGTTTGATACTTCAAAAGTATGTGATCTTTTTTAATTTTTTAAGAAACATAAGTCATGTTTTAAATCTATTAGTTAAATAAAAACATATGATTCTTTATATTTAGTGCACAGGAAGATTTTTGGTCATACACAAATTGGAATAATCAGAAGAAAAATAATTTATATATGTCAATGTTTATGATTAAAATATATATACATGAGTGTATTATTATAAAAAAACCAAAATATTTTTGTTTTTTTAAAACTTTTTCAACCTGTGTTAAAAATAAGAAAAGGCTTTCTTTTATAACTATTCATAGTGATCATAGTTGAGTATTTTTAAACTCTTAATTTGAAACATTTTGTTGTATGTAATATATTATATATAGTTTTTTGGATCCCAAAAACTCCATAGAATAATGGTGTAGTTGAAAGAAAAAATAGAGTTCTTCAGAATACTAATAGAACCATGTTGAGTGAATACTAAGATGGTAATATTCATTTGATGAATTAGTTAGTACTACCAGTTACACATTAAACCATGTTTTAATTATAACTTTAATTAATAAAACTCTTTATAAGCTACAGATACAAATAAAACCAAATCATTCCTACTATAAAGTTTTAAGATGCAAAGTATTCATTATAAATACTAATGATATATTATATAAATTTTCTCAAAAATAGAATGAATGAATATTTTTAAGATACACTATAACTAGTAAGTATTATAATGTTTTCAATAAAAAAATTACTATTAAAGAAGCATTAAATGTCAGTTTTGATGAAACTGGTCCTCTTTTATTTCCAACAACCTCAACCTACATATTCAGATGTTATTTAAAAAAATAATTTTCAACCTATGTTAGAATATTCTTCTTATATGATAAAAAATGAAGAATACATTTTTGAATTTATACATTAAGAATATTTTCAAACTATTATTAAAGAATAGATTTTTACAAATCCATGATGTTAATTGTTTCATAAGAATCGTCCTAGTGATAATATCATTGGGGATGTAGATCAACAATTTGGAACTATATAATCTATGATAATTAAAAAAATAGAAGTATTTATTATTTTTTATTGCTGAAGGGATCTTGGTGAAAATAGTTATTTGTCGCATAGCACAATTGCAAATAACCCGTCACAAAAAATGGTGTCACAAATACTATTTTTTTAGACAGTCCGTCGCAAATAATAATATTTACAACAAGAAAACTTACCATCACAAATAATCTGACCTGATTTTTTAAATCCTTATATACATTGCATGATACCTCCCATCACAAATATGTTTTTGCAATGGGGTGGCCTACCAATCACAAATAACTTAAAAAAATAAAATATAATTAAATAAAAATATATATTTTAAAAAATATATATAATATAATAAATAAATAATAATAAAATAATAGAATATTGTTATAAAAATATAAAGAAATATGAAATAAAAATATTAATAAAAATATAGAAAATAATAATAAATAATAAAATAATAATAAAAAATATTTAAAAAATAAAAAAAATAAAAAAATCAACAATAAGGAATTTGATATATGTAAAACTGTAAATATAAAAATTAATTAAAATATTAATTTAATATGCACATTCAGATGTTATAAAAAAAATACATAAATCACTAAGGAGGAGGGGTTATCTATATAAGGTGGTGGAGGGAACATTATCCATAAATCAAGAGTTAGACATCCAATGTACTTTATCGTGTGCTAGTGGGGATTCTCCAGTAAATGATGCATATTATCCTCCCACTACTAACACTGATGGCATCGACACATCATAGTCTTCCTACCTCGGTTTTGGAAACATAATGAAAATATGGGACATGGATGACAGAAATTGGATATTTTTAATCACCTTATGATTGAAAATTCTTTGATTTATAAAAATGTAAAAATCATATATTTTACAATTATTAGATGATGGAATTGATTTGTGTATACCATGTCCTGTCATCAATGCATCTTCTCCTCCTCCTACTACTACTTCTATCATCAACAGGTAACATTATGTCTGTCACGATTCTGGAGACCTAATAGAAAAATTTGACATGGTAGGAACATATTTTTTATTTCAAATCAACTTAATATTGAAAATTATATGATTTACTAAAAATATAGTAATCATAGATTTTACAATCATCAGATGACAAAATCAATTTATGCCAACAATGTTCAAATTTTTCATTGCACCAATTTATTCCAATGATGATTAGCCATCAACGCATCTTATCCTCCTGTTATTATTTCTATTTTTGTCATTGACACATCACATTATACCATCCTGAATATATACTAATCAGACCGTGTGTCAGATTGAGGTGCTGTTGAGACTTACATATCCCATAGTCTCAGAACAATGCTAACTACCAATGTAACAATGTTTCCATAGTCATGATATGTCAAACATCCAACACTACATATTGACAAATTTTTCATAGTCGATTTTTTTCACGTTGTTGAAAGTCAGAATAGAAGAAGAAGCTCATGTTCCCATTATATCAGGATAAGCCTCCATAATGAACAAATAATATTCCTCTACTCTCCTAATATTCAACAACAAGAAGGGTTTTTTAGCTAGAAACATTGAATCAAAATGCAGTTTTGGCTATTTTATAAATAAATGTATTGAATTTGGAAAACATGGTTACATTGGTAGAAAGAATCAAATTATCTCTTTTGTGGATTTTTTAGATAATTGAAAGTAAAATATGAATTCCCAAAAGATCTGTGAAAACAATTAAGTAGGTATAAGATGAAGTTGTTAAGAAAAATAACATACAAATAACAGATAAAATGATGAAATCATTAATTAAATAAGTAGTAATAATTAACTTTATTTTTGATGGTTTTATGCATTCTTGACACATTTCTTAATTATTTTTAATTAGTTCTAAATACCACTAATTACCAACAGTTACCACTGATTACTGCTAATTTTTACTATTTATCACTAATCACCACTAATTGCTACTAATTACAACTAATTAATCTGATTATTACTAATTACCACAAATTATGTCTAATTATTACTAATTTCCACTAATTATTTCTAAATATCACTAATTACCACTAATTACTACTAATTACTACTAATTACCTCTATATAACACTGTTTATTACAAATTATAATTAGCTATTACTAATTATTACTAATTATTTCTTATTACTACAAATTATTATTAATTACTACTAATTATTACTAATTATCACTTATTATAACTCTAATTCCCGACAACTCTCACTAATTTCCACTAATTTTAAAATTTATTGCAAATTATTACTAAGTATTACTAATTGTTACTATATAGTACTATTTAGTCCTAATTATTACAAATTTTTACAAATCATTCCTGGTTATTACTATTTATTTCTATTTATTACAATTTATTACTAATTATTCTTAATTATCACTAATTATCAGTAATTATCACTAATTATGACTAATTATCTCTGATTATATCTATTTATTACTTTTTATTAATAATTATTAATAATTATTAACAATTATTACTTATTATATCAAATTATTACTATTTATTACTATATATTACTAATTATTACTAATTATTTTCAATTTACACAAATTATTACTAATTGTTACTAATTCTTAGTAATTGTAACGCCCCAACCCCAGCTACCCAGAGTCAGTGCATTACTTCATAACATTGGCATGATAACAAAATATCAAGTCTCGAAAGACCGATTATTTTAGTAGCCTTGAAAACACTAGATACATTCATAAGTCTTTCATTACATCAAAAAGTAAACAAACTACAATAACATGGTCTTCATAGTCCACACTCATATCCCTTTCTGACTACCCCTGCAGGTCATTCATAAAATACTTCTTCACATCCTGGAAAAATATTAAAACATTGAAAGGGGTGATCTCAGATGCTCAGTAAGGTTAACAATATAGCAGAAGCTTTCATAAATAAACATTAACATTTAAGGAAATGTATAAAAAAACAAAATCCTTTTAAACATTAACTTTAACATAACATGGCAAAAGTAAAATGAGATAATGCCATTTACTTCTTCACATGGATATTCTACTGGTCGAATAATCACATGCAATATTAATAACCACTTTCATAATGATGGAATGCATAATGCCAGACTATCATAACCACGTAGTCATGGCCTCGTGCCAAGACCACAAATAAGATTTTGTCAAGTCCTCTTCCCAAGACACTAGTTTGTCTCATGATACCTATCGATGCATCACAGAGCTATAGCGGGCTCCACCCGTCACTTATTAAGTCCAATGCATTCCTCATATGAATAGGTTTAAACATATCATAAAACATAACATAATCGTATCACATAAAACATGCGTAAAGGAAACATAAAATTTCCACATTTCAATCACAAAATTGTCAATACAACACATTGATATAATAAAAACTCTTTCAAAACCATTTTCAATACCAAAATAAAAGCAAGTTAAAACTTTGTATTTATTTTTCAAAAAAAAAAGTGATGGCTTGTAGAGGAAGCCGAAACTCAAATAATGGTCATGGCGGTGGAGAAGTCGTTGTTGCTGCATAAGTACGGAAAGGAAAACATTCCCTTTTTGTCGTTTAGTAAAATGATTCGTATAAAAAAGATTCCTTTTGAATAAACGTAAAAGTCAAAGGGGTTTATACACCATATAAAAGAATGTTGTGTATAAAATAAAATATGCCTCAATGAAAGGAGATTGAGACGAAGTCCCATACAAAGATCATTTTTAAAATAAAATAGATATACTATGTGTATTCACTATAAGTACACATAAATAAAGTACAAATACAATATATTCCATAATAATATAATGACATAATTTGAAAGTAGGAGATTACCCCAAAGAATTTAAGTTGGGTTAAGAAGTTCCCTTACCTTGCGTCCTGTCCTGACTCGACCATTCTTTAACCTCCTGAATAATAAACTAGAGTTAATTTATATTTAATTAAGAACCTTTATCATGTTCATTATTCCTTTTATATCCCTTATTACCATGTTATGAACATTATTTAATTATTTAAGTTAATAACGGTCGTTTTGTCGATCTTTGGTACTTGAGTCAAAAATAAACTTCTTATAATTACAAGTTGTTTATGTGGTAGAATATCCATTATCTCCAGAATTATATTCATGATTTAGATGTCATATATATCATATATATCCATTATATACATTCATTTATAATATTACTTAACATTTAGAGGTAAGAAGTGAAATGCACCGTTCATGGAGACGGTAAGCCGTACGTACGCATGAACGCTACTTTCATTTCTATTTCGTATTTTATGGAATGAAATCATAATGATATAAAGTTATAATATAGTTCCAGTATAATATCATATATAATATCATTTACTCCATCCTTTATACATCCCACATATGGCATTAACGATTCACATCACTTTGAGGGGGCGGTAGTCCGCACTTCCTAAAATGAAATTATCACGTTTACCCATAATGGAAATCATAAAGTATGCCATAAATGAGAAATAAAGAAGAATAAGGAAAGCATAAACATAATATATATATCATATATGAAAATAGTGTCATCAAAATGGCCACCATTATAGGTGTTAAAAGAATTTGAACAATCATCGTTTCGTGAGGCAGTATTTCGCCACCCACAGAAACAGTATGTTCTTTAACCATTAGACGAATGTGTGTGTAAGTGTAAACCAAATCCTTATCATAACAAAATCCTAGTATATTTTAGATACTGGTGTTGTTACAAAATAAAGGAATGAAAAGAGTTTAAGGGGTTGGATAAGCAAAATGAAACAAAACAACATTAGAGAAGACATTACCTTAAAAATAGGGTAGCTCTTTTTGATTTGAGCCAAAGGATTCCTTGGGAAGCATTATGACCAATGTGAGGCTTCTAGGAGTAATGGAGGGATGTTGGGAGAGTATTTGGACATATTTTGGCCGATCCAAATGGCTTGAAGGTGTGAATAAGGTGGGAGTGGTGGGGGCCTTTTATAAGTGGAGAGGAGGGGCACTTTTGGAAAGTAATGAAATGTTATTCTATTATACAATGCTTTTAGGATTCTAAAGGTCCCACACTTGTATAATTAGAGGATAAGGTGATAAGGGTTCTAAATCTCCTCATACAATAGGCTTTGGACAAGTGTAAGCCTTGTATTTTACATTATCTTCTTATTTTATTTAAATCGTTAAATAATGAGGTCATCACTGCATCATCATGATGTCATAAATAATTTAATTTATTTAATGTACAAAAATTATAAAAAAATACTATGATGTATTAAATCTTTTTATCTTTCTAATGAATATTTATAATCAAAATTTGGACTTGTGTAACCCCACTTAAAAACTGTTTTAGTAAAACAACTCATGTTTGTGTCAATTTAATTTTAACATTAAATAAAAGGCATTTATGTAATTTACCAACTAAAGTGGCTCCATGGGGTCCCCAAGTTGACCCATAGATTTTCTTGGTCTGCCATGACTCATCCAATAGGATTAGGACAAGTTTCAAGCTCATATCATATTATTAAAACATTATTTTTACCATAAACTACACTAATTTCCTCTAATCGCGATTAAGAACTTAAAAGTTACTATTCACCCAAAAATTATTTTAATCTCATTGAACCAAATTTTACTTCTTAATGACAACCATGTATGTCGGATTTTGGAAAATCAAATCACAGAAGTGGTAATATTTCATTTAAATGAAAAATCAGTTATTTAACTACCACTTAGTGGTTTCACTATTCGTCAAAAATTGAAGTTTTTCAGAACAATGCCAAAATTTCACCCTAAGATATAATTGATATTCCGAAATCAAAAATGATGTCTATTTTACAAAATTACAAACATATAAGTTTCATTAATTAATTTTATAATTAATTCCCGCTGTCACAACAAATAGCGTGTTTTTAAGAAACAATTTATATCAAAAGATTGGCAATTTTTTATGTCCAATTTCAATGTTAAATTAATTCTAATGACCACCATTGGATAAAATGGTAAAAATATATTATAATTATACTTTAAAACCACTAAATATTATAATTTATCACAATAAATTATTTTGATTAAAAATGTTGTTTTAAGTATTTTTCACTATTCATAATAAAATTGGAAGTTCTCAGAAAGTTACAAAAAATTCAACTGAGGATAATTTCGATATTAAGAATACAAAAATGAAGTCCATTTTGAAATATAAAATTTATATAATTTTAAAAAGTGGTTATTACTATTCATAACGGCTACTTTGATTAGTCGCGGTGTTTTAGAACTCGAAGTTGTGTACAATGCAAGCTATTGCATTATTGAATGAGAAGCGTATCGTGGAAGCTCGGGGTGTTACATTCTCCCCTCCTTCAATAAATTGTGTCCTCGCAATTTGAAATTTTTCTTTGAAATTAAAAGGTTGAAAAGAGAAAATACCTTTGAGGAAAACCCACATCAGAAATAAGATTAATAAAATTTAGCCTTAATAAGAGGGAAGGGGAAATGAAAAAGTCACCACCAAATTATGATCTCGATTAGGAGAACATTGGTGGAAATTAACGACATATAATTGGAGGAAAAACGTAAATATTTGTAGGGAGTGATTAAGGTCATCAATCACAATAAACTTTCAAATTGAGGGCCTCATAGCCTTCAATCTATGTTGATTTAAAATATCATCAGTTCCACAAGACATAAGGTATTAGGATAACACATTTTTTTTTGTTTTAATATCCCTTTACTAATGTTTACGAATTAATTTATTCTTTGAATAAGAGATAGGTATATATATATTTATGCTTGACAATTAGAGTTTCAACCTTAAACTCATCTTTCAATCAAAAAGATAATAGAACTCAAAAATATTATACTTATCCTAATTGTATAAGGTTCCAAATGTTAACACATACCATTTAGATTAGTAAAATTATTTTGTAACAACTGGGGACTTCCTATAGGCTAGTGGTAGGAAATAAAGGCCTCCCGCACTATGATTGTGGGTTCGATTCCTGCAGCTTTTTCCGACGCGACGGGTTATGCCCCACCCTACAGGTTGTCCTTTTCCTAAAACTATAGTATCATAATATTCCAAAAATAATCTTCATAAATGCTTTAACCTTAAACAATACTATCCATGGTTTAACTTAATCCATTCCAACCTTAATAGTTATCCAAAATACCTCCTTCCAGACCTTCTCTAAAAGGTCTCTAAATTCCAAAATCAATTGTAACATCATATTCCCCAAACAAAGAAAAGTTTCTCTTATTGTCACATACTAAAAATATGATTACCTTAATCATATTACCTTAATCAAAAAGTACTGCGGTACAATCTTTATATATATCACATTATTCTTATAACCAGAATATAATCCTTGAGTCCAAAAGCACCAATACATTAATTATTCCGCTTCAACTGTAGTCACAGCATAAGATTGGCCTTGATCCCTTGGCCTTTTCTGAGGTAAGTTTCCTTGACGCTTAGGAAATTCATTTGCATAATGCCCCATTTCCCTACAATTGTAGCATTCAATTTTGACAGCCTCTTTCTTTCCCTTGCAATCACGAGCCTGGTGACCCTTTTCTCCACATTTATAACAAACTCCCATTCCTTTTAGGCACGTACCAGGGTGATTTTTCCCACAATTATCACATAATGGAAAATCCTTCTTTCCCTTTTCCCCTTTATCTATCTCTTGTTCCACCGTTCTCTTCTTCTCTTGCTTTACTTTGTTGTCATAAGACTTAGAGAGTTCCTTTTCTGTCTTGATAGCACACGAGACAATATCTTCGTATGATGAGAAGGATTGTGATACTAAAGATCGACGGATAAATGGTTTTAACCCATCAAAGAAATGATCAATCTTACTCCTTGGGTTACGTATATAATCGGCATCATGCCTCGCTAACCTTGTAAAGTTAGCCTCATACTTTGCGACATTCTCATCCTCCTTCTGCCTCAAACTCAGAAGTTTCCTTTCCATATCTGCTCGATGGTCACGAGGAAAGTATTTTTCTAAGAAAATCTCTTTGAACTCCCTCCATTCCATATTCGATACGTCATCATCTTCCTTTGTGTTTTGAATCAGCTACCACCACTGATCGGCATCTCCAGTGAGGCGGTAAACTGCCATGACAACCTTCTCCCTTTCGCTACTCCCCAAGGCATGAAATATTTTCTCTAAGGAGTTTATCCATTGCTCAACTACTAACGGATTTGTACCCCCATTAAATGTTGGTGGTTGTTTCCTCATGAAGCGGTCGAACAGGGATCCTCCATGTTGTGGATCAGGGTTATCTATACGAGTAAGGTTATTATTCATAACTTGAGTGAGTTGTCCCAGTATGGTAATAAGTTGATCAGCACCAGTTGTATCTTCAGATCCACAATAATTACCTTGAGCAGGAGGGAAATCCCTACACGGAGTGCGTGAATTGATACGGTTTCCATTCCTTCCACTAGGCGCCATTTCTAAACAATGGCATAAAATAGATTAGTTTATGAATCAAAATACATAATTCCATACTTGTAAAATACTTAACATAAATTGAACTATTTATGGATATAATCCATAATCATAAAAAGGTTTTATTTGAGGAAGTATATACTCATAACCGTTCATAGTGGTTTGTAAAGAAAATGGGAATTATCCTAAGCATATCCCCCGGGAGTGTCGTAACCAAGAGTGCAGTAAGGCCCGTTGTCATGCACCAGTTCCCGTTTGAGTCTAGCTCAAAGCGGTGTTTTTGGGTTTTACCCCTAGGTACATCTGTGCCAGAGCCGCCTCTACCTGCTCGTATCCAGACAGGGATGTATTGCTCGGAAAACTCACAAAATCTCTATAATACCAAAATTCTAGGAAGTTCTTCTATACTAATCCTTAAAGTATATCTTCGGTCTATGTGCTCTAATCAGAGTTTATCTAAATCTAGCTTCCAAGGTTAGTACTAAACTGCCTCTGATACCAACTGTAACACCCCAACCCCGACTACCCAGAGTCAGTGCATTACTTCGTAACATTGGAATGATCACAAAAGATCAAGTCTCGAAAGACCGATTAGTTTAGTAGCCTTGGAAACACTAGATACATTCATAAGTCTTTCATTACATAAAAAAGTAAACAAACTACAATAACATGGTCTTCATAGTCCACACTCATATCCCTTTCTGACTACCCCTGCAGGTCATTCATAAAATACTTCATCACATCCTGGAAAAATATTAAAACATTGAAAGGGGTGAGCTCAGATGCTCAGTAAGGTTAACAATATAGAGGAAGCTTTCATAAATAAACATTAACATTTAAGGCAATTTATAAATAAAACAAAATCCTTTTAAACATGAACTTCATCATAATATGGCAAATGTAAAATGAGATAATGCCATTTACTTCTTCACATGGATATTCTACTGGTCGAATAATCACATGCAATATCAATAACCACTTTCATAATGATGGAATGCATAATGCCAGACTATCATAACCACGTAGTCCTGGCCTCGTTCCAAGACCAAAAATAAGATTTTGTCAAGGCCTCGTTCCAAGACACTAGTTTGTCTCATGAGACCTGCCGATGCATCGAGGAGCTATAGCGGGCTCCACCCGTCACTTATTAAGTCCAATGCATTCCTCATATGAATAGGTTTAAACATATCATAAACCATAACATAATCGTATCACATAAAACATGCGTAAAGGAAACATAAACTTTCCACATTTCAATCACAAGATTGTCAATACAACACATTGATATAATAAAAACGCTTTCAAAACAATTTTCAATACCAAAATAAAAGCAAGTTAAAACTTTGTATTTATTTTTCAAAAAAAAAAGTGATGGCTTGTAGAGGAAGCCGAAACTCAAATAATGGTCACGGCGGCAGAGAAGTCATTGTCGCCGCATAAGTACGGAAAGGAAAACATTCCCTTTTTGTTGTTTAGTAAAATTCTTCGTATAAAAAAGATTCCTTTTGAATAAACATAAAAGTCAAAGGGGTTTATACACCGTATAAAAGAAAGTTGTGTATAAAATAAAATATGCCTCAATGAAAGGAGATTGAGACGAAGTCCCATAAAAAGATCATTTTTAAAATAAAATAGATATACTATGTGTATTCACTATAAGTACACATAAATAAATTACAAATACAAGATATTACATAATAATATAATGACATAATTTGAAAGTAGGATATTAACCCAAAGAATTGAAGTTGGGTTAAGAAGTTCCCATACCTTGCGTCCTGTCCTGACTCGACCGTTCTTTAACCTCCTGAATAATACACTAGAGTTAATTTATATTTACTTAAAAACCTTTTTCATGTTCATTATTCCTTTTATATCCCTTATTACCATGTTATGAACATTATTCAATTATTTAAGTTAATAACAGTCATTTTGTCGATCTTTGGTACTTGAGTCAAAAATAAACTTCTTATAATTACAAGTTGTTTATGTGGTAGAATATCCATTATCTCCAGATTATATTCATGATTTAGATGTCATATATATCATATATATCCAGTATATACATTCATTTATAATATTACGTAACATTTAGAGGTAAGAAGTGAAATGCACCGTTCATGGAGACGGTAAGCCGTACGTACGCATGAACGCTACTTTCATTTCTATTTCGTAATTAATGGAATGAAATAATAATGATATAAAGGTATAATAGAGTTCCAGTATAATATCATATATAATATCATTTACTCCATCCTTTATACATCCCACATATGGCATTAACGATTCACATCACTTTGAGGGGGTGGTAGTCCGCACTTCCTAAAATGAAATTATCGCGTTTACCCATAATGGAAATCATAAAGTATGACATAAATGAGAAATACAGAAGCATAATGAAAAAATAAAAATAATATATATATCATATATGAAAATAGTGTCATCAAAATGGCCACCATTATAGGTGTTAAAAGAATTTGAACAATCATCGTTTCGTGAGGCAGTATTTCGCCACCCACAGAAACAGTATGTTCTTTAACCATTAGACGAATGTGTGTGTAAGTGTAAACCAAATCCTTATCATAAAAACATCCTAGTATATTTTAGATACTGGTGTTGTTACAATAGAAAGGAATGAAAAGAGTTTAAGGGGTTGGAGAAGAAAAATGAAACAAAACAACATTAGAGAAGACTTTACCTTAAAAATAGCGTAGCTCTTTTTGATTTGAGCCAAAGGCTTCCTTGGGAAGACTTCTGCCCAATGTGAGGCTTCTGGGAGTAAGGGAGGGATGTTGGGAGAGTATTTGGGCAGAGGTTGGCCGAGCTAAATGGCTTGAAGGTGTGAATAAGGTCGGAGTGGTGGGGGCCTTTTATAAGTGGAGAGGAGGGGCACTTTTGGAAAGTAATAAAATGTTATTCTATTATACAATGATTTTCGGATTCTAAAGGTCCCAAAATTGTATAATTCGAGGCTAAGGTGATAAAGGTTCGAAATATCCTCATCTAGTAGGCTTTGGACAAGTGTAAGCATTGGATTTTACATTATCTTCTCATTTTATTTAAATCGTTAAATAATGAGGTCATCGCTGCATCATCGTGATTTCATAAATAATTTAATTTATTTAATGTCTATAAATTATAAAAAAATTACTATGATGTAGGAAATCGTTTTAGATTTCTAATGAATATTTATAATCAAAATTTGGACTTGTGTAACCCCACTTAAAAACTGTTTTAGTAAAACAACACATGTTTGTGTCAATTTAATTTTAACATTAAATAAAAGGCATTTATGTCATTTTCCAACTAAAGTGGCTCCATGGGGTCCCCAAGTTGACCCATGGATTTTCTTGGTCGGCCATGACTCATACAATAGGAGTAGGACAAGTGTCAAGCTCATATCATATTATTAAAACATTATTTTTACCATAAACTACACTAATTACCTCTAATCGCGATTAAGAACTTAAAAGTTACTATTCACCAAAAAATTATTTTAATCTCATTGAAACACATTTTAATTCTTAATGAGAACCATGTATGTCAGATTTTTGAAAATAAAATCACATAAGTGGTAATATTTCATTTAAACGAAAAATCAGTTATTTAACTACCACTTAGTGGTTTCACTATTCATCAAAAATTGATGTTTTTCAGAACAATACCAAAATTTCACCCTAAGCTATAATTTATATTCCGAATTCAAAAATGATTTCTATTTTACAAAATTCCAAACATATAATTTGCATTAATTAATTTTATAATTAATTCCCGTTGTCACAACAAATAGCGTGTTTTTAAGAAACAATTTATATCAAAAGATTGGTAATTGTTTATGTCCAATTTCAATGTTAAATTAATTATAATGACCACCATTGGATATAATGGTAAAAATATATTCTAATTATACTTTAAAACCACTAAATATTATAATTTATCACAATAAATTATTTTGATTAAAAAAGTTGTTTTAAGTATTTTTCACTATTCATAAAAAAATTGGAAGTTCTCAGAAAGTTACAAAAAATTCAACTTAGGATAATTTCGATATTACGAATACAAAAATGAAGTCCATTTGGAAATATAAAAAATCTATAATTTTAAAAAGTGGTTATTACTATTCATAACGGCTACTTTGATTAGTCGCGGTGTTTTAGAACTCGAAGTTGCGTACAATGCAAGCTATTGCATTATTGAATGAGAAGCGTATCGTGGAAGCTCGGGGTGTTACAGTAATCATAACTAATTATGACTAATTATTACCATATATTACTAAATATTTATAATTATTACTACTTTTAAATAATTAAAAATATTCACTACTAATTATTTATAATTATTACTAATTATTACTAATTTTTATCAATTATAAATAAATAGGGGGTAATTACCACAAATGTTTTAAATTTTTTATTAATTATTACTAATTCTTATTAATTATTACTACTTATAAATAATTATCACCAATTACCTTAAAATTTCAATAATTACTAGTAATTATTACTAATTATTACTATTTACTATTCATTACTAATTATTACTAATGATTAATAATTAATACTAAATAATACAAATTATTACATATTAGTAGTAATTTTTATTAATTATTACTAATTTATATTAATTATTACTAATTACCATTAATTATTACTAATTACATTTAATTTTTTCTAATTACCACACTAATTATTACTAATTGTTAATAATTATTTCTAATTATTACTAATTATTACCAATAATTACAAATTATCAATAATTAACATTAATATTTTTTAATGTATACCAATTTATTACTAATTTATATGACATGTTACTAATTATTACTAATTACCACTGATTATGAACAATTAAAACAAATTATTACAAGTTATCATTAATTATTATTATTTTCAAATTAAATATAATTAATAATAATTATAACTAATTATTTTTAATTACATAAAATAAAAATAAATTATTGCAAATTAAAACTATTTAATTTTAGGTAAAAACATTTATTCAAACTGAAACTAAATATTTCTAAAACAAATTAATGCAAAAAAACAACTTAATTTTAATTAAATCTAATTACTAGAAATCAATAATAAATATTAGTAATAGTAAATAAAAAATAAAAAATATAATATAAAAAAATAAATACATTGAAATTGATTCCTTTAGCAGGTATAATACTCCAGAGTTTATCCCTCATAACATTTAAAACACAAAAAAATTTAAACTAAAAAATATGGAAGTAGAGAGAGTTAGAGAAGTTGAGAGAAGTTATTAATGAAAAAAATTTGAATGTGGTTTATACATGTTTGATCTTTCATGATGGGAATCTCATCCCTAGTACTCTTATTTACAAATAGATTCGTTCCAAATTGTTACACGATCATTAATTTAGGTAGTTGTAAAAAATAGTATTTACTATAAGGCATGTCACAAATAATAGTATTTTTGACATGGCCCATTGCAAATACGCACTTGTTGACACATTATTTACGAAAAAGGTGGTTACCCGTCAAAAATAATAGAAAACCGAGAATGGTATTTGCGATGGGGGGGGGGTTAACGTCATTACAAATATGTATTTTTTATGGATTATTTTATACTTGAACAGATTCCCATCACAAAAAGCTGAAAATTCTATAGTAGAGAAATGCAATTGAACATCTGTAATTATTATCCCAATTTGAACCTAAAAATAATGATAAGTTTTTAGGTGATGAAGATTGGATAAAATATATTCAATATGAACTCAATGAGTATGATTGAATTAAGGTATGGACTTTGGTTGAATGACCTAAAGATACTTATATGATAGGAGTAAAATGGGACTTCTGGAACAAATCTTATGAAAATGGTTTAAAATTTAGATAAAAATCAGATCATCAGAAATGTATGAGTCCGATATTTTTAACATATGAGGATTTTTGTTTTATTTCAGTTTAAATATTTGAACTACAATTTGTCCACCCCTATTATTTCTATCATAACCATTTGTGATCCAACAGTTAATGTTTCAATTAGTGTTATTCTTTAAAGCAGATACAATTTAAATGTTAATAAAGAGGTAAGAATCTATTTCACAATTTCACATTCTTTTTGTATTACATTTACTTGAGTATAAAAAATCATATCATTCAACATCCATAATCTCTAATAATTTTCATATCACCAAAATATGTAAGAAGTTTATATATTTTCTTCTAAAACTTCTTTTATTTATTACATGAATCCTGAAAAGAATATTTTAAATGAAAAAGAAATTTTATTTATCTTTAAATATGACATAATTTTTCTCGATGTCCATGTATTCCAATATTATTTTTAATAGATACAATTATTTACTGAAATGATTTATTAAGGAATATTATGTTATTCTTGAATTATTAATATGGTTTAAAAGTCATCTTTCTTCTACTTTTTTAATTGTATGTTTTTGACAAAAAAATGAAAGTTATTTTAAGGTATGCAATAATAATAGACATCCCCAACACCACTAATATTCCACAAAATGTATATTCCTTAACACATTTTCATTTGTTTCACAAGGAAAACACATTTATGAATGATTATTTTAATATTTCACTTCCTTAACCTTTATTATTCAAAAGGATATTATTTTATTTCAGAAAACATTATCCCTAATGAACTAATAGTCACCTCTAATATCATGATTAATTTTGTGATTTTTAACATTATCTGGATATAATCATTTTATTATAATCATCTTTCAATGGAAATTAAATTTATTTAAAATAATCATATTCTTTGTACCATGGATATAATTATTTTCAAAACCAATTAACTTTTTTAACAAATGATGTTTACATTTAATGTTATTTGATTAACTGGGGAAATATTGGAAAATCTACACCCTATATTCAATAAATATATTTATTGATATGGAATATTGTGTAAAAATTCCATTGATCATTAAATATATACACAACGGTTTAGATATTAAGTGATGTGTGTGGACATGAATTATATATTCCCTCAAAAGATCAATTTGTCTCATGAGAAAAATTCATTGACCAAATTAAATGAGTTTTCATCCAAAGTTTTAAAACATATTGTGAAATTTCAGAACTGTATAAATATCATGATGCCTGTGTTTACTACATGAAAAATTAATCATTTCAATCATTAATAATTCAATTATAATTATCCATGGTATTATTTCACTTATACTATCCATGGATGCATTTTGGGATCTATTTAGTGATTAAATTACATGTTTTTTTAGTTATTTGCTTTTATATATTGATTATTCCTTATCTATTTATGTTAATAATTTTATATATTAAATAGAATAATTGTTCAGTTGTTTACCATTTTATATTGATAATGACTTTTTTATTCATGATATCTTCATCTTTATGTGATAATTGCTGAGTATTTAATCCAACCCTAATTTTGTTTCCCTTCCCCAGGATATGAATAATAATTAATTGAATGAGTTCAAGGATTCCGAATGTTTCAATTTCTATGTTTTATATTTTATTCCCAATGTAAAATTTGTATCATGTATGTATCATGTTCTCCGAGACTATTAATCTGATTGTACCTTTGGGATTTCTCCCCCTTATTTATATTTAAATTAAATAAGGTTATCACTGGCTCAGAGATGCTGACATCATGGTTATAATAGGTTGTACAAGAGGATGTTTGGTGAAAAACTTGGGAACTAAATTAATAAAATCATAGATTAAGAATCATAACCCTATTATTCAATTGAAGATATGTACAGAAGATCTTCCAAATGTTTTTATAGGGAAGAGATTTTATGTTTTTCTTAGAAATACATTTTTTTCTGGGTAATAAAAATTCATATGGTTCGTGCATAGTTGTACCTAGGGATAATAAATCCAAAAAGTATTTACTCAGATTTGAAAGAATCCTCAAATTTTGTGTACAACATGCCTTATTACGCACCTTGTTGGACACTTCTAGGGAATATTTTTTGGATGATTCAAATTATCATTATATAACATTATGATGTATTTGAAGATATTCTTTATTATTTAAATATTTTCCAACAAAAAAAATCATTACAAACTTGAGATTAAAAATTCATTTTCTTTATAATTATGTGAAGTGTTTTACCCGATCATTAATTATAAATTATGATATAAAATTCATTATTTAATGAGATTATCAAGTGTATTATATTTTGTAGAAATGGTTCTTGTAAGACTACTAGGTATCAAAACTCGTGGACTATGTATATATTTCTTCACTTGGTTATCCAATACAGGTTTTATATTAACTAACCAGGATATGGTTATATTAGAAAAATATAATAAGGTTAATAGAAACATCATTTAACAAATAGAGTAACTTGTTTTTACATAGAGTGATTCTATTATGTTGGATTTCTTCCAGTGTTAGCATCCCCCATCATAATATGAAGGATGAAGAAGTAGAACACATGTAATCCAAATATTTTTAAAGAACATTATTTAACAAATATTTACCTCATGAGAAATGAACTAAAAAAAGATAAAATTACATAACTTATTAAAAAAGGAGGAATTAAGTGTTATAGAGTATGAGACTACCTTTAAAATACTAGTGAGGAATGTTATGGGTTACATATACAATATACGATAGAATATTGACCATTTTTGAAAAGGTCTTAAGCCAAGTCTACGAAAGGCCCTAGTCTCATAATCATTTTCATTATATGATGAAATTGTTTTGTGTTCCCCAATATTTTTTTTCAATTTTCTAGATCATATATATTGAAATGGAATTAGAAGATGAGAATGATGGATGATAAAGAAATGTGGAAAGGTGTAGAGAACAAGAAGTATTTTTTCACATGGGATAATTGAGGAAAAAATCACAGTGGTACTTTTTTAAAGGTAATGCGTGATTTCATCAAGTATATAGATAAATTACATGTAGATCATGAATGATAAGGTCAGGAATAAACCATAAATTATTAGTTTTTCAACTGTAAGAAGACGGTTCGGTACACAAATGAATACCCCATGTGTTAAGGGAATATACATCAGAAGCAGATAAGATGCCATTGTCAAGCTTATGTTATAACTATAGTTGAAGGTGAATGCTTAATGTTCATGTGAATTTTGATTGAATAATTATGTTTTACACGTTTTTTATCAGTGATATTGTTTTTATAAGAACCATGAAATGTATAAGGATTGCACTATTGTCGTTTTTTGTGTATTTGAAATCAAAGGCTGAAAGGTATTAATAACCATGAAAATTGATTTTGTGGTAAAGTGATATTTTTATAGAACACATGATTAAGAGAGAGATAACCCATATAATTTTTCTAATGTTAAGTTAATGTTTATTATATAAGATTTAAATTGATGATGTTAATTGGATAGTATTGATTTTATTGGAAACAGTTAGTTGTTGGATGAAAATGTAGTTATGTTATTATTGGCAGAGTTTAATTATTTAAAAATTATGGAATATATTAAATAATCTATTATTTTACTTAAGTAATTAATATAGAGATAATTTATTGAAGAAACCATGTCTTTAGGAAGGGTGTGCGGCAATTTAGGTTATTTCCATGCTTTTAGAGAATATATAATCATGTATTCACATATTTGGTATGTGAAATTATGAGCTGTGTTTTGTTTCCTGGGGATAAATGACTCCTCGAATCATTTTGATTAATGTGATTTTTTTATTTAATACAAATTTTAGAAGAGTCCTAATTATTCTAATGGTGACTTATGAAGCATTATATGAGAAGATATTTTAAACACCATCTTTTTGGGATGTAGTTGGTGAAATTGAGCTTATATACATAAAATTTTGGGAGGAGACAATTGAAATGGTAAATACCATTCAAAACCATATCAAATAAGCTAAAAGTTTTCATAGGAGTTAAACATAATATTCTAGGAATGAAATATAATTTCAATGTTTCTCAATTTATACGTGTCATAAGGTTTTGTATGAAATGAAAATTTTTCCTCATGAACCTTGGACCCCTTGAAATTCTAGAAAGAATAGAGTTGTGGCTTATAATTTGGAAGCTTCACCAAGTCTTAATAACATACACAATGTGTTTCACATATCATTTTAATATATTTACATACTAGAACAAGTGAATCTTCTTGCCTCTAAATAATTATAATTGGAACAAAATAAATCTGACTATCATGAACCCATCCTGTTTCTTGATAGCATAGATAAATTATTGACGAATCAAACAATTCGATTGGTAAAAGTGGTTTGCAGAAACTATAAAATGTAGTATGAAATAAGTGTATGAGAGGATGTTATAAATAATAACAACCTCATTTTTTATATCATTATTCCCATGAAATTTTGAGGATGAAATTATTGTGGTATGGTAGAATGTAACTCCCTGTGAATTTGTCATATATTCCCTTTAATTATGTCAAATCACCTCGATAGCTTGCGATACACCCAACTACGATTATAAATTATACTAAGTAATCATTATTTATTATTAATAATAAAATATAAATTACATTTTATTATTTCATGGGAAAAAATTATGATTTTATATGATGGTTACCGATTTGGAAATAACTAATTAAAAATAAAACTAGAATAAATTGTTAAATTTTCTTCTAAAAATATGATTTTTTAGATATTCAAAAATGGATTAGTTAAATATTCTAAATAATATTTATAATTAATTATTTAACAACTATAACTTTTATATAATTAAAGATAAAAACTTTTGGAGGTAAAAATAAATATTTTTCAGAAAATTATTTACTCTTCAATATACTTTTTTTTGATTAAAATAGAATAATGTATACCCATTATATAAAATTAAAATTGTATTTAATTAGTAATGATTAGAATCCATCAAAGGATGATTACTTGTCATATAGTCAATATAAGACCATCTTATGCATTAAAAATTAATTTCCCATGAAAAAAATCCAACGCATTTTGTTGGTTTATTTTAAATTAAAAATTTTCAATTTAATATATTTTCAATTATATTAATTAATATTATATAAAATGTTCAGAATTATTTTTTTCCTAATGAGTTGTAGAAATACTGATAAATTAATTCACACATTTATGGTTTAAATGAGGTTTTCATGTCACACGTGCCAATGTTAAAATTAATTTTCCTCACACATAGAATTTAAATTACTATAAATTGGATTTAATATTTAGAATAATGTGGTCCAAAGTATATTATAAGAATAATTTTGTTTTAGGATTTATTAGTAAATTACATAGGTTAAAAAATATATACCGTATTGGAAACTTAAATGTTAAAATTATATAATTTTATAGGATAAGAGAACAAAATTCCTAAAACATATTTCTTATTATATGTTTCAGGTGTAGAACAAACATAATTTACATACAATAATTTTTTTATCTTTATTTGTTGGAATGTGGGGTGATAGTAACTTCCGATTATTGAATAGTTTTAGGCATCTACCAAAATTCCACCCCTACTCAATTATAAAAGGGTATTACTTCTTCTCACATATTCACACAACTCAAGCCATTTCATTCAATCAAAAACATAAAAAAAACTACCTCCCCAAAATACCTGGACACTTTATCTTGGTTCTAATATTTCTAAAATACAAACCATATGGTCCTTAGAAAAAATTTAAAGGAGGTTTCTATATGAGAAGGTCAACATCTAAAAAAAACTCTTTAATTTTTATTTCTTCTTTTAAAAAAGTAATTTATGTTATAACAATTTTGGTAACACCCCAAGATGTCATTGTACGTTATCTCTTTAATGTAATTGAATACCTTGCACTACACACATCACCGAGTTCGAGAGCACCACGACATACCAAATTAGACGTTCAAAAAGTTGTTATGAATTGTATTAACTAAAATTTTAATTTCGTATACTCCATATTATTTTAAAATCCATATTATGTATTTATTAGAAATAATATAAGAACAAATTTTATTTTTCAGAAAAAAGAAGTATTTTTCTAGAAATGAAATTTTAAATCCATTTAATCGAGTAACCTTTTTAATTATAATACTTTAATATTTTATATATTCAAATTGAAAAAATTAACTTCTTATTTATAATTAGTTCAAAATAATTAGTCTAGATAAATTTTTTGTGTTTTTCTGAGAAGATTCATATCTTGATGAATAGTGAAAAATAATAAATTTTAATTGAAAACAATTTTTTTAATCCAAATGATTTTTGGGTTAAATTATAAATTTTAATAGTTTTGAAGTATAAATAGATTAGATTATTATCATTTAATCCAATTTTGGTCATCGTATGTAATTTCAAATATTAATTGTACATAAACACAATCAATATTTTGATATTTTTTACTTCTTAAAAAACTGCATTCTATTTTTGGCAATGGGAATTAATTTTAAATTAATTAATGAAACTCATATGTTTATAATTTGGTAAAATAGACCTCATTTTTGGATTTGGAAAATACAAATTAGAATAGGATGAATTTTTGGTATATTTTCTGATAACCTTTAATTTTAGATGAATTTTGAAAAACACTGAGTTATTGTTTAAAACCAACTTTTATTTAAATATTAATTTCTTTGAAATAAATTTATTTTAAATTAAAAATAGATACATAATACCTATATGAGATCAATTTAGTTCATTTGAGTCATTTTATAATAATATTATATAGATATATATATATATATATATAATTCTATTGAACTATTTAATGATGTTTACCCACCTTCTATGACCATTTTAAAATCTGCATAAGACATAATTTTACCACTTCTGTGAATTTAATCTATAAATTCCGAGAGACAAAATTTAAATTAGTAAGTAAAATAATAATTTTTTTTGGAATAGAAACTTTTGAATTTTATTTACCGTGTTTTAAAGTAAATAGTGTAATTAAAGGTAAAAATGATATTATAATTACCCTAACACATGTCCTAATTCTGTTGGATAAGTGTATTTCAACCAAAATCAACCTTTGGAATAAAATTTGATCTTTTTTGTCCACATGGATTAGATTTGGACATTTATTAATATTTTATTTAAAGCATAGTTAAAAGTGTTAAATTCAATTTTTAATAACTAAACAATTTTTAATATAGGGTTATACATATGATAAATTTGACAATAAATATTAATTAGAAATATAAAACAATTTCCTACATCATGGTATTTTATTTATTATATATAGACCTTAAATATTTAAATTTATTTTTGACATAATGATGATGCAATAATTTCCTTATTAATGAAAGACTAAAATAAATGATATTAAAAATATCAAAATAAATGTAAATTGAGGCTTTTTATGTATTACACAAATTTTCTAGGTTAATTTGACATTTTAAGTTTGTTTTAATGTATTTTTGTCGAATTAATCATGATTTTTTGACTTTCCCAATAACCAAATACTTAATAGTGTCAAAATTAACAAAAATTAGATTTAAAAAAAATACAATATTATTAAATAATATAATATTCATAAAAACTTAATTTTCATAAAAAGTACATAAATAGTGATATATATATGTCATTAATGAACCACTTTAGGTTTTCTGGGAATTTTATAGTATGTTTATTAACCATGTATTATAATAATACAAAAAGACATGATAAAAGATAATATTTTTAACTAGGAGTTAAGTCTAAATGAAAAGGTTAATATGGTGACATAAAATTATCTAAAACCTATTGGTTTAAAGGATTTAGAGCCATAAAACCATAGCCTTTAAATAAATCCATTTTGAGCAATTATAAACCGAAAAATATTTTATAATAAAATAATAGTTCATGCATTTCCTAAAGTGACCCTGACCTCTCTTATAAAAGGGTATTTCCCCTTAACAAAATATCACACCTCCAAATCCATTTATCGCAGTCAAGACTTGCTCTAATATACTTCTAACTACACTCAAATAAAACTATAGACCATTCTTTGTTCAGAAATCCTGCCTAAAGATCCATTCTGATCAAATCAAAATGAAGCACCCGGAGAAGAGGTAATAATTTTATCACCTCTTTCAAAGTTCTTTTATTCTTCCACTTTCTATTTGTTTTTTGTTTACATAACAAAATAATTACTCCATTAATGTTTAAAAACTGATATGTTATTATAAATATAGTATAACTATATTAATTATTCTATCCATCATATGAATGACAGTCACCATACGTGTGTACGTACGTCTTACTTTCTCCATGTCGGGGTGTAGTTTCTTATTCAAAACTACATTATTTGGATGGGTATAATAATAAGTATAATTAATTAAAATAATAAATATAAAATTGTATTTATTTTCAATATATAATATAACATCCTATAAAATGTTGGTTTACCATCAATAGATTGATATTTTCTCTTGTGTGTACGTACGACTGACCGTCTCCATGACGGGATAAGTTTCATCTTCAATGATCACCAATCAAGAATTTTTATTAAAAAATATACATTGGATAATTATGAGGTATATGAGATAATATTTATACTAAAAAAATATATATTTATTAAAATAAATATATTCTATTTACTTCATTATATACTATACAATAAAAAAATGGAAACATCATTCATGCGTACATATGCGTACATACAAACTACCGTTTCCATGAATTGTGTTCATATTTTTTATATCTATCTAGTATACATATTAATATTCTGAATATATATGATATATAAATCATTTTTTATATTCTGGATGTAGGTAAATCATGATCTAAGTTATACGATCAAGAATAACAAGTAAAAAAACGTACAATAACGAAAGCGATTATTACCCAAAATGTTATTTTAACATGGAAATTATAATTAAATGGGTGATATAAAGTAAAAAATGAATCATATATGATATAATAAATATTAATATGAGTTTGTCATAATTTAATATCACACTATGGTCACTATATAAGAGGTTAAATGTACCCTCATCCAACGAAAAGTACATGGTAAAGGTTATTTCCTCTATCTATTTATTATCTGAGATTTTTTATATTTAAGTATAAACTGGGTAATATTTATCATCTATGTCCATGATTCATTAAAATGTTTTAAAAATTAATATATTATGTTTTTATGTAGGGAAATATTTAATTATATTATTATTTTAAATTCCTTTAATGATTTAATTTTCTAAATATTTTTAATTAATGTCCATGTTTTAAAAATGACTTTAAGGATTTATTAATATATACATGATTGTTTTAAAGTGTTAATTTCATTCAAAAGATTCAATTTCATTTGGGACACTTTGATTCAAAATTTTCTTTTAAATGAATTCCTTTATAAATTTTGTGACTATTAAATGATTTTTTTAAAAGGGTTATTTCTCTCAAGGAGTTTTATTGATTAATTTCAACTATGACCACATAATTTATTGGATATTGTTCATGAATGAGGTTGATTTACTATAATATATTTATATTCCATATTTTATTAAACGAGTTATGATATGTTTGAATGTGGATGTGCTATTTTTATACTATTCAAGGTTTATGGTTAAAGTATTGAAATTTTATATGCTCATTTATAAGATTGTTTATGTTATGTTTCACAATTTCTTATATAAAGAATGAATTGGATTTAGTAAGTGATGGGTGAGGCCCACTATAGCCTCGTGATGCATCAGCAGGTCTTAAGAGACAAACTACTCTCTCGGCACATGGATGTGAAAAAATATTATTTTTATTCTTGGTATGAGGCCTTTACTATGTGGTTATGATGCCTGACATTATTCATTCCATCATTATGAAATTACCTATTGATATTACATGTGGTTATTTGACTACTAGAATATCCATATATATCAGTAAATGGAATTATTTGATTTGTATTTTCCATATTATATTGACCTTTATGTTTAAATGGATCATGTTTTAGTCTTATGCATTGCCTTAAATGTGTATTCTTATTTATGAAAGTTTCTACTATATTGTTGTCCTTAATGGGTGTATGAGCTAAGCCCTTTGTAATGTTTTATTTTTTCCAGGATGTGAAGATGTATATTATGAATAACCTGAAGGGACATGATAAGGGATATGAGTGTGTTATATGGAGACATAATGTTTTTTTGTTTTAAATTCATAATTTAATGTAAAACATATGTATCTATCTAGTTATACCAAGGAAACTAAACTAATCAGTCTTTCGGGGAAATATTCCTTATATCGTAACAATGTTTTGTAATAATGAACTGACTCTGGGTAACTGTTGTTGGGTCATTACAGTTTATATCATAGGAAGTTTAGAAAAAACCCTGGAAACAACATTTAGAAAAACATTGATTAGGGAACATTACCCTAAGATATACTTTGAGGATTAGTATAGAATAAATTCCTAGAATTTTAAAAATTTATTTATTTGGTGAATTTTCCATGAAATACATCCATGTCTAAATATAAGAATATAGAGGTAGTTCTAGAAAAGATTTATCTAGGAGTGAAAAATCTGACAAGGGGTTTTGGGCTTGACTTGGGGTATCTTGGTACACGACAATGGACCTTGATGCACTCTTGGTTACAATACTCCCAGGGGATAAGCTTAAGATAATTAACATTTTCTTTATAAACCATTATGAAGTATTTATGAGTAAATACCACTAAAAATATTTTATTATGATTATGGATTATATGCATAAACTATAAAATTTATGTTACATATTTTAAAAGTTTGGAATTATCCATTGCGATTCATAAACTAACCTAGTGCATTCAATTGTAAAGAAATTTTGCCCAGTAGAAGGAATGTGAATTCCAATGAGTAAGAAGGATCACATATTTTATGGTTTGAAGTAAAAAATTAGAAGGGAAATAGTCTCCTATATATTCAAAATATATGATGAATGAGTATCATGTGTTAATAAGAGAAGTATATAATTTTCTGAGTCCTATGGCTTTGAAGGGAAGCCAGAGAAGAAAAGGAAGGTAGAAGGATATATGGATAAAGGGAAGAAGGGAAAGAGGGATTTTCCCGTATGTGATAACTGTGGAAAAAATCAGCATGGTAAATTCTTGAATGGAATGGGATTTTATTAAAATTTTGGGGAAAAGGACACCATGTAAGTGAATTTAAGGGTAAAAAAATATTTCAAATGTACAATGATTCATCTACAATGAGTTGTTACATTACGTGAATCAATGTACCAATCATCAGAGTATACTATAAATGATGCGATTAGATAATAATCATGTTATGATACCACCATATATGAAGATAAATAATTAGTGTTCTTATATTTATATTAATTAATTATGTCATTTGAGTGTTGTATCCACGATTTACTGGTTATATCAATTATGGAAATAAACTAGGATTGTATTACATTACTATTTTATTGAGAATTTGAGATTATATAGTACTAAGGCAAGTGACTCAAAATCAAGTTAATCTTTTTGGAAAATACATGGTTGAAGGAAATATAATTGTTAATATGGTCTTGATACTAAGGCAAGGATTTTGGAATAAGAGATGGTGGATTTGGATAAATTATATTGGATATACTTGACTACCTTGGAACTGATGAATAGTTTGTTTATTCCATCATTGTTGGAGTATTCAATTTTTTTGATATAATGACTATATCTAGTATTCTATAAGGAATACGGGAGAATGAATGTAATAAATGAGGTTTTATGGTAATTCAGGGTATTACTATGTTTTAAGAGAATACTTGATGATGGTAGTCACTTGTTATTATGTGGAAAGAATAAATCATTGTTATGTTATCTTATCCTTATTTATAATTTTTTGGACTATGAGTTTGGACACACATATTTTGGATAGGTTTAAAGGTTGGAATGGATTATTTTGGACATTGGATACTATGGTTTAAGGTTAAAACATTACATAAAATTATTTTTTGATTTTTATTAAGAAGGAAAACTGGAAGGTCGGGTGACAACCCGTCATGTCTGGGAAGGCCATGAGACTTGAACCTTCAACAGAAGGGAAAAAATAGTGCATCCCCTACCACTAGCATATGTAATGTTCTGAATTTTATAATTTAGTTTTTTAAACAATCTAATAGATGGATTATAAATTCATTTTCTTTAAAACCCTATATTATTTGGATAAATAGAATATTTTTATGTTCTATTATCTTTTGTAGTGAAAGAAGAGTTTGAGGTAGAAATAAGTTAAAGGATGGAACTCTACTTGTCAATTATTTTATATAATATGAAGAGATTAATTATTAAACATTAGTTAAATGATCTGAAAACCATAAATGTGTTATCCCAATACCTTATTTTCTAAAGAACCATTGATATTTTAATTCATCATAGATTTATGGCTTTGAGGCCCTCAATTTTCTATTTATTCGTCACTTGTTTGTGATAGATGACCTCAATCACTCCCTATAAATATTTTTGTTTTTCCTCAAATTATGTGTCTCAAATTTCCACCAATTTTTTCTTCTTCAAAGTCCTAATTTGGTGGTGACTTTTTCATTTCCTTTTCCCTCTTATTAAGAATAAATATTATTAACGATATTCCTGATATGGGTTTTTTAAAAAGGTATTTTCTATTTCCTTCCTTTTATTTTCGAAGAATAATATAAAATTATGAGGACACAATTTATTGAAGGGGGAAAATGTAATATCCTATGATTTTATTGTAAATTATCTCTTTAAAGTAATTCAATAGCTTGCAATACCACGCAACACCGAGTACGAGTGCACGATGACATACCAACAAGCTGTTAAAAAAGATGTTATGAATAGTATTAACTAAAATTTGAATTTTATATACTATATAGGATTTTAAAATATATATTATTTCTTTTTTAGAAATTATATGAAAACAAATTCAATTTTTCATATAAAAGAAGTAATTTTAAAAAAATTCAATTTTACCGCCTTTTAATGGAGAACACTTTCTAAATCCAATATATGAAACTGTTATATAATCAATATGACAAAATTAGGTTCTTCTTTATAAAAAATACACAAAAAATTATTATGGATAAATATTTGGTGTATTTCGGAGAACATTCATTTTCAATAAATAGTGTAAATTAATAAATTTTAATTGAAAACAATTTTTTAATCTAAATAATTTATAGTGTTAAATTATATATTAGAATGATTTTAAAGTATAATTAGTTTATATTTTTATCATTCAATCCATTTTTTTCAATTCATGTAATTTTAAGTTTAAATTAAACATAAACACATGTCAATATTTTGCTAAATTTTACTTCTTATAATCCCACATTATGGTTTTTAAAAATAGAATTAATTTTAAATTAATTAATGAAAATCATTTATTTTGAATATGGTAAAATAGAAATCATTTTTGGATTCATAAAATCAAAATTATCTTTGGGTGAGTTTTTTGTTTTTTTAAAACATTATATTTTGGATGAATATTGAAAAACACTAAGTTCTTTTTTAAAACTGACTTTTATTTAAATAAATATTATTATTATTTAAATTTATTTTAAAGTTAATATAGGTAAATAATGCCTATAATAGTTAAATGTAATTCATTGGAGTTATTTTATAATAAGATTCGATATATAAAATTTTACGGAACTATTTAATGTTTTTTATCCACCGTCTCAACACATTTAAAAATATGCATAAAACATAAATTTATAGTTTCTGTGAATTTAATTTCAAAACATAGAGAGACACAGTTGATATCAGTAAGTAAAATGCGGATCAATAGGATGAAAATAATTTTTGGAGAATAGTAATTTTTGAATTTTCATTAACATGGTTAAATGTAAATATGGTAATTAAAGGTAAAAATGATATTATAATTACCCTAACACATGTTCTAATTATATTTTAAAAGTGTATTTTGACCAAAAAGAACCTTAAGAATAAAATATGATCCTTTTGGTCAAATTTTATTAGATTATAAAATTTATTATTATTTTATTTAAAGAAGAGTTAAAAGTGTTAAATTCTATGTTTAATAACTAAAACATTTTTAATATATTATTATACATAATGAAAATGAATCATTAAATATTAATTAGGAATATAAAAATAATTCTTACATCATGGTATTTTATTTATAATTTTAATAAAATAAACAATTAAATTTATTTACGACATGATGATGATGCAATAATTAATTTATTAATGAAAGATTAAAATAATTGATATTATAAACATAAAAAACAAATGTAAATTGAGAATTTTGAGGAATTAGATTAATTTTATAGGTTAATATGACATTTAAGGGTTGAATTAATGTATTTTATTCAATGTTATCTTGTTTTTTTGACATTCACAAAAACCAAATACTAAATAATGTCAAAATTGACATAAATAAGCTTTTAAAAAAATACTATTTTATTCAATGATATAATATTCATAAAAATATAATTTTTAGAAAAAGGACATATATAATGATAGATTTGTCATTAATGAAACACTTTAGGTTTGAATTGATCTTTAAAGTAAGTTTATTAACCATGTAATATAATAATACAAGAAGACATGATAAAAGTTAAACAATTTAATTAACAGTTAAATTTAAAAGATAAGGTCAATATTGTGACCTAAACATGTCCAAAACCAGTTGGTTGATAGTATTTAGACCCATAACAAACTTATATTTGAAATATATTCTATTGGATTCATTATAAACTGAAAATTATTTTATAATAAAATAATATCTAAAGCTTTTCCAAAAGTGACCCTCACCTCTTATATAAAAGGTTACTTCACCTTATCTTAATTTCACACAACCAAATCCATTTTTCCCAGACAACACCACCTAAAATATCATCCAAAATACCCTAAATTCATAAAAGAGGCCTTAATTGTCTCATAATTCAATCTTATGAAGCCCTTTTGATTAAATCAAAAGGAAGCACCCGAAGAAGAGGTAATAATTTCATCACCACTTTTATTTTTATTTTCTTCTTCCACTTACTCTATCTTTGTTTTTTATATAGAAAAATAATAAATCTAGTACCTTTTACATTTTCTGATATTATTATAAATCAGATACAATCATATTCATTATTCTCTCCATCCTATGAATGAAAAAGTCACCATATCTGTGTACGTACGACTTATTACCTCCATGTCTTAGTGTAGTTTGTTATTCAACACTAAATTATTTGCATAGATAAAATAATGAGTATAATTAATTTAAATAATAAATATAACACTGTAATGATTCTAAATATATAATATACCATCCAATTAAACACTGTTATACCATTGATATATTGATATTGTAGCTCGTGCGTACATATGACTTACCATATCCATGACGTGATGAGTTTCAACATTAATTATCACCCTTCAAGAATTTTTATAAATAAATAAATATATTGATTAATTATGAGGTATATGAAATAATATTTATACTATAAAAATATATATTTATGTAGATAAATATATTCTATTTACATACATTTATATTATACGATAAGAAAACGGAAACAACGTTCAAGCTTACTTGCGGACTACCGTCTCAATGAATTATGTTTCCATTTAATATATCTATCTTTTATAAATATTTATATTCTGAATATATATGATATATAAATAATTTTTTCTATAATTAGGTATGTCAAGATCTTTGTGATACGATCATGAATAACATGTTAAAACATGCATGATAATGAAAGTGATTATTATGCAAAATGTTAATTTAACATGGAAATTATTATTAAATAAGTGATATAAACTCATAAATGAATCATATATGATCTCATAAATATTAATATGGTTTTATTATAATTTAAAAAAATACTATTGTCATTATACATGAGTCTAAACATACCCTCGACCAAAGGAAAGTACATGGTAAGGGTTATTTCCTCAATCTCATTATTATCTGAGATTTTTTATCTGTAAGTATTTAATGGGACATATTTAGCATCTATTTCCCTGTTTCATTAATGTGTTTTAAAAATGAATATTTTTCATTTTTATGTAAGGGAATATTTAACTAGATCTTCATTTTAAATTCATTTAATGATTTATTTTTTCAATATCTTTTAATTAATGTCCATGTTTTCCAAATGATTTTAAGGATTTATTTACATAGACATGATTGTTTTAAAGTGTTAATTTCATTAAAAAATTTCAAATTTGAATGGGAAAATTTGATTCAAAAATATCTTTTAAATGACTTCCTTCATAAATTTTGCGACAATTAAATTATTTATTAATAAGATGTGTTTCTCTCTAAGATTTTTATTGATTATTTTCAACTATGATAACATCCTTTATTGGAAATTATTCTTGATTGAGGTTGATTTACTATAATATAGATATTTTATATTGTCTTAAATGAGTTATGATATGTTTGAATGTGGATGTTCTATTTTTACACAATTCATGGTTTGTGGTTAATGTATTGACATTTCATATGCTAGTTTTAGTACGAATGTTTATTTTATGTTTCACATTTTTTCATATGAGGAATGCACTGGATTTAGTAGGTGATAGGTGGGTTCCACTATGGCCCCTCAATGCATCGATTGGTATCATGAGACAAACTACTGTATTAGAACAAGGCCTTGACAAAATCTTATGTGTATTCTTGGCATAAGGCCTTGACTATGTGGTTATGATGTTCGTTATTATGCATTCCATCATTAAAAAATTAGCTATTAATATTTCATGTGATTATTTGACTAGTAGAATATCCATGTAAATAAGTAAATGGAATTATTTGATTTATCTTTTATAAAATATACTGAAGCTTATGTTTAAAATATTTATGTTTTAGTCTTATAAATTTCCTTAAATTTTTATGTTTATTTATAAAAGTTTTTGCTATATTGTCATCCTCACTGAGCTTCTGAGCCCATCCCTGTCTTATGTTTTATTTTTCCCAGGATGTGAAGAAGTATATTATGACTTACCTATAGGGATAGGATATAAGTTATGAGTGTGATCTACAGTGACTAAATGTTGTTTTTTTCAATTCATAATGTAATTTAAAACATATTTATGTATCATGTAATTCCAAAGATACTAAACTTACAGGTCATTCAAGGCGTGTTTCTTTATATCATGCCAATGTTATGTAATAATGCACCAACTCTAGGTAACTTGAGTCAGTGTGTTATAATTCCAATATAAATATTCTTGTATAAAATATATAATAATATTTTATTTTGTTAATTTGAATATATTTATATACCTCCTTCTATGTAAAATGAAAAAAAATCCATCATGCGTGTGTATGAAAGACTACCACCTCGCGAACCGATGCAATTTTAATTACATCACCGACTAGCATGGATTGTTATAATGAAAAAATAATGAGTTTATATGATACACATGAAATTAAATTTAACATTTTAAATCAATATACCATCCATATCTTTACCTTTTCATCCATCAAGGAATGATATCAATGGTCATGTGTATATACAACCTACCCTCTCCATGAAGTAATGTGATTCATTCTCCTTGTAAACATTTTTGGAATTGTTCTAAAAATGTATATAATGATTAAATAAAATATTTATATATTTTTTATAATTCTTAATAATATGGATATATATCCTATTCAGTATAAATGTATCTTTCATAACAAGTCATGCTTGAGAAAACAAGTCAATTAACACCCACAAAAATTAAAATAATGAAATAATATGACAAAAAGTATGGTAAAATGTTATAGTAGGATCATATATGATTTTATAATTATAAATATGGTTTTATAAAAAATTTATTATATTATTTAAAACATTATACAAGAGGTTGAGTTAATTTCAACCAATTTAATGCTTGAGGTAATGGATTTCGACTCAATTTCAATTCGATTGAGACATATTTATTAAAATGAAACTATTAAATTTTATGTGTTGTGTACAATCATTATTTAATTTATTTAACATGAATAAATATTAAATCATGATATTTAATGTTTGAATTAATGTTATTATTTCAAGGGGTTACAATTAAATATTATCAAAGAGGTCATAAATTATTTTATAGTCTCACATTATTTTGGGATTGCATTTGCTTTCACTGAAGGAATATTATCAATTATCCTTCATAAGCCCAAATATTTTTTATCCCATGGGTATTTAAAGAGTATAATTATTTTCATAAAACATTTTCTCACATTGGTAATTGAATTTATGAAGGAAAAATTTAAAAGAAAAAATCATTTTATTTCTTTTTAAATTGAATATATTTCTCTTCCACGTCCATGTTTTCTAAATTTTTTTAAAAAGTCATACTATTTACTCAAATTACTGAGTATGTAAATTTTAATTTTTTATTGAAATTTACAAGGGTTTAAAAATAATACTACTTATAAAAAGAGATTTTTTGGTGAAAACGTTAAAAAGAAGTTTTTTTAACTTATACGATGCTAATAAACATCAACACCACCACGTACAATTTACAAAAATGTAGCTTCATATACAGATTTTCAATGATTTACAAAGAAAATATTATTTTGAAATATTATTTTGTTACAAAACTTCTATTACCTTTATTATTAAATGAACATGATTTTATTTAAAAGAAAACTATTCTCGATGGACTGATGACCACCTCTGATATCCTGATTAAATTTTATGAATTTTAATATTTTCTTAATTACTAAATTTATAATGATCATTTTACATTTGAAATTTCATTTCTATTAAATATACTTATTTTTTATCATGTATATTATTATTTTAAAAAACTTATACAATTCTCACATGTGGTGTTTACTTTTAAAATAATTTTATTAGTGGTATAAATATTGGAAAATCTTTATCATAAACTCTATACCTATATTTGTTGGTGATGAATATTTTTCAAGAATTAAATAAGATAATTTGATATTTGAGGAATTATTTAGAAAAAATTCATTGGTGGGTCCAAGATTTATATATCCCCTTGAGTAATCATTAGGCCTCATGCGGTAAATATAATAGCCAAATTAAATTGGGTTTTACCCATAGTTATAAACATTATAGTTAATGGTATTAAAAATATACATAAAAAAGATGTCTTAAATCATTAAATCTTGAATTAGAAATTTTCAGCATTTTGAATTTATTTATTATTTTCTCTATGATTTTTGAATAGAAATTTTCAATGTATGTATTTTTTTTGTTATTGATTAAAAGTAATGAATTTTTTTGTTATTTACATTTCCATATTTATTAAGCCTTATAAAATTATGATAGTAATGTTATTGATTAAATGGAATGCATATTTAGTTATTTACCATGTATGATTGGTTATTAAATATTTATTAGTGAATGATTTTCTTATACATAACCCTTACTATGCATTTGAGTTCACTCTTTTTTTCTATTTCCTTTCCCTTGGATATATATAAGAATTATTTGAATGATTTCAATGATGCTGAATGTTTTCCAAATCTATGTTTTATTTTTTATACCCATTTTATTTTGGATATCATGTTTGTATCATGAACTATAATACTACTAAAATGATTAATTATTTTCGATTTATCATCTTATATATATTCCAATGAATTGAGGTGACCACCGGCTCCATGATAGTTGATTTTAGGATGTTATGAAATCCTACACTCCATCTCAAAAGTAATCCTTTAAATTTTTACACTTCTACATTATATATCCTCCATTCAATTTATCACATTGTAGATTATATCTTAACATATTATTAAAAAAAATAAAATATTTATGATAATATTCACATTAATATTTCATTGTTGAAGTAGCTTTGCATTAAAATTTGAATTTCAAATTCAACGGAAAACATTCAAACTCTTAGAACGACTATTTGTATACTTGAAATCCTTTTTAGCAATAAGATTAACCATGAACTCATATTCACCAATGAAATTATTAGAGACTTTATATATCAGGTATGATAGGCCTGTTAATCATAAATTTAGCCACATAATTAGATCCACTCAGAATATGGAAGCTCTCTTTAGAATATAGCAAAATATTTTTTCACAACAATACGTTGTCTGTAATTTCCACATAGAATGTGTATCAGGAAGATATGTTTTACATTTACTCTCTCTAAATTTTTTAACCACTTTTTAGATTCACTAAATACATATAGATCCATATTATGTTTTCCACACAGAATTTTGAATATAGATTATTTTGTTTCTCCACAGAATCCTCTGTAATGTAAAGATACCCATTTAGAAACATAAGAAATTTAGAAACTAGATCCATTATCACTGTAAAAAATGACCTCAATACTTCATATAATTTTTAAAAATACCTTAATGATCTGACCACCGAGTGGTATCCACCATTTTTATTTCGAAAAAAATTATTCTTCAAGATTCACAATGAAATCACCGATATATTCTAACTCATTATTTCTTATAAGAAAATATATCATCAAAAAACTTGAAAATCAATTTTTCATTGGTTGTATTCCCATATTACATGCTGTTTCATGTTCTACATATATCCCCAACATTTTCATCATATAAGCACAACATAGGATGAATTTTTTATTTAGACCATTATAATCCAAAACACCTTTATTTTGAGAAGCTTCATAATTTTATCTTCCTAAAAATTCTCCATCACTATTTTGTGTATTTCCATGGTGTGGGGATATCAATAAATTATGAATCACCTTCACACTAAACTATTCAAGCATTAAAATTATTTTAGGATCATCAAATCAATACAAACCAATGGAATGAAAACCTCTCCAAATGAATCATCATGAAATAATTGATTTTCAAAATACTTTAAATATTCGAAAAAGCAGTATTGAAATCATATAAAATATATATTCTCTTAAATTATTCTTAAATAATAATCTCAACAATCATTAAAACAAAACATGATATCAACAATAATGCCACAAAAAACTTACCCTGATCTCATCGATTACCCATTTCACTATATGTGATGGTTCACACTGATTCAGATAACCCTACTCTATCAACTTCAAAACCTCAGATAGTCTTTCCAATACATGGATGAATTAAAAAGCCCTATTAGATTGATAATTTACAAAAAATACAGGTTTAAAACATTACTAAATATAATTACCTACTAGATTTATTGCAATAAGGATCCATGCTCTATTGAAGGACAATAGATAAAAACCACTCCTCAAAACATTCAGTATAATCCTTGTAAAAATATCAATATATAATCTTAAATAAAATTAACTAATTCCTCACCTTCAGGGGAATTTATAAGGTGAACTAAATCTATAAACATGTTAATATATAACCTCACATATTATGTTATCTTGTTAGACCACAAACACATATTGAGATATGAGGGCCATAATTATTTCAAAAAAAACATTACAAGAATATACTTTCCTTGAAAACCAACCATCAAAAAGAAAGATACTCAAATATATCCTACATATAGTGATAAAAATAATTATCACAAGGGGAATCCACTACCGTGAAACTATTATAACACTTTAACCACATAATCTATCATAGACCCAAAAGATCATATATGATTATCACCACCCAAACATCAAAATTTCATATATAAGGAATGATTGTATCAAATGTCAAACTAACATATCAAGATCATAACCAAATACAGGTGATCTCAAAAAAAGATGAATACAACCTTTTATGATTGTAATTCCCACCTTTTTAATCATTTCATTGAGGGTGGAATCAATAACAGAAACCATAATGATTTAATGTTCTGAAAAATACTATAGGGGTGTTCCAAAAAGTCTATAGAATCATAATAATTTCAATATGTATCTATTAATATTATAATTCAACTGATGGATTATATTTCACACAAAAAATAATATTAAACTAGAAAATTTTTTGTTTGATTTATAAGAACACATTTTTTCTTCTACACAAGTTAAAGGGTCATACTAAGTATAATAGTGAACTTTCTATAACTGATCTATTCACTAAATAGTAATCTCTTTAAGACTAGGTATGTAGAAATATAGTTCAAATAGTTAAAATTACATTTGTAGAGGTATCTCTGCTATAACATAAGAGTTCATCCCCATATACCATCGTCTATAGACTAGTTGTGAGTGAATACAATAGTCATGAGGATATTGTTCCCTTAGTATAATTCCCAAGGGTAATTCTTGAATCAACTAATAATTATGCAAGCCACATTTGTATAATAGAAATTTCAAAACCTATAGAAAAATATGGAGGGATACAAGAGCCCCCTACCATCTATAATAGAAACTATTAAAATATCACTACGATGTGTAATAAATAACAGCAAAGTTGTCAAATGAAAACATATTACATGAATATTCTAAATAAATGGAACACTAGGAAGTACACATGTTAATAAAATAAATGAAATGGACTATAATCCACTCACATAATCATAATTTTACAATACTATAAATCTATAAACATCTAGACATGTACCAAATGTCCATCTCTATGATATAATGGTGTAATGAGATAAAACATGATGTTATACCCACATACATCGAATCCCATGTTGTGGGAGTGAGTTGGTGCATGGGGTGAGTATAATGACCTATTAAAATTCCCCAATGGATCAAAAATAATGAGTTGTACTCTAATCAAGTATATGTGTATGTAATACATATAAATATTTTAGTCATGATCCTTCTAAAAATTCACATAAAAATGTAACGCAAAATTCACATACATCTATACATGTTAGGTTATCATGTTCTAACTAGTACACCATGATACCCAAACTTAGTTTTTTTGGCCCCATGTTAGTAATCTTAATTTCACAGTATTAATTATTGGAATTCTATTAGTAGAAGATATCTCAATATCAAGTATCAATAATTATAGAATATTCAAGTACCCAAACCAAACCATATCTATGGTGTTCACAAAAGTATTACCCACACCAAAATCTTTTGGATGAGGGAACACATATTGTACCAAATCCAAACCCATGAAATGAAGTTCTCTCATCAATTTCCCAACATTGACCATAATTAAGTGAGAGATCACATGATATAGTACCCAACCCCGACCCCTAGATGCAGGGTAGGGCCCACATCATATATCAACAAACCTCTACATGCTAATGTAGGGTTGAGTAGAAATTATATAGTATCGAACCCAATAATACTATAGAGGTTCACATTGTTATTCTAGATATATACCATAATTTTTTAAAGAATCCGTCCATCTATATGTAGCCATACAATCCACTACCCACTATGTGGTGTATGGTTCCCTTTATAACCTCATTAACTAACCTCACCGCTAATGTTTGTTTTGATATCCAGTGACACAATCCAACATCTTTATACCAAACTCACACAAAAAATAACCACTATGGAAAAAATATCAAATAGCTCACTATAACATATCTAGGATGTTATTAACTTAATTATTATCCTCCACACATCTAATTATACACCTATCCTCACCAGATAATCCATTTGAGTCCATGATGATCACTCAATCCTTAATTTACTCTTAACGAATAACACCAATCAGAAACAACAAAATCGGATAACCCACCATCACATGGAATCAGAAATGGTTTCATCAAGCCTAGACCATATAACAATATATACACTTTAAAGGGACATATAGTTAATATTAATTTCACCAAGGGTTCAATAACATAAGAAAAACATCATTGAACAACCTGCATAATTATCAATCATAATAACATATTAAAATCCATAAGTAGTGAAAAATTATGATAAATTCAAGGAAATAGTTTATAAATAATAAGGCATCTCCCTCATGAGGTTAAAAAAATAACCACTCAACCATTACACTATGACTTCATTTGAAAAAACAATTACAAATACCCTTTTAAAATAATTTAAAAAAGAATCATGTTTCATCTTACTAATTATAGGACCATCGATAAAATATTATGAAAACATTATTTATAAATTCCACATGTATTGAGTTTCAATTTCATATGTTGCCACATGAAATCAAACATTTCACCATGGAAATATTTTTTCCAAAATAATAAAATTTAAAAATGAAATATCTATTTTGTTTTGAAAAACATTCTTTAAAGAAACCAAAATAAGGACTATTGACACTTCTTCAACCAACGTGCTACCATCAAACAATTTATAAGTATATGTAATCCATGTTGACAATTAGAAATATGAAGTATATTCCATATTTATGGGTGATATCATGTAGGGTTGAAAAATTCTTATAATAATATAATGATAGAATATAAAAATAAAATTACCAAATATGAATGATACTCAATACAACCAAGGCCACAAACATCAAATAGAATTCCACAAATCAATTCCATGATTATATTACCCTCATTTGAGTTTAAAATAACCTATCTCATCAATAAAAATTTAATCTTTTTAAAATACCATGATCTTCAAATAATGGACATACTATAATGAATATTTAGGAAATACGGTGGGGTCACTCTCAGTGCACACCTGGAGTAATTCCATTCAAAATGAAAAAATTAATTACCCATATCAAATTAAAATTTAATCCAAAATCATCAAGAACAATAAAATATACACGTATAAACAACATATAGTCATATGCTAAACAAAAGTGTAAATAAAACCTCTAAGGGTTTCCTTTAAAATACACACATGAAATCCCCATCAAGAGGGATTATTTCACCATGCTCAAGTAAAATCAGCACTCTCTCTCAAAATATTTTTAGGTATTCAGGAAAAAAATTTAATGTTTGAGTTAGGAGCCTTAAATTAAAATTAAATTAAATAAAAATGGATTATTAAAAACCATTCCAAAAATATCATAAAAGAGTTGGTAAAATCAACCCAGCCAATACACCATTCCCTGAAAATAATTCCCATTCATGTTCTTCATGAATGAGGTCCTTGAAGGTATTTCATATTTTGTCCCAAATTTTTAGATACACTTCTAATTATATCATACATTTATTAGTGTCATATATAATAATTTAATATTGAAAATATATCAATTCAATTTTTTTCATTGAGAGTTAGTTGAATATAGCTAACAAAGATTCATCCACACCCTTCATTTATGACATTAATACGAAATGGATGTTTACCATCACTTTATAATCAATAAATAAATACCCTAAGATTTCTTGTTCTATAATTTCATCATTTTACCATATCGCACCAAATATACTTCCAAAAATATCATGTTTTATTATTATCCCCAAACAATTCTTTATAACCCTCATCTTGAGATTGATGGAGCTTGTTATTTTTTTGCAGGCTTAGTTTATTATTCTCTAAGAATGATTACTCTAAAGAATTATATTTTTTTATCTTTGTTCAATGATAAAATTCCACCATAAAAGTTACCCATGTTTTAATTTTTAGTTATAGATCAGTATCAATATTTATGTTTTAAATTTTCTTCAAATACTGATGAAAATAATATAGAAGAGTAATTAGTTATCGCAACCTCTGAAAAGGAAATCACATCCACTATAATTATATCATCCTTCTCTGGTTCTACTGGAGAACCTGTAGCTCAATCCATTCCTTTTTTCCACATTTCACTTTCTTCAATTAACTATGATCCTTATCTAGGCAGAAATTTTCATGTATTATATACTTACTGTTGAGATATCAAATATGAGAGTTATGTGTTGATCATGCATGCCATTTAACCGATAAAAAAATTGGACCCCACATGGACTCAAATTTCCATAGTGCAGATCATTGTTCATCCCTAACATTGATCCTTATTGAATGTATTAATCAATTAATATTACCTTTTTTTGAATGCTTAAATTTTCATCTCCTTAATTAAAATTATTTATCTTTTCCAAAAGATATCATAAGAGTATTTTCTGCCTTTAACACAAAATAAATAATCACCCTTATACACATTTTAAAGACATGGTTAGGTCTCAATAATTATCTTAATAATATTTAAGAATTATAAAACCTATTGTATTCAAAGAAAAACATTCAAAACATTAATTCTATAGTAACGGTGACACCCCAAAATTAAAAAAATATAATCCACCCAGGAAATTACCTCTCAAGATAAGTAATGTCAATACCCTAGAAATAAAATTATATATAAGAAATAATCCATAAACATTAGATAATATTGAGTTTTCATAAAAAATTTAAATTCTTTGACATTGAGGATATTTTAAGATTTATATTTTTAGATAAAATTCCATCATTCATACATAACATCCCATAATAATAAAATTGGATAATACTAAAATAATATCCTTTTTTTAAAATATAAAACTTTTTAAATTAAACATGCATTATTTTTCATAAAAAATATTCATATTATCAAAATTTAACTTCATATTTCTTTTAACCATCCTTATACTATTTGAAAAATAATTTTTAAAAATAGTATGTTTATGAAATCCCACTAAGGGATGTATAGAAATAAATATTTAGTCTAGTGAAAACCTGAACACTCATTAAATCCTATTATTCAAAAAATTTAGTTGGACGCATAAAAAATCATACATGTGACTTTGGAAATCATTATGATATCAATATTACATTTAACCTTAAAAATAGATTAAACATATGGACTAATTAAATCTCTAGAGTACCTAATGCATTGGAGAGCTATAATGGGGATCACTGGTCATATCTTTTTTTATAATGGGTCTTAACCCAGCAGCTCATTAGAAATAATGGGGATCAAATCATCATATCTTGAGATATAATGGGATAAAAACCTAATATAAATTTTACATGGAACGTTTCACGACTAAAAACCTTTATACATTATTTATAACCATGAAAAAAACACTTCTAGATATGAAAATAGTTTTTTTTAAAAAAATCACTCTTACAATATAAAAAATGTACAGATAATAATAAAATAATTTTCGTAGAAGAGAAATATCAAAAAAATTAAAGAAATTATTAAATTAATAAATATTCATGAATTTGGTAGGAACCACTCAATCCTTTAATGTTAAAAAAAATTCCCTATGACATTCTTAAAAAGATTTGAAAATGAACTTTAAAATACCTATTTAAAGGAAAGTCCCTTATCCGGAGTCTGAATAGCCATGTACAATATTTATCTCATTGAATAATAAAAATTGGTTAATTATTTAATTTTTTTGAAACATTTTTAATATTTATTATTCTTTTTATATCAGATAATGTCATGTTATAAAAATAACACAATTCTTTAGGTTCATGTCGAATGTTTTGTTGATATTTGGTACTTGAGTCAAAAATGAATTTGGTATGATGTCAAAAGTCAAAGTGTTCATATTTACATAATATGTAAAATAATATTAATTAATTAATAACAACTTTTATTCATAAATTTTACTTTTAAATCAATCCATTCATTAATTTTTATTAAAAATGAACAATGTTATAATCACAGAGATAGTAGGCCATACGTATGCATGAGTAATATTTCCATTTTTCTATGATCATTATGGAATGAAGGTATGTATTATTATATATATATATAATGTTTATATTATCATTAATATAAATTTAATTATTTAAATATAATTATATATATTCTTTTTGGGATATGGTGGTGAAAAACGAATCACATTGCTTCATTTAGGTGATAGTTCACACGTATGCACAAACAATGTTATTTATTTTATATGAATGGAAAGGTAAGAAGATAAATGATATGTTTTTATTTTATAATGGTAAATATTACACTAATATAATATTTAAACATTGATTCCATAAATAAAACTAGTCTTTAGTGATGGTGATGGAAAACAATTTATATCAGTTCACGAGATGGTAGTTAGTTATACACAAGAATGATTAATTCTTTTCCCGTTTGGCAGGAATTGATATTTATTTAAGTTATTATATTAACATAATAAAACCTCAGTATATCGAGGGTACTAGAGTTATTATTTCCTCATAATGGTATAATATTTTATTGAATTGGAATAAGAAACAAAAATAAACAGTTAACAAAAAATGATACATTTTCTTTGGATGGTCTCATTTGATTAAAACCTTGCAACCAATGAGGTGAGTTTTTTGACTAAAATAAGAAATGTATAACGCAAGGGGGAATTATAGTAAGTTATTTGATCAGATACTATAAAAAACAAATAAGTTTTTACCTATGAATAATAATGAAGAATGAGTGCTCTTTTGTAAGAGAGGGGAGGGGGACTCTTGGAAATTTTCAAAATATTAAATTATTATAATTTAATGTTTTATTAAAGACGAGAATAAAGTAATTTATTTAGATTATTGGATGATAATGGGATGATATTCACTAATAAAATAAAAATTTGACACGTTTTGATAATTTTTTAATCCTAATCTTTAATTAACCATTTTAACTATAATGGTGAAATCATCTCATTTAAAATTTGAGGGTAAAAATATTTACTAAAAATGAAAAAGACCAATAAATGAGTCACTTATTACATTGTTAGAATTATCCTAATTTTTTTATATATGTATATTTTTTATAAATTCTATTCCATTTAATAATATATTATCATATTTAAAATAACAATAATGTCAATTTTGGATCTATTCATCACCTGACTTTTCAAAAATATCATAAAAACATGTTATATTTGAACTAAATCTTATAAAACATCAATAATATGTAAAATAAATATATAATATTGGTGGATAACAATATGTATATAAAATTTTATTTATTTATATATTTTAAATATCATTTATTTGATTCTTCTATAAATTTCTACATCATTATTGTGTCACCTTTTAAAAGAATTCTAATATCACAAAAAATAATAAATAAATTATCATGATGTAGAAAAAAAATAATATTTCTAAAAACTATTTATAATATAACATATCAATTATAAACCCCCATATTAAAAAATTTTAATAGTTATAAACAAGAGTGTGACAAAATTGACATTTTTAATATAATATTATAAATGTCATAGCCCCTCCCATGTGGCTTGAAAAGGTTATAAATTCGGCCCAAGGGTGATTTCTATTTATAAAAAGTCATCCAATTAAATTAGGATAAGGATTAATGTTATTTTATAATATTAATAATAATATTTTTACCGTTAATTACCTGATTCAACTTTAAATGTGGTAATAAAAAATATTACTAATGTTACTATTTAAAAATGTATGAAAATAAAAGGTAACCATTTAATAAGATTTTACCTCTTTATTAAGAATATGGTATCAAATGTTTATATTTCAGAGCGATAAATTTCTAAAATTAATTAAAAATTAATCCTGTTTAAAAAATGAGAAAATGAGATTTTTAAAGTAAACTCCTTTAAAATATTAAAATGTTTTTATATACAATTTCAATGTGAAATTGATTCCAATTACATAAATCATATTAAATTTTAAAAAAATAGTTAATTTTCTTTTAAGAAATTAAAATATATAATTTAACACTATAACTAAATTTGATGAAAAAACATTTTTCAATTAAAATGCATTATTTTTTCACTATTCATCAAAATATGAGACTTTTTAGAAGAGTTTCAAAATTTTAACCAATGTAAATTTTGATGGTACCATTTCAAATAAAAAAATTAAAATTTTAGTTAAAATTTATAAAAGTGAGAAAACCCATATTTGAAACAACTAAAACATTAAAATATCTTAAAACTACTTTTTAGACAATTAATGTTTTTACCCATAACACTAGATTTATCATATAAACTATTGAAAATATTATATCGTTTAATTAATTATTAATTAATAAATATTTTTATATTACTAAATATGATAGATACCTATGCTATCATTAGCTGGGTTATTACATTGTCACTACTATATTTGATACTAGGAGATCATGCATGTATAACTGACAAAATAGTCAACCTGTTAGATCCCCATAAAAAATACTTATTGAAATGAACTAACATTATTCAAAAATAAAAAAAAATAAACACAATGATTCAAATAGAACCACATAATTACATATTAACACCTATTAACTGTAATGACACAATTAATTCAAATCTTTATTAGAGCCATAAACCTCTACATAAATACCCTGTGTAATGGGATGAAATACTTTTTTCATCATACTATTAATGCTCAAGAAACAATGAAATGTATTCCCAGTAATGAAAAAACCACTATGTTTTAAATGGGAATAGGTAATGTGGTAAATAATAACTAGATTATATAAGATTAGGGGCCTTATATCATATATGAAATCATTTGACCATTTGAATTGAAAGGATCAAAATTAATAAAAAATACATGCTCTTTTGGACTAAGATAAAGAATGATCATTTTTATTATGAAAAAAATATAGTAAATATTTTGAGTCGAGAAATACTACAGTGATCTGAGATTCCGAACCCCATGTCGTGATGATGAATTTTCAAAAATAGTCCATTGAAATCCATAAGTTGATCAAAAAGAGACACTTGAGATTATTGAAGGTGAGTAGAGGATTATGTGAATTAGATAGTAGTGATAGGTAGTTTTAGAACTACATTTTATAACTGTATGATCTTTGGTATTGTTAATACACTTGTGAAAAATGATTATGAGTTAGTTAAAGGAGAATACTCTCTGGGATGAGAACAATAATGCGATGTGGCTAAGGTTCTACCCTTCCCTAGTAATGAGGGAGGGGCCAAAGGACTGACCATCATTACCAGGTCCTCGAGATATTTTGAGAGGGTTTATGTGCTTGAGACCATGTTTTCCTCACTATTAAACCCTAATTAGTGAGACAAAAATTATAAGAAATAAATGAGAAATAATAATATGATAGTTGGATAAGCCTTATAAATAATCTACATAAAGGACCTCTAAAAATGATATCGATAAAAGTGGGGTCATCAGAATGGATTTGGAGATACCAATGGGATCTTCACTACTCTTTGGTTTAACCTTATTGATCGAAGCCTAAGGTGATTACATATAGGATCCCCCAAAAATTGACCAAAATTCCCCCTTGGAAGACATCATATTACTATGTCATGATGTGAATAACCCACTGAAGAGGGGCCAATTCATAGCTAAGCACCAATAGAGCATGAACCTCTTGGGTAACTGTTTGATTCCCCTTAGGTAGAGGGCCTGATTAGTCAACCATCAACATCATTATTTGTCCCTTATGGGTGATTTCATGATGCACATCATTATATAACCAACCCTATGTTCCTTTTCATTAAAGAACAATTGTTGTTCCCTCTGTGACACATCACCTTGAAGTAAGACATCATTGTGTGACTGATCTTATATATAAAACACAGTTTCCTACATTGGCTCCTTGTGTGATGAAATATTTGTGTCATGAAATACATGTCACCAAAATCCAAACATAATAAGAGGATTATGTAATAGATAACCCACACCAATGCCAACTTGAGAGACCGAATAGACACTTGAAGCTTGATCCACATGCAAAAACAACCCTTCGAGATGTTTTATCCTTCAAATTCTTGATCCAAGTTCCAATTCATGAAATAACACTTCTCTATAATTTATTTTGCTTCCTATGAAGAAAAGAACCCATAAATATACATTTCATTAGAATATATACTATCCAATTAACTAATAAATGTTTTACAATAACACCTAAAACAAGGAAATATAAAATTGAATCCCATAATAAAATCATTATTGGGATATCTACCATTTTAAAATTCACATCCCCAACAACCTATATAGACAATATTTTTTAGTAAAAGGGTTTTCTGAGGATTTTTTAATAAGTGATATGTGATAAGTGTAAGTTTGTTCAGATTCATATTTTAATGTGTTGTCTTTTGTTATTTAAATTAAATTAGATAAAATTATTGATTTAAAAAGTGATTAAATATATTATAATGTCTTGAGTATAAAAAAAATCTATCAATATAAATATATTAGTTATATTATGTTGTATAATGTTAATCCAAGAATTATAAAAAGTTTAATTTGATATAAATATTGGGAAATTTTAAATAAATAGATGGGTTGGGTTCTTAATTTATATTTCCTCATAATGAAAAAATGTATTCATGATCCAATATTATGTCCATAAGGGGTGATTAATATAATTTTTTATAAAGTTATTATTATGAAGAGTTTTAATGTTTTATCAACTTGAATTTACATATGAAAAGGTGCAATTGTAAAACGATCATGTCAAATTTTAATAATATTTCTTAGTTCAAAGTTCACTAGTTATAAAGATATGATGTTGTGGAAGTAAATTGATTTATCTAACCAAATATTATAATAATTTTTGATCATATAAATTTTAATATAGTAACTATTAGAATAAAATGATTAATTTCATGGGATTTTGGTAAAATTACATTACCTTTCAATGAAATATTTTGATATCAATGGATGGATGTTTTTTGAATAGAGATAGAAGGTTAGAAGGATTTATTATTGAGTACAAATTATATTAGTAACACATGAAAAAATATTAGGATTTTATGTAATGATATTAGTGAATGATTAGAAATAATTAACTATATAATGTTATCAAAATATGGAAGAATATTTCAATGATTTTATAGTTTTCCAATGATGTTATGAAATTATACCAGATGTATATTTCACAAGAAAAAGAGGTATTATGTTTTTAAACAATATAGAAGGTTGTGATATTATTATGAAATTTTTGAAATGTGATGATGTTTATCTGGTTGACCAATATTCTATTAATCAAGGATGAGAATAATTATTCTCATTGATTTCTAAAGAAGATTCAAAATGAATACTGGAATTGGGTCTTAATGAATGCTCATAATTTGTAGGTGGATTGAATGCGGTCATACGAAAAAATATTTTTCATGGTTAATTTAATGTTTTAAAGATCAAAGTTTATAATAATTTGTGTGTCTATCCATAAGATTTTAGAGATATTATTGCTATATTTATAGAATATGTGTTATAAGAAGTCGATTTGAATTGTTTTATCTTAGAGAAACATTATAGAAGTTAAGATATGATCATATTAAAAGAGTGAAAATAAATCAGGTAGATGGATATAGAATTAAGGTTCATATTATATGGAATCAAATGAATGATTATAGAAATAAATAGTTAAATTATTTTTAACTGATAATAGACTAATAGTGTGTCTAGGTGATTGAAAAAATAATGAATTAGATTTTCATCAGTCTATAAAAGGAAACATACATAGTATACTTTATTAGTGTAGCTGAAGAACTTACAAAATGAACTGTTATAGGACGGAAGAGGTATTTCTATCAACATTGAAAAAAAGTGAAAAGGAAGAATATATACTTGAAATAAGTAATGGTTTGAATATTTTTTATGATTCACAATTAAATCTTATCAAATCGTATTGGTGATGGTTCTTTATAGTGGTTAAAAAACATTTTTATTTCTATTATTTTTATGAGAATAACATTCACTATTAATTAAATATATTACTACACATGTTAAGGGATTTTAAATACATATAGGTTCCACTAAAATGGGGTTTTATAGTGTTTTTTTCTTATATCACTACAAAAAAATTCCATAGAGAAGATACTATCATTGAGTAGTAAACATTATAAATACATATTAACATGTAGTTGTGTTTATTTAATTTCATCCAAAATAGTCATTTCTCACTAATTATAGGAAAGGTTTGTTATATAAGTAAGGACAAAAATAAAATACAATTTAATAACCCCCCACATCATAGTGACCAAATAGATCATAATTGGTACTCTCAATTGGTATTATAGAAAAAATTCCATTATTTACACTTTTTTCGATTTTTGAAGTAAAGGGAGGGTTCCATGGCTGTTTAGAACACATTCAACAACAAGTGGATTATTATATTTTATTGGGAAACATATCATATCTATAAGGATATAATTTTACTTTATATTATATCACATGGCTATAAAGTTTGTGAAGTCACTACATGTGGCTTCCCTCCTCCGGTGTTGGGTGTTACCCTAATAGCCATTGATCAGAAGAAACTCGAGAATGAGGGTCATACTAGAACTTATATGTTGTCCTCACTATCTCAATGTGAATTTCTGAGTTTCACATGAATTATAATAACTAAAATCATCTGGTGTAATTTGAATAACATATATGAAGTAATTACATAAGATAATAAATAAAATATACAATTCATCATAATAATACAGGTAAGTCTTAAAAAAGGTGAAGAATAATTTGTTAGTGACTTCTTTATAAGAGTTAATAAGCTTTTTAGAACCATAAGTTGTTTTCTAGAGACATTTTATGGTCCATCATTTTATGAAAATGATTTTGAATGATTTTATAGAAAAATTTTATGCCAATTTATCATCTTTAAAAGATAGACATCTAGAACATATGTATCCAAATAATCACCATAACTTTGTCATCACATATATAAAAGGACATTAGAAAATATAATGTAGAATACATATTAGGTCAACTAGTAAATATCTTTGAAAAAATTAAGGAACGTGAACTCTATGATTTTTATCAAAGAATAATTGAATAAATCTGACATCGAGGATAAGGTTCTTAAAAAAATTAATAATTATTTTCATTATTTTACGGAAGAGTTAAATAAGGGAGAGAAAAATGTAAGGTTAATATAACATGTATGTCATTTGAACATGGGGCTATTGAAAACCTTTATTAATTATTTTCAATATTTATCAAGGATAATGATACTGGTGAAAACGATTAATATATAAAGAAGAAATAGAATGAGTTTTATCTTTTTTAATAAATTTTATTTCGAAAAATAGCGAGGAATAAATAACATATAAACTATCTTTAAGAATATTTTGAGATTTATAAATAATTTAATCCTCATAAGGCATAAAAAAATAATCAAAATAAGTTAACAACAAGGATAAATATTATTATAATAAAAGGCATGGTAACAGATCAATGTATATTTCCAAAACAATTGTAGTTGGGAACATTGAAATTTTTTTTGTTTCAAGGTCTGAACCAAAATATTATACTACTAGAATCCTTGTTAATATAGAGATGAAATATAATGATAATATTATTTTAGTGGTTACCCACTCTTTGGTATAAAACAATGAACCATGGTAGATTGTTACTAATGTGATAGAAAAAGGGTTCATAGTTCTAAACATCATATATGTTACATTGAAGAATATTCCTTCTAAAAATATTTTTGGTAGTATAGATATTTTTTCACACATTGAATATATTTTGTTTCAATAATATAAAATAAAATAAATCTATTGTAAAAAAGAGGATGACTTTTGGGGGGGATTCAACCCACTAAGTGAATAAAATACAATAAATACATTTTAATGATTGAAAATAGATTTCAATATTTGGAATCTATTCATGAAATATGTGAACATCTTAGACATCATGAATTATGATGTATTCTTATGTTACAATAATAATATATTATATAAAATAATGATCAAATGGATCGTGATAAGGAACAAAAAGGCCCGGATAAATCCCCAGTTACTAAAACTACACTAACAACAACTAAAGGGAATGACTTTTGATACGAAATAATGGATACTATTCACATACGAAAGAATATTTGATGTTTCTGAAGAAAATGAATGACTAGAAACACGGGATAATGAAATTTGGAGATGAAAAATCCATTATAATCAACAAAATTATATTATCAATCATTGGAAAAAAAATTGAATTCCAGAAGGTATTTTGTTGATTATGTGATAAAACACAATTTTTCTAGTTGGTAATTCACAATACTCATTTTATATAAGCATAATTAAATATAACAAGATATGAACTATGAGAATGGGGTAAAATTTTAGACAATTATAACTATGAAAAATAAATATTATGAATCAGCTTTACCAAGTGATAGTGAAAAATTATGTTTATCTAATCCTAAGACGGTTATAAAATTGGATATGCAAAACATCCTTAGAGGTCAATACAAATGAGATAAAACTAGAATAAATTAAAGGTAAGTATGACATAATACCTTTTATACATAAGTTGAGCTGAAAACTATTTTATAATATTTGGAGTATCAGTATTAGATTGATACCATGAATGAAAAAATTTATCATATTTAGAAATATTGTACATAATTACTTGCACCCAAACTATACAAAAGGAATGTTATTGGAAAAAAATGTTTTTATAAATTAAGCAGAACGAGGAATGTGAATTGAGAAGAAAAAATGTATGGCTGGTTTTTAAAGGTTACTAAAAAGTTAAAGGCATTGATTTTTTATAATATGTTTTCCCTAGTATAAAGGAATCAATCTATCAGAATATTTATTGATATTTCTCCAAAAAAAGGCATAATTTTTTTTATATGGATGTAAATTCATAATTTAAAAAAGGAGATATTAATAAGGAATATTATAGTGAAATAAAAATGAATTTTTTATTGGGAAATATGAATGATATGTGTGAATGTTAAAGATTTTTTTTACGGATAGAAAAAATATTAAAGGGCATGTTATTATAAAATTGATACATACACATGAAGATTAATTTAAAGAAAAATATAATTTAAAGTAACCTCTATATATAATAAAATGGAGAAATACCCCTTATTGTTATTATCTATGTTGTCAACAATATATTCACATGTAATGTTGAAGAATAATTTGAAAAGTTGTTTATGAGGTAAATAATTTATTTGAAATGCACATTCAATGTGAAATGAAATACTTCATTGGAATATAAATCTCTTAAAACAAGAAATAAATTTTCTTATCCCAAGAGGTGTAAGATAATTAAAAATAAAAAAATATATACATGGAAGATTTAGAAACAATTTCCACAACTATATCTGTGGAAAAAATTTTGTCACAAGATGCATTAGGAAATGAGGTTGATTTGAAGAAGTTTAAAATTTGGCTGGAATGTTTTTATATCTAACACATTCAAGGATATATATATATATATATATATTTGTTACATTATGATCCATGTATTTTATTACATCAATGTAATATCACATTATGGATAGAGAAATAATTTTTAGATATATAAAAGGTATAATTTATTTCTATATAATGTATGAGTGTAGATTAAAGATTGATCAATTTTTTATATAGATGCATTTTGGGAAATATGAGTTGATGAAACAATATCCACATTATATGGATGTTTCTTCATGGTGGAATGATGTTTGAGTTTTCATATAAATAAGGAAAATTCAATGACTATCCACAGGTGAAAAGTTTAGTATGTAGGTACTACTCAAGATACAACACAACTAATGTGGATGAAGACAAATAAAGAAGATTTATTAGTTAATTGAATGTTTTGATTATTTATGGTTGTTGAAATCAATGTTCCACAAATATCACTTAGAATCTAGTGAAACATTCTTCTTCAAATCACATTGGAATTAAATTTTAATTCATTAAATAAAATGTGGAAAAAATGAACTAATCATGGAGTTTATTCCTATAATGGAGATTTTTTTTGATATCATTACTAATAAAATAACAAAGGAATCATTTAATTAATTGAGATTTACCATGGTTTTATAAACTCACTTGCATCATGACAAACCTATGTGGTAATACATTATCTATCTCATAATATATTTTGATTTTTTTTCATGGGGAGATAAAAATTTTAACCGAAATATATCCATTAGAATGTTCATTCTTTTATAAAGAATATATTATATTTAGCGAGAGTTTAGACAATGAATGAACTGTGATTTCAGAGTGTATCAAATATATTAATTGATTTTTGAATTAGAATAAGAAATTTGTTATTAGTGGATGATATTTATAATTTTAGGTAGATATTATTGAGATTTTTATTAAGAATATGTTATATTGGAAAAGTTTTATGAAAAGATTCACATTTCACTTATTACGGATATCACCATATTGTTGTTCAATGATTTTTGATAGCTGTACTGAGTTCAGTCATATAAGGTTATGATTGTTGGAAAATTCATCCGTTTATTTAACTATAAAGTGTCTGTGATTTATGTTACTTGGGTAACAAGAAAATTAAATGGGGATATTATTGAGGTCAATAAGTTTTTGGGACGTTTCAATTAAGTTGGATGTATTAAGAGTGAGTTGGTTTGGATTGATAAATTGTTTATAAAAGTATTTTATTTTTAACATAATTCATATAACATTGTTTATTTATAAAAGTGATCAGAATGTGTCCAATAACTCAAGGATAAATTATGGATTTGATCGGTCTGAGGATGTTGTTCAATGGGTTGTGTATAATGTTTATCCATGAAAGTTTAAATGTTTCATCAGATATAATTTATTTATAAGATTAAATTAAACAGATATATTCTTTTCCTAATGTATACAACATCGTAATTACTATATGTTTTTTCGATATATAATTAATTAAAAAAGTGTTGATTAAGTCACATTTTTACAATGTTATTTTTATGAATAGTTTCTAATGTTTATCCATGAATGTTAACAAGTTTCACCGTATAGAATTTTCTCCAAAGTTTAAATTTGTTTATGCATTATTTTATCATAAGTATTAAAAATATATATTACTAAATGATATTTTGATCTATGATTAAGTGAAAGATATGATATTAAATGACATTTTTACAAATTAATAGTACTGTTGTTTTACGAGACATATGTGACAAGTCAAAATGTTTATTTGTGCAATTTTTATGTTATAATGGAATAATGTTTCATTGTTCAAAGTTATATGGTTATAAATTTATTTTTTCATGAAGTTATGAATTCATAATAGATAGAAAATTGTGAAGATTTTTTTTATTTCAGAATGTTTTTCAAATTATTAAATTGATGTTTTTGAGAAATTATAGGGGACTTATTAAAAATTTCATGTACTCCAAATGAGTGATTTCAATAACATTTGTCAAATTTATAGAATGTATCTTATCTTGTAAAAGGATGTTTTCTTTTTTAAAAATTATATCAGGAATACATATAAAAAAATTATATGTAGGCTAAATGTGTTTTATAACGACTGATGAAATTTTCATACATATTCATCAAACAAATGTTCTCAATTACAGTTCATCAGTCAAAAGACTCATAGAAAAGGAAACTATAAAATGTTTCTGATGAATAGTTATTAGGTGAAAGAAGAATATTTCAGAAGAGTTTATGGGATTCTAATGATTTTGTGAGAATATACTAGATGTAGGATTAACCAGAAGGAATATATGTTATGATGTTAGAATAGATGGAAGGTTCTGAGATGTCCTTAAAATATTTGCAGTGTTATTAAATGTGATGTTGTTGAGCTGGTCATTTAGAGTCTCCAAAATTATGGATGAAGATAATGATTGTCACCGAGACTTAATGATGTTGGAAAATTAATGTTATTGTTGGATCTTAAATAAATACACTAATTTATAAGACAATGAAATGTACTCAAAGAAAATGTTTCTGAGAGAGGAATTAAATTTCTCTGATCATGAAGTTTGAAATGATTTTTTTTATCTTCCAAATATTTTTGAGGCATTACACCTATTTACAAGGAATTTGTATGCTGTGAAGCTGACATGAATGTTTCAATTGGTTGAAGTACCTAAAAAATGAAGAGATTATTAGTTGAACATATTGATAAAGAATCAATGATGATATATAATGAATAAATAAAAAATTTATGTTGCATCAATAAAATATAATAAAGTCTACATATTAAAAATTACCCAAATAGTAATTTTAATTTTAAAATCCTAAAAATGAAATAAATACTCCCTCTTTATCTTCATTACCCCTAATATCCCTGGTTTCCAAGTATCATCATTCTCCTATCAACCTGATTTCATTTTCAATAGAAAGGTTCTTCTTGAAATCCCACACATTCATTTGAAATATATTTTATCGACATTCCAACAAATTATATAATTGATTGTTTATCAAACTTGATGTAATCCCTCTCACTGGGATATTTGACCATTTCTTTGGTGAGCACGTTTTAGGATTTTGACATGGGGTCAATTCATCTCCATTCTTCTTAAACACCCCTTGACTGAAAGCCTCAAGTGTAAATGGTTCCAATAGAATTGAATTAAATAGAATTCAATAACACCCATAATAATAACTTGAATCACATTGGAGTGAAATAAACAAAAATATAGAATTAGAAACATGAATGAATGATGCATGATGCAATTTGACTCAAAAACCAGGTTGATGCTTTTTATCAGGCATCCTTGACGTGTTTCCTCTATTTCATCCATTATCTCAATTCAAAAAAATCAATGAATACAACCACCTACCAGGAAGATAAATTAATAAGAATGTGTCTATGGTCTAGAAACCTATAATGATAAACACAGATCCACTAAAAAAACACCATTGTAATGCACAAAATAAAAAGGGAAGGAGGGGCATAACCAAGGGTATGGGTGGAGGGGGTTAGAGGGAGGTGTTTCGTCCCCCATATGATAAGGAATCATTCAAGTAGATTCAAAATAGAGTTTCATATCAATTTGTATCATAAGAACATTGTGATATTGTTATTAGTCATAAAGGCAGAATAAGAATTGGATAAACTCTATGCTTAAGAGATCGCATGAATTGGTCCTCAAATAATCATCCATCTATTAAATTTCATGGATGGAGAATACATGAAGGATGTACGAGATGATATTACTAGAAGAACCTCTTCATGGTTGAATAGGTTCTTCCTTACTACTCTACAGGAAATTAAATAGGAATATAATGTAATTATAATAAGAAAAAGTGTGATAAATGTTAATGTAGTATGGAGAAAAAATATAAAATACTTTTGGGGAAGAATATTATAGTTATTACAAAATATTAATATATGTTATTTATGAATGATGATTACATGAACTATCAATTATCTATAGTGTCATAAATTGTGAATGGTCATTCCTTACAGGTTTTATTTATCATAATAATTGTTTTCCTATGATAATGTGGTATTGGATTACATCTATATGATACCAAGGACAAACTACTCATATTGAGTGGTGATCCATGTCAATAATTGTGTTCTTGTGATTATGATTGTTTAATATTTTCTATCAGAGTCATTTCTCTCTAATAATAGGTGATGGTTTCTTCTCACATAATAAAACATAAAAATTAAAAAATAAATTATTCACCCCTCCCGCTCCCAATGATCACATAGATCCTAAATGGTATATTCAAATAATATCACCACAGTTTACAGAATACATCAAACTATATTCTTTAACAAGGGATGATCAACATTAATTCCTTGAAGCATAAATCTACTAACTAACATAAAACATTAAGGGGAAAAATCACTAAATCCACCCCATTTATGGTATCAAATAGACTCATCATTTATTGTTGAAAACCAAATAACTTATTAATTTCTCAAGTGAAAACTAAAACTGTACACAAATGTGAAAAAATAATGAAAATAGTCAATAGGAGTCTCCTACTATAAGGTATATTTAAGAAACCCACTATAATATATAATATTGAAAAAATAATAAAAATTTAATTAAATGAATTTTTAGGTTAATAATAAGTATAACTGTTAATGAAGAAGATACAAATCAAACAATGAACTATGAAATTTTCTATTTTCTCAGTGTTTTCCATCATAGAAAACCATTCACAACCTAACTATTATCAATATGTTCTTGATGGAATTTCCCAGAATATGGTAAATTGAGATTGTCTAAAGTTTTGAGAATTTATAAGTAATCCAACACCACCAAATCCTAAACCAAAATCAATAAAAAGGGTTATATTTTTTTTAAAAAATTATTTTTTATCTGAAATCATTATTTAACATGAATTTACATAAAAAAACTTTAATAAAATAATAAAAGAGATTTCAATCATATACTAAGCCAGGATTAACTTATAATAAAAAATTTCAAACTTCCCATATTCACCCTTCGACAATATATAAAGTGTAGTGCATTTGCGACCCCAAAAAATGCTTATTCAAGATCATATTTTCTTGAAGAGGGTCTAATATCTTCTTAACTCAATTCATATACAACATCCATTGGAAAAAAACAAAAAACAATTTATTAGTTTAACACTGTGAGTTTTATGAAATAATTTTTCCAGTATATTTAATTTCTTTGATATATTTAATTATACACAACACTCTATTATAACGAACCACACTATAATAAAAATATTATTATTGAAACATTATCGTTATAAACTAGATGTTCAAATTCAAGATATTAATAGTAACAATAACATTATTAATATTATGTCTAAATTTTTTAGATAAATTTAAAATATAATTTTAGTATAGTGTTTTATTTTTCGAAATTTTTTTTCTCAAAAATTATTTTCACTACATTTAGATAAATAATAATAAAACTAATTTATTTTACTTTTAGAAATTATTTTAATGAAAAATATTAATTTTTTAATCATCATTTCAATAATATCTTAGACTTAATTTTCTATAAGCTTAATTTGTTCGATGATTAGTGTGGAATACTATTTTTATTGAAAAATGCATTATCATTAAACGAATTTACATAGATCCATTTGTTATAAATTATTTTAAAAGTAAAATATGTTTAATATTATATTATTATAAATCAAATTTATTTCCTTGGAATCAAATTATAATTACATTTTGAAAAAAACATTTTATACTTTGGAAATATTTTCTTTGGAATCCTGCTTTTTTTCCGCGCCTACAGGTTTAATATTAAATGAAAATTTTCTATTTTTGTGAAATAAATTGTGTAAAATAGATCTCATTTTTTTATAATCAAAATTAATATTAGGTAATTACTACAACATAGTATTCAATCATAAGGAAATATAAAGGTTGTAAATACTAATTACCATAGTTATGGTTAAATGGGTTTACTGAGGGGTTAAACCAAAATAAAAGTGAATTTTTTTCAATAATACATTCCTAAATCTTATTAGATGAAACTATTTAAACCATAAAATTTCCCAAATTAAAATATATATTCATTCAGATGATTTTTTTGAAATTGAAATTATAATTTTTATTCTTTGGGAAAATTTCCATTTGGTTTCCATGTTGGTTCCCTACCCCACTTACAACACAACATTTGATATAATCTCTTTTTACACATATAAATAATTTTCATATATTTGGGAACAACCCATATTCTTTCCTTAGTTAATTCTTAAGAGGAGGTGTATGTCTTGAAAATGACTTTTTCTTTAATTTCCTTTTTTACCTCCTTCAAAAATTCATAAACTATACTGATATAATAAAATAATTATCACCCATTTACTGATTTGTTACTATGTTAATATAATAATCTATATATTTATCCCCTTTCATAAAATGGGAAATGAAATCATTGATTGTGTCTTGGCGGACTGCCACCACATGAAATGATGTATTTTTTTTCAATCACTGCCTCAGACAGATGGATATAATGATAAATTTAAAATACATATATATTATATTAATGACATAATTATACTATTTGAAGTATAATATCACATCTTTCTCCTTACCATACAATCCCTTGAAACAAATAACATCATTTGTGTGAACGTGTGGATTACTGCCTCCACGAAGAGATGCGATACAAATTTTATTTTATTTTGACATGGATTTTAATAATGATGGATTTAATTAAAATATAATATTTTTATTATATACGATTTATTTAAGAAAGGTGATTTAATAATTTTATTTCTATTTTTATATCCTTTGTAAAAATGTAAATAATTGTTTTATGTATATATGTCTTATTATTCCCATAATAGTTTCATTCCTTTTCCATATCTAAATTTTATTTATTACTATAAATACATCTATAAGGAATATATATTATAATTATAACATGTTTAAAATTTTTTCGATGTTGAAACCATGATAAATGTAAAATCACAGAAAATAGAAAACCCAAACACTCAAGAAGAACAATGTAGTTATTACCCGAAAATTGATTTTTATAAGTAATTCATAATAAATGGATCAAAAAAGGTCATCAGTATATCATATATGGTATGATACTTATCATTATGGTTTTGGAATATATTTATAATAAAACATTATTAATCATAAAAGTGTTTCGAATGTGTAAAAAAAGATATGATTGGAGGTGAGTAAGTTTCATATCAATTTTATTTATGTGAAACACATTCCATATTCAGCATTTATTAAATTTTTGTGGTGTATATACTATCTACAAAGGTATTTTATGATTTATATCATGAAATTATTGGATAAAAAAAATCCATCTTAGCTTCATTTTTTATTGGGTAATATGATTCAAAACAAACCAATGTTATAATGTTTTTATGGTACTATCTTATTGAACATGGGAATTTTTTTATTATACTCTTGACGCTGAAATATCCAAATATACCTAAAAATTTCATGAAGTTTCTTTTACTCTATATTATTCTAAGGAATACATGTTTTCTTTCATTTTATTTTACATTAGATCTTATGAGTCAAAATGATTGTTTTTTATGGAAAATAAACTTTATTACTATTTTCAGTAGAAAACCATTTATCTTAAATGTACATGCTTTCTAAAAAAGTTTTCATGATAAATTTTAATTTTATACAAATATTTTTTAGATTAATTTTTATCCTTGAATGAAATTTTATAAAATGGTTCAAAATAAATCTTTATTTCAGTTTTTGAATTTGGTACTTTTCGCTTTTTTTTTAAAAGATGAAAACATAATTTTTTATGTTCATAACCTAAAATGTATTTTATAAAGTGAGAACAACTCAATGATTTAAAAAATAATATAAAATTTTACAAATTTATTTTAAAATAAACTATTTTATTTAATATTTTAGAAATTTATATATTTTAAATAAGTTATTTCAAAATGGAAAGGGTATTTTCATCAATATTGTTTTAAAGATCATGTTATGGAATTTATATCAATCAATAACAACATATTTGGGAGTTTATTATTAATTTATAGGGATATGATCTAATGATACTATCCATATCCTTTCTCTAAATGATTTATTATTATGATGAAAATATTTTTATAAAATCCATTCGATTTTACAAAGATTTGATGACAATTTGATGAAATTATTGTGAAACAAGTTTCTTTTTTCATTGGGTTAATTCCATGAGGAAATGTTTTTGAAATCTATTTACCTCTTCATGGGATATGAAATGATGAAATTTTTATTATAACCATTTACTTTTCATGGGTTATGTTATGATGAAAGTTTTATGATCACGTGTCACACAAATTAATGGATTATACAACCCGTGGGACCTATATAACCCTTCAAAGCATAGGGTTAGGATAGATATCTCATGAGATATGTAGGGACAGAATATTGAGTGATCCTTGTTCCGCGATAAACATATCAACTATGATATTCATGTAAGTGGACCATTACAACTACTATGGTTTGGAGAGTGAGCCCATAAAACTATGATAGTTTTTGAAATAATCCTTAACTACCATGTAAATGATTTAATATTCTATTGTATTAGCCAAAATAAATATATTTTTATAATTTTATGATCACATGAGTCGTGTTATTTGATTTCATTATGATTCATATCATGTGAACTAAAAAACATCAGTTCATCTTTTATGATTATGATCTTTGATATATTGTATATGACTTTATAATGTTAATCTCATGTTCTCATAGAATTATGATCATGTTAGGTTGATATCTCATTTAATTAGCCTTAATAATAACCTAAATATGCATTTTCTTATGATTTATTTCCCTAAGATATGAATAATGGAATTATAGAATTTATTTCAAAGAAGGCTTCTAGTTATGATGAACATAGAGGGAGATGATATAGTTCATTTCCCAACCCATCCCCCAAGGCACGTGTCGTGACATACCCCAAGGTGGCCTCCCAAAGGCCTGGGGTTGGCTTCTATACCTGAAGGTTTCAACCTACAAATGGGAGACATTTTCCTGAGTACCTGTACGCATGCACACACAACCACATCCAAAAGATGGAAAAGTAAACAATAATTCCACAATAAAAAATTTTAGTACAAGTACAAATTAATGTCAAATGGGTCAGAATATCAAAAAAAAGGATAACATGAAAAAAAGATATTACAAAAGAAACGTTGGAAGTCATAAGATAGAAACTCTACCTGATGGGTATGTACAGAGTAGTTGCTGGAAGCCATAGAATTACGCCCGCCCGCCAGATCTCACTGGGCACCACCGAATCATTAGCCACCAAGTCTTCCGTCAAGGAATTAGTCATCTGCACTGAACACAACAGGTGTAGGAAAATCCTGTGCAGGGGTGAATAACAATATACGTAGTAGGGACCCTAAAAACACAAACGAAATACCACCAAGAAATCCACAAATAAACAACAATCATGATCACTAATCATGATCGCAAAGCATGATAGCTCGAACAAGTTATATTCTAGAGTAAGAAAGTATAACCATTAGTCACATTGGAGAACAACATGGTCTACTAGAGAACTCATCCTCAATGAGTAAAGTGTGTCTCTCATGTCATATAGAAGCCACTTCACTCTGGGATACAGTATCTGATCAACACAGGGTTTCTCATCAGCAGTGTTTAAGTCTCATCCAATAGCATGGTTTCCACACACATCATGCCTGATCTTAGGAGAAACTCTCCCCAATCAATTTTTCGAATTCCAACTTCCCTAAAAACATCAACATAGTATTACAAAAGATCGGCCTTATCTTGAGGGTTCCAATGCTGTAAATAGATTTTCAATTGGATGGCCGGTTTACAAGATATTGAGGTTTTTTTAAAAACGGCCATGTTTGGTCCGGGACCATTCCGACTTGATCGGACTGACCCGACCCAGATTGGGGTCAAGAGAACCAAATCAGGTCTACTAAATCAACTTTTCCTGGGTACAGTCTATTGTGTCAGGGTCCCACCCATGGCCTGCCCTATTTTCCAGGCTGAGATGTGGCTTGAAGCATTTTCCAGCTCCCTGCTTGTCCTGCGGGTCAATAGTGAGGTTGCCTCACAGCCATGGTCAGTTGGTCACAGCTTCACCCTGTGGTACACAACCCTGTACATCATCATCTGTATGACTATGCAACCGAGTGGCCTCAGCCACCCGTAGCAAGACGCATGCCAAGCCGACGCCTCTCCCATTTGTGTTGCATCCTGATCCAGCTGCAACAATATTCTTCAGTTCATTGGAAGAATACTCATGGGACCATCATGTCTACATTAGTGGTCTGTTATATTATCTTCTTCCACCCACAAGCCTCTGTGGGGTGTCTCCTTCCCTGTGAATGCCTCGAAAATCGATTAATGTTATTTCAAATGTTCATCAACAAGGAATGCACAAGGAGGAGGGGGTAACGCCTTGCTCATTTTGACCCACGCCCTCTATATTAGATGTTTAATGATAGGGAGGCTTGAGAATGATGTTTTATCTATTAAAATTCAATACAAAAATGATAACTCAAGAAACATCACCCTCCTGAAATAAAGAACGATCCGGGAATCGACGTATTCATGGGTTGATTTGTGTTTGTCATTTAAAATGATGAACGGGGAAAAAATATAACAAACAAACCCTACTACCTCGAAGTAGTTCAACATTAGAGCGGTTCTCCCATGAAGGTTCAATAATAGAAAGGCATTTATTTCTAACCAGCTCTTTTCTTAAAGGTGCATCGATGTTGATGACCTTCTACCAGCATTCGTTAATATTCATTACAAAGAAAAAATTTTGGTGGTTCATTAGAGAATTTTCCTCCATTTAACCCTCATTTTTCCAACATGTTATTCCAAAAAAATGAAACATGCCACAGAATTTCTGTTACGATATGACGTTTTTTCATTATGCATCACATAATTCATTGTTAAACTACACCTTAACGAGACATTAATGGGATTCCTTTAATTCACATTATCACCGCACCACAACTTCGTCTCCTGCAACTCAATGGTGAGAACAGAAATAAAATAACAATTTAAAATATTTTATTGTTAAATTCAAAATGAAAGAAAATTAACTTTCCCATCCAACCCTTTCTAGACAATGTTATGTCCTTTCTATGAGAATCCAAAAATTCAGAGATCAACAGTGCCGACAGATTTTCAATCCGAGCACCAGTTCAAAAGATAGAAAAACCCACTCCCACATTTACATAGGTGAACATAAACAAGAAGTTCATAACTCCATTCAGGGCTCATCAGGCCTCATAATCACACGTTGTAAGAGTGTTATATCTCTAAATAATTCCATAAAATTTAAAAAGAAATTATACATAAATTGAATGACATTATATTATTCCCATCTTATTGATTAACATCTCTAAAATACAAAAAATGCTAATCAAACTAATGGGGGGGTTCTGAGCATGAATCTGAGCCTCCCACTACCATGTACTCACCTAGAGACTCAGGTTATTCAATTGAAAGTACACCATAGTAATCTACCATCCAAAAATGACCCATTCTTATTGATTCTCTCTCTCTACCCGAAACTCCTCAAACATAACCCCATCATCAAAGTCCAGCTCTCCCTAGTTGATGACTTGCGATGAATGTTTCACAAACCTCCTCAACTACAACACATGAAAAAATATTATTATTGGTGCATATGTGGGGGAATATCTTGGTGGTACACTACCTCACCAACTCTGATGAGGATCTAGAATGGTCTGATGAACCTCAGAGATATGTTTCTGTCCTAGCCATATCTATGAAATCCCCGTCGGGGTGAGACCTGATGGAACACATTGTCTCCCTTTTCAATCTCCAAGGGTCTTAATCTCCCATTATCATATGATTTCTACCTTCTCTGGGAATTATTAATCCTCTCTAGGATGATATGGACCTTCTTAGTGCTAGTCTATACCAAATATGGACCCATGAGTGCTGACTTCCCTTGAGTTTTCTAGCATATAGGTGATCTGCATCGACACCTATACAAGGACTCAAACAGTTCCATAAAAATGGTGGAGTGATAGATTTTGTTGTATAAAAATTTCAGAAGTGGTAGGTGGTCCTCCCAAATATGAACATAATGAAGGACACAAGCAAGGAGCATTTCCTCTGAGGTCTGTATGGATCTCTGTGTCTGACCATCAGTCTGAGGCTGAAAGATAGCTCTCAAGTGAATTTGATCCCCGAATGCCTCCTGAAATCCATTACAAAACTAGGATGTAAAGTGATCTTCACAGTCTGAAATGATCGTTGGAGGCATCCCATGAAGCTACACTATCTCTTAGTCATAGAGGTGTCCCAATACCCATACTGATCCATGCTCCCGAATGTGTAAAAAGTGAGCCGACATGGTGATTCGGTCAACGATCACACAGATAGAATTGCGGACCCTAGACATTCATGGTAACCATGTCCTAAAGTCCATGGATATAGCATCCCACTTCCATTTTGGAACCTCATGTCATTGTGCCAAGCCTGCTGGGACCTGATGCTCGACATTCACATGCTTACTGGTGAGCCATCATGAAACGAACTCTACCACCGCTTTCTTTATCATTGACCACTAGTACTAATGTGTGAGGTCATAGTACATATTCTCAACACTAGTATACACCTCCAAATGGGATTTATTGAACTCCTTAAACACATCCTAAAACAACGTCAATGGTAGTATGGTGCATCCGTTGGAAAACATGACATGTTCCCTACCAATTGAATTCTATCTAGATCTTATTCTGAGGATAACTGAACACATATGGCCTCACAATCAAAATCCACAATATGTGCCTCCTAAACTCATTGTAAGTGTTTGGGAGTGACTGTCATTGACTGTAGGTAAGATTATCCATCATAATCCATGAAGGATATGTGCAGCATGACTAGATTCTCTATCACCTCACTCAGTACTGGTAATCCAGACCTCAGACTGAGTGCGTCTTCCACCACGTTCCACTTACCAAGAGTATAGACTATCTCAAAATATTTGTTTTTGTGGAAATACAGCCATCACCACCATTTCATATTCATGTCCTTTTTATAGAAGATATACCCGAGACAGATGCAGTTGGAGTAGATGGTATACCATTAACCCATCAAGTAGTTCCACCACATCTTCCAAGAATATACCATTGCTACTAACTCTTGGTCAAGGGTTGTGTCGTTTTTATCATGATACCACAATTTTCGTGAGCCATAGGTGATCACTACTCAATCCTAGATCAAAACACAACCCGATCTGGTCCCTAATGCTCCTCAAAAAAGTACATACCCAACACCCTATTCTGTAGTCTCAAGATGGTGAAACTTCTCAGTATCAGCCTCAACTCCTGGAAACTCTATTAGAACTTCTAATTCCACACGAGGTACTATCCCTTCCATTCCAGTGATGATAATGTTACTGCTAATATATAAATTTTGGACCCGAACCATTGGTATTATCCAACCAACACCATGAAACTCTGCACCTCACTCATGCACCTTGGTGGCTCCCAAGAAATCACACCATCTATCTTCAACGGATCAACTAAAACTCCATAAATCATGATGATGTTTCTCAAAAAGTGGACCACTTGAATCCAGAATTGGCAATTCGAGAGCTTTCAATAAATATGGAGATCTCAAATTTTATCCCAGACTATTCGTAGGTGGGTAGTATGCTCCTTGTCCGACGCCGAGTACTCCAAGATGTCATCAAGGAAGACCACCACAAAACAATTGAGATAAGGATGGAATATCCACTTCATGATTCCCATAAACACTATATGGGAATTTTTCATGCCAAAAGAGATCACCAAAAACTCATAGTGGTTGTACTGACATAAGAAGGTCGTCTTTGATACGACTTTATCGTATACCTGAAGCCGCTGATAACGTAATCTGAGGATTATCTTCTAGAACCAATTCACTCCCATCAGCTGGTCAAAGATATCCTCAATCCTTGGAAGTGGATACATGATTTTCAGGGTCAATTATTTCAGGCAATGAAATTATACACATAGCCTCAAGCTCTCGTATTCCTTCCTGGTAAACGACACTGGGGCTGCCCATGGTGCAACACTGGGTCTCACGAATCCCTTATCTTAAAAGTCCTCCTAATGTACCCTCAATACTCAAAGCTCTGCGGGAGACATACAATAATTTGGGGTGGATATTGGTGTCTTCCCATTGAACAGATCGATGAACAAGTCTACCATCCTATGAAGTGATCGATGTAGAAGTCTACCTCCCTACAAAGAGGTAGCCCCAAAACATCTTTAGGAAAGACATCCCAATAATTTTCCACCACATACTCCTATCTTCCACCACACCAAGGGAAAGGTTATCCATCTGGGGAGTGTTCAACTACACCCTCCCCTATGAAAGTCCATACTATGCTATAAAGGTTCCCTTATCAACAGTGAAGGAAAACATGGTCCCATCCTCGCATACACACAACACTTTGTGCATAAAACAGGCGATATAAACATGGAAGGTGGATAACTATTCCACAACCATGATGACGTTGTAAGGCCTTGACATTGCTGCTAGATGATCTGAACCAAATATCATGCATCATATATTAAGCTCAAACTATAGGAAAGAGTGTGTAATCATTGTATCCCCACCCGTAGGAGTATCTAATCATAAGGATCGAGCCAACAGTTCCACTGAAATCATTGAGCATGGAACTATTTACATGTTAAGGAAAGAGTGACTAGAATATGTGTCTATAAAAATTATAGCCATGATGGAGAATACACATATCTTACCCCTAATATTCTATGGAGTGTCATCGTTATAAGTCTCCATCGCCTAAAGCTGGGATCACCCCTGTTCACCGGCTCCCTAAGCCCGTGGTGGACCACATGTGGGTGGTGGTGGTAGAACCTCGAACCGTCGTCCACCACCTGCTCCTCAGATTACTCTCCTACCACTTCTTCCACCCTACATACATCCTCATTCTAACAACTTATTTTTTCAAGGTGGTCCATCAAGCGTCTATGGATCTTCTGTACAATAGGTCGAGTAGTAACAATACAAGTGTCCCTGACAACCGCACGTGAAGCATATATTGGTTACCTACTAACTCCATCTACTCTGGAAGACACGTACTACTAACACTGAGTCCAGGGGTAGTCCCCTGAATGACCTATCCCACTTGGGCCCCCTCGTCTACTACCCACTACTCACCCCTAAAGACACTTTCTCTTGAGGTCTACTGGTGGCTCTAGCTATCGGTGCCCGCTCATTTTGGAATTTATACACAAGAAGGGCATGCAACATCACTACATCCTGAGTAAGAATGATTCGAGACACCATGGATACATGATCTCTTATCTGAGTCCATACTCAAAGGTCTAGTCCTTGAATAAAGGTCCCTGCACAATGTCTACGGAGTACTGGGAGAGGTCTGTAAAAAATGCAGAGTACTCAACCAGCATTATGATTCCCTACTATAGGTGAAGCACCTCCTATATGTGCATTGAGAGCAAGGTCTCGGGTATGAACTCATCCAGGGGAAGCCAATTGAAGTCATCCCATGTAATGGTCTCCTCATCATGCAAAGCGACTGTCAATCTCCACCATCTCCCTTCCGAGAATTGTAAAATGCTCATGGACAATATCAAAAACTGGCCATGAAGTTCCCTCACTAAGCAGAATACCTATGTCACTACCTTAATACTGTCTTCTGAAACATGAGGGTCTTTCTACCCCTTCACCATGGGAGGCATCTATAATGACCCATACTTTACATACACTGTTAATACTTCAAAATTGAAGCATACTTATTACAACATATAACAAAACCACGAATGGACCATATAGGTATAGTGTCTTTAGAAAATGGGAAACATAAACAAATGGTTCATAAAGCGTCTACACTATCTCCCATTTATTTCATCACATCTATAGTCCCTTTTGACATATCATACTTAATAACCTTCTTCCTGAACTGGGGAAAGAAAACATACAAATGGGTGAGCTCAAATGTTTATTAAGGGTAAACAAAAGAAATATCAATCACATCGTATACACAAGCACATAACTTTTGGAAATATTATACTGCAAAAGAGATCATAATTTGATAACATGGGATAAACCATGGCAGTGAAATGTAATCACAATAATCATAACTTAAAACATGAAACTTTTTGGCATTCACACATAATCATAAAGAATCATTTCTTATTAGTCAAGACTCATTGCCAAGACTATCTTAGTGGACAAAGTCCCTTTCTGAACCGAGTCACACTCGTTTCAGTCCTGTTTCACTGAACCGGTATAACCTACCGTTCCAGCCATGTCTATCTCATGAGATATAAAATCTTTACTCAATGCATTGGAGGGAAATATAGGTCCCACCCATCTCATAATGATACCATTCTTATGTGTGCCACAAAATCATAAATCATACATCATTGCATAACCCATGTAATACAAATGAGAATCTTAAACATCATGACATCATAAAATAATTCATATAAGATAAAAGAATTCATAAAAATAATTCCATCACAACATAATCAAATCAATGTAATAATAGGGATAAAAAAAGAACCCTTTATTATCTTAGATGGAAAATAATTTTGATTAAAAACTTGAACTCCATTCTTGAGGAAAATATCCTTTCTTCTTCAAAATCATTTTTCCTTTCTTAACATGTCATACAACTTTAAACTAAAAGAATTTGATTAAAAATAAACTTGAAAACTTGTAAAGGATTCTTCTTAGAAATAATGTTTTAAAAATCCATTAATGCCGTATAAGTTAAAAAACATTCTTCGTACTTTTGTCGGAAAAGTCAAAAAGTACCTTGTACGAAAAACGACAAAAGATTCCTTTCATATCTTTTACTAAAAACTCACCGAAGGGTAAAATTGGATTTAAACAATTGTAGTTGGATGGAAATAATATTACATATTGAGGAAAACATGGATGTGGATGATAAAATACAACCCAGTAAATACCAAAGTATAAGAAATCTCGGATAAAAATGAGATTGTGATATTTCCCTTACCTTAGGTTCGACTTGATTTGTAAGTGTCTGAACCTCCTGTATAATGATTTAAATAATGTTATTGACTTATTACAGAATCATACTTATTTTTATGATATCATATATGGTCATATTATTAGCTTCTTAGTAGTAATATTTCATTGCTACTTGTTATTCGGGTGTTTATAACTTTTTTTTATGCGTGTTTTGTCGAATAAATTCTTGTTCTTCTCTTTAGGTTATAGATACATCATTTCCAAAATGGTTTTAGTGTAATATATATCATATTCATTCATTCAATTCATTTATATAATCATTATGAAATGAAGATCATGTAGAACGAGTCGCATCACATCGTGGAGACGGTATTCCGTACGTACGCACGACTGATGATATCGTTCCTATGATCGTGGAATTGTATTAGAGTATATGTATAATATTTCATAATCAATATCACTTTATAATAGTCATATATGGTCATTATTTATACCATTATACACATCCAAGTAAGGTGGTGGTGGAAAATAGATTACACCACGGCGTGGAGACGGTATTCCGTACGTACGCACGCGCGTTGATTTCTTTTTCCGTAGGATGGATAGATGGTGAAATAGGTTTGTTTCATACTTATAATAACATATCAGTATATGAGTGATACTGATGTTATTAATTCATAATGAAACAACTAAAGAAGAAGAAGTGGAAGAAGAAATAAAGATGAAAGAATCGGTAACAGACATTACCTCTTCTTTGAAGTGCTTCTTTGAGACCTTCTTTTAGGGCACTAAAATTGGACTTTGAAGAAGACTAGAACCTCTAGGATGTCTCTTGGGAAGTGGAGAGGAGAATGTGACAGGGGTTGGACGAGCTTGAAGGCTCCAAGTGGTGTGAGGAAGAGGGGGAGGAGGTGTCCTTTTATAAGGGAGGAGAGGGGCACCTTTGGAATAACTAAAACTATTATTTTATTATAAAGTCAATTTCGGTTTTAAATAGCTCCAAATTGATATATTTATAAGCTAAGGTGGGGATGGGTAGAAATCCTCTTATCCAATATAATTTAGACAAGTTTAGTTTCCTATTTTAACCTTATCATTTAGATTTAACATTAATTTAAATAATTTTACTTTTACCGTGTCTTCTTGTGTTCTTACGCTATAAGGTTAATAAACTTACTATAAGAAGCCAAACGAACCCCAAATTGTTTATTATTAATATATATAACCTTATCTAAGTCATTTTTCTGAACCTTAGATTTTTAAGAATAAAATAACAATTAATAATATAATATTTTTTTAAAAACTATTTTATGTCAATTTTGACACTATTTAGTAATTGATTTTTTTGAAAATCATAACAGAATGATACGTTCGAAAAAAGTTAATTAAATAAATAATAACATGTCATATTAACCTAGAAAATTAGTTTATTTCATAAAAAGTCTCAAATTACATTTATTTGCGTATTTATAACATCAATTATGTCAATATTTCATTAATAAGATAATTACTTCATCATCATTGTGTCATAAATAAATTAAACTATTTAATGTCTAAAAATTACAAATAAAATACCATTATGTAGGAAATCGCTTTAGCTTTCTAATGAATATTTATAGTCGAATTTATCTTATGTATAACCCCATATTAAAAATTATTTCCTTATTAAAATTTGATTTTAACTATTTTAACCCTTCTTTAAATAAATTAATAATAAATGTCCTAATCTAATCCAAGTGGTCCTAAATGGCCATATTTTATTCCTAAGTTTTTTTTGGTCGAATTACACTTATTCAATAGAATTAGGACATTTGTTAGGGTAATAATAATATCATCTTTACCCTTAATTACCCTATTTACTTTTTACCGTGGTAAAAAAAATAAAAAGTTACTATTCACCAAAAATTATTTTCATCTCATTGAACCACATTTTAGTCCTTGATATTAACCGTGTCTCTCGGATTTTCGAAATTCCACTCACAGAAGTGGTAAAATTTAGTTTTATGAAAAGTTCAGTTTTTTAACTACCACTTAGTGGTTTCACTATTCATGAAAAATTGAATGTTTTCAGAAAAATACCAAAATTTCACCCTAGGCTAATTTCGATATTCTGAATCCAAAAATGAAGTCCATTTTGAAAAATAAAATTTATAAAAGTTCAAAAAGTGGTTATTACTATTCATAACGGCAGGTTTTAATAATATTTTAATAACATATCGTTGTTTAGTGAAACTCGGTATTGCGTACGACGCACGCTATCGAGGAAGGACGCGATTTTGTGTAAAGCAAGCCAAGAAAGTGTTTTGTAGAAAAAGATTCCTTTGATGATTTATATAACATAAATGTCTCGGGTGTTACATTCTACCCACCTTAAAATGAATTTCGCCCTCGAAATTCGTCACTTTGTAACAAACAGATGAGGATACCTCTCCCTCATCATATCCTCAAGTTCCCATGTAGCTTCTTCTAATTGGTGGTTCCTACATAAAATTTTCACCAATCGAGTGGTCTTGTTTCGTAGGGCTTTTTCGATACGATCCAGAATCACTATCGGTTGTTCTTCATAAGAAAGATCTTGCTCCAGCGGTACAACTTCTGAGCTGAGTACATGTGAAGGATCAGGTATGTACTTTCTCAGGAGAGATACATGGAACACATCGTGAACATGAGAGATATTCGGTGGAAGCGCCAATCGGTAATCTAACTTCCCTACACGATCCAGTATTTCGAAAGGACCGATATATCTAGGGATTAACTTCCCCTTATTTCCAAATCTCATGACTTTCTTCCAGGGAGATATCCGTAAGAACACTTTATCGCCCACTTAAAACTCTAGGTCTTTTATTCGGCTATCGGCATAACTTTTCTGTCGACTCTGAGCTTCTCTTATGTGTTGTTGAATAGATCTGACCTTTTCTGTCATTTCATCAACGAGATCAGGTCCTAATAGCTTTCTTTCCCCAACTTCATCCCAGCAAGTTGGAGTCCTGCATTTCTCTCCATAGAGAGCTTCATAAGGAGCCATCTGAATACTGGAGTGAAAGCTATTATTATAAGAAAATTCCACCAATGGTAGGTGTTGATACTGAACTCCTTTGAAATCCATAGAGCAAGATCTCAACATATCTTCTAGGGTTTGAATTGTTCTTTCAGACTGACCGTCTGTCTGAGGATGATAAGCAGTGCTGAAACTCAACTCTGTATCCAGAGTATGCTGAAGACTTCTCCAGAACTTCGAGGTAAATCTCGGATCCCGATCAGATATAATATAAAGTGGTACTCCATGCAATCTTACCACTTCCTTTACATATATCCTGGCAAGCTGATCCAGAGAGAAATCCTCTCTAATAGCAATGAAGTGTGCAGACTTTGTAAGACGATCAACTATGACCCAGATAGCATTATTGCCTTTGGATGTTTTAGGAAGTCCTGTGACAAAGTCCATAGTGATGTTTTCCCACTTCCATTTGGGTATGGGTAATGGTTGTAACATCCCCTTAGACTTCTGTCTCTCAGCTTTAACTTGTTGACAAACCAAGCATCGAGAGACATATTCAACAAGATCTCTTTTCATGCCATCCCACCAGAAGTACTCTTTCAGGTCCCTATACATCTTCGTGCTTCCAGGATGAATAGAGAATGAAGAACTATGAGCTTCATCCAGCAGCTCCTTCTTTAACTCGGGGATGGGAGGAACACAAACCCGATTCCTGAACATTATTATCCCATCACAATCAAGGTTGAACTCAGGAACATTTCTCACCTTCTTTTGTAAATCGACATCTTCTTTCTGTGCCTCTTTAATCTTCACATGTATTGATGGTTGAACATTCATTTGAGAGAGATAAGATTTTTCCCCTTCCATTATAATTACAAGATCCATCCTTTTTAAATCCATAAATATTGGATCTTTTGTGATCCTCATCATGGATAAACTAGCATGGTCTTGTCGACTTAATGCATCTGCCACCTTGTTTGCTTTCCCAGGGTGGTAATGGATTGAGCAGTCGTAATCCTTAATCTGCTCCAACCATCTTCTTTGATGCATATTCAGCTCCTTTTGTGTGAAAATATACTTTAAACTTTTATTATCAGTATAAATATCACACCTTTCACCATAAAGGTAATGCCTTTAAATCTTTAATGCAAAGATTACCGCAACTAACTCCAAATCATGTGTTGGGAAATTTTGCTCATGGATTTTCAACTATCGTGAGGCATAAGATATCACCATATCATTTTGCATAAGAACACACCCTAATCCCTTCTTGGATGCATCACTATAGATCACAAACCTTTCTCCACTACAAGGCAGTGTGAGCATAGGTGCACTGGATAACCTTCTTTTCAACTCCTTGAAATTTTCTTCACATTCTTCTGTCCAGACAAACTTAACTCCTTTCTGAGTCAACTTGGTGAGTGGATTAGATAATCATGAAAAATCTTTCACAAAACGTCGATAATATCCAACCAAACCATGAAAACATTGGATCTCAGTTACTGTTGTTGGTTTTGACCATTTTTCGATAACCTCAGTTTTTGCTAAATCCACATATATCCCCTCTTTTGAGATTATGTGACCCAAAAATGCAACTTTTTGAAGCCAAAATTCACACTTGGTAAATTTGGCATAAATATTCTCCTTTCTTAGAGTCTTCAATATAATTCTCAAGTGATCTTCATGTTCTTACTTGCTCTTTGAATAGACAAGAATACCGTCTATAAAGACTACAACAAAATGATCAAGATAGTATCTAAAGACTCTATTCATCAGATCCATGAAGATAACAGGGGCATTAGTAAGACCAAATGGCATCACTATGAATTCATAGTGTCCATACCTTGTACGGAAAGCCATCTTTGGTATATCCTCCCTTTTGACCCTTAATTGATGATACCCTGAATGAAGATCAATCATGGAAAAGTATTGAGCTCCGCGTAGTTAGTCAAATAGGTCATCAATGCGTGGGAGATGATATTTGTTCTTGATAGTGATCTTGTTATGTTCTCGATAATCGATGCAGAGTCCCATTGATCCATCTTTCTTCTTAACAAATAGAATACGTGCTCCCTAAGATGACACACTAGGGCGTATGAATCCTTTATCAAGATTCTCTTGGAGTTGCTTCTTCAATTCCTGCAACTCTATTGGGGACATTCTATAAGGTGTCTTTGAAATAGGCAAAGCACTCGGTACGAGTTCTATTGAGAACTCAACTTCACGATTTGGTGGAAGTCCGGGTAATTACTCCGGAAAGACATCATCAAACTCCCATACAATGGGCATATTCTTAATCATGTGTTTCTCACCAACCATTTGAGATAAATAACCTTCATTTAGTGGAATCAAGACCCATAAGATGGAAGAAATTTCCACTGGAAGGTTATGTTCATCCTTGCATTGATAGATGATCATAGATTGATCTGGAATATGAAATGTGACTTCCCTTATTTGGAAATTGATATGAGCTCCATATGATGAAATAAAATCCATGCCAAGAATCACATCAAATTCCACTATAGGAAGGATCACAAGATTTGTAGGAAGCACTTTCCCACAAACTTTGATCGGAGAAGAATTATAAACTTTTGATGTGACTATTGTGCCATTAGGTGTTGTCACAGCTAACTCAACATCTAATTGTTGAGGTAATACAGTGATACCCTTAGAAAATTCTTCAGACATAAAAGAGTGGGTGGATCCAGAATCAAATAAAACATTTGCTACTTTAGAGTGGATGGTAAGTGTACCTTTCACCACATCGTTATCGTACTCCACATCGCTGATAGAAATTGCATGTGACTTTCCTTTGTCTTTAGCCTTAAGAGTTTGATGATGTCAACCATCATCATCAACCCTTGGATTAGGACATTTATTGGCATAATGCCCCATCTCCTTGCACTTGAAACATTGAAGTGTAGTAGGTTCATTCTGTGTATCCCTTCCGTTGTTTGCATCATTAGACATCTTCTTCCCATCATTGCGGCATTCAAATGCCCAATGACCTTCCTCTCCACATTTGAAACATTTACTTGTCCCTTTAAGACAACTCCCTCCATGTTTCTTTCCACACTTTGAGCATAAGGGAAAGCGCTTCTTCTTTTCAGTGTGCTCTTTAGATTTTCCTTTGAATTCCATTTTCCTCTTCTAGTCAAACCCATAGGACTGATGGGTTACTCCAATCTCCATCTCGACTTTGAGAGCACATCAAATGATTTCCTTGTAGCTATTGAAGTCCCTTATGGCTAACGCCCTTAGAAGACTTGGTTTTAAGCCACTAAAGAATTGATCGATCTTACTCTTAGGTTGGATAATAATACCAGAAGCGTACCTTGCAAGTCTTGTAAAATTTGCTTCATAGGTACCAACAGATTCATCATCCTTTTGCTTCAGTTCAAGAAACTCTTTCTCCATATTTGTTCGGAGAATACGAGGGAAGTACTTATTGAAAAATAAGTTCTTGAACTCGTCCCATTCCATGGAATCAATTTCATCCCTTTGCCTCATATTCTTAATAATATTCGACCATTGATTAGAATCTACTTCCAAACGATACACTGCTAGGATGACTTTATCATGTTCAGAACATTGAAGAACTGAAAATATCTTTTCAGTAGTACTAATCCATTGTTCAGCAACTAATGGATCAGTAGACCTGCTGAAAGAAGGTGGACACTGTCTCATGAAGGATTCAACAGAATGTTGCTCCTTCCTTTACTCGTTTGGAAGTCCTGCATGATTCATAGCATGAGAAAGTTGTGTGAGGATGGCTACAAGATTTTTCATTCCAGCTCCCATAACGTTTGGTTGCCCAGGGGGACAATCATTGCATTTCCCGTCGCATTCCGCATTAACATGATTCCTTTGGGTTCCAACCATTGACTGAAAACAAGAAGAATAGTGTGAGCAACACTAATTATAATAGGAAAACCACATAATCAAGAATAAAATTTCACACTTAAGGTCTTATCTCAGGTTATTCATGGCCATTTCTAAAACACTAAGATTGTGTTCTATGCTTAGACTTATCCTTAGGGTTATTACTAAGGCTTTCACATCCTAGTTTCCAAAGGTTGACTATACCTTTCCTCTGATACCAACTATAACGACCCATACTTTACATACATTGTTAATACTTCAAAATTGAAGCATACTTATTACAACATATAACAAAACCACGAAAGGACTGTATAGGTTTAGTGTCTTTAGAAACTGGGAAACATAAACAACTGGTTCATAAAGCGTCTACACTGTATCCCATTTATTTCATCATATCTATAGTCCCTTTTGGCATATCTTACTTAATAACCTTCTTCCTGACCTGGGGAAAGAAAACATACAAAAGGGTGAGCTCAAATTCTCAGTAAGGGTAAACAAAAGAAATATCAATCACATCGTATACACATGCACATAACTTTTGTAAATCTTATCCTGCAAAAGAGATCATAATTTCATAACATGGGATAAACCATGGCAGTGAAATGTAATCACAATAATCATAACATAAAACATGAAACTTTTTGGCATTCACACATAATCGTAGAGAATCATTTCTTATTAGTCAAGACTCATTTCCAAGACTATCTTAGTGGACAAAGTCCCTTTCTGAACCGAGTCACCCTCGTTTCAGTCCTGTTTCACTGAACCGGTATAACCTACCGTTCCATCCATGTCTATCTCATGAGATATAAAATCTTTACCCAATGCATTGGAGGGAGATATAGGTCCCACCCATCTCATAATGATACCATTATTATGTGTGCCACAAAATCATAAATCATACATCATTGCATAACCCATGTAATACAAATGGGAATCTTAAACATCATGACATCATAAAACAATTCATATAAGATAAAGGAATTCATAAAAATATTTCCATCACAACATAATCAAATCAATGTAATAATAGGGATAAAAACAGAACCCTTTATTATCTTATATGGAAAATAATTTTGATTAAAAACTTGAACTCCATTCTTGAGGAAAGTATCCTTTCTTCTTCAAAAACATTTTTCATTTCTTAACATGTCATACAACTTTAAACTAAAAGAAGTTGATTAAAAATAAAATTGAAAACTTGTAAAGGATTCTTCTTAGAAATAATGTTTTAAAAATCAATTCATGACGTATATGTTAAGAAAAACATTCTTCGTACTTTTGTCGGAAAAGTCAAAAAGTACCTCGTACGAAAAATGAAAAAAGATTCCGTTCATATCATTTACTAAAAACTCACCGAAGGGTAAAATTGGATTTAAACAATTGTAGTTAGATGGAAATAATATTACATATTGAGGAAAACATGGATGTGGATGATAAAATACACCCTAGTAAATACCAAAGTATAAGCAATCTCGGATAAAAATGAGATTGTGATATTTCTCTTACCTTAGGTTCGACTTGCTTTGTAAGTGTCCGAACCTCCTGTATAATGATTTAAATAATGTTATTGACTTATTCCAGAATCATACTTATTTTTATGATATCATATATGGTCATATTCTTAGCTTCTTAGTAGTAATATTTCATTGCTACTTGTTATTCGGGTGTTTATAACTTTTTGTTTTTATGCGTGTTTTGTCGAATAAATTCTTATTCTTATCTTTAGGTTATATATACCTCATTTCCAGAATGGTATTAGTGTAATATATATCATATTCATTCATTCAATTCATTTATATAATCATTATGAAATGAAGATCATGTAGAACGAGTCGCATCACATCGTGGGGACGGTATTCCGTACGTACGCACGAGTGATGATATCGTTCCTATGATCGTGGAATTGTATTGGAGTATATGTATACTATTTCAGAATCAATATCACTTTATAATAGTCATATATGGTAATTATTTACACCAGTATACCCATCCACGTAAGGTGGTGGTGGAAAATAGATTACACCACTGCGTGGAGATGGTATTCCGTACGTACGCACGTGCGGTGATTTCTTTTTCCGTAGGATGGATAGATGGTGAAATAGGGTTGTTTCATACTTATAATAACATATCAGTATATGAGTGATACTGATGTTATTACTTCATAATCAAACAACTAAAGAAGAATAAGTGGAAGAAGAAATAATGATGAAAGAATCGGTAACAGTCATTACCTCTTCTTTGAAGTGCTTCTTTGAGACCTTCTTTTAGGGCACTAAAATTGGTCTTTTAAGAAGACCAGAACCTCTAGGATGTCTCTAGGTAAGTTTAGAGGAGAATGTGGCAGGGGATGGCCGATCTTGAAGGCTCCAAGTGGTGTGAGGAATAGGGGGAGGAGGTGTCCTTTTATAAGGGAGGAGAGGGGCACCTTTGGAATAACTAAAACTATTATTTTATTATAAAGTCAATTTCGGTTTTAAATAGCTCCAAATTGATATATTTAGAAGATAAGGTGGGGATGGGTCGAAATCCTCTTATACAATAGAATTTAGACAAGTTTAGGTTCCTATTTTTACCTTATCATTTAGATTTAACATTAATTTAAATAATTTTACTTTTACCGTGTCTTCTTGTGTTCTTACACTATATGGTTAATAAACTTACTATAAGAAGCCAAACGAACCCAAAATTGTTTATTATTAATATATATAACCTTATCTAAGTCATTTTTCTGAACCTTAGATTTTTAAGACTAAAACAAAAATTAATAATATAATATTTGTTTTAAAAACTATTTTATGTCAATTTTGACACTATTTAGTAATTGATTTTTGTGAAAATCATAACAGAATGATACGTTCGAAAAAAGTTAATTAAATCAATAATAACATGTCATATTAACCTAGAAAATTAGTATAATTCATAAAAAGTCTCAAATTACATTTATTTGGGTATTTATAACATCAATTATGTCAATATTTCATTAATAAGATAACTAATTCATCATCATTGTGTCATAAATAAATTAAATTATTTAATGTATAAAAATTACAAATAAAATACCATTATGTAGGAAATCGTTTTAGCTTTCTAATTAATATTTATAGTCGAATTTATCTTATGTATTATCCCATATTAAAAATTATATACTTATTAATCTTTGATTTTAACTATTTTAACCATTCTTTAAATAAATTAATAATAAATGTCCTAATCTAATCCAAGTGCGCCTAAATGGTAATATTTTATTACTAAGTTTGTTTTTGGTCGAATTACACTTATCCAATAGAATTAGGACATGTGTTAGGGTAATAATAATATCATCTTTACCCTTAATTACCCTATTTACTTTTTATCATGGAAAAAAAAGTTACTATTCACCAAAAATTATTTTCATCTCATTGAACCACATTTTAGTCCTTGATATTAACCGTGTCTCTCAGATTTTAGAAATTCCACTCACAGAAGCGGTAAAATTAAGTTTTATGATAAATTCAGTTTTTTAACTACCACTTAGTGGTTTCACTATTCATCAAAAATTGAAAGTTTTCAGAAAAATACCAAAATTTCACCCTAGGATAATTTCGATATTCCGAATCCAAAAATGAAGTCCATTTTGAAAAATAAAATTTATAAAATTTCAAAAAGTGGTTATTACTATTCATAACTGCTAGTTTTAATAATATTTTAATAGCATATCCTTGTTTAGTGAAACTCGGTATTGCATACGACGCACGCTATCGAGGAAGGTCACGATTTCGTGTAAAGCAAGACAAGAAAGTGTTGTGTAGAGAAAGATTCCTTTGATGATTTATATAACATAAAATTCTCGGGTGTTACAGAATCTCTCACAGGACGTCTTGCGAAGAACCGAGTCTGTGTACATCCTCTACCAGTAACGCCTGTTGTTAATGCTGATCAACGGGTGGTGGCAACAACAGTGACCCACCAGATAGGACCATCCCTAGGACTGGTCCCCGAACTGATGTATCGTCACTAGGAGTGGTTTCCACACAATCACATATCAGAATCCTGGCTGATCATTTTCTTAGAGGCATCTAGAAATAGATCAAGATGTACCACTGTCAGAAGATTATACCTTGTGACTTGACTCTTATTAAAGAACATCATTAAAAAGAAACTAATTCAACTAGTGTTTCCATTTATAGAGCCAAAATGATGAATTCATGGTCCTGGTGTACGGATATGTGGGCCACTACACAAAAACTAGACTCGCCAAATCTGAAAGTAAAACTCAATATATTCTACATTGTTTCCACAAAACAATACTACAGACTCTTGGTATTTGAGGTATAACTGACCACCTCTAATACGACTATATCACATCCCATCCCCCGGGGTCCGTGATGTCACATACCCCAAGCCCACCTCCTATAGGCCATGGGTTGGTGACTAGCGTCGATGGTTTAGACCTACATATTGGAGGAATTTCCCTATAGTACCTATACACAGGCACACACAACCACTACCCAAAGCATAAAAATTAAACAAGAATGACCCTAAAAACCCACTGATTTCCAATAATACTGATATTCAAATGGGATAGGAAAAACCCAAAAAAAAGTCTAACTAGAAAATAAGAAACTAAAAAAATAAACTCTAGAAACCATATGCTATAATCCCCACCTTATGAGTATGTACATAGTAGCTGTTGGAAGCCGTAGAAGTATACCCTGCTTGCCTAGACTCACTAGGCACCACCGAATCCGATGCCACATCTGCACCAGACACAACACGTATGAGAAAAGACCAAGGAAGGTGAGTAATAATATACTTAGTAGAGACCCAAAACACACAATGGAAATACCAAAATGGAAACCAGAAACAAACAACAATCAAGATCCCCAAGCATGATAACAAACCAAGACAACTCATATAGGGAATATTAATGAGTACAAATGTTGAACTATTATTATCATCATCAAAAATTGTGGGATTCTGGAGAACTACTCATCATTGAGTATAGTGGGCCTATCCTATCCAAACTAGCCACTTCCCACTGGGCCATAGTATCCAATCCATGTAGGGTTGTTCGTCAGTAGTGCCTATGTCTCAGCCAACAAAAGGGTCTCTAGAAATAGCACACTTAATATCAGGAGAACCGATTCCCATGTAATTCATAGAATTTATACATCCATGACAACCACTATTGAATATAAAAAAAATCCACCTTTTCACATGGGTTCCAACGGAAAAAATAGATCATCAATCAGATGCTCAGTTTGCAAGATATTGTCATTTTTCTAAAAAGGTATTGGTTAGGTCTGGGCCCGATGCATCCTGGTCGTACTAACCTAACATGGCCTAGGGTCCACAGACCTGACCTGAGGCACCAACCTGACCTAGAACTGAGCCAGCCTGGGTCCAGTTCGTTGGGCTACGGGTTCGTCCCATTGGCATGTGTGGCTCCCTGCTCGCCCGGTGGGTTGTCCGCAGGGTCATCTCCAATTCGTGGGTCAGTTTACCACATCATCACTTCATGGGATGTGACAAAGTGTCGCTTCCATGGTGCACAAAAATGGTTGGGTGGCCACGTTTGCCTACCGCAAGCCATCAGATCTCCACACTGCACCATGCCCCAAGATGGGCATTGTAGTATTCTCTAGCGCGACACATCTTGTCGTTGAAACAATTCTCCATGGACTACCCAGTATGCTTCGATGGTCCATTCTTCATTCTGCATATCTGAATGGCCTCTGTGGGGTATCACCTTCTCTTTTATGGTCTTGAAAATATCCTCCTACCATTTTGAATGTTCTTCAACCAAGAATGCAGAAGGTGGTGGGGGGTAAGTCCTTGTTCGTGTCGGACCATGCCCTTTAGGTTAAAAGTTTAAATCAGGGGAGGCTTTGGAATTATGTTTATATACAATAATTCAATCCAAAAATGAAAAAAAGAAACATCACCATCCTGCAATGAACAGAAAATCTGCAGATCAAATGGTTCAGGGTTTGATCCACATTCATATTTTAAAATCATGAAAAGGGAATATTTAAAAAATTAAACCCCCAACCATGAAGCAGTTCAACATTGAAGTGATCCCCATGTGAAGGTTCAAGAAGACGAAGGCATTTGTTTCTTCCAAGTTCCATTCTTCTTGGTTCATCGATGTTGTTAACGTTCTTCTAGGGTTTTTCATTATTTATTTAAGAGAAAACTCACCCGTGGTTCCTCAGAGAATTTTCCGTCTATTAACCCTCAATTCTCCAAAGCATTATTCCATAAAAAGGAAACACATCTTCACATTTCTATTACGCTATGACATTGCATCATTACTCTGTTTGATTTGTGAAATAGCATATTAGTTACTCTTAACTTAATTCATCATTACTATTCTCCTTAACCAGCATTTAAGGGGCATCCTTTATGGAGCCTCATTGCCGCACCTTAGTGTTGTTGTCCACCGCTCAATGGTGATAAAATAAATAAAGTATCTTTCTAATTTGTTTTATTATTATTTTCAAAAATTTTTAAAATTAACATTTTCGTTCTACCCTTGTTGGACGATGTGAAGTCATTTATAGGTGAATCTTTTCATTCTGAGTACTACTGTGCCCTGATGTTTCAATCAGTCCACCAGTTCAAAATTTAGAAAAACCCACTTGCACGTTTACTTAAGTGAACTCAAAAAATGTTTAAAACACCAATCCTAGATCCCTAGGCCTTATAATATTGTGTATCTTGAATGTTGGGGGTCTCAAAATGATTCCATACAATTTTTAGAAAAATTATACAGAAATTTTGGGACATAATAGTTCACTTATAAATCAGTTGTTTAAATGTCCATGTTTCCAAATATAAAATAACTATACAATTCTACCATAGATTGGTATCCTATTTTATGAATACTCATCTTCTGATATGTGTTCTCTATGTAAATATTGTGTGAGGAACTATTTTTTGTATCAAATAATGGTTAAATAACCTTTTAAAACATGAATGATAAAAATTTAGTGACAACCCTCTGGATAAGTCTATGGATAAGTCAATGTACAACAAAAAGTATGGTAATTTTGGTGAAGGATAGAGAAAGTAGTTGCCATGAAATTATATCAGAATTTGGATAATACAATTGGATAGGTATATGAAATAGTTTAACCTAAGGGTAATATATATAAAAATGGTGAATTTAAATTTGACTAAATCACCACCTTAAGCATGAAAATGGCCATTGATGCTGACCTAATTTGATTCTACCGATGTATATTTTTTTAAAATTCAAAAAATCTTTATGAATAATCATGATGGATTTGATTATCTGATGACCATGAATGGCCTATATTAATCATAAGGTGTTATATATTGACTAATGTGTCAACATTTAGGCATCCTATTAATGATATTTCATGATTAACAACTCTTCTTACGGGTTCATTGTGGTCGTGGAACACATTTTTTAGTATGTAATTAATGATATAATGATGTTTTTGATTTAGTGAGATGTAATATCAAAACATAAATTACCCTATTTCAGAATTGTTATATAAATCAAGAAAAATATCTAGGGATTTTAATTATTAACATCAATGATTATTTAATAAATTAATAGTGAAACCCCGTAATAGTAAAATTATTGGATACCAAGTCCATGATGCTTCTCTTATTGATGTTTGTGGGTATGTGCTTCCTACAAATATTTTTAATTTTAATTTGGTTGAAATTTATGTTATATTAGGAAAATATTGGATTTATATACATAAATCCAACATGACTTTTCGATTAATAGAATTAACATTTGATATTTATAACCCAAATATGATTATCTATAAGTGAGATGATTAATATGAACTTCAGATGGAAATTAAATCAATTATATGTGTCTTTATTACTATTCAGAAGGGTTTTTTATCTTCGATGGTTGGGAATAATCTCAACATCAATGATATGCATATTCTTTAGTGGGGTTTGGTATTCCTTTTAAGAATAGATTCCTATACTTTCACTAAATTGTGAATTTTATCTATCCGTAAAACTGATACCTAGTGTTACACCTGTTTCAAAGACTTCATATAGAATGTACATTATTGAGTTATAGGAATTGAAGAAGAAATTATAGTTGATCCTTGAAGAGGGATTCATTAGACCATGTGTGTCACCTTTGGGTGAAAGTATTCTTTCTATTAAAAATATTTATGGATTTATGAGACTCTGAATTGATTATTAGGGCATGAAAAAATATCAATCCGGAACAATTATCCATTAACCTTTATTTATGACTTGTTTTATCAACTTCACAGAGCTCAATAATTTTCCTATATTTATTTTCATTATAGATATAATCAACTAATGGTCTAGAAGGAAGATATATTGATGCGAACAATCAGTAAAAGTTATGGATACATTGAATATTTATTAATGTATATTGTACTTACTAATTTTTCAACTATCATTATAGACTCAATTAATAGATTCTCTATAGATTTACTTGATTATTTTTTTTGGTCTTAGAGATTAAATTCTTAAATATTAGAATAGAAATAAATATCATAAAGATCAAATGAAAACGTTTCTAAAAACCATGATGACAGAATATATATTTAATTTTTTTTCAAGAGTAAATTTTGACAACAAATTTATTTATTTTTGTGTCATATAATAAAAATTGAAGTTATATCTATGGATACATAAAGGATATATTTTATTGAACTTTGGTCATGACCAATCACTATGATTGAGATCCAAATTATTCTTGTTTTTTTTATATTATTGATGGTTTCTGTAGAATTCCTCACATCTAACTAATCTACTCACCAAGTTGACTTGGAAGGGAGAAAACTTCCATTGAATAGATAAATGTGAGGAAAAATTCAAGAAACTAATGTGAAGTTTAGTTAATGGTTTTTTTTTATACACTACCCTATAATAGAGAATGTTTTTTAATATATAGTGATGCATAAAAAAGGTACTAGGATGTGTTATCATATAGAACGATGTCGTTACTACTTATTCCTCTTGATGATTGAAGGATCATGTGAAAAATTTCCCAACTCATGATTTGGAGTTCAAAATGGTAATTTATCATTAAAATATAAAATCATTATCTATATAGAGAAATATGAAACATATATTCTGATCATAAAAGTATAAAATATATATTCACAATGATGGAGTAAAATATGAACAAAAGAATATGGTTAGAAATGAATTAATATTATGAATTCTCAATACATTTCCACTATGGGAATGAGAATAAAGAGGTTGATTATTTATGTTGAAAGGATAATTCAATAATGTATAAGATAAGTATACAAAACATCCAATAGTTATAAATTTTTAATGTATTGATCTCAAAATAATTACAAATGTACAAAATATAATATTTCTCAAATGAGTGTCCTACCATCTATGTATGTAAATATTAAGAGGTTCAGAAAGAATATGCACAGCTATAGAAGAAGGACATAAATATTCTTGAGTTTATCCTTTTCTAAGGTGACAACACTATTAGATCTATAGTCAATTTCCTTTTGAAGTCAGTAAAATTTATTTATACTATAGAAGATTTATCTGTAGATAAATATTATATAATATCAATTATTTATGTGGTAAGTTTACATTGATTACCAAATTTTATTTTATCTGATAAATACATGAGGATTACTTTGTTGTTCATGTGAAATCTTTAGTTGGATTGAGATATAGGTTGAGTTTTAGAAAATCTTATCATTCTCGGATGGGTGGTCATTCTGAGAGAATAATTAAAACCCAAGAGGATATTTTAATTCATTTTTCTATGGTTTTAAATTATTTTTGGGATCAACACCGTCCTCTAGTTGAGTTTTCTTATAATAATAGCTTTCACTTGATAATTCAAATATATCCTTATGAATCCCTATATTAAATAAGTATGGAACTCAAAAAAGTTATGATGAAGATGGTTAAAGAAAGGAATTTGGACTTGAGATGGTCAAAGAAATCGAAGATAGTGTTATATACATTATTCAACACATAAGGTAATGATAATGTTGACATAAATGTTATGACTATAATTGTCAGTGTGATTTGGATTTTAAATTTGGTAAGGTATTTATATGAATTTATTTTGGAAAGAAGAAGATGAGATTTATGAATAAGTTAAATTTCAGTCCTAATTGTTCATTCTCATTGATGATTATTAATCAAGTGTAGATGGTTTCTAATCACTTGGAAATTCCACTGATCCTCTCTCAAGACCATTATGCTTTCCATCTATCACTCCCGAGGAAGTATATACCTGATCATTGACATGTACTAAACTCAAAGGTTACATAAATTGAGTTAGATCTCAATTATGGGAAATAACCCATGGAGATTCTAAATCATAGGAAGAAAGTGCTATAAATCAATATCATTCACTTGGCTAATGGTTTTGTGGTGAAACCACTAATATGAAGAAGATACATGGGAACATGAGGATATGATGATGCAGAATTATCCTAAATTTTATAAATCATTATGATTATTTTTAGGGAACAATTCTGTTTAAGGGTTAATAATGCAACATCCTAGTATTTTATGAATATATTTATAATAAATTCAATTTCATTGATAGATTGGGTTACACACATCTTCGATTTTTGACGAACCACAATATAATATTATTATAATTATTTAAGCATGAAATTATAACCTAGCCTTTTCAGATGGTTGAATGTATAAATTGTTTTTGAAATTATATTTAATGGTTTAATATAATGAAAATATATTGATTTTTAGTAAAGTCTTTATAAGATTAAAGAATAATTCTTTTATCAAAATAATATTTTCTTTACTTTTCATGAAAAAATAAACTTTTTTTACACTTTTATAAAATTTAATTTCAAAAATAAAATTTCTTTTTGAAATACACTTTTAAAAATTATCATTTAGTGAATTTCAGAAAGTTTTATAATTTTTTGATGAATAGTTAAATATACTGAATTTCATTGAAAACCACATCTTCATTTAATGAATTTAAAATTTTCCTTTTTTTAATTTTTTATGATGAAAAATTAGTCCATATGAATTATTTTAAATCAAATTTAGCTCATTAGAATCAATTTTAGGTTTAATTTTTATATACAATCTATTCGTACTTATGAAAAATTTTCCATTAGAAAAGCAATTTTTCATCACATCTACATGTTTAATTTTAAATTAATTTATACCACATATATGAATTTCAATTGGTAAAATGAGTACCAAATTTTGTTTTCATTTTAATTAATATTTTATAAATATTATAAATTAATTTTATTCATAATTATTAACAAATACATTAGAAATTAATTATCATGCAAAGGGTTATATGGGATTTACTGAGCGGTTAAACCAAAAGATAAGTGTATGTTTTCTAATTAAAATTTTCCAAATTCCATGGTTTGGAAATATTTAACCATAATAGTATCCAAAATTATAATCAATGTTCATTTTATATATTTTTTCATGGGACTGAGTTTTTCAATTTGTATTATTTGGGAAATTTCATTTTGGTTTCATGTTGGTTCCCTCACCCATTTACAAAATAAAATCTTATCTCTTATCCTCTTCAAAATTAAAAATCATTTAATACTAGAAAATACCCACCCAAATAATATCCTCAATTCACTACCCACATCATAAAGTTATTATTTACAATTCTAATACAAACCTATGATTGTATTAGTTATAATTCTAAATATTCTCTCACAAGATGATGTATAGTTATTAACCGTATGTTTTTGTTTTATTTATTATTTTACCTCATTCAAACCTTCTAAAAAATTATGAAATAATAAAATAAAAATATTAAATATGATTAGTTTTTTATTTTTTCAATTTAATAATATATATATCTCCTATTCTATAAAATGGGAAAGAAAACATTCAATATTGTGTACAATAGAATAATGCATCACGAATTTATGTAATTCGTTTTCCACCACAACAACCAATAGATGGATATAATAGAAGATTTAATATATATATATATATATATATATGTATATAGATTATATTTATGAAATAATTATACTTCATTAAATATATTATCACATCTACCATATTGATGCCCAATCATTTAATAAAAATACAACATTGCTCATGCGTATGTGTCGACTACCTCCTCGACAATGCGTTGTGATGCAGTTTTCAATTTTGTTGAAATGATCAGTCATAAAAATAGATTCAATAAAATTAAATGATATATATGATATATTAATGATTCTGGAGTGGGTAATTATTATGAACCTTTAATTCTTTCAATCTATAATAAAATTTAAATAGTGATCATATGTATATATGACATACCGTCTATAGGAATGAGGTAATTCATTTTCTATCTCTAGCTTATATGTATTATTATAAAAAAATATAATTAATATATATTATATTAATATATATTTTAACATTCTCAATATGATATTTCTATGATCAAGTTAAAAGTAATGAAAATAACAAACCAAGGCATAAACAAAAAACGAAGCAGTTATCACCCCAAACAATATTTTATCAAGGAATTATTAATAAATTTGTAATAAAAGGATATATATAAACAATCTATCATAAAAAATATAATATATTATGGTTTTTAGTAGATTTATAACAAATATTTATTTATTAAATAGTCTTTTAAAATGTTTATGATGAATTTTGAGACATGATGTAGGGGATTTTCATCCCAAAATGATTTCTATGGGACACATTTCATATTCTCTACTTATATATTTTTTCTGGTGTACATACTTCACTTGAATGGATTTTATGATTATTATCATTAATTAATGGGATATATATATCAATATTAGTATCATTATTTTATGGGTCTTATGATTCAATTTTATTAAAGCGTTCAGGTTTTTTGGTTACAATCACTTGTTTCCACATAATAGATAATTACTACTGAAAAAACGGGCTATACCCACGGTTCAAAGTCGTGGGTATAGCCCCCAAAACCATGGGTATAGGCTATACCCACAGTTTTGGAAACCGTGGGCTGGAACGACGTCGGTATAGGTCCCCAACCTATACCCATGGTTTATAAGAACCGTGGGTATAACTTTTTTTCAAATCCACATGCAATTCCATGCTATCAAATCCATCATCCATGGTTTTTAAACTGTAGGAATAAATATTGAAAAATAAGATAACGTAGGTGTTGAACCCGCGACCGCTCGGGATTGTCCATTTACGAAATTCTGTCTAACCAACCAAGCTACATGACTCATGTTTTATTATATATAAATTCTGGGTAATATATTAATTCGGTTCTCTGTATTAGAAGAGATCAATACCTTGTTTTTATTATTATAATCCCCTTATGATTATCTCACACAGTGAGAACTAATGATGAAAAGGTATACACATATCTCTCAATATTATATCCTTCAAAACATTTTATCACTGAGGGTATGTACTCTTAGAAATGTGGAACATATGGAAGGTTATATAAAGTATGATAATGATAAATATATTCCTAAAATATCTCATTTTCACTTATATATATATATATATCTATATGCTATCAATCTTAGACGAGGCTAAAATGGATAATTCACTCTGATCTCTGCAACTATATCAATAGTAGACACCTCTACCTAATCTGATTTATTATCACTAATAGATTCAAGTTATTACATATAACCGAATTCAATAATAGGACCAACCCCTATCAACATAGGATCTTAAATCATAATAATTTTCTGATATTCTTTCTTAGAAAGAAACACCTCAGTGGGTCTTATATCTCTATGTGGTGTTGTCATAGAATATTTGACTTAATTTGGTACAAGACATAGTGAAACCACATATGAATGAATCTCAACTCTATTAGGATTCAAATAAAATGTATAAGTATTATATTCAATCCCAATGGTCTTTATATGAACCACAAATAAATAGTTTTTCTTATGACACATAATTTATCTTCCTCCATTCAGATCCACTACCTGTTTCTTTATGTCCAGGTACACAATTCGTACATAGGGGTAATAATTGATGTTTCTATTTATTTGTAAAAAAGAAGAATAAACCTCATCATGTAACTTGTAATGTTCATTTTATAATTCCCGATCTGGTCATATAGAAGATAGATGTCTCGAAACAACAACTTCTCTTTTCCACATATTATATGAGAAATCCATATCATGATTAATTTGTATAGAGCAATCCATTCAGACTAAAAAATTTTCACTTATTTTATTAGAAAATAATTATGATACAAAATAATATTGAAAAATTATGAGGGTCCTACTAAGCGCATACCTATATTGGCCTAACTAAACTTGTGCTCACCTTCATGAGGAAAATGTATGATATATTACATTTCAATAGAAGAAACCATTATGTAATTCTTATTTATGTTAATATGTATCTTATACTATGTTACAATAGTCGATAAATCAATGATAATTAAACAATTTTTTAAATAATATTTGATAATGATTCAATTTTTATTTTCATTGAAATTAAACTCTTATCCTAGGGATTGAAATACCTTCCTCAGCAAAAAATTTGTAAATTCAACCAAGCCAGGTCAACATATTTCTTTAGAAACACAAATTGTAGCACAACACAACAATATATTTCTTTGATGAGAGAAATTTATTATCATATCCACACTTCATACTCCCCATCTATTATAGTTTAATTGAATGTCAAGAGATTATAAAGGGTGATATTTTTGTTTCATGATAGAAATGATGTATTCGTATAGGGGGATATGAGATGTTTGGTTACATGTACAATTTGGGAAAATGATACACAGGTGATTTGGTTTTAGGGTGAACTCTTAATTTAAATATAGAGTAAAACAAAATAAAATAAGGAAATATTTGAAATTAAATTAAATTTGAGTACATTAATTTAAATTTCACAATGTATTAAAATAAAAAGAAATTAACCACAAATGAGGTATTCTAAAAAAATTTAAAAATAAATAGACCCATAATAGTTTAAATTCTTTTAAATTCAAAGAAACCCAATTAAGGATTAATAAAATCAAAATCATCAAAATGAAGGGGATTACTAAAAATATCTTTTCTTTGAATTTTAGTGGAGATAAATTCAAGAGTGATATTAATTTTTTGAGTGTGATATCTCACTAAATGATTTGGTAGGTCAATATTAATTTTTCTATAAATTTTTTTTAGATTCATAGAAATTTTAATAGAATTTTTGTTTTCACATGTGACTGAAACTTGATAATAATTGAATCCGAAATTCATCATATTGTGTTTTATCCACAAGGCATTCAAAAAAAAACTATAAGAATCTATTTTTTTACATCACCAGTAGATAATATGATTGAATAATGCTTTATACATGACCAAGATACCAATATTTACCTTGTAAGTGATATGTTCTCAGGGTACTCTTCCTATCCAATATATAACAACCAAATTAATCGTCTCAAATAAAGTAAAATTAAAATCATTGTTTTTTTAAAAAAAATTAAAGAACGTGAATTTTTTTCTGTAAAATACCATAAATTTATTTTAACATATTTTAAATGATATTCTGAAGGATTTTCTAGTAATATATCAAACAAGAATACAGAAAACAAAATTTCTAGTATTTTATCATTTTAATAAAATATACTCCTAGTAATTTTTATGTAAAAATTATTTTTAAATAGCTTGAAATCTTCATCAAAATTGAGATTTTAATTTGAAACAAATAGTATTTTCATGAATCCATATATTTTCAGGTCAAACTATTTTTATTAGGTCGTATATGTATATGTTATTATTTAGAAAATTCCTAAATTATTTAGCTAAATTTAAAAAACATGTAATAAGTTAATCTCACCCATCTTATTCATTTTGATTTTTTTTCATGATTTTTGGAAATTCATTACACAATATTTTATTTTTAAAACCAAAAATCAAATCATCGATATATATTTAAAATAAATAAATATTTAATCATTATTTTTAATTTGAAGAGTAAGATATAATAGTCCTAATGAATATCTATTTGATAAATGAAAAGGGTTCAAACACTCATAACAAGATCGAAGTTCTTATTTATGATCAAAATTTTCATTAACATATTTGAAAATAGAGATTTTAAATTTATAATTTTAACAATCAATAGGTTTTTTAACATAGACATTTATAATAATAAAACGATTTAGGAATATATATCTATCATCCATAATAGATTGTTTGAAATCCAAATGAGATAAATGGTAAAGAACAATTATAATGGATTCTAATCTAGATATATGGGAACAAGTTTCCTCATAATATATCCATTCCTGTTGATTTTAACTTTTAGAAATTAATTTATCCTTATTAAAATGTACCACTATATTATCATCCTATTTATTTAAAAAACATTTATTCTAATAAAAATTTCGTCAGGGGGACTATCAACTATTTCTCATACCTTCTCCCTCATTAACAAGTTAAAATCTCCTTGTGTAGATAAAATCCAACAATAATTATCTCATGATTCTTATAAGATATTATGTTAAAGATTTAGTAAAAAGGAATATAATTCTACAAGATTTAGTTCACTCCTTCTAGACCTAATTAATTTATCTAAGCTTCCTCTTACCATTTAAAATAGAATATTTCATAAGATTATATTCTATCTAGGAAAAAAGATTTTATGTTCACTCGTGTCTTTCAATTTACTATTGGTTTCATCAAACTAAATTTTCTAAAAATTATCCTTTTAATTTTAAAAAATAGTTTTAGGTATCATGTTTTCAAAAGAATATCTTAACTCATAAACTTGATTCATTTTATAATAAAATAAATCACATTAATTAAATTTCATTTTGGTTGATTTTTCAATAATCAAAAACTTTTGTTGAAAACTCTCTAAGACATTAAATTAGTATAATAACCATGAATAATTCCTTAATCAAAATTTGGATTAAATTTACCAATGATTTCATTGTGTTCAAAATGAAAACATTGTATAAAAACACAGTAATGTGTCAAAAATGTTGGTTTTCTTTTGTTTTAAACCATATGGGGTGTTTTCATCAAAATAAGATTATTTAAAAAAATGTAAAAAAAAACTATTTATAGATTTATTATAAAAGATGGAGGGCTTGTTATCATCAAATAATATAGTTTGAACATTTTATTTTAATTTTATATTACTCCTTTTCACAAAACAATTTTATTGAGGTGTCTAAGGGGTATAAATGTAAGTTTTATACCATGTTTTGAGGAAAGATAAGTGATCTCATGGTTTTCAAATTCCCTGTATTTTTCACATGTCAATGAAATAATTTTGAAAAATTTCACTTTTTGTACCAATTTATTGAAAATCATTAAAAATTAACATGCTGCAATATTAGGAATAAAAAATAATACACATGTAAACCTGGAAAAAACACCAACTGACATCTAAAAAAACTACTTCCTCATAGTCCTACTATTCATGATGGTCCAAAAAAATCCATGTGAATAATTTATAAAGTTCTAGTTTTGGAATCCTCTTTAATAGTTTTAATATATGAATTTTATTTCATATCTATTTTTTATAAATCAAATATTTTCTCTTTATTCCATCTAGTTTGATATAAATTTAAAATTATATTTTTACTAGATAATATTTTTAATTAGTGAACGGTAAATTTGAACAAGAATTTTTTTCAAAATCTGTTATTATTATTTTTGTTGCAAAAAATAGTTCATTTTTTATACAAAAATAATTAATACATTATTTATAGATATTATCAATTATAGGTTCCATAAACATAATGAGTATATCTCCAAAAATAGAATATGATATATTTAAAATATAAATATATTAGCATTTATAAAAAATAGATAAATTCTTATTAGGATATTTATTAGTACATCCACATAAATTATATAACTTATGAGAATGGAGATTATATTCTCAAATAATATAACTACAATAATTTTCCATAAAAAATAATCAAAAAATGTGAAATAGCCTATATCAATTTTGTATAATGATTGTAGGTATGAAAAATATATACTCATATAAAATTATCATTTACTGTCCAATCACCAGTTTTCATTGAATCACTTATATATTTTTCCTCATTAAATAAACCAAAAATGAAGTTATTTTGGTACCCATATTCACTTAGGTCCTAAAATGTTAGTAACAATAGATTTTGTAATGTAAATATACTTGTTTTGACTAAAAACTCCTACTCATATATTTGATAAATTTATTGAAATAAAATTATGACAGTACAAAATAAGTGGTGGGATAGTTAGAATAATTTTTTTTATTTTTATTCTCTCTAAAGTAAAAAAGATTCAATTTATATGTGTTTATATTTTTTGAAGTAGGCACCAGGTTGTTTTGATTGCTTTTATTTTCCAAATTTTCTTCCAATTCCAAAAATATCATTATAGATTTTATTACTACCAATTTATTTTTATGTAATTATAGATATTATTAAAAACCTATAAGAATATAAAAAGAATTTAACTTTTTTTTTTTGAAAACTCTCAATTATATTACCCTGTTTATAATGACAGGAAAATAAATTTTCAACTTAATATTCAGGTCTCAAATTTGATTATTTATGTCATCATTTTAACTTACAAAAGAATTATAAGAATTTTTTAGGGATTTATTTTTATATTTAGTGAATCCATATTTTTTTTCATCATGGAATATAATCATTATGTTTTATAAAATATAAATTTTCAATATCATGATATGATTAATGCTTATAAGAATAAAATAAATGTTACATATCATATTATGACATAATGTATATTTTTATGATGGATTTAATACTTCAACATCTATCTTTAAGTATTTGACATCACTATAATCCTTATAGGTACTCCTTATGTTCATAATAGATATTTTACCTTGTTTATGAATTATGATTTCTATTTGTATGAATTTTCATATTTTTCATTTTCTAATAGTTATAGAAATTTTTTATTGATATATGAATGATTATTACATTCATAAAAACATATATTCCATAGATATCCCATTTTATTTATTGTACTTTTTTATAGATATCATGAATCATATTATGTAACTATAGAAAATTTTATTATTTTGTGAAATTTGAGCAAGCCCACCATCACAAATAGAAATTATGATGAATCCTTAATATATGATTTAAAAAATTATACATTTTTCTATTTTAACTATTTCATGTGGAAACATTAGATGTAGTATGCTCATTTTCAACCATTCTATTATAACCAACATCAGCTTCCATTTTTCATCATAAAAAATGAATGTGTGGATAAAGTATTTTATTTTGAAATATATTACAGTAGTAGATAACATAATGGAATCCAAAATTCCACACAATTTGGATGGAATAGCTCTGTAGAAAATTTAATGTTTGATCATGATTGAGAACTAGTTTTCCTAGAGAAGAGACATTTTCCACATTTTTTTATCCTTCCATTCATCGATATTATACATTCCCCACAAATAATTTTTAATGTATCAAAATTTTTCTTAGAAGTATTATATGGAACTATCTTACATTATCATCACAGTAATTGAATACCAAGATAATTTTCCACATCTCTTGTGATGTAGCATTTTGAGAAACATGGATAAACACATTTGGAAAAAGTCAACTTATATTAGCATTAATGTATTGAGTTTTCAATTTATACTCCCCATCTGTAGTAACATTCAATTTTTATGTATCTACATTAGTAATTGACTTATGATTAATGAGACTAAAGTAAACATTAAGAACCAAGTTGTTCAAAGAAATATTTATATCTGCCTATGAACATCGATAATTTCCCCACTAAAATAGGGTTCTCTAAAAATAAATATACATTTTATATCAACATCTAAAAGATCTATTTGAATATAATATTTCCAACCTCAACCTTTTAGAATTGGTAAATCCAGATTCACACCAAATGATACTATTTTTTGATCAGATAAGAGTTGAAAAAAGTCTCAAGGGTGTGAATTTAGTTTCTGAAATTTTACTTACTTAATACCACCCTCTATTAAGGTAAGATTATTTTTTATATTTTCTTATCACGATAATGAGACCAAATTAATAATAGTGAGATAAATATTGAATATAAAGAATATTATTGTGGTTTAGGGAAAAAATATCTCTTTTCCACTCCACCGACACTCAACTCATAGTTATTGATGATTTCACTAGTACGTGTCATTTTATAAGGGACTAGTTGACTTAGTTCAAGAAACTATCACTGGGTACATATCTAGGATATTTTTTGGATCCTATGAAGATTTCCAGAGACAATAATCATCAATACTCAATATAAGGATTTCTTAATATCATAAATTATAAATAATAGTGTGAAATTTAAAAATGAATCATATAGTTTTAATATGAAACCAAAAAAATATAAGTGATCTTCAAAATGAAAAATAATAACTTAGAATAACTCATGATGATTATTCAAAACATAGAAAGATTAATATAGAAACTACAAGTATAGATAATTTTCTTTATCTTATTCATTTCATAGGATTATGACGCAACATATATTATTATTTGAGATAGATAGATATTGGCACCCTAGGATTTTGAGAAATATATATTTTTATTTAATTTAATCTTTTTGATATTTTTCATTTCACCCATCACTAAAAGTAGTTTTTTTATGAAAGCACTATGTTTGGATTGGCTTATACGCATCACCATGTTATTTTACAGTACACGCAACCTAATTTCTAACATGTAAAATACCTAACACTGAGGTTATCATACATTACATTATAGATTTACTTTATTTTACGGCTTACATAATAAGCAAGACCGAGTGTTACTAAACTAAAATATATTATTATTATTATTTAAAATAATAATATATAAATTAGCTGTTATGTTGATGGTTCTAAATATGATTAACTAAACTATGTAAATAAATGGATTAATTCTTTAGATATAAATTAATTAAAAGTTAATATAATAACGAATTTAATATACAATAAATGTTTTAATAGACAACTATTTTTATACCCATAAATCTGTTTTACCAAAATAAATTTAGTTAATTACAATTATTGAATGATATTAATGTAATATATATTATATATCTAATAAAATATTTTTTATATCCTTTTAATATATTTTATAAACATAAAATAAAAACAAACCCAATTTCACACATAAAAACATATATATTTTGTAAGATGATTTTACCGCCTTTCAATCATGAACCTTTTTTAAATCAAATTTTGCCTCTTTTTTAATTATTATATGTAAAAATAAAAATAAAATTTTAAATTTGAATATAAAAAAAAATTTAGGTTGATTTTGTGGTATTTTTCTGTGATGTTTCATATTTTGATGAATAATGAAAATAAAAAATTTTAATTCAAAATTGAATTTTCATCTAATATTATTATATGGTAAAATTATATTTTTAATTTTATGTAAAGTATAATTTGTCAAAAAATTTATCCATTAATCAAATTAGCTTAATTGAAATTACGTTCACATAGAAATAGGGAATACAAACATTACAAACGTTTGGATGTTTTTACCTTTAAACCTCACATTGTCATCCCGTTTGCAAGAATAAATTGAAATTAATTTTTACCACTTATATAATTGGAATTTGGAAAAAACTAGATTCCATATTTGGAATAACTATTATATAAAATTTATAAAAAGGAAAACATAGATTTTGACCAATAATATTAGTGAATGTAATTAAAATTAATTACATCATTTAAGATAAAATTAATCATAATAAGGGACTGAACCTTAATCGTAAGGTCCCAAATGATGTAGAGTCTTTTCCAAGAGATACTAAATGGCCATATTTTATCCATATACTACCATTGATAAAACTTGGCCCATTATTAGATCCAATTGATGTAGGAATAACGTGGGTGGGATACCTTTTCCCAAAATTTTCCAGATTGTCACTCCTCCATAATAAAAAGGCCTCCTCTCTGCCCACTTCATCAGAACTATAAATAAACTTATGTTTTATCAAGAGCTACCCAACACAATTCACAAAATCGCTCCCTAAATCTGTGAATCATATCATTTGTATGAAAAAAAATCCATGGAATCCCTTTGGTGATAACAGAAATGTGTTACCCAGAGAATGGGAAGTTTCTACGAGTACTTAGAAAGTCAAGACACAAAGTAAGGTAATTTCATCGTAATTATTATTTAATTGAGATAAATTCATTATTCACAAACCATTAATTTTTTTGGGGTTTTTATATATACAATGGATGAATTATATTATTTTCATAGTTAAATTTATTTTTATTTACATATCCATGTTATGATATTTTTTATAGGTTTTACGTTTCACAAGTTACCAAATCAGTAATGTAATTTTGTCTCAATTTTCTGCCATTGAGACACATGCCATTTCTTGAGCCTATAATTTTTCATGTGGTTTATATTATAATTTTATACCATGAATACCCTTATTTCCTGATATTTTATGCTTTATGTAATTTAGTTTTCTTAAATGAGGAGTGTTGTTTAATGTTACCAATTGGTAAGTGTTTATTGAAACAATATCATTGATTTTCGAGATTCTTAATGATTATGTTTCTATTGATAAAATATTATGATCCACATATCAATAACCTTCCTGAATTTTAATCTCCCCAATTTATTCAAGATATATTAATGTATTGGTACATTTTGTCACTCTTTGATATATAATATAGTTATGAAAGTGGTTTTAACAAAGCCCAACATTACCCTGTCTTTGGTCTAAAATCAATGTTCTTTCATACCTGGTTTTCTAAAAATAAAAGAATAAAAGAATATCTTGATATTATTTTATGACCATTAAAAGTCATTTCTACCCATTTTTAAAGTTTTAATAAAATGGAATTTTATTAATGAAGTAATATTCATGCCATTTTCCTACTGATGCACTTTCCTAAACATTTTATAATGAAAAAGGAATTCTTGACAAGCATTGATTTACATAGCTTCATGACTAAAATTCATATGATGATTACATTACATGATTAAAAATTTATTATTTTTAAAATAAAATGTATTCCTAATATTCTAGATATTTATTAATTTTGATGTAGTTTTCAATGAAAATGTTTTTTTTAATCTTGTTTTATACTTATAAATGATTCCAAAAAAAGTTTTCAATGATTCTTTTAAAAGAAAATGGTTTTCAATAAGATTTTATTTTTATGAAATTATTTTAAACTTTTTAATGATTTATTTATAAGTTTTCAATTTATAATCAATGAAAACATTTATCAAAATGTTTTCATGAATTTTTATAAGTTTTAAATAACATTTGTTTTAAAAATTATTTTAATCTATAAAAATAAATTTTCAACGAAGAAAAGATATTTTACTCATGAAATGTTTTTAAAATATATTTAAAAATTATTTTCTATCTAAGATAACATCTGTTAATGTTAATCATAAATTTATGGTAAATGATCTAATGGTTTTATTAAAATTATTTCTATGAATTTTTTATGTTTTCATTTAATGATGTTTATGATAACCTGTTTTTACTTCATAGGTGACATGTTTTGGAAACATTCACCTCTTCCATGGGTTATATGCTTGTGAAACCCATTTCCTCTTAATGGGTAATACCATGATGATTTCTGACACCAAAATCCTTTCAAAAGTTATTGTAGGATTAAATGATTATGAAACCTATATATTTTCATTAGTTTATTATATGATTAATTATTTGTGGTACCCATTTTAGTTCGTGGGTTAGGAAATGCTGTAAACGAAAACAAGCACTTTTTATTGGTAATTATATGGTGTCGTTTATATTATCTTATAGAACATGTATATATGATTATATTACGTGATTAGTGGTATCAATATATCCTTCAAATACACTAATTAATCATTAATATTTTATCAGCACAAATGGTACATGAGGGGGAAACCCAATCCCAAAACAAGATAGTAGAGGAGAGGACAACCAATGACCAAAACAAGATGGTACGTGAGAGGGATTCCCAATCCTGAAACAAGAGGGTACATAGAAGCGCATACCAATCCTAAAGATGGTACACATTTTATTAGACCAAGACTAGAATGTTACAAAGGCCTTGGTATACAACCTTGACATTGGATTTTTCTATGCTTATTTGTATTACACAACTTTATGTCTTTGTACTATTTCATGGTTTCATGGATTACATTCTTTATTTATTTATGATTCATGACTTATGAAATTCCAATATTTATTCCATGAATCATGTTTACAATCTTAGAAATTCTAGTTATGGTCTCATAATGTTATGATCACATTCTCAAACACCTATGCTCATTTTTATTCTTACATGTCACCATTGTTTACCCTTAATGTGCATCTGATCTCACCCCTTCTTATGTTTCCATCCCAATGTTATAAATATTTTTATTAATTCAGACATGTCTAAGAAGGATTAAAGTCATGAATAACATAGAGGGAGATAAATAATCTTGCGTATTTACTAGTGTTTATGTTTCTATGTTTCCAATGGAACTAAGAAAATATTTTCTTTGGGTTTCTGTTTTCTACTATTTTATGTATTCTACAAAATTGGTGTAATATATTTGTATGATAAAACAAGGTTTTTTATAGTTTGTGTTAGAGAAATCGTATAGTCACCCTTTTTAAACTAGGATGATAAAACATTATTGTGAACCCTATGTATATTACTAAGGATATGTCTCACTATGAAAAAATGGTAACATTATAGGGGTTATTTTTGACATTAGAAGGGCTTTTAAACCCCTCTAAATACATTTGATGTGGTTGCGAGGAACCACTACTAATGTGGATGCCTACGTCAATTAGTGATGGTTTTGAGTAATCACTGGTTACTTCATTGTGAAATTAGAGGTAGTTACATTAGACAGTGTTTAAAACCCCTAAAATGTTGGAATAAATCCACCAGCTATACAAACCACCACTATTTGAAAGGGTTTAGTGGTGGTTTTAACCGAACCTAATAAGGGGTTACTTTTTGGGTGGTTTTGAACACCTCCCCATAATTTTTTTTTCATATTTTTATGTACCAGCCTCCCCATCCATCACATCACCTCCCATCACCTCCCCTCCCATTCTCCCTATCCCTCCCTCTGGTTCACCCCATCGCGTTCACGTGCCCCCTGCCTCCTCCCCATCTGGTTCCCCCTCCTGTCCCAGTGGACCCCTGTCCAATTATCTTTCCCATTATCTTATCATCCCCCAATTTACATGCCCACGCCTGCATCTTGTATCACGCCCGCCTCCTCCCACCTCTAATTCACATGCCTCACACACTCATAGAAAAATAGACGCAACAAGAAATCGAACCCCGGACCACCAGAAAGAGTCTTCTCCTGAAACCCCCATGCAATCCACTATGGAAAATGACATTTTATATATTGGTTACACATGATATTATTTATATATATTAGAAATTTTATTATAATAAATATTATTAGAAAAATATATGTACAAACATTTAAATAATAATATAAATATTATTTACTATATTTATATGCAATTAATTATATTTTAAATTATATATTTAAATATCCCCATAATATATTAGACAAGTATGTATGCACATATTGTACTAATATATATGTGTGTACGTGTGTGTGGGTGAAAAAAAAATATTATCAATTATTATTAATCTTATTGCATCTAATTTTTAATAAATAAAATTCATATGTTTCTTTTATAAATATTATTACGTTATTTTATAATTTATATCAAATATATATTATATTAAATACATTTTTATTATATATTTATCAAAATTAAATATATACCTAAATAAGTATTTATATTATATATACATATTTAAATAATATATATATATTTTTATTTATTTGATGAATATATATATACAACTTTATATTTTCCAAATATATTTATATATGGTAATTAAAAATATATTTACATAATGACATTCAATACACTTATTTATTTTTATTTTTATTAAAATATATATTTATTTGTATAAATAGTATAGTAATATATAAAATTAATATATTATTTTTATTATTATATGAAATACAATTTATACAAATATTAATTTTATATGTAATTAATATTATATTATATATAATTAATATTATATTATATATAATTAATATTATATTATATATAATATTATGTATATTATATATAACCAATATTTTGTGAAATAAAATTTTATATTATATATAATTTTTTTGTATATTATATATAATCAATATTAAATGAAAGTCAGTTTATAGTAAAATATTTTTAATATTATTTGAAATGAAATTTATAAAATATTTAATAATGTATTTCAATACATATATTTTTTATTTTTTACATTAATATATGTTACTATTTCAATGAATATACAATAATATAAATAGTTTTTTATAAATTTTATTTCATATATTATTTATTATATATAATATAAAGGCATATAACTATTATATAAAAATATATTTATTATTATTATAATATAATTTGTAAAAATTACAAGATTGGTTTTATTTTATGATATAAATTTTAGAAAATTTATATTAATGTATACATTTATATATTATGTTTTTGATTTTATATTATAAATAATTAATATTATATAAAATAATATTTATACAAATAAATATATAATATTTTTCGTAATATTATACAATTATATTTCTGTAAACATATAAATACAATTAAATACAATCATATAAATATTTTATACGATATGTTTATATTATTTATATAAATACATTTAAATATTGGGTTTTAATTATATATATATCTGTATATATATTATATGTATTTATAGTATAGTCTAAATCCTCTTTAATCTCTTAAATTAGAGGGGTTCGAACCCCCTTTAAAATAAAGACATTAGAGGGGGGTTTTAACCCCTTATAAATTAATTACATTAGCAGGGTTTATGAAAACCCTCAAATTTAAAGGAATTAGTGGGGGTTTCACCCCCTATAATTTAAAGACATAAGGGGGGGGGGGGGTCAACCACCTCTAATATGAAAAATTAGAGGGGGGGGGGAGTGAACCCCTCTAATTTAAGATATTAGTTGTTGTTTTGAACCCCCTATAATTTAATACATATGATAGGGTTTTCAACCCCATCTAAAATATAACTAGATATTAAAAAAATATTGGTAATCATTTTTTAGGGGGTTCAACAGCCGCACTAATTTAATAAATTAAGGGGCTCCCTAACCCCCTCTAAATTTGATGATTATCAAGGGTTATAAATAATCCAAATTTATTTTTCATAGAAAAAATTCAGAGGGGTTTTATTACCCCTATTAATTAATTTATTAGAGGGATTTGTGCATAACCCCCTATAATTATATTGTAAATGAAATAAGAGTGTGTTGTGCAGTACCCCATCTAAATAACCCCATCCAATGTATTGTTTTTTGTAGTGTATAGGGATGTCTCTAAGGATATGTATATAGTCAAGTTAACAGTTAGGAATATTTCATTGAATTATGGTAAAGGATATATTTAGTGGCTTACTATAAATAAATCCATGTCCGAATAATATAAGTATATGTGGATCTAAGAAAGATGTACCTTGGGTAACAACTTTGATAAGTGATCACATAACAATTCAGTATTCCTTTCCTCCCTTGTACCACTGATTTAAAATGGGATTGTAATGAATATTACAAATATAATAATAAATTAAACTTCATTTTTACTCAATTAATTAATGTTTATCAATTTTAGTATGGAAATTTTACTTATTTCAATGTTTACATTGTAGGAGGAGGTGATTTAGAGATCCTGTGATGAAATTCAAGCAAAATGGTCAAACTGCATGACAACCCAATCATTCATGTGGACATAAATATGACATGTGGATAATTCATTCATTAAATTGAGATAAAACATGTTTTACATGTTTATAATTGTTTGGGATACATTTTTCATGAAGAATTTGGAGCCCAATTCTCACATTTGGGGGCCCAAAATAAGTCATCATTGTAAAGCAATTCTAGGCGGGCCAGATTGGACCACCCTTTTGTATTTGGGACATTATTTTTCCCTCAAAACATAAATTGGGATGATTCCACCACTATTGTATACAAAAATAGAAATCCAACCTCTAAACATAATTTGAAATCATTTTCCCACCCTTTGGTCAGTCAACCATACAAATAAAAAATGATAAAGGTGTTTTCCATAAATAAACACCTAGTCTCTTATAAATGTGACTTATTTGGTGGAATGTGTGATTTATTCATTCTGAAATAATACATAAATATTATTATATAATGTTTTATGACCATGGTAAAAAGTGATTCTAACTTGATTTCCCTCTACACCATTTTTATTTCTCTTCTCAATCACGTACATCTACACCTTTTAGTAATCAATTATGGGGGATGTCCATTTTTGTAATCTCGGGATCCACACTTGTAATATTCATAAGGTAATAGAATTTCCAATATTGTTTTAAATTGTTTTTTATTTCTACCTTATTAATTTATATTTATTCTAGATCAAATGAAAATAAAATGTATAAGAACCCAAATTCTTCCATGCATAAATTAAATCTTGTGATGATTTGAGTGTGGTTTCCACTTTTCTCAACCCTTACCATTAATGAGTGTGTGAATGGATTATGTCTTTTGATTAATTAGAAGATTTTGAACCCATGAATTTGAATTTTCTTGCCTTATATAATGTTTTATCATTGACAAAAATCAGGTCATCTCATCATATTTTTGATGTGATGCCTTGGTTGAGTTCTGTTTTTGACATTTATTAAAGTTAGTTGATTTTGAGCGGTCTCTAATAATCAATAACATTGATCAATAAAATCCTAGGGGGTAACCTAGGATGAAACCACATACCATTCTAGTTTTAGTGTGTATTAATCAAGTAATCAATTATCCTTCCAATTTTCTTCAGAGTGATGACAGATTGAGCGTCAAGGGAAACTTATTCATGTTGATCAAGATTTTTCCATTTCATTTCTATGACTTTGTAGTATAGTTTAAATATATATTTTTATATAAAAAAGATACTTGATTTATAAATCCTAATTACCCATTTATTCTCAAATATAGAACCTTATTTTTAAATTAATTATCTACGGCTTTATTGGGAGACGACATAGGGTTGCTTCCATACGACATAAATTCTAGTTAAAAATTAACATCTAATATGACATGCTCAATAATGCGATAAAATTATGATGCCATTGATAGGGATACAAGATAATTTTTCCTTTTAATATTATATTATATTTTATTTAATCTTTTAAATATCCCCACATTTTATTGTTTTTGGTTTTGGTTTTGGTTTTTATTTTTTTTGTTTTTGTGTGTTCTTACTATCTCTCTCTTCCTCTTTCTTCTGCTCTCTCACTCTATCTAATTATGCAGTGTAAAATTATATTTTCTATTCACATTTGAATATTTTATATTTATTTTATTTTATCTATCATACATCTTAAAAAAACCACAAAAATCACAACTTATTTTTATGACCCATTTTGGAATAGAAAAACTGTTTGAAATAGACCCTGAAATTGAAAAGACACTTCACTCCCAAATTAGGTCATCCAAAGTAGGACGATCAAGTAACTTTGAGGAGAACATTTCTAAATCTCAAGTGGTGTTATACTAATATAAAATTGAACCAAATCAAACCCTAGAAAGCATGGATTTAAATAACAAAAAATTAAAATAACTAACCACCCCAGATGTACAGTACCAATCTGTGAACAAAAAATATCCCGATGAAGCATCCATCTTTTAGCTAAGATGTTACCTCATCCACCTACTTTCAATATTTCATGTTCTTCCTTGTGAGGGACCTCACAAACATCTCAATGAGTTTAAAATAGTCTATTATACCATTAAACACGAAAATGTGTATGAGGACCTAATTATGTTTAGGGAATTCCCTTTATCCATTGATGGTGTAGCAGGTCTGGATATACTATATTCCTACCAAAATTTGTTGATGGAATTACCTGAAAAGACTATTTTTATAAATGTTATTCCAAGACTCCCATACGTAATCAATTTAGAAATAAATCTGTGGGATTCAGAAATCACAAGGATTGAAACTTCATAAATACTAGGAGAGATTCAAATAACTTTTTCTAAATATTCTCACCATGATCAGATTAGTGAATATATTTTAATCCAATAATTTCTCCAGGAACTTATCCCCATAGACCATGGAATGATTTATTATGCAACTGGTGGTTCCCTAATTGATAAAAATCTTTCCACGTATTGTGACTTACTTGGGAATATGTATCAAAATTCAAAAATATTTGGTGAACGAGATATTGAAACAACCTAAGGAGTTCATGAGGTAAGTCATTAATCAATTGAAAAAAGGTAGACAATAAACTGGATGATATTCATACCATTCTATGTCAATTATCTCAAGCACAAGGTAACTCAAAATCTTCTTCAGTTCTATTACATTGTGGTATTTCTTCTGACAATACCCATTTCCCTAACCTGTACCCACAATTTCAAGATTAACCTGATTCTTGTACAGCCATGTTGCTAGGGAATCAATTCTAAAAACCACCTCCCTTCAATAAATATAAATTTTGGCCAAATCCAAACCCCAAATGGCATGAAATGTCCTTGTACCGATAAGGCAAAAACTATAGATACCCCAAGTAGAATCTGTCTCAACAAGGAATAGGTATGAAACCATATTATCCATAAACTTCTCAAAATATTCATCCTCGTCCTCCCAAATAAAACCAAGCCTCAAGGATATAGTGAAGATAATTGAAACCAATAACCTCTAGTTCAAACATACCACACAATCGACTATTTAAGACCTAAGAACTCAAGTGGTACTATTAGAGAACACCATCAATGAGATAAATATGCAAGGTTTTATACAATTACCTTACCAACCTATTGAAAATCTAAAAGGAAAAGGTAATTATAGTTAAATAACACTTTATAGTTGTAAGGAAGTTTTTTCATCCAATGATTCTACCCAATAGGTATTCCCACATCTTAAAAACACACATTATCCACCCATAAGGTATTCCAATGAAGAAAAAATAGGGTAATAAAATTATCATTTTTGATTGACATGAACAATATATTCATCTTCCTTTCACACAATGACTCTATACTTCTAAGAATCATTTTGATAATGGGATTGATAATTAACTAATGGAAACATTTAAAAAGGTTCAAGATAACATTTATTTATTGGACAGAGTTAAACAAATCCATTGATATGCCAAATTTATTAAATATCTTTTCACCCATAGAAGGTCGATGAAGGGGAATGAGAGATTCAATATGGGAAGGAATGTCTCAGACAAGATTCAACCAGAAATTCCAACCAAACTCAAGTACTCGGGAACATTGATGATACATTGTACCTTAAGGGATACATTATTTTCATATTCTATGTGAGATTTATGTTCTTCTAGTAATGTAATTCCTCACTCTGTGTATACTTATCTACATGTTGGAGAGCTTCAACCAACAAGCATTGTCGTGAAACATTCTAACAAGAGTACTGCACATCCATCATGAGTGATTGAGGATGTCCTTATAAGATTAATGAATCTCATCTTCCATACTAATTTCTAAATTATTGAGATGGAATATACCCAATCCTAAGTACTTTTTCATCTCATAAATGGGATTTCATTCCTTAAAATAGAATAGAAGATCATTAAGGTTCCCAACGGTACGTTGTCTATGGAGTATAGTAGAGAAAATGTATGTTTTAACATCCTTGATGCAATGAAACACCCCATTTAAGAGTACTCCACCATTCTTGTATATTCAATGTATGTTCTCTCTAATGAAAAAAATACACAAAACACCCTCCTTAACCCATATTCTTACACATTTTCTTATTCTTTTACATTAGATGATTTGAGTTTTGTATCAGGTTTTGATTATTGTGTGGGTTCTAAAAAATGTAAATTTTGTGCTTTGATTGATGAGTGTGTTCACTCAAAGGTACCCATGATTGTCGATGATTCTAAAAATATTATTTCCATAGGTTGTCTATCCTTTGAGAATATACATGAGAGGATAATCAATTTCATGGACCTCACCCCCCTTAAACATCATCCCTCAATCCAAATACAATTAGTGATGGAACATAAACTAACTGGCTATAATTTATAATATGCATATATTTAGCGGTTTGATGGATTTCCTGTAATTATTTACCATAATGTTGCTAGGTCCACTAGGTTAGATACCCTGAGAGGGGATGAATTAGGGTATGACATATTAAAACAACTACTCTAACAGATATTGTTTTGTTGTTAAGAAAACACTATTCCCACTATTTTCTGTAGAAAAGAACAAAAATAAACTAAATCATTCACAAAACACAATTATTTTTACTTGGTTCACCCTCACTGGGCTACGTCTAAGAAGCATACACTGATGACATGTAGATATAAAAATCGAATAAAAGTGCACTACTATTTACAATGTTCAAAGTGAACTCGCTGTCCCTTCTGGTTTAAAACAAATCACTATATGAAATCTCACTGGTCTCTCAACTGATGTGTTCTCACTATGTCATTAAATGATCCACTAAATATTTATATAACTATAGGTAACTTCATTATCTCTAATAAAATATTCATCCTTAACTGTTGATAGAATCTCTTTTGACATATAACTTTCACCTGCAGATTAATCTCTCTTTGCACCGGGTGTACTAGGAAACACTAATTTTTACATGCAGCCTCTACAATACCTTGCAAGTAATTTTCTAATTTTGTGTTAATTATAATTTTTCACGCAACACCCCGTTTACATGAAACCAACTATTTTATGTTGAATTGCCTTCTTTTATGGGAAACCTTTTCATTTAATGCAAACAAATCTTTTACGCGCCGCCTAAGCTTTATGTGAAACCAACTATTTACGTGAAAACTTAACGTTTACACACAACTCCATTTCATATTCCAATTTCACACACCATAGATGAGATTCTATTTATGTATAGAGATTCTTCGAATGAGGTGGGTCACCTCATATTTATAATCAAAATTAAAGCTGCATGAAAAACCATTCTTGAGCGTGTAATCCTCTTTGAGCGCGTGAAACACATCATCTGTGCAACACCATATCTCACAAAATGCTACAATTTATTGTGCTCCTCATGCCATTGAAAATTTATTTCTTCTGATCTTGAAACCCCACTTATGTGAAAAACTCTATTCCTCTATTTTTCAAACCACTAAAAATATTTTTCATACCACTATTTTTCACGCACCGCTCTAATTTTGCGTGCACCTCCCATTTCCAAATACAGATCTCTCCATTTTAGGATTTGAAAGCCCAATAATATGGAGAACACTATAAAACTATACCATATTGTATATTACCTTTTTTACTACCTCTAGATCATCCATTCCTTTATTAGGGTTCTTCTTTCAAATATTTATAGACAACAAAATCTATTGAACTTTAAAAATCCACATGTAAACCCGCTTTGTTAACAAATTGGGCGTCGTGGTCTACTTTGTGAACAAACACAACATGGAGGCCCACTTTTTCAAAAAACACAATCACTTAAAAATGCATCAATGATTCCTTGAGGGATTTTTTCTAATAAACATCTCATCACTGTAGGTATCGAAATAGCTTGACCTTTTAGGGAAGTGTAAAAATGTGATAGGTTGGACATTGTTTGATATTTACAGGATTATCCCATCAATTTGTATTCACCATATACTTTTAGCTGATGATTCGAAGAATGTAAGAAAATCTCAACACTGGTAGAATCCAACTCTCCATGGAGTGGTAAAATTGGAAGTCGGTAAATTAAATGATAATGGGATCATTTATCTTATATCTGATAGTAAATGGGTTAGTATAGTACAAATTGTGCCTAAAAAACTAGAATAAAATTTGTGTCAAATGAATTTAATGAGTTGGTTCCAATATGTGAGTAAAATAGTTGGCACGATTGTATTGACTATTATCGACAGAATCGAGCCACAAGGAAGTACCACATTCCACTACCTTTTAATGACCAAATGTTAGAATGATTGGAATGTAATTCCCATTACTGTTTCCTTGATGGATATTTAGGTTAGTTTTAAATCAATAGATTCCATGAGGATCCTAAAAATACTACATGTTCCTGTCCATTCAGCAGATTTTCATACAGAATAATTCCTTTTGGGGTATGTATTGCTCCTGGTACTTTTTAGCAATGCATGTTGATTATTTTTTCAGATTACCTTAAAAATTGAATGGATGTATTTATTGAAGACTTCATGGTATATAGATCTTCTTTTGATAACTATTTGGAAAACCTATGTTATATCCTCTGCCATTTCATAGAAAAATATATTTTATTAAATTATGAGAAATTCAATTTCATGGTTGAGAAGGGGATTGTTCTTGGGCATGTTACTTCCAATGAAGAAACTCAATTGGATAAATCAAAAATTTAATTAATTTCATCCCTTCTATATCCAAAAATTGTTCGTGATGTGTGATATTTCATGGGTCTTGCGGGCTTTTACCATGGATTCATTAAATACTTTAGTAACATTAAACATCCATTTTCCCTGTTATTACAAATGGATTCTATGTTTTTGTTTTATAAAAATTATGAGTATTCATTCAATTCAATAAAAAGGATTCTCACATCACCTTCAATCATCCAAAAACCATTTTGGGATATCACTTTCATGCTAATGTGTGATTCCACTATCTTTTCAGTTTGCACAATTTTATCAAAAAGGGTTAAGATGGCTTCTGATGTCATTGAATATGCCCCACATACTCTTGAATCAGCCCTAGTAAAATACACTACCCCTGAAAAATAACCCATTTCCATTGTGTATTCCATGGATAATTTTGTTCATATATTCTTAGGTCAAAATTCATTGTATTTTCTTATCATGTTTCACTTCATTTTCTCCTATAGAAACCTAAGTCTAAGCCCCACCTGATATGGTTGATTCTACTTATACAATTGTTTGAACTTTAGATTAAAGATAGGTGTGGAGTGGAAAATGTTGTATATAACCACATTAATATGATCTATCCATCACTAGACCACCATGTTAACTCAACCCTCTCCATTGGAGAATTATGTCCTCAGGAGAACCTTTGTGATCTTGTCGATCTTACCCCTGGTATGCAGACATTGTGATTTTTATTGCAACATCTATAGTCCCCATTAATTTTAAAACATCCCTTTCCCAGTGACATAAACATGATTCATGATGGTAAATTTTGGATGACCCATATTTGGAGATAATATTTGGTGCCCAAGTAGTTTTTTGTTGTATCCTTGACCATGAGTTCACCTGTCTTTTGACCTTCTTTGACACATTTCCTTGTGAAGGACACTTTTTCTCTGAACATACAGCTAGAAAGATCCCTAAGTAAAATATTTATTTTCTATAATTGTATAGGTATTCTCATATATTTTTCAAGTCATGTTGTCATTGTTGAGTAATAGGGAATATCTCTAAGAGGAATGAAATTCCCCAACAACCCATGTTACTCTATGAAATTTTTGACCCATGGGGAATTGACTTCATAGAGCCTCATCCAAATTCATTTGGATATATGTACATATTATTGGATTTGACATATGTTTCCAAATGGGTTGAAGAAATGGATACTAGGATAGATGAATCTAGAATATTAGTTGATTTTTATGGTCCCATATTTTCAGAAGGTTTGGTTTTACAAGATTTATCATTAGTTACCAGGATTCGAATTTTTCAATCACAACATGATAAATTGTCTTCATTGGCATGCTGAGGATCATAAAGTCTCCACTACATATCCCCCAAAAAATAATGGACAAAAAGAAATATCAAATCGGAAAGTTAAGTGAATATTGGAAGAAATAGAACAACCCAATACAAAATCATGAAGTTTGAGATTGGATGATGTACTTTGGGCATACATTAATGCTTTTAAAACCCCAATCAGAATGTCATCATACATGATTATGTATGGAAAGGATTATCACCTCATGGTGGATGTATAGAAACATTAATATTTGGATGTTAAAAATGTAATATGTATATTTCAGATGCGTGTGAGCATGGGAAGCTATAGATTAAAAAGTTGGAAGAAATTATACATGATGCAAATGAGAACTCCTGGATATATAAAGAGATGAGAAAGGGTATCCATGATTACATGATTCATCAACAGATTTTTTATATTAGTGAGAAGTTCCTCATGTAAAATTCTAGTAAATATCTCTACCTAGGTAAGATTCATTCCGTATATCTTGGTCCTTATACTATTACTAATGTTTACCCTTTTGGTGCAATATAGATTTTGCATCAACAGAGTGTTTGAAGACTTATTGTCAATGGGAAGTGACTTAAACACATCTTTTAGGGTTTTCCAATGAATCTAGTAACATATAGAAGCAACATACCAATGAAACAAAACTGGTTTTATCCTTCCAGGTCACATTGTCAATTATTACAATGAGGACACTTCATATTCTTGGTGTGGGGGTTGAAACATTCTTAGGTTCATTGTGATATTCATAACCTTTATTCTTTCTTATATTTTTTTCATTATTTATCACATTTTCACTTTTCCACATCTGGTTGAGTTTTGGGTTCCTTACGATTTTCATCATCTTTCTTCTTTCTTTACTTTGTTACATTTTTTATGGTATTTTCACTTTTCCCCATCTTGTTGAGTTCTGGGTCCATCCATATTTTCATCTTATTTCATTATTATTCTGTTTTTATCATTTTTAATGGTATTTTCACTTCCCCCAATAATGGTCACAAAATCATAGAACTATCAGAAAATTCATGTCGAAATTTTTGATTCCATGTTTATTTATCATTCGATAAAAACTAGTCTCTAATTTGGAATGAATATTCGAATGAATTTTACACTAGTGATTGATTTTTATAAAAATGATTTTTTAAATGATATAAATGCCGATATCTCAAGGAAAACATTGAGATGAGTGATACCCCTTGTGTGACTAGTTTTTATGAAAACCGTGTCACTAATATCTCCTCACATTTATACAACAAACAAAAATGTGTGAATATTTATTACATAATAATGGAAAATATATGATAGAATAATATTTTTCAACTTAAAAAGATATTTCCTTATGTTCGTTCCTTATCTGATATATTTTATTACTGTACTGGATTGACCTATGCATGTGTATCTGATATCCGACTACTGTACACCATCAATTTTTTTAAACCTTGGTTTGTGTCTTTTTAAATATCAAAAACCAATCTTTCTCAACCTTTGAACTTATTATAATAATTACAATTATTTTATTGTGTATAACAAAAAATAGTTTAGATATGAGTGTTATATTTTTTCCAAATGAAAATTATGAAAAATAAATAAATAAATGCGGGGTAGGGAATAGTGTGAAACATATTGGAATTTATAGGTCGGTAGCTTATGGTTTGACTTCCCGGAATGATTATGTGAGTGGGTCTTGAAGTATGATTACAAAGGATGTAGGACAGGTTTGGTGGAAAAAATAATTTAAGCATAAAAATGTTAAAATAACTTATATTTACTGGAAAGAGAGTGGAAATAATAGCATGTAATGGTTTCCACACAAACACATAGAGAGTTAGTGGCATGGATGACTTTAGAATTCGATGATCAATTTGTTATGATGAATCTCCTTGAATATCATTGTGAAATAGTTTATGAGACATCTATCTTCATCTTCACTAGGAATAAATCCTTGGCTTTGTCATTACATTGATCACATTACTTTAATGAATTAAAAATTCTTTGAATGTTAAATATTCACGATATTTGGAAAATATAGGTGCATAATTCTTTTGGATATGTTACTTTTCCAAGGAGTGAAAATGGTTAGCTATGGGGGAGTGATCGTATAGCGATTAACTATTCTTTTCCACCCATATATAACTATTTTGGACGGGTTTTGTAAAAAATCTTCTAAATATCATAATAAATTTAACTTAATTTTTTATTTAATGAATTAATATGTATGAATATTTAGTCAATAAATTTTACTTGTTTCAGTGTTTACATTTTTGGAGGAGGTGATTTGGATAGCCCGTGATGGAATTCAAGCAAAATTGGAAAAACTGCATGAGATCCCGGGCATGCATGTGTATATATATATATATATATATGAAATTTGGATTTTTTGTGCATCAAATTTAGCTAAAAATCGGGATACATGTCTAAAAATATGTGGGATACATTTCTCAAGAAGACCATGGAGCCCAATTTGTCAATTTGGAGGCCCAAAATAGGTCCACTTGGGGAAGAAATTTCGAGTGGGCCAGATTTGGCCACACATATATATATGGGAAATATGTCAGGACATTGAACTTCAAATTAGGCTGAATCCACCATAGCTGGACAACCTTATCTAAGAACCACCTATGCACCAAAACAGAAGACTTTTTCACACGTTTTCGTTATTCAACCATCTGGATAAAAAATGATAAAGTTGTCTTCTATGAATAGTCAACTAGTCCCTCAGGCACTTAACTTCTTTTGTGAATTTTTTGCTATATCTGTCCATAAAATGAACCCTATATCAAATTCTATCATGTTTTACAAACATGGGTAAGGGTGTGTTGAACATGAGATCTCTTTTCACCCATTTTAGTTCTCTTCTCCCTCAAATACATCTAAACCTCTTAGTGATCAATTTTCATGGGAGGGGTGTCCTTTGTTGTAATCCCGAGCTCAATGCATATAATATTCATAAGGTAATTGAATATCTAGGTTTATTGTCCATTGTTCTTAATTTGTACCTTCTTTTTTTCCTGATATGATCAAATACAAATTGATGTAACAGTAATCCTCATGCTTCCATGCAGAACCTGGATCATATGATCACATGAGTGTGATTAGCTCTTTTCTCACCCCTTCCAATTCATGAGAATGCGAATGGATTATATCAGTTGATAAATTCCTAGAGCATGAACCAATTTATATGAATGTTATTGTCTTGTGGAACATTTTATCATTGCAATAAATCTCATCATCTAATCACATTGTTGATGTCTTCCATTGATTTCATTGCAATTTTTACATCGATTCAAGTTCATTGATTTTGAGTGGTCATCAAAAATCAATATTAATGATCGATCAAATACAAGGTGGTAACATGTTATAAATCACATAACATACTGGTTTTAGAGTGTATAAATCAGTTAATCAATGATTCGTCCCATTCCCATTAGAGAGATGATGAATTGAGCATCACAAGACTCTTTCCCAGGATGATCATGATTTCTCCAGATTTTTTCTCTCACTTAGTAGTAATGTTTCAGTTTATCTTTAAAAAAACTAGACCCAGGTTTAATAAAACCACATTACCCTTTAATTACTACAGTCAAACCATTTTATTTAAATTTATGATCTAATGATCTTCCTTGAGATGGCCTAGGGTTACTGTTGTAATGCATAAATTCTATCTAAGAACAATAATCCAATATGATGATCTATATAATGTGATCTAATTTTGGAAACATTTCCAGATATCCAAGATTTTTTTTCCTTATACTGTTTTATTTTATTTTATTTACTCCTTTAAACAAACCCCTATTTTATTTTTTTGTTGTTCTTATTAATTTTTTGTGTGTTCTTCCTCTCTCTCTCTCTTATCACCCCCTCTCTATAATTATGTAGTGTAAAATTATCTTTTCATTTCCTATAAAAATCTTTTAACTAATTTTTTTATCCATCCTCCATCATAAAAAAACAGGAAAAATCACAACTTATTTTCATGACCCAATTACGAAATGAAAAACTGTTTGAAATTGACCCTGAAATTGAAAAGACACTTCACTCACAAATTTGGTCATCTAATGTATGAGATTAAATTAAAATAGTGGAAACCATTTCATAATATCAAGTGGTATTAATATAATCAAAAATTGAACCAAATAAAATCCCAAAAATAATGGCAAAAATAACCAAACCTAAAAATAACTGACCACGCTGGATGTGGAGTACAAACCTCTGTCCATCCAATATCCTAAGGAAGCATCCAATGAGGAGTTGTGATCTGGCTTCATCCACCTACATACCAAATTTCGTGGTCTTCTTGGTGTGGACCCCAACAAACATCTCAATCTTTTTCACATAGTCTTCTCCACCCTCAAACCCCAAAATGGGTATGATGACCTAATTAAGTTTAGGGACTTCCAATTATTCCTTTAAGGTGTAGCTAAAGAATATATACTATCATAATACCATAATTGGGGGATGGAATGTTGTGAAAAGACACTTTTTAAAGAGTTTATTTCTTTCCTCCCAAACTGCATCAATTAGGAATGAAATATATGGCATTAGGAAATCACACGGAGATACCCATTATAAATACAAGGAGAGATTCAAAAGACTTTTCTCAAGTTCCCTCCCCCTCACCTGATTAGTGAACACCTTATAATCCAATAATTCTATGTGGGACTTATCCCCATCGACCATGGAATGATTGATGCTACAAATGGTGGTTCACTAATTGATAAAACTCTTTTTGTTGTTCATAAATTAATAGAGAATATGGCTCCAAATGCACAACAATTTGGTACACAAGATAATGCACTAACCTGATGAGTTCATGAGGTAAGTCATTCATCCCTAGAAAAAATTTAGATAATAAACATGATGATATGAATACACTCATAATGAAATTATCTCAAGAACTAGGTAACCTATACTCTTCTTTAGTTCCGTTACATTGTGGTATTTATTCTAACAATAATCATTTTTCTGGACAGTGCCCATAACATCAAGATTCAAATGAGTCTTGTGCACCCATGTTCCCAGGGAATCCATTCCAACAATAACCTCCAAAAAATAAAGAACCATTCAGTCCAAAATCCAAACCCTTGGTGGAAAGATCAACCCCATTACTGATAATGAGTAATCTCAAGGTACCCTGAGGAAAATTGGAATCCACAAGGCTAGTGTATACAACATTCTTATACTCACCTTCTCGATACAATCCTCCCCCTCCTCAGAAATATAAACCATGCATCAAGCATATAGGGAACCAAATGCCATCAAAGAATCTCCAATTCTAGCAGACCACATAATAATCTATTCAAGACCTCTGATCATAGGTCGGAAAATTAGTGAACACCATTGGTGTGAAAAAGATGCCTAGTTCTAGACACTTACCTTCCCAACCTGTTTCCAATCCAAAATTGAGAGGATATATTTTTAAATAACATTTTATAGTGGTAAGGAAGTTTCTTCATCCATTGATTCTACCCAACAGGTATGTAACCCTATTGAAAACACACTTTCTCCACCCATAAATGAATGTGATTATGATATAGATCAAAAATTATAATTAAATTAACATTTATGATAAAAATGAACAATACATTCCCCGTACATTCCCCTAAATACTCTCTAAATGTAATAAGAATTTTGATAATGATATTGAAAATGAAATAATGTATACATTTAAAAAGTATCAATTCAACATTCCATTAATCGATGTAGTTAAAAAATACCTCAATATGAAAAATTTATTAATGATATTTTCACCCAAATAAAGAGGATATTGGGGAATGAGAGATTCAACAAGGGAAGGAATGTATTGGCCTTGATTCAAACATAAATTTTATCCAAATGAAATGATCCACGAACAATCACGGTACCTCGTGACAAAGGGGAGACATTCTTTTGAGATGTTATGCTAGATTTGGGTGCATCCATTAATGTAAGGTCTCAGTCTGTGTATAATTATCTGCAGGTTGGAGAGCATTAATTAATGGGAATTGTTTTGAAATGTTCCAACTAGAGTACAATACATCCAATAGGAGTGATTTATGATGTCCTTATAAGAGTGAGTAATATCATATTTCAGACTAATTTCAACTTTCATGAGATGGAAGATTCATGATCCCAAGTACATGCTCCTCTCATACATGGGAGTTCATTCCTTAAAACAAACAATACGATCATCAACATTAAAAACAATATTTTTCCATGGAGTTTTGTAGATAAAAGGTATGTTTTAACTTCATTGATGAAATGAAATACACCATTGAAGAGCACTCAACCCTTCCTATATATTCAATGTAATCTCTCTCTAATGATACACAAACACAAAAAACTCTCCCCACAACCCATACTTTGACTCATTTTACTCTCATTATCACATTGATTAATTGAGTTCTTATTCATGTTTTTATTTTTGGGTGGGTTCTGGAAATTTATTTTTTTTCTTTGATTGACGTGGGTGTTCATTTTGTGGTACCAATGATCATTGATGAATCTATAAATCTCATTTTAATTGACTATATTTCTTTAGAGAATAATCTTGATCCCTTAGAAAGTTTCATGGGACTCACACCCCCTAAAAATCTTCCCACAACCAAAAAACCACCATTGATGGAATGTAAAACAATTCATTCAACTATAAAACATGTATATCTTGAGAGTATTGACCTATTTATTGACAATATTTCTAATAACCTTTCCACGCTACAAGAATAAAAACTACTTGACCTTTTAGGAGAGTGTAAAAAAAAGATAATATGGACATTGGATGAAATTACATGGAGTATAACGTCAATTTAAATGCACCACATAATTTTAGATGATAACGAAAATCCGGTATGACAATAAAAAATCCAGTTGAATATCACTCTCCTTAAAGTGGTAAAATTGGATTTTAGTATAATACTTGTTGTTGGGATCATTTATCATTTATCTGATAGTAAATTGGTTAGTCTAGTAAAAAATGTGCCTAAGAAGATGGGAATAACAGTTGTCTCAAACAAATGATATCGGTTGGATCCATCACGTGTTTAAAAAAGTTACCGAGTCTATATTTACTACTATTGACTGAATCAAGAAACACAGACGGACCACCTTACTATAACTTTCAATGAAAAATGTTAGAATTATTGGATGGTATGTCCCGTAATTGTTTCCTTGATGGATATCCGGGTTATTTCCAAATCTATATAGCCCCTAAAGATCAAGAAAATACTAAATTTACTTGTCCATTTGACACATTTTCATATAGAAGAATGCCTTTTGGACTACATAATTTTCCTGGTACTTTTCAAGAATGCATGTTTAGTATTTTTTCCTAGTACTGCGAGAATTGTATAGAAGTATTTATGGGTGATTTCATGGTATATAAATATTCTTTTGACGACTTTTTGGAAAACATTGGTTCTGTCTTCCCCCACTAAATTTAAATGTTTTTTTATTAATTTACAAGAAATTTATTTTCATGGTTGAGTTGGGGATAGTGCTTGAGAATGTTATTTCAAATGAAATAATTTGTGTAGATAATTCAAAAATTGAATAAATTCAATCCCTTACATATCCAAAGTATTTCCATGAAGTGTGATCATTCTTTTTTTCTATAGAGGTTTACCATCGATTCATTAAATACATTAGTAAGATCTATCTTGAACTATCCCAAGAATTTGAAAAAATATTTGAGTCTTGGATTCATAAAAATTATGAGGATGCATTCAATTAACTAAAAATGTGTCTCACATCAGCTCCCATAATTCAGCCACCTTGTTGGGATATCACCTTTGAGTTTATGTGTGATGACTCTATCATTGCAGCTGGGGTAGTTTTATCACAAAGGGTTGAGAAGGATCCACATGTTATTGTGTATGCCTCGTGTACACTTTAACATCCTTATGTAATCTACATAGCCATTGAAAAATAAATTATTTTTATTATTATTTTCTTGGAAAGAATTCATTTATATCTACTTCATTAAAAATTAATTGTCTTTTCAAATCATGCTTCCCTTTATTTTCTCTTAAAAAAACTAAAGCTATACCCCACATCATACTGTGTATTCTGGTCCTCCAAGAGTTTGACCGTATGATTAGAGATTATATGGGAGTGGAAAATATTATAGCTTTCCAGATTATTAGGATTTCTCTAAAATTGGACCACCATGTTGACTCCTCCCTCCCCATTGAAGAATTATTTCCCCATGTGAAACTTTGTGATATTGTGAACCTTACCCATTTGTATGCAGACATTGTGAATTTTCTAGCAATATCTTGGATCCCTAATAATTTCAGCACATCCTAAATAGAGATAATTAAACATTATTATTATGGGTATATTTTGGGATGACCCATATCTGTGGAAAATTTGTGGTGACCATGTAGTTCTTTAGATTTTCCCTGACCATGAGTTCACCTCTATCATGACCTTCTACTACAATTTGGATTACGGGGGAAACTTTGGCTCTCAACATATAGTTCAAAAGTTCCTAGACTCGGGAATGTATTGTCCAAAATAGTATAGAGATGCCCAAATATTTTTCAAGTCATGTGGTCATTTATAATTCATAGGGAATATCTCCAAGAGGAATGAAATTACCCAAAAACCTATGTTATTCTATTAACTTTTTTATTCATGGTGTATTGACTTCTTGGGGCCATTTCCAAATTCATTTGGCTTTGTACGTATATTATTGGTTGTGGACTACGTGTTTGAATGGGTGGAGGAAATGGATACAATTATTGAAAACACTTGGGTTGTTTTTGATTTTGTAAGGTCCCATATTTTAAGTTGGTTTAGTTTGATGATATTCTTTATTAGTTTTCAAGGCTCACATTTTTGGAATCTCAAAGTGAAAAATTTTCGTAAAAAGTTTGGGGTTGGACATAATGTCTCCATTGCATATCACCCCAAACAAATAGATAATTTTTTTTCTAAAATCGGTATGTGAAGATAATCTTGGAGAAAATGGTACAACCAAATAGAAAATACAAGAGTTTGAACTTGGATGATGCACATTTGGCATACTGTAATGATTTTAAAACCCCAATCAAAATGTCACCATATAAGATTGTGTCTAGAAAGGCTTTTAAAATCATGTATGAGGTAGAACACCATGAATATTGGGCTATTAAACAATATAATATGAATTATTGAGATTCAAGTGAGCATGTGAAGGTGTAGATTGACGATTTGGGAGAAATTAGATGTGATGAATATGAGAACTCAAAGATATATAAATAGAAGAAAAAGGATATCAATGATAGCATGATTCATCATCGGAAGTTCAATATTGGAGAAAAGGTCCTCATGTACAATTTCAGGATAAAGATCCACACAAGTAAGATTCATTCCCATTGGATTGGTTGTTATACTTTTAATAATGTTTACCATTTGGGTGCAGAACATATTTTTCATGAGCAGAGTAAATGAAGTCTTTACATCTATGAGAAGCATGTTAAAATTATATATGAAGATTTTACAATGAATATAGGGGAGGAAATCCAATTTCATGAAGCAACCTAATAGTGAAAAAAACTTGGTTTTATCCTTAATTCTCACATTCTTAATTATAATAGTGAGTATTCTGAACATTCTTTTTGTAGGGGTGGATATATTTCTCGGTTCATTAGGATTTTAATCATCCTTCTTAATTCTTTTCTTTTTCTCATTCTTCATGTTACATTCACTTCCCCCCATCATGTTGAGTTCTTGGTTCTGTAGTATTATCATCATATTTGTTCATTCATCTTTTTTTCGCCTTCATTATGGTATTTTCACTTTTATCCATCTTTTTGTGTTCGGAGTTCATTAGTATTTTCATCATATTTATCATTTATTCTATTTTTCACATTATTTATAGTTTTTTCACTCCCCCTAATGATCACCAAATAATGGAACTTACTGAAAATGGATGTTGAAATTTTTGATTCAATGCTATTTTAACATCTGAGGAAAAATTATCTCTATTATGGGAAGAATTTTGTTATGAATATAACATCGAGGGGTGATTTTTAGTAAATAGATTTTTTTTCATTGATATAAATGGTAGAATATTTGTGAAATCTATTATATGATTGATACACCTTTTGTGAGTTGTTTTTGGGAAAATTGGGTCACTAATATCTCCACACATTTTTTTACCAAACCACAATGTGTGAATATCTCTTACTTAATAGAAGATAAATATAAGTTAGTTTAAAATTTTTAAACTGAAAATGGTATTTAGATATGCTCTTTCCTTATATGATCTGTTTCATAACACTACCAGATTAGCCTATGCATTTGTCCATGATATCCGAATGTTTTAAGCCCTCCAAATGTTTTTAAAGACAATTGTGTTTTGACTTTATGCAGGTAAAAATCCACTTATCCTCAACTATTTATCTTGTTAAAAATATTACTATTAGTTTCATGAGGAGATCAAATAAGAGTGGAGATATGAGTGTGAGATTTTTTCTAAATGCATCTTATCAAAAAAATACATAAATAAATGAGGGTAATGTAGAAATGTGATACATATGATGATATCTATGTCAGGATCATATGGTTTGACTTCTTGGAATGCTTGAGTTAGTGGGTCTTGAATTCTGATTGAAGAGAATGTAGGGTAGGTTTTGTGGAAAATATCATTAAAGCTGAAAACTGTTAAAACAACCCATATTTACTAGAAAAAGAGTGGATTGAATAACATGGAATGTTCTTTGGACACACATACACACTAAAAGAGTTAGTGTAATGGTTTACTTCAAAATTCCATGCTAAATTTGGTACCATGAATCTCTTTGAATTTAATTTTGAAATAATCTATGAGACATCTTTCTCTATTTTAAGTAGGAATTATTCCGTAGTGTGGTTTTTAATTTTATCAAATTACTTTGATTAATTAAAATATACTAGAATGTTAAATATTCAGGATGTTTGGAATATATACATGTATCATTTTTTAGGATAAATCTCTTTTACTAGGAGTGAAAATGTTTAGGTGTGGGGTGTGATCACATAGCAATTCACTATTCATTATCACCATTATACCATTATTTTAAACTTGTTTTGTAATAAATATTCCAAATATAATAATAAATATAACATAATGTTTAATTCAAATAATTAATTTTTATCTCTATTTAATAAGGAAATTTTCATTTTTTTAGAGTTTACATTGTAGGAGGAGTTGATTTGGAGAGCCCATGATGGAATGTATGGAAAATGGGAAAAAATGTGTGGGATCCTAAGAATGTGTGTTGAAATATATATGAAATTAGTATAATCCATGAATCTAATTGAGCTGAAAAGTGTAATAAATGTTTAAAACCACGTGGGATTCATTTCATAACAAGACCATGTAGCCTAATTCATCCATTTGGAAGCAAAAAATTGGTCCACATTTTGAAGAACTTCTGGGAGGTCCATATTAGACCTCCAATCTCTATATGGGCAATAAATCTGGCCTCAAAACATGAATTGGTAGGATTCCACAAATAATGGACACTCTAATAGATGGACCACCTATCCAGTTAAATTGAGGTCATTTTCATTAGTATATATTTTAGTCAACCATTTGGATAGTAAATTATAAAGTTGTATATTGTGAATAGTCACCAAGACCCTTAGGAACATTACTTAATTTTTGGAATGTGTGTTTTATATTTTCATATAATCACCCCTAAATATCATTATCTTATATTGAATAACTAGGGGTAAGAGTGAGTCCTACTTGAGATCTCTATTCGCCAATTTTCATTCTCTTATCTGTCATGTACATCTAAAACTCTTAGTGATCAAATTTTGGGGTGTCCTTTGTTGTAATCTCGAGATCCATGCTTGAATTCTCCAAATGGTAATTCAATATCCAGATTTGTTGTCACTAGATCATAATTTATACCTTCTATAATTATGTTTATTCTGCTATGATAAAATACAAATCAAAGGAACAACAATACTCATTCTTTTACACATAACCTAGATCATGTGTTGAATTTAGTGTGATTTCCTCTTTTTATCACCCTTTCCATTCCATGAGTGTGTGAATGGATTATGTCTTTTGATAAATCCAAAAAGTATGGACCCCTGAATATGAATGTTATTATCTTGTGAAATATTTTATTATTAACAGAAATCTGGTCATCTCATCACCTTGTTGGTTTGATTCTTTGACTGAGTTCTGTTTTTTACATTGATTCAAGTTCTTTTATTTTGAGTGGTCACTAATAATAAAAATCATTGATCGATCGAATAATCAGTGGTATCATAGTTATAATTGAGATACCATACTAGTTTCATTGTGTATAAATCAAGGAATCAATGATCGTTCCCATTCTATTGAGAGCGATGATGGATTGAGCATTAAGGGACACTTAACCACGTTGATCTCGATTACTCCATCTTGTTTCTCTCAATTTATATTACAGTTACAATTTCTATTTTAAATCATCTAGAACAATGTTTTATGAAACCACCTTACCATTTTTTTATTAATGTCAGAATATTATTTTTAGATTAATGATCTAATGATTTTTTGAGGGATGAAAAAGGGTTACTATTAAACTATATAAATTCTAGTAAAAAATAAATGTCTAATTTGATGTGATTGACAATGCGATCCACAAGGTGTGTATTGCTAGACTTGGCATAACATGGTACAAATAACTTTTCCGTACTACACACACTGTTTTACAGTCTCGAGGGATATGATTTGGATATTCAAAAACACATTGTGAGACATCATGAAGGGTTTAAGTAGGAGAATAATCTGAATAATCAAGGATAAACACAAGATGTCATTAATTAAAAAGTAGGTGTCATGATTTAGACATCATATAAGTAATTTTTAAGGACTATGTGGTCTCGTTATATGATTTGTGATCCTCACCCGATGATTTATGGTTTTAGTCAATAGTGGGAACTTGATGGAACATGGTTAACACTGAATTTTTCATAAGTGGAATGTATTGAATTTATGAAAATCAATTTCCCATTATGAAATCTGATCAGGAAGGTGGAATGAGAATTGCATACACTTATGAACATAAAGAGAACAGAAATGACGTGTAAAATTTATGTGTTTTTATTCTAATATTTTATTTATTATACATAAGAATCATGATTATATTAAGGTTGAAGAACCTTATGATATAATGCATATCTAATATTATAAGAAAATGGTGTTATGGAATAAGTTTATGAAGCCAGAGTAATGGTTTAAGAATAAAGTTATATGAATGAAGGGATTAAGTTTTGAAATTAAAATATTATCTTGTATGAATCATGAAATATATAAATATTTTAAGTATAATATTTCATTATGTATTCAGTGGGATATGTTGATTTGTGATATTTTGATTAATGTAATGTGATTCTTAATGTGATCAAGATGTTGAGAAAATTGTATTTAGCTTGAAAATAGAGATGATTGATTTGGATAAAGTAAATGGTATAACACACTAATGACCCTAGACTTGATTATTAATTCAATGAAAAAATGGCCAATTTCATCATGAATGTGTCTTAAAATATCATATATTTAAGGAACATGTCTAGAAGCATTAGGTATAATGAATAAGGAATGTTTTACAAAAGAATTTATTGTAATTCAGGTTATTAAAATATTTCATTAGAATATATGATGAGGGTTTTCACATGTTTCGAATGTGACAACCAAGGGCCACTTTCTTATATATGGCGGGCTAATGTTATGTTGATTTAGGGTCATTATTTCAAATGTTTTTTATTTTCATCATTTTGAAGGGTTATAAGGTTAACCATTTATAGAATGCTTAATTTAAAATTCAGATATTGTTTGTGATATAAAATAATTTTCATTCGACAAGAGGATTTATTAATATTATATAGACTTCTCTAAATCCTTGTGATGAAGGTAAATGAAGATAGATTCGATAAATTATCATAGATCACATGATCTTTTAGTACTTCAAGAATAATATATTATCTTTCATTTCTTAGGGTATGATGTGAAGTAAAAATCTATCAATATATGACCAACAGGTGGGATTTTACATATGAGTGGGAATGAAATTCAGTATGTATAAATTCTCAAGAAGATTTATCAACCATATGGAAAGGATATTGAAATTGAAAAGGTTATACTAGTTCCTTCTTTTTCAATGAATCAAATTGGCCCTTAGATAATCACAGATTTATGGAATTGTTATTGTTAATTTTATTTGACCGACTTCCATGTCACTCTCATCAAGAACATGATAGTTGTACATCTCTTCCAAGTTCCTGTTTTCACTTTCCACCTATGTTATCCTACGTAAAAACCCAACTAAGTGTTACTCTGGGTAACCATTATGGTTCCAACATTCTTTTTTAATGGAAGTTTTAGTTTTAATTATTAAAATGTGGGTTTCTATTAAAAGAAATTAAAATTATTAAATATTTGATAACCTAGATGAATTTTGAGGGAAAAATATATTTTAAGGGGTGTAGAATGTAATAGCCCATGATTATTTGAAATCATTATTTTCAAATTATTTTAATATTTCTCATATTTTTCATTTCACATAACACCAAAAGGAGTTTTTTGATTAAATAAATGTGTTTGTTTTGTTTTATATACAATGGAAATTTATCATGAACTACATGATTATTTTAACAAGATCTACACGGAGAACCTAGGTTAGAATACATTACATGCAATATTGACTTTCCATGATGGATTTCATAACATGTAATACTGATTTTACTAACCTATAAAATGTTTTAAAACATATTTTTTTAATAAAATAAGATATCATATAGCAATCATGTTTATTATTATGAGTAGGATTAACAAACATATGAAAATAAATTATTTAATTCATTAGTTAAAAATTAATTTTAAATTAATATAATAACCAATTGAATATAATGTGAATGTTTTTATAAAAAACAATTTTTATACTCAGAATGTAGATTTATACAAATAAATTTATTTAATCAATTTAGTGAGTGATATTATTTTAATACATATATATATTATATATCTAATAAAATATTTTTTTATTAATCCAACATATTTAAAAAAATAATATAGGAACAAACCAAATTTCACTTATAAAGATATATATTTTTTAAGACAATTTTATTGGGTTTTAATGGGGGAACTAATTTAAATCCAATTTTGGCTATTTTATAAATATTATATGTTGAAAAAAACATAATATTTAAAATTCTATTATAAAAAATTGGTTAGGATGAACTTTGGGTATATTATTGTGAAGTTTCATATTTTGATGAAAACTGAAAAATTCAGAATTGTAATTTGAAATTGTTTTTTCACCTAATTTATTTATATTGTTAAATTATATTTTTAATTTTTTTAAAGTATAATTATATAAATTTTTTATCAATTTATCCAATTTATGCCATTTGAATAAATTTGACTTTGTAATTTGGTATAAAAACATAGAAATCTTTTGGAGGTTTTAACTTTAAAAACCTACAGTGTCGTCCTATCTCCGAGATTAAATGTAAATTAATTTCTGACACACATGTGATTAGAATTCTGGAAAATTTATTCCAAATGTAGTATAATAATATTTAATAATTTCTTATAAGGACAAATTATTTTTTGGGAAATGTAATTTCTCCCACAATATATCCCTGTAAATTGGATCCCATAATAGACCTAATTTGTGTAAATTGAGGATAGAGTCACCACACATTATTTATTTCACCACACATTACTTTTGTGTGGTATGTATAATAACCATTGATTAATTATATTGTTCATATACATAAATTTATGGTTATTAATATATCAAATGGACAATATTTATTTAATTGGGATTATGTTTCAAAATTTACCAAATCAATAATGTAATTTTTTCTTAATTTTACTTCTTGTAGAAAACTTTCATGTTATGAATCAATATTTTTCCATATTTTTTATTCACTTACTTGAAATTTTAGATGAAAAATATATTTCTTTTATGATATTTAAGCTTCATGTAATTTCATTTTCATAAGTGGGTAGTATCATTCAATGTTACCAAATGGTAAGAGTTTATTGGAACAAATCATAATTTTTGGAGATTGTTTATGATTTATCATATTTTGATAAAATATTACAATAAATATCTCAATAAAACTCAGTATCTTTATTATTCATTTGTTATTAATGATATATTCATGTATTGGTACTATTTTCCACTCTTTTGTACATACGATATTTAAGAACTTGATTTTAAGAAATTGTGACATTACCTTCTCTTTGGTAAGAAATAAGTGTTAGTTAAAACCATGTTTTATAAAAAAACATCTATCCAAGAATATTATAATATTATTCTATTAACATTCCAAGACATTTCTTGTAATTATTTTCCTTTTAAATCAAAATTTTTAAATATAGGAATATGATTGTCATTTTTTGGTTGAGGTACTTTCGTAAAAATTTTATGGTGAAAATGGAATTTTTGACATGTACAAATTTACACAATTTCATAACCAAAATTCCTAGGAAGATTCATTAAAAATATTAAAAAATTATTTCTCTTTAAAAAAATTCATAATATCCTGGATATTCGTTATTTTAAATATGTTTTCAATGAATTTTTTTTTCAAAAATGATTAATGGTAATCAATTCTTACTTTAAGAGATTTTAGATATACATTAAAAAAAGGTATTCAAAATGTTTTTTATATTTATGAAAATATTTTCAATGATATGAAGCATTATTTATATGATTTTGATATTATTGTAACAGAAAATGTTTTTCAAAATTGGTTGATGTTACTCATTCATTTCTGGTAAATGATCCAAAGGTTCCATTCAAATTATTTCTATGAATGATTTTTCTTTTGATGGAATGATTTTTAAGAAAAAACTTTTTTCATTCATGGGTTATATATATAGGAATATCATTTTTCTTCTGTGGGTTATATGCTTGTGAAACCGATTTCTCCTCAACGGGTTATACCATGATAATTTATTATGAGAGTAGCATAATTTTACAGGTTTTATAGGATGAAATGATTGTGGAACCATTATATCTTCCATTGAATATGATATTAATATATATTTATTGATTCGATTTAAGTTCATGGGTTATGATATGTTGTTTTTGAAACCCATCTCTTTTTACGGGTGATGATATGATACATGTTTTATTATATTTTATCACATGTATATATGGTTTTATTATATGGAGGGAGGGTTATATTTCTCCCTATAATTCATTTGGTAAAGTTAAATGTTTTATGAGATCAACGGGTACACATGAGTACCTCCCAAGACAGAAACAAGAGGGTACATGGGAAGACATCCCAAACTTGAAACAAAGGGTACACATGAGGGAATCCGAAGACTGAAACAAGAGGGTAAATGAGAGGGAGTCCCAATCATGAATCTATCGGGAACATGGGAGGGTATCCCAAACTTGATACCGACACATTGGTGATCATCCCAAGCTTAACATGTTATGATGGTCTTGGTATGAATCCTTGACATAGGGTTTATATATGCTAATTTTTATTACACAATTCCATGTCGTATTCCTATGTTTTTATTTAATGAATTGTTTTTTATTGGTCCTTATGATTCATGAATTATGAAATTCCAAGATTTATGACATGATCATGGTTTATGATCTTTGATATGCCGGGTATGGTCTTATAATATTATGATCACATTCTCAAACCCCTATGATCATGTTTATTCTAATATATCTCCCTTTTTTACCCTTACTGAGCATATGAGCTCACCCCTTTTTATGTTTCTATCCCCATGTTATGAAGTTATATAGTATGTAAGATATGTATAAGAAAGAACTATTTATGAAACACCATATGGGATATACCATCGCTCACTTATGTACCAGTGATTAGGATACTATGTTTCCTAAGGAAAAAAACAAATACAATCATTATGCATTTATTTTGATAATGTTTTATGTATTCAAAAAATGTTATTTAATAACTATATATGTTAAAAACAAGTTTTTATATAGAGATAGAGTATGTTACCTCTTCTATTATTCATTCTATTGTTCAAAAATTTGTCTATATATTCTATAAAAGTATTGTGAACAACCAATTTAAAACCCAAATAAATATCTATTAAGAAACTCTGATTTTACATATCAAAAAAATTACATCAGTAAAATATCCAAGTTATAAAATTAATCTATTCTTCTTTGTATATAGTTAATTTCAAAATATTGAAAATTTGTTTTAATATAATTTTTGTACATTTTTTAATAAAATTAAATCTATATAAAATTTCACATGAAATACTCCAATGGTAATAAATACCCAAAATTATGAATGATGTTGCTGAAATATATGTATATGAACTCATACAGTCGAATATATCACATATATAAAATTCACATAGGTTATATTTTAACATTTCAAAATAATGTATCCATCTCGATCCCATAGATAACATTTAAACATTTGACCAAATCACATAGACTATTGTAAGTACATTACAAAACATGCCTTGAATCTAAATCATGTACCCAATTTCTCAACATTGACAATTCAATGTAGTTGTTTCATCAACGAAGCCATTGATGGATAGTAAGTGTATGTATAAACATTAAAACAGGGGTAAATTATAGTATATAAAGTAAAACAACAAAAAATATAACCTCATTTAGTAGGTTAATCAGAAAAGTTTTCTATCTGATTAAGAAAAGATATCATATAGAATTCTATAACAATACTGAATAGTTTTAATGATTCATAATTTTTATTGAAAAATAATGATTAATTAAATAATGAATAATGGGAATGGAAAATTATAAAACAAGTAAAATTAATCATTATAATGTTCTTAAGAAAAAATAAAACACCTTTATAAAACATATCCATACATTTAAAATCAATGTTATGGATGTTAAAAAATCTGACTTTGGGAATCCACACCTTTCAACAAACCACAATTGTTTTTCTTCCTTATGAAAGGAAGACCTGGATAATAATGTTGGATGAAATATATTTTTTTATCCATTGTATCCCTGAATTAGTAAGATCAGACCAACTTCATCATATAATCCTTAGATGTCCTTGGTCGAACCCGATTAGAAAAACAATTAAAAACATAGAAAAGTAATGGAAATTTAAAATATCATTAAAAATTCGATTTCTTAAGTAAAACCACTTTATATAATTACAATGAATAAATCACACAAAGTAATAAGATATTATTAAAATAATTACAGAAAACTCTTTTACCACTAGAGATATAAAATATCCATCCTTCTAAAATTATCTTTCTATGAATAAGAAAATACCCAAGGGTTATATTCAAAATTCATTGGATTTGGTTGCAATGACCACAGATGAACTATTATTAACTTGAAGGATTTTGTACAACATTATCTAGTGGTAATATTTTTGACACCATTAAAATTTATATAAATTAAATATGATACAATAAAAAATGTTTATCTAGTATAATATAATTCTTTAATTTATATATTCTGAATGATCCATTTAGAGATCATATATGACTCCATGTAATGAATATTTGTTAGATGGACTAATTAGAACTTATTATGGAGAGACTTGGTTGAAATTTTCAAATATTATGTTATAAATATTAATATTTTTTTATTTTATACATATAATGTAAAAAATACATGTTTAGCTAATATTCTGAAGTATATGTTTGACTGAATTCACAAAAGTACTAAATCTATCAATTAATAATATTCCATTAGATGAAAAATATTTTCTACATATGGTAAAAATTACATTTCTAAATAAAAATTCTAAATTTTTTGGAGGTATGATGTTTTTGAAATAATTTCTTTTAGTATGTTTTTTGTGATTATCAAAATAATGGTTTTAAATTTTTAAATATAGAATTCTTGACTCCACAATACCCCTTGTTTGAAAAGAAAAAAACACAACACTCAATGATTAAACTAAATTTTAATTTCATTAATAAGAATTACTCCTTGTGAATTTTATAATGTATACATTTTAATGTTTTCATCATCTTACTAAATATATTTATTTCTCCGAATTTATTATATAATCAATTTTTGAAATATATGTTTTGTAGGATTAGGTTTTTTCACTATTATCCCTATTTTCATTTTTTCAAAAATAATATGGAAAGATAGAGTCTATATATGAAATTTTAGGGGGGAAAATAAATTAAATTGTTATTTATCTATAAAAATTAATTTTAAATATGAAAACTCAATTATCTTAATAATTTTTAGAAAACATCAATCCAAAATTATTGAGGATTAAAATTCATTTGGAGTATTCATTCAAGTTAATAAGTTTACAATTTTAATTTTTTTCATGATTTTTCAAGTTAATTATTTATTCAAGTGTTTGTTTATAATGACTTTAAAATTATTTTGGTATTATTGATTCTTAATTTAATCAAAAAGAACTAATTTTAACTTTGAAACTTCTTCTTTAAGATCATGTAACATAATGCTTTCATCATTTATCCTCAGAACATATTCTTCTAAATATTGAATTTTCATATATTCAAACTTGAGATTCAAACCCTATTCTTCTTGAAATAGAAACTTATCCCTCTATTCTATTAATTTAGAATCTTGTGATATGTAATGAGACTAAATATTATCAATGGATCTAATACATTTATTAAATTTTGAGTTCATATCTCTAAATAACTTTGTATGTATTTAAAACAATTCCCCGGTCAAAAAAACTAATCATCTTAGAGTTTTATATCTAAAAACATTTGATTAATACATCTTATAACGTATTTCAAACATCAATTTTCTACCATAAATTTCATTGAATGTATTTAAAATCTGATCCATTATGAATATCTATTTCATTGAGCTATTTAATATAATATAATATTTACAAAATGTAAATTCTTTCTTGGGTGTACTTATACCAAGATTGTATATTCAAGAAATAGTGAACATAATCTTCAGGATCTTTGATATCCCCATTGAAAAAATTATATCCCATTTTATTATCGGATAACTTTTACTAGGGCATGAATGGGTTGAATTAGAAAAGTAATTTGGAATGGTCTATGGAGGAGTTCTTAAGGAATCAACTTATTCGTTTTTAAAAAAATATATTTTTCATGGGAAAATAATACTACTGGAAATTTTTTAGATTCCATCTTGAATAAAATCACAGTTTGTGTACTAATTTTTTTCTTCCATCAAAAAATCTCTGACTGAAACTCCATGATTGACATTATTTTTGATATTTTGTTAAAAAAATTTCAGAGGAATTGGATGCTCTTTCCCCGTAAACATTGAATGAAATTTAAAACTCTATAGAATGGTTTTAATCACTTAGAAATTTTGTGTTTCTATAATTTTTAAGAAAATTTTGAAATTAAATATCTTCTTTAGACTAATTATTTTCAATATAAGCTATATTACCTTTTTTCAATCTCATAAAATATAAAAACTTCTGATTTCTATGTTTTTCTCCTTATTGTGGTACTTGTAGAGGAATAACATATTATATAATGGAAAAAGGATAGATTGGGAAAGTCTATCCCTTTGTAATAACATCAACATTTTTTATCAAATTAATCAAATAATTTTATATTATTTTTAATAACTATTACCTTATCTTATATTTAATTTTTCCCCTTCATATTCTGTTCTTCTTCTTTCTTATTTTCATGAGTATATTCTTTCAAATCCAAGGCCTCAGCCTTATACAATCATAAAATAAGATCATCTAGATTACATTATTTTTTCTTCTTCTTTAGAAAAGGTGAAAAGGCCTCATCAGACCTATTTTCACTTTCTCAAATAGAAATAGGTAATATACTTATCTATAATTTATATTTTCTAAAATACATTCTATTATTTTATTTATTTTTAATTCACTGATATATCTATTCAATTTCTTAATAATATTTTTCAAATAGGTAATATACTCAAGCCCCATCATACTAATTGTTTCCTCACTATTGAGTTTTTTTTGTCCCTTACTAGAATATCCTTATTATTAATATTCTTAACATAAATTTTTTTTATGAAGAGTCTATTTAGGAAGCATAATAAAAACAAAATATTCAACATAATACTTCCTCTCTTAATATCCTTAATTAATATTCGACAAATTACTTCCTCTCTTAATATATTCAATAATGAGGAATGAGTTCTACAAGAAGTTGAACTTACTCATGTTTCCTAGGAATTAGAAAATGTATATATATTTAACTTTTAATGTATCTCTATTTACTTTCCATGAAATATGATAACTTTTCATCCATATTTCCACTATTCATGCCTTTTTGGAATGGTGATTCACTTTTATTACCATTTAGCTAGAAGGAAAAAATGAAGATTCTACCATGGACTCTTTAAAGCAATCCGTCTTCTCAGGTAACTTATATTTTATAATATTTTCTTCTCATTCATAATGAACACCAACTACTCAGAAAAGTGGTGAAAATTAAACTTATTATAATCAAAAAATAGATATCATAACATTGAGATTATATTTTTCATTAAATTAAATTGATGAATATAATATAACAACAATATCTATAAAATGAATATCAATGGAATATGTTTTAACACAAATGTGTTTCCATCTATAGAATATAATTATCTATTTGATAAAAGAATCATATTTCTCATACCATGATATCTCAAGAATACATTCTATAATAAACTCTTTGATTAAATTTTTTTTGGTGAATCCATTGTTGATTACCAGATAATGGATACATTCAGAACAAATAAAAAACAATTGAATGGAAGTGAAACCAAGAAGTAAAATTCTTGGTTAGAAATAAGTGATTAATGAAGATTTATTGACCCAAACCACCTAAAATATGTTTGATACGTTTGAATCATCATCCTCTTTAGTTCTAATGATTTAAATTTAATCTTTCATTCTGATCGGCAACTGTTTTCAAACACTCAAATTATTTTGAGAATTTTTAACTCTTCATGTTTTTAGAAAATTAAGGATATAAAATTTATCAAATAAACATATGTTATGATAAGAATAAATTTTTTAATATAAAAAATAAATAATTTAATGAACATAATATAGATAATACCAAAATATTTTAAAAAACATGATTCTGAAAAAAATATATATATAATTGTAAATATTATTATGAAAGTTATTTTTGTGATTATTACATCGTAGTTTTCAAAAAAAACATTTTTGGATGTCTTTAAGAAATAAATTATATAGGAATTTTTTTAAAAAATATTGTATGAAATTTTTTTGATAAAATTTTCTTGTAGAAATATTTTCATAAATTTTTCAGCCTAGAAAAAATTAAAAAAATAACATTTCTTGAAACCCAAAACTAGAGAGAATTTAAAATATTGGAAAAAAACAAATTTTCTAAAAAAATAATACAAATGTTCCCCCCTTTAAAATATTTTTTACAATAAGGATATGTTTAAATAAAAAGTAGATTTGAAATATAATTTTAAGATAATCATTCCTAGCTTCTATTTAATATTTTTAAATCTATCGTAATTTAAGAGAAATATACAAATATGATAATGTTGTTCATGTATTCCAATAAATTATTAAATAATATTTCATTTATTGTATTATGTAAATGGAAATAGTGTCTAATATCGATGTTCTTAGATAACGATTTATGCGTTGGTTTATTACATAGAGTTATGGTACATGTGTTATCACACCAAACTATAGTTTTAATAATACTCATGAAATAATTAGTGAGTATGTGTTCCACCGACAACAATTTAGAAAAATAAATTTTAAATGCCACTTGTTCATGTTCATTATGGTAAGGAGTTGTTTAATTTTGTTACCTATAGAAAAAAAATAATGTGTCTCCAGAAAAATGACCAAATATGGATTTGATGTTACTATCCATTTTACAACCATAAAGTCAGTATCTGAAAAACTTTTTAAATCAAATTAATTTATATAAGAACACAATTTCCTATGATCCCCTTAAGATAATGAAACATTCAATTCACATTTTTATAATTGGAATATTTTTGGGTTTTCATGATATATTTTACTTAGGGATTCAAAAACAATTAAATTTGGTTGACTAGTTGTAAGATATAGTAAACTGACAATCATTCCATTAAAACGATTATGATCAACCAGTTATACAGTTTCATGAATATCAATAGTTTATTGAGTCCCTATATAAGTAATAATACTTTTATTATTTTTTATATCCAAACTTTTTAAATAGAGATTCTATACATTTTTTGATATATAATACTTTCTTCAATTTTTAGGGAATCTTTAAATCAATGAAAAAAAAGATAATCCACCCATCATACTCATCTCAAACATAGAGTTCATAAAGTTAATAAATTATTTAGTATGATATTTTTCATTTGATCCATATATAATGTCATCATCCAAAATTTGGAAAATGATGACGTTGTTGAAATTATTTTTAATAAAAATTGTTGGACCGCTAGTTTCCTTAACAAAATAGTTTTTGTAATAGAAATATGGTAAAAATGGAATACCAGGATCTTGGGGATTTATTAAGTCCATAAATAATAATATTATTTTTAATAAAAACTCTAGAATTTATTGTCAAAATAGGATTATTTTCCTTCAAAAAATTCCTCATAAACATATCCATTAAAGAAAGAGAAATTCACATCCATTTAAAAAATAGTGAAATTTAGAAATGTAGCATATGGAAGAAATATATGAAATGAATATTTTTAAGATACTAGATAATAATTTTATTCATATTATATTCCTTCTAATTCAATATTACACTTCTCGAATAATCCTATATTTATTTTTAACTATCACTCTATTTTTATGCATTTTTTATGGGAAAATAATTTTACTATAATTATAAAAAAATATTTAGGTCATTCAACCCAAGTCTAAACATGATTCCTTTAAACCTAATGGATTTCATATTTTATTTATTTTATATAATATTGATCACTTAAAAACACATCAAACGTATTATGATTAAATTTTTATAAAAGAATTAAAAATTTTCACAATCATTTATTAAAGAATCTGAACTTTTAAATAGTTGATCTACATCTCCAATGATATTAACAATAGGATAATTATTAATGATCATTTTATTAAATAGGTTTGTAAAACTATATTCTTTAATAATATTTTGACTTTCATCTTGAGGAATAACTTTAGAAATAGTTTCATTAGTTTTTATATCGTTGGAATAATTTTTTACAATTAGTTGAAAATCATTTTTTTAAACACATCCAAATATGTCGTTTCAGATTTTCTAAAAATAAAAGGACCAATATTCTTATATTTGATAATAATTTTATATAAAAATTACATTATTTATGATAAAAAATATATAATCCATAATTTTTGTTGAATAACCTAGAAAATTTACATCAACGACCTTCAGAGAAAATTAATGTAAATTAACATTAGTACTCAAAATGAATACTATTCATACAGAAACTTTGAAATAAAAAAGTTTTGGTTTTCATCAATTCGAAAAATCATAAAGTGTTTTATTAATAAATGGTCTATTTAAATCCTGATTTATAGTAAAATAGCCAGTATTAACCACTTCATCCAAAAAATGGTTAGAAATTGACCGCTCAGTAAACATGGTTCTTGTATTATCCAGAAAACTATATTTATTCATTTAACTACACCATTTTTCTAGGGTCTTCTAAGAGATGCGAAGATATTTATTATAAATATTTATATATAAAATGATTCAAATTCATAATTTATGAATTATCCACCTTGGACACTATGAATAATTATAAAATTTAGAATTATATTATTTTTAACAGATGCTAAAAAGATTAAAATAGAAAAAGGATTTCAAATTTATTTATATTAAATAGAACCACAGTGTCTTAATCAGAAAAAACATATACATAATAATTTCCAACAATAATTAATGTTTCTATTATACCAAATAAATCATTGTGCCCAAACTATAAATCCTCAGAAGTTGAATAATCACTTATAGATTTTATACACGACTTATCTTGTTTTATAAATTGAACAGTATCACAAACATTAGAATTATTAAACATCATCTCTGGAAGATAACTAACTAGTAATTCCTTATATTTTTTTCCTATAATTCTAGTATTATAGTTTCATTATAATTTATGCATAAACCAATATTGATCTTCCATTTCACTAAGAAAAAGTATATATTTCCTTCTATGGTCTTCAAAGTAAAGTGTGTAAACATCAGCCTAACGTAAAATCAAAATAATTAATTTACCTTCCCAACATTGAATAATATATTTATCATTATTTATGTTCACAAGGTAACCTTCATAACATAATTTAATTATGATAATGAGTTTTTCATAAGTATTAAAATAAATAAAATTTCTACATTTAACATTTTTCAATGAAGAAAAATATTACATATGTCATATATATCTTCTTGATCATTATCCCCAAAAGTTACCTTTAACCTTTAATATACATAATACTCATTAAGAATATATTATTTCTATTAATGTGACGGGAACAACCACTATTCATAGACACAATATATTTGTTTTCATTACTATTAAAATTTTATTTATTGACATACAATTATTTTTTTTTAAAATTTATTATTTGGTTTTTATAAATAAATAACAAAATCTAGATAGTTTTAAAAAACTATGTGAAAATTTAAGTCTTTTGATGATCAAGATTTTTATTTTGGAGAAGTAGTAGAATCATAATCGACCACATAATTTTTATAATTTTAATTTATTAAATTATTATTATATTATTCAAAATATAAATTTACCATATAGCATAGGATAATTTTACAAATATAAATATATAATCCCATAATTTTTGAACTGTTAGATAATTCATCTAAATAATTATCTAAAGAGTTTCCTCTAACACAAGTACAATAGTTTCACAACTCTTTTATAATTTAAATACCTTTATAATTGTATAGATTCGTAGAAATAATATTTATTGTCTATTCTCTTATGTATTGGAAAATATAGTCTGACATAACACATTATATTATACTCATATCTTATCATCTCAAAGATTCATTCTTCAAACTAATTACAACAGGATTATTAATAAAATTATTAATGAAAATAATTCATTCCAACTATATTGTTCAACCAATTAGATATATTCCCTAGTTCATTTTTAATATGTTATAATGAATTAATTTTAATCTCAATATTAAATTTCTTCTTATTTGAAGATTTGTATATTTTTTTAGTTGAAATTTATTCATTATAAACATTTTATATAGATTAAAAAATCCAATAAATTTTAATTTTTTTCTATTTTAGCTTCTATTTTTATCATAACATCACAATTTATGATATTTCTAATAATATAATCTATAATATGCTTCGTCAGGTTCATATTATCATCTATAGATGTTCTTTTATATTAAAAATCACTAGTAATAACCGAAACTATCTTCTCTAACAAATATTAATCAGTCATATCTATATTTCCCAATTATTATAATCTATTAAATAATGTCATAAATCTCCAATTAATCATTGTTATTGGTTATAGAGGAATAAAATCAAAGGCTTGGTAGTTAGATTTTAACAGATCATTTCTTAATTCGATATCTTTTGATGTTCCAAAGTTGTTAACCTCATGTTTATTCACATACATTCTCTAACATCACAAGAAGAAATTTTATTATAGTGTTCCTATACATAGAACATAATAATGTATTTTAGTCATGATAATTCTATTGATATTACGACTTCTCATATTTATAAAAACATAAAACCTCTTTGTACATATTCTTATATCGTTCTATCAACAAGAAAACATTGTTTTGTCCAATATTTATAACAAATTTATTCATCATATCTCTCCAATACTCATAGTTAACACCGGAAAAAATTAGTGGTCTACTAGGATTAATATTTTCTAATGTTTAATAATTTATACGTATCATCATTAAAAATATTTTCTTTCAATAAGACATGTGTTGTTATATCTAGTTTATAACAAATAAAAAAATGACATAAAATGTATCTGTTTATAAAAAAATTATAAACTAGAAAAAATAGTATATCCTACTCTACTATTAAATATAAGATTACAGGATTACATAAAACCACTACAGTATTTGTGGGGGTTGAAATTTATTTTTTAAAATAAAACATCTTATTTCTATAACCAATTTATAAAGGAAAATATGAAAAGTAATCTATTTGATTTAAAAAATTTATCAGTTTTTCTTTTTTCCAAATACAATATATTATCATATTTTATGAAAAGTTTATACCAAAGTAAAATTCCCTTAAATAATTCACATTAGAAATAGAAAAATGTAAAAAAACCATACAATGTTCATAATAGAACTTATAGAAACAATAAAAATATATATTTTCACATTTTCCTTCACTTTTAAGGCTATCAAAAAACCAAAATTTTTGTTTCAATGATTTTCATCAAACCATAAAGAACTATCTTCCTCAAGAAAATAATCCATTGATTCTAAGATTGAAAGAACACTATTTCCCATGCCATTACAAGCCTCGATTAACAATATTAGACCAACATGTTTTTAATATCGCTAGAAGACTTAAATCACACTAGATCTTAAAACAATTAAAAAAATAGAAATCTCAAAGATTTTACATATATCCCAATTATGTGGATTAATTGGGTAAAAAATCACAAAGGAATTACAATGAAGAAATCAATAAAAGTAACAAGATGTTACAAAATGATTCTAAATAACTATAAAATCAATGATGACGAAATATATCCCTCCTTATTTATTTAGAAATTATAGTTATGACTCAAATGTTCATATTCTATATTCTTCATTGTAGGTAACAATGTCCTCAGGCAAACTCTTCTTCACATGAATGATATGGGTAAAAATTCATCTAGAGATATCCACGGTAACACTATTTTAGTGCATATGAATTATATCCAATTGAAAAACATTTTTTTATTCAGTAGTATACAATTTATCAATCAGTTTATTTATAAAGATTCACATGGGGATCATTTCTAACTCTATCCAATGAATCTTTGTCTAATTAACTATGTATAACAATGGATGTCGAGGCTCAATTGTAATTTTCCAACAATATTATATAAATCATTGTCTGATATAATTTTATCCATATTATGTAAAAACAGACATGTTCGGACAATATACAAATGTATAGTTCAATGAATAAACTATTGTTTTTATTTGACTAATTACGAAATGTCAGTTTCATGAAAAATACAATATATATCTGATTAAATTAAAAATCATATAAAATCATTCTATACACTCAATATGTATGAAGTAAGTAAAATAATGTAACTGGTTAAGTGTTATTTTACATTAAAAATAAATATTCTAAGGTGTTTAGTTTAAAACATTCGACTCAAAATAAATTTAATATATAAGATAATCTATCAAATAGTTTATTTACATAGCTATATGCTCTGCATAACTAAATTCCATTTACCCAAATATCATTGGTAGGGAATTGATCCAGACTGAACAAAAATATCAACTGAAATGCCCATTAATATGAAATTTAAATGTTTTGGAAAATTAAAAATAAATAATATTAAAAAAAATTAAATACACCTAATAGAAATTTAATTATTTAAATTAAATTGTGTTGGGATCATTAAATCACAAAGTACATGAGATATGCTGGGGATAATATAAATACTACAACAAGAAGAACAAATTATAAAAAATAATGGATTAGTAAAATAAGGTTATATTATGATAATATAATGTTAAAATAAAATTATTATAGTGTATACTGTTATATAGAATTGTGGATATAAGAAATTATTTGAAAGTAATGATGAAGAAATCAGTACTTACGCTAATATAATAATCCATTCTTGAACTGTATACCATCAAAATGAAGAATTTAGGGTTGAATTTCATAACCAATGGATTCCAAACATGGGATAGAAAATTAGGTAATATAACATGTTTTGGGTATAAATAGAAAATATAAGTATATAAGTGTTTTAGTGTTGGTGTAAGATAGATCAATTTCTATGTTAAAATGATGTAAATTTCATTCGAACCTTGAGTTTGATAAACGTTAATGATGGAATAATATGGGTATTAGGTGAGTTACATAAGGAAATACAGGTGAAAATTATAGGAGACATTACAAGACCAGTTTTTTATTATATAATAAATTAATATCATTTTAATTATTAAATATTCAATGCGTAAAATTCTTGTACATTTTCTCTCATTTTGTCTTGTTTAATTTTTTACCTAGAAAATTTTTATTTTATTAAAAAACACATTTGATGCCATCACGTATATAATTTAGATTTTTTTATTCAAAATGTTAGTTCAATTAATATAATCAAATTTATATATATGGAATAATTTAATTTAAAATGGAAATATAAAATTTAAAGATAAAATATTTTTTGGAAGAAATAATAATTTTCTAAATTTTATGTTTTCTTAAGTATAATTAGTCTCAATTAATAACCATTAAATGGAAACTAAAACAATTTTTATACATATAAAAATTACTTTCAAATCAATTATCCTCTATACAAATAAATAATTAGTTTATTAAAAATTTCATAATGAAAAAAAATTATTTTCCGTAAAATGTTTTTCTAATCATAAAAATTATATAATTTTATTTCATTTCCATGTAATAATCATTAGATTATTTGTACAATTTTTGTATATATATATATATATATTATCCTAACCTAAGTGACAAATGTTAGTTCCCTGAGCCATTTAGTTAGATAACCTTAGGCGTGGCTCGCTATAAGCGAGAGGCTACTGATTTGAATTGAGGATCCAATGTATATATCTTGGAGAGATTATACCCTCTTTATCTAAGAAGAACAATATCAAAAAGATACTAATGATAGAAAAATGATAATAAAAAACAACCAAAATAATACCATAACCAATAATTACCCACATCACATGATAAAACAAAAATAGAAAAACAAAAAACTTACCAAAGAGTTTAAATGTCATACCATATATGTATCAAGTATCAAATGAAAAACCAAAATAAAGAATGTAAAAGATCCAAAGTATTTCCTCAAATCCCTTCCATTTCCCTTTTCCACGATCCATCCCAAATTATCCATCTAATATAAGGATATTTTCCATATCTTTTTCGACAAACATTATGCTTATTCGGGTACTTATTATGCTTCCTGGGTAGGGTGTCATTATAACTTACTAGTCCACTGATATTGAAATATAAAATAATATAAACTCTAGAAAAGTATATGAAGTTTATAATGAATAAAATATATTAATAAAATTTAACATTCTCACCAATAATTTATTTATTAATTAACTATATAATTCCTCAGTTTACAAAAATACTTGAACAAATAATATATGATTCATCCAGTTTTAGAGTCTGAAATGTCCAAAAACATATAACACATTAAATACAATTATGGATTTCATTACTCAATTTATTTAAATTTCAAATACAAATAATGGGGGTATACATAAGTATTGTAGCACATAATGGGTTTTGTAGCAGCAATCTCTGAACTAAAACCCAGTGATCGCATGTAGTACATATATACAGTTAGGTCCTAGAGAAGAACACAAGATTTCCATGGGTATTCAGAGTATTTGTCCTTATCCCAAAACTACGTTCAAAATATCACATCACATGGTACAATATTTCCATCCATTTTTCAACCATTACTATAAATCATTATTTCAATCATATCGGCATACCCAAAAGGTCTTTATCAATTTCATAATCCCATTAATAAATCAATTTCATAATCTCATTAATCAATCAGTTTCCTTTACCCATCATTAATCAATTTCACAAGTGCATTATTCCCTAATTTCATATTCACAATATTCACAAATTTAATTATCAAATGTTGGATAAATTTCATTATCACTTGGGAAATCAATTAATCAATAAAAAAACAATTCAATTTCCCTACATGGTAATTGAAATTTCAAATTTACATACACTTAATTATAATCTAGAATTTTATATTTGAATACTATAAAACCGACCACAATATCATTGTTGGATATTGAAAAAACAAAAAACCCAATTTTTTTTAAAAAAGAATGAATTAAAAACAATGTGGATGATCTAGGTCAATTGCCTAAGAACAAGATCAAAAAGATAAATATCCATAAAAACCTAGATTTAAACCATTACTAATAGAGGAAAAAACATTCAAATTCCTCGAGATAGAGATTTAGTAGATAGATAGGGAACCAATCAAGGGAAAACACATTTTTTAGAGGATATCGTTCTTCAATTGAATCTTAGATTAGTAAAAGAAGGCGTTTAAGGTTCCTTGGAATCATATTAGGAGATTCCGAACATTATAGAAAGTGGTTAGGATATGTTTGGTTGAACAAGGGTTAAAATAGGGGGGGGGTTAGGAATTTCAAATAATTTTTCATGGAATTACATATTGAGCATTTGATATCATTATTTGGGGAACGCGGTAGTCAAAACCATGTAAACTGAAAATGAAAATATTCATATAGAATGTGATGTTTCTCCTATGTGGGGCATCTTTTGACAAACCATGTTTCATCATGGAAAGTCGGCACAATTTTTGGGTGATCAGATTTGGAGGGCGGCTGCACGGTTTCGCCAAACCATGCACCACATCACGTCTGACAAAAATAAGAATCATGGTTCACTTCGGAAAGATGTATAGTTTTCCATAACCATTCACTAACCACGATCAACCCCTTGCGATTCCAAATTTATGAAATTTCACTAGAAATTAACCCAAACGAAAACTTACCCAAGATATACTAAAAACAAGGAAAAAGAGTACTTGAAAAGGTGTAAGTGGAATCTCTATATAGGATAAGATCTTACAATCTCCCGACTATATAAAAACAAATCCTAGAGCAGTATTACAAAACATTTTTATGATAACAAGGTAAAAAGGTTAGGCCAATGAGCCCGCATATCTTATTCTAATCCAAATCCATTTTTTTCATTTTTTAAAACACTTTCATGGGTATGTGTGAAATTTTAAAAAATTGAAAATCAGAACAATTCTCAATAAAAATACAAACAATAAAAAATCTATCATAGAGTGCCAAATCATGATATATTTAAAAATCAAAAAACACTGTAAGAAATTTTTAGCCACCACAACAGTATCATCCAGGTTAAATGATCAAAATTCAAAAAAGCCAAACCATTCATAGAGAAACAACACTGTGCCTCCTTGATTAGAGAAATACCTAATCACCGACATGTCAGGTCATAACATGCCCACATCACTGATTCTATCATCGCTCCACCGACATCACCATCAACAACATCACCTTCATTGTACACACCATAAATCATAGCACCGATTTTCATCCAGTGATCCAACCAAACCACATAGAACTATTTATCATCTTTAGATCCCCAGAACATGACTATGATGGTAGAGGACTTGAACTATTGAAATTGTATTTCTTCGCAACACATTATCTCTATGATCCATAACATTAATTAGATCCTCATAAATTGATGGGTTATCCTAAAGATCAACATAATCAATATCAAACAAATGATATGGGTTAGGGTGATAATACTAAAGTTGTGACACATGAAAAACATCTTGCATTGTAGTATACATATATGTAAGGGACAATGGATACCCCACTAGCCTAATTATATCCATAATTTCAAAATTTCCATCAAACCTGAGTGAAAAATTTATTTCCCTCAAAATTCTATGGTTACCAAATTTATGTATCACCTTAATGAATACACAATCACCCACTAGAATTTCAAGGGGTCGTCGATGATGATCCTTATATAGATTCTTCTTATTCTGACATAACTATGTAATATACTAACCTAGGTTCGAAATATTGGATCCCTGAGCTGATTGGTTACATGAACTAATGTATACCACAAAAAATATCAGAGGCTTCTGACTTGCATTGGGGGTCTAATGTATATGTTGTGGGTACACTGCACACCCTTTATCAATGTAGAACAACATAAGAAATATATAAATGATATCCAAACAATAATAAACAATAACTAGATATTGTGATAAACAATAATGATGAGAATAAAATGATAAAACCTAAATAAGAAAACAATATCAAAACCAGTGTAGTATATATTTAATGAAATATATGTTCCATGTGTCAAATGAAGACACAAAATAAATTCATTGAAAACAATAAATCTGTTTCGAAATCATCTATAATTATCTCATCTATGCTTTATCCCAACTCATTAATCTATCATAGAGTTATTTCCGATATCTTTCTCTGAAAATAAGAATTCCATTCGAGTACCAATCATGAATCCAACATATGGTGTGATTACAAATCAGAAGGACCCCACCAATGACATCTAAAAAATCAGCATTCCATAAAATTGTATTCAGATGTATAAGGAATAAAATAGAAAAAACAATGTAAACTATTATCAAATTAAATTATTAAATAATTAATCTCATAAAAACCTATGCTCATAATGATACATGATTCAAAAATAACTACTTCATCCCATACTACTGTCTGAAACATCCATAAAGGGATAACACTTTAATTACCATTGTGGATCTTCATTATTAAATTTATCTAAATTTATCATTAAAAAATGGGTTCCAAGATTATTATTCAAGAACCCCTATGGGTATACGAAGCAGCAGTCCCTATCCCCCAACTCAATTATCAGATGTTTTATAGATTTATAGTTGGGGATAGAATAGTATCCCAATACCCTGTGAGTACTATGAGCTGGACACCCTATCCCACATCTCTTTGAAAAATATCACATCACATGGTTCCATATTTCAAACCATTTATCATCCATGAACACAAAATATTATTTCAATCATTTAATCATACCCAATGTGTCACTATCAATTTAAAAATACCATTAATAATTCAATTTCAATAACCTTTCAATCATTTTTCTCATAGTCACATTATTCACCAATTTTATAATAAAAAAAAATTAACTAATTTCATTATAACATATTGGAACAATTTCATTATCACATGGTAAATGAATTAATCAATTTAATTTATAATTTCATTTCCCAATAAGTAAACTGAAATTGTGAAATTACATACATTCAATAATAATAAATATTATCAGAGTTGAAAAATTATAACACTAACCCCAAATCATTGATGGATATTCGCCAAACTAAAAATATCCCAATTTTTTATAGAATGATTGAAATAATAATGGTGAAGAAAATCTAGTGATAATAACTATGATAAATTTTTAATAGGTTTTGACCCATCAAAAACTTGATCTATACCATCTCCAAAGGTGGAAAAAGCTGTCTTCTCCATCATGAAAGAGATATATAAGAGATGTAGAACAAACTGGGAAAGAAAACATATATTGTAGAGGAGAAAACCCATTAATCAAATCTCAATTTATTGAGAAAAGAGTTTTATGATCCATGTAATCATTTTGGGAACTTCCAAAAATGATGTAAAGAGTTTAGGCCGAATGAGTGAGATTAGGGGTACCAAGGGACTTGGGAATTTTAAATAAAATTACTCTAAAATTAAATCTCGTGCGCATGAATTACTAGTTAGGGGTGCATGATTTTACAATATATTTTCCATAATTTTTCACCTCTTATTAAAGGGTGAAAGGCTTTTCTTAAGTGGTTCACAATTTAACAAATCTTGACCTAACCATTTAAGCCCCCACTATTTTGTGGTGCATGGTTAGGGAGGATAACCACACAGTTTTCCCAAAATTTGTGCCAATAGTGCACCACCTCATATCTCATGAAAATTTGGAACACAGTTTCCTAGGGAATTATAAATTATTTGACCTAACCATTTTCCAATAGTGTATAGCCAATATGAATTCCATATTTCTCTTATTTCCCCTAAAGAAACCCTAATCTAAAACCAATCCAATATATACTCAAAATAAGGAAAATAGTATAATACAATGTGTATGAGACATCTCTAAAAAGGTTGGGATCATAATATATATATATATATATTTATTGATAGAACCAATAAGGGCCTATATACCCTGAGAGGGGGGGGGGGTTAATCATGGTATGGATATTCTTTTTCAAAGTTCATCCTACCCCACTGGATCTTGACCTATTTATTACAAGGGTCACTTTGTTTGCTCTTGTGTGTAAACTATGACCAATTCTTTACTTCTTTATCTAATGATGATGCTTTGAATGCAATTCAGGGAAGAAAACAGGAAGACACAAAGATTTTTACTTGGTTCACCCTCACGGGGCTACGTCCAAGGAGCATACGCCGACAAGTTATCGGTCATACCAAATTCCACTATTCTTTACTAGATGTGGATACAACGTTCGGGCTAGATCACTTCTATGCCCAGGCTCACTGCCTTTACAATGTTTAGGGTCAACTCCCTACATTCACAAGGGTCACTCCATTTTTCTCTCTCTTTGGCTCACTGCCAGTGGAGAGGATCACCTTCTTCCTCTTCCTTTGCTCATTGCTCTTGGAAAGGATCCACTCACAGTTTCTAGACCTATAGGTCTCTTCATTTTCATGAAAGAATTCATCTTCCTCTTTATTTAGATGCTCTATTGAAGTACAACTTTCACTCGTAGATGAATATCTCTTTGCACCGAAAGTATCAGGCAATCTTCTAGCTTCCACGCAGCCCGAAAATCACTACTGGAAATAAACCTTACTTGGCGCGCAAGTCAATCTCGGCGTGCAAGTATCGTCGCGCAAGTCACAACTGGTGCGCAAGTCCTCCTCAGACACTTACGTGACACAGGATTCCTCAACTCCAAACCTGCATGACTCACTTACTTTTACGCCCAATCCAATATTGGCATGTAACTCCACACTGGCGCACATCTTGAAACACTGGTGCCCAACTATCACCCTGGTGCACAAGTCCCACCTGTGCGACCACACACACCACTTGCGCGACCACCACACCTGCATGACGGGAGCTCTGATTTATCAAAGTGTTGAAATCCGGTGTATAAAGAAGAGGGGTGGTCCAGTATTTATAGGCAAATTGACCACCCTGAGCGATGGTGCACAAGTCACCTTTGTGTCCCAGTCTTGGCGTGCAAGTCTTCTGTCCTTTTAGGCACTTTCACGACCGACACCCAAACTTGCGCGAACCTGTTTCCTTAGAAATATTTTGATCTTCTGATTTGGAAAAATATATGGCGCGCACGTTTCCTATACTCCAAGTCCTAAGCGCCCAAGTCCCTTTGCCAAAAACACTTTTCTTCATTTGTCGATTTTCAGGCCCAAAAATTTGGCAAACAATAGAAAACTACACCACCTTGTATCTATTATTTTGTACCGCCTCCAGATCATTCATTCATTTTGTCGACATTATTGAATTAAACAAGGATCATTGACCTCAAATCTTGAACTCGACATTCCATCATGAAAACCTGTTTATCAACAAATTTTTATGTCATTGTTTTGCTTTGTCAATAATCACTACTCAGATGTCCACTTTGTTATCAAACACAATCACCTCATAAATGCTTCAATGATGCCTTGTGGAATTTTTTCCCAACATTTACATATATTTAATTTCACAAAATTATTATATAATAGACATTAGTTTAATATATTTAAATAGAAATATATAAAATATATAAAAAAATTAACTGAAAAATAAATCTCTTAAAAAGTAAATAGTTTCTTCTTTATTTATAAATAATTTATAATCAATTTATCAATGTTTATTATTTATTTATAAAAATATAAACAACACATTTAAATAAATTTTGTGTTCAAAATATTTGAAATTTATGTTTTATATAAACACATATAATATATAATAAAAACGTTGTTTCAAACAAATTATTTTTTTATCCAATAATTAATAAAGTAGAATTATCAAAATCAACATAATTATTTATTGTGTATAATATTTATTTTTAATAATAACTCTATTAATTTTATCAATAAATTTTGTGCATACCATTATTTAATGTTAATAAATTTAATAGAAACACATTATTCATAACAAATATTTATTTATAATCAATTTTTTCGCCAAGTTCATTAGTATGTGTTGATTATATTTAAAGAAAATTTATTATATTTGAAATAATATTTTTATAATGAAAATTTGTATTTTATAAAACCTATGAATCATTAATTATATTAAAAACATACTAGAAATTCAAATCGTATGACATGTTCACTAGTATCATATCCAACCTCTATATTCCCATTTATAAGGGTCAAATAATAGTTATATTATATTTTATATAATTTCTTTCTATTATGAAATCTAAAAGAACACATATCATTCATATTGTTTAAATTTTTCATTTTATAAATTTTATCACTATTTATGGTGTTTTTTACCGATACATGTATTTTTTTACAAAAAATGATTCAAAATAGGTAAATGTGAATGTAGGGATTTTAAAATTTTAATGTTATTATTATTTGTCATTAATTATTCCATTTTAATTTATGAACTTGTAAATGATGTAATCATTTATGGTATGTAAAAAAATCTAGCATGTAAATCTTTATTTTATAGGGATTTGTTGTTATATTCTATTTTGATTCAATAATGTATTGTTAGTTTGATTCGGATCTTGTATGACAACTTTTCCACTTAAGTCCAATTAGTTGGAATGTATGGAAAAATATATTGATGAATGATAGAAACATAGTTTAGGAAAATAAAATGTTTCCCAAATCATAGGTTATTACACCCAATCTATAGGGCTCAACCTCACAAATATTCATATGTTAATATAAACCTATAGAACCAAAAATATTATAATTATCTAAAATAATAAATTGGATAACACAATTATAAGGCATATATCAAAGGAATGAACAAATTATTGATGTATCACAAGGCCCATAAAATCATTATAACTCATTATAAAAACTATAATAACAAAAATATCTAATTCTAACTCATTGTTACTATAGTAGAGGACTTGTGACTCCCTAGTCTAGATACTGATCAATAGGAGATGAAACCCATTTATATGAAATACTAATAACTAATCTCATTGGTAAAATATTTACATATAAAAGGGGATGACCAAACCCAATTACACCTGAGCCTCACATCATCTAGACCATTTGTTACTGACCCCAGACAGTAATGGAGGATCTGTGATAGAAGGATTAAATTCAAGGGTTAGGAATCATATGTAGTGGTACCTACTCCAAAATATATACGAGTGATTTTTTCTCTGACATAAGAACATTTTTTACATAAAAAATATCATTTTACACATGTTTTCAAAGAATCGAAGATATAATCCCCTTATAGGAGGCAAATAGAGAGTTTGAGATAAATGTGTCTCCATGCATGAGGGGGGAAAATGTATTATTTTGATATACTTATAGACTACTCGTATGTCAAGGGACCTTGATTCCACAAATAAATTTCTAAATCTATTGATGTTATGGTGAGAAAAATAATCCAGTAGTTGTCTATGAATTTTAAAAATTGATGAAAAAAGATAATAGTACCACATAACACATTTATTGGGTCTTATAGACACTTTTTTTCCTAATAAAACATCATTCATGTGTGTATTCACTAGAGTTATAGGTGTATTTATCATCATTTTATTCTATTTTTAGAGACAAAATAGATTTATATACCAAATGTTATAGATGTTTTATGTTTGTAAATTATTAATCACCTGTCACCATGGTCCATTCATGATTATCCAATTCACCTAAACTTCTCTCACCGAAGTACACTCACTTGAGGAAGATCACATAGACCCCCAAATGTTCAAATAAGAGAACCACTTATCATCCACATTTTAATACAAACTCACATGGGTTGATGACCAAGGGAGTTAAGAAATCCCTTCACCCTATCTAATTTTGATCCCCTCACTAGTGTCATCCATCACCATAGAGAACCCCCAAATAGGGTGATCCCTCACTAGAGAAGGACCTTACATTGGAGATCCCCCACATTAGAGATCTTCCACGTGGGTGATCCCTAACATGGGTGATCTTCAAGTTATGTAATAACCCATATAGTAGAGCCTCCACTTGGGTTATAAATCACTTGGGTGAGCCTCCCTTGTGTTGCCACTCTACTAAGGTGAGCTACCCTCAATAGTGAAACACCAATAGGGAGACCTACTATTTTGGGGACTAAAATCCTACAGCAATTCACATGGATGACCATCTTCCCATGGCCCTTCACTAGGGATACCATCCACCCAAGGCCCATCCATAAGAAATATTCTTCACCCAATGACATTCACTAGATAGATTCATACTCACGGGACTCCACTATGGTGATGCGCCTTTATGATATCCCTCACATGGGCTAAGCACAATAATTATCCCAAACATGAGATAGAAAACATCACTATCCCTCACAAGGGATAAGTACAATAGTTGAAAAAACTAGGGATAATCACTAAAGTTAAGCACTCACAAGGGATAAACAAGTCTTCCATCCCCCACTAGGGATAAGAAACATTGACTACCCTCATTAGGCTAAGGAAACATCACTACCATAACTATGGACGATTTGTTATAAGATCTCACTAAAAAAATCTAATACCCCTCACTAGATATAATCAACCATTCTAGCACTTTCTTAGGAACCAATCCACCTGAGCCTCACACATAAGCACCCAACCATACCATACACACCTATAATATAGATACACCATATGGCCTATATTTTACCTATATTAAATATTATTCTTTTGGAATAATAAAGAGATCCTTTATTTTAGATTCTCCATTTTATTTATTCTAATGCCACTATTTGAGATACTTCTCTCATTAGTCAAACATAAATTTTCCTGAATCATTTACGTGGTTTGGTATCCTATTGAAGTGCATGAATAAGAAATACATTTATCCAATTTTATAACTTTTTATAACATATGAATCCAACAAGGGCCACCTATTAGTTGAATGTCCTGATAATTCATTCTCCTGAGTTATTGAACAATTTAAGGACATCAGGGAAACATACATATGTAATACCCACACAATAATAATGAGTTGAGATAGTGCTTATAGTTATCATTATTATGCCTTCTACTTGGTTTAATAAACAACCCTACTAGAAGGGTGACAACAATTAATTATCCCCACATATTATCCTATTTTATAACATTTCATGACGCACGAATCTCACATGGTAAGCTCATGCATAAGCCGTACTCGGTACCCTATTGTAACCACCAATGATGTGTGACTGATATTTTATATCATGATTCTAACATAAATCATGACTAACATGTTTCATTGTTTTAGTAGATCATTATTTTAGTATTATTATGATTTATTATAAGAAACATTTATGTCCTTGTTGTAAAAAAATAATCTATATTGTTTATTTCCTTTCTGGAAAAAGTTAAACTTCAGGGATTAGACCTCACATATGAACATAAATTGTGTCAGTAGAACTATATGAAATTTGATTCTTTATGTAAAAGATAAATTGGTTGCCTCTTTGAGGTTGAAACCTAACAACCTGAATAAATATCCTGGGACTCCTATTAAGTATAATCTCCATCCAAATCTTCTATTTTATTGATACCAATAAATAAAATGAACTTTTAGGGATGATCATGCATACAACCAGTTCAGCTTCATGTTATCATCCATTATATTACCCAAGAACCTCATATGGGCCTTCTAAAATGTGTAATCTATAGAATCATTTTGATACCACCTGTGTGACCTGTATATGAAACCCAAGTGACAAGCATGAGATCACCCATACATTCCACAAGAGATGAGCCTGAGGTGACCATTATCTATATCTAATAAATTACATCCTAAAGATCCAATATGGGATGAGAATATGAATTGTCAATGTTGAAAAGAATTAGGTGAATCATTTTATTATATTAGAAATATATGGAAGAATCTCATAATTAGTTACGGATTCCACTAGTGGTGATCATGTGATGCCTTTTATGATGAGCCAACAACGCATCTAGTAGAAACCCACAGATGATACACTATCTCCCATGTGAAAATTGTGTGATTCCTTAATGCATTGGTCAGAATAAGATAACATGAACCTTATCCCATGTTTAAAGCCCGAAACATTCCTTCTATTTTCTATTTATAAACACACTAGATACTTTGAAAGGAAAAATCATTCTTAAGACCCCCTCTAACCATTTATTGGAACCCATCTACCTACTTGTAATTTAAAAATTATTTTTATTGGCTTGAGAGTACGATGAATCATTAATTAGGCTTAAGCGACATCCCCATGACACAAATAAATGAAAATAAATGATGATGCGTTTCAAATGCATGTGTGGTGTGGTTTACCCTTACTGAACTAAATCCAATAACCCAATAACCATTACCAAAGCACTCACTATATGATACATGAATGAATGAAAGAAAAATCAACCACTTCATTTCTATCAAACCACACCAAATTGTAATATAGTATAATATAGTAACAATAAAAGTAAAAAGTGGAATGAAAACTAATCCACTCAATGATGACAAAAACGATTTGTGCTCCCCAAGGTCCGTGCTCCAATCCACAAACAATCCAAGTATCATGATGTGGTCCCAAATACATGTGACACTTTACCTTTTCCTATTTACAGGAAGATAACATCTGCCAAAGAAACATAGTTCCAAAGAAGGTATGAGTAAAAAACATAGTATGATCTTCATAATGACTTCCCTACTCATTCCACTAGGATAGAAATGTTTTCAAAAATTATATAAAACAATTTATATAAATAGTTCAAAAAATAGTTTATAACTAAATATAAACAAGTTCCAAAAAATTTTATAACCAATATTTAAAAATATATATTAAAAAAACAGTCCAGAAATTTTTATTTCCAGAAAAATTTCCAAATAAGGCTCTAAACACATTTCTAAATATCATATTGGAATAACCATTCCATTAATCACAACACACCCAGTCATAAATTCTCTGTAATGATCCATACTCATGAAGAGTCTCTCATCCAATTACCTTATGTCCCATAGACACATGTCAACGATATAGGGTCCCAAAAAGTGCAACCCAATGGCACCTGTCCCTTATTTAGGGTCATGATGAACATGAACTCACACAACCCATATAATCCAAAACCATTCAAATAATCTAATTTAGACCATTTCAATAAAAATTTTCTTTTTTTGAAAACCATTAAACAATACAACTCTAATAAACTATTCAATTTCAATAAAACCATTCCTATTATTGAAAAAAAACTATAATAAAATCCAATTAAAAAAATTCCTGAAAAATACACTTTTAAAAAAATATTTTTAAAATCAATAATTAAAGTAATTTATTCAAGGACACCAATTTTCTATATTTACACAATTTACCAAACCATCACTAAAGTGGTTTTCCAAAAATTTATGAATAACCAATTTAGAAAAAAATTATATACAAGATATTCAATTTGAAATAAATCCAATCTATTCCACTAAGAGGATTCGAGAGTAAATCCACAGACATTGATGGTTTTGGTGAAAACAGAATATGGATGAAGAAGGTTCATGAAACCGAGTATGAAATACATGAAACTGACTTAGATCTTTTATAATATCAAAAAGACACAAATAATCATCATATTGGGATCCAAAATTCTAGATATACAAAAAATGGTTGTAGATCCGAGAAACCGATTGTATTGAGGAATTAGATCTAATTATATCTAAGAAAAAATTACAAGAACAGTTAAGAACAATGATATACCTCATGAAATAGGATTCTAATCACAAAGGGAAGGCTCCAGATTGATTTCAATCCGATTGGGAATAGATAATCCAACCATCAAGAAAGGTGAATCCATATTCATGACCATTTTGTGTGAAAAAACAATTCTTATAATGTCCAAAACATGTGAGAAAAACGATTTTAAGATCTCACTTTAACTCTGGGAATTGTTTAGTCACATAGTTAGACAAACCATGTCGTAACCGTGCATTAGATATTACCTGGGAAAACCCTCACATGACGTTTTGGCACGTCCTCTATAACCGGGATCCCATTGTTCCAGAGCAACTATCCAACATCTACATCTCCATACAGTTTCACCTAGTATATCATATAGTATGGACAAACCCTGCACTCTCCCTTTATACCCAAAAAACTATTTAAAAGATACCCAAACTCTCCCAAACATCACCCTTATACTTAATATACATAAAAATCCCAAATTTAGGGTTACATACTAGAATCCATGGGTTCTAGATTCTATCCATCATTGTTCTTTCCATCATTAGAATGTAGAAATCCTTAATTTTCCTAATAGAATTTAGAGAATTTCTCTTTTATTTATTTATCGTGTTCACAAGTCTCTTCCCGAATCTATCCATGTTTCCATAAAACCCACACTAGAACGATGCTTTTTCCCATGAATGAATTTATATTATATATCCTCAATCTGCACAAGGATTTATACCAATGAAACATCTAGTTCAAATTCAACATGGTCCAATCTGATCACATAGTCATGATCAGGATGATACTTTTACAACTAGGATATGTGGTAGACATCATGCACTAAACTAAACTATGGGGGTAATGATAATCATTATTCCACCTCTACAACACATTATAGTATCTATAAAGGGACAATGTTTTTGGGATATAACATTCCTTCTTCCCAAAATGATTATTTCCATTCCTTGGTGTGACCCTTAAGAACACGTGATCACTCACCCGGAACGACAGTGGTCTTCGATGATGAACCACCTTTGATCATTTAATGATGTTCCACTTACTTCCACCCACAAGAGTGGATAATGAAAATGACGCACATACAATGCTTCAAGAGGATCCATATGCATTGAGTCCTGATATATTTTATTATATGTGATCTCCCTTAAGGGTATATGATCTTCCCATGTTCCACAAAAATCCACTATACAATCCCAAAACATGTTTTCAATGTCTCTATCATCATTTCAAATTTCCCATTCATCCGAGGAGGATACGTCATACTCATAGTCAACTGTGTATGAATGGAAATCTGTAGTGATTTCAAGAAATGATATGTGAACCTCAGATCTATGTCTGAGATTATAAAAATTCATACTCCATGTCTCTTTACTAGCTCATGAATATATAATTTCGATAGATCCTGCAAGCTATAATTATCACTAATAGGGATGAAATGAGATTATATCTTGATCTGATCCACTATCACCCATATGAAATCTTATTTCTGAAGTTTTAATTGGATACCTATAACAAAATACATGGTAATCTGCTCCCATTTCCACACTGGGATAGGTAATGACTGCAATACACCTGATGGTCATTGATTTTCCACCTTAACTTGTGGACAATTTTACCACCTGGAAATGAATTCATCCACGTTATATTTCATACCAATCCACCAAAGTTGTTCTTTAAACACCATATACATCTTTTGTGTACTCGAATGTACAATCCATCTGGAATGGTGGTAAGTATGAAGAAGTTGTTCTTGGACATCCATAGGTACAACTATACTATCTTAGACCACAGAAATTAACTCCCATCTATTTTATTTCACTCAATGGTCTCCCCAACGTTGAGTTTTTAACTCCCAGCCATGCATTCTGTAACAGATGTTTGTTCCTATTTAACTATATACACCATATCAGGAACTATATAAACTGAAAAAAATAACAGAAAATCACCTTAGTATTTACATTCCACAAGCATATTGTCTAGGACTGACATTAACTACCATCCATCTGAGTAATCTTTCACTAACTGAGAACATGACATTTTCAGGATGCATTAGTAATCAAATTACCTTTTCCATGTGTGTACATTAAGTAAATATTGAACATTTGGAGATACTCCATCCATCTTCTTTACCAAAGATGTAATTTTTCATGTGAGAAAATATGTTTCAAGCTCTTATGATCCATTAAAATAATAACTTACTCATAAAAGATAAAGTTATTCTAGGTATTAAAATCATAGACAACCTCAAGAAACAATAAATCATGTGTCGGGTAATTCTTATAATGTACTCTCAATTTACATAAACCAGACGCAAAAATATGGTCACTTTGCATGAGAACATATCCCAACATAGATCATAAAGCATCATAATACACCACACACCCCTGTACTAATTCTAGAAAAATAATATTTTCTGTATATGTAAGATGAATTTTAACATCTTTAATAGACTATGGGCATTACTCGCTCCATCAAAATGGAAGGTTCTTTATTTTCAAATATTTCATTAGATATGGTAATCATGATAATCCATGAAAAAATAACAATAATAAACAGAAATCCAAAGAAATATAAATATTTCAATGACATTTATCATTGGTTTCCAAGAGATAACAAATTCTCTCTTTTTAGGATCCACTAAAATATATTTTTCATAAATTACATGGCCAATAAAGCATATATATTGTACCCAAAAATCAATCATATATATGTTTGGCATGGAACTAATGATATCCCCATATTCCCAACATTGTCTCCAAGTGTTGTTCATGCTAAACCATTTTCCTTGAATACACCAATATTTAATCCACAAACACAACCAAAAAATAATCTTGATATCAATAAAATATCCAATTCATCAATTCCTTCTTAAAAACACATTTTCCAGAAATTACATGTCCAATAAAGCATAAATTTTGTACCCAAAAATAAATCATATATATGTTTGGTATAAAATCGATGATCTCCCAATATTTCTAACACTATTTCTATGTGTTTCGCATGGTCCTCCCTTTTCCTTGAATACACCAATATTTCATCTACAAACAGAACCCAAAAATTTCGAAATCATTAAAATAACTAATTCATCAATTCCAAAAATAATTTTGGTGCATTTATAAGACCAAAAGAAATGTCTATGTATGCATAATGGACATATATGCTTCTAAATGTTGTCTTTAAAATATCTTCCTTCTAATCTCAAAATTGGTGATATCCTAATCAATATAAAAATAATAAATTAAGGAATATGATGCACTAGTTTCAAATCACACTTGAATTAGTGTTGAATTCAATAGAATCATAACTCTCATCGTAGATGGTCCAACATGATTATCCACAATCACTTTCACAGACCTATATAATATCATTGTTGCTTCACTATAATCATTATTTCCTTTTAGATATTTCCCTTGCTGGGGAGTCATGGTGCTCCTAGAATCACCATGGATTGCTCTGTTCAAATGACGAGATAGATTGTACTACCCTTGTCTAATTGAATCATATGGTGCTTGAAACTCCTAAGAAGTGTATCGTGCAACTGAACATAGAGCACTATGGAAATAACATTATTGATTACACATCTTTATATAGATATTACATGATCCCAATTGTTATATATACTCTCTCTTTATATGGTCATGATGACCACATTGGAAATACATTTCTCTTATATCGGGTCATGGAGGAAGGATTACTGATCCATCTGTATAATTTTGAGTCCCACTCCCACCTTTCAAATATGAGTATATCTTACTCTTTCTCCCATCTTTTGAGTTCCCACCATTTTTTATAAGTATCATCAATCTTCTTCATCCCATAGTTTTGGAGATATCATGCTATTCCACTATTGATTCATTCACTATCTCTGTATATTCCTTCATACAAAAACACAAAAATCTCCAATCGAGTCTCTTGCCATAGCCCTAAATTAAAGATGTGTGCCTTCATAGAAACACTCACCATGAATTCTGGTGCAAATACTATTAAATTCATGAATTTTACACATATTCTGGGACTGAGATATTATCCTACTTCAAGTTTATGAAGTCCATAATTCTCTTGATCATGAATGTGTGATGATAGAATATTATATAGAATAGTTCCTCATTATCATCCCAAATAAGGCCTTGATCTATTTTAGCTTGCACCAATAGTTCCCACCACTGGAATGTATGATCCTCAAGAATATATATGGTCAGGTTGACGTCAAACTGTGTCGGTGTGCCAATGAATTTGTAGATATGATTCATCATATTCTGCCACACCTCTTCATTTTTTGGTTTACAATCATGCTGGATGACGGGTGGATTATGAATTATGAACTGGATAGAATTATCGACATTCCATGGCTCATCTCACTGGTTCCATGTGTTCATAGATTAGAATACATAGATGATACTCCAAACTAGAACTTGGATCATGTATGGTTTAGCTAAAACCACAAACTCTGCTGCCAATTCCAGTTAGTTTCCTTGACACATACCAGGTACTAATTGTTAAACAATCAAAAAACTCTATATGTTTCACTCACTAGTAAATTATGTTTAAGTATTTCAAATTCTATCACATCAACTATTGCAACATTTCATTCCAAAATCAAAATTTTCCATGTTCAGTAATTTTTTAGAAATTCATTAATTCATTTAAAAATCAAACCACTCTCAGAATATATAAACCACACATTTTAAATGTCTTTCAATTGAAAAAAAATTCAATTTTTTTCAAAAATTTACAGCTTTGAAACAAATGATAACTCATTAATCAAAATATAATATCCAATCTAAGTGAGAATTCATTCCTCAACAATTTAGGTATTTCTATTTTCAATGGATAAAACCATAATGATGATATTTCATATCCTATATGTGTATCCAAAACATATAGTTACTCAACTCCTTGGTAACATGATGTTCAACATAAAAAGGTTAGCTATGGATTTATATGCTCTATTTTTCATATCCGGAAAATCCTACTCATTTAAAATATTACAACCAATGTAATAGATGAGAATGAAATCTACAGAAAGAAAAAATAACCGAAGACTACTTGTTAGTAAAGGACTGAACTAGGTGATACCATTTGAAATGAGACAAAAATTCCCATTGGATTATGAATAAGATGAATCAATACATGGCCTTAATAGAAAGCCCCAATATGCAAAAGTCTAGACTTAAATCTCTAAGGGTTCCAAATTCAGGTGGGGGATGATTTGCCTTTTATGAAATCAAACCATTAACCTGAAAAACATAAACAAACAACTAAAAATATGATTCATGAATTAATAAAAGACAACTCAACCAATTAATTTATATCACAGAACACTAAAGTGTATTACAACAGAAGACATGTAACTATCAATGTAAACATGGAAATGAAACTAATCAACTAAAAGATTAAAACTAGGCTCCATGATCCACAAGATATATGATCCTATCACCAAAAATCGCATGTATCATGAGGTGGTGCTAAATACGTGTGATACTTTACCTTTTCCAATTTCTTGAAAGACAAAATCAGACAAAGCACCAAAGTTGAAAGAGAGGGTGAGTATAAAACTCAGCAAGCTTTCACCAATGGCTTCCATACAAATGAAATAAAGATTGAAATGTTATCAATATTTATATAAAACATTTTCTATAAAACAATTTTTAAAAATAGTTAATTACTAAATATAAACAAATTCAAAAAACATTTTGCAACCAAGAGTAAAAAAGATTTATTTAAACCAATTTTCTAGCAATTCATATTTCTAGAAAAGGTACCAAACAAGGCTTTATACCTATTTCTCAATATCATATTAGAAAAACCATTCAATTCTTCACAACACATCCCAGCTTCAATGCTTTCTTAGGTAGTTCCATACTCATGAGTAGCCTCTCATTAAACTACCTTATGTCCCATTAACATATTCCCTCGATCTAGGGTCATACACTTTATACCCTATTGGTACACTTCCTTTATTTAGGGAACATCCAACTTGTACTCATACAAACCATATATGCCAAAACCATTCAAATAAACCAATTCAATATATTTTAATAAAATCATTATTTGTTTTTTGAAAAACATAATAAAATCTGATTAATACAATTCCCAAAACATACCCTTTTAAATTCATCATTTTGAAATATAGAATCAAAGCACTTTATTCAAAGACACAAATTTTCCATATTTCCACAATTTAAAAAACTCTCACTAACAATTTTTTCCAATTTTTTTTTAATATCCAATTAACAATCAATTAAACTCATGATATTTAATTTTAAAGCATTTTAATCAGTTATACTAAAAGGATTCAAGAGGGAATCCACCTGTATTGGTGATTTTGGTGAAAATAGAAACTAGAAAAGAAATTCTCAACAAACCATGTAAGAAATCTACTAATCTACCATAGATCTAATCCCCTATCAAAAAGAGACAATAACTCATCATATTTCTCATCCAAAATGTAGATATTTCTATAACAGGAATAAATCTGAAAAAATAGGAGGATAAGAGTATTATATCTAACAAAACATGACAAGAATGGGGATGAACAATGAAATGCCTCAAGAAATCATTTCTTAGTCACCCAGGGAAGGAATCAAATCGATTCCAATTCACTCAAGAGATATTCTCTAACATTAAAGATAGATGAATCCCTTGATAGGTATATTTTGGGGGAAAAACAAATATTATAGAGTCAAAAACCTGTGAGATCAACTATTTTAAGATCTTATATAAACCTTGTGCACAGTTTTGTCATATGGTTAGACAAACGGCGAGCTAACTGGGAATTAGCCACCACCTGGTAAAACCCTCCCTCAACCTCATCGAAAACTCGTTGAATATTCTCCAAAATATCCTAAACATTACCCTTATAGTTAATAAACACATAAAGAACAAATTGATGGTTACATACAAAAAATGGGGTTACTACTAGTCCTTTTTACAAGATGTTAGAAAGTAAGGAATATGACACTTTCATGTGACACTAAAATGTAAAATTTGTACCATTAAGTAGAACCAAACAACATAGGTTTTGATTCCAATTCAAATAGTATAAACTAGACACCTTTTTGAGGTTTAATACCATTATCAGAAAACCATTCTGGTTCATAGATTGGGATAAATATTAGAGTTCTAAACTATAGACAAACACCAAAGGATGAATAATTAATAAATGGATGATGGAGAGACATGTATAAACATATATGTTCATATCTATATGTTTTCTCAATAATGTTTTTTGAATATTGGTTGCTGGTACCCCAACGGGTTTTGGGAAGGATTCAAAGAAATATCTTAAATATATAAGAGAATCCTATTGTAAGAAATAATTATTCCATAAATGGTATGATGAGCTCAAACTCCAAACATTTTGACCAATAGGGATTCCAAGGTGTCATTGGATACAAACCTTAGTGATTTTCTACCATTGGAAGGAATATCTATAAAAATTGTTATATAGAACTGTTTTATATGGTGGAATGCGTCATAATTTCTATCATAAAAACATATAGTGGGGGTTACTGGCCACATTCAAACACTAAATGAATCACCCATGACCATCATTGTATCAAAAAATCTAATAATCATTTTTTATAGTAGAAAACATTGATATATTTATAAATATCATGGAATAATATACAATTACAATCTATGTAGAAATTTCCATCAAACGAACTAATCATTTGTCTAGATTAGAATCTCATGGGAGCAGTTAAAAGAAATTCTATAAGTAATCTAGTCCAAAACATGTAAATCTAGAATAAATATTGTGTATTGAAATATCATTTTATTGATGTCTTCTAATTTTTTTATTAGGATTCTAGATCAACATGGAATGTCTAATTACATACACCGTATGCAGTATTTCTTAATCCATGTGGGTATGTATCTCTAATATACATTGAATGGTATGCTAGGATACATGGAATTTATTTTATAACTCATTATATATGGAACCATAGTGGTTAGTTAGTGTTTATATGGAATGAACTCCATGGTTTCTTCAATAATTACAATTCATGTATGATTAGATAAATAACATGTGAAACCACATAACTACTTTTCTTGTACTCTCAATGCACATTGAGATTTCACTTATAAAAATACATGATGTATTTTCTAAAATATTTGTCTTGTGGGACTAGTGCGGTAAACTTTTTTGTATGTGGTGGGACACACCAAAGAATGTGGTCCCAAAACCATGAAATGTCGTATATTATCACATGACATTTTATATTTATAAATACATGTAAACTCTATCAACACACAATGTTTGATACAAAATATTTATCTAAGAGGAGTAAAAAATTATTATTAGGAAATTCTATATCATTAATGTATTATTCTAGTGATTCCCACCATCACTTTCTCCTTTGGTTTTCCAATCAATGCCTCCAACATATAATACACTTAGACCCTCCAATTCCCCACATCTCAGCTATATTTTTTTCCTAATTTCTTTTAGCTCTTTAATATTCCATCATGTGATTGATATTGTGCCAAGTGGTCTACCTGAAAATACCCTCAATCATATTCAACCCCATATAAGCCTGAATCCTCTACAAGTTTCTCATCATTGCATAATGGTATCATGGTAAAAAAATAGAAATGGTGGGTTTAGATATGTTAATAATTCCTGTTCAATATGATGTCTATTGACATAAGATTAGCCTCGAAATATAATACATCAATGAACATGGGATGAAAATTAGGGGAAATTTGTATCTCATTGATTCGTGAGAAATTACCCATGAAAAGGAATAAAAATATATTAATTAAAATAATAGTATTTATCACACTTATAATACCATTATTATTATCTATCAAAGGCACAAGATAAAATCCACCTTCATCCAAGGAAAAATAATTCTTTGAATTACGCAAATAAATTCTTTCCGAAAAGTTAATCAAATTATTCAAAACCCAATAATATGAATTTTTTTGTTAAAATATCCTTATATAAAATATAATTTAACATTTTTCCAATATTAAATTTATTTCCAGATAATATCTTCAACATATTGATGGGAAACCAATTTATTTAAAAATGATAAAAGCACAATGTAAATATTTATGGTATGAAATTAAATTTTTTAAGACATAATAAATATTCCATAAAATGGAATAATTTATATTGAAATGTTTTTAACTAATATATAAGTTTTATTATAATTATAAAACATTAATATATCCACTCTTGGAATTCTTGAATAATTATTAAATAATCATATACTTAATGAAAAATGGAAGAATATATCAAAAAATATGTAATAAATTGATTTAAATGTCATTATAACTTAATTGTTCCTTCCCTAATATTTTCTTGTTGTCATCATCACCATGAATAACATGAAATACACCACATTTATTAGAGAAAGTTTTGTATATTGTTTAATAGGTAACATATCCAACATAAACATAAAATACAAGATAAATTATATAAGAAAATTTATTTATAACATAGTTTTTGGTTATGGGTGTCTAATATTTGGAATTATATTTAAAAAATAAAAAAAATCTATCAAGGATGCATCACTTGAGCACAAAAAATTTAAATCACCTAGTATAAAAATTTAAGGTTTGTGTCCATGTGATAAATTTTTTTTTTAATTTATTAATATTAAATATCGCTTGATATTTCTATAGTACAAAATAAAAAAAATTCATCCCTATGGTAAACACCTTATTTTATTTTTAACAGAATAACTGAATGAATTTTTGTTGTTTAACCACAAGGGTAAATTTACTATTTTAGCTATTTATGGGACTCAATATTTTAAATCTCAGAATTAAATTAAGATTTACAATGGAAAAATATGAGTCTCTATATTTCATATACCTAATATAACTTCCAAAGGATTTAATAGATTAATTTATGACTATTAAAAAAAGGTGATGTTTATATCACTATAACAACACCATTATTAGTAAATCATTAATCACCTAAAAAAATTTGATAAACATAGATAAAGATCTATATTTTTGTAAAAAAATTATTATCCATGATAAGGGAATAATTGATATCCTTTTATATGTCCAAGATAATAAATCCCACTAAAAAAGTAAATGTCCAAACAGTAACCGGTATTCATTAAAGTAATCACTTCATTTATTACAATCAATGATCATCCAAATGAAAATAAAATTAGGTGATATTCAATTCATATAACTAAAATATATTAAAAATATTAAAGGGAATAAAGAATATAATTTCTTATTGTTCATATAAAAAATTTTAAATTTTAAACTATCTAATCATTTGTAAAATTAGAAACACATTCAATGTTAGGAAAAATATTATATGATCTAATAATAAACAACTACTGAGTAATCATAATATTCAGAAATGAAAACCAATAAATCCAACACCCACATATTGGAAACTGTATCCTCATTAAAATTAAATAATATTTCATTTGATAATGGTGCACTAGAAAATGTGTTTCAATATAAAATAATTACAGAAATTCTAAAAAAATACTTAATTAATGATCAATCTGAAATACCTTCAATTGAATCAAAAGAATTTAGAGGTGGTTCATATGCTTTAGGACCCTTAAAATCCAAATATGACATAATTTAATTCCCTTTTCATAGGAATTAATATAAATTATAATTTATTTCTAAAACTTTATCTAATATTTTTTTATCTAAGTCCACTATCATTGATTTATATGTTTCCACATCTATTTTTTATGATGTAAAATCCTTCACACTTCAAAATGATACTACTTCAAACAAAATTCACTGATTAATTTAGGTGTACCCCTAGAGTTTGAAATGTTTAATTACCAATGGTTTATTGAAATACTAACAAACATGTGATTCCATTATCCAGATTAATCTATTTGATTTGATGTGTAGTAAAGGACTTCAAATTCATGTATTCAAAATGTTACTTCGGTTTATGTTGCATTTTCTCTTTCTAATGGGAAGTATAGTTAATATAATGGTATTGGTACCCCGTATATTGATATTGTAAAAACGAAAATTAATTATTGTGATATTAATATATATGTGTGTGGTTTTAAATAGGGTTTCATTTATACAAAAGATTATCAAGAAATCTATTATTTCAATTTTGTTATTGCAATGTTGTTTTATATATTTCATACCCATTCCATGGTATGTATTAAATTAATATAATTGGGTTTAGAGGGTAGTTTGTATCCACATAGTTCTCCTCGGTGATACATTTTATGAAACCTTTCCATGAAAAATTTCTTGTTAAATGATATACAACACAATAATAGTACGGTGTGTATTAAATAACACCAACTAGTTTTGTTTGATTTATATTTACTACATCTATATTTATGGAAAAGTTTATTAATAAGACAATAACATCATAGTATCATTATTATTTTCAAATCCTATATTTTTCTCCATTCCCTAAATTATATTAGAAACTAATTAGAGATATTTCCTTCAATGGTTTGAAATTTTCATTAGATTAATTTCCCTTGATTGTTCCACCAGTAGTTATGTTTTCATTGGAATTTGTATCCAAAAATAAAAAACCATTTAGTATTCTATTATTATATATATTATTAATACAAATATTAAGAACATCATCATAAGTATCTTAAATAGTTCCCATGCTATATAACAATAGTCACATTCATGTTGATACAATTTGTTAATATTATTCCATAACAACACCTTTTTGGATAGTGAAAATTAGATTTGTAAGGAGGCTTATGATAAATCATCATATATAATCATGGATTAATGTGAAACCTATTTAATGTAATCTTTCTTTATTATCCCTCAATGAGAATAGAAGAAAAAAATGTTTATTTAAATCATTAGAAAATTTATTGTAACACAATGCATCAAAAATATTTAATTTTTAAAAAAAAATTAAAATTGGTGTCATTTCATAGAAATACACTAAAATAAACCATGTTATGAATATCCTATAACAATAAACATTTGAATTCAATATTATTTTCATAAATTGATAATAAAATAATTTAATATCCTATTAAATGAAAATTTTCAACACATACTCCATTTGATTATGTATAAATAATTGTTTCCATCACTATATGTAAAAAATGATTTTATATTAATGATTTTATACAAGATTATGTGGAAATTTTGTATGTTGTAATTTTTTCCAATTATAGGTGAAAAATATTACCTACATCACAATTAAGTGGGTTACTTATTATCTGATATTTTAATATCTGTGTTTTGTATATGATCTCTAATTAATAAACCATGTTTCATAAGAAAATATCTTTTAATATAGAAATCATAGAAAAATTTCATAATTTATTAATCACTATTTTAACATATTAGATGATAGATCATATAATAATGTGGTTGAATGCACAAAAATAAAAAAAATTCATAATAAGAGAAATAAAATACTATAAATAACCTAAAAAATAAATGATATTAAGAAGTGAACTGTTCAAATATTTATCTTCTTTATTTCATATTTACCAACAACAACATGAATGGCAATAAATACTTTTTAATCCAAAATATTTCTTATAGAATTTAGTGTCAATACATTTGATATATTGTTTTGGAGACTTATTTAGATTATGAAATTAAATCTTCTACTAGTAATAGAAACATTATTGGGGTTGATCCCTTTGGGAAGTATGTGAAGTTGTTAGTTAGAAACGTTAATCAATAATATTTTTACAAATATTATGATATAACATACATAATGATATTTTTGAATGGCAAAATTCAAAATAATTATTTTAAAATTCACCAAATGATGTATTATCATAGAATATTTTATATAATAAGATGATACATTGGGGTTATAAATTCTAATGGGGTCCATGGTAATTTTTTCTTCCAGGAAAACATGTATAATTTTTTAATTCCATTACAAGAGGGTTGTAAAAATATAATATAACATTTTTTGTAATATATTTTTTGATTAATAATTAGAAATCTATTCTTGGTCTCATAAATTAATTTAAAAATATATTTTTAAAATAAAACTATTTTTGATTAAGTTAACACATCTAACAATATTTTCATTGTTTTTACATAAATAAAAATTTCAATTTTCATTCCTTGGTCTAAAATAATTTATGTTTTTAATAAAGAATAAAATACATGATAAAAGTATAGAGGATAATAAAAAATTATTTTAAACACAACTATGTTATTCTATTAAAATAGATACCCCATCCATCATTTACAACACCATAGTAAAGTGGAAATTATTTTCACATAATACATGGGGATATTTAAATTTAAAAATATTTCATAGGATAAAAATAGAATAAAATTTATTTATACACAAAAAATGAATAACCTCTTAGAATACACCAAATATTCATTAATCTATTCTATGGAATTGAATCTAGAAGTTCCTTTTACATGAAAAATTACAATTATAACTATTTAAATTGACCCCCTTATCCCCATGTGATTAAGGCCTCAAATATATAGTCAAATAAGTGGTTGTGAGGTATATGGGTTTTTTTTTAAAATAACATGGATGGTTAAAATTTTCCACTAGCCATGTGATCTTACTTGGAAATAAATCTATTATATATGGTTTAGAAAACTGTATTATTAACTATATGTAAGGTTATGGATGATAAATTCTAATCCCATTAGTTTATTACTTCTGTAATCAATATATATGGAAACCCTACCAACCACATATCCTATAAAAAGTCTCCAACTACCTTTAAATTTTTTCCAAATAACTATTATCACACTTCATTCACTTAACAAATTATTTATGTGACATTTTACATCCATTCATAGAAAATAAAAAAATTAATATGTGTGAAGTATACAATTTTGGAAAATAATTCTCCATATAATTTGTTATGATAAATGTGTGTCACATTAATTATTTATGTAATAAAAATAATGATAATGAAAAAAAATTAATGAAACCTGAAAATATAATAAATAATAATAATTATATGATCTTCATTCCATCCGTTATTCCAAATCCAATATGTCCCTAGATAAATTTGATAAACATTTTGTGGTACTTTTAAATTCAGAAGCCATTCGACATCTTCATCATATGTAATACTTTTTTCATATAAATTATAATTTTTAATGATATCAATATTTTCAATTAATTTTATCTAATGTTCAATGTGTATATATTTATAAATTAACTCGTGAAAAACATCATCATATTGGATTCAGAAAATCATATTTTCTGTCCTTCCCAAAATTATCCATTTGTATTCTAAATGGATATCCCCTAAAATGGTTATAATATCATATGAAATTACATAGACTCTTTGAATTGTAAGTAACAAAAAATCACATTATTTTAGGAAAAATAATACTATAAATTGATTTTAATAAATCTCATTTATTATTTATCGATATATTAATTGTATAATATTTTGAAAACCATTCATTAATCCTATGTTATAAAAAAGAAATCCTATCCTAGATGCTCTGAAAAACATTATTGATTCTTGGGAGATAAAATATTCCATAAAACCCTGAAGAAATGTAATATAACAAACAATATTTATATGATTTAATCATTTTGATCAAAAAATATGAATAGGAAGAGTAATTTTCACTATATTTTGTAGAGATTACAATTAATAGAAAACCATAACTACTATAGATATAATTTTGGTTTTGGATAGGAAAAATAGAAAAAGGTAAATATTAAAGGATTGATATAATTAACAAATATATTCAATAATTAAATCACACATCGGACCTAATGTGTGTTATACGATAAAAATTACATATCATGTAATCCAATAAATTTTACAGGACAACACACACATTCAACACATTCTTCATAATAAAAACTCATATAGTATTTTTTCTTAAAATATTATAGTGTCCTATATATATTTATGATGTGAATTACTATTAAATCCCCAATTAAAATATATCATACTTTTTTAATTTTCTTCTCAACCAAAATATTGTATTTTTATTTATACCAAAGTAATAATTCTGATTGGATTAATTGATAATAAAAATATAATAATGGAACTTATTGAAATCATTAATTTAATCCATTTTTATATTAGTACACTACTAAAAGTATAATTTTCTTATGAAATGTACAATAGAAGAAACGATTGATAATTATATTCATAATAAAGAAATACATTAATATAATAAAAATTCGTTAGCACACGTATATTTATGATGTTATTAAATTAAAATCATTTATGAATCAATGAACCAATTGAACACTGATCCTAAAAATAGTTGATAATATTTCCAACCAAGCCATAAAACATTAATGAACTACATAATTGAAAAACCTAAAATTAATGGGTAAAATATAGTGGATTTATTGGGATAGATTCATTCTTAATCAAATTTGTGGAAGTTGTTAGAAAACACAAAATATGAAGTCCACACATGAAAACATAAAATATTATAAGTTGTAAATAGTGATAATTCAAATATGTGTACATAACACCATTGATCATAAATATTATAAATTTTCATATGTTCTTAATGAAGATTACAAGAGGTAGTAAAAATATATCCCTTTTCTATTGTGTATCCATGGGTTGGATGAATCACCCATCATATGGATGCAACCCTCTCACATCTCATGGATTATTAATGCCTAATTATATAAATTTGTTAGAATGAAGTGAATTACATAAATGGTTGAGGATGTGTATTGTATATAGGATAATTCCACCCCCATAATTTGGTGGTTGCCTCTTTTTATAGGGCTCGAGACAACTCTAAAATTGTTTCATTCATTTACTGATTTGTTATAATCCATGAATAAATTACATTGGATAGTAGTTTATTTATAATATGAATAAAAATAATCTTTTTATTTCATCATTTGAAATTTATATTTCATGATATATAGTGAAGTAAATATGAATAATAAACCATATAATGTTTTATTGCCTTCATATAAAATAGTATTCTAACGTAGTGATTAGTATATAACATATATCATGGTATATGATGTGCCCAAACCATGATATATAAAACTCCATAAAATAATGTATATCATATAATATGATATCCCAATATCGTAAATTATGATTGATGAAAATATATATGACATATATACTATGATATATTCTATATATCCTCTAATCTCTCACTTGTATTAAGCCCGCATGTACTTAGAGTCATTCCAAATTATATTGTATCATATTGAATATCCTATAAAAACATATAAAAAAATTTCATTACATGCCTTCAAAAATGAAAATATAAACCAGTTATCACATTAACCATGTGTTATATCATATGAAATTTTTTTGTGAATAACCATAAAAAATTCATTTTGGATGATAATTTAAACATCATTTAAGGCAGCTCTTTGAGTGAAAAAAATTTCCACATTCATTCATCCTAAAACTATGACCTTTGGGTCCTTTGTGGTCTTCCAAAAATATTTAAATTAAATAATTCATAAATATAATCAAATAAGAGCGTCAAGAAAAGAATTAACGAAACTAAATATTCTTAGGGATCCTGCGTGGTGTCAATTTAACAATTGTATCTTTATCCTATTGTCCATAATTTTCATAATATGAATGCATAAATTATTATATTATACCATTATTTGAAAAATCTAGAGTCCATGGGACATAGAGTATATTAATCATATATATCCAACACAAATATTCATGATTATCTGAATATAGACTATCCAGGTTGGTGTATATATAGCATTTCATTCACCTTTATGGATGAGAAAATTACATTCCACAACACAAATATATAATCACATAATATGTATTGTCATGGTAAGGTAATACACCCCCATAATTTAGTACAATCAATGTGACCAGACATTATATTCATAATATGGGAGAATAAATCCCATCTAGTTTTTACTCCAACCAATGACATGAAAATCAACTAACCCAAAAACCCCATGATTAGCTATTAATAAAGGCTTTCATTAAAAGGGAGTAAAAGTATAAAGGTTATGATTGTATGTATATCTCTATATTTTGTAATATAAAACTATAAATCTGAAACAAAAACCCGTAATATAAAAAATAAATAGTTTATGACACTCTATAAGGTATACTTTAGGGGGTTTCTAGTGTAAAAACCCATTATATAACTCATGATTTGTTTATTTAAATACAAAAATATTTCACGTGATAACCTTAAAATTTATTTCGAACCAATAATACTCCACAAAAACCTTATTTAAGGTTATCTAAAATTTCAGCTTTTAGTGGTTAGTTATTATGTCACCTTAGAATAGATAATTTAGTGTATATGTATATTCATCCATCATTAAAGAATGATAAAATAGATATTTACTTATATATGGAACATCATATATCTTTAAACGTATTTAATAATAAATAATTACCAATACATAATACATTGAATCGAATACAATAAATGGTAAAATGTTATATCATCCAAATGGTTATTTAATTTTTTGGGGTTTTTTAAAATCATTATATCTATATATAATTAATTCCATATCACTATGTGACTACATAAGAAACCCATTTAACTAAATAGTTTAGTGAGTAACATATATGAAAAAATTATGATTGAATAATAGTTTTATTTAGAAATAAAATTCATAATGATTCACTCTTTGAACATATTTAAACTTCTTACCTCTAGAACATCAAATCTTATCATGTTAATAACAATAATTTTATACATATAAATCTGTATAAGTTTATCATAATCATATTTGGATCATTTCCAATCAAAAAATATTTCCTTTAATGTGATAATTATCTCTACTTTTTTACTACTATAATATATTATTTATTATATTAAAAAATATTTAAGTTCAAAACTATCATATTATACATTGAATTCTTTTTATAATATCATTATAAGATTTTAAAACTCTTATATGTTTTATAAGTAACTCTTAAATAATTTTTAATAGAAATATTTAACAAAAAACAACTATGTGCATATCATATATGTTTTTATATTTGTTTTGAGAACTTTTGTTAGAAAAATATTAATTTTTAAAATATTCCCCTTATGGAAACGAAATATAAATTTCTCATTTTTTAACAGACATTTAGATAATCTCATTTACATAGGATAAATTTTTATATCCTCATATTATCAAAAAAACATGTTATAGAATGATATGATTCATAAACCATGTGTATGGAATTTCTCATATAATATTCATCATAACAACTCTTTTTTAGTATAAAGCTTCTATTATCCACTAATGGAAATCTAATCATTATATATATACATTATTTATAATAATTTTTATCTTGATATATTCCTTTACATTCAAATCCCTGATTCAAAAACAATTTTCTACATCATTATAATGAGAACTACAGGATTAATTTATTCTTACCATGATTTTTAAGTCCTGTATAGTAGCTAAAATTGTAATGTATATATTTGTAACCATATACCCTTAAAAACTAAATAATTAAATTCTATTACACTGCAACTAAAAATTGAAATTCTATGGAGCTTCACAATCCCCATAGTGTATCATAATCAATTCCACTATATAAGACCATAAAGTTCACTTCCATATTTTACATCTAGGTTTAAAAGACCTTGACTACATAGTCGAATAAATATTTTTGGACTTTTTAACTAATTAATAATATTCAATATTAATAATTTACCAAAATGTTTTGTCAGCACACCCCTATAACCTTTAAAGGACATATCATAATTCATCTATGCCCAAAACATTGATAAAATTGGTTAAAATTTTCTTGAACATATTCATATTATTGAAACTATAAATATAACAACTAAAAAAATCCTAGCATAGAATAATCCATATAGAAAATTCTAGATTTACTAGGAACTATTAATTATATTGAGTATATTTTTAAAGGATAATGATCCTTTAATTATCTTGAATTTAATAAATTATAAACCTTATGTGAATCAATTTATGCTTCTTAAAATCATAAAGACTCACAAGCTGAATTACTCAATCACTTGGTTACTCAAGATGATGTTTCTCTAACACATAAAATTTCTCTCACATAAGAGCTTTTCGTCAGTTAATAGACATATATTTTTCTTACATTAAGCATATCCTTTTAAATTATTCATCTAAAATTTATACTTCATAATAAATATTTTATTTATATAAAAAAAATTTATAAGATAAGTATCAAGTATTATAAACATTTATTAATTAGTTTCATTAAATGTGTTCTAAATATAATTGTAACCCCTTTTAATCGATCATATCTTTAAATGGGAAAATATTCATATCATACAATGAATTGATTTTTTTTCATTACTCACAGCGCATAGTTATTTAGGTAGAGAAACATCATATTCATATCATATATGAATCATTTATAGTTGAGTAGACAATACCTTTTCCAATTTATTATATAGGTATATTCAACTATATTCTAGTGGTAGTATAATTTTTTTATTCCAAGGCATGTTTTACCTAATGATCATAATGGACTTTAGGTAAATAACTCTTAGGGTTAGTAACTTCCACCATTTCTTACATTATATAATCCAGGATAACTGTAATTCTGTAGAACATAACTGGTTGAATGATCGAGGCCTTTAGATGTGCAAGATTATAAAGGAAATGAAAAACTGTTATTTTTAAATGCAATTTAATCTCAAAATATCATCTCATCTAATTCCCTTAACCTATATATATGCTTCTAGTGATTTAGTTTTGAATCATATTTCATCCACCAAATCAATACTTTCAAGAAATATTGTTGTTTAAATCATCACAAAACTGAAAATGGGGTTTTCTTAACCAAATTCAGAATCCAATAATATATATAAATATTGAAATTCATCTTATTAATATGGTATATGAACCCCTTACATGTAACTTCTTTAAATTTTATGAAATCATCAATCACTGTATGATTAATCTTAGAGCCACAAATATTCAACCGTCATTTTTCCAAGAAAGGCATGATCTTATAGGATAGTAAGTTTCCATACCCAAATTACCTATACCATAAGGTACATTAAAAAATAATTCAATAATAATTCTAAAAAATAACATTTATAAATAACAATTAACTTATTAATTTAGGGTCATAACCTACTATTATCTAATGACATGGGAATTGATTGGGATAATATTTTCATTATTTTTCATATGGTTTTAAATGATTTAACCCCTTTTCATTAATGAAATTGAGCTTATTTGTATCATTTTAGTGGTTTGGTGAATTATGGGCTTAATTGTGCAAATTGGTTAATTCTAGAAATTTAACAGTTTTGAGGAGCTTCTGTATTTCGGGCATAACATTTACATTTTTTATCCAAATTGTGTGATTACATTTTTTGGGATTTCCATGATCATGGGATTCAACTTTTCTTTCTATACCAAGGTCCAATTCGACAGAAAATGGCCCATAAAAATTCATCAAATGGAAAAGGGTTGATGGCCAACAGAATGGACCCCACCATAATTAATGAGGCATATATTGGCCTACACATGTCCAAATGATGTAATTCTAGCTGGAAAAGAAATAGGACTATGCACATAACGTTCACATTAAATTTTATCTATCAACTAGATCATTAATTCACCGATTTCATGCATCCAAATAGAGGAAATTGAAGAGTAACCTAAGGCATAAAAATTGGTCATTATTAATTCAGGTATACCTTTTGTTACACTTGTCCAAATTTCCTGATATTTTGTAGAAGGAGGAACCAGACATAGATTAATAACATTTATGAAGACACCATCTCGATATTTGGATATTTAGTATGCTATCTGGACTCTATCTTTTGGTGGAGTAATTTTGAAGGGAAATATTTTACTCCAGAAGCCTATAAATTTGAGTGTTCACTTTAAATCAAAGAGGGTGAAGAAGGTGCAAGAGGGGCTATGTTGGATAATTGAGTTCATTATGTTCTTTATATTTTCTATTTTCTCTTTTCTTTGTTTCATCATGCTCTCTTCTTCCCCTTTCATCATTATTACCCATCACATGGAGGGGTAAAACCGTTGAGTGATCGGGGAAGGGGAAGTTTCACTTTTGTAATGTATGAGTTTTGTGCATAAAAGTAAAACCCTATTATTATTTTAAATGACTTCTATTATCAGTGTTTCTAAATTCTCTTAATGCAATCATGTTTTGGGTTTTCTGTATTCATTTTAAATAGATTTGGTTAAATACATTTAATCTTCCTCCATATAGTGCAATTTGTATCGATTGAGCATAGTGTGTTAGGTGGTGAGTGTCCAGTGATCATTAGAACATGTGTAGAACTAGTGGAATTTTTCAAGAGTTTAAAGAGACAACAATTCCAAATCGGGACTAGCCTTTGTTTTTTAGGAATGTTTTATGAACTTCAATTCCGATTAGAGTGATTTCCATTTCTTACTATAAACAGTGGTGATTGACTACTCAGTCGAAGATGATTTCATTTTTCATTCAATAGAAAGATAAATAAGATGATATTTATGACTATGATTACATTTTAATGGTGATCCTACCCTAAACCCATCACTCTCTTCAACCATTAGTTTTCAAGCATTCTTTTTATTTCATTCTTTATTTTACAACACATAAAATATAAAAAAAACCTTTTCTTCTTTGTTAAATTTATGTTACAAGCATAATTTTTGTGCACTCCTCTTTGGAGACAACCTAGGTTACCCACTTTAGTACATTTCGCCTAAGGTATTATTTGTATTTGTGGCACCCCATGACAGGACCAGGTCAAAACTTGGCGTCGTTGCTGGGGAGGCTATGCCAACATTCCATTTTTAATTATTTGTCTCTAAAAAAGAGCATAAAAAATTCTTTTGTCATGATGCTCTCAAATTATTTTTTATTTAATTAATGGAACAATTACCCATGAGTGAGAGAAAAAATTATTGACTCCCATTGGTCTACACAATAAATTATTTCTCTTTTTTCTAAAAAGATTATGGGAGCTCGAATCCAAATCCACAAGGATGATGAATTCAAGGATCTCATTCAATACCTTAAATAAAACCTAAAATACTCTGTATTGGAGGGATTGGATAGAGAATTAGTTGAACTTCAGAATAATTTACTTGAATATTGTCATGAAATGCTTGAGGTGAAACACGAAGTGGAAATTAAAACAAAATATTAGTTTCAAGTACTTCGGGAAGAAATACAGGACCTGGAGAGAAAAATTGAATGGATAATTAAATATGTTTACAGAACCAAAGAGAAACTCAAACCTAAAATTGATACATTAGTAGAAGAGGATTCCCCACTCTTACATGATGTTGAAGAACCTGGGGAGATCATGATAGAATTAAAATAAGATCCATTTTTCCATTCTTAAACATTGTTATGAAGATTAATGAAGGATGTTTTCCATACGAAGTACGTATGGGAGATCAACAAGATCTGGATGACTTCTGGAACAAGTGTTAGAAACTACTTAATCCTAAAGTTATACACAATGAGGAAGTGCTAGCATAATTGAAGGAATACACCACCAACATTGTTGAATAGTAGGATAATGTTGATGATCCTGACTACCAGTCTTCATCTTCTACCACTCTACTTCAAGAGGCACTTCTCGTTGTAGAAGCAATTGAAGTCCAGAAAAATCTGGGAGATGGACTTTTCATGAATTAATTATCTTCTATTTTTTTTGAAACTGAATTGATTATCACCTCTCCATGATTTAAATTTTCAAATTCAAACAAATCATTTATTGTCTTGGATGACAATGAAGAAAAAGAATATGCGATTAGAGGGGAACTGTTGGAGCTCCACGAACATTTTTATCACTTATTCGAGGGAGTACATGAGATGATTCAAGTGGCATTTCATAAGGGAAAAGAGACACAAGATTATCACTTTTAAAGGGAATAATTTGATATTGACACTTCATTTTTTAACATTATTAAAATAGAATTATACTCTGACATTCCTTTGATTTTTCCAATGATGTAGTATACCTTTAGAAACCATTGGACAATAAAGGGTCGGCTATGAAATTAGAAACCATGAATGTGGAGCTGTCATTATCTGTCCTACCCCCACTAAGAAATATGTATATTATTGTCCTAAGGGTGGATTTGGTATACTATACTCATGGTATCCTCATCAAAAATATTGAAGTGCACGATGTAAATAAGAAGTTCTTTTGGTTCGTGAGAAAGAAAGATCACCCACCATAAGATAAGGGATAACCAACTAGAACTACCCATCTGGAGGGAGTAAAAACCTAGGTCCCACATAGGGGATTAAACCAAGATCTATCCTTATTCACTCATCCTATTTCCTTTTTCATTTATTTCAATTAATTTCTCATGTTTTATTTTGTTCTTTTCTAGTAGGTTTTTAGCGTGTAACACATAAGACCTCAACTCAACATTGAACTACCAATAAGTCTGGTTGTACATCTCCTTTACACTTTCTTGTTGTACTGATTAACTTTAAAATTTTATTACATGTTAAATCAACAATAATTCATTGAGAACATTGCATCATTTAAGTGTGGGGGAGGAAACCTTTGATGTATTTGATTTTCATTTGTTGTTTGTTTTTCAAAAAAATTGTTTTTTCAATTTTTTGGGTATCTATATTTTAGTTTTTGGTGTGTTTTTAAGAAACTTTAGCTGAAATGATTAACATTTCCATTTTTAAAACTCATGTCATTGAGTGAACCAATTTATTCCATGAAACAGATCTTAAATGAATGCTGAAAATGATTTTGTTTCAAGTTCAATTCATTGGGAATTTCATGAAAAGTGGTCAGATTTTTTAATCTCATGTCACATATCACTATATTTATATTTGAAGTCACATTCCCATGAGGCTTCTGAACCATTTTTTTTATATTCTTTCCATTCACGTAGCTTCTTTAGAGAACCAAACCATCCTTTTTTAACCATAATTTGATTTATTCTTTTCAAAACATAACGTTTTGGGGTACATGTGTTTTAAATGAATGAGGAATTTCATTGATATAAAATCCCCCTCTTCAAGATAATCACTTTAATTCTTGCCTACCTTGTAAATTTAATCCTTTTATCCCTTATAATCCTTGAACAACCGGTTTGGTTAGCCACATTATAAGACAATTTTCAATATCCAACCTGCTCATGAAGTGAAATTTCATTATCTAGTTGAACTTATGTTTGGGGGAAGCTGTCTTGTGTTGTAATAACTCATTTGGTGAAACATTGGGTGGAAGTTAAAATGATTAAGAGATGAGTGTGATGATGAAAAATTATTTCTTTGATAGTTATGCCTTTTCTGGAGGATTTATGATAAGAGAAGCTATGCCTTTCTAGAGTTTCTAATGGAGGAAGAAAGTTGTTCCTTTTCTGGAGATTTCAAGAAAAATCATGTTTGAGAATATTGAAATATTTTCTACTGAAATAATGAGCCGTTAGAACAATTTTTTATATTTCTTGATGATGGGGATGAATTTCTAATAAGGGGAGTGAGGAGGATACCACACTTCAGTAAAAAATATAATTTTTTAATTTTTCTTTAAAAAGATACAAGCCCTCCTCATTCGGCCTCAAAAATTTTCACATAAAAATCCAGCCAACTGAATTCCACAGAACAAACCTAAAAATTCCTCATGATAAAAAATGTCCTTGACTCACATAGGGTGTAGAATTAATAGTTTTTCAAACCTATGGTGACCCTTCCATTAGTTTAGATGAGAAAAACATTGTTGAAATTTTATATTTTTTAGATGAGAGAAAATTAATGTGAGGTTGGTGCCTTGTGTTCATCGGATGTGAAATGAAGTGGAAAAATAATGAATGATATGATTTGAGAACTTGTAATAGTGGTTATGTATGATTCATTATATCTTTTATTTTTTGGGTGTGGAATTGGTGGATCTCAACAACATGTGTTTTGATTTTTTTTATTTGATTTTGATGTTGACTTGTCTGGGAGTCGAAGTGAAAAGAGTTGTGGAATTGATAAATATAATATTTACATTATTTATCATATGATTTTCAATGATTTAACCTTGTAAATTAATCATTTTGAGTTTATTTGTATCATTTTAGTATTTTCGTGAATTATGGTCTTAGTTGTCGAAATTGTGTAATTCGGGAAATTTTACAGTTTTGCAGAGCTTCTGTATTCCGCGGATATCATTTAAATTTTTTCTCCAACTTGTGTTATTCATTTTTATAGTCTTTTAATTCTTGTGTTATTCAGAATTTTATTCTTTAACAAGGTCTAATTCAACACATAATGGACCAGAAAAATTCATCAAATGGAAAAAGTTTGTTGGCCGACAGAATGAACCCCACCATAATTAATGAGGCATATCATGTCCTAAACATGTCCAAAATATGTGATTCCAAAGAGAAAAGAAATATAACTCTGCAAAACACATTTATAATAATTTTTATGAAGATATTAGGTAATTAATGTACCAATTTCAGGTGTCCAAAAAGAATATGTTTAAGAGTCACCTCGAGCAGAAACAGTTTTCATCAGTAATTCAAGGATAACTTTTGTTGTAATTAACAAAATTATCTGAGAGTTTGTGGAAGGATGCACAAGAACAATAGAAACAACATATTTGAAGACAAATTTTTGAGATTCTTCCATTAATATGCTAACCATAATTCAAATTTCAGTGGAGTAATTTTGGAGGGATATTTTCTACTCCACAAGCCAATAAATAAGAGAGCTCACATCCATTCATAGAGGTTGAAGAAGTTGCAAGAGGGGATGTGCTAGAGGATTGAGTTTGTGAAGTTATTTTTATTTTCTATTTTCTCTTTTTATTTTATCATGCTCTCTTCTTCCCGTTTCAACTCTATTACCCATTCACATGGGGGGGGGGGGGTAAAACCTTTGAGTGATTGGGAAGTTGGAGTTTCACTTTTCTAATATCGTTGTTTTGTGCGTAAATGTAAAACACAATTATTCTTTTTAATGAATTTTATTATCATTTTTTTCTAATTATTTTAATGTGGTCATGTTTTGGGTTTGGTGTATTCATTTTTAATATCTTTGGTTAAATAATTTTAATCTCCCTCCGTCTTGTGCAATTTGTATCGATTGAGAATATTGTGTTAGGTGGTTAGTGTCTAGAAATCGTTGGGACCTGTGTAGAACTGGTGGACTTTTTCTGGAGATCTATGGAGAAAAATTTCTTGATCAGGACAAGCCATAATTTTTTATGAGTTGATTTTGATCATCCATGCACAATGCAGTGATTTCCATTTATTTCTTTTACCATGGGTAGTTGAATACTCTATTGAGGAGTCTTTCATTTTTCATTCAATATGAATAGTGGGAATTTGATTGTTATTATTATGATAAAATTTTAAAGGTGATCCTACCCTGACCCCATCACTATCTTCATCCATTAGTGATCAAAATTTCTTTTATTGCTTGTTATATTTTTCAACTCAAATAATTTTAAAAAAACAACCTCTTCTTATTTCTTAAATTTATGTGAAAATCATAAGTGTTGTGAAATCCTCTTTGGAGACAACCTAGGTTTCCCACTTCAATAATTTTTAACTTAGCTAATTTTTTTTCAAACTCCACGACAGGACCATGTCAGTAATAGAATACTAACTTTATTATCATATATAACATGTTAATCCTTATATGGTTGCATAATAACTCATCAGTTGTTTAAAAGTTTAAAATAAATTATTAACATATTAACAATGTTAATAATTTATATCTAAAATTATAAAAATGGAATAATAAATAAATAAAAAATTTAAAAATTTAAACATAAGATACACATTTATGAACAATTCATGAATAAGAAATTTTTTAATAATTTAACTATGAATTATAGACATTCCATAACTAAACAAATATAAACAATTTATATTTATTTCCAACATCAACACATACATATTATTCCACTATATTATACTTAACATTAATATATGACAATATACGAAAAAATTTATATATCTATTCTATTATGTAAAAAATTTCACAATCCAAATATTGCATATTTATAAACATTTAAATAGTATACAAACAAATTATCAAAAATTGTTATGATGTTTTGTAATTATTTTTAGAACTATTACTATTATTTTGAATAATTTAAAATTATTTATTATAATAAAATTATAATGTAAAGATACAATATTTTTTATTTTTTATTTATATTTTAATTTATATATATTTTCTAAATTTATATTATAATTTCTAAATAAATACGTTATTTTTAAAACATTATTCCTTATATATTATTATGAGAAAGTATATTCATATTTAAAGCTAATATCTATGTATATTTATATATTAAAATTTTCATAAACCCTTAGTTAATTATTCATAAAAAATTTATAATTAATAAGTTTATAAACACATTTATATATAAATAAATATAATATTATACCCTTTTTCACAACTTATAAAATGTTTACATATTATATGAATAAATTTATAACTAAATTTCAAGAAGAAAAAATATTTCACTTCATTAACATATTCAGTGATATCTCATAGATCATTGGAATATTTTGAGAGATCACATTGTATATAATACTATCAATCATCTAATAATCTTAATATTAGAGATTATGTCAGATTAAAAATATATAGTGTGGGATATGCAACATTAATAAAGTGATTCATGTGTTTTTCACTTACGATATAGTTCCAACATCAAAATAACTCATAGCATTTGGGCCTTGTGTATGATTAACCCAGATTTTTCACATATGACATTAACTCAATTCACAACAAAATTACATGAGATTAAACTTTAATGTGGCTTATAATAAACACATTTATAACATTTACACAACACGTTGTGTTAGATTATCCAATGAATGTTTCTTATGAAAAGAGAAATCATGTGATTAATCTTTTACACAGGGACCTATGGATTCAGAGTATGGGGATATATATATTGTGAGAGATTAGGGTAGATAATGTGTTAGAATTAACATATATTTAATAATTTGAGATTAAATCGGTAAAAAATTGAATGACAATGGTTGATTAATGTATTATTCATAAGAATTATAAATTGGTGTGGTGGAATAGGAACATTAAATCAATATTCGTTAATAATATCACCAATATCATCATGAAATTAAGGGAGTTCATTTTTTTTAATAAAAATAATTCTTCACATTAAAAATGATCTCAAGTCTGTAAATTCATTTTATGGCTTTGATATAATTTTTTGGTTTTCAATGACATATTAACACTTAATAAAAGTAGAAAGAGAAGTTACATACCATAAAATTAAAACAATATACATGAATATCTAAAATAATATTAATTATAGTAGAAGAAAAAAGTTCTAAAAAGAAGTCACATTGATTAAATTTTGTTTCATCTTTGATGGCATGAGCTTGATAAATGTCATAGATGGAAGAAAAAATACATGACTCGTCCTTGGAGTTTCCATTGGTTTACGATATGACCCACGGAATTAGTGGGACCCATTCACCTTAATATCAAGCTAGCGACTCCTGATGCAAAGAGAGAAAATGGAAGAGAGCTATTAGAATGGTAGAGAAAGGGAAAAATTCATATAATGGTATCATACCCCTATCTAATTTTCATTAAATATTTATTTATGCCTTGAGAAAAACTTGATTAATGTAATGAATTTACACATGTGTTATAACGAAAAACTAAATAAATAATATATAATTCCATATTTTTGGTCCGGATGATATTACAAGGGGAATTTGACTTCTCTCATTTTGTGGTTGTGATCATGTTTAAACCTTACTCTGGGAAGGGATTTTGAGAGTTAGAGCACTAAAAATTGTTTTCTGTCTTGGTGGATGTCTTGGGAGTTGTCATGGGTGTCTTAATGAGTTTTATCTATGTCAAAACCAAAAAATTAAAGTCAATTAAGGCTAATAGGAGAACACAGTTCGTCTGAAACCATGTGTGCCTTCAATTGAAACTATGTGGCCTACATGGATTTGATGAGGGTGTCAAATGGTTTGGTCTTCCCATGCAAACCAGGACACAAGGCCATGTAACTTACTATAGTTCTTTAGTATAATGAAAAACATAGTTCTTGCATGGTTCTCATAATATACCAATGAACCACGTGCCCCCTCCTTATGTAGTGGATCTTGTACATTTGGTGCACGATTTGGCGGACCATGAACCACGTTAAAGAGGCTTGTAATTACTAGAATTCCACTCCAGACTTATTTATGTTATCCCCAACTTATTTATCCATCATTCTCATAAGGGGTCTCCCACTTGAGTTTATCCTCTCCTATTTAAGGATAGTAGAGATCTCCCTTATCTAACCTATAATTAGAGCATTATAAAGTGTGTTGGAGAGCCCTTAGTAGGTATGAAACTCATTCTTCCTCTTTTATAATTTCATATTCTCCTAATATACTCTTTTTGTGTGTGTACTAATTCACCCCATTCCTATGATGTGTTTTAATGTTTTTGTTTCATACTGACTCGGTAAGATGTTTGATTCACCCCATTCTTATGACATTTTTTTTCTCTATATCCATAAATTATGAATAAATACTATATATTCATTGTTTGGGTATTATTAATCATGAGGTGGGTGGTCTATATATTTTACTTCAATGTAATTGTGTTTTATTAAATACTAAATTATACAACACACCCATATTATTAGATGATTATCTTGAATGTGTTAATGAAATTGTAGATCCTAATGCATTATGAATAATATAATTTTTATATATAATAATAGATTGTTGTTGGTAATGATACTCATGATAAAACCTCCCATGGTTTTTTGCTCTTGAATACCTTTAATAAATTAAGGGATTGTATAATAAAACAATTCATTGAGGTGCACTGTCTTCAAACAAATATTTTTTTTAAATGTAATGTGGAAGGAGGTAACACCTTACAGGTTACCCCCTCATCCAACAAATTTTCTTCTATGTTGTTATGGATTTCCCCTTCTAGATAATTCTTGATGTTTTTTTATGGAATTATTTTTATCATTTCCTAATTCATACCCATTTGAATATATGATGTTATCTTCTATTAGTATACCATAATAACTAAATGTATTAAACCATTGATTATTATTTCTCGATAACAGAATAGGCCGTCTTTATTAAGAAAGTTACATGTAATTGGAACGACCTAATAATATTTAAAATTGAAATACTAATTGGGAATTACCATTGTTAAATCCACTAGATTTGTAAGATGTAATTCTTCTACTCATGACCTATTTTGTATTTTGAAGCCTAAGGTAAATGAATGTATTATTTACACCTTGAGAGAAACTCAGGCTCTTCTACAGAACGTTGTAGAATGGATCAGAGGTTTCTAAGAATTTATATGTTTTTATTGATACATTTTATATCATTTCTAGGATAAATGTGTGGTTTCTTACACCCATATAAGTGATAAAAATTCCCAATGTAGAACATGTGGATGAGATTAGTGGACAAATGGTTACACCATTCTACGAGCTATACTAAGACCCATTTTTTATATATTTGTGATGAGAACAGAGGGTACATGTTTGACATTATGTTGATAGTGATACTTTAGATTCAATTTATGTATTTCCACCGAGGGACTCCTTTAAATTTGGATAATTGTTATGCTCCTTGTATAATAGATGGGTACTTCAACAATGTTTTCCTTGGATGGATCCATGATGCTATTTAATTGAATACAAGAGTTTCCCTTTTCATTAAATAAAACAGATAATTAATTTAATTAAATTACATGTCCTCTAGGCCAAACTAGATTTCTATGATTGGTCCATCCTGGATTCTTTTTATTGTTGAATAGATGTTACACACATATCATATTTTAAATGTTTTTCCTTTTATTCATAGAATTTATGGATTAGGTTGATGAAGGCTTGGTCTGGCTAGTTACTTGACGAACGAGTTCCAAATTAATTATATTTAGTTTGATATTTATTAATTTCTAGTATTGGAAAAACATGAAAACTCCTTTAATTTACATTCACAAACCATATTATGATTTAAAAACCATTGGATATGGATTACTAAATACATCTAATAACCTTATTGGTCCACCATTGCACTAGGGTACCCTTCAATATCATTATGTTCATAGTTGCTTGGTTTTTTTTGTGTTTGGAACTATATATTGGAGATTAGGTGTGTAAGACTATGTCAGAGCTCAGGATTCTCTTCGAGATATCCATAGGGGATTTTATTATTATTTTTTGATTTGTATTGTACTTGTTTCTATACCTTCAGGTTATATTTTAGAATTTAATAACAAGCATGCATTAATATTTCATTTGTATATGTGTATTTATGATTATTTTAGTTATTTCATTTATCTTCTTCTACCTTATAATCATTTAATTAATGTTTCTTTTATTGTATGTTGGTACATTATTAATAGATTTTTCTTCAACTATGATATTGAGGGTATAGTCTCTCAATCTCAACATCATAAATACCACACTTATAGTTGATAACCTCTATCCTATGAAGAGGAAAACATGAGGTCATGTAGAGTCTGATCCATCTACTGGTTTCATAGTCAGTTGGGATGGGATGTTACAATGTTTTATGATATCGTTATCTTCATTTCTCTTACATTTTTGGGCCAGTATAATAGAATCTAAGAGTGTGTCAGTTCTTTTTATGTAGTTGTTCTTAAGGGTGATCAACCCAAATAAAATGAGAAGTCTTAGTGGTTAGAGATGGGGTTTTTTTGTGTCGTTCGATATTACAATTGATTATGATCAAATCTCAAGTGATTTGTGTTCTTTTCACTAATTACTAATTTATGATATTTTAATATTTAGTCTCGGTCTGGGGTGGTACGGAAGTATCATTACATGAATCATTTTTATAACACAGGGAAATCACATGAAATGACTATTCCATTCCCTGGATATTTCATTGCTAGGTTGATTGAAAAATATGAAATGCCTTCCATGATTTTTTTCATTCCTTTTATATTCCATTTTAATAACACTCTTAGTTTCATACATACGTTGGTAAATTATTAGAATATATTTTTTTCTAACATGATGTGTGGTTTACATAGTTTTTTTAATTGTTTGTTTTTATTCGATGATTTATTTTTCATGACCTTTCTTTATATTCTATTTTTTTTTGAATATTTCCATGTTAACATTTAATTATTGCTCTGTTTAGTGTCCCCTATTAAAAAAATTAATGTAAATGCATGTTAAATTAAATTTAATAATAAATATAAGTGTTGTTTTCATGCAAATATTGATTGAGAAATTTTCTTGACAAAGAAGCCATGACATGTTTAGGCCATGAACAATCATTTTCATGGGTTTAAACATAATTATTTCAGATAAATAGGTGCCAAATTTCAATTTATGAAGACAATGGGCACTTAATAAATTAGGTAGTGGAGACCCATATATTATAACCATCAAATAAGATCTTTATATGAACCTAGTGACATGTATGTATATAAAATATATTATATTTTTATTGAAATGTTTTTGTTTCTTTATTAAAACTTTTAACTATAAGACTTGGTATTGGAAACTGGTATGACTAAATTCTTTAATCCAAAACAACCCCCAATTATAATAGTTATGGTATGTTGTTACATGAGTCAAATGATGTAGTTTGGTCATGGAGCCTTTAAAACATGATAAAACCCCACTAAAATTGTTTTATAAATCATAATGCTTTATGAAAAAGTGTTTTCATTAAGATAAAACAAAAATAAATTGATCTAGGACCTAATATATTTCCTTTTACTTACACTTTATATATAGGTATTTATCCCTATGTTGGTATTTTAGTGCTGTATAAATAAGGTTATTTAAAGTGAATGCAGTAGTGTATATCGTTTTACATATAAGCATTTGGTGGCCTCTTACATGAATAGTACCCATTCTTAATTAATAAAATAAATTTTAATCTACTTGGAGCTATATTTATAAGATAATTTAGATAATGAAAATAATAATTTAAATCTATATCATGTTTTGATTTGTATATTTCAGTTAAAATTTTCCTTACAAATACAATATTGAGTAATGATATTTAAAATTTTGTTTTCTATGTTAAATTTCCTAATTATGACATTATTTCAATTAAATAATTAATTATTAAAAATAAGTATGATAAAAACCCTACCTGCCATGTGACCTTCAGTAAATTAAGTCTCTTCTATGAATGTTTTTTCTAACTTGTAAATGAAATTTTTTAGAGCCCTTATATGTTTATGGTTTAAATATAAATTAGACTAGTGACTCAAAATGTAACCTTAATTGTCATTTTTAGTGTAATCCTCATTTAGGGGTAGTTTGGTGCTCCTTGATCTTGACTTAAAATGAGAGCATGAGTGTTACCTATAGGTAACTTCTTTAATAGTTTGAACCAAATATATTGGTCATAGAGCCAACTGACTTTCTCAGTATGACCTAACATTAAGGATCAATAATTTCTTCATTTTTGATGGGATAAACCAATTTCTGTAGAAAATAATAATTCTAAAAACATTTCTAGTTGATTATGATTATTTCTAGATGTTAGGTTTTGTTCTGGTTTTGTTTTCCCCTCACACGACTCATTTATTTCGAAAATGGATCCCTTTCCTTAAGCGGTGATTGCACAATTTTTTCCCCACATTATGGGATTTAACATTATTTAGTACTTGGTTCTAGATGGTTTTACATTCCCATTGTATGGTTTGTCTTTTAATGGGTTGTGTGACCCCCCTTCTTCTTCCTCTTTTTCTGTGATTGATTACTCGATAAGTTGTCACCTGGTAAAACGGTCATATGGGATAATGTAATTGTGGGTAAAATAATTATTGTAGGATATAAAATACTGGATACAAAGGGATTACAAGACTTTGGATAGTATCTAGGGTGTTATGTTTTTATATTAATCATTGGTGTATTATGCATCAATACACATGGTACCCAATGATTTTTCAAAATAGTATATGAAACCATTAGAGTTCAGTGTAAATCATGTAATGTTGAGATGTTTTGATTTTACCAAGGGTATATTATTTGGTACGGTGAACTATGAGTCAAATGAAATTAATATCATCCCAATTCTATGTATGAAATTCAAAGAGGATCCAGTGTTTTGACACGATGTCCTTTTTTTTGGCTTCTTCTCCAACTGATATGGCACATATGGATGTGACTCGGGAGGAGTGTCAAATGTTAATATAATGTAATCCATTCATAGTGAACTTATAAATGGATTTTATATCTCTCATTTTGGTTAAATGATTTCTTAGAGTGGGATGAACACCTATAGGACCTGTGGTAAGTGGTTACAGGATCATGTTACTTGAAAATAATTTTCATTTTTTGGTAAATCTATAGACTAGGGATCTCCTAACGCTAGTAGACTCACTTCAATTGTGGTAAAACATGTCCTTCCAATTAGATGAATCATAAAAATGAGGACCATTTAGAAATGGTCCTTTATATTTTGAATTCCCTTGAGGAAAGAATGTTTTGAGTCATATTGATGATTACGAGGAAGAACAAAAATGAATACATTTCTATATGTGAAATCATTGAAAAATAACAATGGCCATTTATGTAATTTTGTGTTCATGCTTCAGTGACCATATGATGCCTCTGGTTATAGGGGATTCATTGTTTGGTAGTGGTGATGCATCAATAGGTGCATGTGAGCTCATTTTAGATAATTTGTCTAGGAGTGGTTCATATATTCTCTATTAAATATATAGATTGTGGGTTTGAAACAATGTAGACCCCTTCATATTTGGAGATAAAGAGTTTGTTACATGCATTAATGGATCATTTAAATACTCATAGTGTACTCTTATTTTAGAGATTCCCACTATATTGACATCGACTAGATAAAATAAGAAACTAATGGTTATAAACTTTGTTAAATATTAAATGTTATTGGTAATTATAAATTGACTATTGGGTAGTTGTGTTCTGGAAACATGCACCACTAAAGAAAGTCATGGTCTATCCTGAGTGATAATTTGATTCCAAAGTACAGAATAAATGGATAGACTCATGGACACCTTCCAAGGCTTCAACTAACAACCTAGTGGATTCCATATTGGGATTTGTAAGTGTTCTTGATATGTGTACGTCTCGACTATGTATTGATGTCTCACTTGTGAATATCATTATATGAAATGGCTCGAACGATCTCCTTAGACACTAGTTCATGATTCCAAGGATACCTAGTACTTAGTTTGTCATAGTGGTGTTATTTAGGGGTAATTATCGAAGTGTGTTAGATCATATATACTCCCATGTGCATGCTAGGGTTCAACAACAAAAATTTATTTTTTGGATTGAAATGTTACTAGAAGGTCATTATGGGATTTAGTGAAAGTGTTTCAGGTCAATGTGTGGGGCCTTTGAGAAAGGCATAGAGTTTATGATTTTTTTACACTGTTGTTGAAACTAGATTTTTTGAGAATAGTAAGATTGATGTTTCATGAATAATTATCCACTGGATCCATTTACTGCGGTCAGTAAGGAACCATTTTAAAAAATCTTCAGGGATATGTAGGGTAAGATGAAGATGTCAGTAGATGTTTTTCAATGAAGTGTCATCATGAAAGAACTAAATGATGTATATTTGGAATAAACCATTTAAAATAATCAGTAATCATGTTGTTATCATTGTTATATCTTTATTAGCATTCTTTGATATATGATTCTAATGGATAAACTATCATGATTCCTTTTTGGAACATTAGTACTTGAACCCATTGGTGGTACGCTTCATATGATTGTAATGAAAGTGACAATGATGAAATCATATGTTGAGATGGAAGGGATTAGGTATGATTCATTCTGATGTTTCAGTTCAGTGTACAATTGTTTGGTCTAGTTTTAACGCCTCATGTATTGTATGGTTATGGTTATTCTTCGATGTCCATTGGCCATTTATAAACAACCCTTGACCATTTGAACAAGACTTCATGACATGAGTAGGTAGAGTGATGTTATTTTAATTTTCCCAATGCTATCTGGGATGAGACGTTTTATGGTGGAGATATAGTAGCATCCGATGTATTTGGACTAGATGATATTCCAAGGGGAATTTGATTTTTTCCATTTGGTGAATGGGTAATTGTTTAAACTGAGTTCCAGAAAGCAATTCTGAGAGCTAGAACACTCAAATAAGTTTTTTTCTTGGATAAGTCCTAATAAATGTCACATGTATTCTAATGAGTTTTTTATTTTTGGAACCAAAATCTTATAGCCGTGGAAGGATAAAAGGGGAACACAATTTTGTTGGAAACCGTGTAACCCATAAATATAAATTGGGTGGCATACTCAAAGGGGATAATGGTGTCACACTATTTTGTAACACCCTAACCCGAGTTACCTAGAGTTAGAGCATTATTATATAACATTGTAATGATATGAGGAATCATGTTTCAAATGACTGATTAGTTTAGTATCTTTGGAAGTACTAGATATAGACATATGTTTTATATTACATAATGAGATAAAAACAACAACAAAAAATTTTCCCCATTGAATACACATATATCCCATAGTATATCCTTGCTGGTCAACAATAATATACTTCTTTACATCATAGGAAAAATAAAACATTGAAAGGGTTGAGATCAGATGATTAGTAAGGATAAAAATATATCGGAAACTTAATAAATAAGAATAAGCGTTTAAGGAAATGTGTAAAACTAAAACAAAAGTGTTTTAAAATTAAACAACAACATAATATGGAAAATATAAATCAAATTGTGGCATTTAATGTTTCACATGGATATTATACTTGTCTAATAATCACATGTAATATCAATAGCTAATTTCTAATGATGGAATGCATAATACTGGACATCATAACCATGTACTCAAGGCCTCATGACAAGACAATAAATAATATTTTTTCAAGGCCTTGTGCCAAGACACTAGTTTGTCACATGAGACCCATTGATACATCATGGAGCTATAATAGGATCCAATCTTCACTTACTATGTCCAATTAATTCCTCATATGATATTGTTGAAACATAACATAAATATTCATATTAAAACTTGCAAGAAAAATGTTAATATATTAACCATAAACCATGAATTGTAAAAATATAACACATTCATAGTCAAACATATCACAAAACCTTCAATCAAATATGGAATATTTGTATCAAAATAAATCAACTTCAAACAAGTATAAAATCCATTAAATGATGTTGACATAGATGAAATCAAAACTATTTGAGAGAAATATCTATTTCTATTTTAAAATCATTTAAAAGTAATTTAATTATAAAAGAAAACATTTATTTTGAAAATATTATTATAATATTGTAAGGGATGCTTAAAAGGTGTTATAACAGTGGAGAATAGCGGCACCCCCCGTATAATTTAAAAAACATTCTTACCTTAATTTGTCCAGAAGGTCATAAAGTACCTTGTTTGGAAAATGACGGAATGATTCCTTTCAATCCATTTTATAAAAAATAAAACAATGGTATAAATGACTTTAACTAATATTCTAGTAAATATCAAGAAAAATATGAAGTAAATTTTTAAGAAACATAGATGTGGATGATAAAGAGGTCCCAGTAGATTCTTACGTAAAAAAACCTCGGATAATAAAGAGATTGTGAAATTATCCCTTCACTTGTACTTTTCCTTGGTTGAGGGTACATTAACATCCTGTATAATAGTGAAATAAATGTTATTAATTTATAAAATAACCACTAACATATATATGATATCATATATGACCTTATAATATTAATGTGAAAATTATATTTCAGTAGTATCATTGTTTGAGGTGTTAACTGATTTGTTTTCTTTTATATGTTTTATTATGTAAGTCATGTTAATTTTGGATAGGGTGTATTTGATTCATATCCAGAAAGATATTATGTTCTTAAATATGATTTTTAATTGTCAAATGAAAATTATTCTTGAATGGTTATGATGGAGAATGAATCTCATCGTGTTTGTGGGGATGGTTATCTGTACATACACAAGAACACTACTTCCACTTATTTTTTTTTAATTTTAAAAGGAAATAAAACCAAATGATACATATGTATATTATTATTATATTATAATAAAATATTATATATATGTTATGTAAGTTCATTAACACCATCCTTTATACATTCCATGTATGGTATAAGTGAGTCATATCACTTTCCGAGGGCGGTAGTCCGTACTTCCTTAAATGAAATTATCATATATATAAAAAATGAAAATAATAATGGTATGCTATATAAGATAATTATAAATGATTATAGATAAAAATAAATACCATAAATATCATATATAATTATATTTTCATCATAATGTCTACCATAAGATGTGGTAGTATAATATTGAACAATTGTCTTTTCGTGAGTCAGTAGTTTCCCATCCATAAAAATATTAGGTCATATGCCCATTTGATGGAGGTGTTTGTATGTGTAGTTCAAATAGTTCCCATAACAAAATCCTAGTCTATTGATGATACTTGTTTTCTTATAAAATAATAGAATAAAGTTGGATTATGGGGTTGGAGAAGTAAATTAAAAGAAACAAACATAAGAGGATATGTTACCTTTAAATCGGGTAACACTCATTAGTTTAATCCAAAATGATTCCTTGAAGTGACTTATGCCAAAGTTAAGGCTTCTAATAAGAAACAAGGGATGTGGGGAGATTAATGGGGTAGATTATGGATGATCCAATGGGTTGGAGAGTTGTGGAAATTGTGTTAGAGGTGAGGGATTTTTATAAGGGGGAGGAGGGGCTCTTTAAAAAATTTTGAAAATAATATTTTATCATATAATGATTTTTAGTTTATAAAATTAAAAAACTCATTAATGTTAATGATAAGAAAACTAATGTTCAAAATATAATAATCCAATAATAGTTGGACATGTTTTGGATGTTGTTTTATTATTTATAATCTTATTTATTTATATAATTTATTAATGAGGTAAACACTACATCATTATTGTGTCTTAAATAATTTTATTTATTTTATATCTAAAAATTATAAAACAAATACCCTGATGTAGGAAATATTTATATATTTCAACTTAATACTTATAGTCGAGGATAAAACTTATATAACCCCATGTAAATTTTTTTTTACTAAAAGTTATATGTTTATTTCATTTTTGTATTTACATAAAATTAATTAATATAAAGTGTCATTATCACACCCAAGAGGCTCCATGGGGTCCCAAAAGCGACCAAATGATGCCCATGGTTGGACATGTATCAGTTAATAGGGTTAGGATACGTGTTAGGGTAATTTAATATTATGATAATATTATTTGTTTCCCTTATTTACCATATTTACCCCTTTAACCATGGTAAATAAAATATTTACCGAAGTAATTATTCATTATGTCAAAAAATAAAAGTTACCTATTTACACAATTTGGACCTACTGATTCCAAATATGGAATCCATTTTTCCAAATTCAAAACATATAATAGGCAACAATTAATTTAAAATTAATTCCTATAGCCAAAACAAAAAAGCATGTTTTTAAGAAATAATAAATATCAAAATATTGACACTTGTTTAGGTCAAGATTAAATTTGAAATTACATCCAATGACCTAAATTATATTAAATGATAAAAATATAATATAATGATACTTAAAAACCATTAAAATGTATAATTGGACACTGTATATTATTTCTATTAAGAAAAGTTCTTTTTAAATAAAATTTAGAATTTCCCACTATTCATAAAAAATTGAATGTTTTTTAAGAGTACCAAAAATTCACCCTTAGATAATTTGGATATTACGAATAAAAAAATGAATTCCAATTTGAAAAGTAAAATTCATTAAATTTTAAAAAATGGGTATTACTATTCATAATAGCTAGTTTGATTGGTTATGGTGTGTTAGAATCTCAAAGTTACGTACAACCCATGCTATTGCATTATTCAAAAGGAAACATACCGTGGAAGCTTGGGGTGTTACATTTTTTCCTCCTTCAAAAACTTTCATCCTAAAAATTTGTTGAATACTACTACCTAAAATGATTTGGGTGGTTGTTCATCATATGTTCCTCAGGTTCCCATGTTGCCTCTTATATCTTAAGGTATCTCCAAAGAACTTTTACTAGATGAGTCATCCAGTTTCTCAACACTTGTTCTCTGGTATCAAGAATTATGATATGATCATTTCAATAAGACAGATCGGGTTCCAGTTCAATTTCTTCATTGGTGAGTACATGTTTTGGGTCTGGAATGTATTTTCTCAATAGTGATACATGGAACAGATCATGAACATTGGAGAGACTTGGCAGAATTTCCAAATGATAAGATACAACTACAATTGGATCTAGAATTTCGAAAGGTCCAATGTATCTTGGAAATAATTTTCCTTTTTATGGAATCATATAAAACCATTCCATAGAGATACATTCAAGAAAACATGATATCCTACTTGAAATTATGAATATTTCCTTCTGTTATCAGTGTATATATTATTCATACATTGAACTACTTTGATGTGGGTTTGGATAACCTTCACATTTTCCATCATTTCCTCAACAACTATTGGGCCTTGAGTTTTCTTTCACCCACATCATCTCAAAAAGTTGGTGTGCGACAACTCATTCCATATAATGCATCATATGGTGCCATCAGAATACTTGAATGGAAATGACAATTATAAAAAAATCTACAAGAGGTAAATATTGATCCCATATACCTTGAAATTCATGTGAGTAAGATCTAAACATGTCTTATAATGTTTGAATCGTCGGTTCTAATTGTCCATTAGTTTGAGGGTGGTAGGAAGTGTTCCAATGACATTCAGTATCCAAGGAATTCTAAATACACTTCCAAAATCTTGATGTAAAATGGGGATCATGATCAGAAACAATCTATTGTGGTACTCCATGAAGTCATACAACTTCATTAATATATAGTCGTGCCAGACCTTCAGGTTGAAAAAACTTCTCTTATAGCATGAAAATGAGTTGGCTTCATAATATAATCAACAATGACCCATATTGAATCAATAATTCTAGGAGTATTTGGTAGCCCCATGGAAATGTCCATCGTAATATCATACCATTTCCACTCATGTATGGGAGGAGTTTGCATGACCCCTCTAAGATGTTTTCTTCCTACTTTCGCTTGTTGAAAAACTATACAACATGACACATAATTAGAAATCTCTTTATTGATGTTTCCCCATAAAAAATGTACCTACAAATCTATATATATTTTAGTTTTACCATGTAGTATAGAGAAATTGGATCTATGAGCATCATCCAACAATTACCTTTTTAGATTATGTATGTCAGGAACACAATGTCTCTACCCAAATTCCAAAATCTCATCTTCATATACGACGTCAATTAATCTCCCATCATTCACAACATTAATTTTCTTTTGAAACTCCTCATTATTAGTATAAGATGTTTTTATCCTTTCTATTAAAGATGGTTTAGCATCCATTTGAAAAGGTATTGATGTTTCGTCTTCTATGATTATTTCCATATCCATCTTTACTAGATCTATAAACATAGGATCTCTTTCAACTCTCATCTTATTTAGAACTCCATGATTCTTTTTTCTCAAAGCATCTGCCACCATATTTTCCTTCCCTAGGTGGTAGTGTATGGTGAAATCATAATCCTTGAGTAGTTTGAGACATCTCCTTTTCCACACGTTGAGTTTTTTTTGTGAGAAAATATACTTAAAAATATTCTGATCAGTATAAATCTCACATTTTTAATAATGATATTGTGTCTGCATATCATCAGAGTAAAGATTACAGATGATAACTCATGATCATGAGTGGGATAGTTTTTTTCATGAATTTTTAGATTTCGTGACGCATATGCTATAACTCTATCATTCTACATGAGGACACAAAAAATTACTTTCTTTGAAGAATCTCTCTAAATAAAAACCCCCTAGTTCCTCGATGGTAGAGTCAATATAGGATAATTGACTAATCTTCCCATTAGTTCTTCAAAACAATATTCACACTCATTTGTCGAATCATATTTAACCCCATTACATGTGATCTTGGTTAATGGGTTAGCTAATTGCGATTTTTTTTGAAGAAACACCAATAGTAACCTACTAAACCATTAAAACTATGTAACTCAGTTATACTTTTTGGTGCTAGACATTAATGGATTTCCTTGGTCTTTGAAGGATCAACAGAGATTCCATCCTTAGAGACAATATTTCCATAAAATGAAATCTACTGAAGCCAAAATTTACATTTTCTATACATCCCATGTAATTTATTTCTTCGAAGAGGCTTCATAGTTGTTTGCTAGTGATTTTGATGATCTTCTTAGATTTTGGAATATACAAAAATACCATCAATAAATACTACTACAAATTCATCAAGATATTACTTGAAAAAAATATCCATTAGTTCCATGAAGATAAAGGGTTTATTAGTCAGTCCAAAAATCATAGTTGTAAACTCGTAATGCATGTACCTACTATGAAATTCTATCTTTAGAATTTCTTCCTTCTTCACACACAACTGATGATATCTAGATTGAAGGTCAATATTTAAAAACAGTTGAGATCGATGATGTGGATCAAATAAATCATCAATGTGAGGTAGAAGATACATGTTCTTTATTGTTATTGAATTTATCTCCCTCTTGTAAATTCAAATCCACATAGAACCATCTATTTTCCTAACAAAAAGAACAGGGGATCCCTATGGAGTAACACTAGGGTGAATAAATCCTTTATTACTCAACTAATCTAGTTGTTTCTTTATCTCCGATAATTCAATAGTGGCCATACTATAAGGGTTCTTCGATATGGGCCTTGAACCGAGAATAAAATCAATAGAAAACTCAATTTCTCATTCCGGAGGATGTCTAGGTAAATCCTCCGAAAATATATCAACATATTCTTATACAGTAGGTATAACCTCTAATTTAACATTCATTTCCTCACAAATTATTATTTCACTTACATCCTCCTCAATATTTTAATTTAGTTGATCTACAGAGGGTGGATCTAGATAACAACAAGATGGTTACGTTTCTTCTCTAATGATAAGGTATTTCTTATCATCATCAAAAAGTATTACATCCTTCTTCTTATAATTAATGTTTTCATCATGGTTTGAAATAAAATATATACCAAGGATTATATCAAATTCAATCATGGGTACGACGATGAGATTAGTGGATAAAGAATATTTATATGCCCTAATGGGGACTGATTTCTAAAAATTTATTGCAATGATACATCCCTTAGGAGTTTTGACTGATAAATCCCATGTTAAATCAAATTGGAAATATATTATTTTCTTAGAAAACTAGGAATATATGGAACAATGTGATGATCCTGAATCAAATGAAGTAATGGCTAAACTTGATGAAACAATTAAATTACCTGCCACTACGTCTTTTTGAATGTCAACCTCAGCAGTAGTGATTGCATATGCTTTTCCTTGCTCCCTTGGCATTTTCTGAGGTATGTTTCATTGGTTCTTAAGAAATTCATTTGCATAATTCCATATTTATCTACAATTTTTACATTCAACATTGAAATCCTATTTCATTCTTATACAATCACGATCTTGGTGGCCTTTTTCACCAGAATTGTAACAGACTCCTATTCCCGTCAGGCGAGTACCAGAGTATTTCTTAAAACATTTATCGCAGGACGAATATTCTAATTTTCCCTTCTTCCACTTATTTCCAAGTCCATACTATTAAAAATATCTCTTCTTCTCTTTCTTTCCATTAAATTGTTTGACTTAGAGAATTAATTTTCTTACATGATATCACAAGAGAAAATATATTTGTATAATGAGAAGGATTGAGAGAAAAACACTCGATGGAAAAATGATTTTATCCCATCAAAGAATCGATCAATCTTAATCCTTGGGTTGCGTATATAATCTGAAACCTGCCTCTCTAACCTTGTAATGTTAGCTGAATAAATTGCGGCATTATCATCCACCTTTTTCCTAATATTCAGAAATTGTCTTTCCACATCCGCTCAATGGTTAATAAGAATGTATTTTTCAAAGAAAAGATCTTTATACTCCATCCATTCCATATCTAATACATTTTTATCCTCCTTTTTTTTGAATTAATGGGCACCAATGATCTGCATTTATTTTGAGGTGAAAAACTACCATGAAAACTTTTTCCCTTTCACTACACCCCAAAAAATGAAATAGTTTCTAAAAGTAACTTATCCGTTTCTCACCTAAAAATTGATTTGTAGTACCATTGAATTTTTTTGGTTGTTTCCTCATGAATCAGTCAATCATTGATCCTCCTCATTGTGGAAAAGGGTGCTCCATATGGGTAAGGTTATTATTCATAACCTGAGTGAGTTGTCCATGTATGGTGACAAGCTGATCATCACTAGTTGCATCACCATCTCCACTATAATTATCTTGATTAGGAGTGAAATCCCTACATTAATTACGTGCATTGATATGGTTCCCATTCCATCCACTAGCCTCCATTTATAAATAATGATATTGACTAAATTTGTTTAAGAATCATAATACATAATTCCAAACATGTAAAACAGTTAACATAAATTGAATACTTTATGGATATAATCCATAATCATAAAAATTGTTTTCTTTGAGGATGAATATACTCATAAATCCCACTTAAAAGTTTGTAAATAAAATGTGAAGTATCCTAAACATATCCCACGGGAGTGTCATAACCCAGAGTGCTACAAGGCCCATTGTCGTGTCCTAGGATACCTCAGGTCAAGCCCAAAACTCTTTGTCAGAGTTATCAGTACTAGGTATATCATTTCCAGAGCCACCTCTGCCTGGTCATATCCAGATAGTGATGTAATGCTTGGAAAATACACAAAATCACCACATCAAAAAATTCTATGATGTTCTTCTATACTAATACTCAAAGTCTATCTTAGTGTAATGTGTAATAATTAAGGTATATAAAAATATAGTTTATACGGTTTGTACTGAACATCCTCTGATACCAACTATAATGCCCCAACCATAGTTACCCAGAGTTGGTGCATTATTACATAAAATAGCCATGGGACAAGGAATCATGTCCCGAAGGACCGATTAGTTTAGTAGATTTGTAATTATTAGAGACATATATAAGTTTTACATTACAACATGAGATAAAAACAACAACAACATGTTGTCCCATTTGAAACCACTTATATCCCTTAGCCTATCCCTACAGGTCAATCATAAAATAACTCTTCACATCCTGAGAAAAATAAAACATAGAAAAGATTGAGCTCAGATACTCCGTAAGAATAATAATATAGTGAAAACATCGTAAAAAGAATAAACATTTAAGAAATGTATATTACTAAAACAAAAGCATTTTAAAATTAAACTTCAGCATAATATGGAAACGATAAATGAATTAATTCAATTTAATTATTCACATGGATATTCTACCAGTTGAATAATCACATTTAATATAAATAGATAATTTCAAAATGATGGAATACAAAATGTTGGACATCATAACCACATAGCCATGGCCTCATGCCAAGAAGACAAATAACATTTGTTAAGGCCTTGTTCCAGGAAACTAGTTTTTCTCATGAAACCTATCGTTGAATCGAGGAGCTATAGAGGGCTCCAGTCATCACCTACTAAGTCCAATGCATTCCTTATATAAAAAGGTTGAAACATAACATAAACATTCATATTAAAACCATCATACAAAATTTTAAATCATTAACCATAAACCATGAATAGTATTAAAGTAACACATCCACAGTCAAACATATCACAAAACCATCAATACAATATAGATGATTTTTATCATAATAAATCAACTTCAAACAAATATAAAACCTATTAAATGATATAGAAATAGATGAAATCAAATATATTTGAGAGAAATATCTCTTTTTATTTTGAAATCATTTAAAAGTCATGAAATTATAAAATAAAACATTAATTTACAGAATATTTTTATAAACATGTAATGGAATCTTCAAAGGTGTTATAATAGTAGAGATTAGTCTCACCCACCATAGAAGATAAAAACAATTCTTACCTTAATTTTTAGAAAAGGTCATAAAGTACCTCGTTTAGAAAATGACGGAAATATTTATTACAAAAAAATTTATAAAAAATTAAAAAAGGATATAAATGACATTAACACATATTCTAGTAACCAGTAATTTTTTTTGAAATGAATTTTTATGAATCACAGATATGGATGATAAAAAAATCCCAGTACATTCTTGCATAAAAAATAACCTTGGATAATAAAGTGATTGTGAAATTAACCCTTGCCTTGTACTTTTCAATCATCTAGGGTACGTTAATCTCACGTGTAATAGTTAAATCATTTTTTATTAATTAATTCAATAACCACTTTCATTAAAATGATATCATATAATTTTTTGTAATATTTCTCTGTTAGTAATATTTTATTTGTATCATTGTTTCATGTGTTAAATGATTCATTTTCCATTATATGTTTTGTTACATATGTCATTTTTTATGGATAAGATGTATTTTATTCATATCAAGAATGATATTATGTACATAAATAATATTTTTAATAATAAAATGAAATATATTCTTGAAAGGTTACGATGGGGAATGAATCTCTTCACGTTCGTGGTGACGGTAATCCGTACATATGCACGAATGCTACTTCCATTTAATTTTTATTTTAAAATAAAATAAAACAAAATGATACATAGTTATATTATTATTAAAGTATAATATAATTTTTTATATATTTTATGTATGTTCATTAACACCATCCTCAATATGTTCCATGTATGATATGAACGAGTCATGTCAATTTTTAGGGGGCGGTCATCCTCACTCTGTCAAATGAAATTATCGTATATATACAACATAAAAAGAAAAAAGGTATGAAATAAAAGTAAATTAAAAAAGCTTCTATATAAAATAAATATCATAAATATCATATATAATTATAGTTATATCATAATGGCCACCATAAGAGGTGGTAGTAGAAGATTGAACAATCATCGTTTCATGAGGAAGTAGTTCGTCGTCCAAAGAAACACTAAGTTCTATACCCATTATATTGAGGTGTGTGTATGTGTAGTTCAAATACATCTCATAAGAACAACCTAGTATATTTCATATATTAGAGTTGTAATAAAATAATGGAATAAATAATGTTTATGGGGTTGGAGAAGTAATGTAAATGAAAATGCCTTAAGAGGAGATGTTACCTTTAAATCGGGTAACTCCAAATGGTTTGGACCAAAAGGCATAATTTAAGTGCCTCGTTCATAAGGTAAGGATTCTATGAGGAATATAGGGATGTAGGGAGCTTAATTGGGTATAATTTGGACAATCCATTGGGCTTGAGAGGTGTGAGAAATGTGATAGAGGTGAGGTATTTTTATAAGGGGGAGGAGGGTCTCTTTCGGAATGCTTGGAAGTATTTTTTTATAATATAATGATTTTTGGTTCCTAAAGGTCAAAAACCCATTAAAGTCGATGATAAGATAACTCCTGTTTGAAATCATATCATCTGATAAAAATTAGACAGGTTTTTGATATTTTTTTATTTTTTTTAATCTTATTTATTTAAATCAATTATTAATGAGGTAAACACTGCATCAATATTGTGTAATAATTAATTTTATTTTTTTGATGTGTAAAAACTACCAAACAAATACCATGATGCAGGAAATCGTTTTATCTTTCAAATTAGTATTTATAGTGGAAGATATAACTTATATAACAACATGTAAAAATTATTTTACTAAAATATATATGTTTATGTCATTTGTGTCTTTACTTTAAATTAATTAATATAAAGTGTCATTATCTCTCCCATGTGGCTATATCGGGTTCCCGAATGGACCCAAGGATGCCCATGGTTGGAAATGTACTAGTAAATTGGTTAAGGACACATTTTAGGGTAACTTAATATAATTATAATATTATTTTGTACCCTTATTTATCGGATTTACCCCTTTAACCATGCTAAAAAATATATTTAAGGAAGTAATTATTGATAGACTCTAAAAATAAAAGGAACCTATTTACACAATTTTGACCTCATGATTCCAAATATGGAATCCAATTTTCTATATTCAAAACAAAAAAAACTGGTAGAACTAAATTTAAATTAATTCCCATTGTCAAAACAAAAAGTTCATTTTTAAGAAATAATAACTATAAAAATATTGACACTTGTTTATGCCCAGTATAAATGTGAAATTATATAAAATGACCTAAATTTTATTAAGTGATAAAAATATATTCTATGTATAATTAAAAACCATTCAAATTTATAATGTAACACTATAAATTATTTGTATTTAAAAAGTTGTTTTCAAATAAAATTTAGAATTTTTAACTATTCCTCAAAAATTGAAAGTTTTTCGAAGAGTTCAAAAAATTCACTCTAAGCCAATTTTGATATTCTGAATCCAAAAATGAAGTCCATATTGAAAAATAAAATTTATAAAATTTCAAAAGCTGGGTTTTACTATTCATGATGGCTAATTAAATTAGTCGTGGGGTGTTAGAATGTCAAAGTTGAGTACAACGCAAGCTATTTCATTATTCCATGGGAAATGTACTGTGGAAGCATGGTGTGTTACATGTTTGGTGTAACCATGTGCACTCGGATTCATGTGATTTTAGCTTTATGTAGGCCTTGAGAATAAGGAAAACACATGGTTTGCAAATAATTTCCAAAACCATGCTCATGAACCTTGTGACCCCCTCTTAAAGTAGTGGCTCTTAAGTGGTTTCGACAAGATTTGGGTATTTCTGTGGCCAAAACATGTGCCTCATTAAAACTCTGAAAATAACAAAAATTACCCAATATTATTTTTTATTCTACCTCCGATTTATTTCTCCACCATGAAAAACTGGGGGCTCCCCCTGGGCTTCCTCGTCTCCCATAATATGGAATGATATATAATCCTTATCTGGACTCTGATTCAAGCACTGCCAAGTGAATTTGATAACCCTCAGTATGTATGTGAATATTAATTCCTATTTTATTCATGTTTTTCTCCACATATATTATTTTCTGTTGTGACCAAATTCAACCCATTTCTAGGAATTTTTTGAAATCAATCGTTTATTCTTGAACCCGACCAACACAATTCAAAATATTGAATGTTTGGGCTGTTTTAATCATGTGGTAGAAAATATATAAATTTTACCTCAAATTATTATTATTTTTTATATTTTTACATTGTGTTGTGCACTGATATTTTGATAAAATTATCGTGAATTTTTTAATAAAATTGTAGAACCTTACACCATATGACTAATATGATTTCTATATAAAATCATAGATTTTTATTAGTAAGGAATCTCAAGATTAAACCACTATGAGTAGTCATCTAATAAATAAAATTAATTAAAGAATGAATTTTTCTATAAAATCCTTCATTGATGTCATATGTCTTAAAAAATATAAAATTGTTTTATAAACATATATTGGAAGGAGTTGAAACCCTCAAGGTTACCCACTTAGCAACTAAGCAATCTTATAATTGGTTATGGACTTTCCCTTATAGAGAGTTCTTGATGTTTTATATAAAATACATCTTAAGGGCTCACTTAATTCCCCTTTGCATGTATGGTGTTATCTTCCAACAAAATTCCACTTCACATAAATGTATTTGGCCAATGATTATAATAATTATTAAAGGAATATACTGTTTTTATTAATAAAATGAAATTTTATGGGAAAAACAATATAATTATTTAAATTGATATAGCAATTTGGTGTGATCTTGGTTAAATCTAATTTATTAGTAAGATTTAATGGTTCTACACATGGTTCTACACATGGAATATTTAATTAAATGAATATATTATTTTCACCTTCAGTGATCGCCAGGTTCATTTGTGGAAATCCGAGGATAGGCTCATAGTTTATTTAGACTTTATATGCTGTGAGAGATACATGTTATACATGTTTCCATAGGTGAAAAATGGACCCCTTTGTGACATTTGTAACGTCTTGGTTCTGGAAGCCACTTAGAGGCGCCCCGTACCCGGTTGGTCATATGGCCTCAAACGCATTTCCCCAAACGCTAGAGGCTGCTGACTAGTAGCGAGGGCCTTGGGTGTGATAGTGGGGAAACTATTCCCTCATTGGAAGAGTACACAACATAAGTAAACAAAGCATACAATAGAAGAAGCAGTAAATATCCAACAACAATAAATATCAGATAACTAAAACAATAAACAACTGGAGAACATATGTATATATGAAATGATGCATGATACATATCTAGGAAAAAATCCAAACATGACACAATGCTAGAAATAATATCTGTACAAAAACAAGTACAAAAGAAAAGATAAACACCTCTTCAGCATCGCAAGCTTAAGTTTAGTCCCATGCTCTCCTGATCCAAAGAAATCAAGTACCAGAAGTTGAAGGGAACATTCCCTTGTCTATACCCGCAACAACATAGTCTGTTTGGGCCCAAAAGCATGACCCAAACAGGGTGTCAGACTAAATACTATTAGGAAACCACCAGAAGATCTGTTCCTAACACTCAGTGAGCATATGTCAAGTAATAGTACAGTAAGTTGTAAAAAGTAATAGTAAATAACATTCAATAATAAATAAGTAGTAACAGGATGATATACAAAAGTAATCAATCTAAAGAACAACAAGCGGTAGGGAAGCAAACAACTAATCAAAACAAGATCCCAACTAGGAAGTACTCACAGCCAACCCCTCTGGTGCTATCCAAGAAGTACCAACAACCCTATGGGAAGTACACTCAGCCTAACCCCTATGGATTGGTTATACGAAATTATAAGACTCTCTGGGGAAGCTCGCTTGGTCAATTCGCCTTATAGTCTAGGGTAGTAAGGGAATCTCTTAGGAAATCACAAGGTCTAACCCTCTTATAGCACCAAGGTCTAGAAACTCTCTGAGAAGCTCATTTTTTCAATCCTCCTATAGTCTCAGGTCTATCACAGACACTCTGAGGAAGCTCGCTCAGTCAATTCCTCCTCTAGCCTGGAATGGTTTAAGGAAATTCAAAAAAGTGAAGACTCTCTGAGGAATCTCACTCGGTCGACCCTCATGTTGTCTATAATATCCAAGACTCTTTGGGAAGCTCTCGCGGTCTATACCTTGTAGTCTATAATGTCCAAAACTCTCTCGGAAGCTCACTCTGTCTATCCCTTATCATATATAGCACCAGGTTCTCACAGTCCCATGTCAGTCAGTGTATAATACTGCTATAAGGCCAAAGTATGCCAACAGAGCTACTTGGAAAAATGTTCTACATAATAAAAATCATGATAAGAGTATCATTCCATCCTATGGTGACAAGCCATGGAAAATAGGTATAACGGCGAAAGGATAATGAGACCCAAATCTTGTAACATGTATAAGGCATGGGAATAACATCCAATAATAGAAATTATCCACAAATAAGATCAAATTACCTCTACACACGCGAGTAAGAAAGGCAGGAAAACAACATGGGAAAAACAGTAAATATGCAATACCTCGTTCACAGGTATTGGTGGAAATTTTCACATAAAACATAATGACTTCGAAAGGTAAGGCACAAACCAAGTACCTTGATCCTTGGAGATCTATATACTTGAACCACGAGGCTTGAGTTTCCAAAGAATGGTGTTGATATAAAAAATCACAAAATGTTAAACCCATGATATCGTGAGAATGAGGGAAACTCATGGAATGATACTCATGAAGAAGGAAGAGATCACCATGGTTGTTCAAATGCAATCGATGATGGACGATTCGGCAAACCGACAGATACTTGGGGGATCGAAGGATGTTCACAGCTGTGCGGATGCTCCCGGATGAAGAACCTGGAGAAGAAGGTGTTTATGTCGATTAGGCGTGACCCCAGTCTGTTTAATAAAAAAAATAAAGTACACAGCTTTTACTTTTGGGGTAAACGACATGTACTTTTGGGGTACACGGTGTGTACTAGGATTTTCCGTACTCCTATTTAAGTGGCCTCCAAATCGCACCTACACACCGTGTGTGTGGCCCAGACACAACTAGCACATGGCCTTACGCGGAATCGAAGTACATAGTGTGTACTTATAAAGTACACAGCATGTACTTTGAAAATGTCCAAATTTTCCACTTTTTCTAAAAAACGACCAGAAAAAGTAAAAACATATCTGAAACAAAGATCGGCGTTCTTACAAACTTCTCCCCTTAAAAAAAATTCATCCATAAATTTCCATATCAAGGCGTGGAAGAAGAAACCCCGAACAGCTCTAGCCACTGAGATCGTATATCAGCCTCCCTCTCCAAGGTCTTATCCTACACTCGCCCATACTGCCATAACACCTGTACTAGAGAAACAGACTGGCAATAGAGAACCCTTGTACTGTGATCGATAATTTTTATTGGATGCTCCTCAAATGTTGAATCTGCTTCAGGCTCACCCTCCTTAGGTTGAAAGAAATTAGACTGGTCTGAAAAGTAACGTCGGAGCTGAGAAACGTGGAAGAATTCATGCATATCCTAGAACCTCTGAGGTAACTGAAACTGATAGGTAACCGGCCCAACTCTCTCCAAAACCACAGACGGCCCGACATACTGTGGTTAAGGCTTACCCTATCTCTGAATCCTCTTGTGTCCCAACCTCGATGTGACACGTTGGAAAACCCGATCCCCGACCTCGAACTCCCGAGGTCATATCTTCTGATTAACATAGGACTTCTGTCAAGACTGTACTGTAGTCATCCTCCTCCGAATCAACTATATCTGCTCTAAGTTCTCCTGAACAAGACGAGGTCCCATCACAGATACCTCTTCTGCCTCCAGCCATCACAACAGTGATCGACATGGCCTACCGTACAAATCCTCATAAGGTTCCACTTGAATGGTCTCCGGAAAACTGTTTTTGTAGGAAAACTCCACAAGAGGGTTATGCTTCTCCCAAGAATCTCCAATTTCTAGAATGCAAGCTCGAAGAATATCCTCAAGCACCTGGATAGTATACTCGGACTGGCCGACTGTCAGGGGATGGTATGTTGTACTCAAAAGTACCTGTATACCCAAAGCCTTATGAAACCCCTGCCAGAACCGAGAAGTAAAACACACATACCTTTCTGAAACAATGGAGTGTGGACCTCTATGCCGATGTACAATCTCTAAGATTTTAAAACCACACAAAAACATCAACACTGAAGGTCTCCTTGATCGGCATGAAGTGAGCAACCTTCGTAAGCCTGTGGAAAACTACCGAAACAACATAACTCCCTCAAGGTGACCTCAGTAAACCGGTCATGAAGTCCATCGTGACATCATTCCACATCCACTCAAGGATGGGTAACTACTGAAAAATACCCGCTGGCGGATGATGCTCTTCTTTCACCTGCTGACAAGTAGAACATCTCATAACGAACCCAGCAACATCTCGCTTAATACCTGGCCATCATTATTGTAGGTGTAGATCACGATACATCTTGTTGACGCCAGGATGAACTACCGAAACTAAGGAATAAAAAATCCAACATCAGCTCCTCGCGAACGTCTACTTGCATCCATACGTGTCCCTAGAAATACAAGATCTCTTCCTCGCCCACTGTCCATCCAGGAATATGGTCCTCTCCTGACACACTCTCTCATAGGACTAGGCCTTCTTAGTCTGATAGCTGCCTCATCCGTACCTGATTGAGAAGTGTAGAGGTAATAGCCAGAGAAGAAATAAATGTCTAACCCTGACCGTCGTTCACCTCCAAATGCATCTTAGAGAACATAGCCATAAGCTTCCACTCACTGCTGGCCTCCTGAACTTCCTGAATCTGTGTTCTCCTACTCAACGCATCAGCCACTGCATTGCCCTTTCCTAGCGTATAGGCAAGCTCAAAGTTGGGGGACTGAAGATACTCGATCCAATTATGCTTTCTCAGATTCAGGTCACACTGAGTGAAGATATAATTGAGACTCTTGTGGTTAGTAAACACCACAAAGTGCTCTCCCAGATGATAGTGTCTCCACCAGCATAAGGCATGAACAAAAGCTGCCGACTCCAGATCATGCGTTTGGTAGTTCCTCTCATGTGGCCTCAACTACCGAGACCCGTAAGCAATGACTCCATCTCCCTGTATAAGTATAGCTCCCAACCCGATACCTAAAGCATCATAGTAGACTGTATAGCTCTTTTCCGGATCTGGCAAGAATAGTATCGGTTCTGACATCAACCTCCCTTTCATCTCTTGAAAGGCTATCTCACAAGAGTCTTACCATAATAACTTTGTACCTTTCTTGGTCGGACCTATCAGCGGTTCTTCAAGGCGTGAAAAGTCCAGTATGAAATGCATGTAGTATCCATCCAGCCCTAGAAAACTCTTCACCTCAAATACATTCTTCGGCTTCTCCCGTGAAACTACAACTCTCACTTTCCCGGGGTCTACTGATACTCTTGTCTCTTAGATAACATGACCGAAGAAGTGAATCTGATCAATCCAAAAGTGGCATTTCGAGAGCTTAGCATATAACTAATGCTCTCTCAGTGTACTCAGAATGATATCAAGATGTGTATCATGGTCCTGTCGAGTGTGAGAGTACATCAAGATTTCATCCATGAAAACCACCATGAAGCAATACAAGTATGGATGGAACACTCGGTTCATCAATGCCATAAAAACTGCTGGAGTATTAGTGAGACTGAATGACATGACCGCATACTCATATTGACCATACCTGCTCCTGAAGGATGTAAGAGGTATATATGATGGTCTAACACACAACTTATGATAAACAGACATCAAATAAATCTTTGAGAACACTAGGGCTCCTTGAAGATGATCAAAGAGGTTATTGATCCTCGGTAAGGGATATCAGTTCTTGACCGTCAACTGGTTCATCTTCCAATAATCCACACAAATCATAAGGGTGTCGTCTGCCTTCTTCACAAACAAGACATGTGAACCCAAAGGAGAAGTGATGGGTCTGATGAACCCCTTTGCCTAAAACTCCTCCATCTTTTTCATGGGCTCCTAAAACTCAGGTGTAGCCATCCTATAAGGAGGAATGGACACTAGTATCGCTCCTGAAACGAGCTCAATCGTGAAGTCTACATCATTCTCTGGAAGCAAACCTGAAAATTCCTCTAGAAATACATCCCTGAAACGATCCACTACTGGGGGAAAGTCTAACTGCGAAGTCCCCTGGTCAGCCAGATAGTGACTGGAAATCTGGGTTGTAACTCCCTCTAGCCCATGACGCTATGGTCCATCTCTACCTGCCTGGACATCTCACTCGCCTCTATGAAGAAAATATCTGCCCTCTAGTGATATAAAACTCACTCTACGGTGATAGAAATCGACAACTTCCTGGAAGGGAACTAACCAGTTCATACTGAGAATTACATCATAGCCTGTCATATCTAGGACATAGAGGTCCCATATGAACTGACACTCTGCAACCTCAAGAGGGCACTGTCTACACTAACTTACCCTAGATGTCCTCGTTCCCAATGGTGTATCAATAGTCAACTTGTCAGTAGATGAAATGATATAGAGCCAAAGTCTCTCCACAACAGTAACAGAGATAAAGATATGCGAATAACCAGAATCAAAAAGAGATGAAGACAAAACTGAGGCTACTAAGATCGTACCTTGAACAATAGAAGTGATGGGATCCTACTCCTGATGGGTCTACTCCACGTTGAAATTATGGCCTGAACAGCAGCCCCACACCCATGGCTGACCACTCTAAGCTGATCTACTCTGATGTCACTGGTAACCTGGTGACTGAACACCACTGCCATGACCTCCACCTCAGCCTGAACGGTTGGAAGAACTCCTATTCCCAGATGGGTGAGAAACTGGTGATACATCTTCTATACACGAGGTCATAGAAGAACCCCTACCACCAGCTGTAGGTGAGAAGATCTGACAAAAACGCTGAAGATGGCCCATGTTGCTGAAATATCGGCACTCCATCGGGTCTCTCTGACACTAAGGCCTAGTATGACCACTACTACTGCATTGGTAGCATACTACCTATCTACTGGAAGGTGCATCCCATCTACTCAGAAGATATGCATGAACCTTATAAAACCCTCTTGGAACTGTGCATCAATAGTTGTGTCCGGAATGACGGCAGGTGCCAAGACTGGCACAATAGGAGGACATCTCGGTGGAATGACTCTCCAAGGTCATGCACATACCTTATATTTAGATTATCAAAGACTGATAACACAAGATTACAAGACGAGAATAGGATAAGGAAACATCAAGTTTTATAAAACACGACTACATGATTTGTATAAAAATTAAACGACTTGTTCTTTTAAGCCAGCCACATGGGTGTGTACTGTTGCCACCTCTGGTTGTGTAACACCCCTGACTAAACGACATGTTGTCCCCAAACATGGCATGTACTTGATATCCATTCCCCTACCAGAGCCTATTTACACGGCTAACTCACATAGTCCTATTAACCCTAGATTACATGGCATGTTCACTAAGGACACAGTATGTACTAGACAAGGTTTCAGCGACCCGTGTTATTAGTTACATGGCCGGCTATATGGATTACTTTTACATGGCATGTTCCGAACAAGCACAACGTGTATATGAGAATATAACACCATCACGTGTTGTTTGTGACACGGTCGGGCACCTAGAACAGGACTACACGACGTGTACTACACGAGCTTCCCTGACATGTGTTGTTAGTGACACGGTTGGGTACACAGCTCACTACTACACGGGGTGTACCAACCGTACATGGTGTGTTCCTAAAGACTTTTTCACACCACCGTGTTTCTACTCACACAGTCAATGACATGATTTGAAAACTACATGGAGTGTAGTCATAAAGTACACACCGTGTCTTCTAGGTTTTTCTGGGCAGTAGCTCTGAAACTGCACCAAATCCCAGAAAACACTGCAATAAAAGTATGGAGGTTCCAGATTCTGATCTGTGAGGGCCCATACTCCTCGCGAATCAATGCTTGACATCTAGTACAAGTCATAAACCTAAGAAACAAGTCAACAATACACAATTTTCTGATTCATGAGGTCCCATAACACGTCAAGAAACAAAATTTAGAGTTCATTTAAGCAAGGTACAGTACGGACAATTTCTCTATCAAACTGCAGGGATTCTATCATAGCATTTATCACAAAAACATGCATAATCTACACAACATCTATAAAAAACATGCATGTTCTAATGCACCCTATATGGCATGGAAAGAATACATGGAATGTGATTTATAACAAGTGCCTATATGATGCATGAGATGGAATAACCTCAACTCATTGGGTTGCGACAGAAATAGAACCACAAAAGAAACAATAATAACAACAGAAGGCATGTGAATCACTCTAGGTGAAATCATATCAACCGTAATATCTCAAAATTATAAAACTGCATTAAACGAGGTAGAATGGCTTTTCCCTATACACGAGTTAGCTACTCCTGAGCACAGCTTATTACCAAGTTCTGAATCTGTCATATCCCTAGATAAAGGCTCCAAATAGTAAATCAAGAGAAATGAATTCCTCTGATACCACATTGTAATGTCCTGGTTCCGGAAGCCACTAAGAGGCGCCCCGTACCCAGTTAGTCACATGGCCTCAAGCGCATTTCCCCAAACTCCAGAGGGTGGTGACTAGTAGAGAGGGCCTTGGGTGCGATTGTGGGGAAACTATGCCATCATTGGAAGAGTACACAGTGGAAGTAAACAAAGCATACAATAGAGGAAATAGTAAATATCCAAAAACAATAAACAGTAGAAGACAAAACAATAAACAACTGGAGGATATATGAATATATGAAATGATGCATGATACATATCTAGGAAAATAGCCAAATAGGTCACAATGCATGAAATACAAACAATACCAAAACAAGTACAAAAGAAAAGATAAACAGCTCCTCAGCGTCGCAACCCTAAGCTTGGTCCCATGCACTCCTGCTCCAAAGCAGTGAAGTACCAGAAGTAGAAGGGTGATTTCCCTTGTCTATACTAGTAAAAATATAGTCTATTTTGGCCCAAAAGCAAGACCCAAAACAGATGTGAGACTAAATACCAGTAGGTAACCACTCGAAGATCTGTGCCTAACAGTCAGTGATCATATGGAAGGTAATAGTACAATAAGTAGTAAAAATTAACAGTAAACCCCCGGAAGTAATCAGTAAGCAGTAACAGGGTGATATACAATAGTAAAAAATCCATAGAACAATAAGCAGCATGGAAGAAAACAGCTAACCACAACAGGAACCCCTTTGGGAAGTACTCGCAGCCAATACCTCTGGTCTTATCCATAAAGTACCTACAACCCTCTAGGTAGTGTACTTATCCTAACCCCTCTGGGTTGGTCATAAACAATTATAACACTCTCTTGGGAAGCTCGCTCGTTGAATTCCCTTTATATTCTATGGTAGTCTGAGACTCTCTGAGGAAGATCACATGACCTAAAATTCTTATAGACCCATGGTCTAGAAACTCTCTAATGAGCTCAGTCGGTCAATCCTCTTATAGTCTTAGGTCTATCACAGACTCTTTGAGGAAGCTCTCTCAGTCAATTACATCTCTAGGATAGAATGGTTGAATGAAATTCAACCAAGTAAATACTCTCTAAGGAAGCTCACTCGGTCTACCCTCCTGTAGTCTATAATATCCATGACACTCTAGGAAGCTCACTCGTTCTATCCCAAATAGTCTATAATGTCCAAGACTCTCTGGGGAAGCTCACTCGGTCTATCCCTTATCATCTATAGCACTAGGTTCTCACGGTCTTGTTCCATTTAGTGAATAATAATTCTATAAGGCCAAAGTATGCTTATAAAGCTACTTAGATAACCATTCTACAGAATAACAAGCATGACAAGAGTATCATTCCATCCTATGGTCACAAGGTATGGAAAATAGGTATAACAACAAAAGGATAACAAGACCCAAAGGTCGTAACAAGTACAAGGCACAGGAAAAACATCCAAGAACAAATATTATCCTCAAATAAGATCAAATTACTTCTACACAAGAAAAAATTAGAGGATAGAAAGCAATAGGGGTAAAACGATAAACACGCAACACCCCATTCATGGGTATTGGTAGAAATTTGCACATAAATATCAAAGACATCGAAGTTAAGGCACAATACACCTACCATGATTCTAGGAGATAAATATACTTGAACCATGATGATTTATTATCATTTAAATGGCATAGATCTATGTAAACACATAGAACTTTCAACCTACGATATCTTGAGAAAGAGGGAAAATCCTGGAATGAAACTCAATAAGAAGGAAGAACTCGCCGTTGCAGTTCCATTGCAATTGACAGCAATCGATTTGGAAAAAAGGAAAAGGCTCGGGGGCTCGGAGGATGTTCGTGGTCGTACGAATGCTCCTAGTCGAAGAACATGTAGAAAAAGGTGTTTCTATCGATTAGGTGTGACCCTGGTATGTTTAATGAAAAAAAAGAAAGTTCACTGCATGTACTTTTGGGGTACACGGCGTGTACATGGATTTTCCGTACTCCAATTTAAGACACCTCCACATTTCCCCTACACACCGTGTGTGTGGCCCAGACACGGCCAGCACACGACCTTGCGTGACATAAAAGTACATGACATGTACTTTGAAAATGTCCAGATTTTCCTCTTTTTCTCAAAAACGGCCAGAAAAATAAAAACATACCTAAAACGAAGATATGGGTTCTCACAACAGATAAGTTAAATGTTTAGAAAGGAAATAATATACATTATTCCAATTTTGATACTTGGGATTCCATTTATGGATTACAATTTGTAGACTCCTTTAACATTGGATAATTATTGTGTTCCAAGTCCAATACATGGGATCATCTATAAGGTTCTCCTCAGAACATTGTACAATTCAATTTATTTGAATAATAGAAAATATGTTTCTAATAAGGAAAAGAAGATATTTAATTGGATTAATGGATGACTCTACTAGAAAAAACCACATGGCTGGCCTCATTCCATCATGGATATTTTTTCATGTTGACTTTTTTTACACCATTATCTTTTTTACATGATTTTAATTTGTTTATAGAAATTAGGGATTAGGATGAATCATATATGGTCAGATAGTGTTCCTTGAGGATCCAACGTTAAATTAATGATATTTTATTTCATTTTTATTTATTTCCATTCTTTACATCATAAATTCACACTACTGTAATTTACACACACATAATGGATCAATCCTAGAACACTATTGGTGATGGCCTATTTAGTATAGATCACAACATTCTTGGGATGCCCTTACACTGGGGTACCTGGGTGGATCTTAAAACATTCATGTCCTTGGTCTATTGATTATGTTTTGCGTTGAATATGGGATCATAGGATAACATGATTGAGCAGGAGATTAGGATTCTATTGGAGTTAGTCCTCATGTTTTTTATTTTCATTCTCATTTATGTTATGTAATTTACTACATATTGTTCTTTCCTGTTACATTGTAATATTATCTTACAAGAAATCATTATTGTTTCATTTGGCGATGGATTTTTTTTTATTTAAGTTATTGAATTTATTTTCTATCTTGTCATATATTTATCATTGTTTCTGCTATACTCTATTATTCAAATATTAATAAACTGTTATGGTACTCTGATCATGAGGTTATATTCTCCCCATCATAAGATAATTTTACAATTTCAACTACTTGATAAAATCCAGCCTATGAGGAGGCTTGCCTAAGGTCATGTGCTGACAATGCAAGAAACTCATTCCATAGTCAATAAGGATGGGACATTACAAATTCAACCAGTTCTGAATTCAATTTATGAATGAAAGGATCATACATAAGTTTCAACATATGAATAATAATATTATGATATCTAGTGGAATATATCTTATGATTAAACCATTTAACATTCTATTACCTTTGTAGAAAACATTAGTTCTAGGAAAAGATTATGATATCACTGATAGTATCGTTAATAATATTTAAAAAATCAGTTGAAATTTCATGGAATAATTTTTATCTTCTCATATAAAATACATATATCATACCGTGAAATCTAGAAAAAAACTATGGCAAACAAACATATATTTAACACATATATTAATAGCATTATTTCTCCCCTTTATATTTAGTTGTCAAAATAGACCACACTACCATACCATTTTTCATCTAAATTATTCAATTATAAATATAATATGATTTTAATCACCATAATATACATATATTTGTTTCATTATAATTTAATATTTAGTGAATCTCTTTTGTGATCATGCTCACATAACTTTATTTCTAATACAACATTATTCAAGTCTTTATTTTCCACAAATAGTGATAGATAGTAACATGAGCTATAATGTTAAACCTTTTTTATATTATACACCATATACAATATTAAATTGAAAAAACCTCATGAACGTCTCCACTATATTATGTAAAATTCTTATATTTCTTGAAAACATACATAATTAATTGTAATTATTAACATTAAAAATATTTAAAGGATGGTTAATAATATATTTTCATATTCAACCGTGAAATATTAACATCATGTTGGAATTCATATCTATTATCTTTGCATTAATTACAGACTATATATTAATTAGTAATTTTCCATTTTAAATTATATTCAGGGATGAAACATCCTATGATATGTATATTTTAATCTTTAAAAAATATAATTTTAAAAAACCGGTGTCGTTTCTATCTACAATATCATCAATCATAATACCTTACAAAATCAAATTTTATAATATCCCTCATTATGGGTTATGATATCTATCATCCACTTCTAATCATGTATTATGTTTTATATTTTCTCCCTTGATTACCAATTTAGTCACATGTGACATCCAACATCTATACTATACAATGAAATTAAGGTATTATAGACTAATTATTATATGTAATGTATTTATTGATGATATAAATTAACATTTATCTGACATCAAGTATCCTTGTGAATAAAAGCCATTTCATATGAAAAAATTATGAAAACATATCTTCTTCATTTAAATTTTCCATGTCACACACCATGGATTCCATTAATAAATATTATTTTATATCCTTCATCAATTTATATAATAATCCTATGTATTATTTTAAAACAACAACGACACATAAAAATCATTAAAGTAATTTCATAAAAAAAATCCTTATTTTTATCATGATAACTAATTTCTTAATATTTATATATTCATTTTAGAAGTTAAAATAATCTAGAAAGGAAATCACAACCATTTATAAGTATCTGATGTCAATACCTATGACTCTAAAATTTTATATAATAATATATGTAACCACATTTAAGATATATGAGGAGTGTGTATTAGCCTATCATTTTTTACAAAACCTGCTATGAGTCATTCTAAATCACACTGAAATTGATCGTGTTTAAATTTTCAATATATAAAACCCATTATGGGACACCTAAATTGGTTTCAAAAATATAATTCTACGACTATAGTGATTTATCATTAGTTTAAAAACTCTTATATATGTCAAATACCAAGAAAAATTAATGAAACACATTATTCACCTTTTATAAAACTTAATACGAGTAGACAAATAACATCATTATATCAGCTTGTGTGAATACACCTTCAACTAATGTGTAGTGACACCAAAAAATACATTCTTATATATACAACCCCGTAAATAAATTTTTTATACTACATGTATTTTAGAACTTTATTTTAGTTGATAATATCCTTTTACACAGGTATAAGCGTTAATAGTTTATACACATTATTTCAGCATGTTTCACGTTATGCATGCCTCACCTACCTCACTAACCATTATGAAAAAACATATTATCATATTCTAAAACCAATAAAATACATACCAAATTACCAAGAATAAACTATTTATTATAATTAATTCCATGTCTCATATAAATATGATCATATTTCAATATATTTTTAATTTCAACTCTCTTTTGATGTTTTTACCAAGTAATAACAAAAAATATATTTCCAAATTGATTTTAAAATAGTGGTTTTTGAATATAACATCTCACATGGAATATACTCATTGTATACATATTTTCTATATTTGGATAAAATGTAAAGAAATATATTTTTTCCATACCACACAACTAAGGTCATAAGATCCTATTTTCTACTTCATTTTAATTTTTTTGATCAAATCTAGTAATCACATTATTTATTATACCATACTTATCATCAATCAATAACCTCTTTATTCCCTTCAATATGAATTTCATTAAAGTGGAACCTCATATATTTTCCATGGTATCTTGTAATTAATTAAATTATTAATGATATAGAATTTTTTTTCAATGTCAACACAACAAATTCAATCTCCATATATAAAAACGTGTAATTTATATTTTTTAATAGATATTACTCTCATGTATTTCCCTATATTGGTTTCCAAGTTTCAATAATAATCAATTAATTTGTTATTTAATTTTAATGAGAAATATTTAGATTATTTTAAAACCATTATGTTTTTCACATTTGGTATATTACTTAAAACATATTATTGAATTGATGTCATTTTTAAAGGATAAATTATGACATACCTCTAATTTAAATCATCTTTGATGAGACAATATCACATTTCTCATATATTTTTCTAATTTGACAATATACATATTTAATTCAAAAACACAATTATGTTTGAAAATATTGGAGTTCTATTTGGGGTTTTTTTGTTAAACCGAGTTCATTGAAACCACACTAAGAGAGGGGATAAAATAGATATATTAAATTATTATCAATTAAAAATGTTTTCTACAATTTACCTATGTGCCTATCAATATAATTTATCTCTCACCCATTCATCACATTCAGTTTATATGACTTTAAATTACTCCATAAATTAAAATAATTATGTACACTAAAGTTTTTAATATAGCTCACCTCCTAGATGGATAGATAAATTCTAAGTGTATGGTGGTTGCTATCTCACTTGAACATAACTTCTAATTTATTATCATAATGATTCTCATAAAAGGATATATCCTTAATCATGTAAAATTTCTTAAATTCATTAGACATACTTGAATTCACTGTCTTACATTCCTCTGGCTCTAGCACTAACTGGGACTCTATATATAAAATGAATGATTCACCTTTCTCCTTCTAATGAATTATCAATAGGTTGGGCCCATGTATCTATTATAAAGTGTCAATATAATCTCTCTCCTAATTAAAAATAAATCAATATGAAACTTCTTCATTCATAAAAATCATTAGGTTTTCTGATAGTACTTAATTCTTTAAGATAAAGAGACATTGAGGATTGCTCGTCTCACTATTCCTCTATAGATTTTATGATCTTCAACAATAAATATAAATTTTTTTATACTCAATATTGTTTGGTGCTATAAATATTATATACTAGTAACATTGACTACTTATTTTTTAATCATGTTATTATTATCCATCATAAAAAGTTCATCACTTTCTTAGTAGTGTTAGATATTTCCTATTTATTCGACACACATGGTATTCAAAATAAGGATTGTGTTGGTTCTCTATGTTTTTTTGATACCTAATAAATTCAATATATTTTAAAAAAATGTTCCTCACTCTTATAGTATATATCATTTTTATACTCATCATCGTTACTTTATATCTATTTAGAATCATGTGAATATGATATCCACATTTTAGAATCTAAATTCCATTGAATCATTACAGTGATATTATACTTTTATTATCTAATTAAATTTCTAGGTTGAATAAAATCAAATTTCAACACAAGATATCCTTATTTATATGCTTCATTTTAATATATAATAGGAGATGAAGAATAATAAAAAATTATTTAGAAATTCAAAAACATTGACTTCTCACTATTATTATAATTTTCATTCTCATGATCTCTCTAATGTTTCGTGGTTTGTCTCTTCAAAACAACCAAAATATTTTCAAGAACATAATTCCATGTAAACATGGTATCATGCATTGAAACTATAACCATGTAATATAAATTCTTAAAGAGTGAACATCTATATATTTATTCGTGGTTTTTTCATGGATTTTCCTTCTACCACATGAAATAATTTATCATCACATAATAGTGTTAAGCCTAAATTTTACAATATAACACTATATTATGAATCTATCTAGAACCTCTCCCTTTGATATTTTTATTATTTTTCATAAATAAATTTTAATTGGATCATTAAAAAATTCTTCATCATATTTTTGTTTAGAATTCCATGAATAGATCAAAATTAATATATTTAATCGTACAGAGTTATTTCACTTCATCAATGTGAAAACCCATGTGTTATAAATATCTTATAAATCATAGTGTAATGATAAATAATTCTCTAAATTTGAAAAAAAACTAATGTACTAATTGATTATATTACGTATGAATTGAAATATCTTATGTAGGATCTGAAAACCATATTCAAAATCAAAATATCTCATGTATCGTTGTGATCTCATGTACATATCCAATTTTTAAATTTTATGGAATTTTACATATAATCTAAAAATCCATCAAACTCAAAAAATATATAACCAATACCATAATTATATCTCATATCACTAAAATGTTTTTTCATTTTCCACATGATAGAGTTCTAGAATATAATATGTATCATAGGGATACTTCTCCACAAATTTTATTATTCAAAGAATACATTATATTTTCAATATAAATATATTATGTATATCAATAAAAATAATAAGTACCATTTTTAGTTGTTACGTAACATAGTATGAAATCCATATCACTATTCAAAATCATAACATCATTAAAATACATTACATATCTACATAATTAGTGACATAACCCAGTGAGAACATTTCCTTTTGACATTTATAGACATTCATATATGTCACAAATGAATTAAAAACAATATCATAATAATCTTATAACATCAGTATCTCATTTATCGGATTCTCATTTTCATTAAATACATTTTTATCCACATATCAAGCTACTGTAAATATATTGAGTACCTTCAAATGTAACACCCCAAGACATTAAAATATTTTTCATGTTAGAATAAATATCATTTTTCACTATTTATATGGAAAACCATGTCAAGATTATTATACACACCACACTAAGTTAGCATGAAGTAGAGGGAATAATTGTCCAAACCACCTTTTAATGCCACACATGTCTTAAATTATAATTTTGAATTTTTATAAATTATATTGTTCGAAATAGACATTATTTTTGTTTTTTGAATGTTAATATTTTATTAGGGATTTTATAAATTTTTTGTCTAAAATAAACTTCAATTTTTAATGTGTAATATTAAACTTAGTTTACAGTTATTATTTAGTATTTTTCTGAGAAGCATCATTTTTTGATGAATAATGAAAAATATTGCAATTTAGTTAAAAAAATACATTTTCATATAACTAATAATGTTAAATTTAGTAATACTTTTTTTGATGTAAAAATCAATCAATCATACATATATTAATCCAATTTTGGTCATTAGAGTCATTTTTATATGAAAATTAAAGATAAAAACCTATTGATCTTTTGAATATTTTTACTTTAAAATCATGCTTTCTTACCACATCTGCAAGATTAGCATTAATCTTAATTTTCTCACATTAGTGATATTAATTTTGAAAAATGGACATAAATGTTTGTAATAATTATTATATTTTAGGTATAATAAGATCAAAATATTCATTCACTAAAAATATATGTGAACGTGATATAAATTAATTGCACTAATTAAGGAATTATTAAGCTTAATAAGGGACTGAACAATAATATTAAGGAACAAAATCACCTTGAAACATGTCCAAAATCTAATATATTCCAATAATTTGAACATATCCCAACTGATTTCTAATTTTATGGGTTATTGGGATATTATTAAATTGATGTTCTCTATATAAATGTTTATGTAAGAAAAAATGAAAAAATGGGACTTTTCATACCTTTATCATTTATAAAACATTGATAAATGTACCAAACATCATATTTTAGTTTATAAATATCATTATAAAATATGTATAAGTTATGTATATCATAATAATTTATAAATAATTTTTTGTGATGTTTCAGTTACCTAAAATTCTTAAGAAATACCAACATAGTGATTATTTAGATAATAACTAACTAAAATATATATTACTATAAATATTAAAAGTGAAGTGAAGTGAATTGATTTTTTTCTTTATTTTTTAAGATAAAAATATCATTTTAAACAACTTTAGACTTAGTATATTTTTATTTTAATTTTTTTGATATTTTAAATTAATGTTAAATAAATAATGTCAAAATTGACATTTTTTTTATTTTACAATAAATAATAAATTATTAAAAGAATTAAAATTAATAACTACAATTTATTCTTAAATGTAATTTCTATTTGTTAATAAATATTTAATATCATCAATTTATTGAAAAATTGATATTTTATAATTGAAATATTCAGTTATATATTGTAAAAATGTTTCTAACACGGTCCAGGTTTATGTAGATTTTTAGTGTGTCACATGCGCTTGATTTAAAATTAATTTCCATAACACATTGGTTTTTATTTTAATTGTTACATATAAAATTAATTATTCAGTCAATCTATAGTTTCATATAAATCTCACTTTATTTTAGTCTCAATGGTTAAATTACTTATTTTGGAAAGCAAGATTATGTAATAAAATTCAAAATGATAAAATTGGGGAATCATAGAAGGTGAGGGAAAAATTATTAAAATGAACATATTTTTAATGAATACATTTTGGTATTTACAACAGTATTTCTCACCATCCACTATAAAAAGGAATGAAATCTACACCTTAATCATATATCTAAAGATATTTTGGCTCATCCTAAATTGGAAAAAATAGTATCTTAGTATCCCTAAACTCATCTTATAATCCCCCCCTTGGGTATAAATCCATCCAAGGAATCGTTTTAGTAAAAATCCATTAATGTTACCCGATTAAAAGGCATCGTCTTCTCTCAAGATCTCAAGCTTCATTTCCATTATCCACCCGCTAAAATCATCTTATTCTATAGTTATTTTAAAAAATAAGTATCCTAAATATAATATAAATTTTTTTGTGACATCATAAAACTACACTTATGAAAACATACATCAAATGGATAATGAACATACCATTTACATGTAAGGAAAACTGTCACCTCATGAAATGATGATTGTTCATTTTTCCATTATAGGCTCTCATAGAAACAAATATGATGGAAAATATATTTATATATGATATATATGTTATTTATAATGTATTTATACTTATATAATTCTTGTATAAAACATACCTTTATACATTCCCTTTTTTTAAATGTGATAACATCCTTTGTGGAAGTGTGGACAATTACCCCTCAAAGAGATGTTATTCATTCACTCTATACATGGAGTGTATAAAGTATGGATTTTATAAACCTATTTAAAGTATATGAAATATATATGAAACAAGAATTATTATATATGTATGTATTATTTAATTTCATTCTTTTAAATACAACATAGAAATGAAAGTAGTGTTCATGTGTACGTACAGCCTACCATCTCAATGAATGGTGCACTTCAGTTCTTATCTTAAAATATTATAGGCCTTTATAAATACATATTTTCTGAATATATAATATAATTAAGTCATTTTTTAAATTTTTTAGATGATAAAATCATGATTTAAAAATTTTAAAAACAAGTAACATGTCAAAACATACTTGAGAAAATTAGACAAATAACACAAAAAATAGTTAAAATAATGAAAGAGTGTGAATAAACGGGAAATAAAATATTGTAATAATGTAATATATTATATTTTAAACATTATTCTGGTTCTATAATATGTTAGTAACATATTTCAAACTAATATACAGGAGGATAAATAACACACAACAAAATAATGGTTAAGTTATGATATTTCATGTCAATTTACATTCCATTGAGACTTATTTGTTATTACGCATCAATTCGATTTAATATGGTGTTTATACTGTCATTTTACATTTTATATCATGAATATACATAATATCATGGTAATATATGTTTTATTTTATTCCTTCATATGTATTATTATTTTAATGTTACAATGTGATATGGGAAACATTGAATTGTGTGATGTTCATATTACTCAATATAGTTCTTAACGATTATCTTTTCAATCTCACTTCCTTTGGTGATTGTTAACTTTATCACGAAATAATAAAATTATGTTAATAATTTTACTTTAGAAATTTCCTTTAATATCCATAATTTAATATGATGTATATTATTATTTCCTAAATTGTATATCATTTTACATACATTGTTTATTATGACAAATATTTGATTAATATGGGAATAATTGATATACATATATCCTTCATTCGATATTGGTATTTTATAAGGCATATTTCTTTATTTTAAATGATAATTATATATGAGTAATTTTTTTAATGTAATGACATGGGTGGGGCCCTATTATAGATATCACTTAGATGTATTGGCAGTCTCATGAGATGAAATAGTAGGAAAAAATAGATGGGTTATTAGCTGATAACTAAACTATCTTGTGAAATTTATTGATGATACAGGTTCCATATACCTAGAAAACATGGTATATAATAATTAAGAATTTTTATTATTTATATTTAGTTATTATTCATCAATGAGATTATTTATTGACATATCCATGGACACATTTTATTCTGAGTTTATTTCTTTAGATGGCATGAGTTTCAATTTCTCACCATTTCATATTGGTATTACTATATATAATTACTTTAATGGCATGTGTTGTCTATTATTTAACATTCCATGTTGATTTATTCCTATATATTCATTATTTATTATGATTTACATACCTTTACCGAGCATTTGGTCTCACCATTATTATGTTTATTTTCCACATGTTATAAAAATGAAATTACTGAATAAACATTCTACGATTCAGTTTATTTCATTTCTATATATCTTATTTGTATTTTCTATTTCCCAATGTATTATAGATATCATATATGTAATATATCTTTACAAGACTACAAAAATGATTGGTCCTTTGAAATTTAATTTTTCTAATCATGGAAATGTAATTATATAATACACCAGCTATGAGATTTTGGGGTCAGGGTGTTTCACCAAAAAATATTTAATCATCAAAATATTATTTCAAAATATTATATAGTATAAAAAATCTCTTATAAATTAAGTCAATGGATCATACACTACCTCAACTAAATTCAATAATTCATTATATAAATATAACATATAGTAATCGTAAACCTCCCATAAAACTCCTCATATAATGATATTCCCAATTTCATTGATTGAAAAAACCTACCATATTAAATAATAATAATAAGTATGTAGAAAACCACCAAACTATATGCAGTAAAATCCTAATAATAATTATTCATATTTACTAATATTCTGTAAAATATAAGTATATAAGAAACATTTTCTAAAACTAAATAATGTATATTTATAATGTGAATGGACCTCCGTGAGTATCTATAATGTAATCGTATCATAATTCATTAATATTAATAAAATATAAAACATATTCAATTAAAGGATGTTTTCAAACACCAAAAATCAACATTCTCACTTATTTGAAATTCAATATTATTGTGATAATAAGAACATGAGTGTTATTCAAACATCAATCATCAATATGTTTTTAAATATTCTTGAAAATAGTAATTTAAGCCATATTTCATGGGAACTATTACCAATATATTCATTCTAACTTTTAATGTGCTTATCTTCTTCATACTTTTTCAAATATTCTATTTTAAACACTTATTTAAATCCTGGTCATTGAATCAACTCTTATTGAAAATAAATAAAATACTTCAATATGTTGTTTTTTCAATCACCCCTTTGGTATTTATTTTTTATACAAATATAGAATGCAATATTAATATTATACACCTCCATACATGATACTATCCACATTGGATAATTACCCCACATATTATAAAAGCCTATGGTTGGGAAAAATTGATATATTATATTTATATCAAAACATGGAATCCCCTTCACCCCATGTGGGACATTACACTCATACCCACAACATTATCTATTAGCGTAACAAAATTATTTCTATAAGACACACTAGAGGGAGGTCAATCAAATATGAAATCCTTCGGGATAGTTGTATTATATTGTTCCCAAAATATCTTCCTTAGTATTTATTGAGTGGTTCAAACCCACACCTTGTTCTCCAATATCAACTATATGTCTTATCATACCTATATAAATGAGACATTCATCTTTGGATCACTACCACACATATTTAAATAGACTCATGTATGGGGATAATTCCTATATGATATATATATATATATTAGTACATGGATCCCCCTTACCTTATATGGGTATCAAGATTCGAAATCATTGTGTGGACCTTTAGGGTCATGGTGTGATGCCTGTAAGCCCCATGAGGGTGGAGTTAATGTCATGTCATTATCCATAGAGATTTTTTTACAACTTCATTATAATATGTTTTCTTCATCATAATGGGGGTGATGATTGAGTGGTGATGTCAATATTTCCATGATCCTCTATAATGTATTGGTTTCTAACTTCCTAGTATCATAAATATGATCTTTTCACATATCAAATATGGTTGGGAAATCAGTTTTTATCTCTATATCTATCTCATTTATATACATAATTTGTATCCATTATTTCACTTATTCCTTGATATTTGTGGATCATTGTCCATAGTTTAACAACATATTTTATCATTTAGGGTTCCCTTCATTTTTTGTCTCCATGTCTCTCAATATTTATAATATTAATTATAGATACACCTATCATAGTTCATCAAGAAATTACTTCCTTAAATTGGGAAAAGTCATCACAATTAACCTTTACCAACATCTTATGTTTCAGTTATTCTTCAAAATTCTTAAAAAATGAGACAATAACATTCTAAATTTTAACATGTGCCTGATATTTACTCAAATTCACTACTTTTACTTTTGAAATATCTAATATATATTTTATTAAAGAATTAAAATATTTTATATCACATTATTCTTCTCTAAAATTTTATTGGTTATAGGACAACACATCACATTATTGTGGAATCTATCACTCAAATATAAACACAATAAATTGTATTAATCCATTTAATTTTGTCTGATATTTATCATATAAATCATCGTCATTAAATAAACAAGTTAGAATAATATATTTATATTTACTTGTATAAATAATTAAATGTATTTTCTAAAAACCTATATAATATTAGAATAAAAATATGATTTATATGTAATAAAACAGTGAAAATTTTAACTCTAATTATAATATTTGGGACCCCTTATAACTATAAAGAATCCTAATAGGGGGTGTGGATTAATTACCACATGATAATTTTACTCTATTTAAATTTAATTCTTCAAATTACACTCAATTACTATTGTATTTCTACAATAAGGTTTAATATTCAATTTTTATATTTAGTGTGTTCCCATTTCATATAAATTCTTACTTCTTGTAATATATTTGAAAAATATAAATAAATTACAGCCATGAATAAATTATTTACATTATTCTCTCAATTATGATCATTTCTAATGAATATGGGAAATTTATAATTATGCTAAAACAGATCCACTAAGTAACTATTAATAGAAAAGGTTTGAAGAGATCACTACTCTCCCAATTATACAACTTCACAAGAGATTAGTTAGAGATCATACGATTTTTAGGGTCACCCCCTCTCTATCATTTGGATTGCCCAATGTTCTAAAAATGGATTATTGGCCTCTAAAAAAGTATATACATGGGGAGTAAAATATAAATATCATTTATATATTTCTTCTACACTTACTCTCATCATGTTACAATCATTTTCATTGGCTTTATCTTTGAAAATTTCTAATGTGATAAATCTTTCTCTTCTGAATAGTATTTAAAATTTAATAATGTATTTCATAATATTACTACTAATGTGTAATATTCTAATCATTTTATGTAATATTTGGATATAAAATTGTAATGATTCTTTCTTAATCTATCTATTTAATTTAGAAATGTAATATTATTGTATATATTCATAATTAAATTCATTAATACCCAAATATAGTTTCAAAACTGTTATCTTATTGATTATTTTTTTCTATCATTTCCAATTTTATCTATATATTTTGTTTATTATGTTCTCCCAGATTAATGAAATCTACATGTATTTAGACCATCAAAAAGACCACTAGCAACGTTGATCAATTATAAAAATTTGAATAAAAACTATTATTTGTTCTTGGAATCTCTCTACTCATTCAAGAATAATATGTATTGACATCCACTACTATTTATCCCCAGTGAGGGATTCATTATAAATTGAATGTCATCCACAATCCTTATGTGTAATTACTAGTGTTATAAACACATTACTCAAATACTTTGTATTCAAAATTAATTTTTTATATTCTTTACTTTATATAAATATTTAAAAATGCAACTTGTCATGATTTAAATATTTCCCTATCGTTAGTTTAACTCTATCATGAAATAAAATGAAAATAAAAATCATTAGTTTCAAATAAAATGTAATTATTATCTAAAAAATCATCGTGTGAATTTTTATTGGGTTATATATAAAATTATGTTTCATGGATTTAAATGTTTTATAATAAAATAATAATGTTTTATTAATCCTCATATAAAATTTAAAACCATAAATCCACTTTGAAGGAATATATATATTTAAATTACATTTACTTCATCTTCTAAAGAATTATTTATTTTGAAATAATCACACATTGATTATTTTATCACGCTATATTGATCATCGCAAGATTTTACTTCTAAAATTTTTAATTTATATTAATCTATATATAAATATTTTTCTAATGAAGGAAAACTCACCATAACATTGATTTCATAGATTATTTACCTAAAAAAACATATCGTAATAAAGTAGATAATTGTACACATATAATATATATGAGTTTCACTGAATAACTATGATGTATATAAAATCCCTCATCATTTTCATCAGTGACTTCCATACATTACAATGTCTATTAAAGATAAAAAATATAATAATTTCTATATTTAATTATGTTGTGGGATACATTTGGTTCATCTCTTAGATTATACCAATGATAAATCATCTTGTGAAAAATAATATACTTTTCTAATATCATTTTACAAAATAAACCATATCTCAATTATTTTATTTCCATGACATAATTAAAGGATATCTAATGGATTTAGATAATCCCTTTTTTATAGTTACTCAATCGATGTATTGCATCATGGAAAGAGGACTGAAATGTTTCTTCTTATGATATATATCACATAACAGATCGTGTTTTCCATGGAAAATAATTTAATGGAATTCTACTAATACTAATTCTACAATCCTATAAATATGTTATTCACATGATTCTTTACATAATATAATGTGATCCATGTCAATACACAGATTATAATAATTCATGAATAATTGAAATTTTTAGTAATTGAAAAAACATAAATAAAAATATTATACCTATAAAATGTTTTTTAAATGTATATTAATGTAAAATGATTTTCATGGAAATAAAACATCATTTTGTTGACTGGAAATCCATTCCATGTTTTTTTGTAAATAACTGATTTTCTAAATTGGAAATTTTATAATTCACTATGATACACATGAAAAAATCTTAGTTATAACCCAAATAATGAAACATTTACTTTAGAACTAAATAAGAAAAACAATTTTGTTTTGTACTAATAAAATTAATTTAATCATTGAAGTACTCATCTAACGTAAATTCATTATAAGGATTGTGAATTCACTCATAGATTCAGGTGAATTAGTGTATCTCTATTTCACATAAAAAATATCTTCTAATTTTTTTCTTGGTATTCAGACCTATAGATTTATTAAGAATAATATATGTAATTATAAATTCCAAAAAATCAACACATCATGAAATGTACTATGTTAACAATGACAGTAATACACTATATTTTTACCAGGTTGTATCCTTATTTTTGAATTTACACCTTGTTGTGTTTAAGTTGAGTATATGATATAGAATTTGTCAATGATAAATTAATATGAATAACAAATATGAGAATGTATTATCCATTTAATCAACACATGAAACTACTGTTTAGGTATGATCCTTAACCCATTGGAAGGTATAATGCATGACTTAATGGTATCTGTAAATAGTAGTTGTTTGGATAAAAATATACTATGTCTCTTTACTCATTCACAATAATTTTTCATTTATAATGAAAAATATATACATTATTATCATTTATTTATATTATCATAGTATAATATTTTCTTTCTCAGTGTCTTGTCTTTTTATACAATGGATTTACAGTTCCACTATGTTAATGTCATCCATCTTCTCAAACATTCAGATTTAACAAAATATCCATGAAAGCATGAAAGCATAAATTCTTTTCTATCTCATCAATTGTAAGCCTTATATTGAAAAAAAAATCATCAATATATTAACTAAAAATATATGTAAATCAATAGTATTATGTTCTAATTCTTATCACTTTCTTTTTTCATAATCAAGAGTCTTGACATATAAAATATATGTCTTTGTAGTAGCGATGTCTTCCTTTCTCATTAATTATTTTATTCTTATTCATTGGTATATATATTATAAGGGAATGATCAGAAAAGTCTTAAAACTTTTCTACATATTCTTATTTGATTCATAGGATTTTTATAAGAAATATAATCACATCATTGTATCTTACTTTTTCTCAATAAAATTCTCTCCATCATATAATTTTTATTCTCAACATATCAATAAATAATTTAAATTTTTTTTTCTATTAAATATATATTCACCCATTATATATGTCTCCATGAACTACTTAAATATTCCCAATAAGATCATTGGGGTGTAATATTTCATTAATAACTATTTTTTATTTTAAAATATCTTTATTTGGAATATGGGAATGATTAGTTATTGATCATCTAAATTTATTATTATTCAATTATTATTTTTACTCAAATTGAATAACAACCTAATCCATCACCATCATGTTATTTATGATTTAAATAAAAATTCAACTCTTTATATCATAATTACACTTCTATATATGTTTTTTAATGGTGGAGGCTGAAGCATGATTTTATTATTAAAGCATTACACTTCTAAATATTTATTCAACAAATATTCAAATTTCTATAAAGAAATCTTCCAAATATATTTTTTAACCTTGCACGTCTTTGTAAAATTTAATCCTACATTTAAATGTGATTATAATGAATCAAAAAAAATTCATAAAAATACCTTTTTATAGATAATGACATATTTATATCATTTAAATATCCATAAAACCAATAGGTCACGCATACATATCTTTAGGATAACTATTTATTTTCCATTCAAATTTGGGACACTTTTATGTATCATAAAGCAGCTCATGTAATTCTTTAACTCTAATTATATCCATTAAGTACATTTACATATACATTTTGAAACATTAATAAACCATATATGATATATAACTTATATTGACATACCAAAGTGTGAGTCGGTACTTTTCCAGTGTACAATCTATATGGTCTGGAAAAACTTAACCTAATGTATTTTCCATAGACAACCCACTCTCAAAACACATGTATTATTCCATATATAAATGTTACCCTTATGTATAACCTATAATATTTTTATTATTATTATGTAATTTTTTTTCAATATCTATAAAATCCACAACACCACAATATTTAGAACAGATATCTATCATCTCCATCTTTGTTAAGAACCTCAATATACATTCTTAGGGATTTTCAATTCACTCCATCCCATCTATAAACAACAAAATTGAATTTTGGAATATATAAAACCTTGAAAAAACTACTAATAAATATTCCAAATGAATCTTTCAATATATATTTAATCAATTTAATACTTTACATGTATATTAAACTTCCTCAACATGTTTCAAATTCATACCCAGTATTCTCCAACCCACATCTTGGTATGTTAATCAATATATTTCATAGTCTTCTTTCTTGATAACACGTGGATGGGATTATATTTAAATTTTGATAGATTAATTATTATTCAACATATATATTTCCTAAATCTCATAAATAAGAAATAGTAAATACTTCTTTATCCATCCCGCACCCCTTGTAATATATTTACACAGATCATATCTCAATAATTAGAACTTCTTTATAGTGATTCCTTGAATCTATTTGTACATGAACACCAAGTAGAAATAATTTTTCATTTCTACTGAGGTATCTCAATATTTATATCTATTTCTATCATATTATTGGATATCAATCATTGTATCCAATTGTTTTAATCACATAAACTATCACAAATTCTCTCTATGATACATTTCCTACATCACCAATGATATATTTTATCCCCCTTTTAGTGGTAGTATTCGTCAATAAGGGGTTTTTGAAACTCCACAATCAATAATATCTTAAAAATTCCTGAAAGGATAATAACAATACTCCTCATTGTAAAATTATCAAAAAAATACACATCATCCCAATTCATTTCGGATTCTCAATATCCCCCTTCGAATTTGTGGTCAATTCACAATACAATTATAAAGTCAATATCATTCTCCCCATTTTTATATTAAATGAAAAGTATCAATGTTTAGGGAATGTTCCATTCATCTCATGATTCTACCATAATTTAAATTACATATTCTTCACCAAACAAAAACCATGTTCTTGAAAGAAAGGTAGAATTACATTTCTCCAATAACTATGATATAAATAATTATACACTAATACTACATGAGTAAACTGGTGATTGAAAAAAGAGAGACTTATTTAGAAAAAAACATTCCATAAAACTATTTATAAAGTGAAATAAACATATATCCATTATTCTATGGACTTTTTAGGTTGATTTTACACGTCATTGTTTCACAATCATTCAAAATAACAAACACCTCAACAATAATTAACTGTTAGGATGTTACTCCCCCTTCAAAAAATATTCCAATTTAATATACACACCCCATTAATAATATGTTTTGATTAAAATCACTATATGGATAGGAAATGTGATCCCAAAAACAAATAATATTTTTTTAGAACTATACATTTTCATTTAATAATATCATCTAAAATATTTATTATCTCTTCATGTCCCCCTTAAGGGATTCATTCCATCATTCTTCATCATGAATAGTGTTCCTAAAAATTAAACCTAATAATATAATAAGAAAACATGAAATATTGAAAGGATAAATCATTATATCAATCAAACTAATTCATGGTTTATATGAAATTTATATATAATATATTCCTAGATTTCCTATTCACCCATATACACATAATTTTTAATACCATTAATTGGAATTAGAAAACAACACATATGGGAATAATGTGGATATTCATTTTTTTATTAATGAATTAAAGAGGATTGATAATTGATTCCCATCATAGAAAATAATTTAATTGAAAATCCATATTTCTTATAACTCTTCATGATTGTACATTATTTGGTTTCCCATGATTGATAATTTCTTGCTAGCATGGTCTTCTTGTTTTTATCATTATTATTCTCCAATGTATGTGGATTTTTAACAATATATATTAAATTTATTATTTATTCCTTGACCTATATTATATTATAATTCAATTTATACAATTTTTATTATCATTTATTCTTTAGGAACATGTTTATCATTGTCCATGTGTGGAATTGTATCCTTTATAGAATAATTTAAGCTTCATGGAGGAAATTATATTTTATAATTATTTGTTATCCCCACGTTATATACCATTAGATATTTAATGAATTTATTTGGAGGCTTTCTAGAATTTTTGAGTCTTTCACATTGTTTCTCATCATCCTTCAAGTCACCCTTCATTTGAAAGACCTCTAATACTTATTGTTGGACACATACAAAAAAAATAAAACATTTGGATAATTTATGGATTAATTATAATAATCTTTTCAAAGTTAAACCTTCTTATTTAATTATCAAGATTAATTGTAATGATCCATTTTTTTCATTTCCTCTAATAGTAAAAGAATCTATTTTTTGGTGTATCATATTCTTCAGCTTTGTACCTGCGTGTGTCTTTTTCAACATTATTATTTTATTAATACTTCATTGAAACTTTTACATATTATATTTTTTCTTTCTCATCCGATATTAGATAATTTCTAAAAAAATATATAAATAATTATAGTTATGTAAGAACTAATATTATTTTTCACAGTAACCATCATTTTATAACCATTATTAGAAATTAATAAAAAAAATTGAAATAAATATTTATTTTATAGATTTCTCATTTTCTTGGAACCTTTCATATACTTTGCCTACTTAATGATTAACTTAGGTAATCTATAATCATCAGGATATTAATAATTAAAAAATAATAAATATCTATTTACAAAAACATTTCATAACTCCACAAATGTCTACCTAACCATTTTCCTTTCTTTTTGAACCCATTCTTCCATGATTTTAATAAAATATTTATAAAATATAGTTTATATTTGTAAAACATTTTGAAAATCCACACTACATAAACATGAATACTATAACTCCAAATGTTTAATGGGTTTGCGGAAATGTTTCTTGACCCACATTGTCTAGTTTTTAAATTGTAATCTATACTAGTAAATGAAGTAGTAGTATTACAAAATTGAATTTATAGGACAAGGGATAATTTTAACCATGAACATGAATTTGATAAATTCATCTATGATTTCAACCATTTCCTTCCACTAGAGTAATTTGTTTAGATACATGTATCACATTACAAAATATTATTAGTGATTTATATTTCTTAGTATCTTATGATGATTATTCTTATTACATATATATGTTTCTTAGTTTTACATTCACTACTGGAAAGTTCATGTTGAGGGAATTGTTCTCATCCTCATATGTTCTAATTATTAGTTATCAATCAATTATTATCTTTTGAATATATACTTTATGGATATTAAACTCCCCCTATAATGAGTTTTTAATCACTCTTATCTTTATTCATTTCCCTTATAATTAAACAGATATTTATTTCATATAGGTTATGTTTATTTTATCCTATCAAAAACATAATAATTTATCTTAACTATCCATTAATTTTCAATAAATTTCATTTTAAATTATTCTTCATCTGGGTATGATTTTCCCTATAAAAAAATGTATTACTTTATTCATAAATTTGTGTGAATGGTTTTCCCTCATACATATTATTAATCAATTTTTTTACATTTTTCCCATCTCTATTTCAAATTGGGATTTATCATCATGTATTTACTTAATATAATCTGTTATATAAATTTGAACATTAATGGGAAATTTCATCAGTTAATACATAAATTTTTAGTAGAGGTATTCAACAATTTTTATAGGTATATTTTTCTATATCTAAACCAGATTATTCATGGGAATGATTATCAACTTATTTTGTAGATATAAAAACTAGTTGATTACCTTATATTAGTGGAACTACCTTTTTCTCATTTGAGGTAATAATTATTTTATTACCCACTTTATTTTACATGTTTTTTATGGTTTTAAGTAAAACCATTTTATTTTTATTAGTATGGTTTGAAATTTTATTCTCTAAATATTATAACAATAAATCCTCTTAAAAGATAAATATAACATATAACTGATTAAAATAACTCGGATAAAATTTGATCAAATTAAAGGAATCCCAAATTTACACTGATATTATTTAATATTCGTATAATGATCATGAAGTCACTATAAGAGGTAGTGGATTAGTTTAATCCTATTTTATCAAATTATTTTTTTCTTTTAATTTCCATTAATAATATTTTAACATGTGATGTTGTTATGAAATATGGATTATGTTTCAAAATATTAACATATACTATGATAGAAAAACTAGTAAATAAACTAATATAGAAACATGTGGAATTATTACATGTTTTGATCCATTTGTGGGTATCTAATAATTATTTTGTTCGAGATAATAATGAGAAAAATAATTTATCGACTGGTGTCCCCACCAAGTGAATAACTCTGGCCACAACCTCTAACTAAACCTCAGCCACCTATGGATATTTCTCGTATTAAAACCTCATAGACCTCTACCATTAATACTCAGGTAACACACTCAGTCATCGTGCAACATACGCTAGTGGGGTTGGTGGCAATGACTTCTCAATGGGTAGTGGTGCTATTATATCACCACCCAATTGTACTATTGATGCAAGAGGGCCCTACACCGAAGCCTCATCGCTCTGTGGGACATCATTATGTAGTCTCTCAGGTATCCTTGCTGGATGACTTCGTGGTGTCATCCAGAGAGGAAATAGGGGCACCACGGTCATTAAGTTACACCTGGTGAGCTAACTCAATGAGATCAAAAATAAAACGCATCCAAAACACACACAATCAATATTTTTATGCACCGAGTCAGAAATCAGAATTCAAGGTCCTAGTGTATGGATACATCAGATGGAACACTAATATTAGACTCCTTGAACTAAAAACCAAAGTAAAAAAACTTACCACTATTTCTATATAAAAATATCAATGTCCTAGTTATTCGATAGCACCAACTCCTCTGATACAACTTTTACATGACACGTCCCCCAGGGCTCATACTCTGACTATCCCAAGCCTGCATTCCCTAGGCTAGGGATTAGAAAATAGAATAAAAAAGGTGTATCCCTATAATGGGATGTAATTACCTTTAAACATATACAAATAGAGAATCCATGAACACAACACGAAGTAGCCACAATTGAATCTGATATAGTAAAAAGTATACTAAAATTAAAGGGGTCGGAATACAAACCCAACTAAAAAATACAAGTACCACTGAGATGAGAAAATAGCTCGTGGATCATCCACTACAGATACTACCTCAAGGGTAGGTACAAATCATCTCCAAAAAACGTTACATCATCCCATATCCTCTGTGTACTGCCTGGTCTAGAATCCAGGAATTCTCAGACCAGTTTCTCATCATCTGCACAAGACACAACAAGGTGCGGGAGAAGCCCATGCAGGAGTTAGTATAACAATACCTAGTTGATCCCCCAAGAACCTTGAAGGAATCTAGATTTCTAGAGAGGAAAACCCACAAATAAAGACCTCAATCACAAATCATGATTCAATAGTCAGCTCAGCCGAGGTATAAAACATAATGATCTGGAATAAAGATGATTAGTCTTATGCTATATCATCTTATTACATTTAGGAGTTACACTAATGATCTAAAACAAAGTTATTCTACTACTGATCCACACTTGGAAAAAATTTGTTGGTCCATGATGGGCCACTATAATGTGGGTCCTCGTCGGGTCATGATACTACTGATCCACACTAGGTCGTTAGAATTCTGATCCACAAAGGGTCACTGGAATACTTTTACACATAGGGTCGTAGGTATGCTGATCCATATTGGGTCACTGAAATACTGATCCACACAGGGTCGCTTGATGTTGATCCACACCTAATGCTATTTTTTGATCCTTAATGGGACACTCTAAAACTTTTCCTCATTTGGTAGCTATGATTATGATCCAAAAAGGGTCACTATGATGTTGATACACACTCGACCTCTACATTAAAGACAACCAGCCACAAGATTCCAGCTCATAGCATGCATCATTCCTAGAGAACCACTCCTCAAACCATTATTCATATTCAACCAGTACTATTTCCCACAAAAAGCATACCCATGGGACCGTCACATCATAGGTGTCCCAATGTGATATATGAAATTCCGATTTGACACCCAGTCTTTGAGTTATGGGCACTTTTTAAAAAAGGCCCATGTTGGATTCAAGTCTGATCCAAACCATGTTACACATCAAAATCTGTCAAAACTCACTTAGAGAATCTCCAAAGTACCACCTTTTCCCAAGAGTCCTTATGCCACAGACGGCACATCATTTCCTACACCATGTCTATTAGTTTCATCCCATTCTATGAATCGGGGGTAATCACATCTCTGTCTAGCCCAGCTCATTCAGGCCTGTAAAAATATACCAAAGTGACCACTTCCCAAAAGGGATCCCAACTCCACTGATGACATGTCTAATGGACACACGGTTCGTCATTTATGAGTGTTTCTTTATTCGGAGACCGGTTGAGTCTCTGCCCGGTCCGAATCGGTCCGACCGGTCCAATGAAACAAGTCCCGGTGTCTTCCTCAACCTGCCCGGGTCCGGCCCGTTAATGGTCGGCCATGTTCACTAGGTCCAGACTATCGGGGTCAGCTGTTTGGTTTGTGTTCCCAGGATACGATTGTCCCAGCCCGCCAGGTGGGTCTCGGCCCACCCGCACTAGCTCTCCAGTCAGTGGGTCTGTCCCATCCCGCTAGCTGGTCCGATCCACCAGGAGGGTCCAGCCAACATGGATGGCCCGCATCTGGTTTCATCCACCCATAGTATTAATGTTATTTCCCACTAGCCTTGATTTTGCAGGACCATTTATCCAGCCTTTTGGGTGTTGCCCCACCGCATGAATGTTTGTCCGTTTGGTTGATCGGTTTATGCCAAGATGGCACGGTGGAGGGTCGTGCCGCTCATTCATGTCATAGCCCGTCGGCCCCGCCTGCTCTGCACCATCCCCTTCTGTCATAGATTCTTCAAGCTTCCCTTGTCCTGCGTGGCCTGCTCGAGCCAGCCACCTTCATCCACAATGGCTCACTGTCTCGCGTCACCATCCACCACCTGTGGCTGGTTGCTTCTGGTCTCCTCCGACGACCGCTGACCACTACTAACATGGCATGCTGGCTGTTTTTCCTACGAGCTACCCGACAAGCTCCGGTGGCCCATTCGTGGTGTATTTTGTGCCTATTTCTCTCCTGCACTACTGTCTTCATAGTATGACTTTCTATTTCATGTTGCCTCCAATATGAGTAAACAACCCTTGATGAATAGATCATGAGCGTAGGGGAGGAGGGTCCAAGCCTTATTTGTTTGGCCTGCGCCCACTACATTAATGTGAAAGAAAACATGATCAAAGTAAAACATCAAAGATAAATTTAAAACAACCCCCCTACATAGAAGATACGTTCTTTGATGATGATCAATAGAACCTCCATCATCATTGTCGTCAGTTCATGATTCGGCAGCGATCGTCACCGCTCACTAAAACTGGTCTCATCCTCCAAGTGGCTGGCATCATTGTACTTTTCTGGAGCTTCATTTAATGGTGATTTCATTCAAACACTCCACCCTGAGATCCATATAAATATGATTGGGGAAGGGTGAGTAACACATGTGGAATTAATGAAGTTAATTTAATTAATGAACCTTCCAAATTCTAATGGTTCGATTACATAAAAAATTGGGAGTCAAGCCATTTAATATCATGACATGTCCTAGGTCATGGCATCGTTGCACGTCCATTGGAGTAAAAGGAAAAAATTAAGAAAATAACATTTTTATTTTATTATTCTTTTAAATGTCTAAAAACAATATTTTTCACCCGACCTACTACAGTTGAAGTGAAACCTCCTTTATGTGAATCTTGGCACTACGGAATCAACGGTGCCATCATATTTCTAATCCATGCACTAGTTCTGATGTGATAATGTTCTGCTCACACATTTACTGAATTTGCCTTAAAAATTTACATAAATTAATTTTAGGCACATCAGACCTCACAATCATATGATGTTAGTTTTCACAGACTCTTAATAATCAGATATAAATAAAAAAAATTACATGAAATATCTGGGTCTTTAAATGCTCCCATTTGTTATGAATTTTAATGTTTTTTATCCCTATTACGATTTCTAGATATACTTTAAAGGTCGATCTATAGGTTTTATGGGAAACTATGGTGATTTAGTCAACTCATAGGAAAATTCTCATCATAATTTCCAATTACATGACTTGTACACCAATTTTAAATACTATATGTTCTTCTGATTCTTGGAATATTCTTTTGTGGGTCTACAAGCCATGTATCGGGGTTACACACAATGTAGTGACCCTATATCATTTTGTCAATGGATATAGCAAGGTTAGTTATGTGATAGTACATGGATGAGGGAGATGGCATGACCAGGGTATACAGGGATGGGGTTTTGTGAAAGGGCACTGAAAATTAACATGTAATTGTTTTTTTAGCTGGAACATGTCATGTACATAGTGGTACATATCACGTGTAAGAGATAGATTACCAATCCATGTGGATGACGAACACAACTGGGGGATGTGTGGGGTATAAAATGCCATGCACAGGCCATAAATTCCATTCATATCTACATGGCCAGACAAGCCATGAAATATAGGGACATAATTAGGTGCTCGTGTTGTTTTACACAATGTATTGGCCCAGTGAACACCATGTACTTCCCTTGGTGTCATACTGAGATATTCCACCTTACATATATCCATTTATGATTATCAGATTCAGTCTTGTGATTAGCCGATCCAGAGCATTTTTATTCATAGAACATGATCATGGCCTCTGTAGTAGCTTGTAAGATACAATGTTGCAGATTTCAATCACGAAATTGTAGTAGAGGTGCTTAATCAAGGATAGTGATTAGGTATTTTCATTGATTTGACATCAGGGAAGGTATCATTTAAAATCACCTTTGTATGTGGGCACCATAGAATCATTATTCCGATTGAGTGGTTCTTCCCTATTGTATCTAGGTGCGGGTCCCCTACAAATTCCAGTGTTGTTATGTGAGGTATGATAATTGTGATGCATATTCTCGCAGTGTTTGACTGATTTTATAGATCAGGTTGGTTCTTAGATAGAGATACTAGGACTTGTACTCCCCTATAGCATCAAAGAACAAGTTTCCCTTAAATCTCTTATTTGGAAATGTTAGAACTCCCCACGTTATGGGCAAAGGTTCTCTATAGTTGTGGTAGTTCTCTTAGAGATGGAACACATTGATGGACTAGGGTGCAGGTTCCCCGTATCATTTGTATAGAATAATATAATATCTTTCTATATTTTTCTAGGGTGTGGCCCCTCCATTTTCATTGTCCAAATTGATTACGTACTCCGTTGTTGGATCATGGTTTGGGTCCCATATATTTGTATTTTGTACTCCACCACTTTTTCTGGGAACATTTCCTCTATCTATATTATAAAGATAGAGTGGGTACTACCCTATTGTTTTAGGGTGCAAGTCCCCTATCATAGGGGTCAAAACTCCCTTATCGTTCCCCATACTTGTTGTTTCAACAAATTTGGTACTCCCATGTCACACCAAGGAGTTGGTTTTCTATCCTATGGTTGGTACTCCCCTATCATTTCAGGGTGAAGGTCACCCATTGCGATTATACTTGTATAGGGGTACTCCCCTATTGTACCATGTTTTGGATCCTTTAGCTAAATATTGGTACTCTAATGTCATGAAAGGGAAAAAATATTCATATGTGGAGTATCACTCTCTTACCATGTTGGGGTGAGATCCCTCCATTGGTATTTGAGATCCCTCAAATATTGAGTACTGTTACGAGGATTAGGTTCCTCCACTAGTTACGTGTGGAAAATTGTTAGGAGTTGGTGCTCCCTTGATTGATTGATGTGTTGTCCCCTCCATTCTTGATTGACAGAGGTTTTATGATATGATTATGATATAGTACTCCCTTGACTACAAGGTAGTGGTGATGTGTGTGTTCTTAAACTCTCTATCATTAGATAGGATGAATGTCGTAAATAGTTTGGAGCAGTTCCCTGTCAACTATGTATAGTGGTGAAGGGTGTTCCTTTATTCATGGGTCCTTTCAGCCTTATAGTGGGCGAAAATTATCATTTATTGGACCTCAGGTGTTGGGAACATGAGTTTGAACTAGTGAGTTGTTCCAAATTGAGAATAAAATATCAATCGTAATATTAGGAATGATATTATTTCTCCTGATATAGTTTATCACATAGACATGATCTATATAGAATGTATCAGCTCATGGAGAGTGTTCTCTTGGTTTTCTGTTAACAATAGAGCCTTGTGTACAATCCAATAGCTGGCAACGAGGTCGGAACATGATGAGACTTGGATTCTATGATGTGTATATCTCGGTGGTTTTGGGAGTCATTATCATGTTTTCATGTTACTAGGTTGGCAATCCTTGTGGATTGAGCCAATGAGTCATGTATAGCTGATGATTGTTTGATATGAAGCTTTTCTCTTTATGGGGTTCCCTTGGCTAGGTTGAACAGAATGGTTTTTTTCCATTTTCCCTTTTTATTTGGGTTTTTGGTGTGCCCACATAGTATTGTTGTACTCACACCTACCCCAGATTTTACCACATGTGTTGTGTCCTTTTACGACCAAATACCATTCAACAGATTCTTTTAAGGACCTATGGCTAGTGGAGCATAGTAGGATAGACCAACTATGGTGTTTACCAAAGCTAGGGTGAGGAGATTTCCATCATTTTAATTTGATTGTGATCCCTTTATTCTGAGCAGGTTGGATGATTTTATAGTTTTTTTGTTGGTGTGTGTTTTAAATTTACATTCATTTAACACTTTTTGGTTCTATGGATTGGGAAAGATTTATAAATTTATTTTACCTTTCCACTTTTTATATCTATGTACTTTTTCATTAGAGTGTTTGTGGGTACATCCATATATGTACTTTAGAAAGAGGCCCCGCATTTGTGTGATATACCTAATCATTTCTAGTCCACAACCCCTTGACTATTAGATGAGGGAATGGGGAGTTGAAACCTGGGCCCCATTGGGTTGAGACATAAAATAATTGATCCATGTAACCATTCTTCAGGTAGATAAATTATTTATGTAGACAAATCAAACAACCAACATTCTCATATAATATAATTTCATGTATCCAATTGAAAAAACACAACTTAATGGAACCATATAGACAAATATGTGATTGATCGCAATTTTTTTCCATTTACTCGATATGAACATTTTCTTACGTAGTCGATTCATCAATGGTGGTGATTTCCACATAACTATTTATATGATGTACCGAATTTAAAATGTCGATTCATTCACAATGGTGGTTAAAATATATGATTAATCGATGAATAAAAATATCCACAATTAAAAATTCCTTATGTTGTTAAATTTTATAAACATATAAAAAATTTATAAAACATATAGAATTTTAGAATTATATCATAGTTGAAAAATAATATAAAAAACTGATAAACAGAATTCAAAAAAAAATATCATTAGAAATATATATAGGTTTATTTCAATCATTAAAACACAATTTACATGGGATATAGGGGAATGAAATTATAAATCCAACAATCTTTAATTTTTAATTGTCCAAAAAGACTATTAAACATTAAACATAAAATTTTAAATTATTAAAATATTTTTCAGAAAAAATAGGATGTATAATAATTTAAATTTTTTTATCCATCATCAAATCACCATTATCTATCATTTACCACTATATTGGAAATTAAAAAATAACTTTATAGAGCTTAAAATCCATTGATGTTATCGCCTTGAATTTTCAGTAATTAAAATACACTATTAGAATGATGTTTTTATAAAGAAAGAATGAAATTAAAATTTTAAATTACCTAAAACATTCAATAATATTAATTGTTAATGAATATAATATCTTAACACACAAGGAATGAGATTAAAAGAAATATAATGAACCATGTAAACTTAAACAATGATATAAAGACTCAACCAATACAAAATAATATATAGTATATTAGTTAGTTGACCATGGTTTATGAATGGGTTTGAATTTTAACAGAAAATTTAGTGGAGGTTTCTTGAATGATGGAGAGGACGAAGAGGTAGTATGAGGGTTCAAATCAAGGAGTAAAATTAATCTTCCAAGATCCATATGACTTTCTTGAGTCCCAAATCCTTACCCATCAGTATGTCTCTATCTAAGAATTATCAACACTATATCACAATTATGAAAAGTGACATTGTAGCCATATGATACAGAAATCATAGATTTCAAATTCTTTATATGATATTACTATGTATCATCTTTTTAGATGATTGAGTAGAAATAATAAAAAACCATTATTATTCACTCTTATAAATGATAGCTGGATCAAACAAAACATCCAATCTCTACCTAGAAGCATTATAATTATTTATAGTTATTAGAAAAGGGATCATTGGACGATTAGAGAGAAAATAGATTCAAAACCTAATTGTATTCCCACGATGATGTAGTATTTTCATAAATCTATATATAAATCTGATAAAAAATATATAAACCATTATTGGGGATCCCATTATTTGAATTAATATAAATTTTGGAAAATATTCCAGAATATGAAAATAAAATATCCTTAGGGTGAGGTATGGATGGATGTTTTTGGGGTTATGAATATATTTTCGTTTGAATTAATTTTGTAGAAAAATATATCTTTATCAGACATCTTTCTAAGCAAGATAACAATTTATCATCAAGGGATATCTTATCTATTATAACATAAAAAAACTCATGAATTAAAATGTATGGTTCTATGTAAATTGGAGAACTAGTAGTAGTTAGTAAATGAGAAATAGTTTTAAGAGGTCTATCAACTACAATCACTTTTTCCTAGTCTTTAGCTTGTACAGAATGATATTATTTAGACTCTAAGGATCTAGAACCGTATTCAGAAGTTTCTATGTACATATCTTATGATCATTCAAAAATCATATATAGAAAAGTGGAAAAAATATCATAGATTTTTTCTTAAATGGATAAACAATGTATAGAACCATTTGTTTGATTTTCATGGATACAACCATATTTTTTCCAACATTAGCTTCAAAATAAGAAACAGATTCTCAAAGATGGAAAATAATGTAATTTATGGAAATATCTATTCAATGATGGAGCCTTATAATATCTTATATAGTCTCATTCAATTCAAAAAATAGATAAATACTAAACACATGCATCCGAAAAGGAGATTACATTTCACATTTGAGTTGAAGGATTCTTGAGGAAAATTGATTCAGGTATGAAAACAGTGGGTCAAACTAATTATAACAACCTAGAAGCATAGATGAAATATAAGTAGTTGTGTCACCTGGTTGAAGCCTCATAAGGAATTCAAACTAAATAACAACTAAACATTTAATATTATGTAATATCTCTTTCATATATGTATTGAATCACTGACTCCCATAAATAGAAGCCACTGAATGACTATATTGGACAACATGTAAGTTATAAATCATGTCCCTTTGAGATTCCATAAGCAATCCAAGTACATTTGACTTATAATTCACAGTACAAATTCCTCTAAGGTTACTCCATTGTGATATAATGGCTTCATGTTAATTATATTTCACAGTAAAGAATATTGGTTTCCGGAGATGGAGTTTTATGAACATGTTAGTTTGGGAAACAATAATCCCAACCACCATATCAAAATATTCATTAGAAATCAAACATTTCCTTATATTTCTCATCTCATCATTTGAAGATATCACGTATTTATTCAAATATTCCTCGTCAACATTGAGATTATAAATTATATTATAACAACTAAGGAAAAACTCTTCAGGTTTCGTTCAACATGTGATCCTTCTAAACTTTTGGTCATCAACAGGGCATCCATTATCAGATGAGGTGGAGATGGAATAGGAACTCGGGTGTTGAATGATCATCAGCATAAAAAATCACATTACCACTTGAAACTCTCTTAGTTGGAGGTGTTACAAATAGTGGATCAACCTCTGTTTTCTCATCCCTAGAATCTAGTCTAACTTTAGTGACATGTACTGTAGGCACAGAATACAACAAAACATTCCCTTAACATCACAACCTATATGAGTGTTAGAAAAAAGTGATGATAAAGGAACCCATTATGAGCACTGACAAATGGAACCTTTTATGAATGCTTAGTTTTAGCACTAATAAAAGGTACAATTTATTATCAATTATTTTTAGAGCTTATTAAGGGTAATATTTATCACCATTATTTTTTATCACAGATAAAGTGTATGCTTTATTAGTGCCTCATTTTTAACAGTGATAAAGGGTACCCTTTATAAGCGATTTATTTTTAGCGTTGATAAATGGTTCCCTTTATCAAAAATACATTTTCAGTATTGATAATGGGTACTATTATCAGCATTTTTGTAGCAATGATAAAGGACCTAAATAAAATATAATAATTAAACAAATAAAAGTTAAAAATGACTAAATTAAAAAATGAACTAAAAATCGTTAAATTAAATAATTGCTGATAAAAATAAATAAAATGAATATATATATATATATATAATAAAAACATATAGTTTATATTAAATATATAGAGATGTGAAAACAATAAAATGATTTGATGAAAAAAATATAAATTTGAATTCTGTAAATTAAGAAAAATATGAATCATTTTATTAATTAATATTTAGTGATAAAAATGAATAAATTTAATATACTTATATATTATAAATATTAATAAATATTATATTAAATTTAGGTATATTTATTTAATAAATTGTAATAATTTAAAAAAGAATAAAAAAGAATATACTTAATAAATAAACCAAAAATAAAAATTGAACAAACTCTAACAATTAATTAGAAAATGAGGATAGAAAAAATAAAAAAATTATTAAAAAGCTTTTTAATGAAACAAATGTTATTAATTAAGGAATAAGTGTAATATATATATTTATTTTAAATGGTAATAAATAATATATATTGAATATAAATATAGAAAATGAATAAAATTTAATAATTAAAAACATATTAATATCTTATTCATTATTATTTGAATGACAATTTATTATTTAATTTAACATATATCACATGTGTATTACTTTTATTTCACATACATATACATAATTAATTCATTTAACACACGTAAATATTTACTTATTTAATGAAATGTTATATAGAAACAAAAACACATAATATTTATGTTATTAAAATTTTAGTATTCATTTTGGAATTTTATTATAAAAGGATACATTTAATAGATCATATATTTAATCAGTAATTTTAATTTATTAAATTTTAATATTATTACATGTTGGTATCAATTCATTTTAAATATTTCTTATTTCTTATTTTTTATTTAAATTTTATAATTTTCAATTATTTATATATATATATATATATTAATTTTATATGTTTAATTTTTTTTTAATATTTATTCATATTTATTTCAATATATATCCTTTTTTAATAATTTATATTAAATTTAGAAGTATTATACATTTTTTCATTATAGTAAATGTTTACTCATTTTAAATTATTAAATTTCACTAATTTTTAACATGCTTTCATTTAAAATTTTATATTCAATAATAATGTCAAAAATTCATTTGTAAATAAATATTTATAGAGGAATATATTTATTAATAAATATATATTTATATTTATATGTACAATATTTATATGTTTATATAATAATAATTATTAATAAATAAATATTATTTATTAAAAAATTATATATATAATTATAATTAAATAATTATGTATATTTAAATAATTATAAACATAAAATAAATTTATTTAAATAATTTATATATTTACTATATTTATAATTATACATATAATACTATAAATTTATACAATGATTTAAATATCTAAATATATATAATGATTTAAATATATTAATATTATTTAATTATAAAGTAATTATATAATTGTAAATAAATCCTTATACATTTAATTAATTATAAAATTGAAATAAATACATTTAGATAATGAATATATTTAATATATTTTTATTAAATATTTAAATAATTATAAAAATATTTTTACAAAAATATTATATATAATTAGAATTGTAAATCCTTTATCAGTGCTAAACTTGTAGCATAGATAAAATGGATCATTATTAGCAATTTTTAAAAGGGCTAATAAAATTTTCTCTAATCTATTCAAAGAACCCTAACCAGTCACAAACCAGTCATGATATCCAAAGCTTTCCATAGGAACCACCTATTACCAGTGATCATCCTCATCAAATCCCAGCTCAACGAAAGCCTTCAATCAATGCTCAGTCAATTCCAAGGCTCAAATTATTCAAGGGTTGAATGAATCCAAGGATAGAATGAATCAAAAGTGTGGTGATATCAATAATTTCACCTAGATGATTCAAAGCATCAATCCAGGGTATGTTATTTTCCCTCCTCCATACACATTAATTTTTTTTGTTTGGTGATATAATTTTTCATATTTTTGTTATTTATCAGTTTCTATTCATTATATATCAATTCATGTCCTTCTATAATGAATTTGAAATTGGGGGTTTCTATGAATATGGGTTTTTATTGACCCTTTAGGGGATTTTCTAGATGTCTTGTAGCATATTAAAAATTCAACATGCAGAATTTATCCTTGTAGCATATTAATTTAATTTTTTTAATTTCCTTCCTTCTAAATAATGATCACAATGTACATGTTAATATTCCACAAATTGGTTTTATTTCATAAATTGAAATGGACTTATTTAAATTATTTCATGAAATTGAGGAGTGGTTTTATTTGGGTTATTTCTATTTTGACGCTTCAATGGAATTTCATGGGGATATTTCTGTTATGATACATGTCTTTAATTTTATCTCTTGCTTTCTTGATATACTATATGAAAATTGATAGATATATATATACATAGACATATGAACACATTATTCCATGTATATATATATACTATCATATGTAATATAGTTATGATTCATTCAATAAAGCAGAATATAATTCTTTTTCTTGATTTAAAAAATGCATTCCATGTGAGATTATTAATATGAATGCTTGTAAAATATGACATTGTTGCATGTTTGTAAATTTTTAAAATTACACTCATTTTTACACTTTTGTTTTGAATAATATTGTAAAAAAGAAGTTTTAAATTCAAATTTAGTATAAGTATCTTCTGGTGTGGCCTTCCTGGTACTATAAAATTGTTTTTATAAAAATTTATCCCCATCTATTGAAGTTGTCTACATTAGTTTTGATGGGGTAATTAGTTTTTCAATTTAATATAGAGATCATATTGATGTGTGTTGAATGGTTGTTTGAAAATGAATTTTTGGGTTATGTGGATTGTCGATTAATATGTTTTCTAAATAAGAGATCATACCTCCCATTAATATCATAATTCATAGAGTAGGCATCCAACCAAGGGATGCGGGATAATTAAAATGCTATCCTGAGTAGATTGTATAGGTCCCTACTGGCATCAAATTCCTTATGGGATTCCAAGAAGGTAGGCTATATCTGGTTCTCTGGTAGGTTTTAAACATAGAAACTAATCATCATGCATATAGGTGGTTCCACCCCAAGTATGTACCGAGTAACCTCATGGGGTGTTTTGGGATTTCCCTAGATTATAAATGGTTTATTTATTAATATATACTTGTATTCTTTGTTGACATTTTCCTAATTTAAAATTCATCAATTATAATGTGACTAATTTTGTATATTTTTTATTTGGTTGTATTGAATTTTTTACTAATGCTTCATTTTATTATTATATATTATTCAACATGAGTGTGATTTTAAAGAGACATAATCATGATTCCTAGAATATTTACAGTGTCTATAAGTATCTTAATTCAATAAAATAACATTTATTATGGTGAAAATATTTTTTAAGAGAACCTTATGAGATTAATGACATTTCATATTCCATCAATGTTAAATGTATTAATTTCTATGGTTGTAAAATATCTTGTTCCAAAAAATAGAATGAATGTTATGAAATTCCATATATGTTGGAATAATTATTGGAATATTTTTTTTTGAATTCATCATTTTAGGTCTACGTGAATTTTTTTCACCACATGGAATCTCTGATTACCATCCATGTATGTGGAAGAACACTATATTTATTAAGATGTGTTATCAATACATTTTTAAATCATTTAGTTGATTGAATGAGAGTTTATTATTCATGTTGATCATATTTGGGTTTCGTATTAATCCTCAATTACCTATATTATTTTTTTATTTTTTAGGGGATTAAAATAAATACTTTAGAAAAAAATTCAATATAGGTAGGACAAATATTAGTTAAATGATTAAAAGTATTAAAAGTTATATTTCTTTTATAAATATAGAATTCATTGAGGCCACATTGACTCACATATCATAACCTGTCTCTTTTATGAACCCATGAATCATTGAAATTAATGTGCATTCCCCAGCAGATCTCACCTTCAATAGGAAACAAGTTAAAAACTAGCTACAATGGCGTAATTCTTTCAAATGGGAATAATTACCCCTTTTAGATAACACAATGTAGTACAACTGTCATCCTCACCAAATTCATCTACTGAACAGTTATTATTGTAATTTCTTACCTAAGACACATCCATTATATTTTTTATATTTCATGAACTACTCTAAACAATAGTCATACCATTAATGGATATTGTTTATAATATTTTAATAAACATAGTTTTATGTCCATAGGAGATGGAGGATGAGTCTCAATAAACAAAATAAAATAATAGATGTTCGGGAGATGAAGCTGATGAGGATGAAAATTGGATGTAAAATTTATCATTGGATGAATTAAAAGGATAACACCTACCATAGTTGAGTAATTATTTTCTAAAATTCATTTAACCATTTCATTATAAGTGTATTGAAATTATTTAAAAAAATCAAATGTTGGATTATAATTATAAGAATAGTCTATAACTTTAACCATTGATAATTGATATATTATGTGTAATTATTTTTTTATAATATAAAATGAATATTTTATGAACCTAATAGAAAGAATGGTCATCCAAAATGGAGTCAATTGAATCATTTAAAAATAGTACTATTTTATGGTCAAATATTTCATCATGTTTTAAATAGAGAATGAATACGACCCTTCTCAAATACATTATGAGTGGTTACAATGTTTTTATTCATGAAAAATTAGTCAATAACAATTGGAAGAATATTTGGTTTCTTATGGAATAGAGAATATCAATAAATGATGGTGTAAACATGATAAAAACATAATGTGCACACCAGTTGGGATGAAATTGTAGTTTATGGATAATTTGATATGAAAACCATTGTAAATGATGATTGATATCACATTGAAAAATGACAATGGATGTTGAATATGACCTTCAGGATTGTCTGATGTAGTTTGAGAAGTTAAATATATTTTCTAAGAGGCCATAGTATACACGTTGTACAAAATAAAAAACTTTTTTAGATGTATTAATATTATATCATTTGAATGTTGGTTGAAGATGGATAGAAACCAACTTTACTGAACAACATTGTATTCTGAATGATATGCATCGAGAAAAAAATAAACATCCATTTAAAAAATATGACGATAAAATAAATATTCATTAAATGGTCACGATCTTTAATAAAATCATAATTTTTCAAATGATTCCATATTGATTTTTAAGGACCATGAATCAGTCATAAAAATTATTAACTGTGGAATAGATCAATATAATAAAAATGAATCATGTATTTCTAATGATGTATGAAACTTTCCTAACATTCTATAGATTATAATTCTATATGGATTTTAGGAAACCATGATCAAATTAAAATGGAATTATGATACACGAATTAAATATGCGATCCTATGATATGCAGCATATTCTTCTCAGTAGAATAAAATTGGTTACAAGTATAATGAATTTGAAATCGAGATAGGAAATTTTTTTATGAATTTTATAAAGATAGAATAAATCTGTCAGCTGTATTGATTAGTACTCATAGAATATATCCCTTTATGTTGGTATATTATAAATTTCCCCAATGGATATTCATAAAGAACAAATACATTATTTTGTCTCTACTTATATCTATAACAAATAAACCAATTAATGGTATTTATGTCTATTTGTAACCATTGATCGAAGATCTAAAGATAATGTGGGACACAAGTTTTAAAACTTACTATTCTCATAGAAGTTAATAAATCTTATTGAGGGACATTTTGTATTGGAAAATAAATGACATTCTTACTTATGGATGTTTATCAAGCTATATCATTAAATTAATGTTGTGGATTCCCATTTATGAAGAATGCACACACTCTATTGAGTTGAAACATTATTCAAATTATGTGTTTTAAGTATATCCTAAATTTTTAACTCAACAAAATAAAGATCAATCCAATTTGAGAACATTTAATGGGAATATTGAACAATGTACAACACCATATCCACAAATTGGTGACCAAATGTTCAATAATGTAAAAGACATTGACATTATTTCTTGCAAACAGTTTTTCTGAAATACATTAACAAATTAGGTTGGAAAAATATATTATTTCTATTTGAATTACCATATTTGAGTTTCTTTTAGGTTAGAAATTATCTTATTTTCATCCATAAATAAAAGGACTTATTTTATAGTGTTATTGCTACGCTACTAAATTTATCAGGAAAAATAAAAGATAACATCAAGGCTTGGATGGACATGCTGGATATGGGGATAAGGGAAGAGTTAAAACCAGTGAAGGTTAAAGGTATGAATTTTCATCCTAAAAAAACATACACTATATCGTTACTGGGAAATTTTTAATTTCTAATTTTCCTTTAAAGTGTAAAATTTCTAAATGGGTGTTCATCAATTATCATGAATGTAGTTTCAATGTCTAATTTGTAGATATATGGACTAAAATCACATGACTATCTCATTCTGATACATGATTTGATTCCTATTTCTTTCAACTGAATTCTTCATAAAAATTTATGGCATAAATTAACTATAATTCATTTTTTTAAATCCATATGAAGTAAAATTATAGACACGATGAATTTTCCAATCATGGATAAGGTGGTTGTAGTAATATTATTTGAATTAGATATGTTATTACAAGAGTAATTATTTAATATAATATATGATATAATAGTTTAATTGGTTAGAGAGGATAGAATATGTGGTCATATATTTTAAAGATGGATGTACCCCATTTAATGATGTATGAGGATTTTGAAAATTAATTCCATGAATCAAAGATTTCTAGAAGTTTGTACTATGGAACAATATATTTTTAATGAATATTTGGAATTTTTTACCAATTACCTCTTAGATGTTGACAGTATCTATATCCCAATGTCTCATCGTAGAAAATTCCTTATGAGTGAAGGGATTTTTTGAAGATATATTTTTACATTTACCATTACCGAGCAGCATAAATAACACATTTACATTTCACATAATAGTTATGTTATTGATTGATATGTTGAATCCCATAAATAAATTATTATAGATTTGAATTCATTAAGGGGTGAAGGATGGATATCAAATAAAAATAATAAATATTTTATAGGATGATTCTGAAAGAAAATTTAAAATTATTTAAATGAAAACATGAGTTCAATTTACAAATAACTTTAATTGATATCCAGGGGACCGAATGGAAATTTTATATCACGCACAGGTTTTGTAATCAATGGTAATATATTCTATACAAAAGAACACAAAAAATGCAGTACAATACAAAAAAGTAGAGATTATATTTTTATGTAATAGCTTCACTTATCCAGTTTCAAGGATATAAATACAATTTATGAAAGTATGATATATATTGGAATTATCAAATAGATACACGGGTTGGATTGTACCACATTAGAAGTGATTATTTTCTAGGTAAAATGGGTAGATAATAGGAGTGTAGTTAAAGTTGATGGAATGGGCTTTATGATGGGGAATTTTAGTTTGGAAGGGGGATAATATGACCAATTAATAATTTCATATCATGAAGGACTAGTATTTTATTCCTATTATCCATAAAACATGAACTGTTTTATTGTCCTTTAGTGGACTAAGATAATTATCTTGTTCAATGAAAATTCAATCATGGATAACAATTTCATTGGGATATCACCATCATTAAATATTAGTCTCCATGTTGATAATATATTATACATTAGTAAGGACCACAAAGACGGTATTTTGATTCTCAAAATAGGATCCAAATCCCAAGCACCTTTATAAAAATAAATAGTGTCTAATGAGTGGAATAAGTGTGTTTTAATATACAACGTATCTCATAATAATATTATCTATTATCTTCTATATTAACATAATCTAAATTAAATGTCTGACTACTCTTGAATACAATGTCTCCCACACAAGATGTTATTACCAATCCCATAGAATAATGGACTACAATAAAGGAAAACATTTTCAATGATTTAATGGTAATGTTATGAATTGCTTTCTATATTTTACTAAAAATTGATATAATTAAATTATGATTTAATTTTCATTATTACATTCAGATTTAATTTACTTTAAAATATTTTCCTATATTTCATGCCTTCCAATTCCAAAAAATTGAATATCTTCTTCTACCTCAAAAAATTTCACTACAATAGTATTGGAATTTAAAATTTTCCATCAGCTTCCATCCATTACCTCTACAAGAATAGCAATGGTGCTACCTTTACCAAATAATAGTGGAAATCATGATAATTTCACAGTAAAATCACAATACATAGAATTAATATATTGATTCATAATTATCTTTAAATTTTTATATATTAGACATATAAAAAGTGTTTTCTTATACATGGGGATTATTTTGTTCCATTTGGGGTGGTTTTTAAAATGATTCTCATTCTAATTAGAGATTGTAGAAAGAAGATAAAACTAAGATAATGAAAATAATGAAATGGGTCGAAAAATTATACCACCATCTTGTAAATTAAAACTACTACTGCTTATTTAATTAATTTTTTCATAATTTTATCGAATATTTTTTGGTTAACTTCCATATCATGTTTTTCTAATCCATAATTTTTTTCAGAGATATATTTGAAAATAATATTTTTTTATATCTAAAAAATTAAAATATGAAACAAAATAGATAACATGTTCTTTTATGCCAAAGTTACATAATGATTTCCACTAAATTTCTTTATCGAACTGGCGACATTGCAAATTGAGTTGATTTTCATATCTAAAAAACACTTTTAATTATTGAAAAATAAAGAGAATATGAATATTATTTTTTTCGTCTGGTTTTAAAAAATGACAACGTTTTTTCATCAATGATCATTTAATCAATCCACAATATTGTACATTTGAAAAAGAAAGGATATGGAAGGAATGATAATATTTCAATTTTTTATTATTTTGATTCACTAGGATAGTGATCCCTAATTAATTTGGGATGTGTAAGAATCAATTGAACCTCAATATAAAACATGGTGTGATCAGTATGACTACAACTGCATATATTTATTAAAAATTGACATTAATTTTAGTAAAGAAGATAATTAATATATCCAAAACTGAGTAAAAAAGTCAAATAGTTTTTATACATTTGGAAAATTATACATATGTCATTTTTTATGTATAGGAATTAGTTACACATCAATCTCATAATTGATGTTCCAAGTATGATGAAAAATGTCTGTTATAAATTTAAAATTTATATTTTTGTTCAAAAGGATTCACTCATAAAAAACTAATAAAACATTCCCATATTGTATTGATACATTTGGAAAAATTATTTATAATTCATTTTTTAGTATTGGAATAATTCTCATATCCAATTGACACATGATAGGATTTTTATGACTCAATGTGTGTGTTTCTTACTTTAAAAGTCATTTTAGTAAAAAAAAAATACATGTGACGTACTCAATAACTGGGAAAACACATTAATATTTTATAAATTTCGTATAAAAATGATCAATATGTAATTAGGAAGATGTGGGAATCATCCTACCATAATCCAATGCATGTTTTCAATGTTATCACTCGAATTCCATCTTTATTTTTTAAAGTTGACCTTATTTTTAGTACAAAAGTCAAATAACATACTCAAAACATATAAACCGAATTTGGATTGATTTGATACTTTTTAAAAATTATCCATATGTCATTTTTTGACATGAAGGAATCATTCACGCCTCAATATGATATACGATGTGGGAATCAGCAACAAATCAATATGATACACAATGTTCCTAGTATGACATGAAGTTCCCGTTATCATATTAAAGTTTTCATGTTATTTAAAAAATTATCAGAAACAAAAAACCAAGAAAATGTTCTCGGATAGTCTTGATAATTTTTAAAAAAATGATTCATTTACATTTATGAATAGTAAGAATCAGCCTCATGTTAATAAAATACATAATGTGACCAATATGACTTAATGTACTTTTTTCAGTTTAAGATATCATTTTTGAAGATTATAGAACTGATATACACCAACTATGAAAACACATTAATAATTTTTTAATTGTTTAGTAAAATGATACATAAGTTATTTCATATGTGTAAGAATCAATGTAACATTAATTTTAAAAATAGTTTGACGAGTATGATTCTTAGTGATTCTTTTCAATATATAATTGTCGTTTTATTTTACAATGCACACCACATCTTCAAAATCATGCAAGAGAACCTAGATTGTTATATCATCATTCTTTCTTCTACTAAATTATTAATTTCCTTATAATTATTATCTTTTACTTATTTAGTTAACTTTTATAGAGAAAATTCCTAATGATGAATAAATTTTTTTTAACATGTAAGAATCAACCGCAACTCAATCTGATACAAAGTGTTCTTTGTATGACTCAATATTTATATTAAAAAATTATAATTCTATTTAATTTATTTAATTATATTATTACTAACATTAGAATATTTTCTTATAAATTTGAGTTCTTTTTCTTGATCAGGGGTGGTTATTTCTGTAATAGCATGAGTTGAGGCTTGGGAAAAAGGAAAACAAAACTTTGATGTTTTTAAATGTATGGAATAATTTTTTATTACTCACATAACTATATAAACAAATTTTTGAATTTTCTATAATAATGTTCTTAATATCTTGTATGTTTTTATAATTTTTTCATTTAAAATATATATTGGTATTTTTTTAATTTTTTTTGGTGCTATACTGTGCGGTTACATCACACAATACTAGTGCTGCAGTGTGTTCTTACAAAACACTACATTATTCTCCTCAATTAAAGGTAATTAAAACAATTGATAAATGGTGTCCTTTATGAGTGATTTTCTAGTATTGATAAAACAATAGGGCTTTTAACGATGCTTCGGAAGTCAGTTATTCTCTAGAACTAATAAACTGTTTATTTTTCACTATTATAGTTCTATTTTGTAATATTGACAATATCAACTTTTGATTATCCTTGATCTATAGTTGCTTTCTGAAAATCAAGATTAATAGTATTAATAGACTCACCAGAACTAACAAATATAGTTTCATGACTTTGTCATTCCATCATAATAGCTTTGAATTATATCACCAAGGGCTATGTTCTGGTAAAAATTATATCCTTTACATCCCTATTAGGCACCACCATTGCGTTTACATCAACCCTAGGAGGCAAGGAAGTGGATATCCCCCCCCAAAGTTCGTGTATGAGGTGGTATAAATTTTTTTTCACCATATTCCTATCCAAAATTTCTAATAGAAATAAAGGAGGTTTATAAGTTGCAAAAAAATATTTTTAGAAGATATTGTGAAAGAGGGTTTATCTTGTATAACACTATAGTTTCTCTTTCATTTAATTATAATTATTTCTTTGTAACGCCAAATGAAATAATCATTCAATGCGATTATTAATTAAAATTACCTTTATCATGGAATTACTTGTATCTGAATGTAATCCTATACATTGGGAGATTTACCTGGAAATTATTTAATTGTACATATAGATGATACATGTCCAGAAATAATAATTTTTCCATGATCCCTTATTAATGAGAAATGTTTGTCTGAATAAACATGGGAAACACCATCCATTATTATTCCCAGTATTTCTCAATATTATTTTCAAAATAATCGGAGGAAAATAGAATCCTGATAATGTTAATAGGACTAATAGAGCAGCTACCAACTAAAAATTTACTAAAACATCACTCACCTTTATGACGACAATTCATAGACTCTTCCATACTCACATAAGTTACTAGAAACCCCTTTTTATTTAAATTATATGAAAAACCATTTACTATTTTTCCAAAATGAATTCTGTATAAACATGATTAATTGTTCATCAAATAGAAATAAAAACACTCTTGATTATCATACAAACACTCCCATCCTAAGAACAATCAAAATTTATTTAAAAACATAATTAATACATTTAACCAAGGCATTTTGACAAACCTTCTTTTCGAAATCACAGAGTGTGATGTACTGCAATCATTGGATTTTTATGATGACCCAAAATAGTTATCATCTATGTTCTTAGACATCCCCATCTTATAAAAGTCTGTAGAAGGTCTAGATAAATGAAGGTAACGATTTTTATTCCAATGACAAAAGACGTAGGTAGATGGCATGAGAGGTGAAGATCTATTTGAGATTTATTTCATGTTCTCTGTTTATAGATAGGGTTACACAATTATCTTGTGTTTTAGGGTCAGGTTCAAATTTAAAATAAAAAATTAACAAAAAGTATACAAAATATTAAAAATATAATATTTTTTACCTCCTTTTCATATAAAAGGAATTTAAACTATTTTTTCTAAAATTGATTTTTTCACAAATATATATATATAATATCAAAAATATTTAAACATTGAAAATGAATTGAAATTATTTAAAATAAATGATTAAATTGAAAATTGATTAAAAATAATGGAATATAAAATTAAATTTATTAAATTTATTAATATAAATGATACCCAAGTTCATTCTTGACATAATCAAATTGATAACAAGCATAGGGATTAAATAAATATTCACAAACTAGTAATCAGTAGTTATAAATTCAAAATTCATATCTCTTTTTCAAGAAAGTTTCAAAATAAATTATTCCTTGTATCTATATTCTTTTTTATTAAATTATTTATTTGATTTTTTTAAAATTTTGATAAAACTATTATTATAAAATTTGATTGAAACAATATTATAATGGAATCCAAAATCCAACAGGGTGTGTTTCATCCACAACAGGTGTTCATAATAATTATTGACAGTTGTGTATTCTAATTTAGAAAATTTTATTTCAATTGAGTGTTGGTTCTTAATATATTATAATATATGAGATTTATCTAGAAATATATATGTTCATGTGGTTATCTTCCTATGTAATAAACAACCACTAAATTTGGAATATATATATTATTTCAAATTAGACATAGTGGTTTTTGGAAAAATAATGTATGAGAAATTTTCCCTTTTAAATACCTTAAAATAATTTTTGTTATTTTGAAATAAGATTTATTATGATTTTATTTGAATCAATTATATAATCATACTGAAAAACATTTTTCAACTTGAGGTAAAAATAGTGGGCTCCAAATTACCCCCTCTAAAAAAAATTCAACTATTTTACGAGAATCATTAAAGTAAATTTTTTAATTATAAATCATATGACTAATATCTTAAACACCATTTTCCATTCCAAAACACGTAAGTAAGACCAGTATGTATTTGATTTGATTAAGTAAATTCTAAGATTATTTTCAATAAATTTCCAAAAAAAGAATGAAATTTGACTCACATGTCTTGATAATAGTAATTTCCATTAACATGAGTTTTATAAATCCTTACAGAATTTAATTTTTGTGGAAGAAAAAGTACATCATCATCATATATTTGAACTAAAAATATTTTCAAAGATCAAATTTTCTTGAAAAAGAGGAGGATATTCTACTCCTACTAAAAATCAATATTAATAAAGGATAGAACTAAACCACTCATCCAATGATATATGTTCTTATTTAATGATTTAATGAGATTTGGATTGTTAAAAAATGAATTTGGAAAATTAAGATTTTCAAATCCATGTGGTTATTAAAAGAAATCTTCTAACTTAAGAAAACCATTAAAAATTAAAAAACATAAATAAATATAATATAATTTTATGTTTATATATGATTCATAATATGGTATTATCAAAAAAAATTAAAAATATTTTTGTGGATGAAAATATTTTATCATATATTATACATTATTCCTAAATTACCTTGTTCCCACTAATCAAGCATTATTTCATGTAATCACACAATGATCATCTCATTTATTTAAAAAAACACATTTTTCCTATAACTATGTAATCAGATGTTCTATAAAAAAATTCTCATAACTTAGTCCCCCTGAACTAATTTAACTATTCTTTCATAGATACAACCCAAAACTCATTAGTTTAGGTTTCCTCAACGATTTTAGGTTCTATTTGAGATAAAAAGGTAGATAATTATACATGGTTTCCTAAACTTATTCTAGTTCTAATAACATCATATAATATTCCAAACACTATATCTATGGGATGATTTTTAGTGGTTCTAGGATTACAATACAATAAAATTTTAGGTGAATTAGTATACATGTTTTTTGTATTTTATTACCCTTAATCATGTTCTTAATCATTAACATATCTATTTTCAAAATGGCGTTTAGGTCCTGTGTGTTAAAAATAATATCATATCTCACCAAGTGGATACATTAAATGATCAAAGGAATCATTGTCATGAAATTTCACATTACATGATTCATAAAAAATATATGTCCTTTTGTTGAAAACACTATAATCCTTGTAAGTAGTATAATAACTAATAAATATTCATTCTCTAGCAATTTGATTATATTTATAATTATTTCCCATAATTTTTATAATTTAAAGATTTAATCCAAACATATTAAAGTATTCATATTTTATTTTTCAATTACTATATATCTTATAAATTGTTTCTTATAAATATTCTTAATTAGATCTCAATTAACAACATTACATGCTATATTTACAGATTCATTAAAAAAGTGTGTCTATGGGTTATATTCTCATAACACGGACCATGTAATTTCATACTTGGTTTTATACCCCCTTTCAAAAACACAATTCTTTTGAGGTGTTCAGGGAGCATAAAAAGTATTATTGATACTATGTTGTTAATAATAAGAATTGAACTCATCATTTTCAAATTATTATCTATAGTCACTTCAAAAATGGGTATGTTTGGAATCATTCTCATTTAGATAATATTTATAAAAACATATAAAAATAGATCAATATTCCATTTTAATACTCAAATAGATACACCACGTAAATTATGAAAAATAATCAACTAACACATAATCAAACAATTTTCTTCCCAGTCTTGTAGTTCTGGACATTCAAAATAGTCCTATGTGGTTATGATCAAGATACCTAAATATTAAACCAATTTAATTTATTTAATTTTTTACATTTGAGGCTGTTACTTTTTATATGAATCACATAGATTCTATTTTTACAATTTATGGTGAGGTAAATCTAAAATAAAACCTTTCTTATACAAATTTATTGAAGAGTAAACATTAAAATCTACAGGTCTTCTATTCCAAATCCATGAGGCATTTGGATTAGCAATTAATTTTTTTAAATTTAGGATATAAAAAATGCATCTAAAGTATACCAATTTTCAGTTCTTAGTGCATTAAATATAATATTTCTATCTTTAAATAATCTACAAAATAATCTTAATTGTAATGTTTTAAAATACTTTCATCATTTTATTCAATAATTTGTCATAAATAACTATATTTATGATAATTGAGTGTGTAATTACCCCAGATATGAATCCCATAACTTTTCCCTTTCTATTGTCACAAAATGTGGCCTAACATCAAAATATTTTAAATAATAAAAGAAAATTTTAGAAATATACACTCATATTCCATGATGACCCATGATCCATATACCATTTATAATTGATTAACATACAATTTATTACCTTTAAAAATAATTCAAGCAATAAATTGTTTTGGTATCCAAATTATTTTGGGTCTTAAAATGATAGAAACCAAGGATTTGAAAACCCAAATCCACTTGTTCTATCCACAATTTGTAATACATAATTTTAATAGATTTAGTAAAATAAATTCATGAATAATGAAATCTAAGGATTTATTAAACTAAAAATATTAACATAGTGACCGTGTTACTCAAAATAAAAATCAATAACTTTAGAAAAGTGTTTGTTATTTTTACTAGGAAAACTAGTTTTTCAAAACAAATATGTCACCATTTCGTCTTACTTAAAACTTATATTTTTTGGAATTTATTTTTATTGAGGAATTATTGTAGATATTTTTAATATTTGGGGAAACACTAGTTTCATCATTAATATATTGAAGTTTTTTATGGGCTTTCAATTTGTTACAATTTTCAACACAGGTATTTATAGAATATTCCATTGTAGATTTTAGGTCTAAACATTTCCTTTTTAAGTACTCTTTCTCACTTGAAATGACCTTATAATAATTTTAGAATGTTTTATCTTCCACATTCAAGATTATATATTCTATTTATATTAGGATATAACATCAGACTAGTTCTAAAAAATATATATATCTAGTTTTAAAATTAGATTCTTTCTTTAAAGAATAAAATTAGTGCAACTCATCCGTGTTTTCCATAATGAATGTGTTGGAATTTTGATCAAAAATTTCAACCCTATGATTTAGAATATTTTTTTATCAATATAGTACTCGAATGAAAAAAATTCTTCTTACATATATATTTTAATCATTTTAATGTCTTCTATTTCTCATTGGTTCATTTCATAAGATTTCATTTTGATTTAAAGATATGAAATTTTTTGATTGTTATGTCAATGTTTTTTACCTCATATAACCTTCCTTCATTAGAGCATAAATTTTAATTAATATCCATCTTGAAGGATTTATTGAGTCATATTGACTTATTAGATGAAATTTTGAACATAGTGTAAAAGTTATATAGATCAATTTTAGAAGTAGATTTATCTAAAGTACATTCATCAGATGATTTAGAAATCTGTATTCCTTCCATATTCTTGAAATATTTTGTAGTGGAAAATTTCAAATAACCAATATCATTTTTTTATTTCATAGCGCTTAAGCTTCACCATCGATTTATTTATTATACATCATCATCATTCTAATGATATTTTAAATTTTAAAATATTTCATGTTAGTGTATTTTCCAATTATAGATGAAATTTATCTCCATTTATATTTTAGAACATAGAGAAATATCATATATTGATATAATTAAGAAATATTTTCTCTTTTTTAAATTCCATTTTCAAAATTTATATTAATGGTTCATTAATCTGTGCTATGGTATCTCCATCAACCTTTATGAATTTGATAAACATAAAGATTATAGTTTTGTGCCTATGTTTTCATAAAATATCAGTACCTTTATATTCCATTGATATAGTAGTACACATGTTATATGTAATTTGTCATTTATAAAATCTATTTAAATTTTATTGACTAATTCAAAACATTATAGAATCCACAGACCTAAAGTTTTATCACATCTTCTATTATCAGTAGCATCATATTTATGTAGATACAAATTTCAAATAATTTATATTTAATGTATTTTTGGTAAAACATTAGATTAAATTTCATCAACTATATAATTATTAGTGCCCTCCAACAACCATTATTATCTCCATTGAGATATAGTCATTATACTAGAGACACACCTTCTCTATTTTCATCCATAAAAGACATGTGAAAATGATCTTTTAGAATTAATATTTTTAGGGGTGTGAATTGAAAATTCACTACCATTGATATTAATTGTATTTTGAAGAATGGTTACAAAAATAATCAATAATTCTTTAATTGATTTCCTTAAAAAATTCACTTAAAAATGATATATTTTAAGGTAAGATAGGTTTAAATCATTTATTGGAACATGAATGAAGAGTAAATTATTGATTTATGAAAGAGATCAAACAAAATATATTTAAACTGTTTTTATGAATAATAATCTCCCAAAAAACTCCCACAATGATCAAATACCAGGGCATGGTGATTTAACTATAATTAATACTTTTAATTGGGACTGTTTGATTGAGTGAAAAAGGTCATCACTTGGAACAAGACCATTAATCAATTTTTCCTCCCACAAGGATGTATAAAAAATATCCTACAATAATAATTTAAAAGATTTACTAACTAAATAAAAGATAATGAATAATGAAATATTATTAAAGAGTCACACAGTTGTAATGTGAATCTAACAAGAGAAACAAGATCACCAAGAGAGGGAATGAGAATGAAATATAGCACAAAGGGAACCTTAAAAAAATATAATGATTGATCTTGTTATAATTAAAAATAACAACACGAATCTTAATATTTTTTTTCTTATCATAAATAATTATAATAGAATTCTATATAATAGAGAGAGTGAGAGAGAGTTATTTCATAATTATTTTTATTGTTACTTATATATTTTCTCTAGTGCGGATAATCAATCTTATATGTATTTACTATTAAAAAACATGATATCCGATAAAATTTGGCCTCATAGGTATGGATATTAGATTTCCATATCATTTAAATAAATCCGAAAAAATAATAGTGTAATAAATTATTATTTACTATTTTCTCATAATAATACTTTCAATCTTATGGAAATTTATATTACCATAATGAGGTATTCCAATATTTAATGTTTCTATGAAATCATTAATTTTACTTAAATTTTTTCAATGGTAATAAATATAAAAGATGGAGTGTGATGTAGCTAATCCTGGTTTACCATGTCCCAAAATTCATCATATTTTAATTTACATAAAAGTATTTATCTATGTATCTATTATTCACCTAGATAGATTATACACATAGACAAATTACATATATCTTTCTCATGTATCATAATTTCTCATAGTTGAATGAACCACTAAATATATTTGAATCATATTTCCAAAAAATAATATTATTCAAAACCCAATTTTTGATTAATCTACATAGTTGATTCACAAAGACCTTTCATCTATGTGAACATTTGTTCATGTAGCAGATCTCTCAACATGGGTGATTTCCACATATATAATTCTATGATGTGTCTAATTTTAATTATAGATGAATTTACATAGATAGTAGAAATTTCCCATTGCACTATATAAATAAATACCCATGTATCCAAAGTCCTCACATATCTCATTTTGATAATCTAAATAAAATTTTATAAGACTTATATAATTTAATGATTATAATATAATTGATTAAATAAGAAAAATATAAAAAATAAATTTTAAAATAAAATCAGTTTAAATATATAAAGGGTTTTTAGTTCAAAAAATCATAATGTAAATGGGATATATTGGAAAAATTCAACACTTCACCTCATAATAATATAAAAAAAAATATGCTCTTTTCCCAAAAAAATCACTTATCGTTGATCAACCAAGATTACATATCAACATTTATCATATATGTTTAAGGATTCCTTAAATTTTTTTATCCTAGAACTCCAAGAAGTATACCATTTCATGTATCATAGTAAGTATCACAATATTTATTTTAATTACAAATAAATTGTTAGATAGCCATTATTATATACATTTTATGGAAACCCATATAACTATAATTGGAACACTCCATGATTCAGTTCAGACATCAATTTTATGATCTTGAATCTCCATTATTATGGTATTTTTCATCTTGTATGGGTCTTTCAAAATAGTGAATCACTGATATCTTCATCATAAATGAACACATGATTAATTTACCCCACCATTAAAAAATGATACAATTAAAATAAATACAATTTTTTTTCAATTCAATAAGTTAAAAAAATACACTTACTAACCACTTTTATTTTATTGATATGTACTAAATCATTATCCCTTATGTGGAAAGGATCACTAGAAACTGGTTTGAGTTAACCATTAGTTCTTGATACAACATAATGATATTTGTTTATGAATTATTAGTGATAACATTCATAAAATATTCAAATGTGGATTATCATGGTATGTAGATTATTAACCTAACATGTAATGATATATAGATTTAAATTTGGTTTAAAATAGATTTTTAAAATCTCATAATGAAGGATGTGGATGTTGTATGGCATGGAATATTGTATTCCCATTGTTACTTATTTCCAAAATTATAGATTTTAATTAATTATATCCAGATCATTTAAAAATTGAAGTTGGACTATAAATTATAGTTCATAGACATCATTTGAGATCAATAGAGTTTTTTCCTTCTAATAAAAAACAATCTCTAATTCACTTCTTTTTATTTTTCTTCGTGGGATTTATTTAATAAAATTGTCCAAAAGGGGTCCTAAATTTGTTTTAGTAATTATTGTGGTTTTTTTATTCTATTAGTGGTTGGATCCCATTTTTTTAAAAGGATACTCAATTAAACTCACTTATAGAGATGAGTTGTCATCTCTATTGAGGAGTACTTATTTTATTGATTTTAATTTGAACATGACGTTTCATATAATATTTTATCATGTTCATAGGTTATGAGTTTTATTTAGATAATTATAACCATAGTGATATCATAAAAATTATATAGTGATATCCAAACTATTGTATGCAAAAAATACACATGATTAAAATATAAATTGGAAAATATTTTGATTTTTTTTCTAGAAACATGGCTGTAGCTATAAAAAAACATCATATATACACTTCTTTTCAAAAAAAGGAACTGTTTATTAGAAAAAAAATTATAAAATCAATATATATAAAAATTTTATTATTTTGGGAAAGCCTCATAGTGAATTATCATAAAATATATAATCATTTTTTATATTTTTATATCATTTATTCTTTTCAAAATGATCATTTTTTATTAAAAATGGATTTCTATGAACAAAACATATTGTAGTGAATTCCAACTAGTAATGGTTTTTTTATGTCGATAGAAAAAATAGATTATACTTTATTTATTAATGGTTTATCAAGGTGGATGCTTTTAGAAATTTATTTTCATAAACAACATGGGTAGTATAACCATATCGTGCTTCTTGAACAAGGTTTTTTGAAATATTTATATAATTTTTCCCATAAAATCCATCATTTTTGTGGTCCGAAACTAAATAAATTGGGATTTAGACCAATCAAAAATATTATAATATATATAATTATCAAAAAAAAATTTCTCATATTAATAATTAATAATTTTAAATTATTTATGAAGTCCATATTTATATATATATTTTTTATACAATTATTATTGTATGAATTAGTTCAAATTGTTGAAATTGATCCTCATAATTGGTATGATATGGATATTAGAGTTATATACATGGTAAGAAAAAATAGATTAGTTTTCATTCCACCGAAAATATGATTAATTATTATAGTTAGTAATTAAATAATCGTGATTTATTAGGGTTTATGTATATCATGTTTTCTATTTTTATTGTAATTGAAGAATCAAAATGAATTTTTATTCCATGATTATGTTGAATAGTTTATATTATATGAGACATTTAAAAATAAGAAAAAATGATTTATTGGGGTATAATACCACAATATAAAATTAAATGAACAATTGTATTACAATAAATATATATGATAAATAATAGATAAAACAAATAAAAGGTTTATAACCCCAAGTAAATTAAAGATTACAAGGTGTAAATTTTCATCATCATGGTCGCCCTAAAAGATCATATAATTTATAAGCACATTATAAATAATTAAAAAAATAAAAATAAGGAAGTAATGTTGATCGATTAAATACATATTTAATTTTTTTATAAAACCTAAAAAATATAGGAAATAAACTAAAGAAAGAAAATTATTCTAGTAAAAATGATACTAAGCCGAGCATATCCCTACATTACATCATAATCACCTTGGGGGAAGGTATATATGGCCCTTAAAAATATAGTTATTTCATAGAGCTAATGGGAATATTAAAATCATAAAAATTGTAATATGGCCCTTTATAGAATTGAATAATATATTATATGAAAATACATTCAAGAAGTAAATAAATATTTAACCACTATTACAAAAATAAATAATGATAATATATAAAATATAATCAGTCCTTATATAATTAAATTGATTCGAATCAAAAAACTTTATTCTCTAAAGAATTACATATTAATTTTAAAATTTATATTTCAATGACATAGAGAATTAATTTAACTCAAATAATTTCATAATATAAACTATGTCATCATAATTAGGTAATAGAGTAAATTTAATTTTTTGGAAAACATGAGTTGTTAGTTTCAATAGTGAATTTAATAACTAAATAAAAAATTTATAAAATATTTTATTTCGTAGAAATGATTTTTAAACTAATAAAAAATAGAACTATTTGTTAAAAATGGAGGTAATATTTTACCACCTCCATTTTTTCAAATTATGGGCCACTTTTCATGTCAAAATAAATCTCTATAACTGTTTAGGGAAGCAAAATGTTTAATATTCCACTAAATGTCATTTATGAAAGGATGTGTACTCTACCCATTCCCATCAAAACATCAAGTCCAGGTATCTGTTGAATCAATATTTAGACACTATATAATAAATTAATATATAAAATTTTAGGGCTTCTAGTTTCATGATGGAATCCCAAATCATTCATTAAGATGGAAATCATTTGAAAAGTATGAAATTTTCTAAAAGTAAAAATGGTTTCTTCTCTATTATCTATTTTTTTATCACATACGATATTCTTATGTAATATTCTCTAGTATAATAAAATTTTAATAACATCACTATGAATATATAATAAATATATTTTAATCATATAACGTCATAAATTTACCCATTTGTTTTTATAACATCTTCTTTTTTGGGTTTGTTCAATGACAAAAAATAATGATTTTAAATTGACATTATTATTTTTATAACGATTTATTACTTTCTTTTACATATATTTAAAAAAGTGTTATAAGATTTAGGAAATTTATTATCTTATATTTTATATAGAACATGGGAGATGATATGATAACAACCCTAATGAATATATGTATTATTAGGTTATCCCTAATTTATTATAATCAAATTTTGTAATATTGGTTTGTTAATATTAATTTGAGTAGTGTAACATGTATACCGATATAACTAATCACTCATAGAACATAACATGGTGAACATGTATTCTAATTATTACATATAAATGATACAATGTATATTTTCTTATTTGTGTCATTATTATGATTTAAGTGTAAATTGGGTATGAATCCTTAGACATGGGGTATTCAAAAAGGGTACATAACTGTGTGGTTTCATTAATCGATACATATCTAAAATCATTTGAGAATATGGGTTTATAAAAATTAATTGGGAGTGACACTAACCTATGGAGGGATTTCAATATCAAATATCAGATGTGTCAACCCGTACGATGGATTTTGAAATCATGAAGAAAAATTATGTTTCAACTAAATATGTCAATAATAATATAATAATAATTAAATATGATATAATTATATAGTATTTATTTAACCCATGAACTTATAAATGTAGATAATCTATAAAAGATTTATATTATCCCTATCATGTGAATAATGTTTTATTAATGATAATGAATCATTAATAATAGACATGTGGTTGAATTGATCACACCATCCGTATTTATAATTCTGAGAGATCTAACGTAATTCAAGATACCAATCATAAGTCATGATTTTGAAAGATGTTATTAATTTTTTATATCATTAATGATAATTTATGGGTTCACACATAATTTAATAAAAATTAGGCTTTTGGACTAATGTGATTATTTCAGGTAAAAATATTAAAGTACCTAAGGAATGGTTAGGTACCACTATGGTGGGAAATTATAATCATAATATTTTTTAAATTTTTTATTTAATTTATCATTAGTGTATTTATTATCATCTCAATCCCTTATCATTATTTATTAGGATCACCTTGTTTTTAGTAGTTCATAATGAAAAATAATTTCCCAGGTTTCTATCAAAATTCCAAACTCTTTCTACAACCATTTATTCCTCTTAGTTATGTATTTTTAACTATATTCAAGTGTTTATAACAATATAATATACAATTTCCAATAATAATTAGTCTCACAGTGTCCCCACCTTATAACTCCACTTAAATGTTCATGTTCCCCAAAACAATTATGATCAATATAGAATTCCATTATGTTCTCACTCCAGAGTCCCACTAGAGTCATTAATGTCTTATCAAATTATGAACACCATTAATAAATATATCTATATATTTTTTGGTTTTTATACACCACCTTTGTATATAATCATCATCCACAATCATGAAAGATAACTTATTCTTTCAATAATCACTACATTGAGAACACCATCAATTGATGATCTTGTTTTATTAATCTTTCTCATTATTAATTTCTCACATGATTTTAATCTTCTTAACTAACTGCATACTTTTTAATTCAATTTTACATATTCTTTCTCATTTAATTCTATCATTATTATCAATTTAATGTAACTTCAAACATCTTATTCAGAATATAAACTCAATGGATTCATGCATGTAAGATACACTAAATAAAATGGCATAATTTAATTATCACATTAATTATGATTCCCATGAAAAATAAAACTACCTCATCCAACGTGTATCCTCATACTCAAATAATTATTAATTTCCATACATAATATTACATGTGTGTTATGATCAATTAGTACTCCCAAAAATGATTTTGAATAGATCATGCACAAATCCATTGTTACCTTAGAATAACTCGTGATACTGCTTCAATAATTAATGTACACAAATTTGTTTCCATTAATTCCTTACAATGGCGATAAATTTTTTTTATTGATTAATGAAGTCATTTCATGTTCTTGAAACACCAGTGCTCTATAAAAAACGTCCTTCAATAATGCATAACATTTTTTCATGATTATCAAGATCTTAGTTAAAAAAATCCAGATTTCGAAAATTTACTCAATTATACCAGGATACACATAAATCAATTTTTCAAGCATTTTTTAGAAAAAAAACTCCTTCACTTCAAATGCACATAACTAAAATATATCTTAAGATGGTATATATACTAATTAAAAATGTTGAATGAGTTTCTATGCAATGAAAACTACACAAATCATATTAAACAACGTGTTTTCAGGAAAGATAATCAACAACATGATGATGCATAGAATCTTCAAATGAATACAAATCTCACTCATGAATTTGTTTCATATCCCAAATAACTTTCTTAATTGAATTAATCAGTATAGAGGAAAATAAATTATAATGTGGTAGTGATATGTTCAATTCACCAACTTACTTACCATTTAAATGTGGTGAACCATTGGAAACACTGACTTACTCTTTATTTTATAGAATACCACATAATCAAAATAGTTCCACATACTTCCTCCTCAACATTATCTTAACAAAAATATATTCCCTCTCTTCTCATGGTGTATACACATCTCAAAAATTTTATAGACAAATACATCATTTATTCATACATAATATATTTTAACTCACACCAAAAAATTCTACATAGAGTCATTGAATTATGAATTATTTATCCACTATAGGTTTATATAATGATATTAATAATAATATAATACATATACAATATATTATAAGTATTATATAGAAAGTAATGGTCCTTAATTGTAATTCATGGAACCATCAAGATCTCAAATCAATCATTGTATCATCGATGTGTTCTTCAATGATTCATGCATGGAAAAACATTGATAGTATTTGTAGAAGATAAATAAAAATAGAACCATGTGGGACAAAATCATTTCTCTTGACATAATGTCCATGTTTTTTATATGATGTAACAACACTAATAACCACTAAAACCCATATCGACTAATTTTTCCAATTAACACTCATTAAGAAACTACTTCAGATCAACTAACTCTAAAATTAAGTAATAATGTATACTATGGAATAGTAACATTAACTACATACGACACTAGCAACCAATGATGTGGCTCTCCTTTTCATGCCAAACCCTTGTTCTAATTGATCCAAGCATTGGCTATACTGAATATTTATTAGTTTAGTTCATGGATATGACTTCTAATTATTTTTATAAAACCAATTTCATATGATAATTCCAAATAAATCCTTTAAAAATAATTCCTCATCAACTTTCACAATTAACTCTCCACTAAATCTAATTAATTATCATTATAAAACATTATTTTCAAAATCCCTTTAAATATGAAATTCTGAACTTTAATAAAATACTATATAATCATGAAATATAATCATAAGAACTCAAAATATTTTTATCCATATATCTTTATCAATCCTATTGTCCATCAATAATCATAAAAACCCATTATCACAACTATTTCTTCTTAATTTTTAGAAAAAACTGTTAAAATTATAAACTTCATTAGCATATATCTTATACTTTAAGACAATAAATAAAATAATAACAAGTATATTGAGAAAATTTACTTAATAAATCTACAATAATAGTCACTATCCTCATCACATAATAGAATATTATCATATCCATGTTAATCAACCAAATTGAAAAAAATACATTTCACACAAAGGGAGCTTCAATCAGCCACTTTGGAATTATTCTAGACCCCACCAAGAACATTTTACATCAATATTTCTAAATTTATTTCTCCTCATTAGAAATGAATATAATAATGTTGAGATATCATCTAATATCACTAAATTTTCATTAATAGTCTTCATCACCCTTTAGTATGAAAATATATATTTTCTTTTTCAAGGAGCCTTTAGTTGGACAAATCTATGTCTACAAGGGAAACCATGGTGTAGAAAAAAAGGGCTCAAAACCTTGGGGTCAATACTATCCACATATAAAATTCATTTGATACTAGTAATAGATATCCCCTAATCTATAATTTGGAGCTACTGAGACATTAAAGTCATGAAATACATTTTTCAGGCAGTCATCTGAACAAACTCATCAGAAAGATCAAGTTAAATTACATATTACTCAAATACTTTATCTAATTATCAACTCATTTTTATACAGATTCATAAAAATATATATTATGATTTTGAGATTCATTATCATATTTCATTCAAGTAGGTTTTATTTAATTTTATATTCAATAAGTTTTGAATATTTATTGCTACAAATCATTAATTATTCCCCTTCATAGGATGAATCTAACTCAATTAAATCCATACACGTTTGTAAAAAAATCCATGTAAATTTACATAAAGGAATATGGAGGACTATATATATTCTTAGAAATATCAATCATGCTGAGATTATTATGATAACATTGCCTCATCCTTCATCCATTTGAAGACTGATAGGAAAGAGTTCACTTTATCATTCATACTCTTCAAATATCACTTGCTCACATTCTTCCCCTGAGTTGTATCTTCATATATGGTTTTCTTATATAGTTTTTTAAGTAATGAAAAGTTATTTTGTATTTATTTTGATAAACATTTTCATAAACGCCTCTTGGATTAAAAATATAGTCATACAATTCATCATGTCATTCCCAACATTTTAACCCTGATACTTTTGATCATATATATCCAAAATAGTACATAAATTATTATGATATTAAATATATTTATCTAAAAGAACCTTTTTAACCTCTAATACATAATCTAATTGATAAATATATTATTCTATGGCCATTTATAGTTTATCTGGCCAAATAATTAAAATTTAATTCATTATATGCTCTTCTGTCTAGGTTTTCTCACACTACTTATTAGATGACTATGATGTACATGACATTCCTCCGTTATCCCTTGGAATTTTAATTCATTTTATATCATAATGAAATTCTCTACTTAATTTATTCATGTATACCTCACCATAATGGCCCCCATTTTTGTATCTTCCACACAAATTTTCAACATATTCATACAAATTTTATATTGCTTGCATCAATGGATTTATGATCAATGGTTTATTTTATGGGAAATCTGTTCAAATGTTTTACAACATATTCTATAGTTTCTTCCTATTTTTAGAAGTGACATATTATACAAAAAAATTATGCTTTATGTTCACATTTTTTATAGAACTACCTGAATCCTTTTAGCCTGGATCATCTTTTTTGTTGATAATTGTCTCTAAAAACTTTTTAATAATTACTTCTTGTCAAAAATAATTGTTTTTACTAGGGTAAATGGTCTTCAAGACATCATTATTTCATCCTTTGATGTTGTAAAATTTATCTCAATTTAATTGTTTGACTAGACTATTTCACCTTCACTATTTATGGTAACATGTAAATTTAGAAACTTTTGAGGAGTATATTTACCTTTTCTATAAGAACATTTATTATCACCCACATGAGATGACATATCACTTAGCTCAGGAGACTTTTTGAAGTCTTATATAGTCATATTCAGCTCATATTGAACATCTAGATACACTGATTGTGTCTTGGATATTTCTTCCTCCTTTTAAGTTAGATTGACATTAATGTCACATATAAACTTCTCATGATCATCCACCTTTAATACTTACCTGTTATTCTCAGTAAAATATTTATTTACTTTATATATTATTCATATTTTCAAGCACGATATTTTTTTCATTTCAATGATTCCTCTTCTCTTTCGTGAGATGTACTTTTCTTTTAAAAGAACATTCTATATTTTCTTTTATCATATACAGTAGGTATGTAATTATTTCTGCATCATCATCACTAAATTATGAATAAGATCCATTCTCAATACAATAAATGAAATTGAATACAAATTCAAAATAAATACTAAAATATATATTTTATTTTTAATTATTCCTAATTAAAGTCCCCTTTTGTTGTTAAATTGATTCTTATAATTCATATTTGAATTCAATTTTAATGATTTCACATCTTTAACATCATATTTGGATGCAACCATTTTATTCATTGAACAACTTATGAAATGTCCCCAATTCCAATATAGTTTTAACTCTTTAGTGGTTTGATGCCTTTTCATGGATATTTAACGATTCTCTAACTGTCTTAAAATAATGGTGATAATGTCATTGATTTACTCATAAACATCATCATTTTCACGATCAATTGATTTTATAGCATGCACCTCTTTGATCATTCCTATTATTAGAGTATAAAAGGAAATCTCATCCTTTAACATATTTTATAAATAGGGATACTTTCACATTTTGTAAGCCATTATTATGTTATACGACTCATCTAATGAAATTTCTTCCATATATTCCAAATATGAAACTTGTGATTGAATCTTTTTGGTAAATTTATCATATGCTTATTCCCAATTTCTAAATAATCAGGATTATCAGTAATCCTCTAATATTACATATTATCTCATTGAATATAATGAAATTGTCATCTATATTTTCATCATCTACAATTTTAATATTCTAAAAATTTCTTCTCTATAGATATATCTTAGGCTCCATTAATTTAATATTACCTTGGGAAATGATTCTCAGTTTATCCCAGACATCCTTTCCAGTTTATGGACACTTCACATTTTTGTATACCTTTTATGATAAATATATAATGATTTAATTTTGATCATTACCACCAAATTATTTATTTCTATTATCATCTTGAGTCATAGAAATATTTTCACCCATATGTGGGATTACCACAATTGTAGCATCTCTCTATTCCACGAAAAGAGATCAATGGTAAAAAAGAATTATATTCATTTTATTATAGTAGTTCCTTCATAAAAAAGTATGTATTCCTTTATTATTCACTGAATTTAGTTCTCCAATAATTTTAATAATTTAGTATATTTTTAGGGAATATGTCTCTAATAAAAATTATTGCAGCCATGTACCAATTAAGCTCTATTTAAAGAGGGTGGGTAAATTAGTGGTGTAATTTTTTATAAACTATATATTTAACTCATCATGTATGACATCGTGATTGTCGTCATACTTGATATCTAATTTTCATGCTCAACTTGTATGAAAAATAAATTAACAGAGCAACCCAAAACATAAATTTTCAAGGTTAATTAAAAATTCAAACTCCTTATAAAATTGTTTATTCCACACAGTTTCAAATTCTTCACTATATGTATGTTTCGTTAATACCATCAATATTGGTTCAAATGTGTTCACACATCAGAATCCTACTGATGGTTACAAATTCACACTAAAAAAACATATTAATATTGAATCCCTCTATCATCTCACTATAGATTCCCACTGGAGTATTTTATTTCTCCCCAATATATGATCCGAAATAAGAAATAACTATTTAAATTTATTGTTTCCTGTTTAATAAATTGTTATATAATATTTCTCTTTAAATACAAAAGATCCCTTGATCTAGCCATGTATACTACAATAGGAACTCCAGAAACTGATGTTAATGTCCACATGATCTTGTACACTATCATATATTCACATGATCTTATTCTTCTCCGATCACTAAATGCTTGGTCATGGAAGTCTCTTTATTGTTTTCTGAAAAATGAAAATATTTAGCATAAATTAAATGAAACATCAAACGTATTCTTCAGAATATCCAATCAATATATTTATTCATGAAATATACATTGTATAAAGTCAAACCATTTCTTCTTCAAATTATTGTTTCTCCTCATAAAAAATAAAACCCCCTTCCAGTTCATATATAATCGAATTTATAAAAGTGTTATTTTACATTTTGTAATAGTAAAAGTTCATGTAACTCATTATATTATCCAAAAACATGAATATTTAATTTTTCATGAATAATAACTTCATGTAGATATGAACATATTGTAGTACTAATTCATTATTTTATGTTTTTAAACCATGATTGTGCTGGAATTACTCAGGTTCACCATAAATTCAGTGTCACTTCATATTCATGAGAATAAGATTTCATGAAATCCTTCATTCTAATGATATGAAACCATCAACATTCATGTATAAAATTTCTTGTATGATTTTAAATCACCTCATGTAAATCAAAATTTTGATGCTCTATATTTTCTCACACATACCAGGATGCATGTAAATATATTATTCATGAAAGTCTGATTGAGAAAACCTCTTCAATTCAAATTAATAAAACTCAAAACCCATTTATGTTCATTTATGAGCTAACCATTTTTATAAAAAAATTTGATAATATTTTTCCACAAAATCATAATTCAGTAAATTATATTCAAAATTGTTTGGTCATGATTGATAAGTAACAACATAACAATTCATAGAATCCTAATGTTCATATAGAGCACATTAAAGACATTATTTCTTCTGTGAGTGATTTTTGTTGACATTGATGATCAACATTGTTTAAAATTAATCCTCTAATGTTATTTATAATACCAAAACACCATCTTAGTTCACATTCTGATGTCCTGATCATTTAGATCATTCAACTTACAACTTGCCTAATTCAATAAATCACAATTAGTTGTTTCTACCAAATTACATTATTTGTTCTCTCACAGTGATAATATATCACAAATCTATTATAAATAAATAATAATAATTATTCACATATAATATATCATAACTTATGTTATTAAATTTTACTATGTAGTCTCTCTATCAAGCATCAGCTCTCCACTCTAATTTTTTAAGGAATATTTTCATCAAAAAATAATACTTATCTAAACTCATATAAGATTTCATGAGATATTCATGTTCCATCTTTATGATTCTTAACACTATCATGATGTTGAATCGATCATACTAGAATTGATTCATTTATCCTCATTGTAAGCTAAAAAAACCCTTAGTGATAGAGGTTGAAGAAAATTCAATATAGAACTATAAAACAAAAAATTCTTTAGCTCAACATAATGTCTATATTTTTAAAAGTATATCAACATTGTTTCTCATTGATTTATCCTACGATGAAGAATTATGACTCCAAACTCATTAATAAAAAACATCAAATTATTCACTACTAAATGCAAGTATCTTGGATAGCTCCAGGACACAAATAGACAAACTATATGATTCGCTTCCACCATATGGTGAGATATACCTTTGTGTGCTATGCATGTGTTCTTCCTACTCTATGAAGATACTATTACTAGTCAATCATATTGACATAGTTTTTTTGGCTTCCCAATATTTAAATAAATCCTTGTTTGGGTGAAAATTCCTATGTAACCTGTTAAATTAAGAATACTTTTCAACATTAATAGCTAATTCTCATCTAAATATCTATTAATTACCTTAATATATCATCATTTTAAATCTCTCTCTTCCATATTCTCAAATATCAACTTAAATAAATTACTTTTTAATAGTTTTAGTTAACAAATTTAATAAAAAATTTATTCATCCAAAAATAATTATCATGGTGATGATCATTGAATAATCATCAAAAGTAATTTTTGAAAATAATTTATCCTTACTTTTAGAAATTAATGTAGAGTCACTAAACAACATTAGAACAAATATTAGAAATTGCGACTAAAATAAAAATCATCCCATTTATATTGGGGATGTTTTTATAAAAATCATCCATGAATCATCACTCACCTCAACAAATATTGACATCTTCTCACAACCCAGTAAATCAACCATAGTGAGAACAAATACAATTCACACAAATATGCCTTAAAAATTTATATATTTTTTGAAAAAGTATGATTTGTTTTGAATATATTAAATACGTAATTATATAATATTTATTTAATTAAATGATTAATTTTTTATTATTGTAATGACCTACATCATTTTGGGTTATAAATTCTAGTGGGAATTTGAAATTTAAACATATTGTGTGGTTAGTCTTCAAATCAAGACTTAGACTGGGGTTACAAAATATTGAATTACCATAATGGTTTTTGATGGATTTTGATTTAGGTTTGGTGTATGCCATATAATTCTATGAACCATCAGAGGAAGGATGAGTGTCCAATATTCTAGATATCTGTAGCTATAGGATATTCGAACCGTAAAGTAGGGTATCACAACATCAACCCAAAGGTTTACATCATTCATGATGTTTGGGACCTTTTTAATATTTTGAGGGGGGGTTCCCCTTTTTCTTGATATAGGAATGCACGTGGGTGGGCCAAATGTTTGGATCCCACATCCCTTTGTTTCATTATTTTTATGGGTTGATTATTGGGGACATTTTGAATTGAATCATCGTATAATGCTCACTACATTCACAGTGTCATTTGGGGCATCAAATTTCATGTTTCTTCATTATGGTTTTAAGGTATATTCTACTAGAGCATGGTCAAATACATAAGATTTCATGGCGATATTACATTCATTATATATGAGAGGAACCAAGGTTTTTATCATGTAATTTGATGTATTTTCAGAGATGTTACATCATTAAACAAATTTATCTTGTGTTTTTGGAAATTTAGTGTAAAATTAAAATTTGTAGTGGAAATTTTCTTTTGGGATTTTTCATGACTTAGGTTTGGGTATGTGTTAAGAGTAGAACACACCCCATTTCTAAATGTTTCAATGTGGGGAGGATGATGATGAATTTTATTAATTATAACTATTTAATTTAAATGGTAAATTAATTATATAATATTATAACTATTTGTTGTTACACATAGCTTGAAATGGGATCCCGATGGTGTGGAAGATGACAGACTGACCATGATGTGGGGTTGACTCTATATTCTAGGTATGTGACCCCTATAATATAATTCCATATGTTTTAAATGTTTCTTATTGTATGTATACATATTATAATGGGTTCTTGTACAGGGTATAGGGACTATAAGTGACCTTGATAGATGGAATTTGTTGTTTTATGGACTTATATACTTGAATTATGTGATCATAATCATTTAAGTGAGTCGATATCGCTTGATGACAATCATGAAAAGAGAAATAAGAATAGGTTGAGTAGGTTAGGGGCCTCTAGGTGTTATCAGGATGAGATATGAGTTAAAAATATATAGCTTTAGTATTTAAGGCTTATAAGATTGTATGAGTGGCTTTATGGGCTTAGTGAGGATGAAGGAGTAAAATTTATGTTTTGCGGATGATGTGGAACTCCCTATTTAGGATAGAGGTTATTCTTAATGTTACATGGAGTGAGAGGAGACCTTTGAGACATGGTATATTTGTTGGAGAAATGTTTCATCTAGGTGATGGACTACCGACCTCCGATAAGAGATGTTGAGAAAACCCAGGTGTGATTTAAGGGAATTGGATTTCGAATTAAAATTGATATGCAAAGGGGGAATTAAGGAAGGATATATTTGGATGGTTATAAAGTAGTGGGATTAGTAATTATAGAGTAAATTGGGTCGGGTGTGGACTTATCCCAGGGGGTTTAGGTCAATTGGAGCCTACTCGTAGTGATGTCACAAAGTGGTGGTGAGCATGATATTTTATCGATGAGTAGAAACCATGAAAGTTCTATTGAACCAAATGGATACCATGATGGGTATTATTCTATAAATGATTATGGTATATCTATATTTTTTAGACATGGGTAATGGTACTTATGACCATCATAGAGCATGTGGGGATGGGTATGTGTGTTTATTACCTCCCATGAGTCTATGAGGACATGTCAATGTACATGAATTGGAATTTATCTTGAGAGGATTTGTAAATGTACCACCATGGGGATAGTTCAAGTGTTAGGTGGACTTTCCCTTAGCTATATTGGATCAGGAAAAAATTTGGTTTATGGGTAATGGTGTGATGAGACATGACTGATGGACCCTTCCTTAGGTGAGAATGTAGTGGGTATTGAATGCATGATCGTACCATATGTTTGTGGGAACTTGGTCTATGTGTAGTCATTTACTCACCCTGATATGTTAGGTGTGGGAGAGGAATGGGTTAATGTAGAAAGTTTCAACGAGTGGAATCTACCATAGTGCTGAATCAGGTATGGTTAGGGTCGGGGTGGCCTGCTTAGAACCCAATATCCTGATGGGTGTGTGTATCTCATAAAGTTCCATGACATCCTGGTTAGCACAATTACACTCCAAAAAACATAGTTATTTATGTTTTATATTATAATTATAAATATAAAACATATAAATCTACTTATACGGGGTTCTTTCTGAGATCATACATTGTTATTTTCTCACACATAACATAGAGATCTCATAACAAATGCAAACATTATGATTGATTTAATGTCATATCATGGGACACATAGTGGAATGGGATAGTCTATCAATATTGATATGTTAGAGAAATTTATTAGTTTAAATATTTAAAATAGAGTAGAAAATGTTATATATTTTTTGTTTATCTTGCATTTTTATTTTTAAAGTGGAAGTTTAGATGCATGTTATATATGAAAAAATCATGTATATTAATAGATGTGTTCATTATATGTACTGTAATATTTATGGACTTGTATGATGATTTTTGAATTTTATTATATTTTTTGTAGTTTTTTGTAATGGTTACATTATCCCCGTTGTATAGATTAGGCCATCTCTAGTAGTTAGAATCATCTTTCTTATGAGGTGGTGAGTATGTGGTCATGTGAAATATCTAGTTTAGTCATGATTTAGTGGTACATTTTATATATTTATTATATGATATTAGATATTTTTTGTTTTATAATTTAATGATATATCAGATAGTTGATTTGTGAATGAGTTTGATCCTCTGATATATTTTTTATTAGTGATTGGAGGCCCAATTTTCCCATGAATTTGATTGATGATCTTGGTTTTCAATATTATTATTGTATTCTTTCTCCTAAATGATGCACCTATGTTTTTCTCATAAAATTTAATGTCGTTTTTTCTCTTAGCTGTTTGGTAAGACGAAAATTTTCTAAGAAACTTGGTATAAATGTACGATGCACAATAATTATGAATGATTGCATATGTTTGTTTTCTATTGAGAGGACAATTTGATAAACGATCAACAACAACTTATACAGTGCTTCCCTATATAACATAATATAGGAATTATTCTTAGTTTGATATAATGTATCTCCCCTGTATTGTTGGTTATGTGGACCCCATGTTGAAGTTTTTGGGTGATCGAAATATTGTCACTTAATCAAGCGATATATAGAGTGTCCATATAGGTTGGTGCAAGATATTGGTGTAGTATTTTAGAATCAATGGTGGAATGACATACCTAAGAGGTTATATGAAAATGGGAATGTTTTTCAATAGGATTATCAACCCTTTTGGTCCCTTGTGTTTTGAGTTTGTTATTTAAAGCATCAATAATAAAAAATAAGGAATTTTCCCATACAATTTATGTAATGCCCCGACCCCAGTTACCCAGAGTCAGTGCATTATTTCATAACATTGGCATGATCACAAAAGATCAAGTCTCGAAATACCGATTAGTTTAGTAGCCTTGGAAACACTATATACATTCATAAATGTTACATTACATCATAAGGTGAAAAATCAAAATAACATAGTCTCCATAGTCCTCACTTATATCACCTTCAAACTATCCCTGTAGGTCAGTCATAAAATATTTCTTCACATCCTGGGAAAAATAAAACTTTGAAAGGGGTGAGTTCAGATGCTCAGTAAGGATAACAATATAGAGGAAGCTTTTATTAATAAACATAAACATTTCAGGCAATGTATAACTAAAACAAAAGCCTTTTAATCTTGAACATCAACATAATATGGAAAAAGTAAAATGAGATAATTCCATTTACTTATTCACATGGATATTATACTGGTCGAATAATCACATGCAATATCAATAACCTCTTTCACAATGATGGAATGCATAATGCCAGACTATCATAACCATGTAGCCAAGGCCTTGTGCCAAGACTACAAATAATATTTTGTCAAGGCCTCGTGACAAGACACTAGTTTGACTCATGAGGCCTGCCTATGCATCGAGGAGCTATAGTGGGCTCCACCCGTCACTTATGAAGTCCAATGCATTCCTCATATGAATAGGTTTAAACATATCATAAACCATAACATAATCGTATCACATAAAACAAGCATAAAGGAAAGATAAAATTTCCACATTTCAATCACAAGATATCAATACAACACATTGATATAATAAAACATTATCAAAACCATTTTCAATGCCAATATAAATGAAAATTAAAACATGGTATTTATTTTTCATTTAAAAAAAGTTATGGCTTTTAGAGGAAGTCGAAACTCAAATAATGGTCACGGTGGCGGAGAATTCAGTGTCGCCGCATACGTAAGACAAAACATTCCTTTTTTCATTTTGTAAAGACACTTCTTATAAAAATATTCCATTTGAATAAAAGTAAAATTCAAAGGGGTTTATACACCGTATAAAAGAAAGTAGTGTATAAAACAAAATATGCCTCAATGAAAGAAGATTGAGGAGAAGTCCCTTACAATGAATTTTTTTTAAATAAAATAGATCTATTATGTGAATTCACTATAATTACACATAAATAAAGTACAAATACAAGATAGAACATAATAATATCATGATATAATTTGAAAGTAGGAGATTAACCCAAAGAACGGAAATTGGGTTAAGAAGTTCCCTTACCTCGTGTCCGACATGACTCGATCATTCTTTAATCTCCTGAATAATAAACTAGAGTTAATTTCTAATTTATTAAGAAAATTTTTAAAGATCATTATCCTTTTATATAACTTATTACCATTTTATGAAAATTATGTAATTATTTAAGTTAATAACAGTTGTTTTGTCGATCTTTGGTACTTGAGTCAAAAATAAACTTCTTATAATTACAAGTTGTTCATGTGGTAAAATATCCATTACATCCAGAATTATATTAATGATTTAGATATCATATATATCATATATATCTGGTATATACTTTCCTTTATAATATTACATAACATTTAGAGGTAAGAATTGAAATGCACCGTTCATGGAGATGGTAAGTCGTACGTACGCATGAACGCTACATTCAATTCTATTTCGTAATTAATGGAATTAAAAAAATCATAATTATATATATACATATATATATTATATATATTTTATAGGTAACATAATTTCATTAATTTCATTCTTTATGCATTCCATTTATTGCATGAATGAGTCACATCAGTTGAGGGGGCGGTAGTCCACACTTCCTCAAATGAAATTATCGCATTTGCACAACAAGAAAAGCATAAAGGTATGATTTAACTGTAAAATAGATAATCATAGAGAGGAAATAAATATAATATATATTATAAATAAATATAGTTCCATCATAATAGCCACCATGAGATGTGTTAGGAGAAGATAGAACAATCATCGTTTCGTGAGGCAGTAATTCGCCATCCACGGAAACAGTATGTTCTTTAACCATTAGACGGAGGTGTGTGTAAGTTTAGATCGAATAATTATCATAAAAAATCCTTGTATATTTAATATATTGGTTTTGTTACAATATAAAGGAATAAAAAGAGTTTAAGGGGTTGGAAAAGCAAAATAAAACAAAATAGAAAAAGAGAAGACATTACCTTAAAATCGGGTAACTCTTTTTGATTTGAGCCAAAGGCTTCCTTGGGAAGACTTCTGCCCAAAGTGAGGATTCTATGAGTAAGAGAGGTAAGTTTAGATAGTATTTGGGAATAGGTTGTCTGAGCCAAATGGTTTGATGGTGTAAGTAAGGTGGTAGTGGTGGGGGCCTTTTATAAGAGGAGAGGAGGGGCACTCTTGGAAATATTGAAATGTTACATTATTATGAAATTATTTTTAGGATTTTAAAGGTCCCACAATGATATATTTCAAGTATAAGGTGATAAGTTTTCGAAATAGTCCCATCCAATAGGTTTTTACTAGTGTAAGCCTTATATTGTACATTATATTTTCATTTTATTTAAAAAGTTAATTAATGAGGTAATCGCTCCATCATCATGGTGTCATAAAAAATTTAATTTATTTAATGTATAAAAATTATAAAAAAACTATCATAATGTAGGAAATATTATTATCTTTCCAATTAATATTTATAGTCAGAAGTTTAACTTATATAACCCCATGTAATAATTATTTTAGTAAAACAACACCTATTTGTGACAATTTTATTTTTACTTTAAATAAAAAGTTATTAATGTCATTTTCTTACCCATGTGGCTCCATGGGGTCCCCATGTTGACCCATGGATTTTCATGGTCGGACATGACTCATCCAATAAGTGTAGGACAAGTGTAAAGGTATTTTCATATTTTTATAATATCATTTTAATCTTAAATTTCACTAATTACATTTAATCGCGATTAATTAAACGAAAAAGTTACAGTTCACCAAAAAATTATTTTAATCCCATTAAACCACATTTCACATTATAATTACAACCATGTAAGTTGGATTTTTGAAATTCAAGTCACAGAGGTGGTAAAATTTCATTTAAAAGAAAAATCATTTTTTAACCACCACTTAGTGGTTTCACTATTCATCAAAAATTGAAGTTTTTCAGAACAATGCCAAAATTTCACCCTAAGCTATAATTGATATTCCGAATTCAAAAATGAATTCTATTTTAAAAAATTCCAAACATATCAGTTGCATTAATTAATTTTATAATTGATTCCTGTTGTCATAACAAATAGCGTGTTTTTAAGAAACAATATATATCAAAATATTGACAATTGTTTATGTCCAATTTCAAAGTGAAATTAATTCTAATGAACACCATTGGATAAAATGGTAAAAATATATTCTAATTATACTTTAAAATCAATCAATATTATAATTTATCACTATAAATTATTTTTATTAAAAAAGATGTTTTTAATAATTTTTTACAATTCATAAAAAATTTGAAGTTCTCAAAAAAAAACAAAAAATTCAACATAGGATAATTTCGATATTCAAAATCCAAAAATGAAGTCCATTTTGATATATAAAATATATATAATTTCAAAAGGATGGTATTACTATTCATAATGGCTATTTTTATTGGGCACGGTGTGTTAAAATCTCGAACTTGCGTACAATGCAAGCTATTGCATTATTGAATGAGAAGCGTATCATGGAAGCTTGGGGTGTTACATTCTCCTCTCCATAAATAAATTGCGTCCTCGCAATTTAAAAATTTTCTTTGAAAATAAAAGGTTGAAAATAGAAAATACCTTTGTGGAAAACCCACATTAGAAATAGGGTTAATAAAAATATCATATTAAAAGAAAGAAAGAGAGGTACAAAGGTCACTCGAGATAGCCAATAATAGGATTATATGAAAATATGGATATGGAAGAAAAAAAACCATCATGGTATGATGGAGAGTTGTAGAAAACAGGATTTGGAGAAAGTTAACCACAATAAAATCACAAAATTATTATTGGTTAAATGGTCATTGAATCCCCAGTTAGAAAAGTTAACCGACAACATTTTTGTTTTAAGTTAGCTTTCATAAATTTGAGGAATTTATTTAAGAGATTTACTAAGAACGTAAGGAAATATACTTACTTGTCATGTAGGATTTCATTCATTAATAAATTTTTACCACGAACCCATCTTTCACTCCAAATGGTAACAGAACTCAAAAATATTCTATTTATCCTAATTATATAATGATCCAAATATTACCACATGCCATTTAGAATAGGAAAAATATTTTTTAATAACAAGGGAATTCCTGTAGGCTAGTGGTAGGTAATAAAGGCATGTCTCACTATGGTTGTGGGTTCGATTCATGCATCTTTGTCCGACGCGACGGGTTATCCCCCAACTTGCAGGTTGTCCTTTTCCTAAAAGTATAGTATTACAATATTCCAAAAATAATATTTAGAAATTTTTTAACATTAAAAAATACTATCCAAAGTTAAACTTAATTCATTCCAACATTTATAGTTAACCAAAATACCTCTATCCAGACTTTCTCTAAAAGGTCTCTAAATTCCAAAATCAATTGTAACATCAGATTCCCCAAACAAAGTAATGTTTCTCTTATTGTCTCATACAAAAAATATGATTACCTTCATCATATTAAATCCTTAATTAAAACAACAAGTACTACAGTACAATCCTTATATATATATCACATAATTTTTATAACAAGAATATAATCCTTGGGTCCAAAAGCACCAATACATTATTTATTCCACTTCAACTGTAGTAACAGCATATGATTGTCCTTGATCCCTTGGCCTTTTCTAAGGTAAGTTTCCCTAAATCATAGGACACTCATTTACATAATGACCCATTTCCGTACAATTGTAGAATTCAACATTGATATCCTCTTTTTTTCCCTTGCAATCACGAGCCTGGTGACATTTTTCTCCACATTTATAACAAACTCCCATTCCTTTTAGGCAAGTACCAGGGTGATTCTTCCCACAATTATCACATAATGGAAAATCCTTCTTTACCTTTTTCCCTTTATCTTTCTCTTGTTCCACCGTTCTCTTCTTTTCATGCTTTACTTTGTTGTCATATGACTTAGAAAATTCCTTTTCTGTCTTGATAGAACATGAGACTATATCTTCGTATGTTGAGAAATATTGTGATACTAAAGCTCGATAGAGAAACGGTTTTAACCCATCAAAGAAACGATCAATCTTACTTATTGGGTTACGTATATAATTTGCAGCATGTCTTGTTAACCTTGTAAAGTTGGCCTCATACTTTGCGACATTCTCATCCTCCTTCTGCCTCAGACTCAAAAATTTCCTTTCTATATCTGCTCGATGGTCACAAGGAATGTATTTTTATATGAAAATTTCCTTAAACTCCCTCCATTCCGTACTTTATACTTCTTCATCTTCCTTTGTGTTTTGAATCAGCAGCCACCATTGATCGTCATCTCCAGTGAGCCGGTAAACTGCCATGACAAACTTCTCTCTTTCGCTACTCCCCAAGGCATGGAATATTTTCTCTAAGGATTTTATCCATTGCTCAGCTACTAATAGATTTTTACCCCATTAAATGTTGGTGGTTGTTGCCTCATGAAACGTTCTAACATTGATCCTCCATGTTGTGGATCAGGGTGCTCCATAAGAGTAAGGTTATTATTAATAACATGAGTGAGTTGTCCCAGTATGGTGATATATTATTCAGTACCAGTTGTATCTCTATCTCCATTATAATTATCTTGAGAAAGTGGGAAATCCCTATATGTAGTGCCTGCATTTATACGGTTTCCATTCCTCCCACTAGGCGCCATTTCTAAATAATGGCATAATCTAGATTAGTTTATGAATCAAAATAAATAATTCCATACTTGTAAAACACATAACATAAATTGAACTATTTATGGATTTAATCCATAATCATAAAAAGAAATGGTTTCTCTGAGGAAGTATATACTCATAAACCCTTCATAATGTTTTGTAAAGAAAATGAGAATTATCCTAAGCATATCCCCCAGGTGTGTCGTAACCCAGAGTGCAGCAAGGCCCGTTGTCGTGCACCGGTTCCCGTTCGAGTCTATCTCAAAGTGGTGTTTTCGGGTTGTACCCCTAGGTAGATTTGTGCCAGATCCGCCTCTACATGCTCGTATCTAGACAAGGATTTATTTCTCGGAAAACTCATAAAATCCCTATAATACGAAAATTCTAGGAAGTTCTTCTATACTAATCCTCAATGTCTATCATAAGGTTATGTGGTCTAATCAGAGTTTATCTAAATCTAGTTTACAAGGTTAGTACTAAACTGGCTCTGATACCAACTGTAACGCCCTGACCCCAGCTACCCAGAGTTGGTGCATTATTGCGTAACATTGGCATGATCACAAAAGATGAATTCTCGAAAGACCGAATAGTTTAGTAGACTTGGAAACACTAGATTCATTCATAAATGTTACATTACATCATAATGTGAAAAATCACAATAACATAGTATCCATAGTCCACACTTCTATCCCCTTCAGACTATCCCTGTAGGTCATTCATTAAATATTTCTTCACATCCTGGGAAAAATAAAACATTGAAATGGGTGAGCTCGGATGCTCAATATGGATAACAATATAGAGGATTCTTTCATAAATAAACATAAACATTTCAGGAAATGTATAACTATAACAAAATACTTTTAAACTTGAACTTCAACATAATATGGGAAAGTAAAATGAGATAATTCCATTTACTTGTTCACATGGATATTCTACTAGTCGAATAATCACATGCAATATCAATAACCACTTTCACAAGGATGGAATGCATAATGCCAGACTATCATAACCACGTAGCCAATGCCTCGTGCAAAGAATAAAAATAATATTTTCTTAAGGCCTCATTCTAAGACAGTAGTTTGTCTCATTAGACCTGCCAATACATCGAGGAGCTATAGCGGGATCCACCCATCACTTATTAAGTCCAATGCATTCCTCATATGAATAGGTTTAAACATATCATAAACCATAACATAATAGTATCACATAAAAAATTCATAAAGGAAACATAACATTTCCACATTTAAATCACAAGACATCAATACAACACATTGATATAATAAAACATTATCAAAACAATTTTCAATACCAAAATAAATGAAAATTAAAACATGGTATTTATTTTTCATTTAAAAAAAGTTATGGCTTGTAGAGGAAGCTGAAACTCAAATAATAGTCACGGCGGTGGAGAAGTGATTGTCGCCACATACGTAAGACAAAAAATTCCTTTTTTCATTTACTAAAAACACTTCATATGAAAATATTCCTTTTGAATAAAAGTAAAAGTCAAAGGGGTTTACACACCGTATAAAAGAAAGTTTTGTATAAAACAAAATATGCCTCAATGAAAGAAGATTGAGACAAAGTCCCTTACAAAGAGCATTTTTTAAATAAAATAGATTTATTATGTGTATTCACTATAATAACACATAGAGAAAGTAAAAATACAAGATATAACATAATAATATCATGACATAATTTGAATGTAGAATATTAACCCAACGAACGGAAATTGGGTTAAGAAGTTTCCTTACCTCATGTCCGACTTGACTCGATCATTCTTTAATCACCTGAATAATAAACTAGAGTTAATTTATACTTTCTTAAGAACCTTTTTCAATTTCATTATCCCTTTTATATCACTTATTACCTAGTTATGAACATTATGTAATTATTTAATTTAATAACAGCCATTTTGTCGATCTTTGGTACTTGAGTCAAAAATAAACTTCTTATAATTACAAGTTGTTCATGTGGTAAAATATCCATTACATTCAGAATTATATTCATGATTTAGATATCATATATATCATATATATCGAGTATATAATTTCCTTTATAATATTACATAACATTTAGAGGTAAGAAATGAAATGCACCGTTCATGGAGACGGTAAGCCGTACGTACGCATGAACACTACTTTCATTTATATTTCATAATTAATGGAATTAAAAAATTAGATATATATATATATATAATATGTTATATTGGTAACATAAGTTCATTAATTTCATTCTTTATACATTCCATGTATTACATGAATGAGTCACATCAGTTGAGGGGGCAGTAGTCCACACCTTCCCAAATGAAATTATCACATTTGCACAATATGAAAATCGTAAAGGTATGATTTAAATGTAAAATATAGAAGCATATAGGGGAAATAAATATATTATATATCATAAATAAATATTTTTCCATCATAATGGCCACCATGAGAGGTGGTAGGAGAAGATAGAACAATCATCGTTTCATGAGGCAGTAATTCGCCATCCACGGAAATAGTATGTTCTTTAACCATTAGACGGAGGTGTGTGGAAGTGTAGCATGAATCTGTATGATAATAAAATCCTAGTATATTTAAGATACTGCTGTTTTTACAAAAGAAAGGAATAAAAATATTTTTTAGGGGTTGGAGAAGAAAAATAAAACAAAAGGGAAAAAGATAAGATATTGCCTTAAAATCGGGAAACTCTTTTTGATTTGAGCCAAAGGCTTACTTGGGAAGACTTCTTCCCAAAGTGAAGCTTCTAGGAGTAAGAGAGGTAAGTTGAGAGAGTATTTGGGAAGAGTTTGGCCGAGCCAAATGGCTTTGATGGTGTGAATAAGGTGGTAGCGGTGGGGGCCTTTTATAAGAGGAGAGGAGGGGCACTCTTGGAAAGATTGAAATGTTACATTATTGTGAAATTATTTTTTGGATTATAAAGTTCCCAAAATGATTTATTTCTAGGATAAGGTGATAAGGGGTCGAAATCGGACCATCCAAAAGGTTTTTGACAAGTGTAAGCCTTAGATTTTACATTATATTTTAATTTTATTTAAATCGTTAATTAATGAGGTAATGACTTCATCATAATGGTGTCATAAAAAATTTAATTTATTTAATGTCAAAAAATTATAAAACAAAATATCATGATGTATGAAATCTTTTTATCTTTCCAATGAATATTTATAGTCGAAATGTTAACTTATATAATCCCATGTAATAATTGTTTTAGTAAAATAACACATGTTTGTGACAATTTTATTTTTACATTAAATAAAAAGTTATCAATTTCATTTTCTTACCCATGTGGCTCCATGGGGTCCCCAAGTTGACCCATATATTGTCTTGGTCGTCCATGACTCATCTAATAATGGTAGGACAAGTGTAAAGGTATTTTCATATTTTTATAATATCATTTTTACCTTAAATTTTGTTAATTACCTTTAATCGTGATTAATTAAACTTAAACGTTACTATTCACAAGAAAATTATTTAAAACCCATTGAAACAAATTTTACATCATAATGACAACCATGTATGTTGGATTTTTTAAATTCAAATCACAGAGGTGGTACAATTTCATTTAATCAAAAAATCAGTTTTTTAACTACCACTTAGTGGTTTCACTATTCATAAAAAATTGATGGTTTTCAGAACAATGCCAAAATTTTACACTAAGCTATAACTGATATTCTGAATTAAAAAATTGTTTCTATTTTAAAAAATTCCAAACATATAATTTGCATTAATTAATATTGTAATTTATTGCCCCTGTCATAATAAATAGCGTGTTTTTAAGAAACAATATATATCAAAAGATTGACAATTGTTTATGTCCAATTTCAAAGTGAAATTAATTCTAATGAACAACATTGGATAAAATGATAAAAATAGATTCTAATTATACATTAAAACCACTCAATGGTATAATTTATCACTATAAATTATTTTGATTAAAAAAGTTTTTTTTAAGTATTTTTCACAATTCATAAAAAATTTGAATTTCTCAAAAAATACCAAAAATTCAACAAAGGATAATTTCGATATTCTGAATCCAAAAATGAAGTCCATTTTGAAATATTAAATATATATAATTTCAAAAAGTGGGTATTACTATTCATAATGGCTATTTTCATTGGTTGCGGTGTGTTAGAATCTCGAAATTGCGTACAATGCAAGCTATTTCATTATTTAAAGAGAAGCGTGTCATGGAAGCTTGGGGTGTTACAAATTCATGGTGAAATATACTTATCCAAAATAGATTGTTGAGTCATGTAATATGGATTCATTATTATTAGTATCAAGGTGGGATAAGAGGGTAGGGTGAACTAAATTATTGATATATGTTTCATGGGATGTGTTTTTTTGATTCATGATGTGAGAATGGGTAGATGATAAGATCTTTATAGATAAAACTAGTGTGTTGGGTGATTGCCTGATTACACTTGGAATTAGTGAGAGGAATTTGGATAAGTATAGAACCTGACATGATTCTAGGTCATGTTTTTTGGGTTAGGCACATGAGCCTATGTTATATGGGATATGACATATGGTATGATGAGTCTTGTTGTGTGATATTGTTTTATGGGAATGTGTAACTATTGGGTTTGTTTTAGACTATGTATGATTGTGGGTGAGAACCTACGAGTATCTTTTTGGTGAATATATTCTCCATGGGAGAAAGAAATTTATCATTACTAAGGATTTTAAGAAATGTATTAGTGTTTGGGAGAAGGAATTCATTGGGAGTGTTTGGGGATTTGTTGAGTTTCAAACTCATGAACGGGCCATATACATGTCAAACGAGAATATGCTGGATTGTGGATGAACCATGAAGAGATATGCTTTATTGTAATAATGAAACACTGAAGGGAAAGGTGTCCTAGGGTTTAGTATGTTATATGTTATCCATAAATTTACATTGGTGAAATCAATGGTGGATTATAGTATCATGGTATGATCGATCAAGGTTAAACCATAATAGGGGTGTTTTTAGGGAGGCATAATTATGGATTCATAGGTGTGACAAGCCTGAGGTGGTGACACCCATTGGATTTGATGCTCTAGTTGTAGTATAATGGAATACATATGGTGAGAACATACCATTTATTTTTTGAGGATGTATTCCACATTTCATGTGGATTTTTGAGCATGGGTAATGTCATTCATGATGGAATCGAAATGATAGGTGGTTGGTGTCTAGTGTCGGTAAATTGATATTACCAGGTCAACCATTTCTATTGATTTTTTATGTTAATGAATGATATATAAACCATAGAAAATTGGTTCTTAGGGCCTTTGAGGGGATGATAATGATACTCATATGTGGAGGAGCATCACATCAGTCACTAGTGAATTAACCTCATATAGTATGGGTCATTGTTTTGGTGAAATCAATCAATGTATCTTTTTGTGTGACACCGTAATATTGGTGTGATGTATGATCCACTTATATTTAGTTCCTTTTATAATCAAATTGGATGAATGTGTGCTATTCTAGTCATATTTGTTGATTTTGTATTTGGTTGTGGGTGGTTTCGTTGGGATTCAAGGTCGATTTGAGTGATGAAACATAATTCATTACATGATTTTGAAAATGATTTGTGAGATAAAAAATGATTGGGGACACGATTCAAGGGTGAACTATACTTCAAAAAATGATTCAATGTGTGAATTATGGTTCATCGTGTTATTTAAGGGTGAAATGCATTTCACGATGTGATTCATCGGGTGAATCATAGTTCATCGCATGGTTTAGATGGTGAACCATGATTCATGACTTTATTCAGGGCGGGAATCATGTGTTGAATCATAGTGATGGCGTTTATTGTAAAACATGATTTTGGATTCAAGGTGTAAGAACACAGTTCTTAATTTTGAGGTTTGAGTTTCTTATTTTCTCTTTTCCTTAAGTGGTTTTTTTGAGAAAATAAGAAAAATGGGAAAATCCTAAATTTCAGGAATAAACGTCGTGTACTATTCCACACACTGTGTACTTTGGCTGTGTTTGATGAGTACACAGGCTTTGTAGCACTGTCGGCGATGAAAAGATGTAAAAACCGACTACACGTTGTATAGTGGATATTTACACGCCGTGTAGTCAGTCGGCAGGCGAATAGTAAGGAGATGGAAGTAGCCTCCAGTTGTGCGACAGTACACGCCGTGTTCTCAGGAATATATGTCATGTACTCATGTCAATAGGTGAATAGTGCGGGAGTGCTACCAAAGGAATAGTTAAATGAGATAAGTACATGTTGTGTAGTCAATAGTACACGCCATGTAGTTTTTTTTTTGCTTAAAATGGGAAGTAGCCAACCCTATTCATAGGATTGGATTAGAACTAGTAGAAGTAGTTGGGAGAGGAGGCCAGACCTTCGAGGATATCCAGATCATGCGTCGGGAATCCGTTTCCACCTCTGGCGATCTCGTTGGAACCGCACAGGCAAGCCGTCCACTCTCCTTAAGCCATTCATTCCAATTCTCCGTTTAAGGGAAGTAATTTTAGTTTGAATGGGGATTTCATTCACCTCAGATCTACGTCGATCTTAGACGATTCAAGGATCATCATTCGCATATACCATTCAGGGGATTTTAAGGTAGGTTTCATGGTGTTTAATTTCCAACTGTTGTGCGTTTGTGTGAATCATTGTGCCAAAAACCCATGTTGGGGTGTCATGTGGCTGAGGCCGTGGCTGTTTTAAATAAGTAGAATTATATAGGTAATTAAATGTGATAATAACCTACTGTTTGGGATCACTACTTGGATCCAGGACCACCCTGGCGGTTCATTACTCTGTTTAGCAGTTTTTCTAGGATACACGAGTGTATGCCTTTATAATAATGTTTATAGAATTTCCTTGAGAGGAATTGCATGTTTTTTTCTAGTTTACAAGTTGGCCAATTCTTGGTTACTTTTTTAGCCCGAGGGAAGTGTTTTACTTAGCCTGAGGGCAGTACATATTTTAGCCTGAGGGAAACTTCTTCTGTGCCTGTGGGAAATTGACTCTGTGCCTGAGGGCAACAATTCGTACACATGAGGGATCATCTGTTATGCATGTGGGCAATTACCTATGGGTTAAGATTCTTATTACCTAAGGGTAAGGGTTTGCGTGTCTGAGGACACTGACTGTTTACATAGAAATTCACTGTGGAGTTTTCCTTCTAATGAACGATTAAATGAATATTAAAATGGAAATATAACTGGTAAAGTTATTTTCTTTTGTGAACTGCTTAGTTTATTTCATTTTACTACTATACTCTATTGTAGCATATTTTCACACAGTTGGGCATGAGCCTTTGCTGGGTTCCTACTGGGATTTTATTTTTCACACCATGTTTGGGCCATGTCTTCGGCCCAAATAGATTACATTTCTATAGGAGTGGAGAAGGGAAAGGGTCCCTATATAGGTACATGATTGCTGCTGAGGAGTAGGGAAGCATGGGACCGGGAATAAGCTCGTGATTCTACCAGCACTTTTGTTTTGTTTTGATGTACTCTTTATTGTAATGTACTGTGTTGTTGCATAACATGTTCTAGCTGTTTTCATAGAACATAAGACATGTTGCATCATTATCTATATAAGTGGTTGGTTATCTTTACTGCAGTTGTTTATTTTAAGTGTGTATGGTTTATTGCTTCCGCTATTTTTGTATGTTATATATTTTATTCTACTTCGCTACACTTTGACAAATGAGGGAATAGTTTCCCCACTATCAGACCTGGGCCCTCGCTGCTAGTCGGTAGCCTCTGGTGTTTGGGGAAATGCACTTGAGGTCACGTGGCGAACCGGGTTTGGGGTACCCGTTGAGTGGCACCTGGCCCCGGGATGGTAAAAAGTGGTATCAAAGGAGTTATTTTCTTTGACTTACTATTTGGAGCCTTATTCAGGGATAGGAAGGAAACGGTAGTTGATAATAAGCTGTCCCTGGGAGTAGCTAACTCATGTACATGGAAAAGACAATTTACCTCATATTGCAATTTTATTGATTTTCCAATTTACAGTTGATTTGATTTTCACCGTTGGGTGACGCACTTGTGATTGTGTTGTTTATTTTTTATCCCTGGGTTCTATTTAGTTGCATCCCGATGAGATGAGGGTATGAAATCTCATGCATCATTTAGGAATGTGCTAGACACCACATGCCTTGCATAGTTCCATGCCACATAGGTGTATTAAAAATTGCATGTTTTTGTGATATTAGTTGTGCTAGAATAGCATGCTGTTGTGAGAGCTGCTTTGATAAATACATGTTATGTGATAGGGAATTTTTCTGTGAGAAGGTTTATATAATGAACGCCAAACATTGGTTTTTGGGTTGTAAGGGCCCTCAATGACGGGAATTTGGTGGATCATTGACTTGTTTATCTTTTTATAACACATATAATATGCTAAACTGTGATTCACAGGGAGTATGGGCCCTCACGGATCGGAATTTGGAACTAAAGTGTTGTTTTCAGTGTTCTATCTAGGATCCAGAGTAGTTTTTGAGACAAAATGTCCGGAAAACCCAGTGTACACGCCGTGTAGTTCCCCAGACACACATCCTGTGTTATTCTGTTCTGGAAGAAAATCAATTTTTTTATGAACATGTAGTGTACCCTCAGTACACGCCATGTAGTCTCTTCCCGTGTCAAAGACCATGTGGGCAGGGACACGGGGAAGGGAAATGGTTTGTGCGAGCACTCCATGTACCTCATGTACACACCGTGTAGTGTTTACCCGAAGTCTGCTCGTGTAACTAACAACATGACTAGATGAGACATTAATACCTACACACCTTTTATACTATAGAACACGCTGTGTAGTATGACCTGGGATCTAGGTGTGTAACTAACAACACGGGTCGGTGTAATCCTTTCATGTACAGGTCGTGTGTGGGGGTAACACGCCGTGTAGTCTTGTCCACGGAAAGACTGTGTGGACTTATCCATGTGGCTGGTGAAATGGGGTGGTGTACACACCGTGTGCGGGTGTAACAAGCCTTGTAGTACCAATCCAAATAGTCGGCCGTGTTACAAACAACATAGGAATTTGGAAATTTACACCATACATTCCGTGTAGATTATATACACACCGTGTATTTTTATTCAACGGGAACCGTGTGGCTTGGCCGTGTAGAGGGACCCGAGCAGGGGAAGAAAAGTTAGGTACACGCCGTGTAGTCATTATACACACTGGGTAGTCTTATTGTGCAATATTTAATTCCTTCCTCCCCCTGTTCCCTTTTTGATCCCTTTGTTTTCAGTCTTGATAACTTGGATCTAAGGTGTGCGTTTGACCTTGTAGAGTCATGCCGCCGAGATGACCATGTGTTGTTCGCCAAGAGAGAGAAAATGATTATACTCCAGAGATGGTGGGCCATGGGCTACCAGTGCATCCTCCGGCCGAGCCAGATGGGGCGCTAGCTTTTATTCCGGACATAGGAGTGGAGGTGCAGTTCAATGAAGGCTTTGTACTGTTTATGCAGACCTTTCAGGCAGAACCGCTAGCTGCCACATCTATGGCATAGCTGACTCATATATTTTATCAGTAGTATTTGTCCATATTCTTAGTGGATTATAGAACACAGGATTTGGAGTCTTGGATGGGGTCTATGCAGACTATCTTCAAGCATCTTCAGACTCCTCCAGGGCGGAGGGTCAAGCTCCCGACGTATATACTGCCTGATTCCACCAAGAGGTGGTGGGATGTTGCCACCCAGTCAGATCATCACAGATACTTGGTGTGGAAAGATTTTTAGGTAGTCTTCTATGACTTCTTCTTTCCAGAGACGCTGAGGGCAGATAGAGATCGAATGTTCATGAATCTGTAGTAGGGTGCGATGTCAGTGATGGATTATTCTGCTCGTATCACCTAGCTTAAGTGTTTTGCACCCGTTCTGGTGGGCGATGAGACGTTGAGAGCCATACGCTTTGAGGATGGTCTTCGATATGACATCTGAGCACTAGTGATTGTTATTAGGTTGCCTTCAGTACATGATATTGTGAACCAAGCACTGATTATAGAGAGAAACCTGCGGGAATCTTGTGGTGCATGGAAGAGAGGTTCAGCACCATTTTATGGTACTATTTCTACTGGCAAGAGGAGGAGACAGATGGACTTCTCTCAGGGTGGGATTACCATCCAATAGAATGTTACAGGTGGCCAGGTCATCTGCTACCAGTGTGGTAAGAAGGGGCACAAGAGACCTCAGTGTCGAAGAGACCGAGTGGAGTGCCAAGCATGCGGTAATATGGGTCATCTACAATGATTTTGTAGGGAGTTTCCACCAGTGGATAGTGAGAGGGGTTCTGTGCAGACTCCATAAGCGGGAGCAGGACCAGCAGCTTCTTACCAGTCGGGAAACTGGAATACGTCCGGGCGTGAAGGCAGAGATGGTGGTTGTGATAGTGGTAGCCGGACACCAAGATCTCAGATGCATCAGGGCAAGACAGCTCAGGGTAGCCAGGCTGTGTCGTAGGGCCGCGACACTGGGCAGGCATATGCAATGCAACAGACATAGCAGGAGTAGGATCCCGGACCTTCTACTGTCAGAGGTACTATTCTAGTAGCTTCTGTCTTATCTTCAATACTTTTCAATATGGTTGTTACGCCTAGGTTCATATCTGTACCAGTTGTAGAGAGCCTTGAGCTCTGTGTTTCTTCTTTTCTTCTATTATGATGCTAGACACTCTTTTGGGAATGAGAACGACATGTGTGCGTCAGTGCAAGGATTTCCCCCTTGAGGATGGTGGGTGTCACTTTCTATGGGACCTCTATGTCTTAGAGATGACGAGCTATGATGTCATTCTCAGGATGGGATGGTTGGTTCCCTTTAGATTCTTTGTAGACTGCTATCGTCGCTGGGTGTGATTCACATGACCAGAGGGTGGAGAGTTTCTATACAAGGGTGAATGGGATTTTCATGCGAGTCGAGCTGGACCAGAGCATCATGGGAAAGGTGGAGTGATAGCCTAGATTGTGATTTTATATCAAGATGATCGGGGGACATGTCATACGGATTTCCCTCTAGTGGTTGATAGTTTTAGGGATGTCTTTCTGAATGACCTTTCAGGTCTACCTCTAGAGCATGAGGTGGATTTATCTATTGATCTTGTGCCTAGAGCAGCATCGGTGTCCATTCCTCCTTATTAGATGGCCACGCCTGAGTTGCAGGAGCTCAAGAGGCAGTTAGAGGAGTTACAGGCAAAGGGTTTTATCTGACATGATACTTCTCCTTGGGGTCCTCCAGTCCTTTTTACAAAGTAGTCGGACGGACCATTAGACTCTATGTGGATTATCGGACGTTGAACTAGTTTACGGTCAAGAACCAATATCCCTTGCCGAGGATTTTTGATCATTTTTATCAACTTCCTGGATTATGAGTGTTCTTGAAGATTGACCTGAGATCAGGATATCATCACATGCACGTGAGACCATTAGACATACCACTTACAGCCTTTTGGAGTAGATATGGTCTGTACGAGGACATTGTTATGCCATTTGGACTCATGAAGGCTCCATTAGTTTTTATAGATATGATGAATCATGTGTTCAATATTTATCTGGATTCTTTTGTGGTAGTATTCATGGACGAAATCATGGTATACTCTCCCACTCGAAACAACCATGCGCCCCATCTTGAGATCATATTGAGTACACTGAGAGAGAATAAGCTATATGCTAAGCTCTCAAGGTGCCACTTTTGGATGGACCGGATTCACATCCTATGTCATATCATCCCAGAGGCAGGAGTTTTGGTAGAACCAGGGAAGGTGAGAGCAGTATATTCCTAGGAGAATCCTATGAACAGGTTTGAGATACTGAGTTTCTTGGGGATGCTTGGTTACTATAGATGCTTCATACATGAATTTTTCTGCTTAGTAGTGTTGTTAATGGGTTTGACTAAGAAGGGTGTGACGTTCTTTTGGGCAAAAGCTTGTGAGATAACCTTTCAGGATCTGAAAGGAATGTTGACATTATCACAAGTCCTGATACTTCCAGAGCATGGGAAGAGCTATATAGTTTACTTGGATGCATCAGGAATTGGGATGAGAGATGTGTTGATGAAGGGAGATCGAGTTGTTGTGTACGGGTCTCCACAGTCGAGGCCACGTGAGAGGAATTACCCGACGCATGACCTTGAGTTAGCTACAGTTGTTCATGCGTTGCACTATTGGAGACACTATCTCTTGGGAGTTCATTATGTGGTTTTTACCGCTCAAAAATGTCTCATGTATATCTTTACTTAGTGTGACATGAATCTGAGACAGTGAAGGTGGGTCGAATACCTTCAGTCCTTCGACTTTGAGATTTCCTATACACCTAGTAAAGGTAATGCAGTAGCTGATGCACTGAGCAGGAGGACTCATATAAAGGCAGTGTAGGAGGCCAGTGGTGAGTGGCAGCTCATGGATTTGTTCTATGAGATTAATTTGGAGGTGGATGATAGGCATGGGCAGACCTATCTTTCATCTTTATCTGTGACTTCTACCCTCCTAGATAGAGTGAGGATGAGACAAATATTTGATTCGGAAGTCTTAGTTCTATGGGAGCTGGTGGCAAAAGAGGACCCTCCTCATAGTTGGATGATAGGCAATGATGAGGTACTGTGTATCCATGGAAGAGTATGGGTTCCTGAATATATATGCGAGGAGTTGATGCGGGAGTTTCATGATTCAGCTTCGACAGTTCCTCATGGGGTTACTAATATTTAATATGACTTGAGATGTCAGTACTGGTGGTCAGGTATGAAGAGATAAGTATCTGGTTTTGTTACGAGATTTTCCACCTGTCAGCAGGTGAAGGTGGATCATCAGAGGCTAGATGGACTGTTACAGTAGTTACCCATCCTGGAGTGGAAATTGGATGATGTCGTGATGGATTTCGTGACTGGGTTTCCGAGGACACCTCAAGGAAATGATGCCATGTGGGATATTGTGTAAAGAATCACGAAGGTAGCTCACTTTTTGCCGATCGAGGAGACCTTCAGTGTTGAAGAGCTCGTGAAGTTTTATATCTGAGAGGTTGTACATCTTCATCGGGTCCCTCGTTCTATCATTTCTGATAGGGACACCCATTTTACGACTTGTTTCTGGATGTGTATTCAAAAGGCACTCGGTACATAGGTGCTTCTAAGCACATCTTAACACCCTCAGACCAATGTCCAATCAGAGTGTACGATACAGGTGCTTGAGGACATTTTCCGTGCATGTATTCTAGACTTTGGGGGATCTTTGTAGAATCACATACCCCTGGTCTAGTTTTCCTATAATAATAGTTTTCATGCTACTATTGATATGGAACCTTACGAGGATCTATAATGTAGGCCATTCCGATCACCTTTGTGATGGTTAGAGGTAGGTGAGGCAGCTTTACTGGGACCATGAATCATACAAAAGACTTCTAAGTAGGTCCAGTTTATTCAGAAGCGGATGGAAACCGCACGTTCTCAATAGAAATATTATGCTGATCACCGTAGAAAACCTATGGAGTTCATGGTCGTGGATCAGGTTTTCTTACGTGTTTCGCCGAGGTTGGGAAACCGACGATTCCGAAGACATGGTAAGCATTCACCGAGGTATGTGGGGGAATTTGAGATTCTGGAGAGTGTCGGGATGGTTTCCTACAGTTGTAGCTACCACAGAGATATCGAGCCATGTATGACATCTACCATGTATCTCAGTTGTGACGTTATCTTTCAGACCCATCTCACATCTTTCAGCCCGAGGAGTTTCATCTCGAGGTATATGTGTCCTTCGAGGATCATCCGATTCATATGGTTGATAGGAGCACGAAGGATCTTTGAGGTTGGTCAGTTCCTCTCATATGGGTGCTATGACAGCATGGCCGAGTGCAGGACGAAACCTGGGAGCGGGAGACTGATGTACATGATCAGTGGCCAGAGTTGTTCTGAGCTTTATCTTCGACACCATTGGAAGTGTAATTCAAGGAAGAATTGCATTAAGGGGGGAAGTTTATAAGATCCCGGTTCTTTGTTTTCATGTACGGGTTTCTTCTTTTCCCTTTTCATTAAGTTTTTTTTGAGAATATATTGAAAATGGGAAAATTCCTAAATTTTGGGACTAAATTCCTTGTACAATTCCATACGCCGTGTACTTTGGCCGTGTGGGATTAGTACACTGGGTGTGTAGCCCTGTCGACGATGAAAAGACGGAAAAACTAACTAGATGCCATGTAGTGGATATTTACACACTGTGTAGTCAGTCGGCAGGAGAATATTAATCCTGTTGAAGGAGCTGCTAGCTGCACGACAGTACACACCATGTACTCAGTAATACACGTCGTGTACTCATGTTGACAGATGAAAAGTGTGGCGGTGCCGCCAAAGGAACAGTTAAATGAGAAAATTTCACGTCGTGTATTCAATAGTACACACAGTGTAGTTTTTATTTTTCTATTAAAATGGGAAGTAGCCAACCCTGTTAACAGGATTGGCTTAGAACCGGTAGAAGGAGTCGGGAGAGGAGGCCGGACCTTTGAGGATCTCCAAATCGAGCATCGGGAATCCGTTTCCACCTCTGGCGATCTCGTTGGAACTGCACGGGTAAGCCCACCACTCTCTTTAAGACGTTCATACCAATTCTTCATTAAAGGGAAGTTATTTGAGTTTGAGCAAGGATTTCCTTCACCTCATATCTACGTCATTCCTGGACGATTCAAGGATCGTCGTTCGCGTATACCATTCAGGGGCATTTAAGGTAGGTGTCTTGGTGTTTAATTTCAAACTTTTGTGCGTTTGTGTGAATAGTTGTGCCCTGACCCCATATTAGGGTGTCATGTAGCTAAGGCCTCTGCTGTTTGAAATACCAAGAATTGTATAGGTAATTAAATGTGATAATAACTGCTGTTTGGGATCACTGCTTGGATCCAGGACCTCCTAGGGGGTGCGTTCCTCTGTGTAGCCGTATTTCCAGGATACCCAAGGGTATACCTTTATAATAATTTTTATAGAATATCCTTGATATGAATTTAATGGGTATTGCTTGTTTACATGTTGAGAAAGGCTCGGTTACTTGTTTAGCCCTAGGGCAGTGTTTTACTTAGCCTGAGGGAAGTACATCTTTTAGCTCGAGGGAAACTACATCCGTACCTATGGGAAATAGACTCTATGCCTGAGGGTGAAACTTTGTACTCTTGATAGCAATATATGTTATGCCTGTGGCAACTACCTGTGGGTTAAAATTCTGATTACATGGGGTAAGGGTTTGTGTGTCTAAGGACACCGACTATTTACATAGAAATTCACTGTGGTGGTTTTCTTATAATGAACGATGAAATGAATATTAAAATGGAAATATAACTGGTAAATTTAGTTACTTTTCAGTACTAATTAGTTTATTGCATTTCACTACTGCACGCTGTTGTTGCATATTTTCACACAGTTGGGCATAGGAATTTTGGTGGGTGCCTACTGGGATTTATTTCTCACACCATGATTGGGTCATGACTTTTGCCCAAACAGATTACATTTCTGTAAGATTGGATAAGGTAAAGGGTCCCTATACAGGTACTTTATTCCTACTGAGGAGTAGGAAAGCATGGGACCGAGAGTAGGCTCACAATGCTACTGGCTATATTGTATTGTTTTGCTATACTCTATTTTGTAATTTATTGTGTTGTTATGTAACATGTCTTGGCTATTTTCTTAAAACATGATACTTGTTTCATCATTATCTATATAACTGGTTGGTTATCCTTACTGCAGTTCTTTATTTTAAAAGTTCAAGGTTTATTGCTTCCACATTTTTTTGTATGTTGTATATTTTATTCCGTTTTGATACACTTTGACAAATTAGGTCATAGTTTCCCCACTATCATACATGGGCCCCCGCTGCAAGTCGCAACCTCTGGCGTTTGGGTAAATGCGCTTGAGGTCACATGATGAACTAGGTTCGGGGCACCCGTTGGGTGGCACCTGGACCCAGGACGTTACATAAGGGAAGTGGGATTCATTGTAAGGGTGTTGGTAGAGATCATTTGTAAGAGGTTTTATCAAAATTCTATCTCGATAAAATTTTATTCTGTTGAGAATTAATTAAAGGTTGTGACCAATAATTCAAGGAAATCTAAAAAATAGGTCTAGTTGGTGCTTTTGGAATGAGATTAAATATGATTAAATGGGAAACACATCATGGGTGTTTTAAGGTATGTGGATGCATTATTCAAGGGATCATACTAGCAGTTTTATGAAAAATATAGTGATTATGGTCAAGGTGTTTAGATTTACACCATGGAAATGTTTTTTTATTCAGAGATAGAACTGGTGACTTAACAATTCATTGATGAACAAAATATATTATAGAAATTTTTTAAGAAATTAAATCTCTTCCCAACAATGATTATTATTATAGTATTGAGTTAGTAACAAACCATGTTGTTATGGGATTGAAATTCAAGAGGGATTTTGAAACTTTCATATGTCGGGATGTTTGTTTTGAGAAATGATAATTAGAATGGGGTATTGAGAATTTTATTATCCACATAGGTTTTATTAGAATTGGTTTATTTTAGGAGTGAACCTCAGGATATTGTAATGAATTATTAGAAGGAATGATATCTAGGATGTCGAATTTCAATAGTTGTAGGACATTCATGAAGTATATAAGGATTCATCATTTGAATTTATTTTTGAAGGGAATAAGGCCCCCATATCTAAGAGGTTCAAGGAGTGAACCATAGGTTCATGATTTGAAATATTTTAGTCCCTTTTTAAAATGGGGTCCATCCATATTTGTTCTTTTTTGGTGGAAGTTACATAGGTGTGCCGAACAACTAGTTCTCCCCTCTAATTGGTCCCCACATGATGCAGGGTGTATCTTGGTGGATTTTGGAAGAACATCTAGTTAACTTCCTCCCTACATTCACATTTTTTTTCAAATATTATTATTTATTGTAATTACATTTATGTTTTTTGTCTTTATTATTGTGGATCATCATGTAATTGATTAAGGATGATTGTATTTCTCCATGAATTACATAGAAGATAACTTAATACAATGTTTTCATGTCATTGGAAGCAGTTTTTTCCTAGGTATATTTACCTAAAACATTTATCTAATGTAAATGGAGATTTTGGGAAACAATTTAATTATTAATGGTCATACAGTTTTGGGTTTTTATTGGATTTGGTTTGAGTTTGTGGGTAGAGTAGATCATACCCTATTTGGAAATTTTTTGAAGAGAGGATGATGCCCTGTGATTTTTTAAGCATTTTTACTATTTAATTTAAAATTTTAATTTATTTTATATTGTCATTATTACTTTTTTTACTTTTGGTTTGTGATAGGTGGTTGAGAGCATGGAGGAGGCTCGAAGGTCCTCCATGAGGTGATATATTAGAATTGTATGTTGGTGTCTCCTATAATATAATTTCATATGTTTGTATATGAATGGGTGTTCATGATTGTATACAACATGGGATTTGGGTTCAGAGTCTAGGGACTACGATTTCCCTAGGTAAATAGAATATGTGCATGTGAGGCTACCTATTATGGATTTAAGGGCTTTAAATATCATAGATAAATAGATATAGTCTGAAAAAATCACCAAGGGGTGTGGAATTTGGTTGAACTAATGATGGAATTATATTGGGTAATGGGATGAAACATGAGTAGAATAAATTCATAGGTTGGATTCTCAATGATAATAGGTTTTTATGAAAAGCATAGGGGGATAAGTGATGATGGTAAAGGATGAATTATGTATCTGAGGTGATGAGAATCTCCTTAATATAGTAATAGATTACTATAAATATGCCTTCTAATAGAGAGGTGTCCCCAAAGAATTTGTATGGTGATGGAGAGTGGTTTCGTATTGCTAATGTGAAATGTGATCTCCCATAGGAGATGTTCTTGAGGGCCTAGGTGAGATTAATTAGAAATGATTAAGTCATGGAATTAGAATACTAAGGGTGATTGGTGTAGTATTCCTTGGGCTGGTCCTCGGGTGGAATGACTAGGATTAATGAGGGACATTGGCGAGGATGTGGGCTGAACCCCCATTATTTAGGTTAGTGGGTTCTTCCAGTAGTGATTTCACTAGAGGGTGTTGTGTGTGAGATGGTATCAAAAAGTAGAGACAAAAAAATTTATCGAGGCTCCAATGATTTCCCCATCAGAAGAGATAAGACCTTTCATTAAGAGGGTTTATCTCTCACATTACTAGAACACTATGATTTATAACTTTTATTATATACAAAATCGACCAATCCCAAATGGTTATCCCAAGATCCTCCAAAATCCAAAACAAAATCACAAAGCATGTCATTAATAATATCATTATCTCGTTTCATCTAACCATCAATTTTTTTATGGTATGTTGTGCTCATCTTAATCTATGACTCCAAGGCCTTCTGAAGGCCTTCCCAAAACCAAGCGGTAAAATAGTTTTCTATATCTTAGACAACCATTGATGAAACACCATGATGCATTGAAACCTCATAAATATACAATCGGCAAATCTCATCCACATTAGATATATTTCTGATTATAATGAAGAGGGATGATTTGGTTAGATGACCAAATAATAATCAAATTGTGTTCTTACTTCAAGGTGTATGAGGTAATCCAAAAATGACCTCCATGGAGACCTCATTCCACTTCTAGGTCGGAATTGTTAATGGATAAACCAAATGATAGGGACTTTTATGATATTCCTTTACTTGAGGAAATGTATAGCATCTCAACATAATGTAATCTACGACTTTCTTCATTACTAGACACTAGAACTATTAATGAGATTCATAATATATTTTGGAATTTATAGGACAATAAAACAACTTAGAGTTCTAGATATCATTCATCACCAACTTTCATATAGACAAAGGAACCACTGAACAACCCTTGAATCCAAAGATTCTAATGAGAGACAAAGACCAATCAAAAGGCATATCCCCATCAAGAATAAACTGTATCAACCAATTGACATAGCTCATAACTAAGATTCTCTGACTGAATCGACACTAAATGTGATGGAGTCTTCTGAACACTTGACAAATAATTACCTCAAATGTTCTTCTTGTTCACATTTTTTTTTTTTGAAAAAATGCCCCATCCGAGTGAAATAATCATTGGACTTCCATAATTTCTACCCCGGAAAATTACTACTTAAGGAAGAATCTACCAAATTACCCACTCACTGGGTATAAAAAATATCAAATTCAATACCCTATAGATATTTGATTCAATGACACTACCTCAAATTGAGATCCTTCAATTAGAAGATGTAGGCCATGATCTTGTGATAAGTGTAGTCTAAAAACTTCTCCCCAAAGAGGTAGTGCATGTACATCTTTAAATCATGCCTCTACACATTTAACTAAATGTCAAGGGTCTGGTAATTATATTCATGTGGTCAGAGATAGGGAGATCTATATGCCACCACATGATCATATTGTATAAGCACACACATGATCCTCGTACTTAAAGAATCAGAATACATTATAGAGCCTTTTACAGATTCTGGTAAGATCAACACGGTGGTGGTAGTCAACCACTACTCCAACTCTTAAAAGGATTCTTGGAATTATAGGACCTATTCAAACTTCTCCCCTTTCCAGGTGATCACATTCATGGGTGAAGAAACCTATGAGAAATCCCAAACAAACCGCCTCTAGTAACTCGCCTGGATAAAGAAACTTATGATCTCAATCTCATTCATTGGATGTTCCCCTAACATAACCGCACTGCTCAATTTGGGGTCCACCAAAAGCTTCTATTACGAGATGAAATGACCTAGAAAATTCACCTCTATAATATAGAATGTGAAATTGGAAAACATATTATTTTTATAATTGTCAAACATAGTGCGAAAAATGATCCACAAATGATGTTCATACTCTTCCACGGATCCAGAGTAAAGCATGATGTTGACCACAAATACCACAACAAAAGAGACACGGTATTGGTGGAAAAACCTATTTATGAGCACCATAAAAACAATTAGAGCATTAGTCGATACAAAAGGAATACCCAAGTACTCAATGTGGCTGTACCTATTTCAGAAGGTTTTCTTTGGCATGTCTGCCTCTTTCACCGTGACTTTGTAACACCCTGAGATTTTATGAGATATATTATTTTTAATATCTTTGATGTCTTTAATTATACACTACACCAAGATTATCTTGTTCTATATGAAACACCGTATTAGCTTGTAGTATACGCAACACTATTCTTGGCTTGTGTTACACACGATTTCAAGTTCGTTTTGTGGAAATTATTCTACACAACATTAAGTACAGATTTTGTTTAATGTTTGAATGAAATAAGTTTTGATTATCTTATACAAAACAACAAACAAAGATTTCACAATATGCAGCTTTGACTTGGATTGCATTACACGCAATCAAGACCTTCCTCGATAGCGTGTGTAGTACGCAATACCGAGTTTCACTAAACACGATATTATTATAATATTATTATGAACTAGTAGTTATGAATAGTAATACCCACTTTTTGAAAAATTATAAATTTTATCTTTCAAAATGGACTTCATTTTTGGATTTGGAATATCAAAATTAGCATAGGGTAAATATTTCGTATTTTTCTGAAAACATTCAATTTTTGATGAATAGTGAAAATACGAGGTTACTATTTAAAAACACACTTTTTATTTAAATAATTATTTATTTTTTTTAAATTTATTTTACATAAAAATTGATACATAATACCTATATATGTTAAATTTAATTCATTGGAGTCATTTTATAATAATTTTAGATATATAAGAATTTTATTGAACTTTTCACTGTCTTTTACCCACATCCTATGAGAATTTGAAAATTTACATAAAACCTAATTTTATCTCTTTTGTGAGTGGAATTTCAAAAATCCAAGAGACGAGGTTAATATGAAGTCGTAAAATATTGTTCAATTAGATTAAAATAATTTCTGGTGAATAATAACTTTTACTTTTATTTACCACGGTTAAAAGTAAATAGTGTAGTTAAGGGTAAAATTGATATTATTTTTACCCTAAAACATGTCATAATTCTATTTTATAAGTATAATTATACTAAAAACAACCTTAGGAATATAATATTATCAATTATGTCCACTTTGATTAGATTAGGACATTTATTATTATTTAATTCATCGAAGAGTTAAAAGAGATAAAACCAAAGTTTGATAACTAAAACATTTTTAATATAGGGTTATACATAAGATAAATTAGACTATAAATATTCATATTAAAGCTAAAAATATTTCCTACATAATTTTATTTTATTTATAATTTTTAGAAATTAATTAATTTAATTTATTTATGACACGGTGATGATGCAGTAATCGGCTTATTAATGAAATATTAACATAATTGATGTTATAAATACCCAAATAAATGAAATTTGAGACTTTTTATAAATTAAAATAAATTTTTAGGTTAATATGACATGTTAATATTGATTTTTAGAACTAATCATGTTTTTATGATTTTCACAAAAATCAATTACAAATAGTGTCAAAATTGACATAAAATAGTTTTTAAAACAAATATTATATTATTAATTGTAATTCTATTCCTAAAAATATAAGGCTCGGAAAAATAAATTAGATAATGTTATATATATTAATAATTAATCACTTAGGGTTCTTTTGAATTGTTATAGTATTTTTATTAACCATATAGTGTAAGAAAACAACAAGACACAGTAAAAGTTAAATTATTTAACTTAGAGTTAAATCTAAATGATAAGGTTAAAATAGTAACCTAAAGTTGTCTAAAACCTATTTTTCGAGAGGATTTAAACCCAGCCCCAATATATCTTCGAAATAAATCAATTTGGAGCTATTATAAACCGAATATTAATTTATTATAAAATAATATTTTATGTTTTTTTCTAAAGTGCCCCTCTCCTCCCTTATAAAAGGGAACCTCCTCCCGCTTCTCTTTACACAATTTTGAGCCTTCACGCTCTGAAAACCCTGACCATATATATTATAAACTTCCCTAAAAACATTATAGAGGTTCTGTTCTACTCAAAAGACCAACTCTAGTTCCTTAAGAGGAGGTTAAGAAGAGGCGCGTCAAAGAAGAGGTAATATCCTTTACTGATTCTTTCCAATTTATTTCTTCTTCTACTTCTTCTTATTAATTTGTTTCATCATAAATTAATAACATCAGTATCAATCATATACTAATATGTTAATATAAATATGAAACAACCCTATTTCATCTTCTATCCATCCTACAAAAAACGAAATCACAACACGTGCGTACCTACGGAATACCGTCTACACGCCGTGGTGTAATATATTTTTAACCACCACCGTAATTGGATGGGTATAATGGTGTAAATAAATAACTATATATGACTATTTTAAAGTGATATTGATTATGAAATATTTTACATACACTTCAATACAATTCCATGATCATGGAAATGATATCATCGCTCGTGCATACGTATGAACTACCGTCTCGATGAACGCAATGAGATTCATTTTCCATTATTAACCCTTCAGGTATGATTATAGAGTTTATATAATAAATAATCACAAAAGATATTACATAATAATGATACTGGATTTATATACTTATATTTTTTATTTACTTAATTCCATTTAATTCAATAAGAAAAACGAAAATAGCGTTCATGTGTACGTACGACCTACCGTCTCCATGAATGGTGTATTTTGTTCCATTTATCAATATATAATATATATTTATATTCTAAATATATATTATATATAAATAATTTTTTACATTCTAGAATTACATAAATCAAGATATAAGTAATAATATCAAGAACAACATTTCGAAACAAGTATGATAAATGAAACAATTTTACCCAAAACACTGTTTTAACATGAAATTTACAAAAGAACGGGTATTATAAAGTCATAAGTGAACCATATATGATATCATAACAATGAATATGATTCTGTAATATGTCAATGATATTATTTAAATCATTATACAGGTGGTTCAGATATATATGAAGCATATCAGACATAAGGTAAAGGATAACTTTTCCAATCTCGTTCTTATCCAAGATTGTTTATTTGTCAGTATTTACTGGGGTTATATTTTTCATCCATGTCCCTATTTTATAAATATGGTTTCATGTATTTTTAATGTCCTTTTACCCATTTTTGACATTTACTACATGGTGTGTAAGGAATCTTTCTTTTTTCACCATACGATGTACTTTTTTGACTTTTCGATCAAAAGTATGAGGAAAATATTATTTTAACTTATATGGCATGAACGGATTTTTAAGGTTTTATAACACCTTATTTAAATGAAGCATACTCTACCATATTTCATGAATATTTTCAACAAAATCATTTTCTTTTAAATATTAATAGAATTTTGTGAAAAGAAAATGATTTTGAAGAAGAAAGGAGATTTTCCTCAAGAATTCATTTAAAGTGCTTTATCAAAACCATGTTTCCTTCTAAGATGTCATGATTTGATATGTGTATGTTTCATGTATAATTTATCTATGATTTACATGATTTTACATTGCTTATGATTAAATGATATCCATTTGTCTTATATGGATTATATTATGATGGGATGATGTTTATGAAACCCATTTTATTCTTTGGGTTATGATGAATGATTATGTTTATTTTGTGGCACAAGTAAGAATGATTTCATTATGAGATGTGTGGGACCTATATCTCCCTCTAGTGCATTGGGTAAATATTTATATCTCATGAGATAGACATGGATGGAATGGTAAGTTAATCTGGTTCAGTGATACAGGATGGGAACGAGGAGTGAACTCGATTCCGAAAGGGGCTTTGTACATTAAGATGGTATTGGTAGCAATGCCTTGGCTAATATGGAAATCATATAAAGTGCTTAATGGTTTGTAACAATTACATGTTTAATTCCCATTATATCATGATTGATGTTCTTTTATGATACATAAGACTTATGTACATCCAAGATTTATGTCTTTGCTCAAGTTGTTTAGATTTTATGTTTAAGTTTTTTTGCATTCAACTATTTATGGATTGTTTTTTGTCTCCATGTCTACCCTTATTGAACATTTGAGCTCACCCTTTTTATGTTTTATTTTCCCCAGGATATAAAGAATGGTTTTAGGTAAGAAAACAAAAGGCGAATATCTTTATGGGAGATGTTGAAGATCTTTCACCATTATTCGAAGATTGTGTTCTGAGATTCTAAAGACACTAAACTATTACGATCCCTGAGTGTTGATTTTTTGTTATGTATTAAGTATTCCATAAAAGTAATGTAATGTACATGTATGTCAGACTTTGGGTCTCTATAGTTGGTATTAGAGAAAATATTTAGCTAACCTTTGGAAACTAGGATACGAAAACTTTAATGAGATCCCTAGAGATATTTCTATGGTATGTCTAGGGATGATCCTAAGGTTATGTATAAGTATAGGTTATAGTCCTAGAATTATGATAACGATCGTGAATAACATCAGATTAAACCAAGATGTTAGAGATTTAATGTAATCCCCTTGATTATGTTGTTTTTCCTTGTATGATTTTTTCCTCTCACAGTTTTCTTTTTTGTGTTTTAGAAAGAGGCAGGAAACAGGAAGATTCACGATAATGGAGGATATTATGGACAATGGAATGATATTCTTCATGAGAAAACAAATGAAACGAGATTTGAAAGTCCAAAAATCATTATTATACCTAATTAGTAATCTCATTAGATGATCAATAATCTCAACTTTGGTAAGTTTCCTGACTCAGCTAATAAGAGAAATATGGGGTTTCATGATGATCATAGAGGAATGCAAATTCAATTTCTATCATGTAAATCATGTGGTAAGGGGCATCAGGGATAATGTGTCAAAGAAACTGGAAGCTACTTTGGGTGTGGAAAATAAGGATAGAAAGATAGTAACTATAAAGGAAGAGGTTCATTTAACACCACAGACAAGGATAATTGTATTTCTAAGACATTATCAATAGTAAAATGTTTTAAATGTGGAATGTACTGGAATTATGCAAACATATGCTCAAAAGGAAAACTTCATGAAGAGAATCAGCATGGTCATATAGGTAGTATTTATGTTGATGATGATGAAGAGACTACAAATGATATATGAGGTGAAAGAAATGATGAAGCTCATTCACTGGTTTAAGAAGGTAGTGGAATGATTTTATGTTTTTCAAGAATAATGTATGGTACTATGGAATAAAGAAAAATCTAAGGATTGTTACACTGTTGTCTTTCCATGAATTTTTGAAAGTATATGATGAATGATACCGGTAACCATGAAAGGTTATTCAAATATTTTTGAAAGGTAGATGATATGTGCATAATGAAAGGAAAAGGAGATAATGAGATGTTTGATAGTATTAATGAGCTCATAACTGATATAAGGACAAAGTGATATCATTGATTGAGTATATAGAAATTTTGGGATTTTGGTAAGTAGAAAGAGTTAACTTTTGACAGCACTCATGTTTTCACTAAGGTTCTATGGTAATTCAGGTTTCAAAAGAATACATGATTAAGGTTTTCACATGTTTGAAATGTGACCAACAAGATATATCTTATGATGAATGGGGGATAAATGATGGTATTCACATGCTTGTTATGTGACCTTTCAAGTAATCGTTTTCTTTATACTATGAGATTGGACATGTGTATTTTGGATAAGAATAATTATTTGAAATAGATTATGTTGGACATCAGATAGTGTTGTTTATGGATAGAAATATTTATTTAGATATTATTTTTGGAATGTTATAATAGTATAGTTTTAGAAAAAAGACAACCCGTACGACGGGCGACAACCCGTCACGTCAGACAATGATGCGGTAATCGAACCCACAACCAAAGTGCGACAGGCCTTTATCACCTACCACTAGCCTACAAGATGTCCCTTGTTAGTATAAATTAGTATCAATTAATTATGTTGAATGATATACGATGTATACATCCATCTTAGGAACCATATACGATTAATCTCACCATAGATGGACTTATGTATATTACTTTTTCTAACCTTCTGTTTGAGAGAGATGGAATGACCTATCATTCTATCGCATGATCTGCTAACACTTCACAGAAGACAAATTCAACTTCATTTCTTTAAGTGATGAAGTGGAAATTATTCATGGCCAAAACAACAGTGAGATTGTACCAAAATCAAGTATGTATTTCTTCTAATTCAAAATATTCAACTTTAGGGAAATTATATTATAAACCAAAAATGATGTCCTAGTGCTCTTATATCTGATGAATCAGATGGTACCTTAGATCATAACGAGTTTATGACTTTGTGATTGTTGGATTTTTCATAGCCATATTCCCTACCACTCTCCATCAGAACTTGATCGTTAGATTTATCTTCCATATCCATATTTTCACATATCTTCTCCTATGTGGAAACCCAGTGATTAGTTAATTTGGGTAACCGTTAAGTTTCATAATTTAGTTTTTAAATTTCTGTTTTAGAATTCCTTTTCTGAAGTGTGTTTCTATGAATGAAACTTTCAAGTAGTAAATGATTTATAACCCCGACGAATTTCGAGGGAGAAATTCATTTTAAGGGGGGTAGAATGTAACACCCTGAGATTTTATGAGATATATTATTTTTAATTTATTTGATGTCTTCTATTATACACTACCCCAAGATTAGATTGTACTCTACGCAACACCATATTATCTTGCAGTATATGCAACATTATTCTTGGCTCGTGTTACACACAATTTCATGTTCGTTTTGTGGAAATTATTCTACACAACATTAGTTATAGATTTTGTTTAAGGTTTAAATGAAATAAGTTTTGATTATGTTATACGCAACACCAAACGGAGCTTTCACTACACACAGCCTTAGCTTAGCTTGAATTACACGCAATCAAGACCTTCTTAGATAGCGTGTGTAGTACGAAATGCTGAGTTTCACTAAACAAGATATTATAATAATCTTTTTATGAACTAGTTGTTAAGAATAGTAATACCCACTTTTTGAAATTTTATAAATATTATCTTTAAAAATGGAATTCATTTTTCGATTCGGAATATCGAAATTAGCCTAGGGTGAATTTATGGTATTTTTCTGAAAAATTTCATTTTTTGATGAATAGTGAAAACACTGGGTTACTATTTAAAAACCGACTTATTATTTAAATATTTATTTATTTTATTTATATTTATTTTAGTTCAGAATTGATACATAATACCTCTATAAGGACAATTTAATTCATTGGATTCATTTTATAATAATTTTAGATATATAAAAATTTTATTGAACTTTTCACCGTTTTTACCCACTTCCTAGGAGAATAAGAAAATTTACATAAAACATAATTTTAGCCCTTCTGTTAGTGGAATTTTGAAAATCTGAGAGACACGGTTAATATCAAGGAGTAAAATGTGGTTCAATAAGATAAAAATAACTTTTGGTGAATAGAAAATTTTACTTTTATTTACAATATTTAAAAGTAAATAGGGTAATTAAGGGTAAAAATGATATTATTATTACCCTAAAACATGTCCTAGTTCAATTGGATAAGAATAATTCGACCAAAAACAACCTTAGTAATATAATATTATCATTTAGGTCCACTTGTATTAGATTAGGACATTTATTATTATTTAATTCAAAGAAGAGTTAAAAGAGTTAAAATCAAAGTTTAATAACAAAAAAAATTAATATAGGGATATACATAAGCTAAATTCGACTATTGTTTTTCTTTAGAAAGATAGAAAGATTTATTACATAATTGTATTTTATTTATAAATTTTGACATAAATTAATTTAATATATTTATGACACAATGATGATGCGGTAATTTCCTTATCAATGAAATCTTAACATAATAGATGTTATAAATACCCAAATAAATGTAATTTGAGTCTTTTTATAAATTCAAATAATGTTATAGGTTAATATTACATTGTTATATATATTTAACTAACTTTATTAGAAGTAATCATGCTGTTATGATTTTCACAAAAATCAATTACCAAATAGTGTCAAAATTGACAGAAAATAGTTTTAAAACAAATATTATATTATTAATTGTTATTATATTCCTAAAAATCAATGGTTCTTCAAAATGACTTATATAATGTTATATATATTAATAATGAACCACTTTGGGTTCGTTTGGCCTGTTATAGTAGGTTTATTAACCATATAGTGTAAGAAAACAAGAAAACACGGTAAAAGGTGAATTATTTAACTTAGTGTTAAATCTAAATTACAAGGTTGAAATAGTTACATAAACTTGTCTAAAACCTATTGGTTGAAAGGATTTCGACCCATCCTCACTTTATCTTCTAAATAAATCAATTTGGAGCTATTATAAACCAAATATTACTATATTATAAAGTAATATTTTATGTTTTTTCTTAAGGTTCCCCTCTCATTTCTTATAAAAGGGAACCTCCTCCCTCTTCTCTTTACACAATTTTGAACCTTCATGCTCGGCCAACCCCTACCCATTTCCCTTATCAACTTCCCTAGAAACGTTATAGAGGTTCTGGTCTACTCAAAATACCATCTCTAGTGCCTTAAGAAGAGGTTAAGATGAGGTGCGTCAAAGAATAGGTAATATCTTTTACAGATTCTTTCCAATTTATTTCTTCTTCTTATTATTCATCATTATTTGTTTCAACATAAATTAATAACATCAGTTTCACTAATATAATGATATGTTATTATAAATATGAAACAACCCTATTTCAACTTCTATCCATCCTACGGAAAACGAAATCACCGCGTGTTCGTACGTATGAAATATCATTTCCATGTCGTGGTGTAATCTATTTTCCACCACCACCTTACATGGATGGGTATAATGGTGTAAGTATAATAACTATATATGATTATTTTATAGTGATATTAATTCGGAAATATTATACATACACTTCAATACAATTCCACGATCATGGAAATGATATCATCGCTCATGCGTACGTATGGACTGCTGTCTTCATGAACGCAATGAGATTCATTTTCCATGATTAACCATTCATGTATGATTATAAAGTATATATAATAAATAATCATGAAATATATTACATAATAATGATACTGGATTTATGTAAATATATGTTTCATTTACATAATTCCATTTAATTCAATAAGGAAACTAAAACAGCGTTCATGCGTACGTACAGCCTACCGTCTCCATGAACGGTTTATTTCATTCAATTTATCAATATATCATATATAATTATATGATGAAAATATATTATATATAAATCATTTTTTACATTCTGGAATTAATTAAGTCAATATATAAGTAATAATATTAAGAAAAACATGTCGAAACACGCACGATAAATGAAACGATTTTACCAAAAACACTACTTTAACATGGAATTGACTAAAGAATAGGTAATATAATGTTATAAGAGAACCATATATGATATCATAACAATGAATATGATTCTATAATAAGTCATTGAAATTATTTAAATAATTATACAGGAGGTTTGGATATATACGAATCATATCGGACATAAGCTAAGGGATAACCATTGCAATCTCGTTCTTATCCGAGATTGTTTATTCGTAAGTATTTACTGGGGTTATATTTATCATCCATGTCCATATTTTCTAAAAATGGTTTCTTGTATTTTTAAATTCCATTTTACCCATTTTTGTCTTTTACTACATGGTGTGTATGGAATCTTTCGTTTTTTCACCATACGAGGAACTTTTTTGACTTTTCTGACAAAAGTACGATGAGAATATTTCTTAACTTATAAGGCAAGAACGGATTTTTATAATTTTATAATGCCTTATTTTCATGAAGCATACTCTATAATATTTCATGACTATTTTCAACAAAATCCTTTTCTTTTAAAATTGCATGGAATTTTGTATAAAGTAAATGATTTTGAAGAAGAAATGATATTTTCCTTACGAATTCAATTCACGTGTTTTATCAAAACCATTTTTCCATCTTAGATGACATTATTTCACATGTGTATGTTTCAAGTATAATTTCTCTATGATTTACATGGTTTTTATTTTCTTATGATTAAATGATATCCATTTGTTTTATATGGATTATATTTTGACGAGATGATGTTTATGAAATCTATTTTATTCTTTAGGTTATGATCAATGATTATGTTTATTTTGTGGCACAAGTTAGAATGATTTCATTATGAGAAAAGTGGGACCAATATCTCCATCCAATGCATTGGGTAAAGATTTATATCTCATGAGATAGACATGGTTAGAATGGTAAGTTAATCTGGTTCAGTGATACAACACTAGAACGAGGAGTGAACTTGATTTAGAAAGGGTCTTTGTCCACATAGATGGTCTTGGAAGCAATGCCTTGGCTACTATGCATATCATATCAAGTGATTAATGGTTTTCCATAATTACATGTTTTATTCCCATTTTATCCTGATTGATGTTCCTTTATTATATATAAGCATTACGTACTTCCAAGATTTATGTTATTTCTCATGATGCTTAGATTTAATTTTCATGTTTTTTTTCATTCAAATATTTATGGATTATTTTATGTTCTCTATTTTTACTTTTACTGAGCATTCGAGATCACAATTTTTATATTTTCATTTCCTCAGGATATAAAGAAAGGTTTTAGGTAAGAAACCAAAGGGTAAGATATTTATGGGAGATGATGAAGATCTTTTACTATGATTAGGAGATTGTGTTTTGAGTTTCCAAAGACACTAAACTATTACGATCCTTGAGTGTTAGTTTTTGTTCTGTATTAAGTATTCCGCAAAAGTAATGTAATGTCCATGTATGTCAAGCTTTGGGTCTCTACAGACTTGGTGGAAAACCAAATGAAATTAAATCATGGAAAATCACTTTTCCCCATTTAACTAATAAAAAAGGCATCTATTTGGGGGAAAGGATATTTATTCTTAATGGATACCTTATTCAGCTTCCGGTAGTCAATGCACAATCGAAGGGACCCGTCAGCCTTCATCGCAAAGAGAAGAAGAGTGGCCCACAGAGAGAAACTCGGTGGAATTAATCCTTTGGATTCAAAATCATCATGATATATATTTCATTACCATAAATCTTGGGGGGGTCATATGTTACTAGGTTATGATAAACCAGTTGTGTTCCCAATGCCACCTCAATCGATTAATCCATGTCCTGCATTGAGACGAAGCCTAAAAATTCATCTGGAAATAACTCTGGGAACACATCCACTACATGAAGTAATCCAACCTCATGATCATGATCATATTCTAGTAGTTTTTGTGATAATATCTTGAAAATAATGTTTCCCAATTCTGGGAGTGGAGGTCCCTTACGAACCGACTGATGATTCAATTCCCCATGAAAAACATATGGATTCCCAACAAGATCCTTGAATCTCACCATTCAACTATAGAAATTAATATTCACTTAGATGTTCACATGCCAATACATGTCATGGATTATATTGAAAAGGTTTATATCCATGAATAGAAGGTCTCACTCCATCGCAACACCTGACACAGTAAGTTCACATGATATGCACCTATGTCCTTACTCCCACTTCTTACCCAACAATATCACAATCTCCATTGCATAAGAAAACAACTCGGTTGGAAAATTTATCAATTCCACAATATGGATAGAGATGAATGAATCTTAAGAACCAATATAAATGAGAATAATTTCTAAAGATGATGAAATCAAAATGTTACCTTGAACTATTGAAGGCTTTGCATCTGATCCCGTTGGTGCATGATCCACAACGTGAAGATCCGTATCCTATTTATGAAAATGCCTGCTCGTATATGGATTTTACTTGAACTAGATATTCCCAAAAGATGATCCATCTGTGCCACCCTATACCCCAAACAAAGATCCCACCATACTAGATGGATCCGACTGAACTGACAGTCGCCTTGGAGCCACCGATCCTTCCCCACTCTAGAGTGGACATGCCACCATGAAAAAAGAATTAAATTTCTTCCATTTAACACACAAATAATAATTAATTCAGGGAGATGTAAATATAGGTTGGGTATTACCTGGCCTCTCGCACTAGGGTCATGCAACATACCAGGCATGAGAATCCATAGATAAAAACTGCCTGGGTGGATGGCCCAAACTACCAACTCACTTTATACCATATTCCTCTAGCTTCATTTTCTTCACTATTTCACTACCATTACTCATCTCTGACACTACCCAAGATAAACTAAAGATTTCTTTCTAATAATTATTGACCATGAAACCATGATTGACCACCTCGGCATAAGTTTCTAGCTTGAACAAGTAGACCTAGGAGTAAATTTCTCGTTACATCCCATTATATAACTTTCTATCTTAAATAGATTTATTAAAAATAATCTTAGGTGCATACACACTAGATAAGAAAAATGGCTAACAGATTCCATTATTGACCAATTTCTATGGGAATGATCCATGAACTTTCGGGATTTGGAAGAGTATTGGACCGTGGGATAATACTGGTCATTAAAGGTGGTCTTGAAATCTATCCAGCTTATTTTTATGTGCTCCCCAACTTGAATCACTGATTCCCAAAACCTGCAATAGGGGCCCTCGAGCAAAAATGTGGAACATTTCTCCCTGAGCTCTTAATGTGTGGCAAGAAAATCAAACAGCCTCCCCATCTTTTTAGTCCACTTCTATTCTTCCCATGGTTCATCATTGGATCGATAAGTATGATAGTTTATATTGATAAACTCCTGGTACTTTTCATTCCTATCACTAGGATCATATATTCTATCTGAAGTATGAGTAGAACCCACTCCCCACCCTAGAGGTCAGACAACCCATACCATAGCTTCAACCATTCTCTGATCACGTGGTGAGGGAGAACCCTCTCCAACCTCCTCTTGTGGGTCCATGATAGCTTTATGAGGAGTCATGTTGCTACCCAAAAGCAACAATATATATTGAAAAGAATTTACCCAGGCCATTCAATTATGAAAATAATGTTTATAGGGTTCTTTGGGGGCTGTCTGTGCCACATTTCTAGAGTTTTCCAAAATCTAGTTTTAAACTGTTAGCATAGGCATGTCAGTGCATCAGTAAGTTATTGTGTCAACATGTTAGTGCATTAGTGAGTCAGGGGAGTCGGCCTTGATGAGTCAAGGGCATCAGTATCGGTGAGTCAGGGGTGTATACATTAGATTGTTAGGGCTTTGATGCAAGGTAATCGGTTCTAGGGCATCAATCACAGGGTATCCGGGCCAGGGAGTTCGTGCTAGGGCATCAGTGCGAGGGTGTTAGTTCCCGGGCATCAATGCTAGGGAACTACTGCGAGAGAATCAGTGTCATGGCGTCTGTGAGTGACGACATCAATGGTTCAGTGCATCGGTAGATCAGTGTATATGGATCTGTGCCTATAGGTTGCATTGGTAGCTCAATAATCTGTAAGAACCCGAAGCATCGGTTTTAGGTACAGATCTCGATTATGGGCTTTTTAAGGAAAAATGGATAATCTGGAAATTTTTAGAGTACACACTGTGTACATTATGAGTACACACCATGTACTCCTCTGCCGCTTGAAGCTGTGTGTTGGCCATGTCTGGCCCACACACACGGTGTGTAGGGGTAACGTGGAGGCCGATTTTTGCGGAGTATGGAAAAACCCACTACACGTTGTGTACTTTAAAATTACACATTGTGCACTTTTTTTAGTTCATTAATTGACCCGGGGTCATGCGTAATGATCATTAACGTCTTCTTTTCCACCTATTGCCATCCAGAACGTCTGAGGATGCCGATTCTTCTTTGAGCCCCTGATCCGTCACTAGTTGTCTGAATCGAACTCCGTCGATTACAGAAGAATCGCAGCAGTGAGTTCTTGGTTCTTCTTTGACCTCGTTTCCTGATTCTTCCTCTCATGTGAGTTATCTGAGGTTGAAAATTTTAGACGTTTTTTTTCAGATCTACACCGTTCTAGGACGTTTCATGGGCTGAGGTTCAAGTATATCGATCTTCGAGGATCGAGGTTGGTGGTTTGCTTCCCTGCGTTGGAGTTATTTGAGTTTTGGTTGAAAAAGAGTCGGATACCCATGTATCAGGTATCCTGGGTTTAGTATTTTGATCCTATTGTTTATTTTACCTAGATTTCTTGTTAGCTTATGTATAATTGCTGCTAATATATAATTTGTTGCCTGTTTGAGGATCTCCCCATGAGTGGTTTCTCCCTGTTTTCATGTTTATCACTGTTCGACACCGGTTGCCTGTGAGGAAAACCCTTTTCAACTACTAGTTTACTTGTTATAAATGTTTTCATGTGTTTCCTGCTTTTTAAATTCTTTTGATGCATTGCAGCTATTAGCCAAGTAGTTGTTTAACTTACATAGGGCTGCTAATAGTCGATTACGCATGACTGGACTGCTCAGGGCTGTGAGAACCTGGTGTGGGAGATCAAAGAGGGAATAGATGATAAAGTGCTTCCCTAGAGGGTCTGTTGGTTTTAATTCATATGAAGGACCTAAGGGAATAATACATTGTGCTTCCCAAGATTGTTCTTAGTTTATGCATGCATCGATACCACATGAGGATTTAGACATAAGTTCTTCCTCGGTGAGTCTGTAGCTATCGTTGAAAGACCATAGGGGAATTGACGTGAGAGCTTCCCAGAGTGTCTGTGCCTTGTTTGATTACTGGACAATAGGGGTTTGCTAGTTTGAGCCACCCAGAAAGTCAGTGTGAATTTTTATGGTTGGTTGTGACGAGTCCCCCAAGCCAAAGAACAATCTTGGGTTTTGTACTGCTAGTGTTTAGGTAGTCTTTTTAGTTTCCTACTATGTTACTAACTTACCTTGGAATAAAATTCTTCACTCGTTTTTCGTTGGTTCTTTAATTAAATAAATCTGAATGGTAATTGGTATTATTATTTACTGGTGTATTCTATGTTCATTACTTCATTTATTTCTTTTTTCTTTTTCTATATTACTCACTGATAGTAGGGAAAAAATATTTTGGTGAGTGCCAACTGGGATTAGTCTCACACCCTGTTAGGGTCCTGTTTTTCCTCCCAAACAGATTATATGGTTGTAGGTGTAGGTATGGATTATGGTCCTTCAACCTCGGGTACTTGATTGCTGGTCGGAGTTGGAGAGCATGGGAACGGGCTTTGGCTCACGATGCTGCTGTAGTTTCTGTTTACATTTAGCAACATGTTTTCAGTTGTATTTCATCACGTTGTTTTGTTTACTGCTTTCCATAGATACATGAACCATTCATCATCATTATTATATCATACATTGCTTCTACTTTTAGTTAAGTTTTTGTATGTTATTTACTGCTTCCACTATTGGTTATCTTTATTCTTCCACTACATACTTCACCAAATGAGGGAATAGATTCCCCACTAACGCACCAAGGCCCTCACTGCTAGTCCGCAGCCTTTGGTGTTTGGGGAAACACACATGAGGTTATGTGGAGAACCGAGTACGGGGCACCAGTTATGTGACTCCAGATCCGAGTCGTTACAAAGTGGTTTCAGAGGAGGTTTCTTCTTTTCTATTGCATTACTGTTTTGCAACAATAGATAGGGATAGTAAGAAATGGGTGGTTAGTACTTAGTTGTGCCTGGGAGTAATTAACATGTGTACAGGGAAAAGCTATATTACCTCGTAATTGAAATTATCAGTTTTTTCAAGTGTTACAGTTTATTATATTTCACCGTTGGGTGATACACATGTTTTGTGCAGTTACCGTTTATATGATTGTGGTTCTATTTTGTTGCAACCAGATGAGATGTGGTTGTGCCATCTCATGCATCATATAAGAACTGTGTAGAAAATCACATGTCATGAATTTTACCATGCCATCTAGGGTGCATTATAATTTCATGTTGTTGTGTTTGATGTCGTGATAAATTATGCATGTTGTTGTGATAGTTGTTGTGATGGATATACTTGCTACTCTATTTTACTTGATATCTGCATTTTTATGGTGCCAAGCTTTGATTCGCGGGGAGTATGGGCCCCCACGGATCAGAATATGGAACATAAATGTTTGTTTTTCTATGTTTCTGGCATTCGTTACAGTTTTTGAGCTACTGCCTGGAAAAAGCCAGAATACACAACGTGTACTTTATAAATACACGTCGTGTAGTTTTTAAACCGTGTTACTGACTGTCTGAATAAAAACCCGAGGTGTCAAAGAGTCTTCGGGGACACATCGTGTACCTTAAGTACACGCCGTGTGTTAGTCAACCATGTACCCATCCGTGTCACTGACAACACAGGCCGGGAAAACTCGTGTAGTACATTTCGTGTTCTATAATAACATGTCGTGTAGTTTTCTCCTAGGTACCCGGTCGTGTCACGAACAACAGGGGTCGATGTTATCTTCTCCTATACACACCGTGTTTGTTCGAAACACGCCTTGTAAGGGGTTAGCCGTGTGGTCAGCCGTGTAACATGCTACACGGGTCGCTGAGCCTGTCTAGTACATGTCGTGTGTTATAAGAACACGCAATGTAGTTTTCTTCTGGATACCCGACCGTGTCACGAACAACACGGGTCAGTGTGATCTATCCTTATACACGCTGTGTTTGTTCGGAACACGCCGTGTAGAAGTCAGCCGTGTATCCGGTCATGTAACCACTACACAGGCCGCTGAAACCTTTCTAGTACACACCGTGTCTTTAGTGCACATTCGGTGTATTTTAGGATTTGGGGAACCGTGTAGGTTAGCCATGTGAAGGGACTCGGGCATGGGAGTATAATTCAAGTACACGCCATGTTTTGGGACAACATGCCGTGTATTCTGGAATGTTACACGACCTATGGTGGTAGAGTTACACTCCCATGTAAATGGCTTTAAAAAACATGATGTGTAGTTTAAATACTCGATGTGTAGTCTCGTTTTGCAAACTTAAGTGTTTCTCTCTCATGTTCTCGTTTTGTACTCTTGTGTTTTCTGTACTTGTTAATCCAAAATCTAGTGTGCACTTTTGACCTTTCAGGGCTATAGAATAAAGACGTCCTCCCGTTGCATGCTAGGAACCAGGCAGCGACTGTACGCCTGATACGACAGACCAGGGACTACCTGTAGTACCGCCGATCGTTCCGGACATGGAACCTGCAGTGATTCCAGACACTGGTGACAATTTTCATTTCAGAGAGGGTTTCATGAGGTACATGTAGACCTTCTAGCGAGCTCAAAACCTTGCCCCATCTATGGCAGAGCTGACGCGAGTCTTCCAGCAGCAGCATCCTCCCACATTCACATGGGATGGAGGACCTCAGGCTGCAGAGTCCTGGCTAAAAACCATGCTTTCCATCTTCGAGCATCTGGAGACACCCCTAGGAAGAAGGGTAAAGCTCGTGACCTACATGCTATGGGATTCTTCCAAGATATGGTGGGATGTTGTCTCGCAGGCAGGGCGCCAGCGGACTATGGATGGGGATGATTTCCAGACTACGTTCTACAACTACTTCTATCCGGCGACACTGAGGGCCGGCAGAGCCAGAGTGTTCATGAACCTGCAGCAGGGTACTCTTTCGGTTATGGAGTACTCCTCCTGTCTCACTGATTTACAACATTTTGGTCCCGTTCTGGGAAATAATGAGCCGATTTTAGCAAGGAATTTTGAGGAAGGCCTCAAACCAGAGATCTGATCGCAGTTGAGCATCTTCTAGTTGAATTTTATTACTCAAATATTCAACCAGGCACTGATCGCCAAATGGAATCTAAGGGATACTGGAGCTGTTGACCAGGGCAGTTTAGCATCCAAGGCTGATTCATTTCATACTGACAGCAGGAAGCGCCACCGAGAGTCTACTCGAGGTGACTTGAGGAAGCGAGGTATTTCCTCTGGTAGACGAGATCTTCTACTAGCAACCAGGTGGTGTGCTATCACTATGGAATGAGTGGTCATAAGAAGCCTCAGTGCCTGAGAGATCCAGTGGAGTGCCGAGCCTATGGAAATATGGGTCATCTGCAGCGTTTTGTAGGGTTCTTCTTCCAACAGCTAGTGAAGGAGGATCGGTTTATACTCCTCATACAGGAGTAGGATTACCAGTTCCACAGTAGACTGGGGGCAGGAGTTCTTCAGGTCGTTCAGGCCAGGGTAGAGGTCGCGGATGCGGTGGTCAGGCTCGTGGAGGATCAGCTCAGGGATATCAGGATTCTACACAGGGCCTCAGTACTAGCCAGACGTTTGTAGTAGAGCAGATTCATCGAGAGCAGGATGATGGACCTTCAACAGTTCGAGATACGATTCTAGAAGCCTCAGTTTCATCATATACACTTTTCGATACCAGAGCTTCTCATATCTTTATTTATGTGTACACTGTGGAGAGCCTTAGACTTACTGTCCTTACTTCTGAGGATACTTTCGGACTAGACACTCCTTTGGTACATAGAACGAATAGTGTGCGTCAGTGTAGGGAGTGCCCCCTTGTGGTTGGTGGGTGTCACTTCTTAATGGATATTTATGTCCTTGAGATCACGGGTTATGAAGTCATTCTCGGAATGGACTGGCTAGTTCCCTTCCAGGCCTTTGTCGATTGTTATCACCGCTGGGTGAGTTTCACGTCACCAGAGGGTGGGTCCTTTCTTCATAAGGTAAAATGGGAAGTCCAGGAAAGCAGAGCTAGACCAGAGAATCATGGGTTGGGTAGTGTTATGGCCCAGATTTCTAGTTTATATCTGGATGATCAGGGGACCTCTCAGATGGACTTTCCTCCAGTAGTCGACCGTTTCGAGGATTTCTTTCTAGATGACTTTTCAGATTTTCCTTCGGAGTGTGAGGTAGACTTCTATATATAGCTTGTGCCTGGAGCAACACCGGTGTCTATAACTCCTTATAGGATGGCTACACCTGAGTTACAAGAGCTCAAAAAGAATTTGGAGGAGTTGTAGGCTAAGGGTTTTATCCAACCCAGTACTTCTCCTTGGGGGTTTCCTTTGTTTTTTGCGAAGAAGGCGGATGGTATCTTACAGCTTTGTGTGGACTATCGAATGCTAAACTAGTTGACGGTCAAGAAGAGATATCCATTGCCTGGGAGTGATGATCTTTTCGATCAGCTTCGAGGAGCAAGGGTATTCTTGAAGATCGACTTGAGATCCGGATATCATCAGTTGCGAGTCATACCATCTGATGTACCTCTCATAGATTTCAGGAGAAGGTATGGTCTCTACGAGTATACATTCATGTCGTTCGGTCTTACGAACGCTCCTACAGCCTTCATGGAACTGATAAACTGAGAGTTCCATCCGTACTTGGACTCCTTTGTCGTGGTCTTCATGGGCGATATCTTGGTGTACTCTCACAATTGTCACGACCATGCCACACATCTTGAGATCATTATGAGTACACTGAGAGGGAATTAGTTGTATGCTAAACTCTATAAGTGCCACTTTTGGATGGATCAGATTCACTTCCTAGGCCATGTTATCTCAGAGACAAGAGTATCAGTAGACCTAGAGAAGGTGAGAGCAGCAGTTACCTGGGAGCAGCTAAAGAATGTCTTCGAGGTATGGAGTTTCTTCGGACTGGCTGCTTACTACAGGTGGTTTATACAGGAATTCTAACGCTTAGCAGTGCCATTGACGTGCTTGACTAAAAAGGGTGTGAAGTTCGTCTGGTAAGAAGCTTGCGACTCAGCCTTCCAAGAGCTAAAGGGGAGAATGACTTCAGCACCGATTCTAGTTCTGCCAAAGCCGGGCAAGAGTTATACAGTTTTCTGTGATGCAGATGGCATCGGGCTTGGAGCAGTGCTTATGCAAGAATATTGTGTTGTTGTTTATGGATCTCGGCAGTTGAGACCACATTAGAAGAACTATCCTAAGCACAACCTGGAGTTGGCAGCAGTTGTTCATGGCTTGCGTTGTTGGAGAAACTATATTCTGGGAGAGCATTGGGTTTTATTTACTAACTACAAGAGCCTCAGGTACATATTCACGCAGCAAGATTTGAATCTGAGACAGCAGAGGTTGGTCGAGTACCTACAGTCTTTCGACGTCGATCTTACTTATATGCCTAGAAAAAGGAATGTTGTGGCTAATACACTGAACAGGAGGACTCAGTTGCAGGCATTTTAGGAGGCCATCAGTGAGTGGCGGCTTATGGCTCTGTTCTCTGATATTCATCTGGAGGTGCAAGATAGATAGGGACAGATGGTACTTTCTTCTGTACTAGTTACCTCTACTCTTTTAGATCAATTTCGAATGAGGAACCTATCTGACCCAGAGGGCCTAGTCCTATGGGACGGTGTGTCAGATAGAGACCCTACTCCAGGGTGGACAGTGGGCAATGATGAGGTGCTGCATTTTCATGGCTGCCTATGGGTTTCAGCAGACATACATGAGGAGATGATGCGGGAGTTTCATGCTTCAGCTTCGGCAGTTCATCCTGGTGTCACCAATATGTAACGAGACATGCACCATCAGTATTGGTGGATAGGTATGAAGAAGGATGTGGATGGTTTTTTATGATGTGTTCCACCTATCAATAGGTGAATGCATAGCATCAGTGACCAGCAGGGATTTTACAGCAGTTACCCATTCCTGAGTGGGAATGGAATGATGTCTTGATGGACTTCGTGACATGATTACTGAGATCGCCTCGAGGAAATGATGTAGTTTGGGTTGTAGTGGAAAGGCTCACACAGGTTGCACACTTCTTGCCGATCAAGGATACCTTCAGTGTTGATGAGTTGGGATGGTCGTACATCCTTGATATTGTACGTCTGCATGGAGTTTCACACTCCATTATTTCAGACAGGGATGCACGTTTTATTTCGCACTTCTGGCAGGGGTTGTAGTGGGATTTGGGTATATAGGTAATTTTGAGTCAAACATACCATCCCCAAACCGATGGCTAGTCCGAGCGTACAATATAAGTGCTTGAGGATATTCTTAGAGCTTGCATTATAGACTTTGGAGGTACTTGGGAGAAGTATATTCCTCTGGTGAATTTCACATATAACAACATTTTTCAGGAGACTATTCAGATGCACATTACGAGGCATTGTACGGTAGGCCATGTCAATCACCTTTATGCTGGATAATGTCAAGAGATGCAGCGTTGATGGGACATTGTCTTGTTCAGGGTACCTCAGAAAATATAGTGTAGATACGAAAGAGGATGGCTATAGGACAGTCTCGGTAGAAGTATTATGCTGATCAGTGGAGGCGACCTCTGGAGTTCAAGGTCAGAGATCAGGTTTTCCTGCTCGTTACCTTGAGGTTTGGACATAAGAGGATTAGGAGGCGGGGGAAGCTTCCACCGAGATACTTCGGGCCATTTGAGGTTCTGGAGGGAGTCAGGTTGGTGGCTTATAGATTGAATTTACCTCAGAGGTATCAGGCTATGTCCGACGTCTTCCATGTTTCTCAGCTTCGACGGTATTTCTCAGAACTGTCTCGTGTTTTTCAACCCGAGGTGGTTGATCTGGAGCAGGAAGCATCATTAGAGAATCATCCTATCAGGATTGTTGATCGTAGTACAAAATTAATTCGTGGTCAGTCTGTTCCTCTAGTACTGGTGCTATGGCTGCACGACCGTATACAGGATGAGACTTGGGAGAGGGAGGCTGATATACGATCACAGTGCCTAGAGTTGTTCTAGGTTTCTTCTTCTACACCTTTTAAGGAGATTTGGTGACATATTTCTTTAAGGGGGAGGTTTTTAAGAACCTGGAGCTTCGATTTCAAGTAATGATCTCTTTGTTGTGATTTTTAAGGAAAAATGGATAATCTAGAAATTTTCGAGTACACGCCGTGTACTTTATGAGTACACGTCTTGTACTCCTCTGCTGCTCGAAGCCGTGTGTTTTCCATGTCTGGGCCACACACATGGTGTGTAGGGGTGACGTGGAGGCCGATTTTGGGGGAGAACGGAAAAACCCACTACACACCGTGTACTTTTTTTAATTCATTAATCGACCTGGGGTCGTGCCTAATAATCATTAACATCTTCTTCTATGCCTAATCCTGTCCAGAATGTCCGAGGAGGCCGATTCTTCTCTGAGCCACCGATCCATCACTGGTTGTCCGTATCGAACTCCATCGATTGCAGAAGAATCACAACAATGAGTTCTTGGTTCTTCTTTGGCCTCATTTTCTGATTCTTCCTCTCGTGTGATTTATCTTAGGTTGATCATTTTAGACATTTTTGAAGATCTACTCCGTTATAGGATGTTTCACGGGCTGAGGTTCAAGTATATCGATCTTCAAGGATCGAGGTAGGTGGTTTGTTTCCCTATATTTATGTTCTTTTAGTTTTGGTTGCAAAACAGTCGGATACCCATGTATCGGGTATCCCAGGTTTTGGATTTTGATCCTATTGTTTATTTTACCTAGATTTTTTGTTATATTAGTATTAATTTCTTCTAATATATTCTTGGTTTCATGTTTTAGGATCACCCAATGGGTGGTTTCTCCATGTTTGGCTGTTTATCGTCGTTCGGCACCGTTTGCCTATGAAGCAAACCCTTTTACAACTGCTAGTTTAATTGTTATAACTATTTTCATGTGTTTCCGGCTGTTTAAATGATTCTGATGAATTGTAGATATTATCCAATTTTTTTTTTAATTTACTTAGGGCTGCTAACAGTCGATTACACACGACTGGACTGCTCAGGGCTCTGAGAACCTGGTGCGGGAGATCAAAGAGGGAATATTAAATTAATTGCTTCCCTAGAGGGTTTGTTGGTTTTAATTCGTACGCATGACCTATGGGAATATGAATTTGTTCTTCCCTAATGTTTTCATAGTTTAACCATGCATTGAGACCACATGAGGAATTAGAAGTATGTGCTTCTTCAGGGAGTCTGTAGCTATCGTTGCAAGACTATAGGGGAATTGACGTGAGATCTTCCCAGATTGTCTGTGCCTTGTTTGATTAATAGACTATAGGGGTCCGCTAGTTTGAGCCATGTAGAGAGTCAGTGCGAATTTTTTTGGTTGGTTTTGATGAGTCCACCAAGCCAAAGTACAAGCTTTGGTTTTGTGCTGCTTCTGTTTAGGTAGTCGTTTGAGTTAACTGCTATGTTACTCGCTTACCTTGGAATGGAATGATTTTCTAGTTTTTCCCTTGTTGTTTAATTTAATAAATGTGAATGGTAATTGGTAGGATTATTTACTGGTGTATTCTGAGTACATTACTGCGTTTATTTCCCTTTACTTTTGCTATATTACTCACTGACAGTAGTGCACAAATCTTGTGGTGATTGCCTACTGGGATTAGTCTCACACCCTTTTTGGGTCCTATTTTTCAGCCTAAACAGATTATATGGTTGCAGGTGTTGGTAGGGATTGTGGTCCTTCTACCTCGATTAATTGATTACTGGTTGGAGTTGGAGAGCATGGGATCGGGCCTTGGCTCGTGATGTTGCTGGAGTTGCTGTTTATATTTAACACCTTGTTTTCAGTTGTTTTTCAGAAGGTTATTTTGTTTACTGCTTTCCATAGATATATGAACCATTCAACATCATTATTATATCATACAGTGCTTCTACTTTTAGTTTAGTTGTTGTATGCTATTTACTTCTTCCCCTGTTGGTTATCTTTATTCTTCCACTACATACTTTATTAAATGAGGGCATAGTTTCCCCACTGACTCTCCAAGGCCCTCGCTGCTAGTCGGCAGCCTCTAGAATTTGGGGAAACGCGCTTGAGGTTATGTGGAGAACTGGGTATGGGGCACCAGTTACGTGACTCTGGATCCAGGTCGTTACAAAATCGGTGTCTCAGAATCAGTAGGTCATATCAGTAGCTCATCCATTGGTGGATCAATTTCGGTGACTCACCCATCAGTGAATCATATCCAGTTCTTCAAATTTTTCCCAATTTTCCATTTTTCCCATATTACATATTATTTGATGAAAATAAAATTCAATTCATTATTTAGGAATTTCTAAGGATGTTATGAATAACTTTAATAGCATAATTTTCTGGGGGATTTGAGATACTCAAACCTTGGGATCTTGACCACGATACCACATTAATGGATTTTTAAACCCTTCTTCCTTTAAAATATGATCTAGCACATCCAAGCTAGGTTCTTCCCTTCCTAGTGTTATTTTTGTTCCTTGTCGGTGCACCTAAAGTGTTCATCTCTAGATAAGTCATACACTTGTGCATGGACCCCTCCTTAGCTCTCTTGGAGTTTCCTACTACTCACACAATCCCCTATTCTTGGAAGAAATATGAGACTTTGCTTCCTACTATTCCAAGTAGGAATTCTTACACCCCTCTAATATTTTCATATCATGCGGGTTGGGTGTACTAATTATTCCTTTTGAATAATGGATGAATCATTTTATTAACTTGTATTAAACGAATGGAAGGTAATATGATCTAAAGATAATAGGGTCCAAAAAATAACATGTTGATAGTGTTTTGGTGTTGTGTCCCTATTTTATTTATTATCCATGATGATTGTGAGACCTATTGTAACTATAAATACTTCTGAAAATCATGGTTAATAATAGTCTTTGTCTATGCATGGGCGACACTTTATAACTTTTGTTTTTTTCATACAAACAATTGGTGTGAATACCAATCTATCTAATCACGTATACCCAGTTAAATGAAAGAGATTCCCCAGAATTAAAACCAATGTGTGATGACCCCTTTTTATCAAAGTAGACACAATGGAATGTTTTTACCAAATAAGAATATGTCCTATTTAATTAGTTTTGCAGAGTGATGTGTTCTTTTGGTTTTTGTGACTTTGTGAGGGTTGTTTAGTGATGCAGTAGGGAGCATGATTATGAGTACATTGGAAGATAAAGGGGGTGGTCCTGTAAATAGGGAGGGGTATATTATTGCAGTGGGACTTCTTTTTTGTGGTTTTCTGTCGAGGTATTTTTTATTGGGGTAGTACGAGTGGTGTGTTGGAAACATGGGTTGATTGATGGATTTATTGTGGAATGGATGGAATAGTAGGCAGTGTGACTGCATTTTTTTGATGTGGCTATCAAGGAACACTAGGATGTGGGATTGTAATGTGGTTATGGGATTGTTATGAAGTGGGAATACATCTGGTATTTTTTTGGGTAGCAGGGTCGCAGTTTTGGGTGGTATCATGACTTCAGGTAAATAAGTGTGCCAGGTGTGGTGTTGTTTGGTAGCGGTGCTACCAGGATTGGTTGCGAGAGAATGATTGTGTTGTATAACATTACAGAATGAATGAATAGTCGCACCTGGTAGTGTAGGAACAAATTAAGGGAACTCTTTAACAAATAATAGGAAAATGGTTGAAAGAAAAAGTGGTTGGGTTTAGGTTACGGTAGTGGTTGTTTGTGAGGTTGGGCTTATAGGGGTAGCTGAAAAAGTGGTTTCGGTAGAGTTGGTTATTTTTTTTGGTACACCAAGGTTGGGCTATGTATTTTCTCTCATATATTTGTAAATTTTAGTTCCTTGTGATTTCTATATGCGCCCCACATTTTTTGAGAACCACGTTCCCAACACACATATTTCATGGGGGAGGGTGTCTTTCCCAACAACCAAATGGGAGGATGGATGGATGGTTACTGAAATTCTTCCACACTCCTTTTTATAGGTTCATACCGCATGAGTGTATCTATGCAGGCTATAATGGATTGAAGAATACCATAATCGCATATCCATCGAGCATGTTTTTTTTGGATGAGGGTATCATGTGTTTACAGGCTGGGTTTGTTTTCCCAAGTGTCTTTTGGGTGAGGCCGCAGATTCTTTGGCCTCTAGGTGTGGTTGTTGTGGCCCAAGTGTTTGCGACTAGGATGTGTGGTGTGGTTGAGGTCCATGTGAGTACAGGCGGGTTGTGGTACTGGGACAATGTTATTGAATGGTTTTAGAATCAAGACCTTAGTTGTTTGGAATGAGTATTTAACCAGTGGAAAAGTGTTGTGGGGTACCAAATTGTCAATGTCATTATACTACTACTTTACTTGAAATGTGTTATTTGGTGATTGTGCCTTGGTAAGGCTAGGAAAGTTAGTACTCCTTGGTTTGTGCTTTGAGGTTCAACTATTTTATTATATGGGAATTAGTATGATCCCCCACTTGTGCATGGGTAACGCTAGGTTTCTTTCTAAGTATTCTTGTATACTCACCCTATGTTTGTAAATTTATATTCATGTTTCTTGGAGGACATTGTGGACCATACTAGAATTTACAATCTTGGGTACCGAGATAGTGGTTGTGTTGCTGCTTAGTCTCTTTTCTATTGGTACATTACTTTGGAGTTTTGTTGTACCTTGTATCAACTTTTCTTTTGTACATGCATGTGTGAATGGATATTGGATTTACTTTTGGCTTAAGTATTTGGAGTTTCTTGGGATTTACCATCTTATATCGTGAGACAATTTTCATTAAAAAGGAAAATGTCTTCGATTTTATTTGAGACTTTATACCCTTTGTGCTAGCTACCACTCTAGAGCCTATTAAAGAGGGGGATAAGGGATCATTATCTATCCATTGTCTTGAGGAATGAAGGGTGTGGCACTTTTTTGTCCCTTTCATCATCTTGAAGAATCCATGTCATGAAAGAATTGTATCAGAGAGAGGTTGAGGGATATCATATAGTTCATATTTACGCATAGTGAGGATTGTATAGGTTGGTATGGAAGTAGAGTTGGGAATTATTATTGCGTTAAATCAGATAGGGAAGACCAGTTAAGAGACATGATTTTAGGGCACCCTTGTGATCCGGTGCGAGGACTATAGACCTACTGAACAACCATGTTAGGTTACACCGATTTATGGGTAGAGACTATAAAAAGGTACATGTATCATAATGACTTTGGTTCTTGTGTGTATTGGGTGTTTTGAAAATTTAATTTTATTAAAAAAAACTAGAATAAATTATAAAGTTAATTTTTCACAGTACTCAGGTTAGGTGTTTGTTGTTTACCTTTTGGATATGGGACCTGTTTTTCATCTATGAGTGGATCTGTTATTGGAGGGTGAATATGATGAGCTGTCCAATCGGAAGAGGGTTGATCGAGTGGAAGAGGATGACCAGTGGTAGAATATGCTTTGAGAATTCCGGTGATAGAATCTTGGAATGTATGAGGGTTTCGTCTATAACATGGAGTCTAAGAGTTGGGTTGAGGATATGGTGATCGCTTTCAGCTTGATCCAGTATCTGATAGAGTACTTGATTCGTCTAGGAGTGTTCCGGATGAGGGAAACAAAATTTTAGTGGTTGACCATTTACCTTTGAAAGGGGATGGAAAATGATGTTTCATGGGTTGACTTGGATAAATAGTTCCAGGTAGAGTTCGTTTCCTTGATAGTGAAGGCCAAAAAAAGAAAGAGATACTCTCCCTCCAGTAGAGGAGTATGTCGGTAAGGGAACTGGGAATCATGTTCAAAGATCTCATATGCTTCACATTAGATCTATTTCTAGATGAGGAGTCATGAGCAAGGCTCTGATATGAGGCACTCCGACCTTCTCTCTAGTATTCCATCACTCCCTTTACCCTACCTAGGTACATAAATGTTCAGAAGAAGGCCAAAGTAGAAGATATGTTTAACTCGTAGGGAGGTGTACTCTGAGAGGGGATCCAACCGAGATCGTCAAAAGGGAATGTAGTTAGCAGTAGGTCTCTAGAGTCAGGGCCTCCAGAATTCAGCCAGCGGGGAGTAGGCCGAAGAGTTCCCATTACGACCTAATTTCTCTCACCCTTTCCCCATGGGCCCATTAATGAGGTTCCTTGTCTACGGAGGTCATGGACATATTCAGTTCTAGTGCCTAGTTCATGCTCAGAACAATGGGGGTGGGTAGGTTCAGTACCCACCGTAGTAAGAAGCAATTTCCAGTCAGGCCTTTCCAATAGTAAGTGTAGTGACCTCTCCCTCAACCAAGGGTATATGGTGTTGCAACAGACCAACCACAAGGAGATACATAGGGACATTGACATGGGAGTTGTTGGGGGGGGGGTTGACAAGAATGTGGTAAAAGAGCTAGGCGTGGGATGTTGTATGCCATGATGGAAGTAGTTCTTATGGGGACAAATGATTTTCTAGGTATAATCAGTCTATTTAGCACTCTTTTTGGTGATTTATTTGATTCAAGAGACTTACTCTACTTTTTTCCATGATATCTAGACCATGATATGGGATGAGATGTTGAGAGGCTTCTCGTTCCCTAATGTTCAGTACACTAGTAGGAGGACAGACCAGTTTGTTTGATGTTTTCAGGGATGTATAATGGTTTTGGGGCTGCATCCGTCTAGTGGATATCTTTTTCAACTATAGATGCAGTTGTATGATGCCATAATAGGAATATACATGTTAATTTTTTTGAACTCTATTATTTACTAATTCTTAATAAGGGTCATGTTCTCATATACGGACCACCAGTGCGTAGATTTCATTAGCGAGTGGAGATTTCTAGAGGAACGTCTATGTGTGGAGCCTCTTCTCTTCTTAACAGCTAATCTATTATTGGGATTAGTGGACACAAAGATGTTGGAGGTTTTAAATTTTGTCAAAGAGTTATTGGATGTGCTCCTAAAGGTGGTTGTGAATCTACCACTTCAACGTGACGTCGAGTTGGGTATAGGCATCCAACCCGGTGTTCATCTGATTTTGATGGCTCCCTATCAGATGGCGCCTTATGGGTTATAAGAGATTAGAATCCAGGTCGATGAACTGATCAAGAAGGGTTTTATCTGGCCATGTGTTTCTTTATGCGGTTCTGTAGTTTTTTTTGAAAAGATATTAGATGGTGGTCTGTGGTTGGATGTAGTGTACGGGATACTGAACCCGGTAACAGTCAATAACTGTTACCCCTTTTGATGATAGATGATCATTTCAAACATATAATTGGAAAAGGATGGTTATCTAAGATAGATTTTTAGTCTGTATATCACCAGTTTGGGTGAAGTAGGCTGATATCATGAAAACTTATTTTAGGTGTAGGTATGGGCACTTTGAAATCGTGGTCATGCCCATCAGTGTAACGAATTCACATGGCATGTTCATGGGGCTAAAGAAATCTGTCATACGCAAGTTCCTGAACTAGATCATCATCTGGTTCATCAATGAAATCCTATAATTATAAAATTTAGATGAGTAGTAGACCAAAAATCTAGGGACAATCTTGGTGGCCATCCGACAGAACTAGCTCTATGCGAAGTTGTCCATGTGAAAGTTCTGGAATCAGAAGGTGCACATTTTTAGACAATTTTTTTTTTAAAAATAGATATCAGTGGACCCATCAAATGTCAAGGCGGTCATTTCATGGGTAGTACCTAATAAAGTTGAAGAGGTTCGTAGATTTCGCAGTCTAGTAGTCTATTACCATAGGTTCATTGTTGACTTCTCTCGAGTAGAATCTACATTAAATGCTTTGACCAGAAAATACAAAGCCTATATATGGAGTGATGAGTGTCAGTCAGCTTTTAGCTACCTGAAGGGAAAGCTGGTTAGTTCCCCTATGATTAGGTTATCAGAATAATGGTTAGTGTTCAAGTTGTTTTGTAATTCTTATGGTCTTGGATTAGGATATGTGTTGTTGCAGTAGTAGGGAGTGATCTCATATGCATCTAGGAAGTGACATCTAAAAAAATGTATCTATTCCACCCATTATTGGGAGAATATAGAGATCGTGTTCACTCTAATGTTTTTGAAACATTACCACATAGGGGAAAACTTTGTTTTCTTCATATATCATAAGATCATATGGTATAACTTCTCCATGTAGGACATGAAATTTTGGTAGTGAAATTGGATGGTGTTTCTCCAGGACTATGAATTTGAAATATCTTACACCCTTGGAAAGGGAATCATGGTTGATGATTCCATAAGAATAATGTTTTGGGAGGATTTTTTTCGATTCCACAGATGCTTGGAAGGTGATGGAGTAGTTGGATGCTTTAAATCTCGATGTAAAAGTGGATGAAGGAAGAGGTTGTCTTTTTCAGATAACAGTCCAGTCTTCCTTGATGTGGCAGGTATAGGAGTCTTAGCAGGGAGACATAGAGACTGATGTGATATTCTATTGCACAGTCCATCGTGATGCTCTGAAGGGATGGTTCAAGGATAGTCAGAATCAGATGATGTATGGTGGGAATCTGTTTTTCCCAGTGGTGATGCATAAATGATTTCTCCTGGAGTACAATAGATCACCCTTGGTGGTACATCAAATAGACTCTAAGATGTAGTAAGTCTTGATGGAATAGTTTTTGCGGCCCTTGTTAAAGAGAGAAATGGACGAGTTTGTCAAAGGGTTCATAGTGTGTCAGTAGGTGAAAGTTGAGCACCTTGTTTCTGGTGGTCTGTTTCTTACCTTATAGGATCCTATGTGTAATTGAGACAAAATATTGACGGATTTATTCAAAGCATTACTTAGGGATTAGGGGGGATATTACTCTCGTTTTGTAATAGTGGATTTGTTGATAAAATCTTCTCACTTACTAGCAATCAAGGATTCGAGCGCAATATATGACATTGAAAGGATGTATGTGGAAAAGGTGGCATGGTCTCATAGAGTCCTAAGATCCATAGTATTATATAGGGATACAAATTTTTTGTCACGACTATACAGGGGATTGCAATTTTCCTTTTTCCCGGAGCTATGAATCAACACTGCTTTCCACCCTTAGACAGATGGACAGACGGAGAGGATCATCCAGATGATTGAGGGTATGTTGCGAGCTTGTGTTATACACGTCGAATGATCGTGGTCATGGATTTTTCCATTGGTGGAGCTTTATTACAATAGTATATATATCTCTATAATTGAAATGACATAGTTCAATGATATATATAGAAGGATGTGTCATTCACAAATATGATGGACAGAAGTTGGGGAGGTAGGTGTTCTTGGACTAGCTGTAGTGCAGGTCACGACGATGAAAGTTCAACTTCTGTGAGAAAGGATGAATGAAGTTCAATATTAGAAGAAGTTGTATGTCGACCATAGGATGAGTCCTTTAGAGTTTGGGGTTTGGGACCATGTCTTCCTGATAGTTTCCATACATCATGGGTAGAGAAGGATTGGAATAGGGAGCAAGCTTTCTACTTGGATCATCAGACCATTTAGGATGTTTGGACGAGTTAGTGAAGTGGAATATTAGCTGTCATTAACACTGTGGTTGGAGAGGATCAACAATTTGTTCCATGTATCTCATATCTGTTGATATCTATATGATGATTCCGACATCATTGACTGGGGAGAGTTTGATATCGATGATGACACAAAATTTGTGGGGAGACTGAAAAGAATTGAGGATTTTGAGGAGAAGGTGCTTTGTGGACAAACCATTTATTTGCTTTGTGTGTCTTGGGGGAATGGTGGCAGCAAACAGAGTTCGTGGGAGAGAGAGGAATAGAAGTGTTCCCAATACATAGTGATGTTCTACATTTGGTTTTTATGTTTTACTTTTGCGCTTTGATTTATGATGCGATTCATGAACATGTTTGTTATCAGATGAGCTATTTCCCTATTCTCTAAATGTGTGTGAATGGTCCTGACTATGGGGAGGGGAGGACCTGATCCAAAATCGAGACACAATAATGTGGATACAGTTAAACCTGTATGGGCGAGTTAGTAATGCCCAATGAGGATAGTATATATACATTGGGAAAAAATCTCCATAATCCATGTCCCTAGACATTGTGACCCTTGGTGTTTGGATGGTTGTTTGGGGATGTCAGGGCTTAGTGTTTGTACAGTTTTTCTGGAGATAGATTTGAAGGAGGTATCCTTGGATGTTGAGATTTTCACTCTTGTTTTTAGACAACATAGGGAGGTTTTTACCTAAGAAGTATCATATGGGGTGGTTGTCCAGACTACCATTTTTTTGAGTTTTATTTTAAATTACTGAGGATGATAATTGGGTAAGGGGTATCAAATGTAAGGACCCAGATTTATGAGGGAAATTAATTAATGAAAATATACTGTTTGAGGTGTTCTAGGAGCTTTTCCTGAATAATTTTTGGAGTTTTATAAAAACATTTTTTGAATTTTCAGTGTTAGCAAGTTAGTGTGTCGTCATGTCAGCTCCACAACATGTTAGTGCAATGGTGAGTCAGGGGCATCAACCTCGATGTGTATTTAGCATTGTCATCATCGAGACAGTGGTGTATGCATTAGTTATTTAGGGCATCACTGCCAAGGCATCAGTCCCAGGGTTTTGGGGGAAGGGATTTCGTGTGAAGGCATCGATGCCAGGGCGTCAATTCTAAGTCCTACATGTCAATCTTTTAGTGCCAGGGATTCAATGTTAGGGAATTTGTATGTTTTGGTGTCAGTGATTTGTTGTGTCGGTGGAATGACATATGTAGGTGGAATCCATAGCTCACCTATTAGTGGATCTGCTTCATTACGTCACATCGGTAGGTCACACATATGTGGCTCAACATTAGTGACCCACCCATCGGTGACTCATTTCTAGGTCATCCAATTTCCCCCTTTTTCTTGTTTATCCCTTATTATGTCTTATTTTATGTGAAAATAATTTAGATCCTATTTTGGGTGATTTTAAGTGTCTTTCAGAGGATATTATGTAATGTTCAATGTCGTATTTTTCTGAAGGATTTAGAAAAACCCAAACAATGTGAGCATGACCATGATCCCATGTTAATGGATTTTGAAACCATTTTTATTTAATATAGGATATATCTATTCAAAGCCTTTTTATTCCCTTCCAATTGTGTCTTCCATTCACTCATGGTGTTCCAAAAGTGTTCCTCTCTAGATGTCCGATGAGATTGTGCTAGATCCCCTCCTGCTCAGTTTTTTTGGAGTTTCATACTACTCGTGCAATCCCCTGTTCAGGGCGCAATGTGGAGTCATGGCCTCCTATTATTCGAAGTAGGAATATTTCCTCCTATATTTTATTTTTTTATCATACATGGTGGGTTTACTAATGATTGATTATCAATAAAAAATGATTTATTTTCTTAAAATGAAATAAATCAAGGGAATATAATATGATCAAAATATAACTGGGTTAATGAAAAAAGAGGATGATAGTCGTTTTATGTTGATTTCTTGTTTTATTGGATATACATGTTGATGGTTTGACTTGTTGTGGTTGTAATGCCTTATTAAAATCAAGGTAGTTGGTGGTATTTTTCTGAGAATGGGTGACTCTTTATAACTATTTTATTTTCCTTATAAACAATTGATGTGAATACTATTCAGACTATCATGTATACCTGGTTAAATGAAAGGGAAGCCACACAATGAAAACACTTGTGTGATTTCCCCTCTGTATTGATGTGTAATTGAAGAATGGTTCTTTCCAAATAAAAATATGGTATGTTTGATTGGTGTGGTTGTTTGTTGTGTTCTATTGGGTTTTGAGACATTCTGTCAGATGTGTGGTTCTTCTGTTGGGAGCATGGATATGGGTTAATGGGTGGAAAAAGGGGTCGGTCCTCCAAACGAGGAAGGCTATGTTAGAGAAGTGAGGCTACTGTTTTGTGTTGTTTTGTTGAGGTCTTTTTTGGGGTGGTACTGGTATTGTGTTTGATCCTCTGGTTGAGGGACAGATTGATTGTGGAATGGATGTGATTTTAGGCTATTGTATTGTCTTAGATTATGTTGTGACCATCAAGAAACATTGGGCAGTGTTACTACAATGTGGTTATGGGCGTATTATGTAGTGGAAGTACATTTTTTAATTTTTCAGGTAGTAGGGTCGTAGGTTTGGGTGCTATCATTACTTCATGTAAAAAATTGTGTAAAGTGTATTGTTGTTGTGCAAAAGGGTTGTCAGGATTGGTTGTAAGAGCATGATTTAGTGGTAAAACATTAAATAATGACATAATAGTCTCCCCAAGCAGTGTTCCAACAAATTATGTAAAATCCTTAATAATTAAGTAAAAAATGTTGAATTAAAAAGTGGTCGGTTTTAGGATTTGGAAATGGCTGTATGAGTTGTTTTTCTTATAGGGGTAGAAGAAAAGGTGGTTTTGTTAGGGTTTGTTTCTTGTTTTTGGAGCCATAGGTAGGGCTTAGTGTTTTATTACCTATATATATAAATTTTAGTGCTTTTTTATTTCTATAATCACCCAAGCCATAATGAGAACCAAGGGCCAAACACCCCCATTTAATGGGAGTAAGTGTCTTTCCCAACACCCAAGTGGGAGGATGGATGTCTCGTTGCTGAATTTTTTCCTAGAATGCACTTATAGGTTCATACCACTAAAGTGTATCTGGGTGGGATATAATGGATGGTGGAGTCCCATATTCTTAGATCCTATGGGTAGGTTTATTGTGGACTAGGGGATCAGGTGTATGCGGGAAAAGATTATTTTACTTAGTGTCTTAGAGAGGTGGCCCAAATTCTTCAGGCGAGAGGTGTGGTTGTTCTATCATAGGTGTCTACGGGTGAGCTGTGTGGTGTGGCTGAGCCCATGTTGTGTGTGGGAGGGTAGTTTAAGTGGGACAAAATTTTTGAAGCGTGGAAGCATCAAGATGTTAGCCATTAAGAATGAGAAGTTAACCAACGGGAGATTGGTGCGGGGTACCAAAATTGGAATATGCTTATAAAAATACTTTACATTAGTTGTTATATTTAGTTATAGTGTCTCGGTGAGGCTGGGATGGTTAGTACTCCATGGTAGGTTCTTTGAGGTTCTATTGTTTTCTCATAGGGTAATTAGTATATTCCACCTATTGTGTGCTAGTAGTTTTTGTTTTTCTACTGGGTATATTTATATATTCACCTTGCCTTTTTAAAACTATTTTCAGGTTTCTAGGAGGAATTTGAGGTCCATGCTGAATTTTACTATCTCAGGCATCGGGATAGTTTTTGTGTTGCTTCATGGCATGTTTTATTTTGGTACTTTACATTGGAGTTTTTTTACCTTTTATGAGATTTACTTTTGAACATAAATTTTGGAATGGATTTTATATTTTATTTTACCCTTAGTATTTGGAGGTTTGGGGGATTTACCATCTTATCTCATGATCCTAACTTCAATAAAAAGGTCAACGCTTTCTATTTTATGTGAGATTTGATACCCTTGGTGCTAGTCAACTCTCTGGGTCTAGTTAAACGGAGGACCAAGGGGTCATTATCTATCATTCATTATGAGGAAGAATGGGAATGGCACATTGATGTCCCTTACCTCATCTTGTGGAAGGCAGGTCATGAAAAAATCACAAGAGAAATCATTAGCACCACATTTCAATAAAATATCAGAAAAACAAAAAATATATATAAATTGAACTCATCACAATAATGATATAAACAACTACATCACCCCCACCTGATGTCCACATGTAGTCTACATCCCACACATCCCTACCGGAAGACAATTCAATCAAAAATCCCAACAACCCAGTGTTACATGAGGTCTGTCATGAGGGGTGTGGTCCATGAACCCTACTCGAGTCCAGAACCATGAGCCCAAATAGTCCTACCTCTTTTTTATATGGAATCATCCAAAATAAAATAACCTAAAGATATTAACCTGGACCTGATACCATTGTTTCACAAATTAGATTCTGTCTATATCCAAACCAGATCCCAAATCAGCCCTTGGAACATATCGAGGGGAATTCCTTATCCACACGGGCCGGTAGAAGGGAATGGGTATCAAAAACCATGGTTTGGGAATTATTTAACTATGTTTAGAAAAATAAAACAACCAACAGGAATCACCAAATATGATAAATTTCAACAAAAAAGGGTAAGAAACAATTCATAATTTCATTACATAGTTTAAAAAAAATCCAAATATGGCCACAATTAAAAGGTGGTATCACGAAATACTCAAAATCCACACCATGACAAGGGTTAGCTCCCTCAATACATCTCTACAACACCACACCAAGGATGGAAGCTAATAACACGAACCATCATCTCTAAAGACATTGACTATACATGTATCAATCAATAACAAGCATACAAACACACAATGGTGTATATAGGGTGTGAGCCTAAGCGTAATAGGATTCCACCAAAGAAAATTCCATGTGATAATCATTTTAAGAAAAACATGATTTTTTTAAATCTGAAAGGCTAGAATAATCTCTAAATGATAAATATTTAAATGAAAATAGATTTTTAGAGAGAAAGAAGGAAGAATGTACACCTTAAAAAAACACACATGCTACAAAAATTTCTAGAAAAACACACTATATTCCAAAGATAAATGCAATATAGTTGATGATCACTAGTCGCAAGAACACCCCTAGGCACTAGATAGTTGTGGGGACCTAAAAACATCATCTCTCAGTGTGAAAGTAACCAAATTCAATAACATTCTCATGCATGAGACAATAGGAAGTAAAATCCCAACGGTATTATGGTCCCAAAACACCATCAATTTTTAGTTAGTGTTATCAATTTTAATCCTGGTATGTAAAACTGGGACAAGGCCACTACCAGATCACTAGCATACTAGTCCTAGTCATCCCACCTAGATACCTAGGTTTCCCTATTTGTGTTCAAATAGGTCCCACATGCTATAAAATACTATTTTCACATAAAAATAAAATTTCTAAATCAAACAAACACAAAATAGTACCAAACATGTCTTTTCACCCTTTTTGTATCTTAATAAACCATTTAAACATTCCTAAAGTAAAATAATGATTTTAACACAAATTCCATTCAAAAACCTTCTTTCAATGGCATAATAGCATTTAATGAACACCATTCATATATTATAAAATCTCCTCAAATGATACCACATGAGTTACATAGGAAGACACAAAATTTCAAGAAACAATACATGTTTAGAATCCAACACAAAACAAATTTTTTCAAAAATGAAATTCACACGACAAATAATAGGGAAAACACACGATATGAAGGTAAAAAATCCTAAATTGTCAAAGAATGATTATATAAAGAACCACCTACCACAGATGTAAAAATCTCCATAATATATGTGTGAAACATCAATCGCACCACAATCACACAATTAGTTATTTAAATATAACCGTAATCCACAATATTGATACAATAAACTCATCATTAAACCTATAGACGAATCCCTAGTGGATAGAATTTTATAACATCATGACGGAGGGATGAAACCCTATAGAGAAGGAAGGAAAAAAATATAAGAGTCACATATTTTTAGAATCCAGATGTTCCTACACCAAAAAACCCTTCAGAAATGGGTTTCATGGGAGATTGAGTAATTTAGGGATACTTATATGTATTCTAGGGAAAAATGTGGGAATAAAGGGGTGAGATAGATTTAATCCCAGAAGAGAAAACATGGAATAAAAAAATATTTTTTATGAACTGGACACTGTGCATTTATTTTTCATCGTATAATTAACAATGTGGCCAAATTATGCGACATGTTCTAGCCACCAAAAAGTGTCAATTTTCTTCCCAATTCAGGGGGGTTCAAGGGAGAGGCTTGGGGAAAAGATAAGCCAAGGAAAGAAGAGAAACATTACCTGAAATTTTGGACATGGATGTGACAACTATGTTAGTGTTAATAAAGGAGTTTGGTTTCTCCTAGAAAATATATCTTTTTGGATAATAAATTTAGATGTGGGATTAGTATAGATGTATGTAGGGGAAATAATGTTGAAATGTGTTTGTCAAGTGTATCTCGGCCAACATTTGGGTGCATAGTTATATGTCCCTTACTTTGGACCACATTTTCCACTCCTAGGGGATATGCTTAGGGTAATTCACAATATCCTTGATATTATTTTTTAATGACTTAAATAGATGAAAATCAAGGGTAACATAAGCTAAACCTAAGGTTTTATAGATTGAAAATAATCTTTCAATATTTAGACATCCTATGAATGTTGATTAATGATTAATCTGTATAATTGATGATTTTTACGGTAATGTTAACCATTTTCATTTTATTAATGTATTGAAGATAAAATTACACATTTGAGGTGGTTACATGTATGCTCTTATAATAATGTACCATATTTGATCATAGTTATATAAATTAATGTATATTATTAAAAGTCATATGAAATGTTGATTAAAATTCTCAATGATTATATATTGAAATATAATAAAATATATTAACTGTATGTTGTTCACATATCGAGTATTTTATTTTTCCATAATTGATGTTTCTTGTAATGTGCTTCATATAAATATTATTATTCTTCCTATAGTTGAATATGATGTGATTTTTGGAATGGATTTACATTTTTTGAATAAATATTATATTTATTTTCAAGGATGGGAGTTCATATATGATAATATGAACCAAAATAAGATCATCTATTGGTGTAAGGATAAATGAGAGAATAAAATAGAAATTTTATCCTTTACATTGTTAATTATACTTATTATAAGATGGTATTTATATCTGATGGTTGGGGAGAGAATCAATATAGAATATAGACATATTTTATGTGTATTTTTTAGGTATTTCATTAAAATTTACCTATAGTTCCTTAGAATCATGATGTTTTGTATTAAAAAAAACTCATACCAAGTGATACACCTATTTCAACAACACTATATTGAATGTAAACGATTGGATTTCTGGAATTTGAGAAGCAATTCAAGTATAATATTATTAAGGGATTCATTTGGCCATGTGCATCACCATGTTTTGAACATTTTCTTTTAGTTAAGAAAATAAATGGATCAATGTAAATCTCTGACGATTATTGGGAACATAACATTATCATAATATGAATAAGTATCCTCTACTTTGTATTGATGATATTTTTTCTTATTTATGAGGTTATCAATATTTCTCTAATATTGATCACCGAATTGTATATTATAAATTTATCGTTAAATTTGATTACATATCTAATAAAAAAATATAATCATAGTATAAACACTATGAATTTCTATTCATGAAATTTTTTAGTAATAATACCCACACTATATTAATTTATTTAATGAATAATGTAATTATATAGTACATTGATTTGATTGTGGTAGTGTTTATAGACAATATTCTTATATATTACAAGAAAAAAATATCAGGAATATAACTGGATGATTATACTAAAGACCCAAAGGGAGGAGGAGTTTTATGAAAAATTAAAAAGTGTGAATTTTAGGTACATAATGATTCATTTATGGGTTATATAATATCATGAGAGGGAATATTGGTGATTCCATAAAAAATTAAATTTATTAAATAATAGACCACACTGACCATTATGAATAAAATTAATTTTTCTTGTATTTGATAGTAATTATCAATACTTTTTGATGTATTTATCTTTTATATATAAACCACTGAGCATGTTATCATGGATAGTAGGTAAGTTCATTTGGATGGATGAATATGATAAATATTTCATGTAACTAAAGAGAAGGGTGTTCAGTGCATTTATACTCACACTAAACTAGACTGTTCAAGGGATTATGATTTATTGTTATTCATTGAAAATGGTTTGGGGTGTATTATTATGGGAAATGATATACTGATATCACATTCATCAAACTATTTGATGGTTCAAGATAAAAATTACCAAACTCAAGATTTGGAGTTGGTAGTGATTATCATTTAATTAATTATACGGAGGAATTTTATTTATTGATAAATGTGTGACATATGTAATGATTATAAATTTTAAAAATATATATTCAAAAAATGTGTTGAAAATATGAAAATTAAGATTGTTGGAGTTATATAATGATTATTATTTCTCAATACACTACCACATTGAGAATGAGAACAAATGGATGATGCGTTGAGTCGAAAGGATCTTTCTAGATTACCTATGATAAGGATACAATTCAATATTTTTGGATTATAAAATTATGGACCATGAAAAATTAAATGAGAGAAATGTTATCTTTTTAAACTGGGTGATCAACCATATATTAATTTAAATAATAAAGAGAAAAAAAATGATATTTTGGAGATTTTAAAGAATTTTTGAATAATACTAAGATCAACCTTGATTGTAATGGATTGATAGTGTATAAGAACTACATATGAATAAATCAATACTATAATTGAAAAAGTAACTAATGAATTAATATTATTGTTTATAATTATCTATTCAACCTAAATGTATGATGATGTATTGATATTTAAAGGATTATTCTTTAAGGGATGTCAAAACATTAAACATTGAGGAGTATGTATCTCGATGATTGGTATTTCATAATATTATAAAAGAGAAAAATAATTCATAGTGATTTTTAGCCATTACCCATACTAAAATTTAAATGTGAAAAAATATTATGAGTATTATTTCTGGAATCCCTATGATATCTAAAGTCTATATTGTTATTTGGGTTGTAATAGATATCCTTAAGAAGTTAGTGTACTTCATTGGTATTAGATAATATTTCCCTCTTTATTACCATTCCATAAAATACATTATTAATGTGGTAAGGTTAACTTGGTTATCAAAATATTTTGTATTTGATTGGGATACATGTATTGAATAGAAATTATGGTGAAGTATTCAATAAGATCCTGATACAGATTTGTGTTTTAGTAATGCCAATAATCCATAGATAGATTTTCTGTTTGATATAACCATTAAAAACATGGAGGTTATGTTCAGATAATTTTCTCTAGGTTTCAAATGTGTTTTGGATCAATACATTACTCTAGTAAGGTTTTATTAGATTTAAAACATTCACTATAGAAACCAGATGGATCCTTATACATACATATATTGAAATAAGTGTGTAAATATGACAATACAGGCTTAAGTTACATAATTAATGAAATTGGAACCATATCTATTTGAGAAAAAAGTAGAGAATGTCATATCCATTATACAACACATCAAGGAAACTCAGTAAATATATAAGAGTCATACAAACCATCATCAAGGTGATTTGTAATTGAAAGATGGTGATAATGATTTCCCAGGAATTTTTACACAGAATATGTTTATGAGATTCCTAAATAAGGGAAATATTAAGCATAGATGTATTTTTCCTTTCGAGATTCTTGATTGGATTGGGATGGTTTCTTATCGATTGGTACTCCAACCAAAAATCTCTACAGCTCATGATGTATTCCATATATCTATCCTATAGAGGTACATAACTGATCCTTCACATATACTGAAATCATAATATATATTATTAGACTGTGATCATCATTATGTTTAAAAAATATTATGAATCATTAATCATAGAGAAAATGTTCCATGGAACATGACTACTCAATTGGATGATGTTCGTTAATGGAATTTGGGATTTAAGGAAGCTACATGGGAACCTAAGGATGTGATGAAGTAGAGATGTCCTTATTTAATTGTACTAGATTGATTAAATTCTATGTGATTAATTGTTTTTATTTGTGGGGGGGGGGGGTATAATGTAAAACCCCAATAATTTATTTATATTTCCTTTTATATAAAACATGATGTTTTCTATACGTTTTCTTAAATACTACTTCAATTCTATATGAACTGTCATAGAGTAAAATATTAAAACCTACATGTTAGATTGTTAGGTATGAATTATAATAAATATGTTTTTAAAAATATTTAAATATATTTTATGTAATATTATTTTATTAATTCCTGAAAAATTAGTATTCAATTTTTAGTAAAGTCGTTTTACACTAAAAAATTGGTTTTCTTAAAAAATAGTTTTCATCAATTTTTATCTTATGAACATTAAAATTAATTTTTTTAAAATATCATAAAATTAACATGAGTATATTAATATCAATTTTGAAATAACCATTTCAATAAAATCTTAGTAAAAAGTGTTAGGATTTTTCAAAAAATCATTATTTATATATAATAGTTAAAATACTATATTATATAAAAATAATACTTTAAACTAAATTAAGAGTACTATAATATTTAATATATTATAAATAATTAATATAGTAATAAATAAATCAAAAATAATCTAAATAATTAAATATTAATACCCATTATACATGAATATGTTATAATTTTTTGATAGGATTCTAAAAATTGATTTTTTTGCAACGAATGTGTTCATATTTTAATAAATTTGTTCAATCTCTATTTATCAATTGTATTAATAAAATTTATATTTTATATAAAAAATATAACAAACTAAATCAAATTTATTTGTTTTTACATGTTAATTAATGGAAGTAAACTATGTTATATGAGTAACAAATTCATTTTTCAAAAATGAGTTTTTTTGTGGTTTCTGCGCTTAATTAAAATTACGTAGTAAAAATTATAGAAATTGAATATGGTAAAATGGTATTAATATTTTTAATCGCAAACATTAATACAATTTTATAGGTTATACTTTATTATTGGTCAAAAAGAATAAAAAAATTGAAAAATATTATTAGCATAATTAGGGTTAAAACAAGTTTACAAGGGGTTAATCAATGGGATAAGGGTTGGATTACCACCCTCACTTGTCAAATTATAATTTTTTGATGATACATAAAACTTATATTATGATAAATTTAAATCCATGTTCATTTAGATCCACTTTTTAATGAAATTAACCTTATATAAATAAAATATTTTAATAAATTCCATGTATGTCTATCCCCTCACTTGTAAAAAAGAAATATATTACTCATTTATTGACACCATTTTAGCCTTCAATATAGGAATGACCTACTAAAAAAACATTCTATAATCTCACCCTCAATCATTTATTTTATGTTCTTATTCGGTGACCAATCCTTCAAGGATTAATTTGTAAGCCAAATGGGGGTATCTTAAAGAATAATTATAAATATTAACTAGGATCTAAATTTTTTATTTCTTCTTATACTTCCTATAAAAATTTCATGTCCATAAATAACTATGAATATAGTTTCATAAATATACTGATATGTTATTATGATTATGAAAAAACAATATACCACATTATCTCTTTCTAATGGGAGAACATTGTATCGGTCATGTTTAAGTGTGGATTTCCGCCTCCACATAGCGATATGATCATCTCCCAAAACCATCATTCATGGTTGGTTATTGTTATATATTATATATTTATATATTATATTTATTTTATAAAAATGATTATATAATGATAAATTTATATTTACCTTTATTCTTTTTTTCTATTAAACAAATGAAACATCACTTATGCGTATATACAGACTAACCTCTCCACATAGTGATGAAATTAATTTTTATTAGTTATTTATATGAAAATTTATAAATATATGTATAATTAATGTTTATTATATTTATATAATGTTTCAAATTCTGATGATAAAGGATCCACGATCAATGTTTGAGGACCATAACCACTAAACCAAAATATACATGAATAACGAAGCAGATTACACTAAAACTATTAATAATAATGAAAGGATAGTAATAAATTTGTGATAAGATGTTATATGTAAAATATTTATTGTATTATAACTATAATTATTGTCGTGGTACTTAATTATAATAAATTAAAATGTATTATATAAGATATTATAGTGCTTATGAAGCGAAATAGACACGATGCAATTGTTTTATGTAACAATATCATTTTATGTGAGTATTATTTATGAAAAAAAATTTCATGATCTGTATCTACAAAATATTATTTCATCACATATAATTTGGTTTTCTCAAGAGTTTCTTATTTTCCCTTCATTATATTCTAATTATCTTCTTAATAAAATAAAGTAATTTTCTATGGAAAGCTAACATTATTTATATATCTCCCTCTCTATCAATCAATAATATTTTCTATTATTGTCATTGTTATATTTAATATAATTTCAAAAATGTTTACAAATTAGTTAAAAAATATCATTAAATCCATTTTTACCCACATTCTACATAAAAAATATTAATGTAAACTTCCTGTAGTTTTCCAAAAAAGATACTTTAGGATTTTTTTTGAAAATTTGAAAGTATTTTTTATTGTACACTATATAAAAATAATTCCATGCCATCATGAATACCATTTTATATAATGATTTCATTGTTTTTGTAATTATTTCATTCGAAATAAAATGTTTTCTATTATACTTATAAAAATTTTATATTTTAAATAAGGTATTTCAAAATTAAAATGATATTTTCCTCAAGAAATTCTATAGTGGTCAATTAATGTTATTGGTATATATAAATTTTGTATTATGTTTATTATTATTTAATGGTGATATGATCTGATGTGATAGTATTTATTCTTTCCTAGGATATTTATGATTATTATAATGCAATGATTATGAATCTTTTTTCTTTTCCAACTATTATGATATGATGCTATGATTCTTATTTTATGATCATGTGACGCTAATTTAATGGTTTTCATTATGTTAGGGGTGAAAGTAGAATTCTATATCCCTCCAATTCATTGGGTAAATAATGACATCTCATGAGATAAGAAGTACTGGAAGGGGTAGTTAAACGAGTATTGTAAAAGAAATTGATCATTAATATAGTATTGCGAGTAAACTACGGCTATGGAAATGATGGAATTTGAAGTGATCCCAATCCAATGTGATAGTATTGACACTGATCATTGACAATGGAAGTGATTTTATATATTTATCTACATTCAAAAAAATTAAGTCTTATTCTTATTATATAATTTCAAGGATCATTATTGATTATTAATTATTTAGAAATATTATTTCTTATTAATTTTGATTGATAAGAAAATATTCTAGGTTTCATGACTATAATCTACAAATGGATGGGTACGTTGTTCTATTTTTACGAACATTATATTATAAAATTATAATTATCTTATGAATGAAAATTGATTGATACCATTAGGATTACCCTTACTAAATGTGTGATGTAACTGTTTATTATGATTCTTTTCCCAAGGATAAAACGTAATCTTTATGGTATTACATGTCTATGAAGGGTTATTATTGGAAAGAACATAATAAGAAATGATGTTTATCTTTATATAACTATTATATATATATATATCTACAATGAAACTAATTCCCTATAGTTAATATTTATTTATTTTATGAAATTTACATAATATTAATCTAAAATGATGTATTATTTATATATAAAATGTATGGGTCACAACATATACGTTAAAAAATTACCATGTTATATTAAACCAATATTACATGGAGAAATCCACCAGATATCGCTTATGTGAATGTTGATATATTTGGTTTTATCTCATGTTATCAGGTCATTACTAATACATAAACATAGGTTACTTCACATTATTATTATAAAAATTTGAATTATATTAATAATAACAATAATGGTTGAAAGTAGTACTAATAAACACATAAAAACAAAGGGAAGCACCATAATCTTGAACTCTAGAGTATGAAACAGTATAATGAAAAATAAATAAATTAGATACATTGTTACTATAAAATACAGTATAAATTGAATCATTTAATGAACAAAGGGAGAGATATGATTTGTTTTATATTCTTGAATGAATTTTATATATAAGCGGTTAATTTTACCATTGGATGGAAATGATATAATAGGAATCTGATTGTTGGGAATAAAGTAGATGCAATTGATTGGTAATTTTTCTACATAAAAGTGTACAAAAAAAAAAATAATATATTTTGTAATAATATAATTAAAATTGATCAATCATTTATATTGATTAATTAATAGTAATATATTTTGACAAATATGTTTTATTAGAAAATTAATTTTTATTAAGAATATTTTTTATGTTTTTGTAACAAAAAAAAATTGATATAAAAAACTGTTTTATAATAAATAAAATATTCATATATAAAAAATTAGTTTCATAAAAAATTAATTTAAATGTGTAATCTTTTTTTAAAAACTATCCACTAAAAATCCTTTATTAATTTTTCAGACAATCTAATTTTCAGGTAAATAGTAAAATGTAGAATGAATATATTGTCTATATTATAGTATAATTTTGAAAAAAAATTTAATACTTAAATTTTTTTAATATACTACCCAAAAGTTTTAATTTACTAACATAAATTATTTTACTGAATTAAAATCAATTTCTAATCTTATATTTTACTTAGAAATTCAAAAATGTAAAATGAATTTTTTAAAGTAGTTATGTGTGAATAAATAAATTTTATATCACTATGGTGATATAAAATAATGGAATTTCGTTTAAAAATAGAAAAATTTCAATAACCATTACTTAAATTGTGAATCCCAGGGGGTAATATAGTAGAATTAATAGGGGAGGGTATCAGTTATGACCAAGTTATTACTGATTAAGTTGTACCTAAATTTCTTCCATCCATTAATTTTATCTTTCCTATGTAATCTGTTAGGATTTATGGATCTTAATATTTTTTTATCACCAAATTATCTGATATGAAAAATGGTATTTAATATAAATATTATCTGTTATATTTATTAACAATTTTATTAATCAATGTGGCTATCGGCTCCCACTGAGACACATATTTTTCCCATATATATTATAATCAATACAAGTGGTGTGTGAAGGTTTTATCCATTATCCTTAGTTTGATTACAACCCACTATGTTTAACAAAATCAGATTATACATACTCATCATAAGTTAACAATGTCCATACAATCTTAAATATGTATTTTTCTGGTGAATATTCATTAGTAGTAGTACATTAATTATGAAATATTTATTTTTCCAGTAATGAGAATTTTAAGATCCCTCTTCTTTCGTATTTGGGTCACCCTAATTTGGTGAACACAATCATCTTCCTCTAGACTTTTTGTTTCAGTATTATAATCCTTTCAATGAACATGATGTTCTAGTACACTAAAAGATTAAACTGAAATTATCATCTGTTAAATATAGGTCATGCATCTACTCTCCCTTTTTTCATTGATTCTCCTAAGTAAATCAAAAAATTATTCTTTTTATTTTAATACTTTTATATTAATTTAATACAATCCTTTTATAGGATCTCAGATCCTTGAGATGTTTGGTGATTCAACATCTTTTAAATCTAATATTTTAATATCTTTTTGGTGAGTCAACAGTCTTTTTTAAATTTATATAACATATATGAATCAAAACACTCATAAAAAATATAATTGAATAATTATCATAGGATCACGAATATTTAAAATTTATCATTCAACTTAGAATCATCATAATTAATTTTCAAAATTCAGAAATGAAGACTTCCTCCCTATTGTTTTGTGTAAAATATTCCAAAATCATCAATTACATTTTTCCTGAATCATATTCTTTATAATTTTACCGAACATGGATTTAATCATATAAAATATTATTTCACAATAAATTACAATCGTTCATGAATTTTCACCATATGTTTCATCCTTTTATTTAAAGGTCACTCAAATTCCCCTTATACTGCATGTATCTTCAATCTTATAGTATACTCACTTTTCCAAAAGTGATTTAATGCTCACAAAACTCATCGTTATTCTTTAATGACTCAAAATTTGATAACGATAATTCATAGATTATGTTTTTCTAACAATATAATGAAAATTAATTTTTTATTTTCCCATATAGTTAATCAGTATTCTCACTCAATAATATGAAACAATACCTCATGATTCTGTATGAGGGGTTTCACGATAGTTTATGGATCCTCATTTTATTATGGTTATTCTAATTATAGTTATCACCAATTTCAATCAATAATCTGATAATACTATGACACACACATTATAGAAATCAATAATTACCATTTTACTTACCTTCTATCGAATTCTCTTCTATTCTTCCTCATGACCACTATTATATCGATAATATTCACATGTTGTTTTTGAAGTATGAATCTTAGGGGGTGCATGTTGTTCCTACTTCCTACCATTTTTTTATTATCTACATTACTATTTTTTGTGACATAAACAACACATAAATACAATATTCATTTGGACCACATATATATCACACCTCTCAAACTAAATATCACTCTCTTAGTAATCCAATCGCACACCAAACCTAACACAACTCTAAAATATATATTTCATCAGAAATAGTAATTACTCTATTTTCTAGTGAATAATTATCTGGTATGTGCAACATGGATCATATCCCATGAAAAAAATGTATTTAATGTATCATGATCGAGAACATTACCATTTGTACAAGAATTTATCTTAATTTAGTAATGAATTCCTATATATAGTCATTTCAACATGTGATTTTCAACATCAGGGAGCCCATTGTCCTATTCCTCGGCCGTTATTTTAATCCTTCATTTATTTCAATGGAGAATGATTATATATTATTTAAATACCCATACTATATCTATCTATGTATATCCCCCCATATTCCGATTATCTTAATCTAATGGTGAATCACCTATTGGAATCATATTCTCATATTATTCCTACAGAACATCATGCATGTAATTTGGTTTCTAAAAATTTGTTGGTATATTTTATAACATAAACTAAAATACTTATCATTAACCTATGAATCCTAATGTATTAGTATTTCACTATAATCTATGATATTGGTGGTTTTAATGTCCTATATCATTCATTTTTCACACTTCTTCATGAATTCACTTCTTTTGGTAGTTTTTACATTGAATACCCAACATGGATCATTATTCATGATGAAAATATCACATTTTTACAATACCTTTAATATTCCAGTTTACTATTGTATTTTAGTGTAATATGTTTTTAGAAGAGAGAACTATTATATGATGATTAGTTTCTTCAAAACTCTGTGGTATAGTATGAAGGACCCGGGGACACCATAAGAGGGGAGGGGTGAATCAGGGTGACAACTTTTTTTTAATGTGATGGATCTTGATCCCACGTTGGTAGGAACTTGTTGAACCTGTAAGATGAATATGATCATAAATCAAACATTCACATGCACAGAGAAGACACAACACTTTTTACTTGGTTCCCAAATAAGGGCTATGCCCAAGGAGCATACGCCGACAAGTTTTCGGTCGTACCTAATCCCACTAATCTTTACTAGCTATGGATTAGAAAGATTCGGGCACAATCACACTATCCCATGATCACTGCCTTTACAAAGGTTCAGGGATAGCTTAATGCTTCCCTCGGATCACTCCCATTGACTCCCCCTAGCTCACTGCCCTTAGGTGAAGTCCCACTCAGTTTATAGATGGGAAGGTATCTTCATCATTGCATAAAAATGCATCCTCTGTTGTATGTAGATGCTCTGTTGAAGTCCAACTCTTACCAGAAGACTAATCTCACTTTGCGCTGAGGGTACTGGGCGATCTTACAGCTTTCTTGCAACTTCAGAAGGATAGATGAACTTTAACAACCCGGGCATGCTTATCCAAGCCCAATGTGAAAGTTTCAATCCTGGCGCTCAAGTCACTTGCGTGGTACAAATTCAGCGGGAAGGTGACACCAAAACTACTTGCGCGACACTGAATCCTTCAACATCAATCTTTTGTGACATTGCGCCTTCAACTCCCCAACTTCCTTGGTCTCACAACCAACAATTGGCGCGTAGCCTCAACTTGCACGACCCAACAACCACTTACGCGACTCAGCCACTTGCGCGAAGAGAGCTCGAAAAATCTCTAATTCATGAACTTCGTTACAAATGAGGAGGGGTGGTCCTCTATTTATAGGAAAACTAGACCCCCTGTGCGGTGGCGCGCAAGTCTTCCCTCGGCGTGCAGGTTCCGGCACGCAACTCATCCTCCCATGCCTCTATCGTGCTAATCACTTGTGTGACCACACAAATACTTGTGAGACCTTCTTTCCTTGCCCATATTTTGAAGTTATAATCTTGAAAAACAGTAGATGCGCAAGTTTCCAATCCTCCTTGGCATCGGCACACAAGTCTCTTCACGGCGCGCAGGTCACTTGCGCGACCAGACCAAAACTTGTGTGGCCCTTATCGCTTTGCCATTTTCCCATGTTCTGATCTTGAAAAACATATGGCATGCAAGTTTCCTATCCTTCAAGTACAAAACGTGCAAGTCTCTTTTCCAAAAACACATTTCTCCATTTTTCGATTTTTAGGCCCAAAAATTTGGCAAACACTGAGAAATGGTGCCACCTTCAATACTGTTGTCTGCTTGAACTGTATGATCTCTCTGCAGGTACACATTCTGAACTTCCACTGAGGATTGACAACAAACACAAACCATACTCCGAATAATGTATAGAAGACCATGGTTCCAACATAGTATGCACTGTATTGTGTATCTAATTCCTAAAAAGTATGGCAGATCTTCTCATCAATGTTTTCTATGTCAAATGTTATTCCAATATACAATATTTACTAGCCTCAAAAATATTATCTAACTTAATATTACTTTTTATTATTGTTTTAAAAAAATCTTGTATTAATATTCATTATCTACCAATCATAAGAACATATTTCAAACTAGATTTCTTATCTTGGATGCATCATGAGTTTTCTTCCCTAACTGATACTAACATTACATTGTCTTAACATATTATTTATTGAATGAATAAGCTACACATGCATTCACAACCTTACTATATTTTTTTACAAGATAATATAACATAATTATATCATTGTTGTAGTTATTCTATTAATATTCCATTCTCACATGACATTATTCCATAGAAGTTCATGTCAATCAATCATTTAATTTTCTTTGCACAACATATAATACATTTTTTTACCATTATCTAATATTTTCAAATATTTTCATATGATGAAAATTTATTTGAAAAGTATTATCTATAGAGAAACTGAATAGGATAAACTGACCTATCACCCGAGGTAGCATTCCAGAGGGGCCATAGTGAGTTGCTGATCACCACAAGATAAATACAAGGAATGACTCATCACAAGTTACCTATTAGTAATGAGTTTACTCTTGGAAAATTGGCTTGAACCATCAATGAAATATCATTCCAAACCAACTAAATAAAAATGTTCAATATATATAATTACACAATAAGGTAAAACCCAAATAAAAAAGGGAAATATCATTAAAAAATAAACATGAAATATATAAAAATTCTAATAAAAATCAAACACTTGATATCCATAGAAAAAAGATCAAAATACTAAATTAGGTTAAAGAAAAATAAGAAATACATAATACCCCAACCATGAAAATATGGAAACAATTCCATGTATGATAAACTATATGAGTCCATATTAAAATTTAACATAAGAAACCCTCAATGTCTATAATCAAGAAAATCCACTGAGATATATGGTTCCACTACCTTTACCCATGCCATTAAAAACAATATAGGCATATGACCAAAGGTATATATTGAGTGAGTGGCATAAATCCTGATAGGATACCCTCATAAATCTATATAAGGATTTTATCCATGAAAACCAATAAATCAAATTTGAAACTCATTTTCAAAACATTGTTCACTTTTTTTAAAAAATTATCACTTGTAAAAAAATTCAGCTTTTTTATCCCCTTGGATTTTGTCAAAAACAAACCATGTTATAAGACATATATAGACAATCCTCAATAATAGGTTAACAAAACTCAACCAAATCATGACCAATACACCAAAATAATACATAATAAGGTTATAAAAGTACTAAAAATAATATAACTGTGTGAGTTGATGTTGAATAACATAGAATATATCAATAAAAATGCTCTAACATAATTCAATAAATTATTTTAATCAACATGTGTAAGAAACATGCAACATAGTCTCTAAACATAGTAGTATACCATGACATATAATAAAAAATTGTTTTCTAGTTACTAAAAGTTTATAACAAGTTCATAGAACTCTTGGTCTTCCACATTCCAAAACATCCATGATCTCACATGGTCTATTTGTAAATGTTCTAATGGCTGACTTTGTTACGCCCTAAAATGAACTCTTGGTCCTATGTAAAACATTATAGAAGCTCAATTAGTCTCTCTATAAATGTTTATCTTAGTCCTTTAGACAACAAATATTTCATCTAATCCATCAATAACTTCAAACCCCAATCCTCTCATCCAATTATTATTTCCAATCATATCAACTACTACGACCTCCAATCATAACATCAATTTAGAAATATAGTATCCCAATTTAAGGTAGACCATAAACATTATAAAAACCTATTTAAAAACAATTTCAAATACCTATTGGAAACCATAAATTATATTTTATACATTTCAACAAACAAGTGATAGAAATTAAATCCAAATAACTTTTTTAAACCAGTTTAAAACCCCTCATTTCCAATAAAAATCTTGCATCACCTAAAACATGGATAAAAAAATCATAAAATAGTTTAAATGATATTTGATATAAAAAAACTAAAGGTGATAATGAATTAGTAGTTAGCAAGGGAAAAAACCATTAAATTGAGACACCTTCCTTGAAATAAATTCCAAACACATAACTTTTGGGGGAAAATACTGTATTCAATAAGGAGAGGTCCTCACAAACAGAAAAAAATAGAAAAATAAAAACCCCTCTTAACAACTCTATATTCATCCATGTGGCAGGATATGGTTTCAGAAATCCATTAATAATGAAGAATAACATTATATTTGGGAAATGGAATGTGAAACCTTGAACAATATATGATTACATTATGAAAAACCTCAAAGATATCAATAAATATCTACAGAAATGGAGTTAGGAGGAGATATACCACTATAGGAGACGGATGCAGATGAATAGTAGAAGAAATGTAGCCAAGGGTTGTAAAACACGTAAAAAATAGTATTTTCTAAAAATTTCAGTACCTCAGAGATTCCAAATTCATTGGATTAATTATTATAAAATTATGTGACAATAATGGTAGACCCACTTCTTCCCCAAGACTCAACCAAAATGTTTTCTAGAGACAATTTCATGGTTTGGAAATCAATTCTCAAACCATGAAAATCCCATAATATTAAAGATATCACCCCCACACTATTATAAAAACTATTCACAACTATAAATCATTTTATATTCTTTTCCAAAATTAATATTTCTATTACCTATAATGATGGAAATCCATAGAAAAAAACTAATAAAATAAAAACATAAATAATTCATACTATCACTTGAAGGGTCTCAAAAACAACTTTATCATGTCACTTTTTACACATAAAAACCCTTAAATATAATCAATCATAAAATAGTGAGGAAAATTATCATTCACTAATGATTCCCACTTTCATGTATTATGGATATCTCAACCAAGTTTCAAAATATCATCGACCAATGGGTGTGATTTACAATAGAGAACCACGTTCTGATTGTCTAGGATACAATGTTTCTACTCCAAAATAGTGAAATTAGGCCCCACCTCAAAATATCTCACTCTATCAAATGATGTGGTTAGGTATGATATCCTTTCAATTAGGATAAATAAAATACAACATTAATGGAGGTTAAATGTTATGGATACTGTAAAAATGATGATTCCATTACATGACATCTCACAACATGAAATAGACAAACATAACATAGTGAGAAACATCCATCCTTTCCCAAATGATAGTATACTAGTTTAATGGATTCCTATATGAAATAATGACCAATAAACTCAATATATAATGGGAGATAATGATGATATACATATTATTTATTTTCATTATGATTTGAATTTATTATTTAATAAATCATACAATCTTTCGATTTTATATCTTAGATAAAATGAAGTCCTAACAAGGAACTCTAACCCACCTCATCCCAAAACAATGAGGAAAAGAATGGATTCCCATAAAATGAATAAAATTGGGACATCCTGATAAATCCATGGAAGCTATTGTTATAATAAAAATCATCCAATGATTAATGTCTTTCCCATGAAACCTTGAACTTAGAAACACATGCCCAAATCATACAATTAGGTGTCTAGAAGATACACTCAGAATAATTATTCTTCTTTAGGTGGTATGCTATACTTATCCTCATCTTGATTCTCTTAGATTCACAGAGACCCTTAAAATTTTGATAATTAAAATGAGCATCCCAACCAAAAACTATTATGAAAGGCACCCCTTGAATCTTAAAAACCTATAAGACATTTAAGTGTATGAGATCTACTAAATTTCATGAATCCCTGATGGAAATAAAAAGGGTTGATTTGTTCATAATACGGAAAATCACCCATATGGAATATTTCCCACTATCAATATGAAGTATAATGATCATATTATCAATAGGGATGTCATTGAACATCCTAAATGGTATAGGTAGAGGGTATAATGACTTGACTAGTTATTGATGGTGAACATTCATACATTAGAAGGTATAATATCAATAAATAATACCATTAATTTATCACATAATTATGGGTCCTAAAACTATCTCCCAAGGTATATAGAACCTTGGTATCCATAGGGTGAATGATAAAACTAGAAAAATTCCCCTCATGCTACATATCAATCCTGATGATAGAAACACCATTCACTTCCTAAATAGGATAGAGCTATCATGAGAATTGGACTAATCAATGAGGTCTTCTCACTATATGAAACACTTATAATCTACTTGAATTTAGGGTCAAATACATTCTGACACTGAATTCAATGCATGCATCCATGTTTCCAAATACAATTCAGGGGTGGGTAATTCAATTAATGTAGATGTAACATTCATTATCAATAATAAAATATCATAGCACTCAAAAATCCCATATATGAGGTGTCATAATACACTTCATAACATTTATTAGGATAATGAAGAATCAAAACATGAACGAACATAAAATGAATTTCAAACTCTTCAATTGAATGTTATCACTTATCACTCTACTAAAACAGAACGCCATATAATTCCAACACTATCAAGGGAGAGTCTATCAAAGTAAAGTCTCGAATGCAGATCCTATAATATTCATCTAAAACCAACCATTATTTAATATCAAACACGTTCTTGGATCACAACCAAGGCATAATAGCTGGAACCTTCTTAGGAGACACTACATCACCTTTCATGAAAATAATATACCCAGAACGTCACATATTAAATCCAAAATAGGCATTTGTAAAAAATTTAAAGTAGATGGTGATATATTAATATTCTCAAAACAATATTCACATTATCTATGTTTTCCTCCTCTATATTGGAATACACCAGGATTTCATTAATAAATATGACCACGTATGAGGCCAAAAAGTGATAGAAGATCCAATTAATAAATTGTATAAATATAATAGAATAATTGGTACGGCCGAATGTGATTACCAAATACTCAAAATTGTATTAAAGAACCAAATAAGTATTATTTGGAACATCCTCCTCCTTAACCCTCAACTAATGGTACCTTTATCTCATATCACTCTATGAAAAGAAATGTGCTCCCTTGAGTTGATAAAAAAGGTCATCAATTATGGGAAAATGGGTAGGTATACATTATTTTTACCAAAATAATGTTATATTAGTATATGAAAATGTATAGAACCTCACCATCCATTGTTGTGAATATAATTATCGGTGCCCCCAATGACACAAATGGAAAATTAAATCCCTTTATCTCAAGATCTTCTAACTATTTATCAACTATATTAACCTGAATTGAGATATCTAATACAATGGTAATGAAAATGGGATAAATTCAAGGAGTACATTGATATGGAACTCGACCTACAAATGTGGTAGAAATTTAGTGAAATCATCTAGTAATACATCAGGCTACCGATCCTCGACCACTAAAATCAAACCAATAAAAATCTTATGCATGAAATCAAAGAAATAAATCATTATTTGACATGATATAAATCCAATATCTAAAAAAATACACATCAATACCTAATCATGGACCAAACTCACCCTAGAATGCATGAGTAATTCCATAGGGAGATCAAACTGGACCTTTTCGTGATATCAGAAAACAAGACAATTAAATTTCCACAACCAATCCTTATCAATGATGAGATTAAAAAATCCAAGTCCAATACTATGAAATTACACATGAATTCCATGATGAAGAAAAAAAGCACCTTGGGAACATATAACCATGCAACTTCCTCCTACTCAATGGGGTGACTAATTCCTTTATAAATTTAATCATCTCAATTCACATTCCAAAAAAAATGATAAAAAGATATTATAATTTGAAGCACCCTTATTGAACAAAATATAATTAATGGATGAAGCAATAAAAACTATAAATCTTATGGAGGGTGGGATAGATTCAATGTCCTCATGTTTCATATCTTTTACATAAGGAAATAATAACTCATGTATTCCCTGAGACTTCATTACTTTGTAAGAGTACCCTTCAACCTAAGGGTGATATCATGTACCATTATTAGTGTGTCGTAATAACTACGAGCCCTTAAATATTGAGAAACCATCACCACTACCCTATGAGGAGTTATATTGAGGAACAAAAGATAACCCAAACACCCACAATATCAGCACATCCTGTGAGCCTCAATGAAATCATGTCTAGTATGGATATTCTTATCGCACCAGTAACAAAAAACTCAATTGTGCCCTAAAAAACAGCAGTGTTGGAGCCATAGTTTTTAGGGTACTCATTACCTAACTAATTTCGTCAGCTTCCTCTTCTGGATTGATGATGAGCTCTAAAAACCACACAGTAAACGAATGCTACCATGAAATGTCATCTCGAACATGTACACATCTGGAATAGTTTCTTTATTAACAATTCTAGAGTAGGATAGTAAAAAATGAAGGATATGAATTTAATTTATCATAGTCATAAAACCAATTTAAAAATAATGATCTTGAATGAAATCATTGATGAGGATCTGAGGATTCAAGAAAAACAACATGATAAAATAATCATCAAACTCTATCACAAAACATTCTCCTTAATCTATCATTATGGATTCACAAGACCTCTTGACCATTTATGTCTCAATATAGAACTGTTGATTTAAACATGCCTTATATTTATTCTATGTGAGGTCCCCATCATACATCGCTAACACCATGGATTCTCACCATTTCATTCATATTAATTATAACAAGTTAGTTGTGAAACCAAACTCAATGGTCTCATTTGTATTTAAAAACTAAATGATAATAATGGAATATTCTAGAGAATTCTCTAGTTTCCAGGTTAATGTTTTTACATAGATGACCAGAGAATTTTTTATATAAACCCTCTTATCATGGTCCACCACTTGTGTCTGATATCTACTAGCGTCATGTACTATGTAATTCCTCATAAAGTTCATTGAATCCACCAAATTCAGATCAGCATGTGGTTTAACTAGATTGATGTTCTTTTCAGATCCATGAACATTCCTTGATGAGGCCCTTCATGGAGAAATTTTTTACGAAAAAAATGATACAATTTCATTCAAACCTCACTTGAATATGAGTAATAAACAATTGAAACACACTAATTTTTAATAATAATCCTTCAAATATGACAATAAATATCAATAATGATTTAAAAATATATAGGGAAGAATAAATCATAATTTAATTATTCTTCCATTTTTTGATGTTTTCCCACACAGTTAAGGAAACCATGTGATGTCCTATAAATTTCACACAAAGATAATCAAAAATGAACCATGGGTTCAACATTGTTTCTATAAATTGTGTTCATAAATTCTGAACCACCTATTATCTTTCTTCTTACCCCTTAAAAATCATCATTACTTATGGTATCACACCAGAACACATAATGAATATGTAATTACATAAAATATAATAAAATATCTAAGAACTAGGCTTAAGAAATAGGGAAATTCTCATATCACTGATGGTAACTAAATTTATGACATAATCAATAGCTAGTTAGTCACTCCTACCCCCTACCTGTTTGATTTCAATGGTCATATCTCATGTATACCATTTATAACCAAATAAAATGATCTCTACAAAATTGTTATAGTGAACTAGACTAGTTAAACTCAAATATCCACTAAAAAACATACCAGAAGGATCAACGATGGTTTTGAACTTTGTGGGCCAGCGATAACCACCAAGGAATCATAAATAACCTTTTAGGAATAGTTTTACCCTAGAAAAAATATCAAGACAAATCCATGAATTGGATGAATGCACAACCTAATGAAAATATAAAATTATATAAAGTTACAATAATGTAAACACAATAATGACTAAAAAATATATCAAAAAACCTTTCTTAACTAGATATAACAAGATATATAAAATAAATAGACATAATATCTATCGATAAAAGCATAAAAATAAAAACTATGGTCAACAACCAAATAGAAAATAGTTATCATTCTAAAAATACAAAATTTCGAAATGGAACATCCTGAGATAAAAACTTTTATACCTTGTATACTCTCACATAACAACCTTGGTTTGTGGTAATTAAGATGATCTGCTAAAAAATGGTTCTATAGCTCTAACTTTTTCCACAAAAAGTCTATGTACACCAAAATCCATATATAGGGTTTAATGAAAAAAATTCTAATAGAATGATTCCATGAATCTAGATTACTATTTTATTTCTTAAATCCAATAAATCATATTTTAAACTCATTTACAAAAAATGTTTAATTTTTTAAAACTACCTCACATGAGAAAAATATATTTTTAAATCCCATTGTGTTTTAAATGTAAATATATGTTTCAAAACACGAGTAAACATGGATTAATAAAAGGAAAAATTTACCCAGAATTATCATCATCAATACCCCCCAAAGATGGCATACCAAACATATAAACATAACCACCATCATATAACCAAGTGTGTGTAAATGGAGTAACAAATGATATCTCATTCAATAAGTCCCTAACATTACGTATGAAATCAAATAATTAAAATAACAAAATGAATAAAAGAACATTAGATAAAACCATATGGTTCATTTGGGTCATATACAGATATTTTCCAATTTTTATAATGAATAAAAATAAATTAGAATCTCTCTATGTCTTCCTCGAGCCCAATCATGCAAGAGATCACTATGACCATTAGTCAAAATTTTGGAAACTCACTCAGTCCTCCAACCAATGTCCTTCTCAATAAAAAGGATTCCATTAAAATATATTATTTACTCTTCCTCCAAATTTCTTACTTTGTCACTCATACAACAAAATCTCTATATGTGAAATGTACAAATATAAAAAATAGGCCTTCTATGTGTTACTCATTTGAATAAATATCTACATCAGTAAGTTTTAATCTTAAAAACAATTTCAAAATCCTATTTTATAAAATATATTTCCCATTTAATTACAACCATTAATACTATAAAATAGCTTTTTAAAACCCCTTTCAAAATCACATTTTAAACCGTAATGATTATTTGAGCCATTTAAAAAAAAGGGAATTAAATCAAGCTCAGTTTTAAAAAAACAAAAAAACATAAAATTTATAAAACAAAACATGAATAACATTAAAAATGGATAAAACATAAATCATATAATGTTTTAAAATAAATCAGATATGAAAAAACAAATGGTTATAAATAATTAGATGTTAGCAATATAAAATTACCTTAAATTGAAGAAAATACATAGAAATAAATTTCAAACATGTTTCCTTCAATGAAAACCACTATATTCAATATTGATAGGTTCTCACACACCTAGACCGGAATATAACAAAACAAAATCCCTATTTACAACCAAATATTTTTCCATGGGTCATACTAGGTTTCACCCATCCATGTAGAATGAATAAGAATGGTAGAATCAAGGAAATAAAGGATAAATAATGGAAAAAGGTGTCTACATCGAGTAGAATAACCAACAAAGTAAGAGAAATTAACCAAAAATTAAAGGGGAAAGGCTCCAAGTTTAGGGGATAAGACTTTACATGCGTGAGATAAAAAATTATACCAAGGGGAGTTAAACACATAATAGAAAAAATGGGTTTTCTAAAAATTTAAATTAGTTGGACAACACATATGGTTCTACCACATAGTTATGAAAATATTTTACCTATAATAAAGGAGACAATACATCCCCATGTATATACCCATATGATTTTTAGATCTCCTCACATTATTAAAAAAATTGTGGTAAAATCAAGCAATAACCAACTATCTCCAAATTATCACCCTTGTATAGTTAACATCGTAGTTAGATATCACTGCTCCAATATTTTTCTTGTGTCCATTATTAACTTGGATCAATATCATCAAACCTATACACACGATAAATAAAATAGAAAATAAATAGACAAAAAACAAAATTGACACATACCAGTGACCCAAAATATGTCACCTTATCAAAACATATTTCTTCCATATATTCTAATATATTAATCAATTGTTGACATAAGTAAAAAATTTTATAACATAAATCCATAGGTTTGGAATTTTATGTATTAAATGTATCTTCTCCATCTATATTTTCAGAAAAATATAATTAAAAAAATATTCAAGCATTCAGATGATTCAAAATATAAGTATGGACATTTATATCTCTTTAAACCATCAAAAACCTTAATACATAATTTATTGATTCCATCAGAAAAATTAATTCAATATTTCCAGATTACATCTAGTGAAATAATTATTCAAATTTCTAATTATTTTATCATGAAATTAATTAGCCTTAAATTCCAACAGTAAAACATGTAACTATTTTTTCTCTACATTTGATAACTACATCTTCCAATGTATATACTTATAGTGGAATAAATTCCAAAACACCTATATAAACTTTCATTTTAGTCATAATTAATCATTGAATCTATTTTAATACATTGACTAAAATATAATACTTTATCATCATCATCATCAGATGGCCAAAACAAATACCCCATTTTTTATTATTTAATAGGAAATCCTCATATAAATTTAGTGAATTTTGACTCTATATTATTGAAAATAAATATAAATTATTCTATCTCAGGGTCCATCATTTTCCCAACCATAAAAATATGAATTAAAATCCCCAACATTTATAGCTTGGGGTGAGTGAGGAACATTGTTCGAAATTCTTCTTTATATCCAATTTTATAACATTAAAATGAACGTAAAGAATGAATATATTCAAGGACTGGTAATAAAAAATTTATTAATGAAAAAAAAAAAAAAAATCAATTATAAGCCTATTTGAGCTGTGATCAGTTTAGAATACAAGAGTGGTTATCTCAGATATTAATTTCTTCAATTAAATTTATCAGGTGATTCAAAATTTTATAAAATCATCTGATAGGGTTAGGTTCATCATATTTTCATTAAATATATTTTATTTTATATATTTCAGCAAAAAAATAAAAAATATTAAATCATAAAATAGTTGGACTCTCATAACTTGTAGAAAATTGTTCCATCAAAAAATAAATCCCCCACATTTTCAGCTAAAAACATGTTTTCATATAAAACTTATAATGTATGAAATACATTTCTAAGGATGATATAAATTATATATATTCATATTTCCTATATTTGAATCATCACAATTATCATGAACTGAATCTGGTTGCCATCAAAACCAGCACCCGACCTGGCCTGAATCTAGGCGTAAAAGGTGTTCTCGATCCCCACGGGCCAGTACAAGTGCCTGGGTATCATAAAATGTTGTTTTGGAATGATTCACATGAGTTTATAAACATTAAACAACCATAATACTCAATAACAAATATGGAGTTTTCATCTATAAACATTAAAAATGTTTGAAACCAAATAACGATAGCCCAAGAACCTCTATATGGGAAGAGGCACTACCCTAATGACATCTCCACAACAACACATCATGAACGACCAGTAAAAACCTGAACTGTTGGCACGAAAGTTGTACCCAAACCTGAAAAAACCAAATAATCAAGTCTACTTGAACCCAAAAGAGTATGTAGGGTGTGAGCCAAATCCTAGTAGGATACGACCGCTAATAGATTCCTTGCGATAAACATTGAATGACCAAAATCATTCAAGTTTTCAAAGACATGTAATTTCTAGTTATGATTTCTAATGGAGGCAACTTAAAAAAATATGTTTTCAAGTGGGCTAATTTAATTAATCAACACATTTAAAATAAATTCCAATGCTACTGATTTTTTCAGCCAGATATACCATATGACGATGATGAGTATAAAGGATCTATTGAGCAGATGAAATATAGAATAATCCCTAGGCACTAGCTAGTTATGGGTCCCAACTACCTTGTATCTCGGTGTGAGTAACCATCAAAAGTATTTGTTCTCGTGCACCATAAACTAGTTGTGAATATACCCATAACCTAGTGGTCCCTAATCATCATAATCGTTGATTAGTTATAGTTATAAACATCAATATTACTAAGTGAAACTGAGGCCAAACCCCACGGATTCACTAGAATACTAGTACAAGTCCACCCACCTAGATACCTGAGTTTTCTCTTTTTTCTCAAATAAGTTCACCAAGTCAAAAAAAACTTATCATATGAAAATATAATTTCCACATCAAAAATTCACCAAAAATCCCACATGTATGCCACACAAGTCACAAAAGTACACTTTTCATTCAAATTGATTTTGAAATCCGAATCACACCAAAATAGCCCACAACACTTTTAAATTTATTTTACACATCCCAAAATCCATTAATCAATTTTATAAAACCAATACAAGATATTTCATCTCACATAAAATCCCACTCTCCTGTCACATAATACCCTTTTCATTTCTTAAATCCATTTTTCACATCATACTCACACAGAACATCCCACATCACTTTCACATCTCATTAAAACTTTAGTAAATACTTAAAAAAATTATAAATCACTTCCAATATGGAACACATCACAGAACAGCCTCTTTCACATTTTAAATGTACCATTTCAATATATACACACTCAAAAACTATTTTCCAAAATGGTTTCATCACCTACATAAATCATTAAATCATTCAAATCATTCATCAAACAATTCCAAAGAGTTTACCCAATATTTGATTAAATAACAATTTGAAAACCATATTTCAAGGAAAAAACCACACAAAAACACTACCAAAGTAGAATTGGAATCCTGGGAGACATTTATATAACCACTTTAATGTTTTATAAAATCACCTTGGATAATACCACGAAAGATACAAATGAAAACACACATTTTTATAAAATTCTCTCAAGAAGTATAACAAAATTTTACACAAAAAACCTATTACAAAAACCCTATTACAAACTCAATAGAAAACCAATACCCTACCAAATCAGAATTGATTTCCCAATAAATATTTAGTAAAAAAATTTCATATGTTCTAAAATACACCCAAATAATATCCAAAGTGTTACACATGAAAAAACCCCAATTTCAAGCTAAAATGAAACAATAAAATTAAAATATTAACCAAAGAAATAATGAAAAGTTTTAGAACCATAGATAACTGATTAGGAATATAAGGAATGTGTAAATACCTCAAGATAACTCATCAATAATTGTTTACACATGGAACCACCTACCGAAATGTTGAATCCCTCATAATTTGGGACAAAACATCAACCACACCACCGCTGCACCACAAGGAAGATAAATCCACCCCTAGATCACAATATTTTAAAAAATAAACCAAATAAAACCCCAGTTTCGAAACATAAATTCTGCACATATTAGAACATAATGAAAGAGGGGGAAACCCCTAAGAAAAAAAGAAGAAACCAAGAAAGAATAACTTACCTTAAGGAATATTGAAGAAATCACCCCAAATACACCAATATCTGAATATGAAAACATAAAACAATTTTAGGGAGATTATAAAAAGGTTTGAGATTTCATTTAGGAAATGAAATGGTGGAACAATAGTGAGAAATTAAGGAGTTATGAAATAATAAACTTACCACTTAAAATCTGTGTGATTTGAGAAATTCAGAGACGTTTCATCCAAATTCATGATGAAATCAAGATCCAAATAGGTGGAGGAGAGCCTTGGTACGTGCCTTGGGTATTTGGGATCAGGGGGTGGAGATATAATCACCTAAAAAAAGAAAATATTGAATGAGATATTAAAAAATTAATCAATATTTTTAATGCAGGAAATGGGCTTTTAGGATGGCCCAATCCCTTAATTAAAAACCCCTATCCACCATGATTATGGATTCTTAAATTTTCTAAATTAATATTGAGGTATTAATAGGTCAGTTTATGAAAATTAGGAATTTGAATGGATGAAATTTTTTGAAAAAGGAAGTAGTTATAATGATTCAAAATTTGTTATTAAATCTGGAATTGGGCTCACGGTTTGGCCCAATTCATGAAAACTCACCCATTCCTCCATAATGATTGGGAAACCCCCAAAACAAAGAATGAATAGAAATTAAATGATATTTTACTTTAAAATAAGTCATTTATGTGAAAATTATTCCAACCATGAATACATTTCATCCCCAGAAAGCCATAATAAGAACAGATACAAAAGCCAAACCCAACCGATAAACCAAGATGTATTTCTTTTCCATGCTTCGACCCTAAGGGTCAAAACACCTCCAGTGATGAATTAAAGAAGGATTAATCACACAAAACAAACATACAAAGCTTTCTATAAATGATCAATCACATTTATAATTTTTACCAAAAGAAAATTCCTCAAGCATTATCCGAACAAGACTCATGCAATTCACCCAGACAAACAACAACTTCAAACAAGGTTACATTTACCTTACATCAACTAAACCAATGGGATCTCTCCAATACAAACATTTACTCAAGGAATATGTTGGTATCTATATTGTTCTGAATAATATTACCTACCACTAAGCCAAGACAATGGATAAATATGAGATATTGGTATGGGGGAACACAAATAGCAACCCCACCCTAAGAGGAAACCTATATTTTTCTATGAAAAAATTAGTACACTAACCGGGGGAGACCTGAACGAACGCCCATGTAAAAATGGTAGAATTACATTCAGAGTATAAGAAGTAATGTACATGAGAATCATAGTGGATCTCCCCACCAGAAGAACCAAACATCTTGACCAAAAAGCATGGGTCGACATAGAAAGACCCAAATTTTTTTAAAATTTTGGATGGGCGTAGGGCCAGTACGCACGATTTGGGAAACTGTGCACTAACTGGGAAGATCATTCTTTCCACATGGCTTCCTGGCACAAAGTCACAACTAATCTTCCACAAAATATGTTTTCAACATGTCTATCCAAATTTCCAACGATTCTCTAATGACTCAATGGAAACCAAAGGGGGGGAATGACATTAGGTGATGACATGGGTACAAGACCCTCCACCAATTTCCACTGAACGGGAACAACAGAATTAAATGAAGACACGAGATGTTTAAACTCTTCCTATATTTAATATTTAGGATAAGAAATTTTGTAAGGGGGTAAACGACCTTGGGATTTCCCCGGACTACAAGTCAGCTTCTCTCTGAGACCAATGGATGGAGCTCAAATGATTGAAGAATCATTGACCTTGAAGATAGGATTTTGAAACCCCCTGAACAAGAATTCTTCATTAGGTGCCACCAAATACTACACTAAAATCCTTGATAATATTTCAAAGACATAGCACATTCCAAACCCACTTTACCATAACGTGATATTTCACATAAACAAGAGCATAGAAAAAGCACACACATCACACCATGTTTATTCCAGTGAGATACTATAGAAGTAAAGAGAACTTATACTCACCTTCCTCTAAAATGGATGATTTTGATGTTTTTTCATGGGATACATTCTCCCAACATAACAGAGACTCTTATAGGATTGCACGACTTTCACCTTTACATTCAATCGAGCGCATGAAATCATAAGGTGTCACCGAACATGACCATTGTAACTGATATAAACAATGCATGGAGAGGGACCTTATACAACATCTCCAAACAAGACATTATTCTAGAATGTGGTCACAATATCCTATCATGACTAGATATCCCAAATTAGTAGTTTAACCTGAACTCTTTCATAGAAGATACTACGATGGACCTAGATGACCTATTAGACATCATCCCGATAGTCATCCATGCTAACAACCCCTTACCACTTTCACCTTAGGAAAATCAAGAAACTTAAGTGGCTGAGGTCTCTTTAAATGATCCATGATCACCCTCCCACTACAAGAGGATACAAAAATCCAAGAAAAGAAAAGGTGTAGAATTAATCAAAAAATGTCAAGAAAAATATTCCTTATATTGATCAACTGGTGGGCCTTCAAATTTCAAAACAATTCAGGTTTCACTTTAGTTGTGCACTAACCCTTAATGGGTGGTACCTTATCCAAAAATTAATCCCAAGGACCCAACCAATATGGTCCATTAGTCATGATATAAAAAAAACCTGATCCAAACACATTAATGGGACCACCATAAAGACATCCCAAAACATTTCTTAGAAGAGACCACTAAACTGCCTTTTAACACTGCTTACTGAACAAACACAAACCCAAACATAGTATAAACAATAGGGGTTCTTGGACTAAAAACATCCCACAAAATCAACATTTAAAAAAACACAGAACACACACCATCCAAAACTAGTCATAAAGACATCAAGTTTCTCATTTAAAATAATCTTTTTCAAAATAAACGGTTCAACGGTTAGCGTATCCACCAATGGTAACCCATGGGCATCACACATGCATGTTTCTATGACACACTAGGTACCCTCCTCATATCCATCTAGGAACTCATCCAGCCATGCCAACAACCACCTATCATCCCATATAACCCCATTCAGGTGGTCCCTCACAGAAATACCAAAGGTTAAAATAAAAATTTCTTTCCACTTTTCAAAACCAAAACAATCAACCAATTTCTCATTTTTCTCAGAACCGCTTACCATGAAATCAATCCCAAATTTCATCTTACCAATATTTTCATAATGGAAAAATAATTTAAATAAAAACTCACTTTCAAGTCATACACATTAATTTGAAAACATATCATCCTTTTAAAACAAATTTCAATAGTTTAAAAAACACGATTAGAAACAATGTTTCAAAACCAACCTTCACATAGTTCATATTTTCAAAAGAGTTGCAAACACACCATCTTCCATTCCAATAATATTCAGAAAATTCAGTTCTCAATATTCAAAAATCTAAGCATTTACTTTTTATTAGATAATAATTTCACACAAACATTACACTTCTGAAAACCAAGTCACTTTAAAAACAATGTTCCATGATATGAAAACCAAAGAACACAATACAATGCATGTGGAAATTAACATGGGTGGGTGACTTGAAAATTTGGTTGGCGGACATACTCCAATCACTTCACCATCATAGAGAATGTTCAAGGGAAATATATTTTTCTCCACATGGATTTTCAGACCCTAGAAGATCACTGTGACCACTAACCCATGTCTCTTTTCATTTCCCCTAATCTTCATCAAACCATGAAAACCAAAGGACTCAGAAAAGTCCAGACCATCCATGGAGATTTGAATCCCATCATGTGGAGTGGTGATCAACCACATTAATCATAAACAGAATTCCACATCCCGACAATCCTAAATCCTGACTATCCGGATTGTTCCCCAAATAACATGACCCAAAGGGAGTGGACCTCCTTTGATACCATTTTGTCACGAACCAAATCTTGTCTCCATCAAAACTGGCACCTGACCCTACCCGAAACAAAGTAAGAAGGGTGTTCCCTATCCCCACAGGCGGGTACAAGTTCCTAGGTATCATAAAATTACGTTTGGGAATGATTTACCCGAGTTTATTAACATTAAACAACAAAAAAAACTCAATAAAACTAATCAGGGTTTTTCAACTAAAATTGTCTTTTGGAAAATTTCAGAACTGAATTACATAACTTAAAATTATGTTTAATGACCATTAAAAATGTATGAACCATATAATGATAGCCCAAGAACCTCCACATGGATAGAGTAACTACCCTTAAGCCATATCCACAACACCGCATCACGAACCCCTAGTAAATACCAAAACTATTGGCACAAAATTTGTACCCAAACATGCAACAAAAAAATAACCAAGTATAATTACACCAAAAAGTGTAAGTAGGGTGTGAGACAAATCCCAGTAGGATACCACCACTATGATATTCCATGCGATAAACATTCAATGATGAAAATATTGAATGTTTTCAAAAACATGTAATTTCTAGTTATAATTTCTAAAAGATGCAACTTAAAAAAAGTTTTCAAGTGGGATAATTTAAAGAATAAACACATTTAAAATAAATTCCAATTCTAAATTTTTTTTAGCCAAATATATTGTATGCTGACAGTGAGTATAACAGATATAATGAGCACAAGCAATAGGAAATAATAGCTAGGCATTTGCTAGTTGTGGATCCCAGGTACCTTGTATCTAGGTGAGAGTAACCAGCAAAAATATTTGTTCTCATGCACGAGCCACTAGTAAGGAACATACCCATAACCTAGTAGTACCAAATCATCATCATCATAGTTATGTTAGATTTTTATTCGTCAATCTTGATAAGTGAAACTGGGGCCAAACCACACGGATTCACTACCATAATAGTACACATCCACCCACCTATATACCCGGGTTTTCCCCTTGTGCTCAAACATGTTCAACAAATAAATAAATATAATTTTCATATGAAAATATCATTTACCCATCAAAAATTCACCAAAACCCCCCATGTATACCACACAAGTCACAAAAGTACACTTTTCATTCAAATTGATTTTGAAATCCGACTCACACCAAAAAAGCCCACAACACTTTTCACATTTTTTTAGACTTCAAAAAATCCATTAATCAATTTTATAAAACCAATACAATATATTTAAACTAAAATAACATCCCAATCACATGTTTCACAATACCCTTTTCATAACTTAACTCCATTTTTCAAAACACACTCACACAAAACTTCCCACATCACTTTCACATCTCTTACACAGTTTAATGAATCCTTAAAACATTTTTATAAAACATTTCCAAGATGGAACACATCACAAAACATACCCTTTTACATTTAAAATGTATTATTTTAAAATATAAAAACCCCAAAATAGTTTTCTAAAATGGTTTCACCACTTACAAAAATTAATAAATCATTCAAATATTTTATTTACAATTCCAAGGAGTATACCGAATCTTTTCTCATAAAACCCATTTCAAATACGTATTTCAAGGACAAAACCACACTAAAACACTAACAAAGTAGAATTGGTAGCCCTAAAGGAATTTATAAAACCAATTTAATGTGTTATAAAATAACCTTGTATAATTCCACGAATGATACTAATGAAAACACCCATTTTCCTAAAATTATCTAAAGAGGTATAATATTGTTTTACACAAAAAACATATTAAAAAAACCCTATTTCAATCCCAATGGAACACCAAGACCCTAACAAATCAGAATTTTTATCCCAAACAATATTCACTTAAACAATTTCATTTGTTCTAAAATAAAACCAAAATAATACCCCAAGTGTTTCAAATGAAAAACACCACATTTCATGCTAAAATGCCACAATAAAATTAAAATAATAACCAAATAAATCATGAAAAGTTTTCGAAGAACAGAAAATAATATAAGGAATATGAATAATGAGTATACACAGAAATCAAACTCATCAATAATTGTTTACACATGGAACCACCTACCGAAAGTGTCGAATCCCTCAAAACATGGCACAAAATATCAACCACACCAGCACCACATCACAAGGAAGATAACCCCAGCTGTAGGCCACCATTTTTGACAAAAAATACACAAAATCAAACCCTAGGTTATGAACATAGCTTTTGTAAATTTTAGAACATAATGAAAAACGGAGTAAATTCTAAGGGAAAATGATGAAATGAAGAAGGAATTAGTTACCTTGAAACATATTGAATAAATCACCAAATATACAATAGTATTCAAATTTGAAAACATCCTACCATTAAAGGGAGATTATAAAAAGTTTTTAGAGATCATTTAAAAACTGGAATGGGGGAATATGACTGATAAATGAATGTGTTATGATATTATCAATTTACCTCTTCAAATATGGGAGATTTGAGAAATTTAGAGATGTTTAATCTGAATTAGAGATGAAACTGAGCTCCAAAAAGGGGGAGGAGAGCCTAGGGGCACACCTTGGGTATTTGGGATCGAGGGAGAGTTGGAATCTCTAACAAAATGTAAATATTAAAATAGATATTAAATAATTAAAAAATATTTTTAATGCAAGAAATGGGCTTTCGGGCAGGCCTAATCCCTTAAATAAAAACCCATATCCACGATGATTATGGATTCTTAAATAATATAAATTAATATGGTGTTCTTAGTAGGTCAGGGAATGACATGTATGAATTTGAATGGATGTGAAATGTTGAAAATTGATGGATTTATAAAGGAATCAATATTTATTTTTAAATCTATAATTAGGCTCACGGTTTGGCCCAATTCAAGAAAACTCACACATTTCTCCATAAAAGCTTGGGAAACCCCAAAACAAAGCAAGAATGAAAATTAAATTATATTTTACATTAAAATATGTCATTGATGTGACAAAAATTATCCAAATAATTAATATATGGTTTCTCCAAAAAAAAATTAGCAAAACATTAGAATCATGTTTCATATAGCATTGGTGGTTTGAAATTTTCCTCTTCACATCAACTTAATTATGTTTCCTGAATCACTATATTCATTTTCATGTTAAAACTAACCTATATTTCATCACCTTTTACTTAATTCTCAATGTAATTTATTCATAATATATAATGAAATTATATTAACTATTATTTTCTCATAATTCATAGAAATTGGGATGAAAAATGAATCCCAACATAAAACTCCCTACAAATTAACATAAATTTTCATCAAACTATTATCCCTGATTAACCAATAATTGATCATCATGGGTTTCATGGATTTCAACCCTTTTAATTTATTCATCACTCTATGTTGAATATTATTCTTAAAATATTCTCTCAAGGCATGTGCATTCTTCCTTTATTATAGTTCTAGTATCCTTGATTATTTTAAACAAGATGTCTATATGACCTTGACCGATATTTGAATATGTTCATCTATCATCTTGTATTCAGATGTGACTTCAAAAAAAATAGTAGTTATCATTCCTTCTAAAAGTTGATCATTTTTTACTTTTCAACTCATCTCTTCAAAATAATATTGTCATGAATTATAAATCATGTGGTAGGAAAATTCATGCGTCCAATGAAAATTAATTTCTTTTGTTATGTTTCCACATTAATGTAATATTTTATTTTGAGTAAAATATTTTTTGATTAATTATTTTGATTAATTATTATTTATATATTCCATTTGAATACACCTCAATGAATTATTATAAACTATATTCAACTTATTATTCTTTTGAAAAAATTATTTAATTATATTACATACATTATAACTATGAATGGACGTTTTAGACAATCACTCATTATTATGGCCACCAAGTCCTTAAATTTCATGAAAATGATCAAGATACTAAATTTTATTAGATGTCAATAGATATTTTTTCATCTATGAACTTTTGATGAAAATATGTAATGTTATATTAAATTCATATTGATTTCCCCTTAAGTATGGACATATAAACATTATGATAAATGAAAAATTATGCCAAACAATCCATGCCTAGGTTCTTGATCATTCCATGACACCATCATTTTCAAAAAAATATGTTTTTTTCTCTCGATTATTATTTAAGATGGGGTATGGAACTTTTAAAACTTATTTCTTATTGAAATGTTTCATGTAACTTATACATTTTATACATTCATACACGATCATAGAATTTATGTCCTTCTCCATAAAATTAATTACACATATTTTTCCATAACAACAATTTTCACTATTCAAGGTATCGAAATGAGTAAATAAAAATTAATTAAAACATGGGGTTACCTAATTATTTATACTATCATAAGATGTAACATCCAATAAATTTAATATTCTTTTGATGCTATATTGAGTCTACTATGAAGAAGAACATTCCATAAAGTCATGATCAGTGGCTCTTTTCTCAACTTCATCTGAAGATTGAGCTTCAGTGTCATAAAAATTTCATAATTTAATTTTCTATCCAAAAAACTTCTAACATAATTTGTTACTTTGATCTTACAAATAATTCTATTTATCATCAAATTATGTTTTTTACATCAAAATTCATTCACTATGAATCATCCTTTCATTCTGTAGAGAGTTTTAAAGTTAAATAATTCTAATTCATATGATTTTAAAATAATATTTTTTGGATTCAATGATAATTGTAAATACATAGATAACTACTAGTAAAACATTCCAATCTGTACCCTTATAACAATTACTTTCTTATAATTCAAATCGGACTAGGAAAATTATTTCACTATAGATAATAATAGAAAGTTATTAATATTATGAAGAATATGTGAGGCTTTTTCCTTGTTATAAAACTTTTACAAATTATATGTCATCATATCATGATCAGATTCAAGCAATGATTTTACATCCTACATTTACTTGATGTATGAAAGTATATATGTGACTACATACATAGAGACATAATTTAGGTGGAACCTAATTTCAAAGTAAAAATTCTAAATAGTTTTAATGGATTCATAATCACTATTTATTGAACATTTATATTCTAGAGGAATAATTTTGAGTGATTTTTAAATACAAAATCCACTAATCATGTAAATTAATGGTACTGAATCCAACTTTTTATGATCTCTAGAGGATAAATTTTATAAATTTTTAGATTTATTCTTCTTATGGGTTTTCAATATTCTGAGTAAAACCTCCAAATTACCACTAACAAGAGTATAATTTGCTAACTTCTACTTAATAATACATTTTTATACTTCAAATTTCCATATCCCTGTATCTACATGGAATTTTAGTTCTGAAAATTATTCATATTTTGGATGACATACTTTATCAACTTCATGAAATCTATATTTCATGTAAATTTGTGAAAAAAAAGTATAAAATAATATAGATCAAATCATTTGGAAACTATGAACTGATACCATTTTAGATTGATAGGAGATTGTACGGTCACCCTGAGGGGGGGGGGGGAATGAGCTGTAACAAACCTTTTACCAATTAAGTTTATCATTAATTTATTTCTTCCAATTAGTTGATTGAACCTCTATCATCCATCAATATGTATTGGTACCTAGGTTTCTCCCTCAGCAGTTTCATTAATATTCTATGTAAATAATGAAATTAAATAATAATACACACATATTTTTTTATTAGTTTTGGTTCCAATATGGTTCCCTACTCCTTTCCATGTAAAATTTTGTCAAGACAAGGATTTCCAAATATTAAATTTTAATTAATAAATGTGGTGTGAGATATTATTCTCCCTAACATATAGTGTGAATAAAAAACACTAATTATCCTAACAATAGAGGAAAATAATAGGCATTAGTTTATGTTGTCTCTACAATCTCTAATAGTGCTTTGAATGAATTGTTTTCTTCTATTGGATTAATTTCATACCATCCATATTCAACTTCAGTTAAATTCAATTTATAAAATCCTTAATTTTCTTAATTTTGATCACTTATACCTATAAAATATCATGAAATTCCATGAAACATTTAGTTCCCATATTATTTTATGTTTTTAATACATGATGTTCCAATCATCTCAAATCATAGACCCAAATATTTTTCTAATAAATGTGGGTTCTATACCAACTTTCACTCAACACTTTTCTTATTTTAAGAATATCACAAAAATTATTCTTGTTAGTTTATTACTTTTAATGAATGATATATATTCCTTTTAGATGCTAAAATATCTATGATATTTTTGGTGATTCAAAATGTTTTAATTTTGAGATTTTATTACTTCTTTACATTAGTTTGAAACCCTTAAAATTTTATTAATATTTAGAAGATAGAAATATTTTTCAACCATCCAAAAAAATCGTATGATCAATTTATTCCTCAAAAATCACCTAGAATAATGAAATTTGTTTTGTGAGTAATTATTATGGACTGACATCATAACTTCATCATAATTAATTTTGAATTTTCATAAATGAAATGTTTATCATCATTGTTCATTGTATAATCTTCCTTGGACATTAATTATTTCTTTCAAGAATTATATTTTGAATAATTATATAGCACACATATTTCAAAAACTCAAATATTATTTCATGAAACTTCACAATCATGAATGAACGTACTAATTTAGTTTTTTCCTTTTATTCCATCGACATTAAAAAATTTCTTTTACTGTATGTATATTCAATATTACTATATATTGAATTTTATTTAACAATGTTTAAAAAACACAATCCACTATTTAGCTTCATATATGGTTTCTGCAGTAAGAATCTATGTGGGTGAAATATATTCCAACCTAATAACCATCAACATCTAGTATTCCCAACCTTTTCATCAATGGAATTCTTTTAATAGTTTTTACATCATGAAGCCTCCGTGATTCACTATACATGGTGTGGATCTTATCTTCTCACCACACATATGATTTCTAGTTTAAGGTTGTAACCACAAGATACATATCATATTTTTTTTGGCTATCAGGAACTATTATATGATAATAATCCTTATCCAAAATCAATGGAATCATACGTATGGTATTATGAATTTGGTACTAAATAGGTATATAAAATACTCTCATATATGGAGCCTTCATCAGATGTTCTTCCAAAATATTGAATTTACCTATAACAACCTAGGTAATTATAGAATAATAAATATTCAAATATATTATTGTTTACAAATTAGGTAGTAATTTTACCTTATATGGGGTTCTATTATCAATATAGTACTTGACACGCTACAATGAGATTCATTGAAATCATACATTTCATGTAACAATGTATTATACCTAAAAAATAATAAAATGTTATTCTTATAATTTTAGGTGGAAGTTATCTACAAGCCATTTAATTAGTGAGAATGGATAAAATTAAATTCATTATACATACACGTATTTATTAAATGTTTTGGAATTTGTCTAATAAATTTTATAGGTTTAAAATCCAATATAATTCATAAAATGATATAATATTTTTGGAAATTTTGGTTTGCATCATTTTAATGGTGCACTCATTTTAAATCATGTTTGGGAATTTTTTATATATTCTATTTGAAAAAATAAACTTCTTATTTGCAAGCGGAACATTAAAAAAAATGGTTTAATTTTTATATTTTTCTGATAACTTTCATATTTTAATGAATAGTGAAGAATAATACAATTTAATATAACACTATGTTTACATATATATTATTTATATTGTTAGATTTCTATTTCAATTGGAATTAACATATAATTATATTTTTATTTTATCATTTAATCAAATATAGGTCAATGATTGTAATTTCATAGTTAAATTGGATATAAACGCATGTTAATATTTTGATAATGTTTACATTAGAAAAATATTTTTCTTATTATATAAATAAGATTAATCTTAAATCAATTACTGAATCTTCTATGTTTTAAAATTTGAAAAATTGTTTCTTTATTTTTAATCAATGATTCCAAAAGAGGTACTTTTTATTTTTTGGATTTTATGAATAATAATGCTGGTAATTTTTTATTCAATGCAATTAAACATTAATTAGGTCTATAAGGGTGAAAAATAATATGATAAGGAAAATAAAATTACCTAAGCACCTGAAAAAATACTATTGGATGAATATAATTTGACCTTTAACACATAATGATTAGAATTGATGCATTTAATGGACTTTTGTCCCTGAAAATGATATAAATATTGTTAAAATAACTGAAGGTAAAAGAAGGCCAGCCTATTATATCTTATAAGTATATTAAATTTAATATAGTGATAAAAATTATATAACTTTGATTATAAATATTCTCCAGAAATATGATGAAATTATCTACATGGTAGGAATTTATTTATTATTTATAGGGTTTAATTTTGTTAAATTATTTAAAAATGATATATATTATTAAAAATTATAATGTGGATTTTCAAAATTAAAAAAGTTCATAAATATTTCATTTATGGGAAATTCAACTCATATATGTAAAATATATATCCTCTTAATGTTTAAAATATTTTCCATATAATTAAAACTAAAATTGAATAAATATGGATAAAAAAATGATAAGTATTAAATGGAAATAAAAACATGTCTACAAATTTGTTTTTGAGATTATTTAGAACTATACTCACATTACCGTTGACATAATACAATTTTCAGTCATTTGGAGTTAAAAATAATTTCATATTAATTTAATTTGGTAAGAGTTTTCTATGGTTCCCCTCCCCTCTTATGTAAAAATCACCCATTCTTTTTTGTTAAATAAAATTCGAAAACCAGTTAGTTTCTCAATGATCCATCCAAAAAAAAATTTAGAATCCCTCCCCAAATTATTGAACCTATATGTCAGGAATAATACCCTACTTATAGGTATCAAGGGGGTAATTAACTGAGACCATTCGAAGAAGAGGTATCACATTTTTAAGTATTTCTATTTTATTTATTCTTCCTATTAATTAAAATATAGTTTATCAATTATGAAATAATAACTTAAGTATCTGAAATATTCTTAGATTTTATTAGTTTAATTTCATCACATAAATCCTTCTCCAATTTAATGAAATGGGAAATTAATTAATCATTCGTGCGTATGTGTGATCTATCTTGACCAAGAACCGATATAATTCATTTTCTGTAGCCATCGATATTTACTTGTTAAAATAATGGAATTAATATTCATATTTCATATTCATTACATATTACTCATTTTATGATAATGATATATTAGTGAAATTACTACTGTCTATGCACACAAAAATGGTAATGTCATTCATTCGTACATGTGAACTATCACATCCATGAAGCATTGTGGTTCATTTTTATTCTCCACATCACATGGATAGTATATCTATTTATGTTAAAAATATTAATATTATATTAATAATGTTATTATAATTTTTAAAAGATAAAATAATACTTACCTTCTTCCCATAACGATCAATGAAAAACTGAAAATTTCACCCGGCATATCTATGACTAGTCATCTCTGTGATTATAACATTGCTCATTTTTCATAACAATACATAATTGATTAATTTAAATGTATAATTATTGTATAAAATTATAATAATTTAATGAATATAATACTATATATTATAGAATTTCGATGACATGGATTATTGACATCATACAGAGTTCATTTTCAACTCAAGTACCAAATATCGACAAAATGTCTGTCATGAACTTAAATAATTATAAAATTTTTATAACATGGTAATAATAGATATAAAATGAATAATAAATATGAAATAGGTTCACAATAATGGATATAATTAACCTATGTTTATTATCTATAATGATAAATAAAATACATGATGAATCAGACTCAAGGTAAGGGACATGGTCTCAATCTCCATTTTATTGAGGCATATTTTGATGTTATACACCACCTTTTTTATGAGGTGTATAAACGACCCATTATTCACATATAGGGATATTTTTGTTTTGAAAATGTATTTTTAAATGTATTTATTATTTTAATATCTTGAAATGATATCTTGTGATTTCAAATTAAATTTTATAAATAAAATGATTAAAATTGCAATCTTTTGTGTGTTAGGATTATATATTTGTACTTGGATATTTTATGGGTGATTATGTGATAAATCAATTATGCATGATTCTATGATAAACCAAGTATGAGTGTTTACATTATAACCACCAACACATTGGGTATGGAAGACGATCATATCGTTATTCCATTTGTAAGGGTGTTATGTATGGAAGTCAACCGCATGGTTTTTTCATTTAATTATGATAATGTCCCAAATTACCTATATATAATATATGTGATTTACTTGTATTTTATAATAATATTTTTATTACAAAAATTGTAATCAATAATCTTATATTTAATTATATTTTTTTACTACTTCATTGTGGTGAAATGAATTACTTTATGATAAAGTATTCAGGCATTACATGTTTTCACAGGACCAAAAATTTTCATTCTTTATGTATCTATTAATTAGATATTTATGCTAATCACTTGTTTTAATTTTTTTCTATTATATTTAAGGTATAATAGAGATAAGGATCATATTAGTGGAAAATTTTGATGATTGAACATTAAAAAAATCATGTTTTTTTGGAGTAAATGGAAAATATTTCGATGTTCCCACTTTGTATTTCTATAGATTTTTTATGTATATGTTATGGACTAATTCTATAAATATTTAAACATGAAATTATCCTCTATGTGAAATAATTTAAAATTATTAACATAACTAATGGTTATGTAATGTTTATGGTTGGGTCCTTATAGTTGGTATTAGAGGAATGGTTTAGATAACTTTAGAGGTTTGGATATTATCTGACTGTAGGTTAATTATAATTTATAACTAGGAGGGTTTTATAATAATTAAAAGTGTGGATGATTATGGTAAGTTAGGAATATTTGATAAAAACCTAAATCATCAATGTTATTATGAGTTTTATGGATTATAATATTATAATAATTTTATGTTATTGTAAATAAAATATACAATATTTTTCTATTATTAACTCATTTAATGTTTAGGTTATATTCTATTAAATGTATTAATGATCATTTGTCAATATGGAAAGAAAGATATGTTGAATAAACTTATTTTTCCTCCCTGATGATTTAATCATCACTGTTATCACAAAATCTTTTTCAAATGATTTTGATAGCTTCTTGAGTATTCAAATCACATGGAAGGTATTACTTTACTTATAAAACACATACTCCTTTATAAACAAATTTTATGGATTGTTCTATATTTTTAATATGATTTCAAGATATCAACACATCCAAATCTTTTGTATTGTAAAATACTAGATATTACGTGAATATTTACTTTTTAATGTATGAAAACATGATGAAAGAAAAAGGAACATCATGAAGATCCTAAATTTTGGATTCACGGTATGTATTATCTTCAAATACAAAGAGTTTGAAACATGATATAGTTTATATTTATGAATTAGGAGGATATAATTCATATAATTGATTTAAATGAATGAAGTAAAGTGATATTAGGTTGAAATTCATAATTAATGAATTAGGAAGACCTATAAAATATTAAGATGTGTACATATAACATTTTTAATAGTTATGGTATAATAAAGGATGTAGAAATGTTTAAAATTATTAATAATATTATGATGATGTGTTTACATTTGATGAAATTATTTGTTGTGTTATATTTTACCTAGATGTTTTTATGTGAAAATTTTATTTGAGGAAGAATTCACTTTTTTGGAAATAATTCTAATGTTATGGATAACCTTTAGGGATTATATAAACATTGATTTTGAGGAAATTATGGGTTATTACATTTTGGGTTTAAAATGAATGGTAAAAGATAAACTATGAAGATAAAACATCTTATCATATATTTATGAGTATATAATATTTTTGGAATGTTATAAGAATCATGTAGCTTCAAAAAACGGAAAACCCATAGGATGGGTGAAACCCCTTCACGTCCCACAAGGCCTCAAGACTCTAAACCACGACCGAAGGGTGACAAAGGGGCATAGCCTACCATTGGCCTATGTATAGTTATGATTTAGAGTGATTTTATATTTAATTAAACAATTTTATGGATGGAGAATAAGTTGATTTTAATAACACATGTATTATCGAATATATAACCTTGGGATTGGAATATTTTTAGTGATTAAATGAATAATATTATTTCTAAAGATGTTCTATGTTTTAGGAATCCCATATTATTATGGTAAATATAATACAAAGAGATTATAATTTAAAATTAATGGCTGAATAATAATTTGAAAAAATATCTAATTTTATAATGGACTTCAGGTGATTCAGGATTTGTATGGAAGCCATTAACCTAACTTGGAGTATTTTGTATTAGATAAATCATATTTTTGTATGAGACTTAAAAAGTAATTTTTTTTATTTTGAGATAAATGTTTAAATATATCATGGAATACTATGTTATCAAATTACTCAAAATAATGGGTTTTAATCCAAGTCAAGAAATTTATGATGATTTTTAAGGGTAGTATTTTATTGAATGGTTTTTGTTGAGCATTGGGTATTACTGTAAAATTTTGGTGATTGAATTAGTTTTTTCATCGAATAAGGTTGATAATTTTGGGGAATTATCTTTTGTTGTAAAAACTATTTTAGGTATTGGTTAATTTACAATAACATGAGAAATATATTATTATTAATTTTTTTATTATTTGATTATTTAGAATTATTTTCTAGTTTATCAAAAATTCACAACCAATACTCATCATTTGTAGAAAAAGTTGAATTTTTGGTTGAAATTTATTATAGGATGAAACTGTACTTTTCACCTAAATATATATACTTATAATATTAGTCCAGGTAGTAATATAATTTATAACTCTATTAGAAGGATCTTATAACCAAAACCCTTTCAATTTAGTTTCCTATTAAAAAGTAATATACCTCTTAACTAATAAAAAATTTATGATTTTTTCAGTATTAACATTCACTTAAGAATGTTTTCTAACACTCCCCATCAGAACATGATGGTTAGTTATTTTTCTTTAATATCCATGTTTTTATACATGTAACATTTGTATTTTTCTCTTAGGTGATCTGGAAAATTCAATTTATTTATTTTAATATGGCAGATTTATTAATTCTTTTTCATATGTGGGATTAAAATATAGGTATTTTGAAAAGTCATACCTTAGTTGGAAACCCCAAATTCTAATTACAAGGATGCAATTTCAAAAAGATGGGAGAATCTAAAATCATAGGTAATTATAGAACAGTACACTTTCATATTTATTAATGTGTATGAATTAGATAGAAATCTTACATTAAAGGGGTTATATGTTCTATAGTGTACCAGACAAGAAATAATGAGTTTCTCTGAAATCATATGTTTCATGCAAGATTGTATTATACAAAAAACAATACAATATTAATATTATTATTTTGAATAGAAGTCATCACCTACACATTGAATCAGATAGAATAGAAGTGATTTACTATATTATGTTTAAAATTATTTATTAAATGTCTTTACATTCATCCAAAATAATTTATAGGTTGAAAATCCATTTTTAAAAATAAAATACGCTAATATATTTAGAAGGAATTTTTACCAACTTTGGATGTTGCACCTATTTTCAATCCATTTTAACTTTTTTATGAGTAATATTTTAAAAAATAAACTTTTTATTTAGAATTGGGAAACCCAAATTTAATTTGGATATATTTTTGGTATTTTTTGTTAAATTTCATATTTTAATGAAAAGTTAAATGTATTGAAATTTATTTCAAAACTGATTTTTTAAACTAATTTATTGTTATTGATATATTTTAATTTTAATAGGTTTTAATAAATAATGAGATTAACTTTTTATCATTTAATCTAATGTAGGTCATTGGATGATTTCAAATTGAAATTGTATATAAACCCAAGCTAATCGTTTGATCATTTTTTGTTCAAGAAATTGTTTTCTCATTCCGTCAATTAGATTAAATTTATATTAATAACTAAAAATTATATGTTTTTAATTATGAAAATTTTATTCCATATTTGGAATTTGACGGTCCAAAATATGTTACTTTTATTTTATGGATTTAATGAATAGTATCTTTTTGTAATTTTCTAAACATGGTTGAAGGTAAATCAGTTAAATCAGGGTATCAAATAATACGATAACGATATTAAAATTACCCTAAAACATAAAAATATCGTATTGAATGAATACAATTTGACCTTCAACACAAATTGATCAGTATTGAATCATTTAATGAATTTTTTTTCTTGAAAAAGATATAAATAATATTAAAATAAATGAATGTGACGAACTTTCAGCCTCTTATTTTTAAAAAGTAAATATATTTTATTATAGGGATAAACATGACAGAATTCGATCATAAATATTCTCCATAAAGACAATAAAATTATCTACATCAATGGAATTTATTTATAATTTCTTGAGATTAATTTAGTCAAAATATTTAAAAATAATAAAAATAATTAAAAAGTAAAAGTCTAATATAATATTATAGAAATGTTCCTAAATAGTCTATTAAAATACAATTGAACTCATATAAGTAAAATTTATTCCATATCGATATTTAAAATGTTGTTACCATAATTGAAATTTAAATATAATAATTAAGGGTAAAAATAAATAATATGGTTTAAAATGAAATAAAAACATGTCTAAAAATTAATGGTTGAGTGGATTTAAATACATAATTATATTAAATTCTACATACCACAATTTGGAGTCATTTGGAGTTACAAATTAATTTATAATAATTTAATATTTTACGGGTTTCCATGGGTGCCCCTCCCCTCTCTTATAAAAGGCCCACATTTTTTCATTTTCATTACACTTAAAAAACCATTTGTTTCATCAATTATCTTCCAAAAACCCTTCATATAATTCCTCCAAACATTTTTCGGTGTTTTTCTAGAATGAAAATCATCATTATAGGCATTTCATTGGTAATTAAAGGAGAGAATTTAAATAAGATGAATCATTTGTATGTGTTTTTATTTTTTTCTTATTCTACATAATTAACATTTTCATTATCCATGATGAAATAGTAACTCCAATATAGTAAATATACTGACATGTTATTATTTTAATATTAACACCTAAATCAATATCAACTTATATCAAATGGGATAGGAATTAATCATTTGTGCGTACAGGTGAAATATCACCTCCAATAACCAATATAATTCGTTTTACATAACCATTTCTCATGAATGGATATAATGATTGAATTAATGATGATATGTGATATTCATCAAATATTAATCATTTGATGATAATAATATATCAATTATGTTCTAACTTTCAATGCACATAAAAATGGTAAAATCGATTTTTTGTATATGTGAATTATCACCTATACGAAGAGATGTGATTTGATTTTAATCACAAAATTAGGTGGATAGTATTGATATAAGTATATTTAAATGATTAATCATAAATTAAATATTCAATTATCATTTAATAAAGATATAATAATACTCACCTTCTTTCCACAAAGATCAATGAAAAATTGAAAATGTTACTCATGCGTGCATACAACCTATTGTCTCCATGATTATAACATTGTTCATTTTTTCATAAAAATGATAAATTGTTTTATTTAGAAGAATAATTTCTCTATAAAAATAATTATAATGTCATGAATATTATTTTGGAAGTGATATTCTTGTGGCCAAATGGACTATTGAGATCATTCCATGTACATTTTTGACTAAAGTAATGAATATCAACAAAACATCCAGCATGAACTTAAATAATCATGTAATTGTAATAAAATGGTAATAAATGAAACAAACTGATTAAAAAACATGAAAATGGTTCTCGAGAATGTAAATAATTTACCTATATTTATTATCTCGAGATATAAATAACATTTGTGATGAATCAGACTTGAGGAAATGGACCTCATCTCAGTCTACATTCATTGAGGAATAATTTGTTGTTATAAACACCTTTTTTATGAGGTGTATAAAGAAACCATTATTAAATTTTATAGATATTTTTGTAATGATATTTTTTGAAATGGATTGATTATTTCAATAACATTAGATTATTTCTTGTTATTTAAAATAAACTTTTATAAGTAAAATGTTTAAAATTGCAATCATTTATGTGTTATGATTATATATTTGCATTTGTACATTTGATGGGTTGTTATATGATAAAACTAGGAAGGGTGATTCTGTGATAAACCAAGGATTGGTGTTTATGTTATAACCCCCAATGAATTGGGTATGGAAGTCAGCCATATGGATATTTTATTTGTAAGAGTGATATGAATGGAAGTTGACCACCTAGAAATTCCATTGAAGTATAATTATGTCCCGAGTTACCATTATATGATATATGTTTTTTCTATGGGTTTTACAAAAATATTTTGTTTAAGAAATGGTAAGAAGAAATATCATATTAAATAGAAGGTATAATATACATATTAATGGTGAAAAATAATAATTTATGATACAATATTAATAATTTACATGTTTTCACAGGACTAACAACTTTTCTTCTTTGTGTATCCCTTACTGAGATTATTATTCTCATCCCAAGTTTTAAAATGTTCTACATCAGATTTAAGGGAGAATAGATACAGGGATAAGATCAGTGAAAAATTTTGATGATTGAACATGAAAAGAATCTATGTTTTTTTATTTTTCAGTTTTATAAAATAAATGGATACTGTTTGATAATGGCCACTTTGAATTTCTTTTGTTTTTTTATTTATGTGTTATAGCCTAATTCTCTAAATCTCTAAACCTAAAAATGCTAGATATGAAATCATGTAAAATTCATGATATAACTCATGGTTATATTTTTTTATGGTTGGGTGATTATATTATCTACATAAACATATCATCTATATCTTTTGAATAATTTTCATTTTTTTTCTTATGAAAAAATCATGCCTTCATATTACTCGTCTATAAATCATGAGGAAATCATACAAACTGGATTTATCATCCTAGAAATGTTCGAAGTATCATTCATCTATATGTTCTTAATTTCTATTGTCTTAATATATTATTTATTTCAAAGATAAATTCTCCATACATTTAGTCTCTCCAAATATTATTGCACCGGATTTTTCAATATAATTCAGGCATTGTTTTTAGTGCATTTAAATTCCATTATCGCCTAACTTTATTGAATTATAGATCAGAACAATCAATTATTTTATTTTCACTATAAAACCTATAATTCTTAGTTTTCCCTTCCCTATAATAATTCTAATAATTTTCACGCACTGATAAAATCGTCAACATATCATAGAGAGAAAAAAATTTGTGTTAGAAACAAATCATTAATGGAAATATTTATTATTGTTTCTAATAAAATTTTTTGATAATTATTTAAAATAATTTTTTAGATTCATAAAACCTCTAATATTATTATAATAGATATCAATTTAGGGGAGTTTTTATAAAAACAATTACAAATATAACCTTTAAAATACCATATTATCCTCTCCCCCACCCCCATATAGACCCCTATAGCCACGACCCCCTAGAATCCACCTCCCTCAGAATTGGTTGCAAGGAATACCCCCTGACCACCTCCCCTGCCATTTACAATAACAACTCCCCATGACTTACCAGACTTGACACTAACCACTGACTGTGTAAATACCCCCAATGGATCTTCCTCCCATTATGGTATCCCTCTTCCAAATTTCTCGGTAGCAACTACCCCCGACATTGGAGAATCCATATCCCCTTCCCCCAAAATGTTATCCTCTACCCTTCTCCGATGATTTCCCATAATCCTATCTATGAATGAGTCATATATTGATTAGATCATATCCATGACATCCATCCTATCCAATTCTCTATCCCCAACATAGTTTCATTATTCCATAATATCTGACCCTATTATTGTATGGGTTAATATTTGTTAATTTATTCTATTTATATTTTTCTTATCATATTGTATCATTATCATGTGGAATTTTTGTTTTTCTGAATCAAGACCCTACCATTGTCAATGATTATGTATGGAGATGTTAGTAGTTTATTGAACATGTTTGATTAATCATTTGTAACATTATATTATAATGTATAGGGATATGTGTGAAAATAAAATAAATACGGATTAATGATGTACTAGTTTTTATTGAAACACTCCTTAGTATGCCAAAGGGTTTAGAAGAATTTTTAGCTAATAAAATTACAAAATTATTAACAGATGATAGAATAAAATGTATATTCCCTAATTATAAATTCACATGATGTTTAAATAAAAGTGAAGTATGTATTAATACAATTTCTTACACAATGCGTATGTAGGATTAGGCATAGTGAATAAAATGAAACAGAATGTCAATATAATAAAAATCAAATCAAGGGATCAAAATGTTATCATCTATGGTAGAATTCTGAACAAAACATGAGAAATGACACATTTTTACATGCATGATACAATGTTAATGATTTCAAAATATCATTGGAACCTCATTTTGATAATGATTAAGTTATTATTAATGAGGAAATGAGTGAAAAAATATTTTGATGTATTTTTTGATGATATAAAAAATAACAGTATGAAGGGAGTATCATGTATTAAATGTTATAATTCCTATGTAATTTGTATTTTATCAAGTTTATATGTGTAATTACTGAAATATAAATTTATTTTATTTTATATTTGATTCTTGGTACATTTAGTAGAGCTAAGGTCCATGCATCATTCCTTGATATGAAGAAAAAGATCAGCAGACTGGACCATCATTATTCTAAGAAACATTTATACCCTAATGATCTCATTATTAATGAGGAATAATTTTCTAATAAGCAATAATTCATAATATTTCATACATGTAGATAGAATTTAATGGGAAATAATGATATTATAAATAATTTTAAAATCAAGAAGAAGAAGAAAAGAAAAAAAATCATTCAAAGTTATTGTGATACTTTCTTCTATGTCCACTCATGAAAATATTTTACATGTCATCAATGATATCATAAAACATGATGTGGAATGATCAAGATAGAAATTTTTTTATTGATGATACATATAAAAAATTAAACATCATAGAAGTTGTTTTATTCATTATATCTATATTTTTCTTCAAATACTATGAATATACATTTGGGGTTATCTTATAATTTTTTTAACTCTTTTTTTACATTATGTAATAATTGTAACATGTGGAAAAATATTTGGATCCCTAAATATATAACTCCATTGATGTGCATAAAGATGAAGTCTTTCATTATTTTGATGACTATTCCTTTAAATAATTTTATTGGATATGAAATTGATGTATACATTTACCATCTATTCAAAGAATTATATGAATTGTAGGATGATGGCATGGAAACATAAGATGATTCAATTATAATTCTATTTAAAATGTGCACTACATTAATGAGGATAATTAGTGACTTCATTAGACTTGGGAACTTATCTATTTAGAACACTCATATTGGTTTGGATTTTTCGGGTTTTTTAACTTTAATGATTACTTAATAGTATAAAGTGATGTTTTATATGTCACCCTTGATTTATTGATACTTCTCATAAATTTAGATTTAATATGAAAAAATTTATTAGAGATATTGAATTTATAAATTAACTATTGGTGTTATGTCACATACAAGATTTGTACAATTAATGAATATAATTATTGAATTTGGATTATGTAATTTTTTAATCAAGGGGGAAATGGTATGATGTAAAATATCATAAGATTCTGGGATAGAATAGTATAATTAAAAGAGTATATTTTTCAAACTTCCTTATTGTGATATTTATTTGATACATCAAAATATTGACATAGTGCGTATTGAGATGAATTTTAGTGACAATCTTATTTTATATTTATGAATTAGTAGCATAAATATTCGAATCACCATAATATGGTTAAGGATTTGGAATCAATGAAAATAAAGTGCTTTTCTTTAGAAAATTATAATACAAGGTATCATTCAGGTATTTTTACAGTTAAAAATCATGAGAAAAATTTATTTCTTTAAAATTTAATAAATTTTGAAATTAAAAATTTAATAAATTTGGAACGGATAAATAGATAGTAGTACAATATTTCATGATTATTTAACAAAAAATATTGAAATATATATGGATTATAAATTTTGGACTCAAATATTCTGATTGAGAATTGGTTTCTAATGGTGTATCATAATATGTTACCTAAAAAAGTAACTACAATTCTAGTTGAGCAGTGTATTTTCTTTTGAGATATTTATTGTAAAATAGTAAATATAGTTGTTTTTTATAAACATTAATATTTAATTTTTCTTTGAAAAAATTAGTTTACATATGTTATTTCACAGTTAAATTTTTTAAATGAAGAATCATTTGGAATAAGAAAAACATTTAATACTAGTTCAGTATAGATTCATGTATCAAATTGAGAGGTACATTATTATTATTTTTATTTTCATTGATAAATAAAAATTTTATCAGACTACTGTGTAGACAAATGTAATATGTTCCTTATTTTTACATCAGGAACTTACTCCTTTTGAAATCATTTGTGAGTAACAAAAAACAACTAGGAGGTTTTATTAGTGAATATTACATAGTCTAAAGGTGAAAATATTCTTTTATAGGTGTTTAGATGGTATTGAAACTAGATTCAATCATTTTTTATGGGTTGTTCAAATATCTACTAATTCATATTATAAAAACCAATAATCACTATTTCCATCTATTGGATGAATAATTGGAAGGGGACATATTCTATGCTGAGTACAAGGGAGTTACTAAAATCACATAGATATGTTCTCCTCATTAGTCATATTACAGATTAATTTATTCAATAATACAAAATAAAATTAGAGAGTTGAAAAATGGGTCAATATTGAAATGATATTCACTTAAAATATGTTTTTAATAATTATATTGTTGATTTTTTCTCATATCATGTAAATATATGGTCATTTTTATATTATTAATGAATAATTATTTTTCTATGTTAAAACTAAGACCGCATTTATTTTCCCTTGGCAATCATCATTGATAATCAAGTTGAAATATCAAATTATTTTATATTTCTACCTTGAGGTCTCTTAAGGAATGCTAATAGATTCGATGTCTATAATATTATTGGCTTCAATTAACCTAAAATGTATCATAATGAAGGATTGAAAACTATAAATAGTAGTGTATTTAAAAATGAAAATGTTAGATATTGTGTATATATAGATGTATTAGTTCAATTAGGATGTCATTGTAAATTTACAATTTTTTATTCAAATTCAAGTGATGAAATAGTAATTGGGGTATAACAAAAGATTATTTCCATTTTACATCTATCTAATTATAATATTTGACCCATACTAGATATAATATTTGGAAATAACCATTTATAATTACTTCAAAAGTGATTATGATTTATTATAAAAAACAGAATAGTTTGCATGTTCTTGTACACATAAAATTGCAAGACTTGTACATTATGGGGGATTAAGGTCAATTGGTAATTTGTGATAGTGAATGTCATCAACCAAAAAAAATTCAACAGTTTCTCTATAACAATATTGAAATAATAGGACTTGCGAGAGAGGGTATAAATGATTCAACCTGCACAATATATGTTGATAATTATGGTGACCATGAAGCGAATGATATTTGGATGAATAAATTAGAAAAAAAATTATATTACAATATTTTATATATAGGTTTTTCATATATATATATATAATACTATTTTTTACATTTTTTGTGAAAATATTTTACTTTTTTGTGTTTAAAAAAATATTCTAAACTATTTGAATTGGAAGATTGTGGATAAGAAAATAGTCCATGATCCTAAATGATAAAAATATCATATAACACCACTACTATCATTAGCTTTAGTGGACCTGAGTGATTATATTGTTCCATATACTTATATTAATCCATAATCTTCCCAAATTTTGTTTGTAGCCTACCGTTTGATTCACATATGATGATATATCAATTGTTTACCCTGATATCTAGGGGATATCATCGAGTTTACTTATTGGTATGAACGTAATTTCCACGAAATTATATATTTTTCTAATTTGATATTGATTTTTTAAACAGATAATGATGAAAATATAATATCTATTAATCTAAACAAAATAGATGTATGGGATGGAAAATTATTCAAAATTATTTTTCCATTTAATGAGTTTGAGGATTATACCTATGATTCTTCCATAATATATAGAAAGATTATTGGAAATAATTTTTGGGATATAATGATGTTTCTTATTAATTTCAAATATTGTTGATATATTCTCATAGCATGGAAAACTAATGTGTTTGATAGAAAAGAAATGGTTATATTAATTTAATATTCATTGATAAATAGTTCAAATGTATAGAGATAAAATATTAATATAATTATTTTTTTATGTTTTTCATTTCTAGATGTTTTTTTGATGCCCCAAATAATTTTCACACCCATGGACACTGAATCTATTTGTTTAAGAAATGGAGAGACATTAAATACGGATTATGGAACATGTTTAATGACGCATCTCAGAGTCCTCATCAAATGTAAGATAATATTTCTAAAGGCATGTATTTTGATAAGTGGAATATGTTTCTCAATATTAACATAGATGCATCACAATATTTAATTATATATTTTATAGTATCCTAACAATAAAAATGAAATAAAATATTATTTTTAATTAATGTTTCTTTTTTTAGGAATTATCAATAAAAATATTTTGAATCTTAAATAATAAGTCATTATTAACATCGATGGGGTATAAATAATTTCTAGAGAAGAATATTTTTTTTGTAATTTATCCTTTTTAATTATTTTTATTTATTATATCGAGAGGATTTTTTTTAACATGTATATCAATTTTTTTAAATTATAATAAAGTAGGTCACTCAGTTGGTCAAACAAATACGTGACATAATGTTCATAGTAAACCTGGTATTAGTTCATGGAATAATATAACCAGAAACAATAGAGTAAGTTGTATTCTTAACTATATAATGTTATTTTTTACTATAAAGACATAATAATGAAAAATAAATTACAAAAAAAATCCTCAAAACTAATTAAACGGTGTAAACTACATGGATTAAGTAGTTCTAATTATCTCTATTCGTATCATTTGATCCATATACGAAGCCCCAATTAATTAGGTCTAGGTCTTGTTTTTTATTATAATATATTTTTCATTTTAAGTTTTTATTTTAATGATGAAACATAAAATATTAATTTATAATTTATTAATTATAAATTTTTTTCACGATTAGAGAATTTAAAAATCATTGTTAATATTTTTGAATTAATGGATAAAAATTGAAGAATCCAGGGATGTAAAACCTACACAATTGTTATTAGTTTCCCAAAATGATGTAGTTTGAATAATTTTAGAGATGTCCAGACATGAATATTGGATGGTTTCTCGGTATACTCCATTATCATTCATTGGCAAGGTCTTGTCATCACTTAATGATATACTTGGTTGGGGTTCATTAAGTACCGTTGATCGAGAAACATAGATAAAAATTTCAAGGATGAAAAAAGTGAAAGAAAATGAATCTTCTTAAAAATCACATTGTCAATGTATTTTTAATAATTCACCAGTTTTTTCATTTAATAGGATGAAAAGAAAAATACCAAAAGAAATTTTACGAGATATAATTCATCTCATAGAGGTAAATTATAAACTCAATCCATGAGTCAATTTTTTACAAAATAAATCAAATTATTTAAAAACATAAATAACAAGTTCAAATCCAAGAAAACAATTTCATATAGATATAAAATTATTATAATATTATGTTTGACTAATTTTTAAAATTTTGGGACCAACCCCATTGAAATCCATATTATAATTTGATTGGGATGTCATTAATTGAATTTTTAGTATTTAAAAACACAGAAGTGTTCTTATAATAATAAAAATCATAGAATACGATGTCATATATTTTCTAATAATAGGAAAACCACTGTTGAGTTCTTTTTGAAATATATAAGTGGACAAATCATATATATGAACACGTAGTAATCTTAAAATGTCTTAATAACCAATTTTATAAGATACCAAAGTCTACAAATACATGCATTAGGGGTAAAAACCATGAAAAAGGGATTTATATGGATATAAAATCATATAAAAATGACAATAGATTTATTTTTAAAATATAGGAATTGGATCTACATCAATCAAAGTTAGGGTTTTTCTAGGATTTAAAAAAAATCTTTTTTAGGGGTTTAAAACACTAACAAGTGTAATTAAACCTCAAAACCAAAAAAAATAACATCTAATTGATGTCAAATATTGGGAAACCACCATTTAATTATTTTTATTGCGTATGTGATGACTACAAATATGTATGTAGTGAAGTGTTCTCATAATTACTCAATTAGTTGTTTTAAATATACCAATGAATTAAAAAATATCCACCAAGTAGTCAAAACTAATAAAACAACATTATAAAGCTGTAAAATCATAGAAAAATGACATTTGTTTTATTTTTTAATTAAAGTCACTAACTCTATATCAATATGAATTGTGTTTTTTTCATTATGATCGTATATCTGTTTTACTGTTTTAGAAGACTAAAACTTGTGTGGAACATTACTAAAAATATAAAAAGGCATTAGATTTTCATGGATTAAAGGTATGAAAATTGTTGATGTATTTGTGAGGTCTATGGGAATATAAAACAACCATACAACATTTGATATTCTTTTAATGAATTAATAATATGTTTTAAAAGTGATTAAAATCAGTTAAAATTTGTGTTACTGGGACAAAACCATTAAAATAATGATATATGGTTGTGAAATCATTAGAGAATAACCATATTTTTATTTTCGCGATTTGAGAACCAATTACACATAGACAAGAGTTATGGTATGTTTAAGATGCCCATAAACATACTTTTAGTCTTCTAAAATAATAAAACATGAAAATAAATGTCAAATCCATATCACAATACCTCAAATTGACATGAAATCACATAGAAAACCTAATCTGAATTTTATTTCAAGTGATGGAGTAGACTGAAAATTCATCTCAATGATTCAAGATGGGATTGATATTATAGGATTTTTATAATCATAAACAACCCAAAATAATAAACATCACAATCCATAGAAAATATAAACAAACATGGTATAATAGTTTTCAGATTCAAGGTGGATAATTTTTAACAAAACCTAAGAAAATGAAAAACAACCGAAAAGGGGGACAACAAAAATATCCCAAAAAATCCATGCAATATGGGAAGCCTTGTCCTCAATCCACTACCACCAACAGCTATAATAAAAGATCAATAGAGGCCCAATCCAACATCATAATACACTTTTCATTTACGCATGTTAAACATAACCAAATCTATACACACACAATGGTGCATGCAGGGTGTGAGACAATGCCCAGTTTGATTCCACACAATAAAATATATTACAAGCCAAAACATTATAAGAAAAATTAACAGGAATGTTTTATAAAGTAAAAAAGTAGAATTTTTTAATGAACACGTTTTATGGGAACACATATTTTTTTTAAATAACCAACTAAGAGAACCATATGATGAAAATAATCATTATATCTCGAGATATAATGAAGTCATGAGAATACCCCATAGGCACTGGCTAAAATGGGACAATAAGAACCTCACATATTGGTGATATGTTTTATAACAACCACAAAAAACATTGTTATCATGCACGATCCACTATGAGTTAATATCTCAAGGGCCCAGTTTATCTATAATCATCATCATGTTTTAGTTAGTGTTCTGTTCATCAATAATAATAGATGAATCTCATACAATCTACTTTAATGTCAACTATTTTACTATACATAGTCCCCCACCTAGATACTCAGGATTCCCGTCGTGCTCTATTTCCATTTAACAATTTATATAGATCACTACATTCACATGCACCAATTCCTATCAATATAAACAAACATAATATGTGCCTAATCCCACAACAAAAACTAATTTCAAAATCAAATTCACACCAAAACCAATTCAAAAATTGTTTCACACCCCATTCACAATTTACAAAACACTTTCAAGAAGAAAAAAAGAAAATCACTTGTCAAAACAACCATTTGTTTTTAGAAAAATGACTATCAAGCTAAACACACCTTAAAACCTTTCAAAAACACATTTCACACCATATATAGTATTCATATGAGAAAACTAAGAATCAATGAAAGTATTTCACAATCATCAAATAATTGTTAAAAATGAAACCGCCTACCTCGAGTGTAGAAACATCATGAAATTAGTTATAAACAACAAATGAACCAGCAATAAATATTATATTTGAAATATCCAACCATAAGCATCCAAATTGAACACAATGAATCATGATCCAATCCTAAATAGGTGACCCAACACACTAGAAATATGAATCAATGAAAAATTTAAAGAGAAACCATAAAAAATGGAAAGATATCATGAAATGAGTAAATTACTTGAAAAATAGATGAGAAACTACACCAAATATACCACAAAGTTCAAGATCCAAAGGACCCATGAGAGGAGGGAGAGGTGCATTAGGATAAAAATCTTGAGTGGAGAAGAAAATGGGTGATTTGGGGATAAATATTGAGAGGACACAACCAGCATTTAAAAAATTTATTGATCTGTACAAGCCACTTAGTTTACCTATACTGTTTTCCAAGGTGTGAGGTCATCATCAACCCCTTACTATCCAAGAATAACATGCCACACTATTTAAAAACCATGCACTAACTATGTGATTAGCCACTAATCAAAAAAACTAATTGTCCGAATAGTTAAATAGGTAAGGTCGCACAATCTTCCAAACCATACACTAACCATGAACCACATGTTGTTAAACCAACATTTATATTTTTATCAAAATAAAACAAAAGGGAAACCCAATGTCAAAAATCTGGGCAAAAAAATGGATGAAACCTCAAAATGAATTCATGGTTGGGACAATTCTCTAAATAATTAAATAATCACACCCCCATAATGTCAACTCAATGCTATGACAGAAAACGAAAATTGATGCTCTTTTTTGACCCATGAAATCCAATCAAAAGTCACAAGCACATCATTTCAATTCATCCCAAGATTTCGGATGAAAGGAATAGAATTACCTTAATGAAGCTTCTCTTGGGAATCCACAATCCGCACTGTCCTCTCAAACACCAAACAATTAAGATCTATTTCCAAATCTTCTTAATCCAATAAATGAGACAGATATGGGTTGTAATTTTTCAATGGAGAAACATGAAATACATCATTATTTTACATTAAATAAGAGAAAAATTTAACCAGTATTCCACATTGAAAATCTACTTAGCGATCATGAATGGTTTGACATAACACAGTTTTATATTCCCTTGTTTTCCCAAACAACAATGATCAAAATGAAGTTCCAATTTCATGAAAACCTTTTCACTCACAGAAAAATCTAGATATTGGATTCTCTTACTGTAATATTTAATTTTGTGACAGAAATATATCAAAAATATCTTCTTAATCAGTTTTACCATCTCATATATCTCATGCACTATGCATGTTCCCATGAATAAGGTACCACTTACCTGATCTCAATATAAGGGTGGCTGACACAACTGTCCATAGTGTTCCCCAAAAGGAGCGGTTCGAAGCGATGATTGATAACTTTTGTTATATACAAACTATCCAATTCCCAATTTCATATCCCACGAATTGATGAATTCCAAGACATATACATGAAACATGTCCTCCAAAATATGATTTTCCCACTTCATTTGAATATCCATTTGAGGATGGTATTCCATGCCCAATTAGACATGTGACCCCATCTTCTTTTTGTGGAATTCCCAAAATAGAATAGTAATATGGGGGTTAATCTCTATGCAAATTGCTGACGGCACACCATGAAGCCTCACAACCTACTCAACATACTACCAGCCTACTCATCTACCTTCTCTAAATCTATGACTCAAATGATGTGGGATTATTTTTTCAGATGATCATTCAAAACCCATATAGTCATCCTACCAAGTTATGTATAAGTAATTCCTTCAATGAATTCCACCGCAGTCTCAACCCACATCCATTTAGAAATGGGTAGTGACTGATGTAAACCTAGCGGGATTTAGTGATTTTCTAAAACCTTCTGACCTGTGTAAGAACACGATACAAAGTCAATTATATCTTGCCTTATACATGGAAACCATAACTACCAATAGACACATAATACATTTTTGTAGCACTAGGATGAATGGCCTAATAACACTGATGATTATACTTAATCCCCACCTTCCACAAAAATACTGAAATGGAAAAGAGACCCTCAAAACATAAAACTATGTTATAAGATAATCACCATTTAGAAGTCATATCCCCACGATGAAGGAACATCATGGAATGTTGTGACAACTCCATTGTAGGCTTCTTCCAGTGAGTCAACTCCATAGGGGGTGGAGTCAGTTGAACACTGTCCAAGAATTCACCTCCGCTATTCTTCTTGGTATCTAGATGAAACTAGGGAAAACTCCCATTAGGATCTACTATTCATTGGACTCTTTTAGTGCATGCATTGGAACCTTCTATGATGATATTTACAAGGATGAAATTAGTATAGAAGAAACATATCATACACTACTCTGATATAGGCATTCCACTGCTCAAAAATAGTGAAAATGACCCATACTCCACAATAGTGAAAATTTTGGGGAGGATATGTGCATGTAAGTCGTATGTGACATGCCTTCCCACACTGATGACACACAACCAGTCCAAAATTGTGATCTATAGAAAGAAGACTACTGAGAAGGATGGCCTGAAATATAACCTCCCTTTTTCCCCTACTCATACTGTTTCATCTTCTTTTCTGGCATGCTTCCACCTACCACTGCTATTATAGCCCCAAAGGGACCATATTTTCCATTTCGATAAAACACCACCATCAAAGAATTGTTTAATACCATAGAAATGTTTTTCATATTAAACACAAATACTTGAGAATAAATTTCATTTCGACATCCCATTTTGAACCACAATTCCTTCATCTACTCATTAGAAATGATCTTTGGTGTGTACCAAACACGCTCTGCAATGGACATAGTATATTCCAAAAATTTCTTGTCTCTCTAGCTAAGATAAAAAAAACTATTAGGATTTGGCATAGGGAGAAACCTTGGTATAGTATTTCTCACTTAAATTGGTCATGAAAGCTTTCCAACACATATAATCGTTCATCCCGGATTCGACCTCTGAGTCCCACCACCTCAGAATTGGGATTTTAGAAATAATGAATAACATTTCACCCTGAATTACTCATGTGTGTTATGGAACTCAAACATATACATTATCTTCTAAGTACACTCCACTACTTGATTGGTTTCAATGATTCCTAATAAATAATGAGGCTTGTTCTTATAAAGCTTTTGAGGGTTTGTTTCTTTATAGAACTCGGTTCAACTTCTCCAACCTAAGTAGGACCAAAACCTGCTCCCTGTACCAAATCTTGGATAGATCAGAGCACATATTTTTGTACTCTATAATCAATTGGTGAGGTAGATATCTCTATGGACTTATCCCAATGTTTCCCAGTAATTATTTGGTGTATAATTTTTCCACAAAAATAAATAACCACTAGGCAAATTATCAAGACCACCATTATCAAATTTTTAAGAAACAACAACAAATTGCAAATACATCCAGAATTCAAAACCTAACCAAATCAATCATAATAAAAATAAAAATAAAACAAAACACTACACCCCCACCCAATATCTATATATAGTACTCATCGTGTACGTATACTTTGGAGGGGAAGTGAAACAACACTACAAAATACCATAGAGACTCGAATCACGTCATGAGGTGTGACGGAAAGGAACCCTACTTGAAACCAGGACATCAAAACCTGAAGGTCTTAGCTTCAGTTTATCCAAAAATACACCATAATAACATAACCCAAAATAGTGTAATCTTTTCTAAAACTAATTTCTCACAAACCATGTTGATGTGCCATCAAACCCAACATTTGAAACGGTCTTTAACATTGCATGAAGGGCGTTCCTCATCCCCCATAGGCCAAAAACTAATTCATGGGTATCAACGATACAACATTGGAATGATTTCAACCATCATTATTATAATAATAAACCCACAATAGTAAGCATTAGAAGGTTGAGAAAATTTAACAAAAGATGGTACAATAAGTTTCGGATGTAAGGTATTCAATTTTTAACAAAACCAAAAAACAGACATCAGCCAAAATGGGTGTATAACAAAACTATTAGAAAAACTCCTTGAAATAAGAGGAGGCCAATCATCAAGCCACCACCACCCACACCTACAATAAAGGATCACTAGTGACCCGAACCACCATAATTATACAACATTCCTTTACCTGATTCAATCATAAACAAGTCTACGTACAACCAAAGGTGTATTTAGGGTGTGAGACAATTCCTAATAGGATTCCACCATATAAAACAGATTTCACGCAAAAACAGTATAAGAAATATTAACATGAATGTTATATAATGGAAATGCTTGAAACATATTTATTGTTAAAAAATAATGGAACAAATTCTTCTCTATTAAAATAAAAAACAAAGAAAACCATATGCTAATTGTAAGAATGATATTTCAAGAGATCCCTAGTTTATGAAAAATCCCCATAATAACTAACTATAATGGGATAATAGGATCCTCACATCTCATTGAAATTTGGTATAAGAACCACAACCAACAGTATACATGTGCACGAGCCACTCTGAGGGAACATCCATATAGACTAGTTGTATCCAATCATAATGTTTTAGTTATTGTAGTAATCATAAATCAAGAAAGATAAATCGAGGAAATTACACATATGAGTCTAATAGAGTAATGGTCCTAGTCCTCCCTCCTATATATCCAGGTTTCCACTCAGGATTAATTTTCATTTCACAAGTCATATAGATCACTACATTAACATTCCAAAATTCAAATCAATATAAAAACAATTTATAAGTCACCACTCCCATAACCAAAACAAATTTCAAATCTAAATGCACACAAATATCATTCCAAAACATGTTTCACACTACTTAAAAAAATTTACTAAAATTATTACACCATTTATAAAAAACAATAATGAAACATAACAAGAAAAACAGTTGAAAAAACCCAATTTCCTTTATAAAACCCACTTTCACGCCATAAACACCTTAAAACCATTCAAAAATAAAATTCTCACCTAATATAGAATTCATATGACACAACCAAGGTGCAATCAATGAATTTCAAAATAACCAAATAATGTTTAAGCATATAACAACCTACATTAAGTGTAGAAACTTCTATAAATCAATGCTAATCCAAAACTAAACCACCATGATATCCTATAAAGGAAATATCAAACCATAATCCACAATTATGAGCCCTTAGAATCATGATCAAACCCTATATAGGTCATTCAATCCACATAGAAATATAAAAGCCCAAGAAAAGAGAAGAGAAATAGTAGAAGAGGGGGAAAATCAATAAAAGATGGAAATTTTTAAATAACCAAGGAGAAACCAAACGAAATCCAACAAAAAATTGGTGATCCAAGGGAGCCTAGGGAGGAGATAGAGGCCCCTTGGGTTGTAAATCTATATTGGGGAAGAAAATCAATGATTTGGCGTTAAATCCTGAGGGGAAACATGTATACTTTAAAAAAAATATGAACTAGCCATGCCATATAGTTTACCCACATGGTTTTACAAGCCATGAAGAAACCATTATACCCTTAATATGAAATTATGACATGTCATGTGATTATCCCACATTGTTTACAAACCGTGAACTAATTGTTTGATTAGACACTACCAAAAAAACCACTTGTCCGCATGACAACCTTGGGAATGGAACAAAATTTTCCAAACTATGTGTGAACTATGATCCACCTGATGTTAACCCAAAATTTTCATTTTTCTTCAAAAAAATGGAAACCCCAAAAGGGATAAAGCTAAGACAAAACTATATGAAAAAATACCTCAAAATGAAATAAAAGGTGTGACACATATTGACTTAATAAAATCTTTTAGATGATATAAATCTGTTTAAAAATATGTGATTGTGTGTCAAAACTTTTAAAATGTCATGATATGGACATAAAATCATAAAACAATCACTATATATATTTTTTTTTGAAATTTTGGATCCAAACCCACATCAATTAGATTTAATGTTTTTATAGGATTCCCATAAATGCAATATTAATGTTTAAAAACAATAAAACATGACATTAATTGTCAAAAAATAAAGGATTATCTCATGTTGTTGTGAGCTCATGGGGAAAATGATGTTATTTTTTATTGAAATCTAAAATAAGAAAACATGTCCACCTGATGTGGGGTGTTCTAAAAATGGATTTGTGGTTTTTATAAAATATCAGTGTCTGAAAAATCATTTGTTAGCTTGTCAAAACTTATAAAACAACATTATATGGTAGTGAAATCATAATAAAATTATCATATTTTTTTATAGGAATAGGTATTACAACAATCTGATATATGGTTTATCAAGTATTCCTGTAAATGTGTTTTTGGTTTTTTAAAATAGTAAATCATATTGGTAATGATAAGAATAGTAGTAATCCCCTAATATTATCATCATTTCATTGGGAAAATGCTTGAATTATTTATGATGTGTATGATAAGATAAGACCACAATAAGATTTTAAATGTGCTCAAAATGACTATACAAGTAGTATTGTAATATATTTAAGTATTTAAAAACATGCTTCAAGGGGTCAAACCGGGGAAATGGAATGAGATGGCCATAATATAATAGGAAAATTAATATAGATTTATTTTTAAAATGTATTATTGGATTCTATATTAATCCAAGTTACGGTTTGTATGAGATTCCTGAAAATACAATTTCGTGTTTTAAAACACCAATATGGGTTATCAATGGTAAAAAAAACATAGAAAACGTCCCATGATTGGCATGATATTTTGGGAATACCTCTATTGAATTATTTTGTTTCTTGTTGAAGAATATAATAGGTCTACCTGACATTTAGTCAGATCAGAAAGACTCAATAATAGTTTTAAAAGATATAAAAGTCTTAAAAAAAAGTGCACCATGGGAGAAAGAAAGTGGTCTTAGATGACCAAAAAATCATTGGTCATTGAGGAACAATTTATTTTTCTTTAAGTAGTAACCAACACCATGTCAACATGAGTTACAGGTTTCTTAGGATGTCATAAACATGTTTGTAGTGTTTTAAAACACAAAAACTTGTGAGTAAATGTAAAAAATATAAAATTACTTCATATTGATGTAAAATATTTGAAAAACTATTGCAGTGTTATTTTATATATGTAAAAGAAGACAACACATCCATTATGTAATGACCAAGAATTAAATCAATGATATTTTCCTTGTTAAAATTATTTCAAATAGTATAAATAATATAAAATCACTTAGCGAACACAATACAAACCTTATATGTGATGAATGAATGAAATAAGATGTATTAGAAGATATTAATGAACCTATACTAATGAAATAGTAACATGAACATAGGAATAGTAATACGATGAACCTTATGAATATTAATCAGAAAAATGAATAGTAATAGCACCAATGAAAGTATAAATAAAATTTATACATCTTATAAATAAAATTATGATATAATTATATCATAGAATAAGTGATTGAATATTTTAAAAATTGTTAATTATGTTTTGATATTATTAGAAATTTGTAAATATTTTATAAATAATTTATATGTAGGAAAATTTTATAAAATAAAATTTTATTTCCATAAAATATATTCATAAATTAATATTTTTTCTATATAAATTTAGGATAATATTATGAGACCTTAGTTAATTTTTCATAGTGTTATAAAATCAGTTATAAATTTAAAATATACAGTTTTCACGAAAATGATTTTTTTAATTAGAAATTATATTTATCATATTTAGCAAACTGTTTTCATAAAAAAGATTTTATTTATTAATTATAAAAATCAAAAAATGGTTTTTGTGATTTTTTTGATTTTTTTTAAAATACTTTAATTGTGGTGGAATAGTAAAATATGATAATTTATGATAATTGAAAAAAAATAATTATTGAGTCATATTTGATTTATGGATGATGAAATCCCCTTATATATAAACATTAATTCATTATTTTAACAGAAAAAGTTAAAATTCTTAAACTATTCATCTTCTTCAACAAAAGTAACAAATAAATGAATAAAATATTCAAAAAGGACCCTCTTCTCCACAATAAATACCACCCCTTCTCGTCACACCTTCCAAGATTTTGGTCATGTACAATTTCAACATTGTGCTATTTAAAATCCCATCCCCCTCATCTAGGAGACTATGGTATCATCAAAATACTGAAATCATTTCCCTAAGGATGTTCATAATGAGGAGACTTCAAGAGGTAGAAATCCTCTTTCTTTTTCTTTGGAATCTCATTTATTTTATTTTCATTCCCTTACCTACTCTATCTACTGTGAAATGAAAAATCAAGTATATTTTATATACGATAATGTTATTATCTTAATGTAAACTCCACCATGAATCCTCTTCTCCTTTTTCTTTTATTATAAATATGAAAACATCATCCGTGAGGTGCCGATTTACCAGCTTCGTGGACGATATGTTTTCATTCTTCACTATCACATTCAAGGATGGACAGAAAAACCTAATTTTTGTTAAATAAGATTTTATTATATATATTATTATTAATTTTTGGTTATGGTACTTGTATATATACATTATATTAACTAATAATACTGAACTAGATTGTAATGATCATAGTACAACCAAAATGATGTAAATTATTTCTACTATTGTCTTATTAAATGATTCATCCTCAACCTGTATGACCAAAAAAATTATATAACAATTTTATCTACTAGATGACAATTAGTAATATATAATTTCAGTTCTGTATAATTGTTATCATTTTATACGAACCTACAAAATCTTATATAAGTAAACCAGAAATAAAAAACAAGTAAAAGAACTCTCTTGAACAACACAATTAAATATTATAACTAACCAAATGACCATTAATGGGCTTAAAAATTTTAATAAATGAAATAACAATTGCAATGCTTCTTAATTAATTAACTAATGGATTATAATTTTACTATCCTTGGTATTAAGAACAAGTGCAAAACACTTTCAGTCATAAGTCAAGGGTTTCTTCCTAAAACTCTATTTTCATTTGGGTTATGATTTCCCCCAATTTACACCAGCATAATTATTCATTATTTTCATAAAAATCATTAAAATTTATGTATATATGTTCTGAAACCATGTATATGGATCATTTTAAATTTTTTTATGTGGAAATACATATTTTATATGTTTTCCTTTTCTATTGTTCCTGATACGCAAGGTCGATTAAGGGGAACAACTCGATTTCTTACCCATTTCAAGTAAAATCAATAATATATTTTAATAAAACACTATCATTCCAAAACCACAAATTTGTTACTGAAAAACTATATTTGTTAATTTTTTGTTTTATATTAACAATTATGAGAACTACAAATGACTTTTCTGAATAAACACATCTTTATAAAGAAAAAATGGGGTTTTTATTAATAATTCCATAATGGTTTTGATGTTGTATTTTCACTTATTCCAGATCCTCTATTGAATAATTTTTTTTAAATTTATCTCATATTATTATCATGTACCATATTTTATTAAATGGATTATGATCAGATTTACTATTGATGTGCAATTTTGATACCATTAAACATACTAATAAGAATAGTTAGTGTTTATGTTTACAAAATAGGAAAAGTTATTTAATTTTCATATGTATATGTTTTTTATTTTTCAACCCATTCATATAAGGAAGTAATTTTTCTTAGTAAGTGGCAGGTGAATCCCCCTATAGTTTCTCGATGAATAGGTATGTCTAATGAGAAAAACTGAATAGTGTTTTTGATGCGGACTTCAACATTTATGTAGAATTCGTGGTTGAGGCCTTGATGGTATGTTTATGATGTTTATATTTATTTATTCCATAATTATGGTATTTGTAATTGATAATACATTTAAATATTTTACTAGTAGATTATCTATGGATGAGATTTATTCTAATGTGATTATTTTTATTTAATTATTTAATAATCTGTTATTCTTTCTATATTATCCACATGTTTAGGTATAATGGAATCTATTTTTAGTTATTCACGATAACATAATATTAATTATTATAACAGCTTCCACTATATTTCTTACCCTTAATGATTATCTAAGATCACCCCTTTCTTATTATTTATTTAATCCCAGGATGTAAATATGTATATTAAAAATGAAATGCAGGTATAATATATGATCTTATGGGTTCTTTCAGTGGAGTTATTATCAAATATTTCATTTCAATTTGTAATGTAAAAGTTGTGTTTTATAAATATTTCCACTGTTAATAAACTATTAATTCCTTTAGGATGTGATTTAATTATTCTTTATGCTAATGTAATCATGTATGTCACCGACTTCGGGCTGCTTGGGTCCGGGGATTTATAGTTTGTATCGGACAAAGATTAGTTGAAAGCATATAAAATAGATTTTGAAGTCATAGTTCAAGGAAAATAACCATACGATAAACATTGAGGATAATAATATAAGCACATCCTAGAATTTTGGTAAGGTTGGGATTATGTGAGTTATCTAAGAAATACATCCCACTCTAGATATTACATATGGACATGATTCTAACACATATATAGCTTGGGGTAATATATTTTATATGGTGTTCTTGGAATGTCTCAGGGAAACATGGTGTATGTAAATGAGGCTTACTACAATCCAGTTTTGACACTCCCTTGGGATACGATTCAGATAAATCACACTTTATTTAAAAATCATTATGAAAGAGTTGAAAGTAAAAATTTCTCCAAAGTAACCATGTTTATGTTTATGATATTAGCTATTAATTAATTTTTTAATTTATGTTAAGTGTTTTTCTAGTTTTAAATTATCAAATTTAATTTCATACCCCAATTTAGTGTATTCCATTATTTAGATAAAGATCCTAGTTGAAGGAATCGATATCATATCCAAATATGTATCACATATAAGGATTTATCTCCTATAAAATATTATGTTTTTTGTACTGGATCTTCTACTAGTACTAAAAAACTTATAAATATAGTAGAATCAGTGACTTATGTTATGAAAAACAGCCTTACCCATTTAGAGATACATGATACAAAATGTGGTAGAGAAATTCTAGAAAACATTATGTGACAATTTCCACAATCATTAATTTGGACTACAAACCCATTTGTAGTGGATTAATGGATAAGATTTTTAGAGAATATATTTTTTACATTGGGAAGTAATAAAATGGATAATTTTATCATGGCTATTCATCATCTCATAGAAGATGTTAATCGATGGTGTTTGTTGATTAAACACTGAAATGAGGGGGGGAAATTGCAAATATGGATTGGAAGGATTTTAAGGTAATTTATCTAGAAAAATATTTCCTTCACGAGAAGTGGGATGATATTGAAAGAAAATTATTGTGTTAATAAAATCAGATGAAATTATTGTGAAGTATGATGCAAACTTTACATTGTCAGAAATGCATGTCATTGGGTAACAATATAATCCAAGGATAATGAATGATTGATTGTTTGATTGTATAAAAACATTAATTTTAATGGAACTACTCTCCAGATATTTCTCATTATACGAATATATAATCTCCTGTGATATCAATAGAGAGAAATAATATTATAAGTCTTATGAAATTATGAGAAAACTAGAGAAGAAGAGGGTGGTAGAGGAATGAATGGATATATATAAGAATAAAATGGGGAATTTTACATAATGATATACTTTTGTAAGGAAACATCCATGTTTCTATATAATATGAAAAGGAGTATATTACAATTGTGTAGAAAAGGGCCACCAAGTTAGTGATTTCAAGGGAAATAATGGGCCTAAAAATGTTCAATGAAAAAATTATAGAAAGATGAAAAACTAAGAAAAAAATTGTCCTAAGTGGCGTGGACAATTTCCCCAGAAAAATCCTAGAGTGAAAAGACAAGAATATACGATCATAGCTACGAAGGATGAAGTTTCTAATGATATGGTGATGGGTAAAAAATATTTTCCTCAAACATAGAAAATGATTTATTTTATTCTGGATAATCACACCCATTTATACCATACCATTTTTCTATGAAAATTATACATTTCAATTTTCAATTAATAAAGGAGTTTTCAGGTAAACACATAAGGGAATTATCATTCCATATAATATGTTTCAGTTTGTCCCCTTTAAGATAATTTAACATGTTTTAATTTCAAACCTTGTAATCAGACATATCGTTTATTCTAACATAATCCTTTTTATATACAGGATTTCAAAATATGATGTGAAAATATATTTTATAAAGAAGGAATTGACAATTTTTGAGGAAGATGTAGAGTCCCTTTTGTTTTGACAAGAAACATCATCATTTGGTTCTAAAGCAGATCCCTCTCTATTAGCTCTTCTAATTGAAATTATTAGCGAGTAAGAGATAACATCATTAATGAATAAAGAATGAAATCATCCTATTGAATATTTATATGTCGGGATAAAATATATTATTGTATTTCTAGTGTATTGACCAGGACTTACTCCATATTATGGAGATAATTTCTATATTGATTTAATTCATGCTGAAAGACATATATCAAAGACTCATTATAGAATGTAAATTGTGGAATTAGAATACCTGAATAAACAACTAGAGGTTTTGAGTGAATGTATTATTTCACCAAACAGTTCCTCCATACAGAGCCTCTATTTTTTCAAAACAAATTATCGATCAATGAGGTTGGGCATTGATAATAGATTAATCAATGATACTACAATAAAAAATAAGTATCATCTACCTCATATTGATGATTTATTTTTTCAACTTCACAGTGGTCAATTTTATTGGATGATTCAACTTAAATTTGGATATCATAAATTGACTTGATATGAACCACGTATAGGCATTAAGTGTTTACAATAATTCCAATTAGATAGACTAATTCAACCATAGTGTTTGTGGATCTCATGAATATAGTGTTCAAAGAATGTCATGATGATTTATTGTTGTGTTTATTGATGATATATTGATATATTCTAGAAATATATGATGACCATGAGTGATACTTGTAGGTCAATCTAGAGACTCTTAGTAGAAAATAGTTATATGGGATGTTTATAATGTGTGAATTTTGGTTTCAATATTTTTCTTTTCATATCAATATTTTACCTAATTATGGAATCTCAGTTGGACCTACGATGAAAAGTAAGTCCAGTAATGGACAACACCATTGAAAATAATTGAGGTACATAGTTTCATTGGTTTATCAGGTCATGGTATGTGTTTAGTTTGAAAATGTTCTCTATTCGATATCCCATTAACCAAGAATAATCATAATGGGGTTATGTCCATATAGAAAAATAATGCAACGGATGTTTTTATGAATTGAATAATTGATTAATGAATTATCCGACCACTACTCTGCCATTATGATATGGTGGATTTTTTGTGTATTATGATGCATAAAAAAATAGACTTAGTTGTATCCTTATGAAAAATTATAGATTTATTTCTGATGTATCAAGGTAGTTTAAAACTAATAAAAAATAATAAAACTAATGATCTTAAGATAACATTTGTTTCCTTTTTTTTGAAAATATAGAGACACTATCTCTATGGTGAAACATGTGAGATATAGACAGATCCCAAGAGCTTTTAATTTATTTTCCCATAAATAATACTCAACATGAGGAAAAGGTAATGTATCGAGCTACTTAAGGATTATTATTTTTCAATAAACTACCACCTAAGGAATGTTTATAAGGTTAGATATACATTGAATAGGAAGGATCATGGAGTTTGGAAAAAAATAAGGATAAAATAGATTCTTATATATCGCGATATACAAATATGGATATGGGAATTATCAATGAAGGGGAAACATCTTTACATTTAAAAGTGGTTTCCTGACAATATTTACTACAAAGGATTAAAATTTCTCAGTATGATGATGATATTGTGAAAAAAAAATTAAATCTATGAATGATGGAAAGTTGAGAACCATCATTTATGAATATAGAATTCTGAAATTTGGGATGAGGCATTGTATTATGATTATGAATCAAGACGTTTAGTCTTTCAATAGTTGAAGGTAGAAAGGAAACATCCTAGAGGATTCATGGAACCAATGCCTATTTCTACAAGTAAAAGGGATAATATTACTATGGATTTTGTCACTCTATTACCAAAAAAATGAAAGAAAACTTGATGAAATATGGGTAATTATTGATCGACATACCAAATCTCCACATTTTCTCTCTATAAGGGAATATTTTCTACCAGATTCCATTTCATGATTATATATTAGTGAAGATATAAGACTTCATGATGTCCTATTAATTTTTTTTTCTGATTGCGATTCAAGATATATGTTGAAATTTAGGAAATGTCATCCAAAAGCCTTATACATGGAGCTTCATTTGTTTACATATAATCACCTTCAAAATGAAGATCTATCCAAAGGAACATCTATACTCTAATAGACATATTAAGATCATTCTCACTTTACTTTCAAGGTATATAGGATCAATATTTTTCTTTGGTAAATGTTTACTACAATAATTATTTCCATTCATGTATTCAAATGGCACCATATGAAGCATTTTATGGAAAGATATATCACACACAAAATTTTTGAGATGATGTTAGTGAAAGGATGCATGTATGCCTAGAGATTGTGGAGGAAAAAACAAAAAAGTTAAATACTGTTCAAACCCATATCAAATTAGATCTATTTATGAAAAAAATATCAATTCCATTAATCAATGTAAGGATCTACAACTTCAAGTGGGGTATATTTGTTTCCTAAAAGTATTTATATTTATGGGAATTATAAGATATGTAAATAAAGAGAAACTACGACCCACGTACGTTAGTCCTTTTGAAAACCATGAGAGGATTTGAGAAGCAACTTATTGTAAGAAAATTCTGAATCTTTTATAAAGTACACAATATGTTTTCACATTTATTTATTAAGAACATACATTCCATACCAAACAGATGTCCTCACTTCAGAAAGAATATATTTTGAGCATGATTTATCTTACTCTGAAGGGCCTATATAGATTCTTTCCACCAAAGAATATGTGTTGATGAATTGGATGACAAGTTTGCTAATGATACATTTAAAAAATTATAAAATCTAAGAAGTTATGTGGGATACTAAGAAACGTTTGATGAATAAATACCCAAATCTTTTAATGGGGTGATATTCTAGAAATTTTTAGAATGATATTTATTTAGCAGGGGAGAATGTAACGACCCAAAATTATATCAAATTAATTTACGTCTTATAATTATTTAATATCATAAAAATAAAATAAAATTAAATAGATAAGATAAAATAAACCTTATAAATGATGAATAAATAAAATAAGAAAAGAATCTAGATGTTAAGGAAGCTATACTTATGAAATAATAACTTTACCATAGAAGTAGTAATATGAAACTAATGAATAGAAAACTGAACCAATGAATAGTAACATAAAAAAGGAAAGTATAAATAAAATAAGGCTTCTTATAAATTAATGAATTCTATAATTATATCATATTATAAGTAAAGAAGTATTTTATAAATTATTAATTAACTATTTTTATTTTTTAATAGTCCTGAACATTTAATTAGAATGTTATTATTATTAAAATTATATAAATAAAAATATTGTCTCCAAAAAAAATTCATAAATTAATAAATATTTTATGATTTTATGATAGTTTTTTGACACCATTGTTAATTCTAAAAGTGTTTTAAAATCATCTATACATTTAAGATGTACATTTTTTTAGTAAATGATGTTTTTAATTAAAAATTAAATTTATCATATTTCTAAAAATATTTTTATAAAATGGAGTTAATTTTTTAATTTTACAAATAAAAAAAAATTAGGTTGAATTTTTACAATTTTACAAAAATACGTGAATTTTTTGTGAATAGTAAAGTAAAAAAAAAATCGATAAATACTAAATACTTGAATTATTGAGTCATATGAGATGTATGGATGATTAAATAACCTAATATAAAAATATCTGTCATTATTTTCTAATATTTTCTGATAATTCTATAGCTATTCAATGTCTTGGGCCAAAATATTAAACAGATGATTAAAATTTTCAAAAATACACCGCACTCCTCAAATATAATTACTACCCCTCACCACCCCTTCTCCTCACAATCTTCAAGCGTTGAGGCTTGTAATTTTTTTCCCAAATACTCTTTTAAATTCCATCCCAAGTGTCTAATATCCCTTGGTGTCATCAAAGTACTAAGCCCTATTCCAGATAGATGTTCTCACACATGCGACTTTGGGATGTAAAAACCCCTTTCTTTTTCTTCTCAATTTCTTTTTGTTTTTTATCCTTCCATCACCTCCACTGTCCAAAGTGAAATGATTACTCTATAATCATTTATAAACATTATTTTTACTATATGAATTAAAATCCAGCCTGATTTCCCTTCTCATTTTTCTTTTTTTGAAGATGAAAACAACTTTTCTGTGGTTCCGATTTAACCCTTTTGTGAATGAAATATTTTCATTTTTCACTAACGCGTTAATGGGTGGCAATAAAATGATAATTTTCGATAAATAATATTATATTATTCATAATATAATACATTTTTTATTTTGGAGCCAGTATATATGTGTGATATTAATTAATGAAACAAAACTAGATTGTGATGGTCGAATAAACACTAAAATAACTTGAACGGTTATCAGTATTGTCTAATTAAATGATTCCTAACACCGAAATATAATGAAATTAATTACATAAATATATTATATAATGAATTATAATTAATAACATATAATTTCAGTTTTGGAAAATTTTTCTCATTTATATGTAACTTCTATACTCTTATACCAGTAAAGAAATCACAAAAACAAAGGAAAGGAACACTCCCAAATGGAGGAATTAAATATTATAACTAACTAAAAGACCACAAATAGACTTAATAAAATTATACTAAATAAAATAAATATATTTAATGTTATTAATTAATTAATTAGAAAATTTAATTTCATTATCCAATACAATAATTACAAGTGCATAAAACTTTCGGACATTTGGTAAGGGTTTCTTCCGGAACCTCCATTTTCATTCGAGTTATGATTTTTCTCCCTTTACAGCAATTTAATTTTTCATAATTTTTATATAATTTTTCAAAAATAAATCATTTGTTCCAAACTCAAGTATCAGTATCATTTTAACTTCATTATTTGGGGAAATACATAATTTATATGTTTTTCTTTTAAATTCCTCCAGATAAAAATTCCGTATTACATAGAACTTCTCGATTTGTTACCCATTTAAAGTACCATATAAAAAATATTTTTGAACAAAAATATTTTTATTAAACTAATAATTTTTTCTTAAAAAAATATTATTTAATTACCTTTTATACAAACAATTATAATAATTACCAATGATTTTTCAAAAAGAACTCTTAAATGTAATATTTAAAATTGTATTTCTCTCAATAATTTCTCAATGATTTTATTAGAGTATTTATATATATATCAACACCTCTGTGTTGATCTACATTTATTAAAATCTAACACATTATATTCAATATTATAGATTCATTTTGAATGTGGATGTTCTATCTTGATATCATACACTTTACTAATCAAAATAGTAAGTGATTATGTTTATGAATTGAGTAATCTTATCTAAATTTCATATGTACATGGTGTTTATGTATGATTACATTCATATTAAGAATCTATTCTACTTATTAAGTTATGTTTGGTTCTTACTATATCCCCTCAATGCATTGGTAGGTCTCTTGAGACAAACTAGGCTGGATTTTTTGTTGATGCCTACCCATTTAGGTAGGATTCTTATTTGAGGCCATGATAGTATGTTTATGATGTATTAAATTATTATTACCTCATTATATATTTCTAATTGATAATCCATGTTAATATTTTTTCTTATATAATATCCATAGATAATATTAATTCGTCTGTGAATTTTTTTTTGAATTATGTATTCTGCTTTTATTTGTTCCATATTATTCTCAAGTTCAATTTAAAATATATATTTTTAGTTATTCAACATGCATTATGCTTATGTGTGTTATAACATCCTTGGTATTTCTTACCCTTACAACAAATATGATATCACCCATTTCTTATGTTTAATTTTATTCAAGATGTGAAGATGTATATTATGAATGAAATTCATGTATAATCTAGATATTTATGGGTGTATCCAATAGAGTTCTTATGTTGTATATCATTTCATTTTTTAATGTAAAAATTATGTTTTTATGTTGTTTTCCATAGATACCAAAATATTTGGTTCTCCATGATGCGATTTCCTTGTTCATTATTCTTATATAATAATGTATGTCACTTGATCTTGGTTAATTGGGTCATGGTATTTACACATCATATGTGAAGTGTACTTTTAATGAATAAATAGTTAGATTTAAAACATAGTATAGTCTTCGAAATCTTTATTCTGGTGGATACAACCAATAAAAGGACATTATATGACCATAAAATCATATAATTATTAACATAGAGTAATTTTTGAAATGTTGGAGCCAATTACATGTCAATTTGAGTTATGGTTTTCTCAGGATACCTGTAAACATGTTTTTAGTGTATGAAAACACTAAATTTCGGTCTAGCTATCAAAAACCAAAGAAAATGAACACATACTAACATGAACTCATGATAAAAACAAAATAGAATAATTTTTTAATCATATTCTATTCTTTAATATCAAATTCATTTAAATTTAGTTTATTCAGTAATTTCTTGTACACTGTAAGATGATTTATTAATTGATTAAAATATTATATGAACTTTTATTTTTAGTTCTAAATGTTGAATCATATCTTAAATAGGGATGTTTATTTTCTAAAATTGTTCTCTATGATATATTATTTGTTTTATGTTATGATTATTATCACCTGTTTGAATAACATAATAATGAATTTTTAGTGTTAAATTGTGAATATATTCTTAGAAGAATATTGGTTTGAATTTTTTTCCTAAATCTTCAGGTTTTTATTATAGGTGATAAATTATAGTATTTGGTAGAAGTTTGATCGTATTGATTCATGAGACTATTCATAAGGAATCTATGATGGATCCTTTTTTGTCGTATCATTACACATTGTGAATAATTAAAGTTTAATTATTACATATTAAGTCATATTATGGTTTATATTTCTTTTTTTGATGACATGGTGTGGCCAGTTTTATATATAATGATTCTAACTATGTAGGTAGTGTGATGTAGTAGAGGAGGTGAGAATGATGTATTAAATATGGGTTTTTGTATCCTATACATGTTTTATCAGTATATGCATTATTACTGAGATTAGGGTTTATTGATGGGATTGTATTTATGACTACAAATGTGTGGATGTATTCCAATAAGGATGAATGATGAGTTTATTATTTATTTATGGCATATATTATTTTTTATTTATTTTTTTCAATTTTATAATTTTTAAATAATATTATATCTTTTGTTGTAGTTTCTATAAATATAAGGCCCCTGCCTTAAACCATAATTAATCTCTAATTATTACAAGATTACACATTGAGGATATTTTCAGGTTTAGAGTTTTAGAGAATTAGATCATGAAACTTTCATTACATTCTACATTTAACAAAGTGGTTACATAAAAGATACTATTCATTCTTCCCATCAACGGAAACATATTTAAAATAAAACATGGATTCTTTCTTGACACATCCTTGACACTATCATCACATCATGTACCCTTCCCTTGACCTGTGAAAAACATTTCAAAAACTTGGGATGAGCATAAAAAGCTCAGCAAGGGATATAAAAATATTGAAAGGAAACATGAGTACATGTATACATAAGAATGAAATCATACTTTACCCATAAAACATAGGCATATCAAATCATGAATAAATCATAGAAATCATAAGACATATAAGGTAACTTGAGGCATTCATAACATTCTTACGTAGGGAGTAACCCTCTTGGTTACGTTTTGGAATACCCATCATAGTATATTCCCTAAATCTCATCAGAGAAACCTCAATGTTTCACACCTTCGTGTTACCCAATGCATTGGAGAGCTATATCGGGCTCGCTTGCCCTTAGTTTATCACAGAACCACCTGTTCTTCATAACAATGCCCAAGAACCATGACATAATCATATCACATAAAACATTAATAAAGGAAACATAACATTTCCACATTTCAATCACAAGATATCAATAAAACACATTGATATAAAAAGCCTTATGAAAACCATTTCCAATACCAAAATAAAATAAAGGTAAAACATGGTATTTATTTTTCTTTTAAAAAGAAGGTATGGCTTGTAGAGGAAGCCGAAACTCAAATAATGGTCATGGCAGCGGAGAAGTCATTGTCGCTGCATACATATAACAAAAACATTCCCTTTTGTCGTTTTGTAAAATGCTTCATATAAAAAGATTCCTTTTCGATAAACAAAACAGTCAAAGGGGTTTATACACCGTATAAAAAGAGTTGTGTATAAAACAAAATATGCCTCAATGAAAGGAGATTGAGACGAATTCCCTTACAAAGACGGTATCCTTAGTTTAAGGATAAATCAATTACAAAATTATGTGTGACAAACGAATACACCAAATATAAGTTGATATTAAGTGTAAAATAATCAAAGGTCATTCACACATATTCAAAGGATGAAATACTCAATAACTACATGTTGAAGCCAAAGAAATCGAAATTGGGTTAAAACGTTCCCTTGGTAAAATTCGACAGCCTAAACGGCGTCACTTCAAAAATTCATAAAATGAGTTTATGAGAGATAAAAAGGGAATCTCATCACTTGGACATAAAATTTACATCAATCAGGATATAGAAGAACATATCCCAACATAATAGTATATGAATTAAAAGACCCAACAAAATAAGTCTTTTAAAAAGAGGAGGGTGAAAGGTTCCCTTACCGACATGGGTATCTTTCGAAACATACACCTTGTGAAAGAAGGAAAATACAACATTGATGTAAATACTCATAAAATAAAGTATATTACACAATTATTAAAATAATGGGCAGTACATATACCACTCAAAAGAAAATTGTGGAAAATGTAGCATAAATATCACAGGAATAAAAGTGAGATGAAAAATCCCTTACGAAAACTCGGCAGCCTAACGATGCCACATAAAACTTCCAAATTGGATCGATGAGAGAGAATAGGGTCTCGCATCATATGAACATAAAAATTACAGTAAGACTAATATAAAAGAACATCCCAATAATAAGAAAAATGAGCTTAAAAGGAATGACATAAAAGAGTGTACTTAAAAAGAAAGAGAGGTGTAGGATCCCTTACCTCGGGTCCGACTTGACTCGATCGTTCTTTAACGTCCTGAATAATAAACTTGAGATTATTTCTACATTCTTAATAAACTTTTCCAAGTTCATTATTCCTTTTATATCAACTATTGACATGTTATAAACATTATGTAATCATTTAAGTTAATAATGTTTTTTTTGTCGATATTTGGTTCTTAAGTCGAAAGTGGACTTCTTACAATTACATGTTGTTCGTTTGGTCAAAGGTTCTTTATATCCAGAATGACATTACTGATTTGGATATCATATATATCATATATATCTATAATATACATGTATTTATAATATCACATAATCATTTAGAGGTAAGAAATGAAATGCACCGTTCATGGAGACGGTAAGCCGTACGTACGCATGAACGCTACTTTCATTTCATTGTCATTTTAATGGAATTAAAACTAAATGAGAGGTATGTATATTTTAATTCCAGAATTATATTCATCATTTATATGTATCATTCATCAAATATATACATTATATACATGTACTTATAATAGTACATTACATTTGGGGATAAGAAATGAAATGCACCGTTCATGGAGACGGTAAGTCGTACGTACGCATGAACGCTACTTTCATTTCTATCTCATACTTTAATGGAAATAAATAATAATTATGTAGAGGTATATAATAATTACAGTATAACATCATATATAATAACATTAAATCCATCCTTTATACTTCACACGTATGGCATTAACGAATCACATCACTTTGAGGGGGCGGTAGTCTGCACTTCCTAAAATGAAGATATCGCTTATAACCATAATGGAAGACATAAAATTAAACCAAAAATGAAAAATACAGAAGATTAAGTAAAACATAAACATATTATATATCATATATAAAAATAGTGACATCATAATGGCCACCTTTGAAGGTGTTAAATGAGTATTGAACAATCATCGTTTACGGAGGCAGAATTTCTCCATCCACGGAAACCGTATGTTATTTAACCATTTGATGTAGTTGTGTGAGATTTTAGCTCTAATAAATCTTATAACAACATCCTAGTATATTTAAGATACGTTTGTTGTTACAAAAGAAGTAAATAAAAAGAGTTTAGGGGGTTGGAGAAGCAAAATAAAACAAATGAACATGAGAGAATGAATTAACTTTAAAAGTGTAACTCCTTTTGATTTGAGCCTAAAGGCTTCCTTTAAAAGGATTCTTCCCAAAGGGAATTATATAGGATGAGGAGATGGATTTGTAGAGAGTAAATGGGCAGGGGATGGCCGAGCCAAAGGCTTGAGGAGTGTGTGAAATGAGGTAGAGGTGGGGGCCTTTTATAAGAGGAGAGGAGGGGCACTTTTGGAAATCATGAAACTATTATTTTATATTCAAAAGTGTTTCGAATTTCTAATGACCCACATTGATATATTTCTAATATAAGATGACAAGGCTTCGAAATATTCCCATACAATAGTTTTTGGACAAGTTTAGGTCTTAGATTTTATATTATCGTTTCATTTTAATTAAATTGTTCATTAATGATGTCATCGCTGCATCATCATGATGTCATAAATAATTTACTTTATATAAAGTCTAAAAATTACAAAAAATATACTATGATATAGGAAATCTTTTTATCTTTCCAATTACTATTTATAATAAAAAATCGGATCTTTATAAACCCATGTAAAAATTGTTTTCGTAAAATAACTCAAGTTTGTGTCATTTTTACTTTAACATTAAATAAAAAGTTATTTATGTCATTTCCAAACCAAAGTAGATCCATGGGGTCCCCAAGTTGACCCATGGATTTTCATGGTCGGACATGACACAACAAATGAGGTTAGGACATGTGTCATGTTCATTTCATATTATTAAAACATTATTTTTACCTTAAACTACACTAATTACCTCTAATCGCAATTAAAAACTTAATAAGTTACTATTCACCAAAAAATTATTTTTATCCCATTGAACCACATTTTACTTCTTAATGAAAACCATGTATGTCAGATTTTTTAAATTAAAAACACAAAGATGGAAAAATTTCATTTAAATGGAAAAATCAGTTTTTATAAGTACCACTTAGTGGTTTCACTATTCATCAAAAATTGAAGTTTTTCAGAAAAATCCAAATAATTCACCCAAAGCTATATTTGATATTCTGAATTCAAAAATGAAGTCTATTTTACAAAATTCAAAAAATATAAGTCAGATTAATTAATTTAATAATTAATTCCCGCTGTCAGAGCAAATAGCGTGTTTTTATGAAACAATAAGTATCAAAAGATTGACACTAGTTTAAGTCTGATTTCAAAGTAAAATTAATTCCAACGACCATTATTGGATTTAATGGTAAAAATATATTCTAATTTTACTTTAAAACCAATTCCAAAGATAATCTAATCATATAAATAAATTAGATTAAAAAGAGGTTTTGAATTAAAATACAACATTTTAAACTATTTATTAAAAAAATGAACTTTATCAGAAAGATATCAAAAATTTACACAAAGTAAATTTTGATGTCCCAATTATTAAGAAGAGTTTTATTTGGTCCAAAAGGATGTATAATAGTGAACAAAACTATATTTAATGATGGTTCTCCATCAAAAGGTGATAAGTGAACCTTTAGTGAAAACTAGGGCATATACGCCTAAAATTGAATTCTTTCCGTATTTTATGCCTTTATCTTTTATTGGATAAATGTAAAAACATTTAAAAACATATATAATCATATTTTAGTTATTTATATCCATTCTTGTCAATAAAACGGCTACATGTTAACTACCATTTAAAATAATATTATTTTATTATTAGAGTGCAATGTAAGATTCCCAAGAAACTCGTTGTAGCGTGTTGGGTACGCCATCGAGCATAGCATCCCCTTTAAAGTCATATTAATATTTAATTCAAAAATATGGATAAATATGAAAATGTAATATTCTTTATTTACCTGGGGTGTTACATCCTTCCCCCCTTTTGAGAATTACGTCCTCGCAATTTTAAAATTGAGCTTGGAAACATCCTTGAACGCCCCACATCAGAACAACAGTCGGTAAAACAATCACATTAAAATAATGGAAGATAAGTACAGAGGTCACCTGAGTTAACCCATACTAGGATTCCATGTAGAAAAACATGGACATGGAAGAAAAAGCAAAGGGTCATGTTCTTGAGAGAGAGTGATAGTAAACATGTCCAGGAGAAAGTTAACAATGAGAAAATCACAAACTTGTGATGAGTTAAAAGGTATTCGATTCCCCAGTAGGAAAATCTAATAGACAACATTTTCGTGTTAAGTTACTTTTTATTGAGAAATTTATTCATAAGGAAACATAATCACTTATCATGTTGACTTTCAACCTTTACTGGATTCCTTAATCAAACTCATATTTTTTCCAAAAGACGAGTATTTAGGGAGACTTGTTCACATTAAGAGTACTATAATCAACTTCTAGAGTGTCACATAATCCACAAAATAGAACTATATACTTCCCTTGTCTTTAGACTTTAACCAAAACCAAAACTTTTATTACAAGATAAGATAATCCAGAAAAGGATAACCCTTTATAAAAAAAATCTATTCTTAATCTCCAAAATTTTTCCAACAAAACCCAAAGTTCAATGAGGACCATTCTATAATAAATTTTTCCATAAAAATCTTCAAAGTAAACCAAACTAAGATTGAAACCCAAATATTTTAATGATTTAGTCACATAGTCTTCCAAGTTAAATCGTAACATTTATCTCCAAACAACATCAGTTGCTCCTAAAGTCTCGTATTGAAAAGTAATTAACCTAATCACATATCCTCCATGATAGGTTAATCATTTTCATAAATAACCTAAAATCAACTTACTCTAAATTGATAAAATCATATAACTAGAAAGAATTAGTCAAACTAACCAGGGACTTCACGTAGTCCAGTGGTAGGCGATAAATACCAGTCGCACTTTGGTTGTGGGTTCGATTCCCGCAGCTTTGTCCAACGCGACGGGTAGTCACATGGTCTGCGTGTTGTCCTTTTTACAAAACTATATAATTCTTAAAACATTCCCCAAAATGAGATAAAATCTTCAAAGATGATCATAACATATTTTAACCTCAAGTTTTTATCATGCCTTTCATTTTCCATCATAACATATAATAACCCATAATTACCTCAAAAGTAAGGATCATATAAACCCAAATGGTTCTTTATAACTATGTCCACAAAAGAAAAGATAACTACTTATTGAATAAAATTTTCCTATATTAAACATTAGGGTTACACATAATATAAAAAGTCTTCTAATGTAACCCCGTCATCAAAAGAGAATTAATAAACATAATAATTTCACCATAACTCTTGAAGCCCTTATATGTTGACATCTTACACATTCAACATTCTTCATGATCCATTAACCATTCCTTTCCAACTTATTCTGAAATACCTCTTTCCTACAAACAAAATCATGAAACATATCCTAAGATTCCAAATAGGAAAACAATAGTCATGAAATAATACATACCTTTGATTGGTCATTGTCAGTTTCTTCATCCTCAATCGAAATGGCATTAGTTATTGGTAAACAAACATTTGTACTCTCTTGGTGATCCCATTCACGAAACGTCTTCATAGGACACGTGTTTTCATAATGACCATGCACACCACATTTAAAACATTTAATTGATCCTTCATAAAGAACTTCTTTACCTTTCCTCGAGTCAACTAGATGCTTCCTTTTTCCATTGTAGGTTCTTGCTTTAAGACCTTCATTTTCACATCTATAGCATATTCCTATCCCTTTGACAAATTTTCCTAGGTGTTTCTTTCCACATCTTTGACACATAGGTTTTTGAACACACTTACCTTTATGATTATTACCTGTACTTCCTTAGGGATTTGTTTCTCGCATATATGATTCCTTAGAGAAATCGCCAAGTTTTAGGTGGTCAATCATGACTCCAGATAGTTGGTTGAGGATAATCACAAGAGTTCTCATTGCAGATCCCATATCATTCATTTGCTTGCTCAAAAAACTGTCACAGTTTCAATCACATCCACTGTTACTTTGGTGCCTGCTAGATCCAGCCATTTACTAAACCCAAAAAGTCCAGTGTGAGTATATCAAAAAAAACCATCATTTACTAATGAGGAAGGTAAACACTAAGATATAATTACTCATTCACTTTATCTAATACTCAGACTCTTTCTGAAATCATAACCATTATGGTAATGTCACTTATGATTAAAGAATATCCAAACCTCTAAAGTTATCTAAACCGACCTTTGATACCAACTATAAGGCCCCATCTTTATCCCTTACTTAATCTCGAATTATTACAAGATTACACATTGAGGATCATTTCAGGTTTAGAGTTTTAGAGAATTAGATCATGAAACTTGCATTACATTCCACATTTAAACAAAGTGGTTACATAAAAGACAGTATTCATTCTTCCCATCAACGGAAACATATTTAAAATAAAACATGGATTCTTTCTTGAAACATCCTTGACATTATCATCACATCATGTACCCATCCCTTGACCTATGAAAAACATTTCAAAAACTTCGGATGAGCATAAAAAGCTCAGTAAGGGATATAAAAATATGGAAAAGAAACATGAGTACATGTATACATAAGAATGAAATCATACTTTACCCATAAAACATAGGCATATAAAATCATGAATAAATTATAGAAATCATAAGACATAAAAGGTAACTTGATGCATTCATAACATTCTTACATAGGGAGTGACCCTCTTGGTTACGTTTTGGAATACCCATCACAGTATATTCCCTAAATCTCTTCAGAGAAACATCAATGTTTCACTCCTTAGCTTTACCCAATGCATTGGAGAGCTATATCGGGTCACCCGCCATTAGTTTATCATAGAAACACCCGTTCTTCATAACAATGCCCAAGAACCATGATATAATCATATCACATAAAACATGAATAAAGGAAACATAACATTTCCACATTTCAATCATAAGATATCAATATAACACATTGATATAAAAAACCTTATGAAAACCATTTCCAATACCAAAATAAAATAATGTTATAACATGGTATTTATTTATCTTTTAAAAAGAAGGTATGGCTTGTAGAGGAAGCTAAAACTCAAATAATGGTCACAATGGCGGAGAAGTCATTTTCGGCACATACATATGACAAAAACATTCCCTTTTGTCGTTTTGTAAATTGATTCAAATAAAAATATTCCTTTTGGATAAACGTAACAGTCAAAGGGGTTTATACACCGTATAAAAGATAGTTGTGTATAAAACAAAATATGCCTCAATGAAAGGAGATTGAGACGAATTCCCTTACAATGACGGTATCCTTAGTTTAAGGATAAATCAATTACATAATTATGTGTGAAAAACGAATACAACAAATATATGACGATATTAAGTGTAAAATAATCAAATTTCATTCAGACATATTCAAAGGATGACATACTCAATAACTACATGTTGATCCCAAATAAATCGAAATTGGGTTAAAATGTTCCCTTGGTAAAATTTGACAGCCTAAACGGTGTCACTTCAAAAATTCATAAAATGAGTTTATGAGAGATAAAAAGGGAATCTAATCACTTGTTAATAAAATTTAAATCAATCAGGATATATCATAATATATCCCAACATAATATTATATGAATTAAAAGACCCAACAAAATAAGTCTTTTAAAAAGAGGAGGGTGAAAGGTTCCCTTACCGACATGGGTATCTTTCGAAACATACAACTTGTGAAAGAAGGAAAATACAACATTGATGTAAATACTCATAAAAGAAATTATATTACACAATGAGTAAAACAATGGGCAGTACATATACCACTCAAAAGAAAATTGTGGCAAATGTAGCATAAATCTCACGGGAATAAAAGTGAGATGAAAAATCCCTTACGAAAACTCGACAGCCTAACGATGCCACTTAAAACATCCAAAATGGATTGATGAGAGAGAATATGGTCTCTAATAATATGAACATGAAAATTACAGTAAGATTAATATAAAAGAACATCCCAATCATAAGAAAGGTGAGATTAAAAGGAATGACATAAAAGTGTGTACTTAAAAAGAAAGAGAGGTGTAGGATCCCTTACCTCGGGTCTGACTTGACTCGATCGTTCTTTAACGTCCTGAATAATAAACTTGAGTTAATTTATACTTGATTAAGAACCTTTTACAAGTAAATTATTCCTTTTATATCAATTATTTACATTTTATAAACATTATGTAATCATTTAAGTTAATAATGATTGTTTTGTCGATATTTGTTTCTTAAGTCGAAAGTGGACTTCTTAAAATTACATGTTGTTCGTTTGGTAAAAGGTTCTTTATATCCAGAATGACATTCCTGATTTGGATATCATATATATCATATATATCTAGAATATACATGTATTTATAATATCACATAATAGTTTAGAGGTATGAAATGAAATGCACCGTTCATGGAGACGGTAAGCCGTACATACGCATGAACGCTACTTTCATTTCTTTGTCATATTAATGGAATTAAAACTAAATGAGAGGTATGTATATTTTAATTCCAGAATTATATTCATCATTTAGATGTATCATTAATCATATATATCCATTGTATACATGTACTTATAATAGTACATTACATTTGGGGATAAAAAATGAAATGCACCGTTCATGGAGACGGTAAGCCGTACGTACGCATGAACGCTACTTTCATTTATATCTCATACATTAATGGAATGAAATAATAATGATGTAGAGGTATATAATAATTCCAGTATAACATCATATATAATAACATTAAATCCATCCTTTATACGTCCCACGTATGGCATTAACGAATCACATCACTTTGAGGGGGCGGTAGTCCGCACTTTCTAAAATGAAGATATCGCTTATACCCATAATGGAAGCCAAAAAAGTAAGACACAAATGAAAAATACAGAAGACTAAGTAAAACATAAACATATTATATATCATATATAAAAATAGTGACATCATAATGGCCACCTTTGAAGGTGTTAAATGAGTATTGAACAATCATCGTTTCGGGAGGAAGAATTTCGCCATCCACGGAAACTGTATGTTCTTTAACCATTCGATGTAGTTTTGTGATATTGTAGCTAGAACAAATCCTATAACAACGTCCTAGTATATTTAATATACTGTTGTTGTTACAAAAGAAGTAAATAAAAATAGTTTAGTGGGTTTGAGAAGCAAAATAAAACAAATGAACATGAGAGAATGAGTTACCTTTAAAAGTGTAACTCCTTTTGATTTGAGCCTAAAGGAATCCATTGAAAGGATTCTGCCCAAAGGGAATACTATAGGATGAGGAGATGGATGTGTAGAGAGTAAATGGTCAGGGTATGGCCGAGCCAAATGCTTGAGGAGTGTGTGAAATGAGGTAGAGGTGGGGGCTTTTTATAAGAGGAGAGGATGGGCACTTTTGGAAATCATGAAACTATTATTTTATTTTCAAAAGTGTTTCGAATTTCTAAGGTCCCACATTGATATATTTAGAATCTAAGATGATAAGGCTTCTAAATATTCCCATCCAATAGTTTTTGGACAAGTGTAGGTCTTAGATTTTATATTATCGTTTCATATTATTTAAATTGTTCATTAATGAGGTCATCACTGCATCATCATGATGTCATAAATAATTTAATTTATTTAAAGTATAAAAATTATATAAAAAAAATACTATGATGTATGAAATATTTTTAGATTTCCAATGATTATTTATAATAAAAAATCTTATCTTTATAACCCCATGTAAAAATTGTTTTCGTAAAATAACTCAAGTTTGTGTCATTTTTACTTTAACATTAAATAAAACGTTATTTATGTCATTTCACAACCAAAGTGGATCCATGGGGTCCCCAAGTTGACCCATGTCTTTTCTTGGTAGGCCATGACACAACCAATGAGGGTAGGACATTGTCAAGATCATTTCATATTATTAAAACATTATTTTTACCTTAAACTACACTAATTACCTCTAATCGCGATTAAAAACTTAATAAGTTACTATTCACCAAAAAATTATTTTTATCCCATTGAACCACATTTTACTTCTTAATGACAACCATGTATGTCGGATTTTTGAAATTTAAAACACAATGATGGAAAATTTTCATTTAAACGGAAAAATCAGTTTTTATAAGTACCACTTAGTGGTTTCACTATTCATCAAAAATTGATGTTTTTCAGAAAAATCCAAAAAATTCACCCTAAGCTATATTTGATATTCCGAATTCAAAAATGAAGTGTATTTTACAAAATTCAAAACATATAAGTCACATTAATTAATTTAATAATTAATTCCCGATGTCAGAGCAAATAGAGTGTTTTTATGAAACAATAAGTATCAAAAGATTGACACTAGTTTAAGTCTGATTTCATAGTGAAATTAATTCCAACGACAACTATTGGATTTAATGGTAAAAATATATTCTAATTTTACTTTAAAACAAATTCAAAAGATAATCTATTCATATAAATAAATTAGATTAATAAGAGGTTTTGAATTAAAATACATCATTTTACAGTATTCATTAAAAAAAATGAACTTTATCAGAAAGATACCAAACAATTTACACAAAGTAAATTTTGATGTCCAAATTCTTAAGAAGAGTTTTATTTGGTCCAAAAGGATGTATACGAGTGATCAAAACTATATTTAATGATGGTTCTCCATCAAAAGGCGATAAGTGAACCTTTAGTGAAAACTAGGACATATACGCCTAAAATTGAATTCTTTCCGTATTTTATGCCTTTATCTTTTATTGGATAAATGTAAAAACATTTAAAAACATATATAATCATATTTTAGTTATTTATATCCATTCCATTCAATACAACGGTTATATGTTAACTACCATTTAAAATATTATTATTTTATTATTAGAGCGCAACGTAAGATTCCCAAGAAACTCGTTGTTGCGTGTTGGGTACGCCATCGAGCCTAGCATCCCCTTTAAAGTAATATTAATATTTTATTCACAAATATGGATAAATATGAAAATTTCATATTCTTTATTTACATGGGGTTTTACAATTAACATCCACTAATCATAACTAATGAAAATTATTCTAGTAGGGATTATAGTGGTTTCTATTATTTTTTCCCACTATGAAAATGAACCACCCCAAAATTATTTAGTAGTGGTTTTTTTAATTTCTGCAATTTTTCTCCAAAAAACCTCTCTAAAAATATAGAAACTCCATGATTTACATAAAATCGGAACATATATAAATCCCCATGAACTACATAAACATCCAAAAAATGAATTCAAGACATGAAATATATAGATGTTTAAATAATCGTGGATAAGTGATATAGTGGTTGTTTAAATTTCTTCCATTAGTGAGAAATATACTTATATGAAAACATTTTTTAGTGATATCACACAATACATTATTAATATATATTGATCAATTAATAAATTATTGAATTGACTAAAAATTGTTAAAGTAGAAATCAATTAGTTAAAAGTTAATATTCAATGCATCTTCACATGATAAATTATTAATAGGACTGTAGTGTAAATAATCATTATACATGTGGTCATTTTTAGATAAAAGTATTTCTTAGTATTTATCCTTCAGCAATTAACAGTAATAATTCCAATATTCCTCGTTACTTCTAGTGACACAATCCTTCCTAATTTTAATTATGTAATATATAAATTCTTTAGTGTTAGATTCTAGGAGTAAATCAAAACACACACACACACACAATATATATATATATATATAATTCTTACTTCTCATTAACACATCTTATGGAATATGTACTTCTAGTGCACTAACTTCTAACAATGATAGAATATTTTATTTTACTTCCACTTATTCAATGACTTCTCTATAATATAATTATAAGAAATAAAATACTAAACAATCATGAACTAATGAGTACATTATAAAGGTAAAATTACTTGGTTAAAATGATGTATAATATTATTACTATTCATTTTACAAAACCTATATTTTATTGGCCATAAATCATAGAACAATAATTTCTTCCCCATAATGTTTTGTAAATACTAACCCATCCTTGCATTCCACTTATATCTTAAGGTAGTGACAATATTTTACCTCTAGTTTCACCTTTCAAGAGTCCCTAAAATGTGTTCTTGAGCATCTAATATGTTACATAAAAATTATTATGAAAAACTGTATCTAGGTAAGGGATCACAATTTCTTCCTTTTTATTTATTTGTTTACTCCTTTTTAATTATTTTCTATTTCAATGGGAAATGGTATTATTATTAATTATTATAAATTTATTATTGTATTATAAATGATACATCACTATTTATTCTCATTATAAAACCATCACAATCATTATATTGCTTAATAATTCAAATAGACACAACTACCCCTTCTAAAGATATTCAAATTGATGTTCAGTATGAAAAAAAACTTTTTTCTACAATGAAGCATGTTTCATGTTAGGATTTTCGAGTGATGGGTAATACTGAATATCTTTGCCGAAAGAAGTCAAGGAAGAATGATGCAGCTTTTTCAAATCCCATCATTCATGATGGTGATGCACTTAAAGACCCAACTTCCATTGTGGATGATGTGGGGAAATTTGGGAATTCTGATTCTTAGGTATCTAAAGGAAAGAGTTTTTTCAGTGGATGTGTCGCTAGTGAAAACTCATAGTGGCCCCTCGGACCCTCGGGTTGATTTGGTTAAAGAGGTCACTTCAGAAAGGGTAATCTCTACACGGTCTTCAGGATTGATGATCCAGAATCCATCTCAGGATGATTTTTCCAATCAGATTGATGCACACTAACATGTTGATTGTCACCAGGAAACCCAGAAGTAACAACATGTTGATTTTCACTAAGGATTTCAAAATATATTTCAATCTTCTGATTTATCTATGAAAATGTAAAACTTTATTGATGTTGAAAGGGGTATTGGTACCCTTTTTAAGGCTTCGAGCAGTGGTGGGCATGCTTCCTTTAAAGAATTAGTCTTGAGTGGAAAGGAATAGATGACTCGTGGTGAGGGATTCCCCTCTATTCCCTAAAAGCGGTGGCCTCTCAAGGATTACTCTAACCTTCCTAGGAACGTGCCTACCAGATCGTCTTTGAAGATGTCTAGGAATGTGGACATAGAACTTCATAAGATTTTCAATCAGGATAAGTCTCAATCTAAATGGGATCCTTCTAGTGACTCTGATTATGGTAATGATTTTTCATACTATGATATTTATACCTGGTAGTTGGTGGATGATGACCTCTTTTTATTGTTTAATATTGTCTGCATTATCTGTAGAATTTATTTCTTTTTCATAAATAGTCCGAAGATTTGATTCTAGATCGACTTGCTGGGTCTAATAGACACCAACCACATTATATATATATTTCTATATTTTCTATTTAAATATTGTATTGTGGATATATTTGTTCTATGAGATGGAACATTTGTATGAAAATATATAAAATATTTTTCTTGTGGAGCCTCTATTAGGTCACAAGTGGATTAATCATAATTTTACCATTAATTAGGCATTTCTATTAATGCATGTCATCCCATATATCTATTTATAATGAAATTTTATATCTTCCATTTCTATCAAATTTAGGCCAAACAGGTTCCATATTTGTAGAGCAGGTATTATATCTATTTATTGGACTCCTACCATTGAAAACTATTTTATTCAACGAATATTTCAAATTATATCCTTACACCATTGAAGTACCATTCACTATTACGCCATTATGATTCAATTGATAATGCTACATTTCATTAAATTAAAAATATCTAATAGATTATAAGTTGATCATAAGATATTAAACCATATAAATGTATTATTTAAGTAAAATTGGAATTATTATTAATACATAAATCCATTATTTTTAAATGGATAACACTTGATTACATAACCATGTTCATGTATGAGTTTTCATTGGAAGTATCATGATATATAACGTTAGACGTTCATTTAATATGATGGATTCATTGGACAAAATATATGATTGGTAGAGCATTGAAGTATGTATCCCCTTGATGAATTTCTAAGTTATATGAGACACAACATATTAGGTATTTGGTGTATGCATACCCATTTATGTATTATTTCTTGACTGAGACCCTAATTCTATGATAACTATATCTTTCATTGTGTAATATATCACTTCAATTTATTAATTATTGTCTATAAAATTATTTATTTCCATTTCTATGCTATCCATGGATGTATTATGATCATGATACCATTGTATGGAATCATTTTATTATTTATTCCTATAATACTAGTTTTATCCGGATTATGTCATTTTTTCTTCCATTATATTCTATCCCTTATAGATTGTATGATCACACCCTTTATATGGTTTCCAATTCCCCTAGTAAACCATGTTTATTAGTAAAAGATACATAATGATATATGGTTCATATTCCATAGTTTTGAATATTAGAGAGCACAATTATAATTTTTGGTAAGGAATGATACATTTATGAGTTTATGTGTTGATTATATAGAAATTAAAGATTTCATTATTTAGAACAAGTAACCTTTACCGCGCACTGATATCTTTTTTGATCATATTCCAGGAGACAAAAAATCTCTAAGATTGATGTTCGTTTTTATCATAATTGAATGGTATAGGGGGAAAATATTCAAAAGAAATCATTTCATATACGGTGTGATTATTATGAGTTCAAAATAATTCCTTTAGGGTTAACACATGCAAAGTCTTTATTTATAGATATAATGAATAGAGTATTTATGAATTATTTTGAAAATTTTATTATAGTGTTTGTTGATAATATCATGATATAATCTATAAACTAATAATATCATGATCTACTTTTATAGATTATAATAAAAATTTTAAAATATACGTTGAAATATGTAATATTTAATAAGTGATTATTTTATCTTTTCCATGATTATTTTCATTAGAATATTTTCTATATGGATGTAATATCTAATGTCCCTATAAAGATAAAGGTAGTTAAATAATGTCTCCAAAAAATTAATATATCTAATATATGAAATTTATGTAGCTTGTGTGGTTACTATTTATTTTTTAAAAAATATTTTCCTCAATAACTACACCATTAACAAAAATAACTTGTAAAGGGTAAAAATTAATAATGTTATACAAATTTAAGGATTTTTGTGATGATATAAATAATAGATATATCAATGCACCAATATTAACATTACTTGTGGTGAATGACGGGTTTGCACATGATAATCAAGAATGATATAACTTTTTTTCTAAATAAAGGTATCTACAAACCCATGAACATAATTATCCGGCCAATGATCCTGATCTAGTGACTATAATATTAGATTTAATGATATAGATATAAAATATTTACAATGAAACATATGAATTTGAAAAGTAAAAGATCACTTATTCTATAAATGATACCATGGAAGGGAGTTATGAGATTTAGTTATTAGGAGAAGCAAAGAACATTTTACATTGAGTATTTTGAGATTTTGAGGAGAATTAATGTTTTTTATTATCAGTGTGATTTTCCAAACAAACTGTCTAAATAATATAATGTATTCCATGTCTTGCTACTGATTATGTACACACCAGACCTAGAAAACATACTCGCCATCAATGAAATAGTTCTAGAGCTAGACTTGTACTATGGTAAATATCTTATCCATATTATATACATAAGAGAAATTTTTTTGTGGGAATAGATAAAAAAAAATTAAAGTAGTGATTTGTACAAATAAATAGTTATTGGAAGAATCAAGGGATCCTTTATAAGTAATTTGGAAAAATTTCCAATAATTTTCATAAATTGCCATATACCCCAAATTTTATGGACAATGTTATTTAATAATGAAGAATTTAAGTCCCATGTGATGGTTCCATTAAATCTTCATCTAATTATAAAGTACATCACATAAAACAATACCATTGATTACATCATCACTCTATAATACACTAAAAGTTAAAATTAAATTCCCAATAATGCCCATAAGTAGTGCTATTAAACACATATATTCATAGAGTCATGTTATAATCATTATTACCAAAGGATTTTATTCTAATAATAAGTACAAATATATAAAATTAACTTTCATTATGACTATAAAAGTAAGAATGGTTTAAAAAAAAGACTTCAAACAATAATAAATGGAATAAAAATATAACTTGAATAAGGAAATTAATTATTTCTAATATTATGAGGAAAATATATAATGGGTAATATAATCATTGGATGTGTAATTTGACTATGGGAATATGAATATTGTTAATCATACAGTTATAATATTAATGTCTCTATCATACATAAAAGTGACCAAACAAATATATAAAATCATTTCATATTAATATATATACTAATTATAGATAATTTATATTGATTAATCAATAGTAAAATAACTACCCGCATATGTTTTATAATAAAGGACAATCATTATAAATAATGAGTTTAAAAATTTTTGTCGACAAACACATTTTTTTAAATACAGCATATGTTTTTTTTTCAAATATATATTTCTCGTACATAGAAAATTACTTTAATAATGAGGAAACTAAATTTGAATCCATCCGTATAAATTAACCAATGTTAAATTTTTTTATATTCCTTTATGAAAGATTAATTTTCAAATAAATATTTATTATGGTATTAATATACATCAATTTTTACGACTTTATTATTGTGTTGATATATTTTAATAACTAATCATATTGATTTATAAACAATAAAAATGTTAATTCATTAATGTAAATTAATTATATTTATAAAAATCTAATTCCAAACAAATAATAGAAATTACAAATTCTAATTTGGGAATTATAATTTAAAAAATAACTATGAATAAAAGTATTTTATAAGTAAAATGAATGTAATTTAATGGAATTCTATTTATGAATATAAAAATATCAAAAAACTTTCATTAAATTTAAATGAAACATTGGAAAGACAATCATTTTACATTTCCCACAACCAAAATATCAGTGTCCTAATATTCCAAATTTCATAAATAGTTTCCCCCTCATGTGTTATAAATACACACTCATCATTCAATTCCTCTTTACTAAATAATGGTTAGCATGTCTTTCCTCTCATTTTTACTCTATATAGTACCTCTATAATTTTCTTATTCTTCAATGGAATTATTTATCCACATTTAATAAGTTTCATTGCAAGTATCCAATATATTATTTTTTATTTATTTGCCTAATCAATTTCAATTCCTTTTAATATAAATATTGATGCTTATTATGCTCCATCGATATAAAATCATTGTTTTATTATCAATGAGAGCATATTATTCACTATGATATTACCACCATTATGTGTAGTTAAAATTCTCTAACATCCCCAAAGAAAAAAACTCCATTTATTAAACCCATATATATACCATTTTTTGTATGATTGATGTATTGTTTCTATGTGGTTGTATTTTTTATTATGAGGGATGATATTTATTTAGCTTGTGAAGGCACTATTGGTTCTATTGATGAATAACTTGATTTTGAAAAAATCAATTGTTTTCTATCAATTTTTGTTGACATGGAAGTTGTTTCATTTGGGAATTTAGTAATCCTATTGGATATAATATATATGTGACACATAATATTTATTTAAAGAGGAAATTTTTCTAATATTACATTTGTATATTAATATTTAAAACTATTATATTTAATGACAATTTCAAATTGATATATTTATATAACATTTATACCCTACACAATTACATCATTTTAATTTCTTTTATAAGAGTATTTTCCATTGTATTGTGAGTATCAATAAGTTTGTACATTAATCATTTGATATTCCCCAAGATGGAAATATTATTCAATTTAATGGCGAAATATTGATAATTTTTAAATCCAATATTTCATTACAGATAACAATTGACTACTTAGACAAGATTATGTATTATATTCCATTGGGAAAATATTGATATGTGATTTTCCCTTTATTTTTATATGATGGATGCATTGGACTTATTATGTGATGGGTGGGGCCAATAAATACATATCCCCTCAATTCATTTGTAGGTATATTATGATAAGATTTATTTGGTATTAGGTGTATGACTATCCATTTATGTATAATTTCTTGGTCTAGGTCTTGATGGTATGGGGTTAATGACTGACATTTTTCATTCCATCACTATGATCTAGTTTTTTTATCCATGCGATTTTTATTATTGATACACTATACATGGATGTATTTTTATCATGATATCATTTATCAATTAATTGTTTCATTATTATCTATTACATATTACGTTTGTTATGATTATGTGGTATTAGATTTCATTATACCTTTACTCTTTCTGATCATTTAATTTCACCATTTATATTATTTCTTATTTTCCTATGAAATCATGAAGACTACAAGATGTGATCGACAGATAATCATTTATAATTAATTATTTTTTCTACATTAATATTATTCATTTTTTATTTATTATGTAATGTAATGTTTTTTATACATTTAATTCATTGATAAAACTAAACTTCTAGATCCAATATATCGTGATCTATAAACTTTGTACCATTGTAATAAAATAACCACCAGATCTTTGTTATTATATTCTGGGATGATACGCAACTTGTTCTAATTCATCTGAACCAATTTATTTCACCTTAAAATTAATAACATATGAAATTATGATTAATTTGAAATAATTTTATTAATTAAATTATGTCATCATTAATATTCATAATTATTACGGGGTTAATCAATGAACACACAAATTTAATTTAATGAAGTTTAAATTAAAAAATATCACAAGAAATAACAGATTATAATATTTTATTAAATAAAATGAATTCATTGTAAAAACATGATTATTAAATATCCTTTTTTGAAAGAAACACATTAATATTGGTAATTTTTCCAAAATCAAGTGTGTTATAAATTTCATTCATGAAAATCATACTCAAAACCTGGGTAAGATAACATGGGCTTTTAAAGATCATTATAACATTATTATTCTACTATGATGAATTTTATAGGTTTTAATAATTATTACAATATAAAAGGTGATTAAATCCACAATACCAAAACAAGTACAAAACAATAAAAATAATCAACGTATCATAATGAGAATAAACTACACATATCAAATATTTATGTATTAAGAAAATAAAACTTATTACAATATAATTATTATATAATAATAAGTTTCTATAATTAGTGATTAAAAATTATTTTTTCATTAAATTACTTTTTATATCACATTTCTTGGCTTTGGGATTAAATTTATTAGTTTATCTCCCTATTTTACTTTTTAAGTGAGATTATCTTGGTCAAGATTTACATTTTGGAAATAGGTTTAAAAAATCCACAAAATTTCATATTTTAATTCTCCTAAATTAAATTTTAGTATTTAATTTTTTGTTTCTATTACCTATTTTACAACATCATACTTTAACTTTAATTTTTTTGTTAGGTGAAGTTACTTTATCTCTCATAATGGTTAAGAAATTTTTCTTCCATTTAATTCTTTTTTTTGTATTCTCATTAATCTATTGAATATCATTATTTTTACTTTTGGGATTCCATTTTTTCACTTTTCAATTATTTTTACAAATTTACAATAATGGCATGGGAATCTCACTCTCTCCCTTCCATTAAATTTTTTACTCAATCATTTTATTCTACCTCTTTATCCAACATTCTTTATAAAGGCTTCATTCAAGTTTTTATTATCCTAACATTCATTAAAATATTTTCATTTCTATTCGACTTAAATTTTAAGAAATTTATTCCGAATATCTTTTCTTTAAATTATTTTTCTTAAAATTAAATGTATATATCTACATTCCCTTTAAATTATTTATATCTTCCTATGAGTTTGTTATCTATTTCAATAACATTTTTTACTCCATTAAGGTTTCTTATTCAATTTTTTGATATACGTTCATATAATATTCCGCCTTCTTCCTTGAGATAATTTTTCATTATATTAAATTTTTTAATATAACTCATTCTATTATCATAAATAAATTATTCTTTATTTTTATTGAATATTTTCATGGATCACTTTTTTCCACAAATATATTATCAATGAATGAAAAAAATAGGATGTTTTTATTATTATTAAGTGTTTGGATTAAGAGTATGTGATCATTTATTTTTATAAATGGGAAGAGAAATCATATCAATAGGTAATATCTTCAAGAACACTATCCAATGAATAAAGTGACTCAATTTTTTTAAAGGATTTTAAGAATATATGAATGATAAAATATATTACATATAATATTTATATCAAATTTGTGGTATAATTTATTTGAATAAAACACAATGGGTATTAGATTATTCATTTTTATGAGTTAAATTTCATAGTATATGAAGGTTACTATTCTAATTTTAACATTGAGTTTTGAGAGTATTTCAATCATTTCTGTTCTGGATAAAAACAATGGTATTACAAATAAATATCTGTAATGGAATTCTTTCACTATTCAATAATTTTTTTAATGTGCTCTAATGTTTTATATATTAATTTTAGATCCTAATTATAATCATGGATTAGTGGATAATATTATTAAAATAAAATTTTGTACTCAACAAATAATGGTAGTAGAGGATAGACGATTCAAATTTCTACATGATGAAGATTCGGAAATCATATAGGAAATTGAATTAAAGAAACAAAAAAATGGTTCCTATATATAAATGAAATCCATTCATTAATATATACTCTAAAAATTATGAATAGGTAAACCAAAAATGGAGGAGAATAAACATTAACACATTGATCCACTATCACATCAATTTCTTAATTCTCTGATGTTTTGGTGATTTCACAAATTGGTGCACCAATAAAATGTTTCATGATGATAATTTGGGTTAACAACCAATATTTACAATGGATAATGGTAAATATTTTTCAATTACTACTTCTAAAGAGGATCACAATAATTATATATGGAATGGTTCACTTATCATCAACTCAGGAAATCTAAACATATTATTTTATTCTTGTTTTATTCAACTTTCATACAATTAATGTTTACAAGGAGCATTAATTCCACATCCTAATGATTAGATAATGAATTGTTAATGAAAAAACATGTGGGAATTTAATTTTATCGAAAACAATTCATCATTTTTCTTATTTATGTTTAAGAGATGATAATTTCTGTAAATATTTTGATTATTACTCTAGTAAAAATTGATTATATACTATGTATATATTACCTATCTAAATATATAGAACATATCAACTACTGATCCATGTAAATATCATTTAATATTTCAAATAATTCAATGATTATATATCTATGTAGATCTGATTTAGAAATCTTTCTGGAAACTATATCCCATATATGAGTTCTAGTAAAAAAGCAATGAGGAATATTTAGTTCAAATGGTTAAAGAGAAACTCAGCATTTAGGATATTCTAATTGGGGGGATATCTCAATTTATTCCCAAAATATTTTCTACATATTCCCCTAGATCATTAAGGTTGAGTTTTAAATATAAATCATATTAGCTAATGGGCATATATTTAATATTATTTAAATAATAACCCAAATAGAACTAGAGGAATTGAATAAAAAACTACAAGACCAATTGCAAAATATTTTTATATGTCCAAGTGATTCACTATATAGTCCACATGTCCTACTAGTTATCAATAAGGATTAATTACTATGTTTTTCATTGATTATCATGAACAAAACTACATCATTATAAATAATAAGACTCTATTAACATGTACTAATGAATTATTCAATCAACTATGTGGTGGAAAATAATTCCAAAATGTGAACCATTGATCCAAATGTCCCCAAATAAGTGTAAAAAATAATTATATCCTCTGGAAATGTTTTCATAAAAGATATATAAACTATTAATTATAAATTATTAATTTAACACATAGAGATTCCCCCAAAATATTCATAGATCTAATGAATAGTTTCTTAAAATATTTCATTGATAATATTTTGTTATTCTTTATAAATGATATTTACATATATTAAAATGTAAAGGATTAAACTTAAGAGTATTATTTTGACTATATTGTATTCCTCCTAGAAATTTGAATCATATTTTATACTCAAAATATGTGAATTGGGGCTTCAAACATTATCCTTTTTGAGTTATGTAATCACAATATAGTGCATTCCATTTGATTCTTCAAATAATTTAGTGATTGAAGAATTTTTTAGACCAACTAAAATAACATTTTTGTAGTTTTTTATCCGATATATTTTAAAATTTTGATAAATTTATAATAATTATAAAATGAAAATATGAAGATAAAATATAATGGCGGCATGTTTATCTTTTCAAAATACTATAAATAATTTTTCGAAGAGATTAAGATATAATTGGACACTACACATATACTCACATTATATTATAGTGAGATGGGTTTATGATATACAATGAGAAATCAAATAAGGTATTCATGTGTATCCTTAGGAAAAATTGAAATGTAGTGTCATATTCCTCACTTTATTAAATATTCGTGGGTAAAATTACATAGAACCAGATCTGGTTCTTGCTGCTATAATATTTACATTAACAAATTTGATGAATTATCGACATAGAGAGAGGTGGGACATATTTACTGATCACAAAATAAATATTTATATATTCATATATATGGAGTTGTATATACAACAAAGGTGATAATTATAGTTGAATATGGTATTTTATTACTTAGTATATTATCACGTTGGGAAGGAAAACTAGTTCAATAATGTTCTATGAAAAAATTATTATACATCCTTATACGTGATGAAAATTAAGAGAGACACATTATTCTTGGATTTTAAAAGGATTAACTATGAAAAAATAATTGAAGGGACGAATTCGAACCCTTCCAAAATTATTTCAAAAATATATATACTTATAAAAATTAATGAAAAAAATAAGGATGATATGGAAGAGTAAAATATGGTTTAAAATATACTCCATTTCTTCCATGAAAAAGAATGAGTTATAATAGATTGAAAAATTATATGTGACTCAAAAATACCAAAACTAAAGAATGTTTTTTTAAAATATTTACATAATTTATCATTATATATTCATCCAGTAAGCACATAGATGTATTTGTATCTCAAATAAGTAATACGAGGGATAATATAAAGATGGATATTTTAGAGTATACATCAAGATGATTGGTTTTCATCTTAGTGAATCTTGAACTTCATAAATCAAAGGGGATGATTAAATGATTACACATACCTATAAATAAATGTTATGAAGTCACTATGGACTATTCCATAGGCCTTATTAAGGCCTATAAATTAAAAAATATATTTGTTTCGTAGTTTACCACCTTGTAAATACATCGCACTTCATTAACATCAATGAATATTTATTACTCAATCAACTTGATAGTATATATAATGGGGGTTTTATGACTACATGGTATTTCTCTTTCAATTATATCTGATTGGTATATGATATATACCTAAATTTTTTGAAATATTCTTCAATAATAATTAGATATAGAACATAGATTTTGATGAAAATTTTATATTTATTTTGATGACAAATTTAAAAGCGCCATTCAAACTCTAGACAGTAATATTAGATCATATTGATTAAATTAAATGTGAGGTTAGGGTCAACATATTACTCTAGTTGAGTTATAATCTAATAAAATCATCTACTCAATCATTTTTTTGATTCATGTGAATCTCTATATTTAATGGTATGAAAAATATTGAAACTCTAGGATAATTTCGGATAGACAATGTTTTTGGGATCAAAATTTTTTCATGAAATGACAGACAAATATTAAAAACTTTGAAAAATATTAATATAGAATATATTCAATAGAAGAGAAATTCTGTTAATAATTAATAATAAGTTTAGTAAAATGGTTTATGGGGGAATTATACTATTAAATATTGTTATGGAAGAGGGTTTTGATATCCAAAAATAATAAATAATCCAATACAAGGATGCATTGGTCTTTTTTGAGAATATTTATTGTGTGGTAGCTATAATTCATTTCTAAATCTGTCCACAAAACCTACCATAAGTACATAATTCATACCATGAATAACATTGAAGTTAGTAAACACAAAAATAATCACTTGTATTGAACTCTTAATTAATGTAATTAGAAAAGTATATCTTTGATGTAAAGTAACTACAGAAGATCCTTTATTTTATAAATAATGTTCTATATACTAATAGAAATCCCATAGTCAATGTTATACAGATTAACCCATGTTTGATTAAGGTTACTATTTTCTTTATTTTGAGATGAGGTAATATTACCCCCATCTTTTTTTATCTAAGTAACAAAATTTTTACGGAGAAATTTTTATCAAGGGGGTATAATATAACAACACATTTTTTCCCTGAATGGGCCAAATAACCTGTTTCATAAAATAATTTGAAATAAAAAAATAAAATTATTTTTAGGGTATGAAATTATTACATGAAATTAAATGTACATTGAAGTCACAATAATGATTAAAAAATAATAAGAAAATTATAGGAGGAATTCAATAAAATGTGGGTAGAAATTTTACATGGTTTTCATGTTCATCCTCATAATCTCCCATTAAGAAAATCCCACTGAAGATAATGATGTAATGAATGAAAATAATTACAAATATCATTGACATATGTGGAGAATAAATAAAATGATTTATTTTATGGAAGTAAACAATGTCAAATTTAGGAATGGAATAGAGAAATATAAATGTTATTGGGTTACTGGATATATTGTTATTGGATACATGGTTGTTGAACATATTGTAATCACCTATATATAATTGGTATATGAAAATTTTCAAAAGATAAATATAACACCTTTATATATATAAATAATTTTCATTAAATCATATATTTAAATATAATGGTAAATATTAAATAACCATTAATTAACTATGATATTATAATAAGTAAAATATAATTCATCAAATATAAATGTTGTTTTTAATCAAGATAAATTATTTTATAAAAGTATTTTTTATTTTTCAAAATATTAATTTCACAAATTTTGTAATTTAATTAAACAAAATATTTTTATTTATTTGAATGATGAAATATTTTTTTAATACGGTCAATTTATTTTTTTAGAAAAAAACATTTTTATGGTGAATAGTAAATAATGTTTATAAATATTAAAAACTGAAAAATAATATGCATAATAAAAATAATGTTATGACTTATAAATCTAAATAAAAAAATTAATATATAGTAAATATCAAATCATATTGTTTATTCACATTATGAGACATTTTTCATGTTTAAATGAAATTCCATAGCCATTAAGTATCAAAGTTAACAATATTAAACTCAAAATCATATATAAAAGGACCCCTCTTCTACCCATAAAATCATACACCTATTTAAATGATTAATCTTAATACAATATCCATTTTACCTTATTTAAATTTCTATCTTATAATTGATAGATTTTGGCTTAAATAGGTAGTATTAAATGCTTCATTATGATGAATTTCATTACAAGAAAGAGATATTCCATAAATGTAACATGTTTTCTCTATTTATACATTGTTATTTCTATCTACCCAATTACGTAATCTTATACAATACTCTAATATTTTTTTACTAATATAATTTTTATTTTATAATAATGATATTAAAATAATTTAACTATATTCTCGACCTCATTTTTTTTAAATAACCTGTTCTTGTTTGGGATTATTTAACCACATACATTAATTATGTCATACATTAATATTGTCCACACATTTTATATTTATTATTCTTCCAACTATAATATCTATTCATGGAACTATAAAACATCACCATCTTTATGGATTTTCAATATTATAAAATTATTACACATCTCATTTTATTTTCATAGGTTAATTATGCTCACAATTTTCAGATTTCTTTCATGTTTATATTGCACACATATATATGATTTCTTATTACGTGTTCACTCAATTGATATCCGTTATATTTTACTACCTAATAAGTATATAAAATATAAATATTATTATATTTTATGTTTATAATGAATGGGGGAAAATATTTCATTTGAAATATCTATAATGGTTTCATGTTTTATGTATTATCAAAATATACATAAACTATATTTTAGGTTAAGTTTTTTTAATATAGAATATCTAAATATACAGTTTTATTTTTTGGTGTGAGATTTATTTTTCATATTTCATTTATAATAAATTGTAACTTTATAGATTTTTTTATTATATTAATGGATTATATTAATTTAGGCTACAAAGGAGTATTGATCCCCTGATAGTGGGACCCGTGGTCAGACTTTCAACTTACCTGAGGTCCTATGCACTGTATAAGTAAAGTGGGGGTTAAATATCTGGCATAAAATGATTTCCCCCAGTGGTATTTTAAATTTACATAATTATATGAATTTAAATAAATTTTTATCATCAACCATATATATGGGATGTATGTTGATTTATAGAGATTTATTTGGATTTTACTATGTAGTGATTAAAAAAATTCATTAGTTGTATAGATTCATAAATCAAAATTTTTAAAACATATTAAACGTGTGAAAAGAAAAATATTTAAAACTAATTATTTTAAATTATTTCTATTGATTATTATTTTATGATATGTAATGATTTCAAATAATATGGCTTCTCTGTAAGATATTATTAAGATGCATTTATAAATGGTAAGGCAAAGAAAACCATTGGAAAATTATTTTTTTAGATTTCTCCAATATAAAATAAATTTTAAGAACATGTCATTATGTGTGAGAAACCTTATAGGTTAGATACCAATAAATTATAGTCTATAAGGAATTGAGGACTTATAGAACCCTATATGAAGGTAACCATGTCTTTTTATGATCTTTTAGGTACAAATTTCATTGAATGTCTAATGGTTATAATTCAAGACAAATTGAGATAAAATTATCCATATAATGGATTTAAGAAAACGTTTTCCCACAAAAAAATCTATGAATCATATATTATTTTATTATAATGATATAATTCCGACTTAGATATGAAATAGAAAAAAAATTAATGTTCATCCAATGCCTAGTTAAATGAATATATTTACATAATACATGGATATGATTTATGGGGTAAAAATATTTTTTGTTGTAGTAACGTTAATAAAATATCATATTAAATTTATATAAAAAATAAATGACACCTAATTATAAATATTTTTTATAAATAAATCAGACACCATAAATATCATTTGGGGATCTCTTAGGGGTTGGACTAGTAATTTAATATGATTGTATCTACTGTTTAGATATTTTCTCAAGGATAAAAATCATGAGAAATGGGATTGAATTTTATTAAAATAAATTTTACTAATTCTGAATAACATGTATTTGATACCAGGTGTACATTAAATATCTATATTTATAAAAACCTCTTAGATAATATGTGGTTGATAAAAGGATAAGTGGATCAATGTGTGGTAAATAGGGAAAGATCTTTTAAATTTGTTGTTAGAACTTAATATCAATGTATGTGTAATAGATTAATTTTAGAATTATAAAATTATTACATTCTCCCAAACATAAAAAAAATTAATTTCTATATATTGTTTAGATAACATTGGATTTTTATTAAAAATTAATATCAGGAGTATATATATATATATATGTTAATTAGATTTTATATAGTGTGGAGAATGTTCTTAATTGGATATTTTGTTTGGATATGGAAAATCAAATTAATAATATCCTATATGTGATGGTAAAGTTTTATTCTAACACCAATTATATTGGGAATTTTTATCTTGGGAATTTACATGATAATAATATAAAAATACTCTATAATGATGAATTGTTGGAAATTTTTTATTATGAATTATTGAAATATTTTTATTTTTGATTATTAGAAAACATTTCCAAAGATACTTTTTTTATAAAATGTAATAGTGGTGTATGTAGACAAATGATTAATCCAAAATGTGGTGGGTATATGTAAATTATAACAATTACTAACTATATCCCTAAATATCGTGAATTATTTTTTATGATGAAGAATTTTGTAAACATTGAAATAATCAAACAATTTTCAAATGACATACAAAATAAATTTCGATAGTTTATTATGTTTCTCATATCTAACTGGGGTATTTTATATATAATCTAGTTTATTACTGGCCATATGGGAGATAATAGAACTATATCATATCTCACTCTTCCATGAACACTGTATTGTAATGATATGTATGATATATGAACTAATAGATTTCATAATATTTTTCTTTGACTATTTGAGTTCATAAATCATATGTACTCTATTTGAATAATGATAAAATTCTCTGAAATTAAGTTAGAAACCATATTATTATTTATCCTAAGAAAAAATTGCTAAATTATTTCAAAAATATTATTGAAGGCAAAGTAATTGTTACTAAAATTTGTATATAAATTTTTATATAAAATCAATGTCAAAGGGTTTTCAATGTCATACCCCAATATAACCATCCAAAAACAAAATTACATGGTTTAAATACCTTGACATGAACCATTGGGTCCAATAATGGATTGTCACATAACCTCATTATTTCCACTTCATATGAAAGAGGTTGACGACTAACGGTGCAGGCCTATGGAATGATGTGTGGAGACTGTTCCCTTAGTACTAGGTAAAATTGAAGTATGATATATGAAGAAATATAAAAATAAATAAATAACTAATTAACAAAATAATTACCCCCAATGTAGAAGAAAATAAAAACGGAACATAGACCATGTATTATAAATATGCCAGGATATGTAAAATGGATGAAAGAAAAGGATATAATTTATGGTAAGCCATCAAATAAACCTGAAACATCCAACCAATGCTATATACAATATCATCCAAATTATCCAACTAACCATGTCATCCATCAACCATTGGGACCATTCCCTTTGCTAGACACTATTTATTAAATCTTCAATAATTCCGAAATTACCATATATGGTGTGATTACAAGACGCATTATGGTACCACCAATGACCCTTAACATAAGTTCATAAGAGAAAAACGATCATTACATAAAAGTAAATATTTTATTGATATAATAAAATATACCAAATTTGTACAAACTAAGACGATTAATCGAATACCAAATCAACAAGCTTCAATACAATATTTAATGAGACAATGACATGTTCCCTAAAACAGGCCCATTTATGGGATACTAAAAAAACATGATTGCATTATCTTTTATAAAAGGGAACATCCAATGAATGCTTCCAGAAATATTAAACTTCATCCATTACAGAATAGTCAGTTATTCTCAAACTATAAGATCAACTAAAAGAAAGAATAACTGTATAATATTGTATGAGATATAAATGACATAATACACATCACATTAAAAAAACAATAAACAAAACTAGAACAATCCACATGAATGAATGTCAAGAATAGGTATCCCATGGCTATGAAAACACATAACATATGATGAAGCCTCGGTAATGGGTAGCTAGGGTTACACAAGCATTTCAAAAAATGTTTGAGGAACCTATATAAATACTTTACTAAATTTATGGTATTCAAGACTCTTAAAAAATAATGAAGATCTAGGAAAGGGGAACTACTAGAGTCTAGAAGCACTAGAAGTTCATTAAAACATTCTAGTATTGACATGATTATAAGAATATGTTTGTTGTTTATGTGAAATCATGCAAAAAAAGTTAGTATTTGCTCAACTCTACAAGGAATATTTACCTCCAACATCAATCATATACCTAGAATTGAATAGAGGCCAAATCCATAAATATGGATGATGATTCTAAAAGTATTAATCCAAACCCTCATCAGAACATTCATAATCCCATAGATCGGACCAATAAGTAAAATTATTAATTTATATTGAAAAAGGATAACTACATATAATTTATCATGATCAATAAAGGACATACCATATTTGATGTGTATTATTTAATGGGTGTCAGACCATTGAAAGAGAAGAGTTGAAAGGGGAGAGGTGATGACAAATTCACAAGAGAAGAGATATTAGGGTATTGGGGGGTCTAATGAGTCCTAGGGGAATTAAAAATCCGGTGGAAATTTATTTTAAAGATATCTCCTAAAAAACAAGATTTTGGGATCAGATCTTCGTGATACTTTCTGCTAGCTGGTGGCCTCCACATGCAACTTGGTGGCGACGAGGTATAAGTACTTCTTCCTAGGTGAACCACTATCAAGGAAGTGAGACTTTTATAACATGAAATGTTACACCAAATTCACTATCCTTTCAAAAACATGGTTCCATCCTCACAAACAACATTGTACCACCTCTAGAATGGGACTGGTTCACCTCGCATTGAAACATTCATATATACGGATAGATTTTATTGAAACTCTTTCTTCAATGCCATATATTATAACACATTTCTATCGTTAAGCCTACCAGCTTTCCAATTTCCTTGCAAATATGGGAGCCTCTAGTGATGCTTTCTTTCATCATTCTAGCATACCCTATGAGATGATCCCTATTCGTTAAATAGATATATGTAAATTTCCTTTCTTTAGACCCTTGTAACCCTATTTTGTTTTTCATTATATGATTCCTCGCTCCTTTAACTTTAAAAAATCCTTGACAAGTATCCCTATAAGACTTATCCAATAGCCAAAGACACTATTTATGAATGATAAATTCCTTGTCAAGTCTTTTTTCAAGATGATGATCTTATTTCCATAAATCACAGACCGGAGGAAGAGTTATTCCATGTACCACCTTCTTGTTTTATTCTACTAACTATAAACATCAATCCAAAAAAGAAGAATTCAATTCTATATCAACATCCATATATTCAAAATATTGTAAATGACTAGACTCATTCTTTCAAATTTGTGATACATGGAATGTATTGTTCATATAGTGGTACTATGGAGGGTGGTCTAATCTATATGATACTATTCCAATTAATTTCAATAACTCAAATATCCTGATATGCCAAAATTTTGATTTACCATTCCTCATAAGACATCTATTTCTCAAATCATTAAAAAAAATATTCAGCCACATCTAAATCAAAGGGTCATCGCATTCTGTTAGGATCAGACTTATACTAGTTTTGAGATGTAAGTAGACTTTCCAAAATAAAATACACTCATTATTAGGTATCCTAAACTATTATCATCCCGAAAACTATAGATTCACCTAACTAATTACAAAATATAGTTATATGATAATTCCTCCCATACAAATCCTTAAATGGGGATATCTAAATTGAAAGTTGGAAGTCATTATTTAATGCGACCAATACAAATCTAAATGATCATACTAGGAAATCCTCAAATCCAAAATAAATATTGAAAGAAAATCCACTATGGTTTGAATTATTTTTTATAAAAAATAATAATCAGTATAATGACGTAAGGTTTTACATTGTTTCAACTAGGTACCGATCACCTTTTGTAATCCTCATTAACCCCTAATGGTAAACCATACATATATATCATAAACTATAATGAGAGGTACATTGTGATGTTGAATTTTCATTCGATCATATAGATCATGAAGATTATCTAATGATTTTTCCCTTTTATTCAATATGAAGTGAGATACAATAATAAATTAATCCGTAAACACACAATTGGTTTCTCAACCACTAAGAATGTTTTTAAATCCCTTCTTGAAGTCTATGGTCACATAATACCACTTCTATATATTCTATTTAAGTGGCTGTTGTAACTAACATGGCCTCTGATACTCATACTTGATTCTATGGAAAGTCATACAATTCACGATAAGTCAAAAAATGTCTATTTTCATTCTAGGACACCAAAAATAAAATTTAATTTAATGATACTTATTTTTTAACCATTAGTGTACTACCAATTGTGAGGCATGAAAATCTATCATCATATCTTCAATAATGAAGAATATATCCAATGACCTTCCATGAAATTGGATCAATCCATGCCTATCTAAATCTCATCCTAAAACAAATGCCCATCCGTGCACCATATATTCCATCACTCCATAATTTAGCTAAACCTTTTTATTGGTATCCACTGATTATACTAGTGAGTAAATAATCACTAATCTTGCACATTTCACTACCCCTCAATCATCAGCTACACACACCGAATTTTCTACCAGTAAATTCATGATCATTTTTTCATATTCCAATGATTGTTCTTTGACTACTTATGTTTTCTTACTCGGTGAATCAATAACCACATTACCTTGACTGAGAGTTGACATAATCTAGAAACAAAATATCATGATGTACACTACACAATGAATCTAATTTTGATTTAGGTCATCCTATTAAAATATATAGCACAAAAAAATTGTGGGGTTTATATACAAAAATATTAAAAATGATGCAGTGACTCCATAATTTTTGTACATTTACCACAACCGCTTACTTTAATTATTGATAAGTCTAGTTCTGGACATTGTGTTACAACGAATGAGAACCATAAGGGACCACCATGTGTCCTTAATCATAATAGCTTATAATTTATTTCTAGATGCCACAAAATACACTTAATCTCCATCTATATGCTTGTTATGCATAATGATCAAAGCTGAAGTCAACCATTTCTTCATCAAAAAAAATATATCTTGGCACCGACCTGTCTATTCATACATGACTACTTTATTTGTTAGAAAAGTCACAATCACTACAATGTGAGATAATTCTTGAATGAATCTCCTATAATATCTTCTCAATAATAATATCCTAATCCCACAATATTTTCCACATTCATTCACAATACATGAATTACTTAAAATTTTGAGGATTAACTCATATTATCACGTGAGAGACCACATGGGAAAGAACGTTCACCTCTTATATCCGAATGTGCCACTTGGATTTTTGGATTATTATGGATGTGACCTAAGAATAATCTATAGGATGTCCATGTTTCTAGCATGTGAATTTTACTTCATTCAATATATTAGGATGTAATAATAGAACAAAATTATGAAACTAAAGTGGATCATAACTTTAGGGAGGGGAACATCACTACAGATAGCCTCTCGAACCAAGGTGGTCCTGATGACAATCTGATCCTATACTATAGTCTTTTATCCCGTCCATGTGGTTGTAATATCATTGTTAATTGTGATTTTCTTGGCCATAACAACTATTTTACCCATTTATTTCTTGGGCCCTCGTCTTTTGATTTTGATTTAATAAAGAAATATATATTTTTGACTGATCACAATGATGATGGAATCTAAGTGCATTTAAAATATCTTATTATTGAGAACAATGAACATTTCTAGACTCTATGTTAATCCAAAGGGAATACTAAGTCACTTATAAATCCAATACATACTCGTAAAGATTTTATATGGTATGTATTCCTCTCATACATTAAGCTAATTAAATATAGAACATTTATCAATATATGAAAACAATATACACCCCCCAAATTATCAGACAATGTGTTTACACTTGCAAAAAACTACTTATTATTTAAAATGATCTAGTTTATCTTTCACTATTACACACAATGGGGATTAATATTTTAATGAATATAAATTTTTCATTTTAAAACATCAGAATATTATAAAAAATATTTTGGATGTTCGGAACTGAGTCAGTGAGGATTTTGAGGCAATAGGAGGCTTATTATTGATAAAATAAAAAAACATATTTATATTATATATTTTACACACATTTTTAAGAAATAATAAATGAATCCAAAATTATTTAATGGATGTAAAATATATTATCCCAATTAAATTTATAATATGGGTTTTACACCGGATGTGATTTTTTTTGATATCAGGTCATTCATTTAAGTGCAATCATATGCACAAATAATAGAATAAATAATTATATTTTTTTATTTTTAATTTAATGACTGTGATTTAATCTTCTATTATAAAATCCAAGTTATACCCAAACCCTAGGTTTATATACATAATACATGGGTTCTTATGATTGTTATGGAGAAGAAATGTTTTGGCATTGACTAATTGTGGTCCAAAAATTGCTACATCTAGAATTATTTATGAGAATGAAGTTATTAAATCTCACCAAGGACAATATAATATAACCAATATATGAAACCAATCAATAAAACCTCATGGTAGAATGTTTGATTATGTTATTTTAATCCCAAATTTTTAGTATCCATGATGAATATTAATAAGTCCAGTAGAATAATTAATCCACGAGCCAATTATTAGAATATAGTATATGAGTTTATCTTCCTAGAATTAGTAATTTATATTATTTGTTAATCCTTGTATAATATGATTCATTAATCACAATAATTACAGGTAATCATTGATAACACATGCAATTTCTGAGTTTCAATTAACATGTTTATGTTTTGGGCCTCTCTAACCACGTTTTTTGAATGATCATTGTCAATATTCCATTGGATCATGGGTTCCAATAACAACCAATGAAAAATTATTTCACAATAAATCTATGGGGAAATGGATTGTTACCACGTTTTCATATTCAGGATTCATGATCTGATCATGGGGTGATAAAAACATTAGAGAATTTAGGAGGGATGAAATGTCTTCATTATTTTCAGTTCTAGAGTTCTGATGTTTAAGTGCGATGGAGGGCGATTATTATGTGAAAGGTGTGGTAAAAATCAGACCACCGATGAAGGATAAGATAATTCATGTCTACAAATTCTTTTTAAGGGTGTAATTTATTGATAGAACAATGAAGTAAGAGGTATGAGTTGATCAACATGGAGGCCAAAGGCGTTTCAGGAAAATAAATACATACACAGAGTGTACATCAGAAGAACACATTATTTTATTGACCTCAGGATGTAAAGGAAAGGGTTTTTTGATAATTAAATATCATATGATGTGTTTAACTCGTAATTATCATGTGAATTAGTTCTATTGTCTCGGAATTTACCACAATGGTACACGATCATAGAGATACTAGGTACATAGGTATTACCTAGTGCTTGAGCATGGACATGGTCCGAGTACCGAACATGATCTGGAAAACAGTCATGACCAGTGTTCATGGGAATAAGACATAGTACATGGTCTTAATTAATAGTACAATGGTAGGACATGGGAATCTAGGACATGTAATTTAAACCCTATACATTTTATGTGATTTTCTTAGGGTTTGTTATTTCCCATTTTCTCTTTAGTGTTTATCATTATATGTTAGTTTCATCCTCTTGGTCCACCCCTACAAGGATATAGTAAAGCATTGCATCCTGATCATTGGATGTAATCCCCTATTTGGGGGTTGTCTTGTATTGATATTGGAATCTTTTTTGGTGGATTAGGGTGTGATCATGTATCATTATACTTTCTAAGGTATGGTCAAGAATTATGTTACCAACTATAATTGCATGAAATCCTCATCTTAGAGGGTTACCTCAGTTCATGATAGGAATTTCCAATAGAGACATGGTTAGTTACCCTATCTTTGTATCAATATATTCTATAATACATCATTTATCTTATTTAGGGGGGATGACGTGAACTACCTCTTAGATAAGCTCCATCAGGGATAGCCAGACTTGTGGGGTGCATTCTCCCAGTGTAGAAATTCTTTGAACACTAAAGGAGGTTCATATGATAAAATTATGGTTTTTCCCATATATTGAGATGTGGTTTCTTTCTTGAGAATTTTTAGGTTTTTAATGTTTATTCATAAATCCTGATTGTCATAACTTGGTGATGAGGAGTGTGATTGTCTATTGACACCATATTCTTGGGTTTTGTAAGGTGGAATAATAGTTATGTATATACTCACACAAACATGGTATCTTCCAACACATGTAATATGTTATATAGATGATAGAAATGTCAACGGATTCCTAGGAAGACAAAGAGAATGAAAATTATAGTTAATCTATACAGAATATGATTAGTTCCAAGAGCTTCATTTGATAGTATACCTATCCATCCTAGATGGATGGATTATTTTTTATAGAATTGGTGGGATTATATTTGTCCTGTTATATATTTTCTAATTTATTCATATTATTATAAGGAATATATATTTATTAATTCATTTTAAATATCATGTGAATTTTACCTTTCTACATCTTTTTGTTTTTTGGGGACATGTGTGTGCACGCCTGTGTGTACATGTACCTTCAGATAAGGATTAAAATGTGTGTGATATGCCCACTTGTTATTGGTATCTAGCCTCTACACCATTAGAGGTGGGATTTGAAATGTGACATTTTGTTTACATCTTTCTAGGTGGGCATTAGTGATTCAAGTAAAAATATAAATTTATTACATGAGATCATCATAGGAAATAGTTTCGAAAATTTCTAGTTGTGAGGTTAGATTTTGGAACTAGGGAAATGATTTTAGTGTTTTTTAAGTTGGGATCTCAGTCAAGAGAATCCAATTTCTATGGGGTGGATGAAAAATCCAATCAAAAATACATTGATAACATTATTATTAACTTGGAATAGGTAGGCACTCATTGCAAAGAAAATTTTGGTACATGAATAATATAGTAAAGGTTTTTGGTTTCCATGTCACTCTTGAGTTATCTCCCTAGATATAACCATTGACCATGGTATTTATTGACTTATTCAAGATGCAAAGTTGATGAAAATATGATTAGGTTCCATAAGAAGATCTTGAAGATTATAAACTTATTGTTGATGCTTCAATATATGTTCATGTATATGTAGTGGTACATTTGGGTTGTTTTATCATCTTACCACCGTTCATTGAGAATTAGGTTTTATGGACAGTATAGAAATATGTTGTGTGCGGGCTAAGCACAAATCATGATTTAAAAATATAGATTCCATTTAACATTTATGTTAAACCATACCCTATGTTAGTTAAGGTATGGATTGGGTAAATTTTGTTAATTTCCACCTTATTAGTATCCCCCTTTTCAAATAATGTTCCTAGAGGTGAGCCTTATTTATTTTTCTAAAGGGTGATGGTGGAGTCTAGTGAGTTAGAAACATAATGAGGTGACATTGTGTTGAATTACATTCATGAATATTATTAAGGAGTATTTATATACTACCACATTTCCATAATTGTGCATGTGAGAGCTCATGGAACTCTAGTAGATAAATATGTTAGTGGCAGCATATTCGTATAGGATTATTAACCTCTTGTGACAATTCATGGTTTTAGTGTAATGTTATTCAGAACACATCATTGAGAAAATATTCTATAGAGATATATATTTTATTATGATATAACTATGAATTTATTCTTATTCATTAGTTCATGAGATAGATTTGGTGGTGTATAGCATCTTGGTTGAGTAGTTTTTTACAACTAGTGTTTGTAGTGAGATCCCAAGAGATGACACTTTGATAGTTTGTTCTCAAAAATGGACTCAAAGATCCAGGTGGGATTTTTTTATAGATACTTTATCAGTATAGAGGGTATATATTTGAGGGAACATAAGATGGATTCAGATAGTTTAGTTAGAATAGGTGATTCAACAATTAAGGATGGGGTCATCTATCATTGGATTTTCCAACCCTCATTTTGGAAGAATGGGATATGAGTAATGGAATTCCCATGTATAAATTGTAGAAAGATTAAGGAGTTCAATAGTACAGGATATGTGGTAGGAGAGTTGGTAGATTAGTAAGACAATGTCGATGATTTGAGTTGTTTCCACCACAACCCAAGGTTATCCATATAAGATCAAGGATCTAGTGGTCAGGAATAAGGTAGTGACACGATTTGCAGGTTTATGACATGGAGCCTCCATATATTATTTTTGGTATGTTGTGAATATTTACCAATTTATCTAAAATATTTATAGGCACATACGTTATATAATAATTTGATTACACATCACTTGTTCTAGATCAATATATTCAAACTGATATATTTTCTCAATCCTTATCATTGGACACTTTTACTGGATGAGATTTAGTGATCACACACTATTATCAATATTATGACATGACCCTTCAAGGAGAGGTATTTCTTCAGGATAATTTTGTAGTGGAGATGATACCTTATGAAATAATTATAGGTATGGACTATCTATCTATGGTTCACATACATATTGATTATTTTAGGGAGAGGATGTTGTGTTTCTATGTTGATGGGATGAGGTTTCCATGGGTTTTGAGAAAGAAACAAAGGATGAGAAGCATGGAATCATAAATTAAAGGATACAATAGATTACTCGTAATTTGGATTGTTTTACCACTATATTATCAAATTCTATGAGATTTTATATTCATTCAGTGGTGGTGGATTATAAGGAAAACTTCCTTCAGCACATGTTCAGTTTACCTCTCCACCATGATATATATATATACATTATCCCAGAGAAAAAAATGATTTATTCACCAACATGTCATATGGATAATATATATAATTATTATCTAAGGGTTTTTTTTTTGATTTTCATTGGAAGGGATTTTTCAGACCTTGTTTTTTCACAAGGTAAAACATAGCTTTTTGTTCCAGGAAGGTAGATCAGAGATGGAGGTTATGCGTAGATTTCCATTTCAAAAACTAGTTGAATATCAAGAATATGTACCCATTACTGAGATTATATTTTCAATTTGACATGTTGAGAGAGGTGAGATGGTTCATGAAAATTTAACTCAGTTTGGGTATCATCAGCTCTATGTTTGGGATGAGGATATACCGAAGACAACATTTTTATGGGGATAAAATCACAAAAATTACATGGGGAAGCACATTCTGTGTGCTGAATGCCACAATAGTGTTCATAGGACTCCTAAAACACATATTTTATCCTACATTAGACCATTTTATGGAGGTATTTAATGATTATATCCTCGTATAGTCAATATTCAAGGATGAGAATAAAAGACATCGTTGGATGATCCTCAACATACTCTGAGGGAACTAGATTTATGAGAGTATACTGAAGTGATAGTTATGGATTTTCGAGTTCCATTTAATTATATATTCCATAACAAAAATTTATTAAATGTTTGTTCTATGAAGATTTAGGTAGATCATTTTTTTGATCTACCCAAGAGCATGGTTGGGCTGCGATGATTCCTTGGGTTGAAAGGCTACTATAAGAGATTCTATACAAATTTCAAGGAGATTGTGGCACTGTTGACTACTTTAGAACAAAATTGTTATATTGATATTTTAATATAGAGGTTCCAGTAGAATTTTTAGGACATTGGATATAGGTCGATGATCACCCCGCATCTTGAGACTACCATAGGAGGCTGTTGATTACATAGTGTTCTGATTTTCCTCTGGAATAAGGATTGGTTTTGTTTCTGATACAGAGGAAAGATGTTTTTTCCTATGGGTTCATGCAGATGAGACCCCATGGGAATAAATACATGGCCATCAATAAAGAGTTTGATGTAGTGGTATTGGCCCTAAATATGTGAAAAAACTACCTAATGGGTGAAGAGTTAATGCATATTATGAAAAGAAGTTTCTCAGGTATATCTTCTTGATGAAATATCCTAACATGAGACAAAGGATATTTCTACAGTTACACCAGTATTATGACATCATGATAGTCTATACATCATACAAGGTGGATGTGCGGGATAATGAACTCAACAAAATATATTTTTCATAGTTGTTGAGTGAGGCTTTGAAGAGTCATTCCTTGTTTCTGTTGTTCTTAGAGGATGAGAATGGTGTATCTTACTTTATGTATATGGTTATAAAAACCCATTTTATAGAATGTATGAGAGGATCAGATAATACATATATACATTGAGAACATATGTGTCAAGATATCCACTAGACACACTCTTGAGATTTTTTTGAAGGTGGGGAGAATTTTGACCTTTTCTAGAAAAGGTGTTTATACCAATGATGTTGTGAGAAGTGGTTATTATAGATATTCATATATAACCCTTGGAGGTACATTCTTGGGTGGTGAGTATATACTAGGAAAATCATTTTCATATCAGGTGTATATTGAAGAAGAAATGGGTATCTTAGTTTATCTCGCAATGCCTCACTTGTCCGTAATTATTGGTTGAGAACTAGGATTAAGTAGGTTTGACACAAAACCATGATGTTTTCAAGTGGATGTGAGATGAAATATCTATGTAATTTAGGAAAGGTATTAAAAAATTATGTATAGAACTTGAAAATATCTAGGTGATCATATAATACCTCATCACATCATACAACTTTCTATCCATCAATTTTTAGAGTTTGTTAGAGATTTTGGAACACATATACAAACATGAGATAGTTAAAAAGAATGGAGATTCAATAAAGATAGTTTCCAATATGGATGATCCCTTAACATAATTATTTTAGTGAGAATTTTAGGAGGCATTTGGGAATAAATTTTGTTTGAGCACAATATTTCACCCCTTGACATAAGGCTAGACTGAGTTCACCATTCATGTTATAGAGGAAATGATTTGGGATTGCTTCCTATTCTTTATCCATAGTTTAGTGGATTTAAAACCCATGTTGTAGTTTATGTATGATAATATTTACCACACCATTATTGGTATTACACCGTTGAGGCATTTTTTGGGAGACTGTACAGTTTACCACTGTGTTAGACTGATATTTCAGAGTTAGTACTCATGGGCCCACCGTTGGTGTGAGTGGAAAAAGAGAAGGTGTACATCATCTAGGATAATATGGGGAATTCCCAAAGATGATAGAAGTCATATGTGGAATGAAAAATAAGTCTATTAGAATTCAATGAGGGAGAGCATGTTTTCTAAAATGTTTCACCTTGGTGAGGATTTTTTAGATTTCTTTTGGGTGGAATGGTATCTTGGGGATTCATTTTCCCTTTATAGAAATTATGTAAGGTTGGTAATGTGGAATATCACATTGAAATATGATCATAGTTATAATGAGTACACAATTTATATCACATGTCGTATCTATGGATATTTTTGAATGAACCATCACACATTATCTACTAGGGAGTTCTAGACATCGATGATAGAGATACATTCACTAATTACCCAATATAGATCAATGACTGATTTGAGAGGATCCTTCAGGGGTAATCAATTTACATGGTTTGTGTTATGTGGTAGTAGGGGAATCTTTAAGAGAACACTTGGGATTGAGAGAACCAGATGTGAGCTCTATAATCAAACATTTCATAGTCAGTTATATATAATTGAAACAAAATTCCTTGAGGTGGAGAGAAAATATAACGTTTGTTTTGGCCCTATAAATATTTTTAAATGTTTAAATAATATTATTATATTGGTTACTAAGTCATCATGGGATTCGGGGGCCCAAGGAGGCCTGATACAAGTATAATAAAAGTATTAAATATATTATACCACGAACACATAGTTTTTATTAAAAAATGAAACAGAATTCAAATAGTGTATTTGTTAGGAAATTTAAGACCTCTATTAAATCCAAATTGTGGGGTTTACCCATGGTGTAACATAATAATTTTCAATGTTGTGAGGTTCGTTTTTGTATAATCTTGATCAAAAATAATAATATAAATAAATAAATTTATTTTATTTTTTATTAGTGACTGTTACCTATCACTATGTTATAGAATCATAATTATTGAAAAACATGTGGTTAGTCACATATCCGTAGAATTTTTGAGATGGATATTGAGGAGGGATTTGTTGTATCTATAGATCAATGTCCAATGGTTGGTACTTCTAGGATCTTCTCTAGAAATGGAGTTTGTGGATCATAGAGAAAATAATAATGAAAAATTTTTATTTAATTTTTATCAATAAAAATAAATGTATAATGTTTGATTATATTTGTTTAGTAAAATATTTTTATTACCTAGTTCAATCATGAAGTAATCCACAATAAATTTATTTTTGTATTCAATTGTTAGAATACTATTGATGAATTTATCATCCACGAATTAATAATTGATAAAATGTTTTTATGCATTTTCATTCCTCATTTATTTCCTTTGCTACAATTAATTGAGGTTTCACCAAAAAAATGATGTAACTTATTCATCACATGTATTATTATTTTTTCATTACATGTTTATCCCACAATCATAATAATAATTTCATTTGACCAGTGGTTAGAAAATTACTCAGTGTCCAATCATTACATAATTATTCCTTAGTACAATAGATCATTACCATGGGTTTGTATTTGGGATCTATGGAATGATCAAGTTGCGATGAAAATGGAATAGGGACAAGAATGGATCTAAGATTCTCATTTTTTGGGTTTTGGAATTATGGTGATTTTTCATGAAGAAAAATGATTCCTGAGATAAATGGGTGGTTGGAATTTGGCCATCAAATATAGATTGCCTCATTCAATCCTAGATTAGGGCTTTGGGGGTTTTATGTTCATGTGAAATGAAGTATCGGGTAGTGCGGGTGGAGCCACATGAAAAACAGTGAGTGTTTCTCAATAAACAAGAATTACATGGTGTGTACTTTTGAAGAAAAAATGTCATGTAGTTCCATGGGTGTAGAAGTTATGGTTACATGAAATTAAAAAATTACAGGGTAGGTATAACCCATATACACAATGTGATTTGGTTATAGAGGATTTTTATATACTCTATGGGTACATTGAAATAAGAACAACAGTGTACATGGGCATAAGCACACCCACAGTACCCATCATGGCCATGTTCATGTGCATAGCTAGAGCACATGGGAAGAACCGGGGTACCCAAAACATCTCGCGTTTAACCTTTGAATGGAGTGTAATTTTCTTAGGTTATTTGGAATCCTTCATTCTATTCATTGTTTGAAAATTACGTATAGGGTTAATCCCCATAGTATACTCTTAAAATGGTATGGTGAGGAATCACATAATATTCATAGGACATGATACTATCTATGAGGATTTTCATCGATAGAATCATGAATCCCTATGTGTGGCCTAGGATGTGACCTTTTACCATAATTATTTCCAATGATGATCTTCAAATCCCTTTACTAATTGTTATGGAATGGGATCTCCATCCATGTGTGTTACCCACATTAGGTTTAAGAATCCCCCTAAGGCCCTAGTTGGGATCCTCTATCATTTTATTTAAATCCTCCTAGATATATCACGTATCTTCTTCATGGATAGTCCCATAGAAATAAACCTATGAAATGAGATATATCAATTATAGAAATAATCATAGAGAGTGATTTCCCAGACATGTGTTACCTTGAATTCTTAATTAGGATTCTAGGATTGTAGTATGGGTGTGACCTTATACTGAGAACTGATGTATATTTTTATTTTATCTAGGTTATTATGGTTATGTATCTTATTCTGATTGACATGAATTAGTAAGGATATGTTTATTAGTCAATTTAAGATTTATGTTTGGGGTTTTTACGGTGTCCTACTGGGTATGTATATACTGAAACTGTAATAGGATATCTCAACACATGTTGTGTCTTATATAGATGACAGGCTTTCCAACGAAGTCCTAGGGGGAGCAACTGCAATAGCCGGAGTTCATTTGAATTATTAATTTGTTTAATAAATATTTTTTATAGAATGTATTATATATTACACTATGTTAAACATGTGATACAAACATCACTAGTTTTAGCTTTTCTTACACATGACATTGATTTTTTTTTAAACCATGATTAATTATTAATACTATTCAAATTTGACTGTTATATCCTATCCACTAAATAGAGTGAAAAACATATTAATAAATAATTTTTAAATTTTTTTTATAATGGTTTTATATAAATAAAACATATTTTTAAAAAAGAAACTAATTTTTCAATAAAGTATTTAAATATTTCGGAAATAATATTTTCTCAAACTTTAATGTATTTTTAGTATTTTTTTACTAAAAAAATAACCATTTAAGAATATATATATATATATAATTTTATAAAATAAACATCATTTCTGAAATCAGCATATTAATATTACCTTAGGGTGAATTTTTATAATTTTATGAAATGATAAAATTTTGATGACTAGAAATTTTTTTGGAAATTTATTTGAAAACAACCTTTTAATTTAAATTATTTGAGAAAAATAATTCAAATATTCATCTAATTTTAAAGTAAAATTAGTTAATATATATATATATATATAAATATATATATATATATTTTTCATTGGAATCCTTTTCATATTTAATTTTTATAAAACGACCATATAATCATTTTGACGTTTTCTCTTTGAAACCCATCACACTCATCACCTCTTCATGATTAATTTTAAATTAACGTAGTCTACATATATTAATTTAATTTGAAAAAATGTATTCACTATTTTGAATCATAATAATTCCTATTATCTAATTATTTGGAAATAATTATTGTGAAAAATGAATTGGGAAAATTGTTAAAATTAATTAATGTGGTTATTGTAAAATGGGTTTACTAAGGGATTAAACTAAAAGTTATATGGTTTTGGATGACCGAAAATTTGTTTAAAATCTATTTTATTGACATATTTATACCCTATAATGTATGAGGATCTATAATATTTTATTTTGGAGGATTTTCATGATCAATATTTGGATAATCATTTTTATTTTCAAAATATTACAAGTGTTCCTCTCACATCACTTAAAAAATTAAACCCATAGTTCTCTGCTATTCATACATTCTGACCCATCTATTATTTCCAATACATACCCCAATAAATCTCCTGTATTCATAATATCATCCAAGAAGACTTATTTATGTTATAAATAAATCCTTGGATGGATTTTTGTGAAAACCTAAGAAGGTTTACTGAGGAAGAGATAGTGTTCATCATCAAGCATTTTTGTTTTATATCTTTCTATACCTCCTTCAATAATTATTAAACCATGATCATACAAAAACTCGATAACATATATATATATATATATGTTGTTATGTTATGTTATTGACCTAAAAATGTCTCTACATCAATCAAATGGGTTACAAAATCATTATTTGTGTGTATCACATACAACTTACTTGCGAACTAATGTCATTTGATTATAAATTACCACATATCCCAGATCATTATAATGATGGAATTAATGTATATATAAATATGATATTTATGATATTATTATAATTATTTTAATTATTATATCATACATACCTTCATAATTTCCATTATCTGATAATATGATAACATCGCTTGTGTTTAAGGTGGACTACCGCCTCACGAAGCAATGACAATCGATCATGATTTATAAAAAAGTTAACAAAGATGATATGAATGAGAATATTTGATAAATTTTAAATACATATTATTTAATAATGTTAATATATTATTTACATTTATTTATTTAAATCTGTTGGGAAAATGGAAACAACTTTCATGCATACATACAACCGACAATCTCTATGAACAATTAATTCCATTTTCCATCTCTATAATTTTTGAACTTATATAAAATTATATATATATATATATATTATTTTATTTATATTATGTTAAAAATTATTGATATTATAGAATTTTTAACATACTAGTAGAAAAAATTAAATAAAATATCAAAACCTACACAAATACCAAAGCATTTATTTATAGGAAAGTGACTTTAAAATATAAATATTAATTAATAATAAATATAATGTAACAATAAATTCATATATGGTATGATATAAATTATTAATGTTTTGTAATATATGTATAAATAACACATATTTGTTTATAAATAATGATTTAATTTCTATGAAGGAATACAATACATAAGTTAAGGCATTTATATTCTATCTTTTATTTCTAGGAGGCATATTAAATTTTGCCACTCATTTATTTTGTTCATTCTATATACATTAATTTTTATATGTTATATATTGAATATAAAACATTTAATGATTTTAAATTTATCAATTTATATTATTATTTATTGGGGCTTATGAATCAAAACAATACTAAAGTAGTAAAAGATTTCAATCTCACTTTTTTCCTTTTGTGAGATACACTCCCTATCCACCAGTTGTTTCTTATAAGTGGAATATATAATATCAATGACTATAAATCATTTTTCTTAACCTTAAAATTATGTATAATTAAATTTCAACATTCATATCTATCTTTTATGGGTTTTATGGTTCAAAAGCTACAGATGCTCCAAGGTAAATTTGACTTTATTTTCTTTCTTTGGGTCATATGTTATGTTATGAACATATCATCTTTATAAGGTTTATATAATACCAATTTGACAGGAAATACCATTAATTTATTTAATATAATGTTTTTTAGATTTATTTAATTTTATTATTTCATGGGGATTATGATTCAAAGTTACCAAATTGGAATGGTTTTAATGTTACAATATCATTACTTATCGATATTGCTCATTTTTATGTTTCCAATGATGAAATATTATGATAAAACTATCAAGAAACATATTTATTTTCTTCCCATATAGTTAATTAGGGTGAATAATTTTTTTTCTTCTCATATATCACTCTTAATGTATTAAATATTTAAAATTAATTTTTATAAAAAATAATGTGTATTTCTCTCCTCGGTCAAAAAAACAATTTTCAGCAATCCCAATGTTTTCTAAAAATGTTTTAAAATATGTTTTTAATAGTATTTATATTTTTATTTATGTAATTTTCTACCCATGATTAAATTTTTCAAAAAATAAATTTAATTAATGAAATTTTCATGCTACATTAAAAAAATTATCATTTGAATTTTATCAAAAATTTTAGTGGATTCATTATTTTAGAATGTATGGATTTAACATAATTTCAATCTATCATGATCATTATATTTATTAAAAATTCATTTATAATTTTTTTTGTTATTTTTAATCAAAATTATTTCTAAATTTTTTATGATTAAAATTGTTTTTAATGTGGGTATGTTATTTTCCTCAATAAATGTTTAAAATTATTTTTTAATATTACTTTATTGGTTTCAAATTTAATTATCAATGGAAAAAAGTTAACAAACTATTTTATGAATTTTTAGTTAAATAAAGATATTTTAAATGGAAATTTATTTTCACAAGAAATGTTACATGTTATTTATCTTTCAAAATCATTTTCCATATATGATTTCATCTAATAATGTAAATTTTTTATTATTAATGATGTGATCCAAGGATACTAATATTACTCTTTCCATGAATGGTTTTTGTTTATAATGAAATTTTTTTTAAGAAACCATTTTTCATACATGCGCTATACGATGATAATATTATTATGATGCCCAATAATTTTAAAGGGTTATGATGCGATGAAATGTTGAAATGATTATGATGCATGTCTCTTTTCCATAGCTTATGATATGATGAAATTTTTTGGAAACTTATTTTATTTCATGTGAAATGATATTATGAATGATTTTATTATCTTTTGGAACACATACATACACATTTCATTATGTGATTGGTATTCCATATATTTCTTTCTAACACATCTTTTTAAGATGTTTATCTCATGAGATAGAAAAGACATGAACAAGGATTGAAATATGTTCTATAAGGGACTCTATCTACTGTGATTGTCTTGGGATTGAACTATGACTACAATAATTGTTTAACAAGGGATTACATTCAACTATAATAGCCATTTATGTGAACTATTAATACAATGTAAATGATTTTTCAATTCTTATATTTATATCATAGTTATATGTATTATTCCAATTTTATGATCTCTTAGATTGTGTTCTTTGATTTCATTATGATTCATGTCTTATAAAATACCAATCATTAATTCCCGACTAACCATTATAATCACTTATTTGAATGGTATGGATTTTAAATGTTTTTACAATGGTCTCATTCACATATGTTCATGTTATTCATTTATTTATCCCTTGTTTACCCATACTGAGTATCTATGCTCACAATTTATTAGGTTTCCATTCCCTACATAATGTAGAAAGGTTCTAATTAGGGTATGTTTGTATATAGTAATAAGGGGATGATATTTATCAGATAATACAATGATATTTCATCAAATTAAGATCATATTTACCAAGTATCCAAAGAAACTAAACTATTATAGTCTTTAGTCTTGTTTTTGTTTAATATATTGAATCATAATCTAGAAATATATAATATATATGTTTGAAATTCCTAGGTCACTAAAGTTGTTATTATATTAAAATAATAATTATCCTTTAGAAACATGGAAATGAAAACATTAGTGATATCCCTATGGATATTTATATTGATACGCCTAAGGATTCATCAATGTATAAGTATAAGGATAAGTCACAGAATAGAAAAATGTCATCTTATTTTGGTATAGGATTGAGTGAGTGGTTTCAATGAAATTACATCCAATTCAAGATATTAAAAGTGGACATGTCTCATTCATAGAGGTACATAAGGGTAGTTATTTCTAAAAGGGTTCATTATGATGGTTTCAATAATCACCTAGTGTAAGACAATGTTCCTTGCTACACACATACTTTTACACACCCAGAGGATATTCCTTGCAAATTCAAAAACAATTTATGACCCATTATGAGGGATTTGAAAAAAAGCAATGAATGGCCTAGGTTAAACCAATCGATCCATACATTAAAATGATAGTTTCATGATTTATACATCCTATAAGTAATATTTCATGATTATGTTGTTTACCACTATGATTATAATTTCTATCATAGTGATTTTTGGTTTTATTTGATGTATTGAACAAATAAACCATGTTAATGTTGAGTGTGAATAAATATGAAATTACATTCATCCTAATAATCTAAACATTATGGGAGTTGGAATGAAAAATACCAGTTTAATGATCACATAACATTATGAAGATATAAGTCATTATGGAATTTAATGAAAATAATGTCTGAAATAACATTATGTTGAATCCATCATGAGGAAATATCCATGTTTATTCAGTTGGTCTTCTGATCCATTAGTTTCTAAATAATAGATTAACAAGTCAAAAAATATTCATTCCATTCACTAGTGTTGATGACAAAAAAATATTAGATTTTGGCTTTCTACCATTTCGTAGGAGAAGTGGAATGATGGTTGAATTTTATCAAGAATACATGATAATGAAATAAAATTACTCCCTGTATTGGGATGAGTTAAAAAACATATTTTTCAGTAATTAATTTCCAAATATTCTTCATTAAATGATAGAGAAATAGTTCCTTAAGATAACTCAAATGGATAATGAATCTTTCGGTGTCTATGATGAAACTTTTACAAGATATGTGAGGTATAATTATGGTATTCGTATCAAATATAAAATTACTTTTGATAGATTCATCAATGGATTAGAACAAAGTCTTTGAAGGGTGTAATCCATAAGATACAATAGTATCAATGGAATTTTTTTGGTAAGATATCAAGGAGGAAATGGAATTTAGGGTTTCTAATCAATCTCATGGATTTGATAACAATAAGAAAATTAAATTTAATGGAGAATACTAAAACTATACAGAGATTATTTTGAGATTTACATTATTCTCAAGATGTGGGAGGAGATATTGAGGAAGCTTTCTTATGGTGACATGTAACTGTTATAAGTTTTTAAAGGAAGGTCATCAAACAATTTATTATTGGCATCATGGGAAGAAGTTAAATACAAATGAGAATAGAGAGAAGATTCATAGAATATACCACCCACACTCTAGTACTTCAAAAGCATGGAGTATGTTCATTATTCTAACAGGATCCAAAATCCAAAGGTTATGGACAATGAAGGATACATACAACATGTTAAGACAAAAGAAAAATTGAAATCACAAATGATCACTATTTATAATGAGGGGAGAGATAAAAATATTTTGAATCATACACATACAATCTAGTCTAGAAGAGTTATGTCATATTTGACTCTAGATCCACCCATTCATTCATATCTAAATAATTTTCTAAGGGTACCGGGACTCCCCCTAAAAATTATAAATATATTCATATGTCAAAAACCCTGAGGGTATAATGATCACATCACTAGTCTATGATTCTTATCTATTAGAAAATAAATGAATGTTCTTCCTCCCAATATTTTCATTTTTCCCCATGATTATTTTGATGTTATCTTAAGAAAGGATTGGATTTCCCTCCCTAAATCCCTCATAATTTTTCATGGGAAGGCAAGCAATTTTTGATATTCCAAACCCACATATGATCATCTTCCTATGAGATAATAAATATAAACATTAGTGGAAAATCAAATACATCATATGGGTTTTGATTCATATGCAAGAGGGGTGTTTATCTTAGATGGTTGGGGATAAACTCACAATCTATGATATTCATTTTTCATATGAGTTTTTATGCCATTTTGAAAAAAATTCCTAACCTTCTAACCAAACATGAAGTTTCTTTCTCAATATAACTCATATCTATGACAACAGAAATTTTGAAGACTCCATAAAAAATGGCCATGATTTAGTTATAATAATGGAAAACAAACTCTATGAAAACCATAAAACAGTATTAATTTTACCAATTTTGTCATCATAGGGTGAAACTGTACTTTTTTTAGAGGAATTATATATTCATGATGTTGGTCAAAGTAGAATACTCAAGAGGGGGTATGAATTTAGTACCTATAAAAATTTATATTACAAAATATTTTCTTTGAAAACATCTCCCAATTAAAAATAATACAACCCAATTATTCAAGGTAATATGGTTATAATAGTTTTACTATTCCAATAACATTACAGAAGATGATTAATTTTCAATGATATGAATGTGAGTTATTGATATAATTTTTTAGGTTATTCTAATAAAGAAAAATATTAACAACTTCTATCCAAGAATAACTATCAATGTAAAATCTAGGGTTTTCTAAAATATATAGTAAAGCATAAAAAAAGATAAATTAAATGAAACAATAGATAAAAATGGGGTTTAGTATCAATCCGAGACCTAATCCACTCCAATTGGTGATCACCTTCTACTAAGAAATTTATATTAAAAAACTTGATCCACTCCCTCGATCGGGGTAAAAAATAGTGCACATGACAGTCCAGGTCACACAACCTATTCCACCTTTTTTCATGGGTATAAATGGACAGGTCACACAAGGACCTATTACACTCCTAGTAAGGGTAATAAATAGAAGTAACATATTACGTGAGGAAGGATATCATGTATCCTTTAGTTTAGTACATGATACAGTGTGTGTTTAAAATACAAACACACACACACTTCACGAAAGGTAAAAATAGATCACAACAGAGCGAAGATGAATAGAGAGGGTTAAAAGTGCTGTGAGTGTCATTCTATTAAACTATAGGCTTATTAGATGATGCACTTGTAGGTTTTGAGTCTTCTTATGAAAAAAGAGTATCGCAAGTATTGTGCTCTGGATTACATTTTGATCTATCTTCTGTTCTTCTTAGAGTTGGTACTGTGAAGATTATTTTTGTTCTTTTCTACAGTAGTCCATGATTTAGAATAGATACTACTTTGTGTGATCATTAGTTATTTCTTGTTGCATGCATCAGTTCCCTTTTCAAAATCCTCCCAATTCTTTGGTATTATTGTATATGCATACAAACCGACTTATCTTTTTTTTATTTTCATGTGAAAAAATTTAAACCAATAGGATGCATGTATTCTGCACCTCGTACATTGTACTATCCGGTGACATTAATAAAAAACATTAATGTTTAGTGAATTTAAATGACTCAAATATGATCATTATAAATTAAATTGCAATTGACAAAGCATATTAAGGAATCATGTCACATGTTTTCTTTAAATAGTGTCACATGGAATAAGTGTCCCAAAAAAACGAGGTCCTCTTCTTTTCCATTGAGCTGCAAGACAGTCATGATGCTATAGTTGCATTAAGATCAAGAATAGGTAGCATTGATGTGGTGTTATGATCACGGTGTCTGGTCTTTTACCAGACATTGAATGGTGTCTGGGTGATGGTATCAAGGCATCATTATCATAGACTTCATGAGATCTGAAATTGGTTACGGTGACTGGGTCAAAGTGTCTCAGTCATGGTGTCTGGGTCACGGTGACTAGGTTACGGTGTCTGGGTCACAGTGTCGGGGTCATGGTGTTTGGTCAAGATATCTGGTCATGGTGTCTGGGTGACTGTGTATGGGTCACAGTGTCTGGGTCATGGTGTATGTGTCATGGTTTCTCAAAGTTAGCCAAATATATATAAACGGTCTTCAATTTTAATATTCACATAATGAATTGGACTTAATCATTCATAGAAGAAATCATTATAGAATAAATGTTATCATAGTTTATAATAATCAATAAATGATTTAAATGAATTAGTATCTAGTGAATATTTATTTAATTCTTAAGGAAACCAAAAATCATAATATATGATTTGAGATATATTAATACATTATTAACATGATTTTTGTTCCTTAAAACAAGATTAAAACATGACGAGTCCAACAATATAACCATTTTCAATGATCACAAATCATATGAATTATATTTCGGTGCTTAGTGTAATTTCTCCACCTTAACATGTATTTCACCCCCCATTTGGGATTATCAAAAAGAGTAAGGAATGAAGTAATGTAAATAAGATAATAGACCAAAAAATTTTATAACGCATGATATAAAAATATATTTTTCATTACAATCGTTGGGAAAAATTGAAAATCATCCATATCAGGATAGAGTATTCACATTTCTTCAGCACTACCTATCTTCTCTTTGTACTAGGCAGCAACATCAGAAGAAGCCGCAAGAGCATAAGTAGAGTTTAAAGAAATAAGTGAGCCAAATGTCAGAGAAGGAAGAGGCATGCCATCAAAAAAAGGTGCAAAATTGGGTTTGGTGGAAAATTGAGACAAGGTTTTTTCATGTTTAACAGGTCTGATCTAGCTTGGAGCCTAATATATAGACATCGAGGTAGAAGAAAATCGTGTGGATGTGGGAGTTAAATAAGTCCACAAAGGTACAGCTGCATGAGCCATAATGGCAGTTCCATTCATATGAATATAAGTCTTCAAAAATTTAATGATGTCAGTAATGATCTCACCACCATACTACATTGATTTCATGAAATCATCATTAATCATCAAGATCCTTTCGAATATACGAGTGAAATATTTGAGCTTTTGTACTTGAGTCTTAAAGGATTGAGTGACATGAGGTATTTTTAGATTCTCTACAATATATTTGAAATGATTGGTCATATCATGCATAGAGAAGATCCTATTAAATTAGAAATCCACTTTTATAGTAATTTATTCCTTATCATCATTTGCAATCATTGAATGAATCCTCACTAAATCAAGTACTCTGGCACTATTCATGACAACTATAGATAAAATATACTTTTTCAATGACATTAAACACTAATAAAAGTTCCTACTTAAAAAAAGATATGAGAAGATCCATATCAAAGGGTTGAGATGACTTTCAATTCGAAGTAGAGGCTGTAACAAATGAATTCAGGGACCTGTGATGATTTAAAACATCCTATAGACATCCCTTGTACTCATCAGTCATTTTTTTGAGACCGAAAAAAAACTCACTCAACTCAATGAAAATTTAGATATATCTCTCTATCACTTTATCAAATATTTATACAAAGCATTGTTGAATCAGAGAGGCAACTTGCAGTGGAATTTGATCACTAACATCTTCAGCAGATGAGAAATAGAAGCTTTTCCTGGTTGCAATTATTATTGAATATATTCAACCATAACTCAGAGAGACTTCAACTCATCACTCAATTTCATGTTTTAAAATCTACCCTCTAGTATTTAATAATGCATTTTGGGTGAATCTTCCATATTATTTTCTCTAATATAAATGAATCATCTCATTTACTATGATTTGTCACAGGAGCAGGTTGTGTGTTGATGATCATTTCATATTCAGCTTATAAAGTAGCTCCAAAGTATTTCAAATTACTGTGACTCACAAAAGAAGAAGGTTCTTGAGAAGGATCAGAAATAGGAACTAAGACATGTTTAGATTCCTTTTCAGAGGTTAATTCTATAGTAGAATATGGTTTCAATTGAAACACTATTGAGAGGTCTATACCTTTAACCAAGGCCTCCTAGGAATTATCCACATCAAAGTAACTAGGGACCGTATAACTGATATCCACAGTGATTTGATCAACAACATTTTGAACATCAATACTTTATATACTGTGGTGTTTCTCCCCCTTAAAATTTGAGTCTATAAAAGGACTAAGAGGTTTAGTTTCTTGACTTTATTCTAAAGATTCATCTCTTATAGCGTCAACCATTTATTATCTATCCATCAGAAATGCTTCTTCCATTCACTCCTCATTAGATAAGATAGTTTTAGGATTAGCATGATCCTCATAAATGTTCCTCAATGAAAATGTATTCCTCAATAACAAGGTCTTATTATAGATTCCCCTCAGGAACAAATTTTTATTTACACTAACAATATTTTATTTTCTAGAAGCTAATAGTTACATTAGATCAAGACATCTTTCAGAAATAGGTGCTTCCTTATCAACTATATTTTGTGGAACAGGTAGACTGCTATCTTCTTTATCCAATACAGTTTCTTCTGTATGTGAAATAGCTACCTCTTCCTCTTCATCAGAAGGATAATCAACAATTGAATTTGGTTCAAACCCAGAATCATATATGTTATTAGGTTTTAAAGTACTCTTCATCAGATTAATATTTTCATATATCCTTTAATTATCCTCTACACGAGGATTTTTAAATGTATTCCATCTTATTTTCATCCTTTTGATTGTACCCTTAGAGATTCAGAACTCATTGTATTTGATTACTTCTTCAATGGACCAACCATTCCTTTTCCGTGCAGCATTGCCGAGATAACCCATGAATAGAATAAGGAGGTAAACATTGTTGTTTTCTTAATCAACTCACACATGTGAAGTATAACATAATTACACAGATTGACCTTGTGTCCCTTTTTCATGATATGTATCAAGAATACATATTGATACATGAGGGTATCAAAATATTATTTCCTTGGAATAATCTTATTTTTGATAAACTTATCACCAACCTTGACTCACCATCCAAATCAATAGCAATTGATCTTGTTTTTTTATTTCTAGTCAAGCTTCATTAAGCCTCATCTAAGAGGAAAATATCACATGGAGGATGATGAACTCTCTGAAAGTCCTCCAAAATTCATTCATGATGAATAACTTGGTAGGTAGCCTATAGCCTCGAGGAAAAGGTACATCTATGTCCATTAATCCATCTTCTAAAAATAAAATCATCTTCTATAACGAATGAGAATAGGAAAAACTTATAAAATGAGCAAAATGTTTTGTCTAATTTGTCCTTGCCTCTTTTATGAACTAGTTAATCCATCCCTAATCATTCAATAATTTCAAGACTAAATATTTATTTGATAGAAACCACTTAAGACATATTTCCTTTTTTGGTACTACCATTCTTTCAACAAGATTCTGGTTCGGTGGTCCTTTGAGAGCTACCGTTGGTGGTCTTTTTACATTCTTCTAGGATATATGCTTCGTAGGAGTTGATGATAATGGTCACATAATCCTAGGAATTAAACAAGTGATCAAAAGAGTGATGAAGGGAAGAAGGACTTACAGTTTGAGAGAAACTTATCTACTTCGAGAAAAAATAGCTCGAGTGAATAGAAGAGTGAAAGATATTTGTATTTTATTATTTAGGAATTTTAAGCGTCATAAATCCAAATGAACTGAATAAAAGCAATAAAATAAACAACACTGTGATAAGAGTAACAGAATATAAATATAATAAAAAAATGTTATTATGGTGAGACCGGAACAGATGGTCCCGGAGAGGCAGGAACAACTTTTCATGGTGTCATATTTATAGTGGGTCTCTACATGATGTGACTATATTGTTTGAGACAGTAAGTGCAAGATAGTAACTGTGAGACTGAAAATATAAAAATGAAACTTCACAACAGTAATTGTGAGACCATAAACATGAAATAGTATGCTCTAAAATCATAAGCAATGAAATAGTATGTTTTGAAGGAGTATGTTTTGAAGTAGTAAGTGTTGAAGAAGTATGTTTTGAAGCATCATGTTTTCAAGCAGTTTTTTTTTGAAATTGTACACTTTTTACATGAGAATTATCATTCCTAATTCATGTATGATATAGTCTATCATTTAATAATTTAATGGTTTATTGAATTTATCAGTAAGTTGATATTTGGTTCCAAATTCTACGGTGATATCACCTTTTTTATAATGGTCCCTAAAAAAGTGATGACTTACATGAATTTTTTTTCTTGTAATGAGAAACATGATTCTTTTATTTGTTAATATCACTTGTAATGTCACAATTTATGGGTAGTTTCATGAATTGATATCCTAAATCAGGTAAGGTGTGTTTTATCCACATAATTTGTGCAAAACAAATACCAGCTTCTATGTATTCTACTTCGGCATTAGATAAGGAAACACCATGATACAAGAGACTTTCTTAAAAGGTGACATGTTCAAGAGGTTATTCTCTTATCGAGCTTATGACAACTGAAATCAGCATCAAAATATCTAACTATCACAAATGATTTTCCTCTAGGGTAGAACAATCAAATATTGGGTGTATGTTTGAGGTATTTTAAAATCCGTTTAATAGAATTTAAATTAGATTCTTTAAGGTTATGATTAAAATGATCACACATACATACACTAAAAATGAGTTCATGTCGGTTAGCAGTTATGTATAGTAAGCTCCCAATAATTCCTCTATAAGTGGTATGATCAACAGATTTACCTCTTCATAAAGATCCAATGAAAAAGTAGTACTCATTGGAGTATCAATACATTAAGTGTTATCCATGCTAAAATGTTTTAGAAGATGATTAGTATATTTTCATTCATTTAAAATAATACCATCTTTATTTTTGAATGATTTAAAATCAAAGAATGTGTATTAGATCACCCATTAAAATCATTTAAAATTAATTTTTCATAATTTTAGAAAACTCAATACATAAAAAATTTTATGATGATCCAAAAATAATTTCATCTACATAAATTTGAACTACTAAAAAATCATTAGAAATTTGTTTTATTAAAAGGGTAGGATCATCTATACCGTTTGTAAAACCATAGGAAATTTAAAATGTACATAGCATGTCATACCAAGATCTTGGAGATTTCTTTACACCATAAATGTCTTTTGATAATTTGAAAACATGATATGGAATGTGAAGATCAGAGACATGAGGGGGTTTTCCATAAATAAATCCTCTGATATACACCCTTTTAGTAATTCATTATTGGAATCCACATGATATTGTTTGAAATTCAGATGGGAAGCATAATAACGTTGTATTCTGAAGGCTTCATATCTAGGAACAGGTGTAATGGTCTCCTCAGAGTAAATTACTTTTTCTTTACTATACCCTACTTAAAATAATAAAGCCTTTTTTCAATCTATGTTACCACCTTAATCTACCTTATTTATAAACTCCCACTTAGTACTTATGGTGAATATGTCTTTGGGTCTGCCAGTAAGTTTCTTAACACTGTTTCTTTCAACATGATTATTTTTTCTTGAGTAGACACCAACCACAAATCATCATTTATTTTATAATTATTGTTTTTTTGTTCATGTAGTGACAAGAATACTTGATGTTCAACCTGATTACTAACATAATATCTAGTTTGAGTTACTATATCTAAATCTCCTAAAAAAATATCTATGGGATGATTATTAAGGGTTCTAACAGCTCAAGAAAAAGAGGGGCTAGTTATTTCAGGCTCTTCATTATGTTCAGGTTCATTATGACTTGAATGTAGTTGATTTTTAGAACTAAAAGATTTTACATATTTCTTTATAGGATGGTTAGAAGGTTTAGCATTTATGTCTAGATTTGACATATAATCCTTGAGATTCTTTATAGAGGTCATAGGCCAATGTGGATATATCTCATCAAACATGACATTGAGAGATTCTACCATACATTTTTTATTTTTTTAAACAATCTATATGGTTTACTAGAGATTGAGTATCCTAGAAATATTCTTTCATCACTTTTTAATGCATATTTTTCGATATTTTCCTTAGTATAAAAGATACATACTTTATAACCAAAGACAGTCAATTATTTTATACTATGATTTGAATTGTTCCCTAACACATACATAGTTATTTAAAAATAGTTATAATAAATAATTGTTTAATATTATATAATTCTGTATATAAAATATTTATTAATCCCTAAATTAAATACGTAAGTCATGTTCACTATGCATGGTTCTAGAAATTTCTTGCATTGTCCTATTTCTTCTTTCTGTAACTCAATTTTGTTGAGCTGTGCTAGGGGCAGAGGAATTATGAAAATAGACATTTTTTTGAGAAAAAGGATTCAAACTCTTGATTTTCAAACTCCCAACAATGATCACTTTATAGATATTTTATTCAATTTCAACTAACATTTTCAATAGTTTTAAAATATTTTGTGAAATGGGAGAATTATTCTCTTTTGTGAGCCAAGAAGAAGGTCCAAGTACATCTACAAACGTCTATAAGAACATAAACATAGTTCATCCAAATTAATCAAGAAAATATATATGGTCTAAAAAAATCCATGTGATCCAATTCGAGAGGTTAATAAGTTGAAAATTCTTTATTTTGTTTAAAGGAAATTTTGTGTTGATTTACCTTTTGATAAGGATTACACACATTATTATTTAAGAAACTGTATTTTGGGTAGATATTCGACTAAAAATTATTTAGTTATATTTCTATGGGAGTGAATATTATAGCGTCTTAGTATTATATTCCAAATCCAAGATTCATTGTGAAATACAATTAAAATGAAGCATTTTGAGAATCTAAATAATCTAAGTTAACAAAATATAAATTTTCATTTTTTATTGCATAAAATTATACATCACTTTTAAAACTGAAAATATTTCAAGAATAATTTTTTAATTTCACATTAAGTCCATCATCACATAGTTGTGAAATTGTAATAATTTTATATTTTATTTCTCCAACAAAACGTAATTTGGAAATTAAAACTGAGTTAGAGATAAGGTTTAGGCCAAGGATAATAATTTTTCCTTGGGCATTGCAGAAAAAGTGACATGTCCACCATCAATATTTATTAGGTTAATGAAACATGAATAGTCTCTTATCATATGTCTTGAACACCCACTATCTATTCACCATCAAATTTTATAGGATCTCTTCAAAAAATATTCCGACAGTAGTTAAATAAAAACTGACTTTGGTATAAATATTTGTATTAGTCTAGTAATATTAGTAACTAGTTCCTTAAGAGACCACATTTGCCTCATAGGTTTTATATATTAATTAGAAGATTTATTTTAGAAATAAACTTAATTTTTTGTTGAAAAAATCAAAACAATAGAGTGTATATCATAATTTGAACTAGCCAAATTTTTTCTTTAACTAAGAGTAGAGTACTATGTTCTAGATTTAGAAACAAAATTTTTTTTCCAAATTTTTTTTTTCTAAGCTGATAGAAAATACTAGTACTGTATTTAGTGGAAATATATTTTTATAAATTTGTTCCAAGGTCTATTAAACATTTTTTAACCATTCACTAACCTTTTTCATTTTCTCATTAAAATGATTTAATTTATAGTTTTCTTTGAGTAATTGAAAAAGTATCTCTATTTCTACACCAAGTTCATATTGAACCATTGAGGTATGAGAATACAGTTTCTTTAAAGACATGTATTAATATTTTAGTTCATTACATGTCTCTTCAATCATATTGTGGTACTAAAACATTTCTTCTTTAGACATATTTTTATAATCACTTCCATCTCTAGAATAATTTTAATTTGTAAAGGAGATTACAGGGATACTTCATATATGTTTGTCATGAAAAAAAATATTGGATTTGTTATACTATTCATCATGCGAAGACTTCGAGTCATATGAACAGTCCTCAAAATCACTCCAATTTACATTCATTTATTTTTTGTAAATTCTATTTTTTCCTCATATTTATTTTTATATTTGAGCTTCAGAGAGTATGCCTTTACATTTCCCTTTCTCTTATATTCATACCTGACTATCTCATTAAACATTCATTTCTTTTAAAATATTTCTTCAATATTCCCTTTTGATCATATATTCCTTTGAAGTTAGGCTTTCTAAATAATTTATTCATTTTGTAAAATTTCTTATGCCTTCTGGCTAATTGATCTAACTCCCTATCACTGTCAGGTGAATATTATTCACTACTAGAACATTCTACAGAGAAATTAAATTTCTCATTTTCATTGTGTTTATAGGTAGTGGTCTTGAATGCCACATATTTTTTCTGTGTTCATCCTCCTCTTCCTTATAGACATTCAACTCTTCTTCATACATCATTAGTTTCCCAATGAGTTATATTATTGTTAATTTTATGATGCTCCATAAATATCTAATAGATATCGAGGTTCCTCTCCATCTATCATGTAGACATCATAGAATACTCTTAATTTTTTCTTTGTTCGTAACATCTCTTGCTAGAGAAATAATTTTTAAGAAAATTTAGTTGAACCTAAAATTAATTTAAGAAATTTTCTTCTATAGAATCATTTTAATGTTATCATGTTTTATATTATAAGAATTGAGTCTCCTAAATTCACACTAGATTTTCCTTCATGTGAAATAGAAAAAGTATCCCAAATTTCATGTGATGTTTTACATAAAGAAAATATCTTAAATTCATCATCTCCCAAAGATAAATATAAATAATTCATGGATTGAAATTGTTATTTTACGTAGTCTTGGATGGGTTATCCCAAGTAATTCTATCTGCTGAATAAATCTTAAACTCTTCTATAATTGAAGAACAAATTTTAAAACCCATACTTTCTAAATGCATTTTCATTTTATTTTTCTAATGGGAATCATTATTTCCATTAATGAATGCTGGTATGTTCAATGAAGCACCATCATGTCTATTATCCATAATAAAGAAATACTTTTAAAGAGCTAAAAATTAATAATTAACAAAAATTTACAGATCATTAATGTTCAACTAAAATCACAGTTGAACAATTTTAAAAAAAAGTTTTAATAAGGATTACACCCTTTGATACTAAATGTTGGTCTAACTAGATTAATCAATATGGGTGGGGGTGAATTGAGTATGTATAAAATATTTATGTTACAAAATTGTTTCTTTGAAAACTTCCCCTTATTAATAACAATATATCTTAGTTAGTCAACATAATTTGGTTATAATAGTTTTACTATTCAAATACATTCCCATTAGATTGATTAATTATTATTAATATCAATGTGAGTTATTGATATACCATTTTATGTTATTATAATAAATACAAAGAGTTACAACTTCTACAAATGACTAAAAATCAATATAAAATCTAGTGTTTTCTGAAATATATAGGAAAGAAGAAAAATAATCTAAATTAAAAGACACAATAGATAAAACATGTGGTTCAGTCTCAAGACGAGTCCTAATCTACTCCACATGATTTTCAACTACCACCATGATATTTATATTAATAAAATTAATCCACACGAAGGATAATAGTAAAGAATAGAGCATAAGAATATCTAGGTCACATGACATCTTCGACTATTCTTTATGGGACTAAAATACTAGTTCAAAGAAGGACCTCTCCCACACTTATCTATGTGAATAAACCGATGTATGAAGTTATGAGAGGAAGGATATCTTGTATCCTTCAGTTTACTACAAGTGACCATGTGTGATTTAAAAATAGACAAGCAGATACTTCTTGAATGTTAAAAATAGTTCAAAATAGATCAAAGACAATGAGAAAGGGTTATATGTTCTCGGAGTGTTATTCCGTGTAACATTGGGATTCTAGTATGAAGTGGACACAGGTGTCACATCTTCTTGTGAAAAACATAGTATCAAAATTATACTTCTATATTTTTTAGTTTTTTATAGCTTATGTTCCTCATGGAGTAGGTAATGCACAGATGAATTAGATTTTTATCTACGGTTTTCCAACATTTTGAATCAATTTTTCTTCATGTTTTATTCATTTGTTTTGTGTTGTATGCATCAGTTCCCTTTTAAAAAACACTTTTCATTATTTTTTATTTTTAAATGTGCTTGCATCTCATATTATCTTCCTTTTTAATTGTTGGTGAACACATTAAAACTGACATGATACATGTATTGGGAACCTCGTACCTCATACTATTAGGTGACATGTCAACAAAGAAATAATAATTATGCCAGTGCATTTAAATGACTAAAATATGACCCTTCGAAATTAAATTGAAAACAAAAATATAGATTAATGGATGAGTTCATAGTTTGTCTTCAAACAATTTCACTTGGGAATGGTGTCCCCAGAAAATAGTGCCTTCTTTTTTCGTTTGATCTATGAGATAGTCATGATGATACAGTTTCATTGACATCTAGAAATGGTAGCACATATATTGGGTTCTAATAATAGTGTCTGGTCTATTTCAAAGCGTTGAACTTTGTCTTGGTGATGGTATCAAGAAAATAGGGTCACATACTCCATGACATCTGAAATTCATTATAGTTTCTGGGACACAGTGTTTGGGTCACGGTGTCTGGGTCATGGTGTGTCGTCAGGATTTATGGGTTGTAGTCTGGTCAAGGTGTCTGGTGATGGTGTTTGGGTGATGGTGTCTGGGTCACAGTTTCATAGACATAGCCATATATCTATAAATAGTCTAATGCAGCAATATTTAGAAAATGAATAAGTCATAATCATTTATAGAACATAATCATTATAGAATAAATTTAAATATACTTTACAATAATCAAAAAATTATTTGTAGGAATCAAGATCTGTGAAATATTATTTAATACACTAGGAAACCAACCATCTGTGCATATTATTTGAGATAGATTAATTCAAGACTAATAGGATTTATGATCAATAATAAATTATTAAAACATATGGAGTCCAACAGATTCCACTTTATATTTTTTAAAAAGGTCTAAACAAGATCATGGTCAAGAAAAAGTATCCCCTACCCCATATTGATTACCTATTTTATAAACTGTGAGAATATCTATTATTTTCTATGATTGAACATTGTCCTAGATAATATCATTTGAGGGTATATAAAGAAGATATACCCATGTTATATTTTCTTACATGTTATGGAATTGTGAATATATATTTATGTAATTAATTCTTACTAATTCCCTTGATATCATCATGAATTTAATTAATAGTGGATATAGATATTACCATGATACGATTTTGGTAGTGTTTATAGATTATATTTTCTACAATTAAAAAAAAATAAATGAAGAGCCTAAAGACAACATGGAAATTTTACTAGTGATACTAAGGAGGATCTATAAGTAAAATTTAAAAAAATGTTATTTTTTGAAGGAAAATGTTTCATTTTTGGGGAAATATAATCCCAAGAGAGGGAATATAATTTGAGCCATATAATAAAGTATCTATTTAATGATTTCCACAACCAACCATCGTTATTAAGATCTATTGATTCCCTATTTTAGGTTGATACTATCAATGTTTTGTGGATAATTTATCACAACTATCTAATCCACTCACTATGTTACCATAGAAGGGAGACAAGTTTCTATGGATAGATTAATGTGATGAATATTTCATAAAAGTAATGAGAATATTAGTAATTAAACCTGTGATCACATTACCATGTAGTAAAAAAGGTTTTTTAGTATATTTTGATACATTCATGGTGGGATTAAAATTTTTTTCTCATGTAAAAAGACATAGTTATAAGAAATTCATCATCACAATTGAATTTCCATGAGAAAAATAAAACAAATATCAATTTAGATTCAACTGCAATTATTTTTTCATTAAAAATATAATGGAATTATCATTATGGAGAAAAGTGTTATTTATACACTGCTAAAATTTTATAAAGTATATATTCACATAGAAGGAGTTGAGTACACACATGAGAAGATGGTTAGATCTGAATAATATTGGTGTTCGTAAATACATTTACACCCTGGGAAAGAGAAAAAGGTTACCGATTCCTTTAGTTGAAAAGATCATGCTAGCTTATCTATGATCCGGATAAAAACTTATCCGATACTTTTGGATTTGAAATCGGTGAATCTAGAAATATGGAATGAATAAGATAAATCATATCTTGATCTTATTAAGATTATACCACTATTTAGTGATGATTAAAGAGGAATATAAGGAAGTTGTTGAGATAAAGAATGATGGTTAAAAACATTAAATATTATAACCTTGACCATGATGGAGTAACGCATTTGAGGAACCATATATGCATTCTCCCCATACTAGATTTTATGAATAAGTTGTTTGAGGAAGCCCATAGTTCTTAATTATCTCTTCATCATATACGTTTTAAGATTTATAGATATATGAATTAATAATTATGGTGGGATGGAAGAAAAAGGGATATCATAGTGTTTTTATAATAATCCTTAGTATTCCATCATGTTAAGAAAGCATGCTATAATTCTAATGGGATGTTACATGCATTACCCATACATGAATTTAAATAGGATAAAAAAGCATGGATTTTGTAATTGGACTCACATAAACATCTAAATATCATCATTCTATAGGGTTTTTAGTCCATCACCTTACAAAGTCAGCACACTTCATCGCTATTAGATTGTATTTCTCATTAGATCATCTTTACATGATATGCATTAAGGAATTGTTAAGGTTTCATAGCGTACCATATTCTAATGTTTTAGATCAGGATCCTAGATTTACATAAATTTTTTTGGAAAGGCCTAAAAAATATCCGGATTATGAGTTGAGTCACATCACTATGTATCATCCTTAGATAGATGGACAGACTGAGAGAATAATTCATCCCAAAGGGAAAATGTTGAGATCTTATTATTTAAAATTCAAAGGTGGTTGGGACCAAAGCCTTCCAAATATTGAGGTGTATTATAACACTAGATTTCACTCAATAATTCATATGGATAATTTTTAACCCCCTCTATGAAATAAATGTATATCCTGAACATGTTGGAATTAAGTTGGAGAAATAAATATTTTAGGATCTCAGATAGCAGAACAACTTGAAGAGAAAGATAGAGACATTTTTAAAAAAAATCACGGAATGATAGTGTTGGAAGAAAATTTATACTGGAAATCAGTGGTGTGATCTATAACTTTTACTTATGGATATTTTTTTTCAAATGTCATTGATAAAGGATATGATATTTAGGAAGAGTGTGAAACTAATCCATAATTATATCGGTCCCATAGAAATTAATGATCATATTGAAATGGTATCTTATTCATTGGAGCTTCCATCTATCATATGTCAAGACCTCAATTTGTTGAATGTATATATCTTGAGGAATTATACACCGGACCCTTTGAATGTACTATACTGAGATGTCATACCACTGGAGACGGATCTTTTTTATAAGGCACAACTAGTGGAGATTTTGGACAATATATGAATTGTTCTATTAATCAAATTTACTCACCTAGCCCTAGGTTTTTTTGGGAAAACACCAGTTTATAAAGATATGTTGGAACTTGATGAAATCTTGAGGTGAATGTATCCTCATTTTTTGTATCAGTGCAATGAATTTTGAAGGAAAAAATCATTTTATGTGGGGAAAAATTCCCCACCACCAATTTTTATGAAATTTTAATTTTTGAATACATTAATTTTCATTAATAGGTTTTGTTATACACAACACCATTTTAATATTGGACACACATGAAAATGGATTTAGGGTTCATTATACACCACACTGAGTTTTATCAAAACTAAAATACATTATTAAAATTCGTCAATAAAACCCATTCAAACATAGACATTAAAATTAACCCTATGAAATGTAATTACTAAATTTTAATGATTAATTATAATGGTTTTAGATAAAAAAGTATATGAATAAAAAATAATTATTTTTTAAAGGACTTTATTGGTGTCAAATATACTATCTTCTAAAAAAAATTATTATTATTTATATTTTTAATAGTAAGAATATTATTTATTTAAACATTTTAATAAATATATTTTATAAAATAATATCATTTTTTTATTTAATAATATCAAAATTATCATAGGTTGGATTTTTGAAAAATTCATTAAAAGATTAATTTTTTTATGAATAGTGAAAAAACTTAATTTTATTTGAAAACCACTATTTTATTTTAATTATTCATAAATTAAAAATACATTTCATTCATGTTTAAATATAAATTTAGTTAAATTATATTTATATTAATATTATTTAGTTATGTGGAATAATTTTTATAATTAATTTTGAAATAGAAACCTTATAAACATTAGATCTTTTCTCTTTGAATACATGCATACTCATAACATGTGTGGGTTAATTTTCAATTAGAGTTTTAAAATTTTGTGAATGTAATATGGATAAATGGGTTTGATATTGATAATCATTATAATTTATTTTAACTTATAATGTCAATTTAATTTTCATTCTAAAATTAATAGTTAACATATTAAAAAAAATAATTACCATGGTTATGATAAAAATGTGTTTAGTGGGAGGATAAACTAAAAATATAACAATTAAAATTTCCTAAACACATATATAAAATCAATTTTCAGTCCATATTTCTCCCTATTAATTTCTAATTCATTGTAATAATCCATTTTGTATCCTTTTTGAATAAGAAAAACATGGGTACACCATTTTCATTTCAAAACCAACAAGTGTGCCACACATCTGACTTATAAAAGTCTACTCACTCCTTTCTTCTTCACACCTTCAAACCTTTTTTTCAAAACCAACAAAAATCACTTCCCATATTCCCTTATATTATTCTAGATTTATTATTCTGGTTATAAATCCAACATTGGAATGGTTTTGGTAAAAATGTATGGAGGTTACCTAAAGAAGGTGTAGGATCCTTTTTCGAGGGATTATATTTTATTTTTTCCTCTAAACCATTAAATTTTTATTCATCCTTGATGATATACTAACCACAATATATTTTATATGATGATATTCTTTCATGTTAATTTTATTATCTATTTTTTCTCCTATGTATATATGAAAATTCACAACTCATTTGTTTTGTATGATGTAAATACATCCTCTTTGTTATGATATATCATTAATATAGTTTTCATGATATTCAATGTTTCATTTTATGTTATTCATTATTAGGACATATGATTGAAAATATTATTAATGTTGTAAGGGATTACCATCTCACATTTTACTTCACTGTGATACATTCCATATTCTATAATAATGTATTACATATAGTGTATATATTATCCGTAAATTTACTATATATTAATTATCATGAATTTTATGTTGGATTAAATATCTATTTCAGCTTCTCTATTATAGAATATTTATGATTCAAAAGATAAAAAAGTTGTAATGGATCTTTGTCACAATTTTCCTTCTGAGCGATATATGATATATTGTACACCCAACTTCTTTATTAGGTGTATATATATCCACTTTTACATGAAATATCATGAATATATTTATTATCATGATTGCCTATGATTCAATTAATGTCATTACTTCATGGGCATTAAAATTAAAATTTACAAAAGTGGTAATGTTTTTATGTTAGAATAATATAATTTATCTGTATTTCTCTTAATTATTCTTTCAATGATGAAATATTATGATATACCACATAATAAACTAATGTATTTTCTTATCAAATTGTTATTTCTATAGAATACATGTTTCCCAAAATTTTAAACTATTTATGTACTCAGGAGTTCAAAATAATGTTTTTTTGAAAAAATTATTCATTTTTCTCTTCGATTGAAAACTAATTTTACGTCCAAATAAATGTTCTTTAAGGTATTTTTTCAAGAATAATTTCAACTCACATAAAATTATATATTAATGAATCATTAACCCTTGTATAATTGTTTTTAATAATTATTTTGATAACTCCCTAATAGATTCACATTTAGATTTAATTGAAATTGTTAAAATAATATTTGATTTAACAAGTATGAATTAAATATAATTTACTTAAATCATAATCATTATTTTAATTTTATATTACTTATTAAAGTTTCAATAGTATTTCAATATATATTTATTTCAAAAATATTTTTGTCTTTAAAAAAATTGTAAATTGAAATGATTTTTTTTGAATTGTTTTTAATGATTTTTAAATCATCATTTATATGTATTGAAGGTTAATTTCAAATAAAGTAATTTCAATAGTGTTTTATGAAATTTTATTTTTAAAAATATATTATAAATTAAATTTTATTTTACTCATGAAATGTTCCACTTGATTTTTTGTTCATAATAATATTCCATCTAAGATGACATCATTTTATGTAATGTTTTCTTTTCTAGTGATATGGTATGAGGATATCATTATTATTATTTCATTGAATTGTTAATATATATAATTAAAATTAGATTATATAAAAAATGTATCTTCCATGAGATATATAATTTAAAAATTCATATGAATCATTTATCCTTTAATATGTCTTGTACTGATGAAATTTTTATATGATTATGAAACCGGTCACATATCTAATTATTATGATCTAATGAAATTTTAATGAAACACATTTCATTTAATTTGTTATGATACAATGACTATTTGTGATCTTATGGAACATATATATATATTTCTTATTATGTTATGGGTACAACCTATATCTCCATCAAATGCATTTGGAAAATTTTTTATCTCATGAGATATGCATGATTTCGACCAGAAGTTAACTCGAGTCAGTGCGTGGCTTTTTCCACTATGACAGTAGAAGAAGTGAGCCTTCACTACTATGATTACTTGTGGAGTAAACCCATTTCTCTATTATTTCCCCTCTAGTGAGTCATGACTACTATGGAAATGATTTTATATGATTATATATAATCCAAAATTCAATGTCTTATGAAAATAATATGTTCTCTTAGAATATTTTCATTGATTACCTAATGATTGTTGTTTTTTGAACTAAAATATTTAGGTCATAACTCAATATTATGATCTTTTATATAAAGGGTATGGATTTCAAATATTATTATCATGTTATCACACCCTTATGTTTTGGTTATACTTATGTGTCTCCATTTGTTACCATTAATGATCATGTGAGTTCACCCTTTCTTATGTTTTAAATACTAAGTTATGATGAAAAATTTTAAGTATGGTATGTATAAAAAGAGTAAAAAAGGTTAATATCTCTATTGGAGATTTTGAGGATATTTAATGAAATTAGAATATTGTGTACCTAGTATCAAATAATACTAAACTATTATGGTCCCTATGAATGTGTTTGTGTAATGTGTTGAATATTCATCTTGGAAGATGTAATATCTATATATGAATAGACTTGGCCACTATACCCGGAGATTGTGGATCATGGTTGAGATATAAGTATTGTGAATTTGTCTATGATTTTGTTTTAACCACATTCTCCTCTATCATAGAATGTAAGAATATTTGGATAATTTTGGTGGGATTTTATTTGGAACTTTTTTTTCAATAATTATTTCATACTATGACATTGGGTTTATAAGTATTCATGCATTTTTTGTATTAGTATTATTTTACATTTCATCATTTTTGGGATATTTAGTGATGTCTGTGTTTGTAGTGGTGTCTTATGTAATGGAATCCCATGTGTGTGATATGCCTACTCATCACTAGTCTCCTTTCCCTGACCTATTTGAGGTGTTAATGGAGAGTCCCATTTTTCTTATTTCCAATTAGGAAATCCCCAATGGGGTGAATCATGATAATTACAATCCAACTTCTTAGTGGAAAAGTATAGAGTAACCTAATGGGAATTGATCATTATGATGAATCAATTAGATTTTATATCATCAAGACACTCTTTCAGATCTTTTAACATGGAAGCTTCCATGTTATACGGTGACATTCATATCAGGCATGCACCAATCACAAGATTTATTTAAAAATTTAACTCCAATGTGTGACAGAAACCATGATAAATAATCTATAAATATATCATGGTATAGTTCAAATAGTGGAGGAAAAGAGAATGGATTCATTACCTAATCCACCACAAGGATAATGAATGAAACATGTGATTTTTATATTTTAATGTAATAAGGTTCATATCCTAATATAACTACCTTAACACCCCATTCACCTGTTAACACAAAACTTTCCACCCATATGTGGCAAGAAGCCCCCCAATCTCTGATAACGATTGATTTGTTCACATAAACTAGTCAACCAGTTCATTACAAGGATAAAATAAAAATATCATATTTCAAAATGTAAATCTCAAAACATGATAAATGATATCAAACACCATTAAAGAGTATGGATAGATATGAACATGATCCATTTTATTTCCTAGTTTTGTATCATTGGATAGCAACATCAAGAGTGTTTTAATAATATGTCTAACCCAACAACCTGTTTGGAATAAAGTAATGAGTTGGAGGATTAAATTTCAAACAATGTAAACAATTTAGCTAAAGAGGGTGAGATCATACCTCAAACTGTAGAAGGTCCATCTACACTATTATATAAATTCAAATCAACCCCATATGTCTTTCCATCCACCCTTATGATGCCTTATAGGTTCATCAGTCACATGGATAACAAAACCTTATGCGGGATTCACCATCTACATAGTTATTTTTCCACATCATGTTATGATTTATCTATGATTAGACAAGAATCCTTGAAACATAACCAATTTAGGATACCAATATTTCCACACCAATTACATGTATGGAAAAAACATGATAGTACTTGAGAATGTATCTTTTCCTCCTACAATTATATCTCATAGTAGAGTCTATCCATAAAAACGGTGCTAAAGAAGAAGGACTCTTCTCTAATAGGTGAACACCACCCTAGAGTCCATCCATTTACATCCCTTTCTTGTTCCTATAATGAGTAAATTTTAGTGTACAAGAGAAATAACTTATTGGTTCACAAATATTAGGAAGAAGTACTGTAGATTTTTACACCATGTTTCCCTTTTCTATCATCACTACATTTCAAATCCCCACAACAAAGGTTATACGATTATTGTTATTATAAAATCGTATCAGCTTCAGAATATGGAAATTCTCAAAAAATTTATCCTTCTAAACCATATTTATTCTAATAGTGGAGAAAGAAGGATCCACTATGTTAAGCGTGATTAATAGGTGGTCACTGTCATCAACCACAACTATATCTCTAAATACTCTTAAGAATTTTCCATCATTAGTACATGAAAGAGTAACTCTTTTTGGAGGAGATATATCAAGGGCACATATGTTAGTAATTCATATCTATGAGTTTAGAAAATAACATCCCCCCATTATACAATTTTTATTGGAAAAATAAATGTTTCATATTTAACTTTATAAACATTTGGGGTCTCCACAAAGTTTAAAATCCACTCTATAAATCATATCCAGTCCTCCACACCATGGGGTGTTCTAGTGACATGTAAGGATGAGAGGATATTGATATTAATGTCACACACATATTTGATCATACTCAGCCATCCCATAATGGATTCTTCTCCCTAAACAGGTACTATACAAGGATGTACTAGTTGAACTAGTTATTTTTATTGGCATTAGGGTGAAATTATGGGATCATGATCACTATGTTCCTCCTTCTTAATAGGTGATGAAACTAGCCACTTATGATTTATATGGGTGAAATTTCATGATATTTTAGAACTAACCTTAGAGAATGAAAAAAAATGAATATAATAATATGACTTTTAATAGTTCTTTGACATAAACATGGGCTTACAGAAGGGTTCAACCTAACAGGTTACACAAATAACAAGGAATAAACACCTAATAACTCTTAATGCTCAATTAAAGCTTCTAATACTCATATGTTAGTCGAAACCACATATATATAATCAATAATAGAAAAAACCAATCCAAATAAATTAATATAATACAGAATTCACCAAACAATATATAATAATTTCAACAAAATTTAATTAATTAAGCTCCATTTAATTCTATCGACGAGTATATAATTGGAATGAATACCAACATTCCTAGAATGATGCATGAATTCACCCCAAAAACCATATATCAATATATCAGAATCATGTTTAATACCCAAGAAGAATATAATTAATGGTAAAAATTAAACAATCGAAACATAAATTATCACTAAATAGAAAATTGGAGATCCACTACATTGTGCTAGACGGGAACTGGTATAGTTCCACTGTAAGAGTCTCAATCATCATATCCCATGTACAACCTATCCTAAATCAAGACAAAGAGAAGAAAATAGTTTTTGAACATATTTCTCTAATATCATTTATTAACACCACAAATTAAATCACAACATCTATGTTCGGGGGTTCTACATGACCTCATACATGCCACCCTATATGTAATATATTTTTTATTAGTGTAAAGGGAAAAGGAATGGTATGGGTAGAATATTCCCTTAGTATCATGCAACATAATATTAGGGAAAAGGAATTAAAAAAATCAATGAAATAAATAATAAATAAATGAATACGAATTAGGGAATTATTTAATAAAAATAAAACCTAGCCCATGTTGTATCAATATAAAATTTCAGGTACAATAAACCAATACCAAGACAAGAATCTAATGAATGGGTAATCCAATGAATAAAGAAGAAAAATCCATCATAATCATTATTAAACATAATCTATAACTTCATAATATCCTGTTCTGATATCCATCGCATAGACCTTACCCTATTATAGATACCCTAGAATCAAATATATAGGCACACAAAAATACAATAGTAGGTTTTGTGTATAATAATTGGTAGGAAACCACAAAAGGACCCTAACTTATGTTCATAATAGATATAAGAGAATACCATGAACTAAAACTGGGTAAAAATAAAAAAAATATCACATAAGTCTGACATATGTCAAGACTAAGGAGGCCGACAATATATAACTCAACACAATTTCTATAGGAACAATTATAGCCTACCTGGTAAATCACCATAATGGGGTAGTATAAAAACATGAGTGATATACCCCTCATGAATTGATTGACAAAAACAAGATTTCCATGAATCTCATCAATCCATTTTATGGGATTCTTCCATGGGGATAAACCGATAATTCCAACAAAAAGATGGTAGAACGTCATAATATGGTATAAGATACAATAGATAGATCCAAAATCACATAAAATAAGCAATCATTATAACCAAAATAGTCCACATGAAAGAAACTCAATCATAGCTCTCATATAGATATTCACACACCCCATATGTGATAATTTATCCAGAAATGGTCCCTAGGGAAATATAAGCATTCTAAAAATATTTCCATCTACCTCTATAAAACATGTTTTAAAGTCATTGAATTCATACTACATGTACAACAATGATGATAAGGAGAGGGTCACCATCCTTGTTTGAAAGCACTAAAAGATTCTAGTAGACTTATTTGTTTGAAAATCATAGAACACATGGATATAGGTATATGTGAATACACACCCAAAATATTAGAATATAAAAATCACAGTAAAGAAGATATAAAAAAACAACGGTCTTGGATCTAGAATTATAGAGAAGATAAATCCAAGAATATGAATTTAAATTTTATAAAATATCATCAATATCCCATTATATCATGATAAAACCCTTATATATGAAAAGATAAGAAATATATTTTTTTTATTAAGGATATTAATAGATAATTCATCCATATAAAATATTTACTTTTTTGGGTTGGATGTACATGAATGAATAGGCTTTCAAGCATCAAAGAGATGAGTTAAAACGGGAGATGATATTCCATGTAATAAGCCAATATTATAAAATGAGGAAATTATATTTTATATTTTACAAGACACACAAAACTATGTTTATATTTTATTACACAAAACATTATGTTCAACTTTACTTACATGCAACAATGAGTTTCTTTGATGGCTTATCTTAAATATAAGATCGAGTTTTAAAAAATACAGTTAATATTTATATTTAAGTTGAAAATTATCTCATAAATTTTAAATTATTAGGAATAAAAAAATTTAGACATTATATTAAAATATATGGTTGAATTAATTGGTTACCAATTAAATATATATGAATATATAATCCAATTGAATATGAAGAAATGTTTTTATAAAAAAAATAGTTTTATGCAGTAATGGTGTTTCAAATTAATAAATTAATTTAATGGATAATGTTAATTAAATTTATATATTATATATTCAATAATATATTTTAAATTCCAAAAATATATTTTAAAATAAAAAGATAAGTATAAATCAAATCTTACCCATAAAAACAGTATTTTTATAAAAGTTGTTCTGCCGGCTGTTAATGGTGAACATGTTTTAAAAATAAATTGTTAAAATTTTATAACTAATATTTGAAAGAATAATATATATTTTTAATATAATATTATAAATATTATCTCTATGTTAAATTTGGTATTTTCTTGAATGGTTTTATTTTTTGATGTGTGGTGAAGAAATACTAGATTTTAGTAAAAAAACACTTTTTTCATCTAAATAATTTATAATGGTAAATTATACTTTCAATTGGTTTTACATTCATAATGGTTCAGTTATACATCTATTAATACAATTTAGGTAATTTTAGTATTTTTCTTACAGAATATTGATACAAAAACAATGTAATGATTTGACCTTTTTTACATTAAAAACATACTTTCTAGTCACTTCTCTAGGAATAATTTTAAATTAAATAGCCCAAATTATGTGAGTTGAATTTAGAGAAATTGATTCCACATTTGGAATAATAATTATTTATAATATCCACTAAGTTCAACATATCTTTTCAACATAATGAATTTTGAAAATATCTAAAACTAATTAATGTTATTAAGGTAAAATGAGTTTACATAGTGGTTTAACATTAAACATAAAGGGTAAAATTACTTACAGAATTTTAAATTGTCCATTGTATGTACATATTTATACCCATAAACCCATGTGATATATTTTTAGGAGATATTTGGATCACTATTCCCTATGAGTTACATATAAAATAAGTTAAGTAACCAAAGGACAAAAAAGGAACCTTCCTTGATTTTAATATCTGCAATACTTTGGGATTGTGACAAAATCAAAAATGGTATGGTTATACATAATATATTTTATGATAAATGTGTTTTTAACAGCATAATAATTAATCCTAAATATTTATTAATGAATTATTTAGAAAAATTTCATATGAAACACAAACACAATAATTATTTTATTAATAATTAAAGAAATAAATTTTACTAAAAATAATAAAGGTTTAGTAAATTAAATGTCTTTTTGTTGATTAATTTATCATTTTAAATAGGTTATAAATTAATATATTAAATTACCATCATTTTCATAATTTTTTTAAATTAAAATTAAATAAATAATGTCATAACATACCTTAAACCTATTTTATAAAAAATTATATTTGATTATGTGAATTAAAATTAAAAAAAATAAAATTATGTACCATGTTATTTTTCAATGATAATAAATAATATACATGATACATTAATGGATCAAAATTTATTTTATAATGAGTATATTGATAACTAAATAATAATAACTCTACTGGGGAAGTTATGGTTAAGGTAGTGTTTTTTGTAGGTTATATGCACTTCTGTTAGAATTAATTTCTAACACACATCTAATTTATTCTTTTAAGTTTGTTATATTATATAGACTCAATGGTCATAAATTTTATAATTTTTTTCACTTTTATTTATTCCTAAAGAATTAATTTCCAAGGAAATAAAACTAGTTATCAGGGTAAAAACAAAGAGATATAAAATTTATTAAACATATAAAATAATGAACAAAATGATAAAATTGAATTTATTATATGGTGGTGTACGTTTTAATTGACCACAAATTCAATAAAATACATTTTTTTTTAATTTTGGGAGAACATGGGGTAAGGGAGACCTCTCAATAATGAATAAGTTTGAGTATTTATTGGAATGTCACTCCTCCTATATAAAATGGATCCCATTCTCCCCACATTGTTACACCTTATAAAAATATGGATATTCCATTACCTAACCAAATAACATATAATAATACCTTATCTCATCATAGAATAATTAATTTGTTCATAAATCTTTCCAAGAAATATGTTTGGTTCAATCCCAAAGGAGTTTCCCAGAGAATATTTAGTGTTCATAAACGTACATTTTTGTTTTATTTATTTGTCCATCCCTTTAAATAATTAATATAACAATATTATATAATTACATCAGCATCCAAAAAATTATAATATTTTTTATATGAGGAGAATTAACTACACCCCCACACACTTCCATCAAATGGGGTATGGAATCATCGTTCGTTTGTATGATAGACTACTGGCTCGTGAACTAATGTATTTCATTTTTCTATTACCACATCTCAATGATGGAAATAACGATGAATATATGATTATTTGTACTATTTATAACCTAATTATTCATCTAGATTTATTATATAATATATACCTTTTACATTTCATACTGTAAGGGATATGATAATGTCGCTATTTTGTATGGAAGACTATCGCCTCGTAAAGCGATGTGAAGTGTTTTTCACTAACTCATTACATGAAAGGTAACTATACCAAAGATAATTAATATATGTGATATAAAATACTTATTTAACTTTTTTGAAAAGTAATTTTTTTTTCATTTTAATTTTCCACTCACTGAAAAAAATTGATAATATTGTTCATGGACATGTGGTCTACTGCCTCTTCTAGGCAATGTGATTCTTATTTCCACCACCACATAGAAATAATGATAAATATAAGTATATATAATTATCTTATATGGTATTTAATATATATATATATATTATTATGGAATGATAGTGTATTACTTATCTTATTTCCATGATTATCATTGGAAAACGGAAATGTTACCCAGGTGTATGTACAACTGACCATCTCCATAATCAAAATACCGTTAATTTTTCATAACCATAATTAATTATTTATTATAAAAGTAAATTTATTTTACTACTACTAAAATATTTTATTTATTATTTTTGTATAATATATATTTAAATATTTACCTCCTTTTTAATAGTTGTCCTACTGAAGTCATTTTTGAAGCATAAAACAAATATGGTCAAAACAACTGAAAAAACTTAATTGTTTAAATAATTTTATAGAAAACTATAATTAGTGAAATAAAATTAATAATAAACATAAAAAATTTGATATATTAATTAAATAATTAAAATAAATTCATTATTTATGAATATAAATTACAATCACGATAAATCAGATTAAATGTAAGGGTTTTTTTTCTCATCTCACTTTTATTTTTGTAAGATGCATGGCATGTTCAACAGTTATTTTTTTGTGGGGTGTATATATTATACATAAATGTGTTTAAATATTACTATAAATAAATTTATGGGGATTTAAATTTCCATTTTGTGATATTTATTTCATGGTTTCTATGTTTTCAAAGATACCCACACAATAATGAAATATTATCAAAACATTCCATATTTGAGATGTTTTATGTTATAGAACTATATTATTTTATTTTGTGAATTTAACACCCCAGTTACATTTTATATTATTAATCACCTTATTTTTATGATATTTTATGCTTTATTTAATGTTATTACCTCCTCATGGGTATTTTGATTCAATGTTACAAAATTGGTAAGAGTCTTTTTTAATAATATCATTATCTATCATGAATTTTTGTGATTAAGTCTTCAATAATGAAATATTATAATATTAATGAATTATATTATCCCGTTGTTATTCATAACATTTTTATGTAATACTAAAATTGTAAATACCCAAAAAATTCAAGGAATTGTTTTTCCTTAATATTCTGGGGAATTTTACAAGAATGTGTTTTCTGACGGCACCTAATTCCGAGGCCCGGTGTGCCCGAAATCAATTTCCGATGTTTGGCTCAGGTACGTTCAATGAACAAACGAGTGGGTCTTCATAACTTTTTAACCGGTGCTCCGAATCCAAATCGGAGGGCACTGATGGAATTTCAGCACTGATAATTGCTTAAGAACACCTTTTCCAGAGTTTCATTTTCTCGGGTGAGATTTTTAAAATTTGGGGATAACTAAAGAATAAAATAAAATTTTTTGCAACAAATATTTTTTTTAGTTAAGGTAGCTTAACCCTAAGCTTGATGGTTGGAGTGGAACCCACTAATACACTAACTTCTAGGTAGGATATTAGTGAGTTGGGGCCCACACGAGCCTCACCAATTTATTTACTTTTACCTTCCACGTGCATTTAATATGGTAACTCACCCACACACCCCTTTTTAAATGGAAAGTTAAATCTCTTGTTTAATTAAATTTTAAACGCCTCATTAATTGGTAAACACTCATTAATTAAATCATGATCTGTTTTGAATTACAAAACAGTTGTCATAGGAAATAAAATAAGGCAACGCCTAATTTTTTTTAAGTGGTTGTTTCGTTGTGTGAGAAGAATTGGGAGAGTAATAACTCAAGCCTTGAATCTTCACCCTCTTCGTTGAAGAACGCGAAGAACACACCGTCGGCGATGAAGAACGCCGGCCTCCGACGAAGGGCGACGAAGAACGTCGAACCCTCAGAGATCGATGACGTGATGCCGTGTACCGCGATGCTGACGATCCTCCATCCGCGATTTTCCTTCTCCCAGGACAATCTTTAATCGTCAATCGCTTGAAGTAGGGGTATAGTTTAATTAAATATATGTGAATTATATCCTCGACATGTGTTTAATTGTCAGAAGTCATTTGAACCGCTAACGTGGTGGGTGCGGACCAACGAACAAGTCTGAACCAACCGTTTCTATATTCTTGGTGTGTGATGATCAGCGGGTGATGATGAAGCAGGCCGAAAAGGTGTTATGAGGACTTTACAGTGAAGGGCCGGTCCCGGGAGGACTGCTGGCAAAGATGAAAGGCAAAATGGACCACCGGAGTGTGTCCGGTGGTCCGCGGAAGACCCCGCCGGCGCGCCGCCGGGAAGGACCACCGCAGCTTCAGCCGCGGCAGTAGGCGGCTGGTCCCATGACCGTGCGGGACCGAAGAGGGGGGGGGGGGGGGGGGACGCGGCGCTGGGCCGCGTTCACTGGCAAGGAACGGCCCCCACGCGGGGCCGCGGTGGTAATCAAGGGGGAAGCCGCCCCTTTGCGCAGATGCTCGGCCAGCGTCGAGCCGACCCCACTTGGTCGGAGACCATCCGCACCGGTCCGGGCCGCGCCGGCCGGGCCGACCCGGGGGGAGGGGGGGGGGGGGGGTGGGGTGGGGGTGGGGCCGGGTCGGACCGGGCCTAGACCCCCCATTTTCGGAACGTTTTCGGTCATTTTTTCATAACATGGGCTACGGGCCTCAAATCGACACACTGTTAATTGCGTAGCGATCCTTGAATCGAGACGGTCGTTTCGGTATATTACACTCATAGTTTCGAAGAAATTTTTGTATGTCAGGGTTGGTTCGAACAGGAAACCAACTGGGCCCTCGGAGCAGAAACGCTTGTAATTTGTGCTCCGGAAGTCTGATTGATGTGTCGTTGACTTTTTTGGTTTACTCTTAGTGAGACGGACATTTTTTCGTACTCCACTCAAGGTTTGTACGTAGTTGGAGTGTGGTCGGGTTGGTTTTGACTTAAAAACCAACCAGTCCCATAGAACAAAAAAGCCAATAACTCTCAGACCGGGCGTCCGATTGACGCGCCGTCTATCACATTGAGTTCCTCTTGTTGAGACGGAACTTTGAGATACATCTACTCCGGACTATGTGTTAGTTGATGTATCGACGCATTCGCTCGTGGAGCAGACCCTCCCAGAACGAGCATGTTGTGTGCGGGAACCCTAGAGCTGGCTGTGACTATGATGACCATACTGAAATCCTATGTGGGTCCGGCGGAGATGAAGACTGCACTGAAATCCTATGTGGGTTCGGCAGCGATGAAGACTGCACTGAAATCCTATGTGGGTTCGGCAGCGATGAAGACCGTACTGAAATCCTATGTGGGTTCAATGGAGATGAAGACTACACTGAAATCCTATGTGGTTTCGGTAGCGATGAAGACCGTACTGAAATCCTATGTGGGTTCGACAGAGTTGAAGACCGCACTGAAATCATATGTGGGTTTGACAGCGATGAATTCCGTACTGAAATCCTATGTGGGTTCGACAGCAATGAATACTATTCTTGTATCCTACATGGGTCTGGAAGTATTTGACTTTGTTCTTGCTGTCCTATGTGGGTCTGGAAGAGTAGCTGGTTTGGCATCCTACATGGGTCCCAGCTGAAATGAATCAGTGGATATATCTGATCATCTCTATCACCGAAGAGTTATACTTGCGTGAGCTGAGTCTTGACTTTCAATCATTATCTTCGATATGATTGACTTGATTTCCTATGTGGATTGTATTGTGTTATCCTATGTGGACGTGATTGAACTTGGGCTCGGATGTTGGAGCCAAACTTGAATTGATGACTTAGGTATATGTATGGGCATTTACCTAAGTAGTGTTAAATGTTGCTTCGTGATTGTATCTTTCCATTTTGGATTACCCTTTTTGGATTCTAGGAGACCTTCTGGGGTCTTGGGGTCCCTAATGAGTAGCGTATACTCACACCTGCACGGGCTATGCCTGCACTACGTTGTGTTGGATGCAGACGACGGACAACACTGATCTTGGTTGAGGATTGTAGAGAAAGTCGGTACCGGGAGGTGGACCACTGGGCGGGACGTACACGGAGCGGATGGCTGGACCCGAGGAGATGAGGAGGCTATCTGCACCCACCCTTCAAGTGGGACTCCCAGTGGATGGATCGGCGTTGCTGCTTTAATTTGAGTTTCTTTATTTCCTCTCTAGTTGTACTTTACTTCCAGTTTGGGTTTGTATTCTATCCCACTTACTTTTTTGCACTACTTTTTTTACCTAGTTTTACTTAATGTTGACTTCTTCGTGCTTACTCTATGGTGTTTTTTTCTTTATAAAGGAAATTCCTTCCCCTTTTTGTTATAATTTACGCCTTGGTGCTAGTCGCCAGCCCGAGGCCTATTGGAGGCTGGTTTGGGGTAGTCACATCACGGGTCCCGAGGACGGTTCATGAGAAATTGGTATCAGATTTTGGTATATAAAAAAATCGATAAATTTTTTTTAAAACATTAGACTGTGTTTTTCTCCTAAGTTAGAAATCTATTTTATTCAAAAAACTTGTTTTCAAAAAAAGTTTTCAAAAATAATTTAATTTGTTTTCAAATAAAAAATAGATATTTTACTTAATTAATGTTCTAAATTATTTTTAAACCTTACATTATATTTTTCTATGATTTTTTTAAATGGAATTTTTGAAATTACTTTTTCTTTAAAAAGTGATTTTTAAAATGAAATGAATATTTTCTGAAATAATGATTTTAATGATATTTTAATGGTATTTTCATTCAAAAATGTCAACAAACCTTTTTGTTAATTATCCCCCACTTGGGATATTTTGTATCAATACCATCATCATTCTTTCTTTTAATGGATTATGATTTTTTCATAGATATTTTTATAGAACACTATTCAATTCCATGTGTTAATCTTGTTTCAATGAGATTGATATGGGACACATTTATTTTATACGAGTTAATCATTATTAAAATATATTAACATAAAACCCATTTAATTTACATTGAATAATCATGTTATAAAAGGAATAATTATAATTTCATTATGTTTTATTATTAAATTTCTATATAATTTTTCATGTTATGTTTATTGGAAATTATATACGATGGGGTGGCCCATATTGTGCTGGGTGAGCTTGTTACAACATATATGATGGGTGTAAAAATAGCACATGGTGATTTCATGATAGATTACATTATGGGTGATCCTAGATAGTTCTCCAATGCATTGGGTAATGTAAATTGTCTTTAGAGGAAAAAAGATAAAGTTGCCTGAGGGTTTATCCTATATAATTAACTAGGATCATGTTATTTCTAACATGGGTTTAACACATGTTATGATAGAAGATATTCCATGATACAGACACATTTTTTTATTTTTTATGGGTTTATAATTTTTCATGTGGTTATGATTAATATCACATGGCTCTTAATTATTTATTCAGATGACTATTAAGTTTTCCATGATTTTATATTTTATGACATGCGTATTGATGAGTATGAGTTCATTTAGGATTCGATTATGAACTCTAGTTATGCATTCATACCCTTATGAACTCTAATTTTCATTGATGGTGTTCAATTGTTAATGATTATGACTACCCATTCATAGAATTTTAGATCACCCATTCTTTGTTTCATTTTCCCTATGTTACATATTGTGAGTTTGAATGAATTATATATATATATATATATATATATTATTTAACAAGTATTATTAAATGGGATAATTTGAAATAAGAAAAACTGGGTATTGTGATAGATAATGTTCGTATTTTTTAACTGGTTTTTTATGAGTCTATGTTCATATGAGTTGGTCCTAATTCTATATATATTTATACCTAAAAGGTCATATAGTATGTAATTTATCCTATTTTTCCTTATGATAATGTAATGTTTGGATGAAAATGGGTCACCCTCATATGCATAAATGCCAGAAATGTAATATTTAATCCCTCATAAATGAATTTGATTGTGTGGTTCATTAGCTATTATAGTCCAAATAACTATAGATGGGATCCTTGGGTAATGGGATTCATATGAAGCATGAAAATATTAAAAAGTGAGTAGAAATATGTGTTTTAATAAAATCATAAACAAAACTAGTGTTCCTAATGGGCTCCATGAAATACCATCAGTTAGGTTGTGGCTGTTGTGAAGAATTATATCTACCTGAGTGAACCAATAAATGGTTGGTAATTTCCAAGAAGAAATATTTCATTTTAGAAGCATTACCAAATGGATGGTGGGATAGCTATTACAAGGAATGTTATAGCGCATCCACCTGTACTTATTTAGATGAGTTTCAACCTCCTGAAGGCCTATATCTCACCTTTAAACAATTAAAAAAACTCAAAAGATGTGTAAATTAAAATATGTGTGGTTTTATATAATAGAGGTGTCGCACATGGTATCATGCCTTCTCTCAAATATTTAGAGTCTATCAAATACAATTGATTGTTTAAGGATGCTTCTTGGGGAGTAATTTACCCTCTATTTCCCTTTTAAATAGAAAAATGACACCACAACAATAATTAATGTGAAAATATTATAATGATTTCGAAAATGTAATTAATGCATAAAATGAAAGCTCAGATAAATCAAATATCTGAACATGATCCAATATTAATATATAACTATAATGGTACAAAAAATATAATTTCTTAGAAATAAAACCACGGTGTGGATAACCCCTTCCAAATGACTCCAAAAGGAAATAAACTCATCTTTAGGATGAATCCTTAAAATATATCCATGTTATAGAGGCCCCTTGCCTATATAAAAAATTTCATGCATATAATCTATATGCAGGTGGGCGTATATGTGTAGGGAGTGAGACTATAATCCCCATAAGATACTACATTGGCCACTAGTATCCAATGGAGTTAATTATGATCATATATAAACATTTTTAGTGATTTAAATGATATGCTAATATCATTTTCATATTTCAAATAAGAATTATGTGTGCACTATGTAACCTATATAAATGGATAAATTCTTCTTCACTTATCTATAATCATAGAATATGGAAGTAAAAATCATAGAAGATCGTTTTTTCATATTAAAAAAATCATCACATAACTTTCAATACCACCTCAATATCAAGAAAACAAATGTCTCTAAAATCAATATCTTAGGTCTCATCAAGACCCTAGTATCTATATAAGTGCAAAACATCATACAAATTCCCTAACACAAAATAACTATTGAATAACATATCATAAATCATGTTTAATTAATATAACACATCTAATTAAAAACCAATATATTTAATTTAAATAACCTAATAAAATTCATAATCACATGTAAACACCATTAATTTGAAAGATAGATTTAAATACAACAATTAATTATAGATGGATTTATAGACATCCAAATCACTCTTTTGAGCAATATATATGAATTAACATAATTTCTGTTTTAATTTCTTGTTTATGACATTAAAAATAAATTTTAGGTTGCACACAATCATTTATTCCACTTGATTTTTAATATAATATTTACCATCATAAACACATAATTGTATTAAATAATGCATTGTGCTCAACCTTCATTACACAACTATATACTCTAATCTACTTCCTGAATACAAAAACTATTCCCAGTTAAAACTAGTATTTTATCAATTAACAAAATCATAATAACATGAAATAATTAATATAATAATATTAAGATATAATATTGTTAAATACCATAATTAATGGACTCAAAGGATCACCAAACATTTATTTTCATCCCACATGTTCCACCATTAATTATTCCTTCAATGAATATTTTAATTCCACATTTTAACCAAACAATCCCTTCCTTAATTCATAATCTTATTTATATTTTACCTTAGTTACAATACATAAAAACATTAATGAAATAAAAAATATCCATTAACATATTATGTAGATTTATGTTCCTATTATAGAAACAATATAATGTGATAAAAACTCACTAGAAATTATTTAATAACATATAATTAAATGAAAACATATAATCCCATGTCTTACTGAAAAATAATGAACAATTTCACCTACATCAAACATAAGAATAAATTTGTTTAAGTAATGGAGGCTCGAATCCTATGAGATCTGTAAGAAATATAAATATTACTAAACTATAAAAAAGGGATATGATTAGTTCAAGGTAGAGACTAAACATTATCTTATTACTAAAAAAAGATAGTCTAATATAATATATTAGTAATATGGGACTAATTATATGAAAATGTCCCAAATATGACCTCAAATAAAAAAGATATTAATCCTTGATGTTTGAAAGAGAAGGAATGAAGAAAGGGTCAAATAGAGTTTTCAAATGATCCAATTGAACACAAGAAACGAAATTTTTAGATCAAATTATTCAACCGTAGAAGAAATGAATTCACTATCCCCATATAGGCTTCCATGAAATAAATCATCCACCATAGGGTAACCAATACTAGATTAAGAGGCCACCCCCTTTCCATATCCTATAGTTACCCAATACCCCGCACTATGTACCCAGTGATTCATATAGGACTAAATATATCAAGTTCCACAACATGAACCCTCCCTAATTCTACCATCACCTAAAACCCCCATGTCTATCAAAAAAATATAAAATATATTTAAATACGAGAAAATAAGTTTAATAACATACCTTAATGATTGATTTCATTATAAATTTAACACAATAAGGCTTGTCATCCTTGAGTAATATCATAAAGTGTCATCAATAAAAAAAATATGGGAAATGAAATCATATTGTATCTTCTGATTTCAATTTCACCTAGTGTCAATGTCCATCCTAAAATAGAAAAAATTCAAGTGTAATAACATTTATTTTCAACCACCTATAACTATGATTATCTATACGAACTGTCCTCTTAAGAATAGGTTAATATGACCAATGATCTATATAATCTCACTATACAAAGCAATATGAATCATGTTTATATTTCCTCAATTAAGAGGTAATAAATTCCTAATTCCAAGATCTATAATTCAGTATAATCTTTATTACAAAAAAGAAATTCCTAATCTTCTCCAATATCAAAAAAGGTCCTTCAAATCAATGTTTTAACTTCCCTTTCTTTAAATTTATTTGATTATATGACTTGTGTGATACAAAATGGTTAACACAATCATTAACATCAATCTCGAGAAGAAAACCCCAATGAAAATCACAAGACTTCTTCCTACAAAAGTCCATATTCAACCACTTATTTTTTATTTTCACATGATTATATTTCCCTGAAAAAAGATACACCCAAAGAAAGGCGCCCCCAAATATTTCATCCAATATAAATGAGATAGAACATTATTACTAAAAAAAGGAAAATATGGATCAATATAAACCTAAATAAACCTAAAAAAATATAATATAATATCCTAATAATGTTCTTATCTAGGGATCTGGTCCCCACAATACAATATCTATTTATAATCTAGGAACTCACAATGTAAACCCTAAACATAATTCCCATATACCCCTATGAATGAGGTGATTATAAAATCAACTAGTTATAAAATAAACCCCTCTTCTAACAGATCATGATGAAACTTATTGAACATAGAAACAGGTTTGTACTATTATTTTTGACTTGTGGATTATGTATTCTGGGGAAATTATACCAAAATAATATATAATTAAAACCCCTTTTAACTTTATTATTTATCATCAGTGAATTATATAATTCAAGATATTAAATTGGATCTATAACACCCCAAAATTCAAAAATATGAACACATTATTCGATAGCGTATGTTACACACATCATCGAGCATAAAAAAACTAAAAATATATATTACATTAAATTAAATATCATCAATAGATTGAAATACATACAACACTATGTTTATCTAATTTTACACATATCATTGCGTTGTTCTTAAATTGCACACAACCCGGAGTTTAGATTTCTTTTCACACAATACATAGATTAAGAAATCGTTACATATTATTAAAATATTATTATTTAATAAAACACATATTAAATATCTATTAGAATAGAAAATTATTAATAGTAATAACCACATTCATAAAATTATGTTTATATTTATGTTAAGAAAAAATTATAATTATTAAAAATATTATATAAATTTTTACTATGAAGTTATATTTTTCTAAAATGATATTCAGTCGCTCTTTGCACACATAATTTAAAAATAATTTTTACGACTTTTAGAAAATGTATTGAATAAAATAAAATTATATTTCTAAATCATAACACTAAATGTATATTAGAGTAATATTTTTGTATTTTTTGATATATTTCATTTTTAAATGAATAGTGATGAAATAATATATTAATATAAAAATGCATTTTAGAATAAATTATTTTAATTTTTTTTATATTTTTAATTGGTTTAAGAAAATAAATCAATAATATATCTATTAATCTATTTTATTTCCTCATAATCATTTTCATGTTGATTTATTTATAAATCATTATAAACATTTGAACAATTTCTCTTTGATAACCCACTTTCTCATTACATATATATGATATTTTTTATATTAAATTTTATGCTTTGTGTGAATATAATTTTTAAATATGGAAGCATATTTGGAGATAGAAGAATTTATATTATCTAATTAGATGATCTTAAATTTTTACCAAAATGAACAGTGAATAGATTAATAATTATTTACTGTATTTAATATAAAAATGGATTTACTACAGGGTTAAATTAATAAGACAAGGGTTAACATGAACGTAATTTTTTTATAACCCTTATAATCATTTTATATATATTGAGTTTTTTTTACACTTTTCCATGTATGTTTCATATATAATAAGTTCTGTAAAGAAAATGATAAAAATGAACTATCCATCATTTTAATATCTATAAGGATTTGGGATCGGGAAAAGACAAAATATGTTCAATAATAAATAATATTATGAAATAAAAATTATTTTTTCTTATCATGTAATTTATTTTTATTTCTTATCAAATAAATAATAAATTCAAATTTTTAAGAAGCACCAACTCAATCGTTATCCTATTAATAGAAAAATAAAATAAATTACAGTAATAATATTTAAATTTAATTAAATTCAATGAATTATTGAGTTACTTTAACATAATAGATAAATATATAATTTTATATTGGATTTAATATAATATATTTTATTTCCATCATTATCTTGATATTTTTAAATCTAACAGAAGAACATTTCTCATAATATTTTCAAAGGAACATCTTCATTCTAATCATCTTTTTTCCTAACCTGTATAGATGGTTGAAAATTCATTTTATAAAGATAAAATTTCTCTACTTATATCAATTAATAAAGTTAAATATTTTTCAAATCAAATAATATTGTAAGTTTTGTGATTATCATCATAGATACGATATCATACTGATTTCGACTCAAATTATATGGTACATTATTCACGTTCCCATGGTGGTAATGTATTAAGCACTCATAATCATTAAAGAGATTTAACTACATTTCTTGATTAATATTCAACTATTTATATGTTAATATATACATTAGTCATTTATAATTAGTCTACATATAAAATATTTCAATGTAAATATAATCCGTGCATATCATTAATGAAAAAATAGCAATAGATAACTCTAAATCTTTTGTTCGATAATTTTTCCCAGAAACCTTCCACTTTCATGAGGAATATGTTATCAACAAGAAATTATACATAAGGATTCATCCAAATAAATTATTTGATACATTACAATAAATCATAAAACCTTATCCCCTATTGAGTAGTTTGAGTAGAGATTCACTATCTTATAGTTTATTTAGTACACTGAAATATTCAGCACATCTATATATCTTACAAAACATGTCTACCTTTGGAGTTAACTGGTATTTGGATTTTCAATTCCGGATAAATTACTTATAAATCACTAATAATATCAAAAAAAGCATAAAATTATATATTTTAGTCATAGTTTTTCTTTCCAGGACAATGTTAAATGTCTCTCATATTTGATGGATCCACCGATATAATCTCACATAAGATTATATGAACAAAAATAAAACATTAATTAGCCAAAAGTCTCAGTTATTATATTTTACATATTTCTTATCCATAACTATGTTCATCAGTAAAATCATCATGTAATATTAATCTTCTTATTTTCACTTGGAATATATTAAAATGACATTTAAAAATTCTACAAAAAATAATCAAGGTAATATATAAAGACACGATTAATTAAATACATGAAGATATTAGTGATATTAGTAAAAAAAATGGAATCATAATAATATCATAGTTTTCATATATCATAAAAATGTATTTCGTGGGTATTTGTTTTATTATTGAACCTCAATTGATAGTATCTAAATCAGATATCAATCATATAGAAAGTATTGTTCTCCAAGTATATGATGAAAAAAATCATCAATATGGGTAAAATGATACTTATTATTTAATTTTGTCTTGTCTAGAACCTAAAAATAAATTTATAGTCCCATTGATCCATACATGTTATTATGAAAAAGAATAGGTTCACCGCATAGTGATTGACTTTTTTGAGTGATCCCCTTATGAAGATTCAACTAAAGTTTATTATTAAATTTGTTTAACTCAATAGGGTCATTTGAATGTTGTGTATCTGATATATGTATATAGAAATGTGTGATTTATATTGGAAACTCAATTTTTCCATCTGTTGGAATGAAACCAAACTCTTCCAAAAAGTCATCATCAAATTCACATATAATAGAAATTTCTTAAATTTTATGTTTCTTCCCAACCATTTGAGTTATACACCCCTTCTAATTAGGAATCAATACCCATAAAATAGATATTATTTCTAATAAAAGTTCATATTTATCATTACACCGAAAAAAATAATTGCATATTTTGGAATATCAAACATGTATTCCCTTCTTCCGTAATTGATGTGGAATTTATGTAACTAAATCCAATACATATATAAGAGGACATAAAATTAAAATAGAGGAATAATAATATGACTTTTATATGTCACATTCCAACAAAATTAAATCAAATAAGAATTATAGGCATGAGATGTGATCATTACTCTATTAGGTTTTTTTTTCACTAGTAATTAGACATCAAATTATTTATGTCTAATTATGATACCTTTATAAAATTGACCTTACATAATTGTGAAACACCGTAAAATTTTAAATGGAAAACTATTTTTGATATCGTATTTGACAATCAACACAGAGATCAAATGAACGAACACTATTTTAATATGTTTACAATAAACTAGCCATTAAATTGACCAACACGAATTGGAATTAAAAATTTGGAAATATATATAATGATAAAAATAAACATAAATATATTTATAATTTCTTATGAATGAATAACTAAAATATGTAATGAAATTTTATTCATCAAAAAAATACGTTATCTTAAAAAATAATTTTTATTGATTTTTATGAAAAAATATTACATTTAATTTTTGGAATATTTAGAAATTTTATTTTATAAATTTAATTAAATTTGTGAAATCAGAATATTAGAGTTAACTTATGGTGAAATTCATGTATTTTTCTAAATTGATTTATTTTATGCGATTAGTGAATATCACATATTTTTTCAAATACAGTCAATTCTTTTAATTATGTTAATTAATTAAAAGGGGTAAAATATTTTGGTTTTTTTTAGTATGATATATGAAAAATTTTATTTAGAACAAAATAACTATTTTTATTTTTATAATTTATTTTCATTCTTAGTTATATGTTTATTTTTTTGATTAGAAATGTAGTTTTCTAAACACTGTATTTAAGAGAATTAACATTAACCATTTTAATTAGTTAAAATAACCCCAAATACAGAAATATTTTAAAAAAATCAAAAATATATATATTTATTTAAAATTAAATTAATATAATTATTATTTCACATAAAATAATAAGTATATGTTCATCTATTACTTGAAAAAATCAGTTTCCTAAAAATGTTCTTATCATCCTGTTCTGGAGGATAAATTTTAAATTTAATTCTTTAACTTCTATAATAAAATTTGACAAAAAAGAATCCATATTTTTAATCATCATGATTAATATTAATTAATAATGTAATCTTATTTTTTGGTCATAATTAATATTAAAAGTAGATAAAGCTTATTACCATGGTAAAGGTTAAAATAGGTTTACATAGAGTTAAATTAAATTGGTAAGGGTTAAAATGACTATAAATATGTATAAATTATAGTGGATGGATATATTTATACCATATATCATCTAATATTCTTTAATGGTCAATTTTATACCCCTTGGCTGAGAATAAGACATTTATATATTATATTCATTTCAAAAATTGAATGTGGGTCCTCTCCTCCACCTAGAAAAGGACACCACCTATCCTATCCCCTGTAAACAACTTGAGACTTTAGGTTCAAACAAAAAATCCTTATTCAAATCATAATTCACATTACAAGTCCTATAATCCATGTACATATTATAGAACCCACATATGATGTAGTTTTCTGAAATCATAAAGAGGTCATCTAAAGAAGATGTATCATTCTAAACCGAGCATTTTTTTTGTTCTTCCAAATAATTGAAATATAATATAATGAAGATGATATAATAATATAATTATCTCACATATAATTATATTTTGTTATGTTAATTTCATAACATAAATCTATATCATTTTCAATCAAATGGGAAACAAAACCATGGTTCGTGCGTATGACGAACTACCGCCTCACGAACTGATATAATTTTTTCCCATAATAACATATCATGGTGGATTATGATGATGGATTTATTGTATATATATTATATTATTTAATTATTTAAAAAAATTAAAATTAATTTGTCTTATTTTTTTTAAATTTTCATTTGATAAATGTTGATAGTGTTATTTATGTGCACATGTGGGTTACCAACTCCAGAAATCATTTTGATACTATTTCATTTCCAAATAACATGGATATTAATAAATTTTATTTTAAAAAATAATTAGTTACATAAGATATTATTAAAATATTTTAAAAAATTAAACAACACTTACCCATTGTTAGTTATGTTTTTTTTTGAAAATTCAAATGTTAATCATGAGTAGATACAACTGACCATCACCAAGAACACAACCGAGTAAATTATTCATAACTATATTTCAGGATTGGTTTGAGGTATAAAAATTATAATTATTTCATGATTATTATTCTTTATATTATGTAGTAATTACCACTTTTACAATAGTCAAACTCCTAAATTAATTTTGATGATATGAATAGGATATCGTCAAAATGTTTGATGTGAAATTAATAGGATAATTAATTGAATATTGAATTGTTGAAAATAAAATAAAATAATAATAAAATTTAAAAAGGAATTTAAAAATGTTAATAATAAAAATGATTTTATTATTCAGATATTTAAGTAACACATGTGACAGGTTGGGCTTAGGGAAAATTATCTCTCTCACCCACCCTTTATTTTTGTGCTATGAACATTACCTATATAATTTCTGTAATACATTTCTTTAAAGTTATGGAATTATTTTAAATTATATATATTTATCTGAAATATATAGTTAGATTATTAATAATTTCTTAAATGTGGTAATTCATGATTTTTTCATTTCTCAAATTTCATCATTATGAAATTTTCATTGATAAAGATATGAGACGAGATTATGCAACTCATTTCATTGCATGGGTATTTATTATTATTAGTTTTTATGATTGGTTTAATTTTTTAGAACACATAATAATGAACATGTTAGGGTTGGTGTGTCTAAATATCACTCTAACTCATTAGGTAATGTTTTTGTCACATGAGATGTTACTATTGGTAATAAGGTTATTTATTTCCATAACTGGATGGTGTGTGTTGTTTGTTTTCAATCCCAACTAGGGTTATCAAGACAAGTGATTCGATCACTTAAGGTTGGTTCAATGTTGTAGGTGGTATAGTTCTCTAGTCTTTTTCAAATTTTTGGGGTTTAAAATTTATATGATAGAGAATGATGTTTAAGAATAAGAATGATTTTTGTTTAAATACAATTATTGTGAAATAGGATGAAATCATTCTCTAAAGTTTCATGAAAATGAGCTTTCATGGATGACTCATTGATTTTTGTCTAAGTTATGTTTTTTTTTCAAAATTCATTATGTTGCACAGAAATAAATGTTTCACAATCCGGTGAAATAAAATAGAGTTTCTTGATAAAGAAACCGTCAAATAAATGATGTTTAGTGAACCAAAAAACATTCACACAAGGCCAATGTTAAACATGGTACATAGGTGAGGGTTCATTGTGTCTTTAAATAAGTGGTTACATCTATTATAAAATCTCTCCTCCTAAATGAAGATATGAAGCCACTACTTCACAAATGAGTTTCACAAAGTAGAGTTTCATGAAGTAGAGTAGTACGATGTATGGATATGTGAAGAAAATAAAGTATGTATATCAAGACCAAGTGGTATTCATGAAACATTGAGTCATTTTTAATGTCAGTGTTATGTACAAAATTTATGTTTTATGAAAATTGAGGCATTGTGTGATAGTGTAAAATATGCTTGGAAAACTAACTAGTTCCATGAATATTAATTAGTTCTGTGATGTGTAGGATTTGGACATCTATTTTGATTGAAAAAATAAATCAAGGAAATCAATTTTGGATGATAATGATATGAGTCTCATTATAATTAAGGAAATTGAATTGTTATTCCAATCTGCCGACATGATCTTCTTTTCGATAAAATGAGAAATAATTTACCCAAATAAGTGATTATGGGGTAGTTGACATAAGTGATCTAAGAAAAGTTGTGTGGTATCCCTAAAATTATTGAGATGTAAGTGTGGTTGGTATGGAGTGACCATATCTGATCATTTAGAAACTATAATATCTACTAAATCATATATGAATTAGGTATTAAAGAGACACTATCAAACTATGATAATTAGAAAAGATCTTAGTGATTAACCAGGCATAACTTCTATTTATTGTTTATATTTCTTCATATAAGAGTTTGATAATTTATTGATTTTATCAGAATTTTAGAAAAACTTTCTACCAATGTGGTAAAAATGACATTATCATTCAAATAAAAAGTATACACCCTAATTTACCAATTTAATGTCATTTTGTTCTAGTTCAATATAAGATTAATTAGAGGATATAGGTTGGAGGTGTTAAATATGTCATCTGTTTTGTTTTTATATAGAATTCATTGAATTTTGTGGGTGTTCCAATTTTTTATGGAATAGAAATCTATATTTGGTAGAATAGAATGAGGTCTCATCTTCATTCTCTGGGAAGGTAAGTTATACATTCAATATTTCAATGGATTTAGTTCAATGATATGATGGGTATTTCTATTAGTAAAACATAGAGGAAAATTATTGATGTAAATAAAAACTCACAAAATGATCTTACTATTGTTTTATTTGACAAAATATATTTTTAGGTGAGAGTTACACTAGATTCAATTTCTTGTGGAAGGAAACTAGAAAATATATATGAAGGCGGTAGCAATGTGAAGGTGTAAAAACGCACAGTTTTACACAATAAACTCAATGATATAAAAATGAATCTACGTGAAAATCAATATAGTTTTTAATGGAATTACTGAAGATGATAGGGAAATATGAGGACTTTAGGATTAAATTAAGATTTTGAAATTGTAAATAAAATAAAAGAATGGATTTTAGTTAGGTACAATTCGAAAGTGTCAAACAATTAAAAAGGGGATATACCTATGATTTATCTTGATTTTGAACTAACATGTATAGATTTTTATGAATTTTGTGAAAAACCAGTAGATACAACAACTTGACTAATCAATAAAATGGAATTCCAAAACATGGTAAACATGACTTTTCTAATGTTAGTGAGGATGGAGAAACGTGGATAATAAACATAATACTCTTTTTACAAGAAAAACAAGAAATGAAAAGGGTATTTAAGGGTAGTATAATATGGGTATGTTTTCAGTGTGGTAATGTAGGATACATTTTTTCATAATGGTCATCAAAATTTTATGATGTAGAATTTTAGGTAGAAATATGGAATTGTCCTTAGAGGAGGATCCCAAAAAAAGGATACTTCAAATTGGGAACAAAATTACATTGCAATATCATTATTTTCCAAGAGTAATACAATCAAAAGAATATTTGGTGGATGTAGAACCAGAGATTAAATATGATGTCAAAGATTCTATGATTTCACCATTGAATTTGGTACAACATACAATAGAGGAAGATAATTTGTTAGATCTTGTTGTTGATCTCATAGTTGAACATTAGTGTCCATTAATGAGCTTGATATTCATATGAAGATAAACATGAGGATTTAATATTTATTGATAGATTCAACAGAGTATGTGGATCTTCTTGAAGTAGATATTGATCAACTACAAAGATATGAAGAATAACAATTTCCAAGCCTTGAAATATCAGATGAGGTTGGGAGTCTAAACTAATAATTGAAGAGTAGAAAAAAATTATTAATGACCGTACATAAATATTGGATGAAAATGACATGATATTTGAATACAATGGTGAAGATTCCATTTTATTTATGAGTAATCTAGAAATTAAAGAAAAATCATGGAAAAATGTAGGAAATTATAATCAGGATGTTTTTTTGTATGAAATTATTTTGATAAGTGTTAAACAAGGTTCTTAAGGAGTATTGAATTCTTCGAATTGTCAAAGATCTTAATTTATTAGTAGAGGTAAAATTATCAGTGATACAAAAAAATAAATGGCTAGGAATGATATTAATATAAACAACGGGATGTCAAATGTTGTATATGTTTTAAAGGTTCTAGATTCCCTAATAGAGATAGATTCAAAAAAATAGAGAAGGGAACATAGAATAATCCTAATTTATCTTGAGATGATCATCAATATAAGTACCACAAAAATAAAGGAGAAATGTTTTGGAATAAAAGTGAGATTATATCATATCATATGAAATGTCAATTCTGAGGCATGTGGAACATACCATGTCTTATTATGAGATGAAATGAGATATATTAATGGTGAAGAACCTATAATTAAACAAAGGATTATTACCATATATCCTTAATTATCTAGAAAATTAATTTCTTAGGATATATTTTCACTATAATAACTTCTTCCATTAATCTATTCATTGTAGGTATCAGAATGGTTGAAACCAGAACAATTGAACTCTGAGACATGTCATTACATGTAAAAATAATAATTACCCATAAAAATGAATATACTACTATATAAAATGTAAATTTTTATGATTAAACCATGCATGTTGAAAAGATATTTGGGAAGCGAGATTATGCCCTTGATCAATCAGGTGTCTCCTGAATAGAAAAGAGGATGATTGAGAAAGCCGACATGATAGAGATCACTATGAATGCTACAATGAATTGCATCACCTAGATTCTTGATGGTGAATGGTCATCCCACATGATAATAAATTCCAAGTTGTTGGGTAAATTTAATGAAAGGGTTAATTGAATGGTGAGGTTAAACAATGATGGATCCATGAAGGTCAAAGGAAATAAAGATATTGACTTTTGAAAGGATATAGTAGACATTACAAATATATAGTATGATCAAGAAAAGGCATGTGATTCTTGAATTTGAGGAATGCTGTTGTAGAATTATGATCATTAAAGAAACATAAGTGCATCAAATCTACTTGAGCTAATTCACACAGATTATTGTGGTCTAATTAATGTTGATGGAACATATAATGATGGGTAATTCATTCTTTTTTAGTATTCTATTATAATGTCTTGTGTGATGTTTAAACTATGTAGACAAAAAGATATTGGTTCCATTATGAGATATCTCTAAAGAGTTTATAGGGAAACTGGTTGAACAATCAATGTATAATGATATTAAAATGGAGAAAAATACAAATACACTAAAATAAAAAATTACCACAATAAACATATGATCATGAATAGGGTGTCTCCAGTGAGAAAACCACAACAAAATTGGTTTATTGAATGTATAAATTGACTATTAAATAATATTTCCAAAATAATGTTGACTATGATTCTATTTTCTCATCATTACTAGGAAGAGTAGGTTGAAGGTGTAGTGTACACTCATAATAAAATAGTACTTTTTGAGAAGGGGATATGACACCATATGAGATATGGGAAAGAAGTAATCCTTCCCTAAAGTATTATTTTTATTTTTGGAAGTAACATTTTCATTCGAAACCAAGAAGAAAATTAAGGAAACTATGATGATGTGGAAGATGATGAAATATCCCTTGGATACTCAACTAAAACAAATCCTACAAATTATACAATATTCATCATATAATTATTATGTTTAAAAATGATGTCAATATTATTAAATATCAAATTATGATTAACTGTAAGAGATCATACATTAATATCATTGAAGGAGAAGACCAAAGTGGAAAAAGGATAAATTCTTATAAATAATTTATGGAAGTATTTTATGAAATTTAGTGATCCCAAAATAATGATGATTACTATATATAATCAAAATAGATAATCATTACAAAAAAACTATACTAGGATTTCACAAGAGAAAAACTAGAGTATAATATGATCAATCCAACATCATTGGTGATTGGACCACACATACATAGAGGAGAATAATTAGGAATAAATCACATTCTAATATTTTGCAAATTGTGGAACTAGCCTTATTTTTGTATGTCATGAAGGTTGAATCCTGGGTTAAGTCCATAAAGGAATAATTGGATCAGATTGAAAAAAAGACTTGGTAACTTGTAAAGGGACAATAAAAACATAATGTTATTGGAACATGGTGGTTCTTAAAAAATTTATGCGTGAGGAAATGAGATTAAGAATAAGGTATTTTTGGTTTTTAAAGTCTATGAAAATATTGAGGAAATTTATGTTGAAGAAACATTTTCTCTTGTAACTCATCTGGCTTACATTAGGCACTTTTGTGCCATGAGAATTCCAAGAGGGTACAATATTTATCAAATGTATTTCAAAACAAAATTCATAAAAAGTGCTATTAAAGAATAATCTACATAAAATATAATGTTATATTTCATTTTTTAAATGATGAAACAAATTTTTTTAGATTAAATAAGGATGTTAATAGTTTGAAGTAGGCATCACAATAATGGTATTCTCGGCTAGATGCATATCTGAAAAAGATGTAATTTATGTGAGGAGGCTTCAACCAAAATATAAATGTGAGGAATTATTTAGGAGGTGAATTTATAGTGATTTTTTATATTTATGATTTATAAGATCATTTATTTTTTACATTTATTATAATAAAATACATTGATTCAAATTATTTTTATTCTTAATGCATTCCAGTACACTTAATTTTTTCTTTAATTTTATCAGGATGCATTAAGTTTGGGAGATGAGTAAAAATCATGGAAATAATAAATATTACCACATAAAAGAAGTTTTTCCACATAGAAGGATGATCATATAGAACTTCCATGGATGATTAATGAGTAAATAAGTATCATGAGGCTTTTAGATTTGAAAACTGTCTTTATAAACCATGTAATTAGTACCCATCTTGAACTAATGAATATTTCGAAAGAAATAGAAGTCTTGAAGAAGAGTAAATCATTTTGGAGTGAATGAAACATGTTTCATGGTGTGAAAAATATGTGGTACATCATAAAACATGTGAATGTGACCCTAAATTCAAGCATGGTGTGAATTCATTACACATGGTTCAATATTTACAATGGGTGTAAACATTATATGAAATGTAAACATATTTACGTCCTAAAAAGGCTAGATTCGATGTATGTTGTTGTTTTGACCAGTTCTAGGACCAATGAACTACTTATGAACAATTGTTTATATATTATAAATTATATTAAATTCTACCTGATCCTAATGGATGTTAATGAATAAGAGGACATTGTACCACTAAAAGAATCATTTGGGAGGCATCGCCGACTGCTGCTGTTGTGATGATTCGAATAGTATTTTGATTTTCCATTAACTCCATGACTAGGATAAAAGGGTTTAATATGTCTAAAATAATTTTAATGAATGAGGATTGAGAATTTCAGTTATTTATTTTTTTAAATCAATTCAGTTGTTCATTTGTCATTAACCATCATTTATCAAATCTCTTCTATTTTTCAATCATGAATGACCATAGTGTAATTGCTGAGGGATTGACTATTTTAGGTCATTTAATAGATAAAAATTAATACCATGAACATTGGGTGGATTATTTTATATTTTTAAAAATAGTACAATGTTATGAAGTAATAAAAGATGTAACATCCTTACCCGGCTAACCAATAAACTGGTAGCAAGGCTGCTGGGTCACATGACCTCAAATGCATCTCCGAAAATGCTAGAGGCTACCGACTAGAAACGAAGTCCTAGGGTGTGTCTGTGTGGAGAATATTACCTCATTGATCAAAATAGAACAATGTTATAACAGAATAAATGTTAGTCAATAATGGAAGAAGTAATAAATAAATGAAAAAAATACTGAATTAAAATATCATAATAACTGAATTAATGTGTTCAATGACAATTTAAAAAATTTCATCTATAAAAGATGATGCTAAAATTTCATGAAGAAATAAATACAACTATAAATACAACGAAATAACAGAAAAACTACCTAATGACTGGCTCCACGAGTATCTCGAGCTTCTACTTTATCCTCTTCTTCTAACTCTCACGTATAAGAAATGCATCACAACACAAGGATTCAATCCAAATACCTTCAATAATGTATGTTTATTCGAGTACACTAGTGAAATGAAGTACCAAGTAGGGTGTGAGAAATAAATCTCAGTAGTCCGACACAACCGATTTCTATCAAAATCCATAAAATGAAATATAAATTACGAAGTTTTCAATATATAATAAATTCAATGAGATGAAAAATTAATAATTGAATCATGGTCTATGTTACTAAATAGACACCCAAACCATACAACATATATGGTCAAATCTAGAATTTTACAATGTAAACATGTTCAAGGAAGAATACATATACAAGGTCCAATAGTTACATGGAAAACCAAAGAATACAATCCCCCCAAATTTTTTATTTGGCATTGGTTCTAAATCCCATGTAATCACATATTTATTCTAGTTAAGTAATGGAAACATCTCAAGTGAAAGAACAATACATTATATTTATGATGGATGCATCTCATATGATTCAAATTTCAAAAAGGTTAGGCAATCCAAAAAATCTCTCAAATCAAACTGTGGAGTCCCATGCCTGTATATAGTGAACTATTATGAATCAAAATTATATCACTAGGAAAATCTGATAATCCAATACCACGAAGCCCATCCAAGGTGACCCTTATGGCATCCCATGTATCACTTCATGGCATGGTAAACTCTGATTCCATCTCGGGTATCTCACATTGGGGACCGAGTCTCACCCAAGGCATGGCATAACCATCCTTCCAAAAAGTACATCTATGGTTTATCCTCTGTGGAACCACTATAAATCAGAATTATAAGAAAACATATAGGAATCACTCACATGTCAAACCAAATTAGTACCCACAATGTATGGACTCGTAACAAAACAAAAATGGTGAGTCCATCCAGTGGTCCGTAATACAGAACTCATGGTCTCTCCAAGATCATATAAAAAGATTTATAGTACCCAAGCACTTAAAATAAATGAATATATCAATGAAAACTATATATAAATAATCTAATGCTATCAAGTAAGCCTCTCAATATCATATACCTACAAAGTATTTCATATAGTTCAAGCCACTATAAATGAGAAGACGAATAATGCAGTTTTCATAAGAAATGACATATAAACCAAGTAAGAAGTCCTTAACATGACTCCTCTCACATGTGACTAATACAGTTTTATGGCCCAATCTATTATACTTGGAACAAGTTTCATTCAATCCATTCCAATAAATGTTTCACTAGTAATATTCATGTACAAGCATAACATAAGGAACATGGAACATTGAAACAAGTAAGTAAATGCACATATCACAACATAGAAAACATTTATATATAATGAAATTTCATCAATTAAATTTTATTAATTTACTAAATTAATAATAGGAATTCAAATATAATGTGAGAGGCATGTAGCCCAAGCCATCTGACTATGTCATATGGCCAAAGACAATAGGCACTAAGCCTAAGTATAAACAAAGGGGAATGACCATAACATCACATGGTGTCATTATATTTTATGATAATTAATTCATTTTAGGGAAGGAAAAATCAACTAACATGGATCAAGAGGCACATAGGAGGTTCCATGGGTAACTAGAAAATTGGCTACATTGGTAATCCCATTAACAAATCAAGTTATTCAATTAAAAAAATATGAATTTTTTTATCACGGTTTAAGAGAAACATAGAATGTGTAATTTAAAAATGATAATATACATAATTGGTTATTATCATTTATTACACATGTTATTACATTTATAAAATAGGGTATGTACTAATAAGTTTTCTTAGAAAGGGACAATCACATATACATTTAATTCCAATAAGAAATGGGGCCATGAAATTTGAAGGTCTCTTGGATCATTTAACATTTATTTTCAAGGGGAAAACTCCATTAAAAACACTTATAAGTTGTTTTTTCTAATCATTTCACATTACAATAGTGATAACATGGAATAAAACTATAATTAAATATGCTTAATTATGATAAATAAACATAAATTTTCAATATGAGTTTTTTATGATAGAACACTCCCATTAGAGGGGTATTATTATTAAAAATGAAATTTATTAGAAAATATTCATGTATCATAATTATTTATTTTTTCAACAAATAACCCATTAATAATTAAATATATTAATGTGATAAAGCTATAGACTAATGTGTTATTAAATTTATGGTCAAGGGAATGGGATCCTACCTTAAGAATTTGTCCAAGATGAATTCTTCAATACATGAATCTTTTATCAATGAAAATCAAAGCTGATGAAACCCCTTTGATAATATACAACTTATTATTTAAATAAATACACTTATCCCCTTCAAAAAAAATTTATGGTTTTGAATATGTGAAATAGTATTCTTTCATATATTCTTATATGCATACACCCATATCCACTCACACGTATATAAATTTTCAAATTATACATATAGATACATAGCCCCATATTTATATATTCAATTACATGGATGAAAATAAATAAAACATGGGATATTACATATAAATATGCCTACTCATTCATATGTAGTGAGTGACCTTTGAAAATGGAAACCAAACCGGCATGAAGGGTGACCCAACACACTACAACAATTATTAATAACTCAAAAAAAATAATGGTTCAATAAATCTAAAAAATTATCAAAAGGACTAAAAACACATAAAGGCCCTAAGTTATTTAGGGAAAGATAAGGTGAGTAAAAAAACACTTCAAAGAGACAACAATGAGCAGAGATGATATTAACTGCTTATCCATCAATGTTGATTTCTAAAACATAAATAAGTGAGCCCCAGGAGACGCTTCACATACCATAAAACTAGAAGAACAAAAAATTATAAAATCCCAATCATTAGGGTTCATAGACATCAATATTGAGAAATGGAGAGACCAAAACATCATCAATCAAAGGATGATAAGGGATTACCTCATCAAATTTACCATAAAATCGTTGATCGCCACATCTGAGGATGATGTGAGGAGGGAGGTTATGAGGAGGGAGGTCATGCGGTGGGAGGTCACAAGGAGGGAGGTCTGAAAACTAAGGTGTATTAGTGACCACTGCACTAGAGGAGTACACGATGAGGGAGGTTTTGATGAGGTCGTTTGCAGGGAGGGAGGTTATGTGGTGGGAGGTCACGTGGGTGGGAGGTTGCGTACCCATGTGGTTTGGCTGTGGGGGTGTCTTTCTAGGTTAAGGAGAGCATAATGGGGGAGACCATTGGGGTATCTCTAAACAAAATATAAGAAAAAATAAAATAATAGTATTAAAAATGATAATGATTATTATTATTATTATTATTATTGTTATTATTATTTAATGGTCCTCTTTACTTTTATTTCACATTTACCAAATTTAATAATATTTCCACTGTAAATTTGATTAATTAATTTAATTTATTTATGAAAAACAAATTGAAGTGATATTACTCTAAAAATTGTGCTCTAAATTTCATTTTCAAAAATGATCCCTCCATTAAATGAAAATTTTAAATTCCCATGTAATTTTTTTCCAATTTAAAACATGGGATGTTACATAATAAATGATGAAATAGAAAAATTTGGAAAATGAACCATCGGTGATTTTGGGGTTGTTTACCAAGACATTTGGATTTGTCTAAACTAAGTTCTAAAACCTATGATTTCCTTTTAATTATTTTATACCTTAATAAATCATGACCCATTATTTTAAATTATGGAGAACATTTTTCTAATTTATTAAAATACAAATCAGTCAACGTCTCTTATTTCAAAAAATTATTTTAGGTTTCTTTTATTAGATAGTTTACATTTATTTTATTAAATTAATATTTTCTCTAACACTATCTATGTGGGTTCACCTTTAGAATCCATATATTATACATACATATATTTTTGTTATTTTTTTGATTAGTGTGTTATGTTTCTAAATTTGGTTTCCCGTTGTAACTAGTAACACTAGTAGATCTATAGAATTTATTGTTCTATTATTGGGGATATGTGTGGAGAATTTATTGGTTGAATAAATTAGGAAAATTATTTTTTTCATATGATTTTAATTTTAGATTAGTTTTTTTAGTTATTTAGATTTTTATGGTACCTTTTGCCGCAATTAAATGTTTTTGTGATGGTATGGTTGTAGGCCATATTGACCACAAAGTAATTGTTCGCCATCATTCTAGTGGATATAAGAGAACCATTAAATTAAATTAAATTGATGAAAAATTATTCCCATGACTACTTGAAACTATATACATTATTTTAATGCACAACACACCATAAAATGGAGCCAAAATTCTATGAGGAACTTCATGAGAAAAGAAGTACGATAAATGAATTAGAGATAAGTACCAGAATTGATAATGATTTATTTTCTATCCATAATGATCATGACTTTGGGCATTCAAAGAATGATTGTAAACATACTATATAACTTGAGTGGGATAAATAACAATTTAGAAAATTACAAGTATATGAAATCAAATAAGAAGAATAAAATGAAGAAAAGGAAAAAAATCTGTTGATATGGTACAAAGATTCCTCATAAAACATAGACTATAGGGAAATAAATAAGAAAAATTTGAGGACGAAATAACTTCAAAAGTTTTAATAAAATTTATAGAAGATATTAGAGTGAGACAAGAAGAAGAGGAATAACAAATATATGAACCATGTGTTGGCTATGTGGAGGAAAAAAATTAACATTAGTAATAGAATAAGGTGATGAGATAGATTTTTAACATGAATCAATTAGATAGAAAAAAACAACAATTGAAAGAAAGTTATATTGTTTGTACTAATGTTGAGATCATTTTAGTTATATTCGTACTATCTTGACATTGATCATCAACTCACAATTCTGTTACAATATCATTGAGGAGAAGCCGAGCTAATCTGGGTGGATTTCAATGTCCTGATTGGGTTAACATGAGATTTTTATCTCTATACCAACCTCCAATTAGCTAATATTGGTATGGTCAATCTAAATAATAATTAAAAAAAGAAAATATTATTGAAGGAAATCAATTTTTATCACTTTATATGAATTTGGATCTATTTATTCCTTATGATTTAATTTATAATAGGATTTAATTTCAACTCTATTTTTATTTTTTTATGTATTGAAATGAAATGTACTTTCACATGTGTATCTATATTTTTTCAGTTCCATCAAAGGAATGAGAAGGAAATAGAATGATTCATGAATAGTAGTTATAGGACCATTACACTCTGTGAAACACATTGAAGTCATGTAATATAGAGAATACATTTCGTGATATAAATACACATTGTGAATCCAATGGAGGAATAACATATGAATCCATGTTCAAATAATCATTGAAAAGGATGTAATTTTTTCAATTCAGAATATTTCTATTGTATTCCACATAATTCAAAAAGATAAAAAGATTCAAATTTTAATTGCATTCCCTCACATGCTTCTTTATTTACTCAATGGAACTAGAATACATAAACTGACTAGGATAATAACATGTAGTGAATTTAAATTTCTTTTTTAATGAATTTTTAATAATATAATGTGGAAATTAATTTGTAGAGATTATCATGTTGTTTTTTATTTTAATATTGATTATTTAAGTGATTATGTTGGTTCTTCTTAATGATTATTTTTATATTTAGTCATGCATTAAGTATCTTGAATTTTCTTTAATTTATTTAATTATTTATATTAAATTACATGAGATTTTTCCCCAACCATTTTTCCCATTCATGATATTACATCTGAACAAAATATTTAAATTCCTTATATTGTATTTTTCTTGAGAAACATGGGAATTTCCATGTATATTACTTTATTTTCATATTATCATAATTTTCTAGAAAATAATCACCTTTAATAATAATTTGGAATCTTTTGTTAGCCAATTACTAGATACCTACCATAGATTAATCCACATTAAATATAATAAAATCGATGAGAAGACTTTAAATGGAAGATCCTTGTTATTATAATATATTTTAATTTACTACCTTTCTCTAAATATTTTCCAATATTATCCAAAATAAAAATGTAGGAGATAATGATTGGTGGATTGGATGCATATTCGGTAACAAATAACTATATATGGGGGTGGGGGCACATTGATGAGATTTGGATAAGGAACAATCATTGTATTTATTACACACCCTCTTGTCAATAAATGTTTTGTATGTAATAAAATTCAGAAATCTATATTTTTTAGTTTAGGGTCATCTTATAAATATTACTAATAGTGTTGTGAGTTGATCATTAGGGGTTGGGTTGTGGTTGTGATATTTTTTCCCAATGATACATTAAATAAAAAATATAACAATAAAAGTGGGTGTTTTATTTATTTCATTTTTTCACTTTAAGATGATTATCTGATATAATAGGGGAATAAGAGGCTTCTATTATTCTGTTTTGGATTATCATGGAATGTGAATTAAATACCAGTCATCTTTTGGAGCATTACATGATTTATATAACTTACCTACCTCCCCTAATCCTTAAATTCCTTAAATCCTAAATGGTGAATCCCACAAGTATTTCTATTTTATATTTACATGGGTATATGTTATATTCCTTTTAATATTAGGGTATGTGACATGTTCTTGAGGTATGTTCATCACTCTATTCATTTATACAATAATTATGAGTGAAAAAAATTAATGTGATGTAAATTAAAAATTGTATGCATATTAAAAATGAATTCAAAAATAAAAATAGATGATTAAAATGAATTGGATATATCAAAAGATGGAAATTAAAATAAATGACTTATTTGTATTATTTGAAAAGTTAAGCATTGAGAAATTTTATTCAATTGATGATAAAACATTTGACATTCCTTTTGATCAATTGGGTTGGTTATTGTTGAATTTAATGAATGGTATTGTAAGAATACTTTGTAGTATGTGGAAATTATATACTTATGTACAAGTATGAAATCATGTTTGGTGGAATTTGATATGTGAATTTTTTATTTACTTTCTTGATAACAAAATTCTTTGATTCTAATGTCTTTTTATTTTTAATGGATGCTTGTAAACATTATTTTGTTTCAATTTTTTATGATTCTATAATTTATGGGAGATAATAAATAGATATAGAAATGAACATAATTTCAACATAAAAGAATTAATTCCACAATAAAAAATTATCTTTGAGTATTTCTAGGGATCATAACTAAATAACTAAGGAAAAACATGGCCTCTAGATCTGAAAAGTGACTTTACATGTCTTATAGATAATACACATTTTGAACTCGGAAAATTCATGATATAAATAAATTTTTTGAAGAGGATGAAATCATTTTGGTGTGAACAAAACAAGTGTAATAGTGTAAAACATGTTAAGATGACCTAGAAATCCTGTAGGCTATGAATTCCTTACACATGGTGGAATATTTACATGTGGTGTAATCATTATACAACTTGTAAAGGCCACAAAAGCCCAAAAAACAACCATATTAAATGTATTTTATTATTTTTACCAATTTTAACACCAAATACCCATTTATGTATACTTATTAACCCATTATAAATTCCATTGAATACTACCCAATCCCCTTGAATTTCCATAAATAAGAGACATGGTACCACTCCAAAATTAGTCAAGAGGGACTACCACTATGATCAAGGGGTGATTCTATTGTGATAAGACTACTTAGGTATTTATTTTCCTACACCCTAAACAATAAAATGTGGGGGTAGAACTTCTGTGAAGAAATTGTAATGACGTAGGATTGATTGTTTAAGGTATTTTATTTTTAAATGCAATTCATTTGGTTATCTTGCAGTAACCCTGACTTCTCAAATCACTTATTTTTCTTCAATCATTCATATCCATTGTTTGATCAGTGATGGAGTATTTATTTTAATGCATTTACTTGTGAACTATTCAAACCATGACCATTGGGTGGATTATTTTATATGTTAAAAAATGGTTCCATGTTAATAAGTCATCGAATACCTGAAGTTACATGACCAGTCTGAAAAGGGAACTTCAATGATTTTGGGGTTTCTTACCATGACCATTGCACTCAACTATACTTGATTCTGACACATTTTTGTTATTTTTCATTATGTTATGACCTAATCAATAATGAACTGAAATTTTCAATTCTCGATCACTTTTCTCTATTTTTGTAATATCTAAATGAATTAGAATTTATTGTTTAATTTTTTTGTTCATTAAATAGTTTTTGTTTATTTGATTGAGTTAATATTTTTCAAACCATGTCTCTATGGGTCTGAAATCAAACATTCAGAAAATATACTAACTTTTATTTTAGTGGTTTTTTTGTTCATGGTTTAAATTTATAAATTTGATAATCATGTAGAATTAACAACACTTGAAATGCTATAATTTATAATGTATTTACTGGAAATATGCATGGATCAATAGAATAATTTATTAATCAAATGATGTTATATATTTAAATTCCCATTATTAGTGAAATTAAAAATGTTTTAGAGATTTAAGTGATTCAAAGAAAACTAAACCATCATTTCTTATGAAACTTATGCAAGATAACCTCTGAATAAATTTAACATATATTAATCCAAACCAATATAGGCATCAATTAAAGGGATTAAAAACTATGAAATCGATTGGATGAGAAGTATTTAGATCCCACCGCATATAGAAGGATCATTGGTATCTTTGCAATGTAATAAAATAGACAAACATCTTCTAATAGGTAAAATGATCATGATATATATTCAAGGTACTCTTAACATTATCATACACTATATATAATGATGGGATAAATAATTATCTTTATTTTCTGATACTTAGTAGTCTAGAGATGTGGTTGATCTAATTTCTATAGTTGGTGGATAATTATTTATTAGAATAAAATGTAAAAACTTGTTAATTAGGAAAAAATATTGAATATTTCATAGTATGTATGCTATAGAGTATATCTCCGTGAAAAAGGCATGCACTCAAGTAATGTGGATAAAGAAAAGAAATAATGATATTGAAGAAGAGGTGAATTAGAATATGGTCATACTATTGGACTATAAGAGTGTGATCAGGATCATTAAAAATCTACTACAATACACTCGTACCAAACATATTGGGATTAGGAATCACTTCATCAGTGAAAAAATTATAATATTTGTGATCAAAGTGTATCAATTCAGATCAATGATCATATAGATGAAATCATAACTAAACCATTGGTTGAACCAGTGTTTGAGAAACATTGTTTGAACCTAATTGTTCAACCACCTCCCATTTTATGAGAATTATATGGTTTATATACTCTCATCCAATTTTTTAATGGGATTATGTTTTTTGTATAAGTGGTGCTGGTTTTATGGGGAGATATGATCTAGGGAATTTGATATTTCCAAAGAGAACAATAATATTTCATTGGATTTATTAGGAAAGGGGGATAAATTAAAATTCAACAGATCATATTTATTGTAAGAGAGTCTTTCAGTACAAGAAGTCTCTTAAGGAATGGAATTAACTCATTAACTATTGTTTTTTACTCAAAAAGTTTCTCAATTAAAATTTAGAGCGTTGGATAATCAATCTACCTACTATATGTATTTGTTCATTGATTTTGATTTATTGAATTTCCATTTGGACTGATAACAATCACAAAGGGGGTATTTATGGAATCAATATTTTTCATAGATGAATTTTTATGGTGTATTGTAATTTTCTTCAATCCTTACTCGGCTGATAAGGCCATGTGATCTGATCCATGCTGGTGGATTCAACATTGAATATGGTGTCTTTTTCAAGTGTTATCCATGTTTTTGGTGTCTAAAATATCGAGTATGTTGAATGTTATTTTTGGAAGAGGAAATATTGACAATTAAATAAAATAATTATTTGAAAGGGTAACATAGTAATCTAGAGTTACACCCATATTAGTTTTTGGGGCCACCTCAACAAAATATAAATAAGGAATGTGGGTTAAGAAAGTATTAATGTTTCATAAAAAAAAAATTTGTGTAGACCCATGAAATACAGTATAGTTCCACACTAAATGAGACCTTACATTGATGAATTTGAATGAAGAAGAAAATTAGACAAGGTAAATGGAAAATAAGGAAGTTTGATTAAGCATCAATTATGACTACAAATAGTGATGCACCTCCTACGGAAAATATATATATCTCAATAAATATTATAATCCACTTCCTCTAGAAAGTGTTGTAGGAAGTGGAGTTATGTTTATTAGAGTTTTTTATAGTAGAGTTGTGTGAATAAAATTACATAGGACTTTTAATACAATCTGATATTCGTGAAACATTTAGTATTCATGAATGTTATATATTTATGAAAAATCAGATGTTTTTTGAAAAATTAAATGTTGTGATATAGTGTAAAATTTTCATGTATAACTTACTAGTTTTGTGAAAGTGAATGAGTTGTGTGAAGTGCTTGTTTTGAACATATGTTTTGATAGAACATCACATTTAACAAAATCGCTTCTTATAATAACCATATTATTTATAACATATTGGTTCATGATTTACAAAATAAAACAAACCATAATACAAACCAGAAGATCTATAATTATAGTGTATTTTATAATTTATTACATATCATAACATATTTAACATGGTATGCAAAAATATTATTGGAAACTTCTTTAAAATTCTTCTAAAATTTCATGGCTTTTAAAAGTTCACAAAATAACCCAGGAACATATATATGTGAGAGGTGTGATAAAAATCCAATTAAGTGGAAAACATTTTATAACATGATACAAGTAATAAAATAGTCATACCAATAAGTAATAAAAGGAGTGGGAATTATAATCATTAATAATAAGTCATGATATAGCATGATAATCATAACATGGGAAGTGTGGAAACTACAAAAAACACTGCATAATAAAAATAGGTAAATGATAACTTCAATGATCATGATGGAAAATGTCCCATAAATGAATCATGTTCACTCCTTTTCCTTGAATGATCTCTAATGGCATTAAACATTACCCAATTCATTGTATCTTGGATCTCTATATAATTTCTAGCACACTCATAACTTTCATTTCATTATAATACTTAAGTGTTCCATGTAGACCACAAACCATGGATTCATTCATCAGAACATTTTATTCCATGATTAGGAAGTGTGGAATAGACACATAGATGTCCCATGTCATAGTGTTATAAATATATATTGGGTTAAACCCATGATATGAAATGGGTATGGTATTCATTTCAATTTGTTATGGCATAGAAAATCATGGTGAAATTTCGGTAGCATAACAATGTCACATAATAAATTCATAGAATTGGTTGATGAGAGAAAAATGGGCCTCAAATAATTTTTTTTAAAATTTCAATTAATATAGACATTTATATACATGTTTCATCATTTTAAATTGGAAATATATAGAATAATGTAATAAAGAAAGTAGAATACATAAAAGAATGTGTTGATCCCTTATATGGGTGTGTGACTCCAAATGTCTGGGAGTGGATTCTTGGGAGCCAAGGGAATCATAGAGGGACTCTAGGGAGGGTATGTAAGAGTGATGAAGTTTATAAATATTATAAGTGATGTGATGTGGGGGTTTGAGTGGGATTATATAAGAAAAGACTGGGGATTTCATTATTATTTCTCAAACAAATGTTTTGGACTTTATAAAATAAAATAACCAAAACCATAAAAAATACCATAGTTTTTCCTATTATTTTTGGATAAATTATATTGGTTTTCCTTATTATATAAATCCATGGGATGGCCGTAATAAAATAGTACTCTTTATTGTGTGAAAATGATTGATACTCTTATAGAAAGGATTATAAAACCCTATAATGTATTAATGGTTTTAGAGGATACACAGATGATTTATTAAACTAACCATATAAATAAAATCAAATTATTTTAAAGTGAGAATATATTTTTGGTCTTTAATATTTTGTATAGTATTTATTACATCATTTTTGGGTCATTATGAGGTCATTATACACATCCTATATTCATACAGAATTTATTTTTTACCTGAAAATTAGGTTGTCTTAAAATATAATGAAAAATTTACTATTGGAAAATTTAGGCATTATGATTCCAAAAATAATAATATTTTTAACCAAAAATTATTATAAATATTTTAATTTTCACTTTAAAAATAAAATCTAATTTTATTGAAAAGTGAGTCATTTTATAAGAATAACTAATTTTGAAACCTTATAAAAGTTTCATTTGACAACATAAAAATTATATAATCATTTATAGATAATAAAAATTATTTAATAAAATTATTTTATTAAAATATTATTTATTTCATAAATCCTATAATTCATCAATATAAATTTTGTAATTGAATTTGAATGTTACTAAAAAAATATTATTTTCATTTTATTAAATCAAAATCAAAATCATAAATAATGTAACAATAGTAAAAAAGTAAATATTACCATTATTATATTGAAAATAATTTAAATAATCATATTTATATGGTCTTGATAAATATTTCCTTAATACTCTATAAAAATCTTTAAGATTATGGTGCATGAGGATGAGACTTCCATGGGGAGGTTTGGCATACATGGTTTGGGACTTGATTTCAAAGGGGTTGAAATTTTCGCATAAATATATTATCTCATACATAAGTTGTTTAATTTCTTCTTAGAATTGGATAAGGGAAAATATATGTGATTTTATGGTCCTAAGAAGCTCATATAAATGGACTCTATATTGTATTATCCTGTTGGTTGAGGCCATCACTTCATTTGTTTGTGTAAATTATATTTGTTAAAACCCTACATTGATACCAATCATGTTTTCATTGTTCAATTACTATTTTATAAATGGTAAAGATTATTAATGTTTATTTATATCTGATAGTATATAATAAAACTAAATAATTTATTGTGCTGTCCATAAGCATATTATATATTAGTACATTTAATCAAATCATAAGGGAAATTTTATTTATAACAGTTCTGGTTGTTACAATATTCTCCCTTAATAAATTTCTCACTCAAAATTTATATTTCCCACAAAACAATAGATGGTGGTAACTCTGTTTCATTACCTCCTCTATTTCCTAAGTCTCTTAATTAAAATTTGTGTTTCTCAACATCACTTTTAATAGGTTAATTGTCTTATTTCATAGAACATTGTCTCTACGATCGAATATCTTTACCAGATGATCTTCGTATGAAAGGTCATTAGCCAATGGTACCACCTATGGATTAAATAAATTTTATGGTTATGGTATATACATTTCCAATAGGGATATATGGAATACATTATGTACTTGAGAAAAGTATTGTGGGATTTCTAGTCGATAGGGAACCTCTTCAATGCAATCAAGGATCTCAAAGTGGGTGATGTATCATCGACCAAGATTTCCCATATTCCAAAATGTCATCTCTGTATTCCTTAGGGATATGAATAGGAATACTCTATATCCTGAATCAAACTCTATTTATTATTAATGATTATTTTTATAGCTCTTTTGTCAACCTCGATCAGCTTTGATGTGGTCTTGATTTTTTTTGATATTTTCAACAATTTTCTCAACTGTTTTTTGAGCTTTTAGTTTTCTTACCCCAAAAAAACCCATCATTCAATATTTATTCACCTATTTCCCTTAAGGGATTCATATGAAGTTATTTTATATTAATTTGGGAACTCTTAATGTATGATATCCCATCTATTGAAATATTTTGGTCCATCCTACTTTGATATCAATTGGGAAATATCACAACATGTCCTCATGTGTCTTTATAGTCTGTTAACAACGACCTTCAGTTAGAGAGTGATAAGACTTTCTGAAGTTCAACATAGTATTTAGATAATGTTGGAGACTCCTCCAGAAATTGTAGATGAATCATGGATCTCAATTGGATACAATCAATAGTGGTGTTCTGTGGATCCTCACCACTTCTCTAATGTAAATTCTAGAAATTTGATCTAGTGATAAATCCTCTTGAATCACAATGACTTGTACAATCATTATTATATGACACTCCATAACACATATAACAGTTGTAAAATCCTTGATATATAATCCATCAAATGTTTATCCAAGACAAGTTTCCACATGACCAAATCCTGTTTATTCATATTTCAAAGGGTTCCAAAAAGCAATGACGGTCTTAAAAATTGAATGTGGAGACTATACACACTTTAATAGTGTAAGGGACAATAGATGAAATAAAAAAATACTCAATACCCAAAAAACTAGGCGCATGAATTAATTTCTAAATCCCATATAGATTACAAACCCCCACCCCCAGACAAGTAAAAATTCCATGTCATGCTAACAATGCCATGTGTGAAGGAAAACCAAAACAAGGACAAATTGATGACTCCTCAAAACAGCACCTAAATCTATATTCCGATAAGAATCCACATACATATATTTCTTAACAAAAATCCCTATCAAAGGGACCATCCCTTGTACTGACCTGTAATAATAAAATCAACCCAACATCCCAAAGATGGCTTCAGTAGGGTTTGTGTACTACTTTGTAGGCCACCACCGACAATGTCTACAAAATATATAGTCTAAAAAGATAGTGTATGCATGCATTAAATATAAAAGTAGATAAGGAGTAATTTTTTAAATTATTTATTAATAATTTAACTTAACCATTATATTCATTTAATTTAATGGTTCAGGTGTTCCATTTGTTTCACTACATCCTATGTTGTTCAACCCCTAAGCATAAGGTAATAAATGAGAAACCTATCTCACTAGGTTGATTGTAAAAAAATAAATTTCATTTCACATACCATGGGGAATTAGGCTTGGTAATCTCAATGAGTGTTAGTTTGGGTAATCATTCATTACATCTATAGGGTCTTAAGGAATCTATCTGGCTTCTTAACCTACACATTCTGAGGATGTATTTAGAGTATCAGAACAACCGAACTCATGGGAGGACCTTAAATAATTTATCCCACACCACCAAGAAATGTGAACATTTTCATTTATTAATTCACCACATATATCGTACCATAATCCATACATATTTCAATTCCCATAAAATTTACATTTCTTAATTATTTAGTTGGTAATTCAATATTAACCCTTAACCCATTAGCACAATCACCAATTACGTTTCATAAACCATTTAACCCATTTAACTTTTATGTATCAAGTCATTTTGTATGATAAAAAGTATACATAACTTTACCATTTATAATATTTATGAATTTATAATAATTTTCCCACTTAACATATTCCTCAACTCACACACATTATCCCACTTCTGCAATTTAAGTTCAATTTATAAATCATGTCGCCCAAACACTTGATATCACAAAATCCATTTCAAATTAATACAAAAAAATACCTTATGAAATTTTCAAGACTTAACACAACCATAAACATCACCTTTTATCTCAATCAACACATCAAAATAATCATTAAGTGCTATATTCATTCTCTAATCATTTTTATACATAACAACCCAATTTTTCATGTTCAGAAAATTTGGCGCCCCACATGTGTAACATCCCAAGTAAGTAATGAATAATAGATATTTTTATATATGTCTATTAATGAATGAGATAGTGTTTTAGAGGCTTAAAATGGAAATAAATCTAATCTTAAGCATGGAATTCACTAATATTTTTATAAGATTATTTTACTGCCTTTTGATGACAAACCATTTTTGAATCTATATTTTGAAAATTTTATAAGACATTTTTGTCAAAATAAACATATTATTTATGATTGGGACATAAAAATTTACTTTGTGTGAATTTTTGGTATTTTTCTGACAATGTTCATTTCTTAATGAATAGTGAAAAATAATGCATTTTACATCAAAACTACTTCTAAATCTAATTTATTTATATTATTAGATTATCTTTTGAATTATTCTTAATGTGTAATATGAATATATTTTTACAATTTAATCCAATGGTGTTCATTGGAATCAATTTCACTTTGAAATTAGACTTAAACTGGTGTCAATCTTTTGATACATATTGTTTTATAAAAACACGCTATTTGCTCTGACAGCGGGAATTAATTATTAAATTATTTAATGTGACTTATATGTTTTGAATTTTGTAAAATAGACTTCATTTTTGAATTCGGAATATCAAATATAGCTTAGGGTGAATTTTTGGTTTTTTTCTGAAAAACTTCAATTTTTTATGAATAGTGAAACCACTAAGTGGTAATCAAGAAAACTGATTTTTCAGTAAAAATAAAGTTTACCACTAATGTGTATTGAATTTTGAAAATCCTACATACATGGTTGTCATTAGTATGTAAAATGTGGTTCAATGGGATGAAAATAATTTTTTGGTGAATAGTAACTTTTTTTCATTAATTGCGATTAGTGGTAATTAGTGTAGTTTAAGGTAAAAATAATGCTTTAATAATATGAAATGACCTAGACACATGTCCTAACCTTATTGGATGTGTCATGGCAGAACCATACAAGCCATGGGTCAACTTGGGGACCCCATGGAGCCACTTTGGTTGGGAAATGACATAAATAACTTTTTATTTAATGTAAAAGTAAAAATGACACAAACATAATATGTTTTACGAAAACAATTTTCAAATTGGGTTATAAAGATCATATTTTTTATTATAAATAGTAATTGGAAATATAAAAATATTTCCTACATCATGATAATTTTTTTATAATTTTTAGACATTAAATAAATATATTATTTATGACATCATGATGATGCAGCGATGACCTCATTATTTAACGATTAAAATAAAATGGAAAGATAATGTAATATCTAAGACCTAAACTTGTCCAAAAACTATTGTATGGGAATATTTCGAAGCCTTATCACATTATCCTTGAATTATATCAATGTGGGACCTTATAAATTCGAAAAACTTTTGAAAATAAAATAATAGTTTCATGATTTCCAAAAGTGCCCCTCCTCTCCTCTTATAAAAGGCCCCCACCTCTACCTCATTTCACACACTCATCAAGCCTTTGGCTCGGCCAAACCCTGCCCATTTACTCTCTCCACATCCCTCTCCTCATCCTAGAGAATTCCCCTTGGGCAGAATCCTTTTAAAGGAATCCTTTAGGCTCAAATCAATAGGAGTTACACTTTTAAAGGTAATTCATTCTCTCATGTTCATTTGTTTTATTTTGCTTCTCCAACCCCCTAAACTCTTTTTATTTACTTTTTTTGTAACAACACCAGTATCTTCAATATACTAGGATGTTGTTATAATATTTATTCGAGCTACACTCTCACACAACTACATCAAATGGTTAAAGAACATACGGTTTCCGTGGATGGCGAAATTATGCCTCCTGAAACGATGATTGTTCAATACTCATTTAACACCTTCAAAGGAGGCCATTATGATGTCACTATTTTTATATATGATATATAATATGTTTATTCTTTCCTTAAGCTTCTGTATTTTTCATTTATGGCATACCATTATTGTTTCCATTATGGGTAAACACGATATCTTCATTTTAGGAAGTGCGGACTACCGCCCCCTGAAAGTGATTTGATTCGTTAATACCATATGTGGGATGTTTAAAGGATAAAGTTAATGATATTATATATATTATTATACTGGAATTATAATATACTCTTATATCATTATGATTCCATTCCAGAAAATATGAAATAGAAATGGATGTAGGGTTCATGCGTACGTATGGCTTACCGTCTCCATGAACGGTGCATTTCATTTCTTACCTCTAAATGTGATGTAATATTATAAATACTTGTATATGATGAATATATATGATATATATGTTATCCAAATCATTAATATCATTCTGGATATAATGAACCTTTGACCAAATTAACAACATGTAAGTGTAAGAAGTCTATTTTTGCCGTAAGAACCAAATACCGACAAAATGAACATTATTAACTTAAATAATTACATGATGTTCATAACATTGTATAAAAGGAATAATGAACTTGAAAAAGGTTATTAGGAAAGTAGATATTAACTCATGTTTATTATTCCGGAGATTAAAGAACGGTCGGGTCAAGTCGGATACGAGGTAAGGGAACTTCTGAACCCAATTTCCATTCTTTGGGTTAATCTTCTACTGTAAAATTACGTCATGATATTATGATGTCCTATATTGTATTTTTACTTTATTTATGTGTGATTATAGTGAATACAAATAATAGATCTATTTTATTTAAAAAAATGATCTTTGTATATGACTTCATCTCAATCTCCTTTCATTGAGGCATATTTTATTTTATACACAACTTTCTTTTATACGGTGTATAATCCCCTTTGAATTTTACGTTTATCCAAAAGGAATATTTTTTTATATGAAGCGTTTACTAAATGAAAAAAGGGAATGTTTTTGTCGTACGTATGTGGCGACAACGACTTCTCCACCGCCGTGACCGTTATTTGAGTTTTGGCTTCCTCTACAAGCCATACCTTCTTTTTAAAAGAAAAATAAATACCATGTTTTAATTTTCTTTTATTTTGGTATTGAAAATGGTTTTCATAATGTTTTTATATCAATGTGTTGTATTGATGTCTTGTGATTTAATGGTGGAAATGTTATGTTTCCTTTATGCATGTTTTATGTGATACGATTATGTTGAGGTTCTTGGGCATTATTATGAAGATGGGTGGTTCCGTGATAAACTAAGGGCGGGTGAGCCCGACATAGCTCTCCAATGAATTGGGTAACGCGAAGGAGTGAAACGTTAATGGTTCTCCGAAGAGACTTAGGTAATATACTGTGATGGGTATTCCAAACATAACCAAGAGGGTTACTCCCTACGTAAGAATGTTATGAATGCCTCAAGTTACCTTTATATCTTATGATTTCTATTATTTATTCATGATTTGATGAGGTATGTTAAAGTGATTATGTATTATGGGTAAGGTATGATTTCATTCTTATGTATATATGTACCCATGTTTCCTTTCCATATTTTTATATCCCTTACTGAGCTTTTTATGCTCATCCCGAGTTTTTTTGAAATGTTTTTCACAGGTCAATGGAAAGGTACATGATATGACGATAGTGTCAAGGAAGTGTCAAGAAAGAATCCATGTTTATTTTAAATATGTTTCCATTGATGGGAATGAAGAAAACTATTTTTATGTAACCACTTTGTTTATATGTGGAATGTAATGCAAGTTTTATGATCTAATTCTCTAAAACTTTAATCCCGAAAATATCCTCAATGTGTAATCTTGTAATAACTCAAGATTAAGTAAGGTTTAAGGCTGAGGCCATATAGTTGGTATCAAAGGTCGGTATAGATAACTTCAGGAGTTAGAATTCCATTAAATGATTATCCAAAAATATATTTTTTGATATGATATAGCATTTAAAGATTACCATGTTGCATCATCTAAGACATGTTTGTTCAGAATGGTTTTCCATAGAGGAAATAGGGAAGCAGTGCTAGGAAGGCATATAGAAGGAAATAACCTTCCGAATCAGCATCCTGAGATGGTCGGAATTGGAACCGAACAGTTTGTTGCAGTAATAGTGTAGTTGAATCAAGCGATAAATGGTGGTGGTATCCATGCACGAGATCACCCAGACCAACCGTAGAGGAACATGTCAGTAGTGTAACATTTCATGAGGCAACATCCCCCATCATTCAGAGGATCATCAGACCCTGTGCTAGCTGAAGGGTGGATTAAAGAACTGGAGAAGATTTTCGATGTCATGGGGTGTTCAGACAATCAAAAGGTTAGTCTTTCTATTTACCGTTTGGAGGGTGAGGAAGATCAGTGGTGGTCTATGGTTAAAAATATCAGGGACGCCGATGCGATTGATGCTCTTGACTGGGATGAATTCAAAGGTATGTTTCTTGAGAAGTATTTTCTTAAGGTTGTTCGACGTAGGATGGAAAATAAATTCTTGGAATTGGGGAAAGAGGAAGACTCAGTGGCTACCTATGAATAAAGGTTCACTCGATTGCCAAGGAATGCTCCAAATTTTATCCGAGACCTTGATAGTAAAATCAATCGTTTTTACTCAGGATTAAAGCCAAAATATCGAAGGGAATTAACTTCTCGTGAGTTTAAATGTTATGAAAATCTTGTTCGATGTGCTGAGAAGGTGGAAATGGAGTTTGCCGATGATCAAGTGTTCTATAACAACCAATAGAAGAAGAGACTGAGGAGGCAGGAGAAAGGTAAGAATTCTTCAAAAAAGTCTGATGGTAAGAAATCTAAGTGTTCAGTTTGTGACGAATGTGGCAAGAGGCATGCGGGGGAATGTCTTCTGAATTCTGGAAAGTGCTACCGATGTGGTAAGATGGGACATAAGGCTGTTATTGCACTGAAAAGGATCAAGGTGACGGTAAGACCAAATTTGATTTACAGTTAGTGAAATGTTATAAGTGGAATGAGATGGGTCACTATGCAAATGAGTGTCCGACAAAGAGCTTGAGTGATGGGAAGCAGTTAGACTACAAGCAGAAAGGGGTGGTGAAATCCTTTGCAACTATTTCAGCAGATTTCGGGCCATAAAATGAAGTTGTATCAGCTCCAGGGAGCTCATTATTTGTCAAAGATTGACTTGAGATCGGGGTACCATCAGCTAAAGGTAAAGGAAGAAGACGTTCCGAAGACCGCGTTCCGTATAAGATATGGCCATTATGAATTTGTAGTAATACCTTTTGGGCAAACCAATGCACCTGCTGTATTCATGGACATAATGAGTAAATTTTCCATGAGTTCTTGGATAAGTTTGTGATGATTGTTTTCAGGAATTGAAAAGAATATTGGTGAATGCTCCAGTTTTGGCACTACCTTCCCGGAATGGTGAGTTTGTTATCTACAGTGATGCTTCATTGAAAGGACTTGGTTGCGTCCTAATGCAGAATGATCTGGTAATTGCTTATGCTTCACGACATTTGAAAAATCATGAGGTAAATTACCCTACACATGATTTGGAATTAGCTGCTGTTGTTTTTGCTTTAAAAATTTGGAGGCATCATTTGTATGGAGTAAAGTGTGAAATATATACCGATCACAAAAGTTTAAAGTATATATTCACTCAGAAATAATTGAACATGAGACAAAGGAGATGGCTAGAATTAATCAAGGATTATGATTGTACAATTCTTTACCATCCGAGAAAAGAAAATAAAGTGGCTGATTCTTTGAGTCGAAAAAGTAATGCTTCATTAGCAATGTTTCGTTTGGAACATGAACCTTTGGTTAAGGATTTGATGAAATTTGGAATAGAAGTTGTTGGTGCAGGAAGTTCTTCTGTTTTGTTTCAAGTATCAGTGAGATCATCTCTATCAGATAGAATCAAGCATGCACAGAAGCAAGACAGTGAGTTGCAGGAAAAGGTAGAGCTGGTTCAGAAAGATAAGTTGCCTGAATTCAACATTGATAATGATTGCATTTTGAGATTTGGGAAGAGATTGTGTGTGCCTTGTGATTCACAGTTGAAGAGAAAGTTGTTATGTGAGGCTCATAGTTCCCTGTTTTTAGTTCATCCTGGAAGTACTAAGACGTACAGAGATCTGCGGGAGTATTACTGGTGGGATGGAATGAAAATAGATATTGCTGATTTTACTGTGAAGTGTTTGACTTGTCAGCAGGTTAAAGAAGAGCGGCAGTTACTGAAAGCGATGCTTTATCCTTTACCAGTGCCAGAGTGGAAATGAGATAATATATCCATGGACTTTGTTGTGGGATTACCAAAGACATCTCGAGGTAATAATGCAATCTGGGTTATTGTTGATTGCTTGACTAAATCTGCTCATTTCCTTTCTATACGAGATACTTTTTTCCTAGATCAACATTCCCGTTTGTATCTCAAAGAGATAGTCAGGTTACATGGAGTTCCCTTCTCCATTGTATCTGATCGTGATCCCAGGTTCACTTCTAACTTTTGGAAAGGCCTTCAGAAGTCGTTGGGTACTGAATCAAATTTTAGTACAGCTTTTCATCCCCTATTAGATGGGCAGTCAGAATGAACAATTCAAACATTGGAGGATATGCTATGTTCTTTCTCTATGGATTATCAGGGAAGTTGGGACCAAAATCTTTCTTTGGTTGAATTTTCATATAATAACAGTTTTCATTCCAGTATATAGATGGCACCATTTCAGGAATTATATGGGAAGCGGTGTCGAACTCCAGCTTTCTGGGATGAAGTGGGTGAAAGGAAGTTGATGGGACCAGAATTGGTAGAAGAGATGGCAGAAAAAGTTCAGCTGATTCAGAAACACATGAGAACAGCTCAGAGTAGGTTGAAAAGTTATGCAGACAACAGGAGGAAGGATCTCTCTTTTGAGGTAGGTGATCGTGTTTTTCTCAAAGTATCACCATGGAAAAGTGTGATGCGATTTGGTAAGAAAGGAAAGTTGAGTCCAAGGTTCATTGGACAATATGAAATTCTGGAGAGAGTTGGATCAGTTGCTTACCGAGTGGCTTTACCTCCGAGTTTAGCTTAGGTACACAATGTTTTTCATGTTTCGATGTTGAGAAAGTACATGCCAGATCCATCTCATGTTTTGAGTCCAGAGATAGTTTAGCTGGAAGAGAACTTATCATATGAGGAAAAACCGTTCCAGATTCATGACCACAGGGAGCAAGTGTTACGGAATAAGGTGATTAATCAGGTAAAGGTTTTGTGGAAAAACCACATGATGGAAGAGGCAACATGGAAATCTGAAAATGCAATGAGGGATAAGTACCCCCATTTATTCGATAAGTAAATAAATTGCGGGGATGCAATTTTCTGATGGGGGGAAGGATGTAACATCCCAAGTAATTAATGAATAATAGATATATTTATATATATGTCTATTAATGAATGAAATAGTGTTTTAGAGGCTTAAAATGAAAATAAATCCAATCTTAAGCATGGAATACACAAATATTTTTAAAAGATTGTTTTACTGCCTTTTGATGGAAAACCACTTTTGAATCTATCTTTTGTCAATTTTATAAGCTATGTTTGTCAAAATAAACTTATTATTTATTATTGGGACATCAAAATTAACTTTGTGTGAATTTTTGGTATTTTTCTGACAATGTTCATTTTTTAATGAATAATGAAAAATACTGCATTTTACATCAAAACTACTTCTTAATATAATTTATCTATATGATTATATTATCTTTTGAATTAGTCTTAATGTGTAATCTGAATATATTTTTACCATTTAATCCAATGGTGGTCATTGGAATCAATTTCACTTTGAAATTAGACTTAAACTGGTGTCAATCTTTTGATACTTATTGTTTTATAAAAACACGATAGTTGCTCTGACAGCGGGAATTAATTATTAAATTATTTAATGTGACTTATATGTTTTGAATTTTGTAAAATAGGCTTCATTTTTGAATTCGGAATATCAAATATAGCTTAGGTTGAATTTTTGGTATTTTTCGGAAAAACTTCAATTTTTGATGAATAGTGAAACCACTAAGTGGTAATCGAGCAAACTGATTTTTCAGTTAAATGAAAGTTTACCACTAATTTTTATTGAATTTTGAAAATCCGACATACATGGTTGTCATTATTATGTAAAATTTGGTTCAATGGGATGAAAATAATTTTTTGGTGAATAATAACTTTTTCTCATTAATCGCGATTAGTGGTAATTAGTGTAGTTTAAGGTAAAAATAATGATTTAATAATATGAAATGACCTAGACACATGTCATAACCTTATTGGATGTGTCATGGCCGACCAATACAAGCCATGGGTCATCTTGGGGACCCCATGGAGCCACTTTGGTTGGGAAATGACATAAATAACGTTTTATTTAATGTAAAAGTAAAAATGACACAAACATAATATGTTTTACGAAAACAATTTTTAAATGCGGTTATAAAAATCATATTTTTTATTATAAATAGTCATTGGAAAGATAAAAAGATTTCCTACATCATTATATTTTTTTTATAATTTTTAGACATTAAATCAATTCAATTATTTATAAAATCAGGATGATGCATCGATAAACTCATTATTTAACGATTAAAATAAAATGGAAAGATAATGTAATATCTAAGACCTAAACTTGTCCAAAAACTATTGGATGGGAATATTTCGAAGACTTATCACCTTATCCTATAATTTTATCAATATGGGACCTTATAAATTCGAAACACATTTGAAAATAAAATAATAGTTTCATGATTTCCAAAAGTGCCCCTCCTCTCCTCTTATTAAAGGCCCCCACCTCTACCTCATTTCACACACTCATCAAGCCTTTGGCTCGACCAAACCCTGACCATTTACACTCTACAAATCCCTCTCCTCATCCTAGAGGATTTACATTGGGGATAATCCTTTAAAAGAAATCCTTTAGGCTCAAATCAAAAGGAGTTACACTTTTAAAAGTAATTCATTCTCTCATGTTCATTTGTTTAATTTTTCTTCTCCAACCCCATAAAATCTTTTTATTTACTTTTTTTGTAACAACACCAGTATATTCAATATACTAGGATGTTTTTATAAGATTTATTTGAGCTACACGCTCACACAACTACATCAAATGGTTAAAAAACATACGGTTTCTGTGGATGGCGAAATTCTGCCTCCCGAAACGATGATTGTTCAATATTCATTTAAAACCTTCAAAGGTGGCCATTATGATGTCACTATTTTTATATATGATATATAATATGTTTATTCTTTTCTTAAGCTTCTGTATTTTTCATTTATGACATACCATTATTGTTTCCATTATGGGTAAACACGATATCTTCATTTTAGGAAGTGCGGACTACCGCCCCTTGAAAGTGATTTGATTCGTTAATACCATATGTGGGATGTGTAAAGGATAATGTTAATTATATTATATATGTTATTATTCTGTAATTATAATATACTCTTATAACATTATGATTCCATTCCAGCAAATACGAAATAGAAATGGAAGTAGCGTTCATGCGTACGTACGGCTTACGGTCTCCATGAACGGTGCATTTCATTTCTTTACTCTAAATGTGATGTAATATTATAAATACATGTATATGATGAATATATATGATATATATGTTATCCAAATCATTAATATAATTCTTTATATAACGAACCATTGACTAAATTAACAACATGTAAGTGTAAGAAGTCTATTTTTGACTTAAGAACCAAATACCGACAAAATGAACATTATTAACGTAAATGATTACATGATGTTCATAACATGGTATAAAAGGAATAATGAACTTGAAAAAGGTTCTTAAGAAAGTAGAGATTAACTCAAGTTTATTATTCAGGAGATTAAAGAACGGTCGGGTCATGTCGGATACGAGGTAAGGGAACTTCTTAACCCAATTTCCATTCTTTGGGTTAATCTCCTACTTTAAAATTACGTCATGATATTATTATGTCCTATCTTGTATTTGTACTTTATTTATGTGTGATTATAGTGAATACAAATAATAGATCTATTTTATTTAAAAAAATGATCTTTGTATGGGACTTCGTCTCAATCTCCTTTCATTGAGGCATATTTTATTTTATACACAACTTTCTTTTATACGGTGTATAAACCCCTTTGACTTTTACGTTTATCCAAAAAAAATATTTTTTTTTACGAATCGTTTAATAAACGAAAAAAGGGAATGTTTTTGTCGTACGTATGCGGTGACAATGACTTCTCCGCCACCGTGACCGTTATTTGAGTTTCAGCGTCCTCTACAAGCCATACCTTCTTTTTAAAAGAAAAATAAATACCATGTTTTAATTTTCTTTTATTTTGGTATTGAAAATGGCTTTCATAATGTTTTTAAATCAATGTGTTTTATTGATATCTTGTGATTGAAAGGTGGAAATTTTATGTTTCCTTTATGCATGTTTTATGTGATACGATTATGTTGAGGTTCTTGGGCATTATTATGAAGACGGGTGGTTCCGTGATAAACTAAGGGCGAGTGAGCCCCGATATAGCTCCCCAATGCATTGGGTAACGCGAAGGAATGAAACGTTAAGGTTTCTCCGAAGAGATTTAGGGAATATACTGTGATGGGTATTCCAAACGTAACCAAGAGGGTTACTCCCTACGTAAGAATGTTATAAATGCCTCAAGTTACCATTATGTCTTATGATTTCTATGATTTATTCATGATTTGATGAGGTATGTTAAAGTGATTTTGTTTTATGGGTAAAGTGTAACGCCCCGACCCCAGCTACCCAGAGTCGGTGCATTACTTCGTAACATTGGCATCATCACAAAAGATCAAGTCTCGAATGACCGATTAGTTTAGTAGCCTTGGAAACACTAGATACATTCATAAGTCTTTCATTACATTAAGAAGTAAACAAACTACAATAACATGGTCTTCATAGTCCACACTCATATCCTCACTGACTATTCTTGCAAGTCAGTCATAATACACTTCTTCACATCCTGGAAAATATTAAAACATTGAAAGGGGTGAGCTCAGATGCTCAGTAAGGATAACAATATTGCGGAAGCTTTTATAAGAAAACATAAGCATTTAAGGAAATGTATAACTAAAACAAAAGCCTTATTGAACTTGAAATTCAGCATAATATGGAAAAAGTAAAATAAAATAATGCCATTACTTACTCACATAGATATTCTACTAGACGAATAATCACATGAAATATCAATAACCACTTTCATAATGAGGGAATGTATAATGCCAGACATTCTGAAACATTTTGTCAAGGCCTTGGCCAAGACGTCTAAAATGATTAAGGCCTCGGCCAAAACCATAAATCAAATTGGGAAAGGGCCTCGGCCAATTCCATGTCTAGTTGTCTCATGAGACCTACCGATGCATCGAGGAGCTATAGCGGGCTCCACCCGTCACATATTAAGTCCAATACATTCCTCATATGAATAGGTTTAAACATAACATAAATATTCGTATTAAAAGTAGCATATGAAATGTCAACAATTTCTCCATAAACTATGGATGGTATAAAATAACACATCCACAGTCAAATATTTCACAAAATGTTCAATGGAATTTTTGTATCAAAAATCAATTTCAATTAAACTTAAAACCCATCAAAGGATGTTGACATGGATGAAATCAAAGCTATTTGAGAGAAATATATCTCCTTTTTGAAATCATTTAAAAGTCCCATAATTATAAAATAATACATTTACTTTGAAAATATTCATATAAGCTTGTTAGGGAAGCTTCGACGAAGTTATAATGGCGGAAAATAGCCGCACCCGCCGTATAAGTAAAAAAACATTCTTACCTTAAATTTGTCAAAAAGGTCAAAAAGTACATTGTTTGGAAAACGACGGTAAGATTCCTTTCAAAAACGTATAAGGGTATAAATGACTTTAACCCATTTTCCATTTAATAGTAAAAATGTTTTGAAAGTCATTTTTAAGAAACATGGATGTGGATGATAACGAGGTCCCAGTAGATAATTATGTATAAACAACCTTGGACAATGAAGAGGTTGTGAAGTAAACCCTTACCTTGTACTTTTCCTTGGTTGGGGTAGGTTAACCTCCTGTATAATGGTGAAATAATTGTTATTAAATTATACAAGAATCATATACATTCATATTATATCATATATGATCTTTTAACATTGCTTTGTTAACAATATCATAGATTTATCGTTGTTTCGGGTGTTAACTTACTCGTTTTCTTTTATATGTTTTATTACGTAAGTCGTGTTTTTCATGGATAGGTTGTATCTTATTCATATACATAATGATATCATGTCCTTAAACATTATTTTTAAATCATCAAATGATAATTATACTTGAATGGATACGACGGAGAATGAATCTCATCGCGTTCGTGGAGACGGTAGTCCGTACGTACGCACGAGCGACAATATCATTATTTTGATATTAAAATAATATATAATTGGATATTATATAATATATAGAGAATCCTTATCATGTTATATTTATTATTATGAATTAAATATCACTATTATACCCATCTAAATAATAATATATTGAATAAAAATTACACCACGACGTGGAGACAGTAAGCCGTACGTACGCACGTATGGTGACATGTCATTCAAATGATGGGTAGAATACTGAATATGGTTGTTCCATATTTATTATAACATCACAGTATATAGAAGATACTGGAGTTATAATTTTATAATTGAAATAATAAACAAAGAGGGAGTGGAAGAAGAAAGAAACTTGAAAGATGGTGATGAAAATGTTACCTCTTCTTCGGGTTCTTCCTTTTGATTTGATCAAAAGGACTCCATAGGATGGCTTTCTGACTAAAGTAAAGCTTCTAGGATGAAGGTAGAGAAGTTGGGAGAGTATTTGGGCAGAGTTTGGCCGAACCAAAAGGCTTGGAAGTGTGAATAAGGTGGTAGAGGTGGGGGCCTTTTATAAGAGGAGAGGAGGGGCTCTTTTGGAAGGATTGAAATGTTACATTATTATACAATGCTTTTCGGATTCCAAAGGTCCCACACTTATATAATTCGTGGCTAAGGTGATAAGGGTTCGAAATCGCCTCATCCAATAGGCTTTGGACAAGTGTAAGTCTTGGATTTTGCATTATCTTCTCATTTTATTTAAATCGTTAAATAATGAGGTCATCGTTGCATCATAATGATGTCATAAATAATTTAATTTATTTAATGTATAAAAATTAATAAAAAATACTATGATGTAGTAAATCGTTTTATCTTTCTAATTAATATTTATAGTCAAAATTTGGACTTCTGTAACCCCACTTAAAAACTGTTTTAGTAAAACAACTCATGTTTGTGTCAATTTAATTTTAACATTAAATAAATATATATTAATGTCATTTTCCAACTAAAGTGGCTCCATGGGGTCCCCAAGTTGACCCATGGGTTTTCTTGGTCGGCCCTGACTCATCCAATAGGAGTAGGACAAGTTTCAAGCTCATCTCATATTATTAAAACATTATTTTTACCTTAAACTACACTAATTACCTCTAATCGCGATTAAGAACTTAAAAGTTACTATTCACCAAAAAATTATTTTAATCTCATTGAACCACATTTTACTTCTCAATGAAAACTATGTATGTCGGATTTTTGAAAATCAAATCACAGAAGTGGTAATATTTCATTTAAACGAAAAATCAGTTATTTAACTACCACTTAGTGGTTTCACTATTCATCAAAAATTGAAGTTTTCAGAATAATACCAAAATTTCACCCTAAGCTATAATTGATATTCTGAATTCAAAAATGATGTCTATTTTACAAAATTCGAAACATATAAGTTTCATTAATTAATTTTATAATTAATTCCCGCTGTTACAACAAATAGCGTGTTTTTAAGAAACAATTTATATCAAAAGATTGGCAATTTATTGTGTCCAATTTCAATGTTAAATTAATTCTAATGACCACCATTGGATAAAATGGTAAAAATATATTCTAATTATACTCTAAAACCACTAAATAGTATAATTTATCACTATAAATTATTATTATTAAAAAAGTTGTTTTTAAGTATTTTTCATTATTCATAAAAAATTGGAAGTTCTCAGAAAATTACAAAAAATTCAACTTTGGATAATTTCGATATTACAAATACAAAAATGAAGTCCATTTTGAAATATAAAATTTCTATAATTTTAAAAGGTGGTTATTACTATTCATAACGGGTACTTTGATTAGTCGCGGTGTTTTAGAACTCGAAGTTGCGTACAATGAAAGCTATTGCATTATTGAATGAGAAGCGTATCGTGGATGGTCGGGTTGTTACATTCTCCCCTCCTTCAATAAATTGCGTCCTCGCAATTTGAAATTTTTCTTTGAAAATAAAAGGTTGAAAAGATAAAATACCTTTGTGGAAAACCCACATCGGAAATAAGATTAATAAAATTTAGCCTTAATAAAAGTGAAATTGAAATAAGAAAGTCACAACCAAATTATGATATCGATAAGGAGAACATTGGTGGGAATTAGAGACATATAATTGGAGGAAAAATGTAAATATTTGTAGGGAGTGATTGAGGTCATCAATCACAATCAACTGTCAAATTGAGGGCCTCAAAGCCTTCAATCTATGTTGATTTAAAATATCATCAGTTCAACAAGACATAAGGTATTAGTATAACACATTTTTTGTTTTAATATCCCTTTAATAAAGTTTAAGAATTAATTTATTCATTGAATAAGAGATAGGTATATATATATTTATGCTTGACAATTAGAGTTTCAACCTTCAACTCATCTTTCACTCAAAAAGATAATAGAACTCAAAAATATTCTATTTATCCTAATTGTATAAGGTTCAAATTTTAACACATACCATTTAGATTAGTAAAACTATTTTGTAATAATTAGGGAATTCCTGTAGGCTAGTGGTAGGAAATAAAGGCTTGTCGCACTATAGTTGTGGGTTCGATTCCTGCAGCTTTGTCCGACGCGACGGGTTATTCCCCACCCTGCAGGTTGTCCTTTTCCTAAAACTATAGTATCATAATATTCCAAAAATAATCTTCACAAATTTTTTAACCTTAAACAATACTATCCAAAGATCAACTTAATCCACTCCAACCATTATAGTTATCCAAAATACCTATGTCCAGACTTTCTCTAAAAGGTCTCTTAATTCCAAAATCAATTTATCAGATTCCCCAAACAAAGTAAAGTTTCTCTTATTGTCACATACTAAAAATATAATTACCTTCATCATATTAAAACCTTACTGAAATCAACAAGTACTGCAGTACAATCCTTATATATATATATATCACATTATTCTAATAACCAAAATATAATCCATGAGTCCAAAAGAACCAATACATTAGTTATTCTGCTTCAGATGTAGTAACAGCATAAGATTGTCCTTGATCCCTTGGCCTTTTCTGAGGTAAGTTTCCCTGACGCTTAAAACATTCATTTGAATAATGACCCATTTCTCTACAATTATAGCATTCAACATTTATAGCCTCTTTATTTCCCTTGAAATCACGAGCCTGGTGACCCTTTTTCCACATTTATAACAAACTCCCATTCCTTTTAGACAAGTACCAGGGTGATTCTTCCCACAATTATCACATAATGGAAAATACTTCTTTACCTTTTTCCCTTAATCTGTCTCTTGTTCCACCGTTCTCTTCTTCTCTTGCTTTACTTTGTTGTCATAAGACTTAGAGATTTCCTTTTCTGTCTTGATAGCACACGAGACAATATCTTCGTATGATGAGAAGGATTGTGATACTAAAGATCGACGGAGTAATGGTTTTAACCCATCAAAGAAACGATCAATCTTACTCTTTGGGTTACATATATAATCGGCAGCATGCCTCGCTAACCTTGTAAAGTTAGCCTCATACTTTGTGACATTCTCATCCTCCTTCTGCCTCAGACTCAGAAATTGCCTTTCCATATATGCTCGATGGTCACGAGGAAAGTATTTTTCTAATAAAAGCTCTTTGAACTCCCTCCATTCCATATTCGATACGTCATCATCTTCCTTTGTGTTTTGAATCAACGACCACCACTGATCGACATCTCCAGTGAGGCGGTAAACTGCCATGACAACCTTCTCCCTTTCACTACTCCCCAAGGCATGGAATATTTTCTCTAAGGAATTTATCCATTGCTCAGCTACTATAGGATTTGTACTCCCATTGAAGGTTGGTGGTTGTTGCCTCATGAAGCGGTCTAACATTGATCCTCCACGTTGGGGATTAGGGTGCTCCATATGAGTAAGGTTATTATTCATAACCTGAGTGAGTTGTCCCAGTATGGTAATAAGTTGATCAGCACCAGTTGTATCTCCAGCTCCACAATAATTATCTTGAGCAGGAGGGAAATCCCTACACGGAGTGCGTGCATTGATACGGTTTCCATTCCTTCCACTAGGCGCCATTTCTAAACAATGGCATAAACTAGATTAGTTTATGAATCACAATACATAATTCCATACTTGTAAAATACTTAACATAAATTGAACTATTTATGGATATAATCCATAATCATAAAAAGGTTTTATTTGAGGAAGTATATACTCATAACCGTTCATAGTGGTTTGTAAAGAAAATGGGAATTATCCTAAGCATATCCCCCGGGAGTGTCGTAACCAAGAGTGCAGCAAGGGTCGTTGTCGTGCACCAGTTACCGTTCGAGTCTATCTCAAAGCAGTTTTTTCGGGTTTTACGCCTAGGTACATCTGTGCCAGAGCCGCCTCTACCTGCTCGTATCCCGACAGGGATGTATTGCTCGGAAAACTCATAACATCTCTATAATACCAAAATTCTAGGAAGTTCTTCTATACTAATCCTCAAAGTCTATCTTCGGGATATGTGCTCTAATCAGAGTTTGCCTAAATCTAGCTTCCAAGGTCTGTACTAAACTTCCTCTGATACCAACTGTAACGCCCCGACCCCAGCTACCCAGAGTCGGTGCATTACTTTGTTACATTGGCATGATCACAAAAGATCAAGTCTCGAAAGACCGATTAGTTTAGTAGCCTTGGAAACACTAGATACATTCATAAGTCTTTCATTACATCAAAAAGTAAACAAACTACAATAACATGGTCTTCATAGTCCACACTCATATCCTCACTGACTATTCTTGCAAGTGAGTCATAATACACTTCTTCACATCCTGGAAAATATTAAAACATTGAAAGGGGTGAGATCAGATGCTCAGTAAGGATAACAATATTGCGGAAGCTTTTATAAGAAAACATAAGCATTTAAGGCAATGTATAACTAAAACAAATGCCTTATTGAACTTGAACTTCAGCATAATATGGAAAAAGTAAAATAAAATAATTCCATTACTTACTCACATGGATATTCTACTAGATGAATAATCACATGAAATATCAATAACCACTTTCATAATGAGGGAATGTATAATGCCAGACATTCTGAAACATTTTGTCAAGGCCTCGGCCAAGACGTCTAAAATGATTAAGGCCTCGGCCAAAACCATAAATCAAATTGGGAAAGGGACTCGGCCAATTCCACGTCTAGTTGTCTCATGATACCTACAGATGCATCGAGGAGCTATAGCGGGCTCCACCCGTCACATATTAAGTCCAATACATTCCTCATATGAATAGGTTTAAACATAACATAAATATTCGTATTAAAACTAGCATACGAAATGTCAACAATATCTCCATAAAATATGGATGGTATACAATAACACATCCACAGTCAAATATTTCACAAAATGTTCAATGCATGTTTTGTATCATAAATCAATTTCAATTAAACTTAAAACCCATCAAAGGATGTTGACATGGATGAAATCAAAGCTATTTGAGAGAAATATCTCTCCTTTTTGAAATCATTTAAAAGGCCCATAATTATAAAATAATACATTTACTTTGAAAATATTCTTATAAGCTTGTTAGGGAAGCTTCGACGATGTTATAATGGCGGAAAATAGCCGCACCCGCCGCATAAGTAAAAAAACATTCTTACCTTAAATTTGTCAAAAAGGTCAAAAAGTACATTGTTTGGAAAATGACGGTAAGATTCCTTTAAAAAATGTATAAGGGTATAAATGACTTTAACCCATTTTCCATTTAATATTAAAAATGTTTTGAAAGACATTTTTATGAAACATGAATGTGGATGATAACGAGGTCCCAGTAGATAATTATGTATAAACAACCTTAGATAATGAAGAGGTTGTGAAGTAAACCCTTACCTTGTAATTTTCCTTGGTGGGGGTAGGTTAACCTCCTGTATAATGGTGAAATAATTGTTATTAAATTATACAAGAATCATATACATTCATATGATATCATATATGATCTTTTAACATTGCTTTGTTAACAATATCTTAGATTTATCATTGTTTCGGGTGTTAACTTACTCGTTTTCTTTTATATGTTTTGTTACGTAAGTCGTGTTTTTCATGGATAGGTTGTATCTTATTCATATCCGGAATGATATCATGTCCTTAAACATTATTTTTAAATCATCAAATGATAATTATACATGAATGGATACGACGGAGAATGAATCTCATCGCGTTCGTGGAGACGGTAGTCCGTACGTACGCACGAGCGACAATATCATTATTTTGATATTAAAATAATATATAATTGGATAGTATATCATATATACAGAATCATTATCATGTTATATTTATTATTATGAATTACATATCATTATTATACCCATCTAAATAATAATATATTGAATAACAATTACACCACGACGTGGAGACGGTAAGCCGTACGTACGCACGTATGGTGACATGTCATTCAAATGATGGGTAGAATACTGAATATGGTTGTTCCATATTTATAATAACATCACAGTATATAGAAGATACTGGAGTTATAATTTTATAATTGAAATAATAAACAAAGTGGTAGTGGAAGAAGAAAGAAACTTGAAAGAGGGTGATGAAAATGTTACCTCTTCTTCGGGTTCTTCCTTTTGATTTGATCAAAAGGACTCCATAGGATGGCTTTATGACTAAAGTAAAGCTTCTAGGATGAAGGGAGAGAAGTTGGGAGAGTATTTGGGAAGAGGTAGGCCGAACCAAAAGGCTTGGAAGTGTGAATAAGGTGGTAGAGGTGGGGGCCTTTTATAAGAGGAGAGGAGGGGCTCTTTTGGAAATATTGAAATGTTACATTATTATACAATGCTTTTCGGATTCCAAAGGTCCCACACTTATATAATTCGTGGATAAGGTGATAAGGGTTCGAAATCTCCTCATCCAATAGGCTTTGGACAAGTTTAAGTCTTGGATTTTGCATTATCTTCTCATTTTATTTAAATCGTTAAATAATGAGGTCATCACTGCATCATAATGATGTCATAAATAATTTAATTTATTTAATGTCTAAAAATTATAAAAAAAATACTATGATGTAGTAAATCGTTTTATCTTTCTAATGAATATTTATAGTCAAAATTGGGACTTGTGTAACCCCACTTAAAAACAGTTTTAGTAAAACAACTCATGTTTGTGTCAATTTAATTTTAACATTAAATAAATATATATTAATGTCATTTTCCAACTAAAGTGTCTCCATGGGGTCCCCAAGTTGACCCATGGGTTTTCTTGGTCGGTCATAACTCATCCAATAGGAGTAGGGAAAGTTTCAAGCTCATCTCATATTATTAAAACATTATTTTTACCTTAAACTACACTAATTACCTCTAATCGCGATTAAGAACTTAAAAGTAACTATTCACCAAAAAATTATTTTAATCTCATTGAACCACATTTTACTTCTTAATGAAAAACATGTATGTCAGATTTTTGAAAATCAAATCACATAAGTGGTAATATTTCATTTAAACGAAAAATCAGTTATTTAACTACCACTTAGTGGTTTCACTATTCATCAAAAATTGAAGTTTTTCAGAATAATGCCAAAATTTCACCCTAAGCTATAATTGATATTCCGAATTCAAAAATGATGTATATTTTACAAAATTCAAACATATAAGTTGCATTAATTAATTTTATAATTAATTTCCGCTGTTACAACAAATAGCTTGTCTTTAAGAAACAATTTATATCAAAAGATTGGCAATTGTTTGTGTCCAATTTCAATGTTAAATTAATTTTAATGACCACCATTCGATAAAATAGTAAAAATATATTCTAATTATACTCCAAAACCACTCAATAGTATAATTTATCACTATAAATTATTTTGATTAAAAAAGTTGTTTTTAAGTATTTTTCATTATTCATAAAAAATTGGAAGTTCTCAGAAAATTACAAAAAATTCAACTTTGGATAATTTCGATATTACAAATACAAAAATGAAGTACATTTTGAAATATAAAATTTCTATAATTTTAAAAAGTGGTTATTACTATTCATAACAGATACTTTGATTAGTCGCGGTGTTTTAGAACTCGAAGTTGCGTACAATGAAAGCTATTGCATTATTGAATGAGAAGTGTATCGTGGAAGCTCATGGTGTTACATAAAGTATGCTTTCATTCTTATGTATATATGTACCCATGTTTCCCTTCAATATTTTTATATCCCTTTCTGAGCTTTTAATGCTCATCCCATTTTTTTTAAATGTTTTTCACAGGTCAAGGGAAAGGTACATGATATGATGATAGAGTCAAGGAAGTGTCAAGAAAGAATCAATGTTTATTTTGAATATGTTTCCATTGATGGGAATGAAGAATACTATTTTTATGTAACCACTTTGTTTATATGTGGAATGTAATGAAAGTTTTATGATCTAATTCTCTAAAACTCTAACCCCGAAAAGATCCTCAATGTGTAATCTTGTAATAACTCAAGATTAAGTAAGGTTTAAGGCTGGGGCCCTATAACATGACTGGCCCTAAATCGGTCTAATCAACCTAAATGCATCCGATAAGGATAATGAGGGGTTAAAATCATCATTTAGAGAACATGTTTTACCAAATATTACCAATGGTATCAAATTCATAAAAACCATGAATTAAAGGCACAACCATTAAAGAAAAAATCATTACTAGGACTATGGGTTATAAGTTATAGTCCCCCCTACCAGGTATTTGGAGATGAAAACACTCTAATAATTATCCTTTGAAATTTGATCCAAGTTTACCATGAAGACATAACATATAATCCACAATAATAAAAAGGTTTTTAGGGATTTAATAGGAGATAACAAAATAGACATGCCCTAATCTAGAAAAAATATTCAAGATGATGTGTTAGACTTACTCGGAGATTCGATCCACACATAACAGTTCTACAATTGACATAGAATCGAACGAGAATGACCTTGTGGATGCTTGGGTAATCTTGGTTCCTCCCTAGGGTGGATAGGAAATAAAATTGGATGAAATCATGTGAATCAATTAAAATCCTTAGGGGTATGCTTCATAAATTTATAATTTTAATGGGGCAAATGGTTTGACAACACAGTTGGCCAATCATTGTGCCAACCATACATTTTCCTATATTCAAGTGGTGTTAAGCTAAAAAATACCTAAGAATCACCTCCTAGATTGAAAAAACATGTTCAAACCATATGATAAGTCTCTGCATAAGGTTTCATGGTTTTCCTTCACACCTCATATGATTTTTACTAACCATGCGCATGACATGAAAACTGAAAAAAAGGATTGGTTTCCCATTTGTTCTTTTCTTGAGCACCTAAAACATGCCGAAACCACCTCAAATCCCCAAGATACATTTATTTGACCAAAATTTAGGGATTAAAACCAGAATTTGAAGAAGGAAATACCTTCAGAATGTCTGAGATCGTACAACCTATCCACCTTATAATAGATTTTCCTCAAACCACACATATGAGTATCATTGAGAATATGATGAAAATAGATTAAGACACTATGCATGTATATCTTACTCCCATTAAAAATTTTATTCCAAAAAAAAGCCATTTTTCGATAGGGAATGAACCATGGTCACATTTTAAATATGCAATATTTATTCCATACAATCCACAATATTAACTAAATGATCCTCGAAGGACGCATCAATATCATGTTTAACATCCTCAATATCAACCACAATAGATGAGTCAAGTTGACACTTATAAAGATATAAAACCAAAAAAAAATATCATTCCTACTATTATACCATTGTAGAAGATCCAATTTGTATGCCACAAGTCTGATCCTCTCCAAAAGCTAAAAAAACCCCATGTACTTGTGTGCCAATATTCCCTATTTATGAATATAATGGTCACCCTACCTTAGTGACAACCGTAAGAGCACCAGATCACACAACCCAAACATAATAGGTATAATAAACAAATTCACATATGAATTATTCCTACAAGGATCCATTTTCATACAATCTGAGAATCCACAGAACTTTTTTTGAAATCTCCTAAATGAGGATCAGTCCCAAATACTCTCATTCCCCTTACTCTAACCAATATAAATGAGATCTACATGGTCTACCATAGAGTTCCCCAAGTAGTTATATCTGAATAATAGCATGGAGACTAATTTTTATGAGTACTCAAAATGTGACAAGTGTTTCTCCCACAATTCACCAAAATCCATGACACAATCCCCTCAACTTGTCATCCAATACCAAAATAGTGTTCTCCAACATCTTATAGGACTGCTAGTGGAATTTCATACTAAAAAACACATGGGTACCAAGAACCTTATTCAATACCTACCAGAAGTATGATTTTAAATGCTGATCATGATCTGAAACTATAATACACAACACACTGTATTGTCGTACTATCTCCAAAACATACATCTCACCAAACTAATCTTTGGGGAATTATCTAGATTCATCATCAAGTGATACACTTTAGTCAATTGATCAAAAACTACCCAGAACAAATCATTCTTCTAAGGCATCCTTGAATGTACCACAATGATTTATAACCTAACATCATCACAGTTTCACTCTGTAATGGGTTATGGATTCAATAATACGCCCAACCACTGATGCTCATCCTTCACCAACTAGTATAGAAGGCATTTCACAATGAAACAAGAAAATTCCTTCTTCATTAATATCCACTGATACTTCTTACAGATATCGTGATATATTTTAGTAAAAATATTATTTACCACCCACTTTTACACCTGAAACACTTGCATCAATCCTTCTCACATTCATGATGCTCAACAACATGACTAAGAACATAAGCGATCCCATCACCACCAACAGTCCAACAAGGAGGTGGGTCCCCACCAAAAAGACTTTAAATTATAGAAAAAAAGTTTTTATCCTGATTTTTTTCTCTTTAAGTCCTCTAAAAAGCATATAATCAATAAAAAATGATGAAATTGTAGCTTTCCCCTTCCCATCCTGCACTTCCAAATGCATCTTGGAGAGACACACCAACATCCTCCACTCGGAACTGGATTTCGGAACATCTTACCCTCAGGTATTCCAACTCAAATCATTTTCAACTGTATTCCCGTTTATTGGTATGTAAACCAACTCAATATTTAGATATATCCTGTACTCAACCCATATTTGATACCTAATATTCAAATCATGTTGATAGAAAATTTAATTCTAGATTTTATGATTAGTATAAATCATAAATCATTTTCCCCAAATGTAGTTTCGGCAACAATACAATGTGTAAACATTTATTTCAAACTAAAAATTTTATGTGGGGAAGTTCCTTTCATGAGGACTCAACTTCCATGACCCATTATCAACTACCAGATCATATTTCCTCAATATTTCCCCAAATCCAACAATAGATGCATCGCAAAAAATGTTATAAAACTCCCCTGGATTGGGAAAGATCAGAATCGACACAGTTTTCAACCACTATTTTAACTGCTAGAAGAAATTCTCACATGAATTTATTCATTCGAACATGATGCCCTTCTTGGTCAGACATGAATGTGCTACAACTAAATGAGTGAAATATTTTATTAACATTCAGTAATTATATTCTTATCCTAGAAAGCAATTAACTTCAAAAACATTACTTAGCTACCCCCAAGATAAATCTACCACCACTTTCTGTAGGTCTAAAAAACAACTTCCCAGTAGATGATGTGACACATGAAATGAACTTTATCAATCCATAAGCAACACATTGATAGATTAGTGTATAGATAATGTTCTCATAGTTTAATCACGACTATTTCATGATGTTTTTCATGATCTTCTTGAGTCCTAGAGTACACTAACATGTCATCAATTTGAAAAACAACAAAATGATCCAAATAAGGGAGTGAAATTCAGTTCATCAGATCCTTGAACATTATCGGTGCATTATTCAACCTGAAGGCATAACGATAAACAAATACAACTCATACCTACTCTAGAAAGAATTTTGTGGTATATTAGAAGTTATCACCCTTAATTAAGGATACCTAGACCACCGATCAATCTTGTAAAACACCATTTCACCCCTCAGTTGGTCAAAAAGATCATTACAACCCACCATGATTTTTTTAAAATTTATTTTTCAAATTAATTTAGGATTTTTGATATTATTGATTTCATGACATGCTGAGAAAATTTTATTTTATATTAAATAACTATTTATGACTCATATTATACACAATAGAAAGATAATCATGCACTACACACAACATAAATGTTATCTTTATCTACACAGAAAAACAAAATTGACATATTATACACAAAATACTACCTTTCCTCAATAGATTGTGTAACACGTAATACCAAGTGTTTTCAATCAATAACTCACTATTAAAATATTATAATTTACTAGATATAACAAGGAAATTAAATTGAATATTTTAGTATGGAATAACCTATGAATATATATAGTTGAATTCATTAGTTACATATTAATTATAACTGAATATAGATACCAAATGAATATAATGGAACTCATTTTGTAAATGTCTATTTCTATGTGAAAAAAGATTATTTATATTATTATGTTAAATTAATTACATATATTGAATGATATTAATTAAATTTTAATTTTATATATTCAAACAAATATAATTATCCAATAAATATGATATATATAAGATAATAACAAAACTAATTTTATGATTAAAAAACTATAGTTTTTATAAGGCAGTTTTACCACATTTTATTGGAGAACACATTTTAAATCCAGATTTTTGAAATTTATTCGATTTAATATGTAAAAATAAGCATTATACATGAAATAAAAACATAAAAATATTGTTATGATAAGTTTTTTATATTTATTATATTAATTCATTTCTTTAAAGAATAGTAAAAACTATTTATTTTTAATTAAATATTTCATTTCCATCTAGTCAATATGTAAGGTTAAATTATATTTTAAAAGGGTTGTAATGTTTAATTAGATAATAATTTTATAAATTAATCCAATTTTGATCATTGTAATACATTTTAATTTTGAATTTGGGTATAAAAACTTAGCTACCTTTTGAAAGATTTTAATTTAAAAAACATCTAAAGTCATCCCAAAAGTGGGATTATTTTTAAATTATTTTCTTCAACTTTTTTAATAGAATTTAGAAACAAGGATAATTTATTTTGAATCAAAATAATTTAAAATTCCTAATAAGGCCATATTTATTTTTGACCAAAACAATTATTGAATGTGATTTTAATTAATTACAACTATTAAGATAATATTTGGTCACCAAAATACTAATCCATAAAATTAAACCCAAATAAACATAGAAACTTGTACAATTGACATTTCATGGAAAATATTCAACCATTATTGATTACAACCATTATTGATTTTGGTTATATTTTTATGTCTTTTGATATATAAAAACATAGTTACACATAACTTCTTTAAAAAACACAAGTATGTTCTTTCCATAATTATAAAAGGTCACTACCTCTCCTTTGTCTTGATACCTCTCAAACCACTTTGGTTCATCAAATACCTTCCCAATCCATATCCCAATACCTCTCCATTTCACATAGAGGCTTCCCCTTTTGATAAAATCAATCTAACAAAGTCTTTCAGCACAATACAAAAGGAGTAACACGATTAGAAGGAGGTTTTAATGAGGGCAAATAAAGTCAATACATAAGGTTCGGGGACTTCATATCACATTATATTTCCAAGAGATTCATACTTTATTCACCACCCATTCATTTTTTGTGGTGTTTTTACATCCAATTTATGTATTATATGATTCTTATACTTTAAATTATGGGTATTTACATATCTATTTTATGATATTTTGTTTGTGGGGTTTATGTTTCCCAAGTTACAAAATCAATAAATTGTTTTCTATCAATCTGCCTCCTTTTAGACACATCCCATGTTACGCACCTATATTTTTTCATGAGGTGTATATAAATTCATTAAAATGTTATACCATGAATTGTATTATTTTTATTATATTTTATGGTTCATGTTAATTTATTTTCTTATATGATGAGTATGGTTCAATGCTTCCAAGTGGTAATGGATTATTAACACAATCTCATTGATTTTTGAGATTGTTTATGTAGAGACCCATATCTTGACGTACACGGACATTACATTACTTTTGAGGAATACTTAGTACTTTACAAAAAGACACACACAAGGACCGTAATAGTTTAGTGTCTTTGGAAACTCGGAATATAATATTCTAATTGTGGTGAAAGATCTTCAACATCTCCCATAAAGATCTTCCTTTTTTTTCTTACCTAAAACATTTCTTTATATCCTGGGGAAAAGAAAACATAAAATGGTGAGCTCAAAGGCCCAGTAAGGGTAAACAAAATAAATATCATTCGCATCATATACATAAGAACATAACTTTTGGAAATCTTAACCTGCAAAAGAAATCATAATTTAATAACATGGGATAAATCATGGAAGTGAAATGTAATCACAATAATCATAACTTAAGACATGAAACTTTGTGGCATACACACATAATCATAGAGAATCATTTCTTATTAGTCAAGTCTCATTGCCAAGACTATCTTAGTGGAAAACGTCCCTTTCTGAACCGAGTCACCCTCGTTTCAGTCCTGTTTCATTGAACCGGTATAACCTACCATTCCAGCCATGTCTATCTCATGAGATATAAAATCTTTACCCAATGCATTGGAGGTAGATATAGGTCCCACCCATCTCATAATTATACCATTCTTATGTGTTCCACAAAAACATAAACCATATATCATTGCATAACCCATGTAATAAAAATGGGAATCTTAAACATCATGACATCATAAAACAATTCATATATGATAAAGGAATTCATAAAAATAATTCCATCACAACATAATCAAATCAATTTAATAATAGGGATAAAAAAAGAACCCTTTATTATCCTACATGGAAAATAATTTTGATATAACAATTGAACTTCATTCTTGAGGAAAATACCATTTCTACTTCAAAAACACTTTTCCTTTCTTAACATGTCATAAAATTATAAACTAAAAGAAGTTGATTAAAAATAAACTTGGAAACTTGTAAAGGAAGCTTCTTGGAAATAATGTTTTAATAATCAATTCATGTCGAATAAGTTAAAAAAACATTCTTCGTACTTTTGTCGAAAAAGTCAAAAAGTACCTCATACGAAAAACGACAAAAGATTTCTTTCATATCTTTTACTAAGAACTCACCGAAGGGTAAAATTGGATTTAAACAATTGTATGTGGATGGAAATAATATTAAATATTGAGGAAACATGGATGTGGATGATAAAATACACCCCAATAAATACTAAAGTATAAACAATCTCGGATAAAAATGAGATTGTGATATTTCCCTTACCTTAGGTCCGATTTGCTTCGTAAGTGTCCGAACCTCCTGTATAATGATTTAAATAATGTCATTTACTTATTACAGAATCATATTCATTGTTATTATATCATATATGGTTCACTTATGACTTTATATTACCCGTTCTTTTGTAAATTCATGTTAAAGTAGCGTTTTGGGTAAAATCGTCTCATTTGTCGTTCGTGTTTTAACTTGTAATTATTCATATGATTACATAGATCATTATTACGTAATTATAGAATATAAAACATGATTTATATATAATATATATTCAGAATATACATATATATATAATGGATCGATAAATGGAAAGAAATACACCGTTCATGGAGACGGTAGGCCGTACGTACACATGAACGCTGTTTTCTTTTCGTTATTGAATTGAGTGGAATTAAGTAGATGACATACATATATATACACATAAATACAGTAGATTTATAATGTCATATATTTCATTATTATTGGTTATATATACTTTATAATCATTATTAAATGGTTAACATGGAGAATGAATCTCATCGCGCCGTGGAGACGGTAGTCCGTACGTACGCACGAGCGATGATATCGTTCTCATGATCGTGGGACTGTATTGGAGTGTATGTATACTATTTCAGAATAAATATAACTTTAAAATAATAATATATAGTTATTATTTACACCATTATACCCATCCAAGTAATGTGGTGGTAGAAAATAGATTTCACCACGGCATGGAGACGGTATTCCGTACGTACGCACGCACGGTGATTTCGTTTTCCATAGGATGGATAGATGGTGAAATAAGATTGTTTCATACTTATAATAAAATATATTTATATGAGTGATACTTATGTTATTACTTCATAATAAAACTAACTAAGAATAAGAAGTGGAAGAATAAATAAAGGTGAAAGAATCGGTAACAGAAATTACCTCTTCTTTGAAGCGCCTCTTTGAGACCTCCTCTTAGGGCACTAAAATTCATCTTTGAGGAAGACCAGAACCTCTAGGATGTTGTTAGGGAATTTTAGAAGAGAATTTGGCAGGGGTTGTCTGAGCTTGAAGGATCAAAGTTGTGTGAGGAAGATAGGGAGGTGGTGCCCTTTTATAAGGGAGGAGAGGGGCACCTTTGGAATAACTAAAAATATTATTTTATTATAAAGTCAATTTCGGTTTTAAATAGATCTAAATTGATTTATTTCGAGGCTAAGGTGGGGATGGGACGAATTCCTCTCATCCAATATAATTTAGACAATTTTAGGTTCCTATTTTAACCTTATCATTTAGATTTAACATTAAGTTATATAATTTTACTTTTACCGTGTCTTCTTGTGTTCTTATACTATAAGGTTAATAAACATACTATAAGAAGCCAAAAGAACCCTAAATTGTTTATTATTAATATATATAACCTTATATAAGTCATTTTTCCGAACCTTAGATTTTTAAGAATTAAATAAAAATTAATAATATAATATTTGTTTTAAAAATTATTTTATGTCAATTTTGACACTATTTAGTAATTGATTTTTTTGAAACTCATAACAGAATGATAAGTTAGAAAAAAGTTAATTAAATCAATAATAACATGTCATATTAACCTAGAAAATTAGTTTAATTCATAAAAAGTCTCAAATTACATTTATTTGGGTATTTATAACATCAATTATGTCAATATTTCATTAATAAGATAATTACTGCATCATCCTTTTGTCATAATAAATGATAATTATTTAATCCCTAAAAATTCTAAATAAATTCCTATGATGTAGATAATTGTATTAGATTTCTGGAGACTATTCATGTTCGAAGTTTCATGAAGTTTATCACTAGATTAAAATTATTATTCTTAATAATTTAAGAAAGTGACATGTTGTCACATTCTTTGGTTTTAATAACAATTAAATTATTTTCCTTAAAAAAATTTAAATAAATGAATCTAATATGACCCTTAGGTGATATGGGTCGACTTTTAGTCATAAAATAGGACTTTGAAAATTTTTAGGGTAATTTTAAAATATTATATTTACCCTTAATTACCCGATTTACATTTAACTATGGTAAATAAAATTTACCGTAGTTACTATTCATAATTCTCAAAAATAAAAAGTAGCTTATTAACATAATTTGGACCCACTGATTCCAAATATGGAATCCATTTTTCCAAATTCAATACACAAAATATTCAGAAATTAAATTAAAATTATCCCGTTGTCGAAAGGAAACGGGTTTTTCTTTAAAACATTGCAAAAGATTGAATTGATTTAACCTACGAATTCAAGGTAAAATCAATGCTAATGACATACATTATATTAAATGGTAAAAATATATTCTATTTATACTTTAAAACCATTCAATATTATAATTTAACCACATAAGATATTATGATGAAAAAAGTTGTTTTTAATTAAAATATATCGTGTTTTTACTAATCATTAAAATATGAAAGTTATCGGAAAAATATCAAAACATTATCTAATGTAAATTTTTATATCCTGATTCAAAAAAAGAATTTTATTTTGTCAAATTGAACATATAAACATGTCAAAAACTATATTTAAAGTGGGTGCGCCATTAAAAGGCGGAAAAACTGCATTTTTTGAAAAATACTTATTTTACTTGAAAAATTTATTCTGTTCTTATACCATGTTCTAGAAATGTGTAAGATGAATAATAATGTTATAAAATTCAAAATTTAGTTAACACTATTTATAACGGCTAGTTCATGACAATATTATAATAATATATCGTTGTTTATTAAAACCCAGTATTGCGCACAACACACGCTATCGAGGAAGGTCGCGATTGCATGTAATGCAAGCCAAGTCAGGGTTGCGTGTTGTGAAAGAATCCTTCATTGTTTCGTATAACAGAATCCAACCATATTTCATTTATACATTGAATATATATATATATATACTCAATGTTGCGTAGAATAACTATTATCAAAATTGTGTGTAACACGATCCAAGAATAGTGTTGCGTATACTGCAAGCTAATACGGTGTTGCGTATAGCGCAAGGTAATCATGGTGTAGAATACAACAAAAGAAATTAATGAAATTAAAAGAATATTTTTCATAAAATCTCGGGGTGTTACAGTTTATGTTTATTCTTAATGTGATGAAATATTTGGATCTATATATTAATAAAGCTCACTGATTTTCTTATAATATGGTTATTCATTATATACTCATGTATTGGTACCATTTTTCAACTCTTTGGTACATAATATAGTTAAGAATATATTTTTATGAAGTCCCAAATTGACCATCACTTTGGTCAGAAATCTATTTTCCTTCATAACCAATTTTTCAAAAAGGGTTTAAAAGAATATTATTATATTTTATAATCATTAAAAGTAATTTTAACCCTCCTTTTTATTTTACCTATAATTTCAAAGGAATTTTATTATCAATTTCCAAAAATGTAATTTTTTTAAACTTTTTAGCTTGAAAAAGGAATGGAAATTTTACATCACACATAATGTTTGAATTTACCAACCATCATTTCTATAAAGCTTTATCTTCATGTTTAAAAATTTAATTTTTTTAAAATATGATTTTAAAATTAATTTTGAATGATATAGTTTTCAAAATGTTTGCAATCAATATATATATGTTCAAAAGTATTTAAAAAAATTATTTCAAAAAAAAAATTAATCAAATTTTATATTTTTTATTGTGAAATAGGTTTCAAAGACTTTTTATGAAATTTTTATATGATTTCATTGTTTTTTGAGAGAAATGGTATTCAAAAGTTTTGCAATCTAATTTTATATGTTTTCAAGGAAAAGGGTTTCCAAAATGGTTTCATGATTCATTTGTAATTTTTCAATGGAAACATTTTACAATGTGATTTAAATCCTTAATTTTATATATTAAATTAATTTACAAAATAATTGGTTTTCTAATGGTTTTAGGTTTTAAAAAGAAATTTCATTGAAGAAAGGTTGCGTTTATTTAGAAATATTTTCAAAATATTTTTCCCAGTTATTTTCATTCTAAGATGACATATATTGATGCTACTCTTGTAGTTCTACAAAATTATCCAATGGTTCTATTCACATTATTTATATGAATGGTATATTTTTTGATTGAATGAAATTTATGAAACATGTTCCTCTTTCATGAGATTTATTCTTTTGAAACCTATTCCTCTCCCATGGGTTTTATACATTTGAAACCTGATTCTTTTCAGGGGGTATACATTCATGATGTGATTATGATAACTATATATTTTTATAGGTTATTATGTGATGAAATGTTAATGATATACATTGGATTTAATGGGTTATTATTTGATGTTTATAAAACCTATTTATTTTTTTGGTCATAATATGATGTATGTTCTTTTTAATGGAACTTGTTTGAATGATATTATTATGAGATTGGTGGGACTTATATCTCCCACTAAATTCATTTTTATATTATAAATGTTTTATGATATTAAAGGGTACATAAAAGGGAATTAAAAAGAGAGGGTATATGGGAAGACATCACAAGCCTGAAACAATAAGGTACAGAGGAGGACATGCCAACCCTGAAATAAGAGGGTACACAAAAAAGACATCCCCAGACCAATATTAGAGAGTACACCGGAGGGAATCCAAATCACTATGTAGGTACGAAATTAATTATCTCAAGCCTAAAATTTAACTAAGGACTTGGTAATTAGCCTATACATAACAATTTTTATGTTTATGTGTTTTCCAAAATTTCACTATTTATTATGATTCTATGATTTTGTGGATTATGTTATTTATTTCATAATGATTCATTCCTTATGAAATAAAAATATTTATTATAGGATTCATTTTTTTGATATTTTTCATGAATGGTATGATATAATAATGTTATGATCATGTTCTCATACCCCTTTTCTCATGTTTAGGCCGACATGTCTCACTTTTTTACTCTTAATGAGCATATAAGCTCACCCATTTTTATGTTTACATCCATAGGTTATGAGGATATTTATTATGTGTGATGTAGCTAAGAAAGGATCCAGTTATGTTCATCCTAGTGGGAGATAATGTAGCTCATGTACGTACTGGTTTTTCTGTTTCCATGTTTTCAAAGGCACTAAACTAATACAGATTTGGGAATTTGTTTTTATAATGTTTTATGTATTCCACAAATTTTATATAAATGCCTATATATTTCATAGTGAAGGTCTTTATAGTTTGTATCTAGTAAAATGATTAGTTACCCCTAGTTATCTAGGATGAAAAATCCTTACTGATAACCCTAATGAAATATCTATGGATAAATCCAAGGATAAGAAAACGCATAAGAAAATGTCCAGGGATTTTTGGTAAAGGGATGAGTATGTTGTTTCAATGAAATAAAACATTACATAGAAAATAAAAGTTTATGTTCCACTAGAATATATATACCTACTAGTATCAAATCTAACATGATGTTATTTTCCCAGATTGGGGTAATCTGGTATACAACAACATGCCTTGATTCACACCAGGTTTGACACACCTGAGGGATATGATTTAAAAATTAAAAACTCTACAAAAACCATCAGGAAGGATTTAAATAGAAGTAGGATATGAATAAACATGGATGAACCTAGGGTTTCATAAATTAAGGACGGTGTAATTATTTGGACATCCTATACGTAATTCATTTTATGATCATGTTGTCTTATTCTACTATATTTATTTTTCACATCGTATATTTTGGTTTTAGTTAATTTATAGAACTAGAAGAAACATGGTTAATTTTAATGTTTTAGATGTGGAAATTATGAGAATTATAAAATAAATTTTCCAACTGGAAATTTCATTAATAAAATAAGTATAGTGGTATTAGTATTGGTTATACTTATGAAGAAAAAGATATTGAAACCGACATATGAATTTTATGTGATTTTTTCCAATATCTTTTAAATTAATCATAATAAGAATGACTGTATTGAGGTTTTAGATATGTAATACATGATTCATATTTCATATTCATGTATATGGGTACTAAATAATATTTAGATTAAGCATGGGTAATGGTTTAAGAATCAAGTTGGATTAATGATGTACTTATGTTTTGGAATTTAAATATTATCCTATATGAATCATCAAATATATAATTATTTTTAGAATAAGTATAAATTAAGGATTAAAAAGGACATGTTGAATGGTGATTTCATGGAAAGGTGATATTTTTATTATGGGATGATAACCATTAAATTAAGCAAGGTATTTATAAAATTATGTTACTCTTGGATGAATAAATGATTCATTTGGATAATGTAAATTGGACAGAAATGATTACCCATAATATGATTATTGATTGGTTGAAAATTTTGTCTATTTCATCATTGATGAATTTTAATATTTCCTAAATTTAATTAATATATTGAGTAACCTTTTTGATTAGGATGAATTCATGTTTTTTATATGTATTTATAGTAATTAAGGTTATTGAAAAGTTTCGAGAGAATATATAATGAGGGTATTTACATGTTTGGATTTTGACAACCAAGAACTACTTTTTAATATATGGGGGATCAATTCTATGTTTATTTTGTGATATTATTAATAATATTTTGAATGTTTATATATCATAAGGTTTATAAGGTTAACCATTTATAGGATGTTTAAGTTAAACATTATATTAATTTTTGAGAATAAATTATTATCTCTACACATGAGGATTAAAAGAAATTTTATAACCATCTATACCAATATATTGTTGATGGAATCTTAAGAGAGATGGGATGACTAATCTTGGATCTCATGATCTGTTAATGTTTCAAGAATGAAACATTGAAAACCCTTTTGGAGAAAGAGGTTATGGGGACCAAGTAACAACCAAGAGTAATATTTTCCTGAAATCATGTAAGTATATCATTTCTGGATAATTATAAAACAATCAGAAAATGAGAGAAAAATTAATGTTTTTGTTATTACCTTATTTCTTGAGGAATCAAATGGTACCTTAGATAATAACATATTTATGGCTTTCTGGTTGTTAACTTTATACTGAAAAAGATCATTATCACCCTCCATTATGATTTTATGGTTATATTTATCTTCCATGTCCTTTTTTCACTTCTCACCTATGTTATCTTATGTGGGAATCTAGTTATGAGTTACCTTGGGTAACCATTACTATTCATTCTTTCCTTTTTAATAAATATTTTTTATTCATTTTTATGATTTGTTTTACTATGAATGTAACTATGAAGTATTAATCCTAATATAAAAATGAGTATTATTGAGGATAAATTAATTTTTAGGGGGAATTGAATATAAAACGTTGATATTTTGTGAAATATTTGTTTTCAAATTAATTAAATATTTTTTTTTTTTTCATTTCACACAACACTGAAAAAAAAATAATTTTATACAAAATAACTATATGTGGCCAATTTTATACGTAATAAAAATATAACATTTCACTTCATATAAAATATTTTTTTCTTTCTTTATACAAAACTCCAAGGTAAACTTATATTATATGTAACACTGACTTTTCTCGATGTCTTTTGTAACATAGAAGATATGGGTTATTGAATAGTTATTCACTATTAAAATATTATTAATTAATTGGATATGACATGGCCATTAAATTTACGGTTATTGGATTAAGTAAATAGTGAATATATATATATTAATTAATTGGTTACCTATTAATTAGATAATAATATAGAATGAAAGAGAATATAAAGTGATTGATTTTATAAAAGTTTATTTTTATTTAAAAAGATGATTTTTATTAATATGTTAAATTAAATAATAATTCTTAATGAAGTAAAATAAATTTATATGTTATATATTAAAAAATATAATTTTTATAATCATCCAATATATTTGATTGATATAAGATAAAAACAACCCCATTTTTAGGATTATAAACCAACACCTTTATAATTGTAATTTTATCACCTTTTAATGATAAACCCATTCAACATCATATTTTATGATGTTTTACATATTTAATATATCAAAATAAACTTCATATATGAAATTAGAACAATAAAAATAGTTTAGGATAAATTTTCGGTATTTTTTCTAGTGTTTCATTTTATTAATGAATAATTAAATATACAAAATTATAATCCAAACCTAGTTTTTCATCTTATCCATTAAAAAGGTGAAATTATATTTTAAATTACATAAAAAATTTAATTAAATAATAATTATATATATTAATCCAATTTAGGTCATTGGAATAAATTCCAGTTTAATGTTTTGAAAAAAATAGCGTACTTTTGGACATTTTTACATAAAAAACCCACATTATCTTCCCATCATCATGATTATTTTTAAATTAATTTCTAAAAATTCTTGGATTAGAATATGAAAAATTGTATTCAATATTAAGAATAAGAATAATTTATAATGTCTAATAATGTCAAAAAAAAATTACCAAAAAAATCAATGAATGTGATTAAAATTAATTAAATGATTAAGAGAAAAACTAGGTTAAAAATGCACTAAACATTAAATTTTGTACCAGAAAAGACATAGACACCTGTCCAACACCCATTTTATTCCCATTCATCGTCCAGAAGCCTTCCATTTTTGAGTTCTTTTTTGGTATGACTCTTTAAATGTAAAAACATAGGTATAAATAACTTCTTTTTCAAAAATTCAAAGTGTGTCCTTTTCCTTCCCTATCAAAAACACCACCTCTCCCAATTCATCAAACCTCTCAAACCAAATAGGATCAGCTAATATCTACCCCATAAACTTCATTAAATACCTTCCTTTATCTTATAATCCTCTAATTTTAAATAAAGTAATCATTTTAATCATTTTGGAACAAACCAAAAGGATTTTCCTGATTATGAGGATGTCTCAATGAGTGCAGTGAGATTCAAGAAACAAGGTAAGGGGACTTCATCTCATTTTTTATTTTCAAGAAATAAATGATTTATTCACCTCACATTCCTTTTTTGAGGTGTGTATACTACCCATTTATGTGTTATATAATTATTATACGTAAATTTATCTATATTTACATTTCCATTTTATGACCTTTCTTTGATGTGGTTTTTGTTTCAAAAGCTACCAAATCAGTAAAGTGATTTTGTCTCAATTTTCCTTCTTTAGTATATATTCAATGTTATGAACATTTATTTCCCCATGAGGTGTATATGCTGGCTTTGAAATTTTATTTAATGAATCTCTTTCTTTTCATGATATTTTACGTTTCATGTAAATTCATTATCTTGCATGCAGAGTATGGTTCAAAGTCACAATGGTGTAATAGTATGCTAAAATAATCTCATTTATTTTTAAGATAGTTTTTGTTAATTCTACATTTTATGAAATATTATGAACCATCTCTTAATAACTCTTGTTAATTTTAGTCTCCTTATGAAATTAATGATATATTCAATAATTTGTACCATTTTTCACTCTTTGATACATTAGATAGTTAAATTTGTTTTTAAGAAAGCTAGAATTTACCCTCGCTTTATTTGTAAATCTGTATTCATTCAAAACCACAGTTTTGATAAGTGTTTCATATAATATTATACTATTCTATAATCATTAAAATGAATTTTCCCCTTTTGTCTCTTACCAATGTTTTTAAAATAATCTTCATGTTTTTTTTCTGAACAACTCATTTTTATAACCTTTTTACAATGAAAAATGAATGTTCTATTTACCTCATATGGAATGTATAGATTTAACCACCATCATTTATATAAATATTCCTTTTAATGTCATGAACTGAATCTAGTATCCAAAAAAACTAAGACAAAACACATCAAATTGGAAAACTCGAAGCTCCTTCTGGATCCCCACGGGGAGGTACAAGTTCCTATGTATCAGAAAATAAATTTTTTGAATGATTTACCTGGGATTAAATACATCAAACAACAAAAAAATCCTATATAAAAAAATATGGAATTTTCATATCAAAACATATTTTATGAAAATTTAGAATGGAATTACATACTTTAGAAAAAAATTCAAATAATATAAAATATGAACAACTTAAAAAAGGACATCCCAAGAACCACTTCATTTTAGGGGGAACTCCCCTCAAGCCATATATATGACAATGCACCAAGAAGTACTACTAGAAACTAGAACCACTTCCACTAAATGCATTACCCAAACCTACGACAAAATAACCAAGTCCACCTGCACCAAACGGTGTAAGTAGTGTGTGAGGGAAAGCCCAATAGGATACCAAAATTCAAAGATTCCATATGATAGTAATTATAATAAAAAACACATGAATGTTTTGTAAACAAGAAATTTTAGTAACAATTTCTAAAAAAACATCTTTAAGTATAAAAAAATCCTTCATGTGGTATATTTTAAATATTCAACACTTTTAAATAACATTCCAAAGATACTGAATTTTCCAGCCAAACATACCATATGCTAACGGTAAGAATAAATTATCTAAATATAACAAGCAATAAGAAAATAACCCCTAGACTCTAGCTCGGTGTGGGTCCCAGGAACCTCGTATCTCCGTGAAAGTAACCATACAAATATCATTTCATTTGCACACGATCCACCTGTAGAGGTCTTACCCATAACCTAGTCATACCCCAATATCATCATCATCGTCATCAAGGTTGTCATAATCATAGTTTTTTTAGTGTTTTCAACATCAAACTTGATATGTAAATAGAGGCCAAACCCCATGCGATCACTAGAAAGAAAGTATACATCCACACACCATGATACCCAGGTTTTCCCTCTTGTGCTCAAACAAGTCCCAGAAGCCATGAAATATATTTTTCACATGAAAATAAAACTTCCAAGGCAAAAACATACCAAAAAACTATATGAATATCACACAAGTGACATAATCCATTCTTCCATTCATATTTATATGGAAACCATACTCTCAGAAAAATAGCCCACAACAGATTTGACACCTCATTAACACGTTGATAAATACTTTAATCACTTATATAAAAAAATTCACATATATTACACATCACCCAAAATCCCTTGCACATTTAAATAGACCATTTCAAAAGTTCAATCCTATAATTTTTTTTGGATACTTATTTTCACCTAATACAAATTTTGAGAAACCATTTAAGAACATCATAAAATATTCCAAAGAGTGTAACCATGTTTTACACATAAAATACTATGAAAAGGCATCTTTGAAGACCGAATTAATACCAATAACACATAAAACCATCATTGGAATCCATAAAATATAATATGAAAACTATTCCTTGAATCACAAAACAACCCCAATGAACACAACATGGAATACAAAAAAATAATCAATTTTTCACAAAAATTACACATTAAAACCAACCTCTTAATAAATGATAGAAAATTTAATTTTTGCACCAATAACAATGGATGAAAATAATTCTAAAAATATAAAACATGAAAAAAAAAATTCATTCAATAATTCTTACACATGTAATCACTTAACATTTGTGCCAAAAACACCAAATCGTGTGTGAAACGTCAATCACGCCACTGCCACACCACAAGGAAGTGAAATTAAGACCTAATCCATAAGATTTCAGCGAAACATCACATTTTTATACCCAATGTATGAACCCTAGCAGATATGAACTTTATAACCTCAGGGAAAGGTGGAAGAAACTCTGTATAGAAGGAACAAATAAAAGAGAGAAAGACTTACTTGCATGATTTTGACGTTTCCCCCCATCAAATCTCCCTTAAAATTTGAGTTCCAATGTAGGTTGAGAGATCCTGGATAGTGTCCATGGATGTATGGAATGAAATGGGGAAGAAATGGGCATATTTGGTTAATTTTCAAAAGGGAAAATTGTTCAAAATGCCAAAAATTGTAATGTGCTGGACACATTGCATGGTTTGGCTGCCAAGTTTAGTAAACTGTGCAGCCAAACTAGTTGGCCTATTATGGACACCAAAAAAACCGTCCATTCACATAAAATATTAGTTTTTTCCAAGGAAAATACATAGGGTAAAAGATAGTCCAAGGATACGAGAGATAATTTCCTTAAATAAAGAAATCTTTTCACCCCAAAAGTAATCCAATGCATGGGTACAAACCACCTTAACAACATACCCTACAAGTGGTTCCACTAGAATTTTCACAAATCCAATTCCAAAACACCTCAACCCCATAACATCCAAATGAAGAAAATAGGATTCCATGTACAATACAAGACCCCCAACACTATGTTCATTTGTATAGAACACAAGAGGCATCAACAATTAAAACCCAAAACATTCAGAAACAAAAAGACAACTATGAACCAAAAATAAAATTCATAAAAAAGAATGGAATTGAAGATATGGGTGTGAAAAGTCTCCCCACTATAAATATTTCTACCCTTATAAATTCACATGAAGTCTAAAAGAAAAAACTAATCCTAACCGATAGACCAAAATAGACTCCCTTGCAATGTTTCATCTACGCCCAAAAAGCTAGGATATTTCTAGTTTATCAATCAAAGAAGGAATAATCTCACTATCAAAAACATAGACCACATTTCTAAAACAATACATCACATTAAGACTTCATCCAAAAAAACATCAAACACTATCCAATCAAGACCCATGAAATATACAAACACCAAACAACAACATCAAACAAGGTTACACTTACATTACTTTATCTCAACTGTTGGGTACTCTCCAATCCCAATGTTTATCCAAGGAAGGTGTTGGTAGTTAGATAGCTCCGAATGAGACTACCTTCCACCATTCCAAGACCATGGAAAAAACTGAGTATCAATTATGGGGAGAAATAGATGGTCTCCCCACCATAAGATACAACATAAATTTTCCCGATATGGAATCAGGCCACTAATAGGTGGAGGCCCGAATGGACTCCCCAACATAAGGGGTAAAATCTCATTAGATGATTCCAAACTAACTTATATGAGACTAATAATAGGTAACCCCACCATAAGAACCAACCATCTAACCGAACAAGTCTTGCTAGAACAAAGAGGCCCCAAAATTTAAAGAGTTGGGACTACCGTACGGTTAGTCCTCAAAATTTGGGAAACCATGAGAATCATTCTGCCGGTATGGTTTTCTGGGGAAAGATTACAACAAACTATTGAAATATGTGATTTCTACTTATCTATCAAAATTTCAATCCTTTCTCCAAAAATTCATTGAAACCCAAAAGGAAAGAATTGACATTGGATGATAACATGGAAATGAGGTTCTCCCACCTCCTTCAACAGAAACGGAATAAAAAAAGAAAGATGAAAAAAATATGTTTAAACAATTACCATATGTTATAATAAGGACAATACTTCTACAAGGGTTTTGAAAACCTGTGTATTTCCCCTAACTGTGCACCATCTTCACTCTGAGACCTATGGCTAGAGATCAAATAATTGAAGCATATTCTGCATCGCAGTTTGTATTTTGAAAACCTTGAACAGAACTTCTTGTTTCAGTACCATGAAAACTATACCCAGATCCTGGATGACTTCACCTAGACATAAGACATTCCAAATATACTTTACCCCCAACCTGAAATTTTAATGAACCTAGTTCTTAGAAGCCACACAAACATCACACCATGTTTCTTTGGATAAGAAACAGAAAGAGGTAATTATATATGGAAACACCTTCCTCTAAACAAAGGAAGTTGAGTTCTCTTGAAAAGAGACAGAATTATGACAATACAAAGACTCACAAAAGATTGTACAACCTTTACTATTGCAGTGAAAAGAAAAAACTCGCATGACAATGCGACCCCAAACATGAACATTGCAACTAGAAAAACAATACATGGAGACAGACCTTATTAAACATCCCCAAACATCTCAAAATTTTAGAAAGTGCCCAAAATAGACTATCATTAACAAATTTTCATCACTAGTTGTTTAACGTGAAACCCTATTTTGGAGAGACTACGAAGGACCAAGTGGCCCTCTTAGACACCATCCACACTAAAAACCTCGTACTACATTCATCTTTGACTGATCACATAATGTAAGAAACTATGGTCTCTTTCATCCTTCCACAACCAGTCTCCCGCTACTAGAGGATCCAAAAAACCAATAATGAATGTGGTTTAGACTCAATCTACAAATCAAGAGAATATGAATCATTATATTGATTGACTAGAGGATCATCCAACGAAGAAACAATCTGGGTTTCACTTAAGTCATGCATTAACACTTAATGGGGCATGTCTTATCCAACGAGAAAACCCAAGGACCCAACCAAGCTATTCTATTTGTCCAGACATACAACAGAATAGATCCAAACACATGAAGGGAACCACTATAAAGGATTCTTGAATCATTTCTCCAAATATACCACTAACCATGCCTTCAATCCAACATACCAAAGAGACACAACCCATTCAAATCAGAGGGGTTCTTGGACTCAAAACATACCACAACAAAAATATTTCCATTAACACATAAGACACACCATCCCAAACTAGTCCTCAAGATAGAATGTTTTCGTTCACAATCATCTTTTTGAAAATAAATGGTTCAATGGTTTGAATATCCACCAATGGTACCCCATTGGCCTCACACATTCCTGTTTTTGTGTCACACCAGGCACAATTCTCATATCCATCCAGGAACTCATCCAGTCATGCCATTAACCATCCATCATCCCAAATAACCCCATGCATGTGGTCTCTCAAGGAAATAACAAAGGATAAAACAAAAACAAAATTCCTTCCACTTTTCAAAACCAAACATTCAATAGACACTTTCCTTTTTCTAAAAAATGAAAACCAGAAAATAAAACACAATTTAAATCATACAAAACATTTCATAAAATGAAAATAATTAAAATAAAATATAACATTAAAGATATTTAAATCAATTTTAGTACATCTAAACCCCTTTCCAACCACATCAGGTTTTATAAAAAACACCATTTTATCAACACCCATTCATTGAGAAACTCATCTATTCTGCTTTAAAACCAGGTTACAATGACTCATAAATATTTTCAAAAGATCACAAATCATTCATGAAAAACTCACTTTCAATTTAATTACATTAATTTTAAAACATTTATGCTCATTTCAAAACACTTCTAATTGTAATAGAAAACTCCAATTCATAAATTCTTATTAAATTAAGAACTCAACTCTTCTCATTTTAAAACATGATTCCAAAATTTCATAATAATTATCAAATGATCACTAGTTACCAAATCCAATTCATTTTCAAAAATCCATATATGAACTCCAAAACATTTTGTCCCATTAAAACTCATTTCAATAGTTTATAAAACTCAATTGTAAACACATTTTCAAAACCAACTTTAACATAGATCCTTATTTCAAAAGAGGTTTAAATAGACCATTTTCAATTTCAAAAAAATTCTGAAAATTCATCTTTAAAATTATATAAATCAATTCACTTCCGCTTCAATAAAAAGTTGTTTCATAAAAGGCCACATTTCATAAATCAAGTCTTATTTATAATTTTATAACCATGATTCTAATATTAGAAAACAAAAGTACACAAGACAATGTGAGAGGAAAATAGTTTTGGTGGGTGACATGGATATGTAGTTGGTGGCCACACGCCAATCAAATCACCATCATAGAGAGTTTTCCGAGACAATATCCTTGGATCCACATGGATTTCTAGGCCATGTGATCTCACGGAGACCGTTGACCTAAATCTCTATTCGTTTCCCTAATCATCGACGACCAATGAAAACAAATGGACACAGATAAAACCTGACATCCCCTGGTGACTTGAATCCTATGACAAGGTTTCTTGGCCAGCCACCCAACTCATAATTGTAATTTAATGCCTCAACAACCCTAGATCTAGATTATCCCAACTCTTCCCAAAATTACATGACCCAGAGAGTTAACCTAAACCTCATATGATACCATTTTATCACAAACTGAAACATGTATCCATCAAAACCAGCAACAAACCAGGCATTTGGAAAGACCAGAATAGAGTTCCCTATCCCCATGGGATGTTACAAGTTCATGGGTATCATACAATGAAATTTGGAAACAACTTACATGTGTTTAAAACATCAAATAACAAAGGAAACGAACACACCAAATCATGAATTTTCAATCCAAAACTTCTTATAAAAAAATATAGAATTTAATTACATAATTTTGAAAAAAATTAATAGATTATAACTACATAAATAATACAAAAAATAAATCCCATGAACCTCTTCATTGAAATGGTAACTACACTCAAGCCATCTCAATAACACTACACCAAGAAAGACCACTAGAATACTGAACGAATGGATGTAAAATAATTAACCAACCTGCGAAAAAATAACCAAGTCTACCTACACCCAAATGAATAAGTAGGGTGTGAAAAAATCCTAGTATGATAACACCACTCAATGACTACATGTGATAATAATTATAATACAAAAACATGCTAGTTTTTTAAGTAATAATTTCAAATAACAATTTCTAAAAGTTTCAACTTTAACTAAAAATATATTTCATGTGGGATATTTCAAAGAGAAAATAGTTTTAAATAAAATGAAAAGCTATTGAATTTTCCATCCCAACATACCATTTTCTGGCAGTATTTATAAATTATCTTACGAGCACAAGAAACAAGAATGTAATCCTTAGTAACTAACTTGTTATGGGTCCTAGGAACCACATATCTTGGTGAAATAACCATTCAAATATACATTCTCATGCACACAAGCCACTAGTAGGGTTCATTCCCATAACCTACTGGTATCTAAATAACAACATCATCATAATAGTTTTGTTAGTGTTTTCATCATAAATCATTCTACATGAAGCATTGTAGGATAAAAATAGTGTATGTAGATGCTCAATTACAAGAGGGGGTGAATTGTAAGATTAAACACTCTCATTTATACCATTAAGGAAAACGATGTTTAACAAAGTTATACAAAGTAAATTTACAATCCCTAAAATAGTTTTATGAAAAAAGCATTCACAGGTTCCAGAAATATGGTTCCCAAAAAAAACTTATGAAATGATTACTTAAAAAAACATTCTACATTAAAGAGTATATAATAATACTTTTCAGAATAAATAAAAGTATAAGAACGTATAATAATGTTATACTTTCTTCATTTATCAAACCACAATGGAAATAAAATATGAAACAAAACATGTAACAAGTAATAAGTCTTTTCACCCAAATAGTAGGGTATCCAACAACCTTGGATAAATGTCCTTTGATTTATACATTCAATAAATTCTATCTTACCCACACTAGGGTAATCCCTTGATAGGATTATCAGAATATGGCTTGCTATCCCTACAATCCCTCAATCATTAAGGTAGTTGGTACCTCTGTCTTCTTATCCCTAGAAGTCATTCAGTTTTAAGGTAGTTGACACCTCTATATTTTTATCCCTGGATGTCCTTGATTATACTGAACAAAAATTAGAGTCACACAAGGAAAAATGAAAAAGGTTTTCATAACTCAAAATGCATGAGAGTCTCCCTCTCTAGAAATCACTTAATATCATGTAATCTATACATAGATTTAATGGTTATGAGCTTGTTAAAATTAGCTCTTCATTATGGGAAAAAATCAACGGTTGGCCCCCTCTACCAATGGTCATATTTTTCCTTGAATTTCGGTGGGACCGGTACAACTGTCACTCAACCAATGTTTAGTTAGAAACAAATTGTATGAAATCATTTCCTAATAATAACTCTTGTTAGGGAAATGAAGTATCATGACCAAATATGAATTTCCAGAGTCTAAGGAAAAATATAATTTTGAATCTAATCATATAAACAATTGGTTTCTATAAATCATGGATATTTGGATTCTTGTTTTTCAAAGAGTTCAGAATCCGAATTCTACAGAATCTGGAGTCTGAATTCCAATGAATTAAGAATCGTAATTATGAAGAATTTGGAGTTTAAATTCTAAGGAATTAATATTAATAATTCTAAGGAATTAAAATAAATAATTATGAGGAATTGGGAGTCTAAATTTTTAGTAATTTGGAGTTTGAATTCTGAGGAATTTGGAGTCTGAAATTTGAGAAATTTGAAGTCTGAATTTTAGGAAATTTGGAGTCAGAATTTTAATGGATTTTGATTCTAAATTTCACAGATTTCGGAGTATAAATTTTAGAGAATTTAGACTCTAAATTTCAAAGAATTTGGAATTTGAATTTATTAGAATTTGGAATATAAATTTCACAGAATTCATATTCTGAATTTCAAATAATTCAAAACTTGAATTTCAGAGAATTCGGATTCTAAATTTTAGAGAATTTTGAATCAAAATATTAAAGATGTTGGAATATAAAAACAGAAGACTCTATATACCTGGATCTATAATATACCATGGTTTTAGAGATGGATCCTAATTTTAGACATATTAATAAAAAGGGTTTCGGTTTGAAACATTATAAAAAGAGATAATAAAACAATTTAGGATAAAATTGTCCTTAGAGAAGGGAAATTTTCCTTAAGAAAATAATCCATAGGGAAAAATAATTTACCATAAGATAATGTTTTTGTTATTTTCAAAACATAGAGTATTAGAAAATTCATAAGAAAAGAATATTGACTCAATAATCCCCCCATTTTTGGAAAGCACAATCAACCTTACCAAATAGAATCTAAGGTCTAAGAATTTTCTTTATGAACATTAAAAGAAAAACTTATCTCCCTTTACTCATGAATTATGATAAATACAACTAACCTCTCCCCCTTAGTATTTGAAATCCCTAAGGATAGTATTATTGAATTCCATAAATTGATTTTACATTTTATTTCATACGAGAGTTTTTATTTTTAAACTACCCCTTAGTTAAACTCCCCCTTAATTAGGGAATTATCTCAATTATAAATAGTATTATTTTTATCATTCCTTTCTCCACCATTATTGTTTTCCAAAAAAGTGATTGAAAAAAATAGTGTACCTCAATGATTAAAACTATACAATAAAATTTTTCATTAATATTATAAAATTAATATAAGAAAAGAATACAACAAAAGTCCAAAATTGAAAGGAGAATATTCATCCTTCTTTCTCATTCAGCATGATCTTCATCACGATAGTCATCAACTAAACTAATCTTCAAAATATATTTTAAGATCCCTTTCCCTCTTAAAATTCAATGCATATGAATTCAGTATCCCATTCAGATCTTTTTCTTCCTACTTCCAATCTACATGATCTAGATTTTGATTTTCTATAAAAAAAATTTGTAAGATCATTCATCCTTTCATTTTCTCTATCAATAACATCCTTTACTGAATCCAAAAATTCATCCTGGATTCTCAAATATTATATAATTTTAATCATACATTTTTTAATCACATTCCATGGAATTATATAAGGATCATAACCGATAAAAAGGTTTTCCAATTATCTTCAAACACGATGAATTTTTTCATGATCATGCTTTCAGAATAGGTCTTCAGATTATAGGACTATTGTAGTAGCTGAAAACATGATTCAATACTCAAAAAAATGGAATGGTGTCTAATAATTTCTTTTAAGACCACAAAATAATGTCTTGACCCAGGGAAGATGTTTCAGAATCTGATTGCCTTGTAGGTGAAGATTCTTTTTCTAACTCTATAGCCTTCCTCTTCGATGAACCACCAACATCAATCTTTACCATGAAATATTTTTTATATGTCTAATCAATCACCTATTTTCATTTGTATTAGTTGATAATAGTTTTCATAGGATTTAGAGATTCATGATCACTATCTATGACTTGAAAGATTTTATCTTCATCAACATTTTCCTTCTCAACATCTTCTATAGGATATTCTTTTTTAATGAAGTCGTGATTTCTACATTCATACTCAGATGGTTTATTAACTTATTCCTGATCCTCATCATCATTTACCTAAGAAAAAAGTTTAGTTTATTCAACCAGGGATACCTGAATCCATAGCTTTCCATAAGGGATTTATTTCTCATGATATTCATCGACATTACTTATCACATCATCACTCTCAGCTCCTTGTGCCTCATATTCTTCTTCTATCTCATCTTCCTGGACTACCAATTCTGATACATTTGGTTCCATAATTATGAATTTCATTCCTAAAGTCACTTGTAATTATTCTTTGAGAAATAATTCTGCTACCTAAATCTATTCAGAGGCATTCTCAATATCGTAAAGAAGGGCTCGAATGATCTCTACCTCAGACATTTTTTTCGTTTGATTCTTCTCATTTTCGTTTTTTTCTCTAGATCTTCAGCAGTTTTAATCATAAGAGCCTTTACCACAGTATAATCTAGCCCAAATATAGGTATTTATTCATTTGTATACTTCTTCTCATCCCTCCATTCAAATACACCTTCATCTGGAAATTATTTTTTCTTCATTTTCGTGGGGGTGGTGACAGGGTTTCTTGAACTATAGGTTTTTCTATGATATATGGTTCCTTATTTTTTCTCTTCTAGAGTGATTACATGGAATTTCCTTCTACTTCCTCTTTTTGGGATAACACATCAATCTCACTTTTTGTTAAGTTATAAAATTCGTTATATTTACTATTGAAACCAACTTTAATCCTCATCAAAGTATCATCACTTAGCAGCTAAAACTTGAAAGTTCTTGGTATAGAACTGCATAAGATTGTAAACGAATAAAATCATAGGACTATGACCATTCATGGTATTTCTAGATACATGATAATTATCAATTTTAGGGTCCCGTTACTGATATTAGTGATTGTTATAAGGATGTAATTCACCAAAACTATCTTCCTCAATTTCATTAGAAAATGCATAACGTATATGTGACTTTTCTTCAAGGACTCCTTTTCTCCTTTTCATGGAATTGGGAAACCTGGACCCATAACTCTAGCAACCTGTAAATTGTTGAGATATGTTTTATCATCGTGTTGTTAACTTCTTTAAGGCCAATTAACTCTATAGATTTCTCATTATAAATTCTTCCTGATTCATCTAGTAGCTTGTGGGTGTAGAAAATGGCTTCCACTTCATATGGTACTACAATTATACATTCTCCCATGGTGAAGGAATGGGATAGGGTTTTCCCAAAACTCCTTAATGAAAACACGTCTTTTCCACCTTCATCAAAAAATCTTACAATATCATAAAACTCAACAAGCCATTGAGGATAAACTAGATCCTGAGTTTGTAGTTTGGCTATGGAAAGACCTTCTCATCCATTGAGCTTCATATTTTTCATAATCAAGGAATAATACATTTCAAAGGCCCTTGGATCTACTAACATTTTCATTTAAATTTTCTATTTTTATATTTCCTTAACTGAAGAAATTTTCTTCAGAGGAGAGGATTCCAATGACATCTATAAACTATGAAATCTTTGAAAAGGAGAACATTTTTTAATAGCAGTAGAGCTTCTGGATGAAAACCGTGAAAAATTATGTGGGATGATAAATATAGGGGCCCTTATATAAGAATTTATGTGACAATTCATATTCAAAAATTGATCTAGTGGTTGAAAAAAGCATGATGCAATAAAACAGTTGAGATGACTGCTGAAGAAGGATTTGGTCGGTTCTGATCTTTTGAGAGTTTTAAGGTAAAACTTCAAATTTAAGGAATGTGAATCTGAAAAATTTTATTAAAATAAGATAAAAATAACAAAAATTTAAAAAATACATTAAGAAAAATTTAGGAAACATACCTTCTAGATTTCTTGGAAAATGACATTAAAAATAAATATTCTTTTTGAGAAATTTTCGATTCTAGAAAATTTTATTCAGGAAAAGATTTTTTTTATTTCGAAAAATATTATTAAGGAAATATAATTTTGGATTTCAAAAAAATTAAATTCTTGAATAGTGGTTTAAGAAATTTTAAAAATTATTTATGAAAGAATTGATTAAGGAAAATAAATTTGGTTATCAAGCAAAAGTACTCCCCTTATGAAACGGAGTTTCTCAATCTAAGGATATGGTTTTAAAAAAAGGATGATTATATTAGGTTATCATTACAAAATATTTTTTAATGTATTCAAATAAATCTGAGGGTAAATAGTTTTTGAAAATATCATCAATTTGATCATGGGTTCTGAAAAATAGATGAATGATGTCTCCTTTTTGTGTGTGATCACTATGAAGGAGATGATTAATCTCTTTGTTTTTTACACAAGAGTGATGTGAATGGTTTTCTCATAAGGAAATGGATCTTGTGTTATAATATAAAATATGTTCTTTGGTAAAACTTGTGCCATATTTTTGGGAGTGTGTGTTCCATCCAAAACACATGGGAACAACAACTTCTAGATACAACATATTTAGCTTCAACAGTGGAATGGGCTTCCGTGTGTTGCTTTTTACATGACAAAGAAATTAATGAATCTCATATGAAATGATATGTTTCATATGTACTATTCCTATCCATTCTACCTCAACCAAAATCAGCATAAAAAAAACTTTTAAAATAATCATTTCCCGAATTATAGAAAAGTCCTAAATCCATGGTTATCTTTAAAGAGCGAAAAAATATTTTCACTACTTTTAATTGAGATTCATTTTGATTGGATTGGTATATTGCAAATAGACATACTAAATAATTATTTTTGGATGACTAGCTATCATGTATAGTAAACATCCTATCACAACTCAAAATGATGTTCGATCTACTGGTTTCCTAGTATCAACCATATCAATGGAATTTGAGGTACCTATTAGAGTACTTATACTTTTAAGGTTGTAAAATCCATATATTTTAATAATTTCATTAATATAATTATGTTGTGATATATAATTTCATACTAGTTTTTTTAAAAAAATTAAATCCTAATAAAAATGTTAACTCAACTATCATACCCAATTAAATATCAAATTGCATTAGATTAACAAACAAATCAATTAAATATTGATTATTTGAACCAAATATAATGGCATCAAAATAAATTTGAACAATCAAAACATTTTTCTTATCATTATTTATAAAATAATTTAGATCAACAGTTCCCTTAACATAATTATTTTTTTAGAAAAAATCATATAAGTCTATCTTACCAAGCTATAAGGGGTTTCTTAAGTCTATATAGAGCTTTGGAATGTTTGAAAGCATGTTCATGATGTTTTGTGTCTTAAAAAACAAGAGTTTTCTAAACAAAATATCCTCTTGAATATATCCATTAAGGAAAAAACACTTTAAATAAATTTAAAAAAGTTTGAAATTAATGAATGATGCAAAGAAAAGTAAAATGTCAATAGATTCAAACCTAGCTACTGAAGAATAGGTTTTTTCATAGTATATTTCCCTCTTTATGGTTATTTCCATTAGCAACTAATCAATATTTATTTCTTACTATTATTCCATTTCCATCACACTTATTTATGAAGAACCATTTTACTCCAATTACAGAAGTTTACTTAAGACTTTCAACCAGGGTCCAGACATTTTTCCTTTATAATTCATTTTTCTCATATATCATTTATTTAAACCAATCATCATCACCAATAGCGTTTTTAGTGCTTTTTGGTTATAATTTAGAATAGAATACTAGATGTTCTACTTCATTTATTAAGGAACCTCTAGTCCTTACAGGATGATTTACATCCCCAATGATATTATCACTAGGATGATTCTTAAGAAACAACTGATTTGGGTTTTGTAAAACCAGTTAATCAACATATGGTGGGAAATATTCTAGGGTAAATGATTTAGAAATATATTCATGAGATGTTTAATTATTATAATAACCATCTATCAGTGTATGATAATCTGTTTTTGAAAACACATTCGAAGATGTTGGTTGGGGGGTGTTTAAAAACAAAAGGATCAGTTTTGTCAAATTTATCATTCACTTTTTCCTCATTATTACAAGTATTTATATTAAAAACACTATAAGCCTTAGTATTATTGGAGTATCCAAGAATAATTCCTTCATCAGATTTGGGTGAAAATTAATATAAATTATATTTAATATTCAGGATGAATACTTTGTAACCAAATGCACTAATGTAAGAAAGTCTTGGTTTTCTTCCAGTCTACAATTCATAAGGTGTTTTATTAAGAAAATGTCAAACTAAAACTCTATTTATTGTATAATAAGAAGAACTAACATCTTTAGTCGAAAAATGTTTAGAAAAATAATATTCACTCAACCTGGTTCAAGTTATCTATTGAAGAATTTGATTTCCTCTTCCATCAACACAATTTTGTTGAGGAGTTCTTGGAGGTGATAAGATATGAGTAATGAATTTCTTAATACAGAAAGTTTAAAAATTGGATTTTTTAAATTCTCATCATGGATTACTGTGAATAGTGATCAAAGGAATTTTTTTCTCATTTTTAAAATTGTCTCTAATAGTTTTAAAATAAGAAAAACCTTTATATTTTTTGCTAGAAAATTGGACCATGTAAATTTATTGTATCCATCAACCAAAAAATTACATAGTATTTTCCCCCAATAATTTCATCTTGTATTTGTGAAAAAATATCCTAATGCACTAAATATATTGAATCATAAGTTGAATCTTCACTAATTGATTAATAATATGATTTATGTTTTAGTCTATATGGATTTGGATCAGAAAATTTTGAAGTATCTATTCTACGATATGGTAATTACTTAAAAAGTAATCTCATTGGGACTAGTTATCAGTTCATAAGTATATAGAGTTCTAACCAACTATGTTATAACCATGATTGACCTTCTATTACACTATGTCAAGGTATATCATGGATTCTAATTTCTTCTATATTTAGTGTGTATACATTCTCTTTCCAATGGGTATAATGAATAAACTCTAGCATGGAATTGTGAACTAAACATTTATCATTCCTAAAATTCAGAAGTTATCATTCATCACTAAATTTTATTATGATAAGGAGTTTTTAATTAATACTTTTAAAAAATAAAAAATTTAATTTGATGTTTTTTTAGAAGAACAATGTTACCTATAACAACAATTTCCCCATGAGCATTATATTCGAATGTGACTTTTCCTCCTTTTGTCTGGATATTCTATTCAAATATTTTTTTTACCACTCAAATTCCAGGATCATACACACTCAATGTACCACATATTTGGATAGGTACATTTATTATTTTCCTAATAATAAAAGTTCTATACTTTTGGAATCCAAATATTCTTGGATCTGAAAATTTCTGAAATTAAATTTTATGAATCCACATTTTCGTAGAAAAATATGATTTATGAAATCATATAGATTGAGTTTTGTTGAATGAATAATTTTTCTCTCAATGTCCAACAAATTAACATTTAATACAAAGTGGAGCACTTTTGGAAAAAAATTGATACTAAAAATAGAATTTGGATTAGTATAACCAAATCCAAAAATAATCATTAGAGGATGAATTTGGGAATTCATCTTGTCAAATTTTTTCTTACGAGAGGTAACATTTGATAGGAATTTTCTTAAGGAAAATATTTCTGACTTTAGTTTAATAACCATGTTTTTAACTTCAAGGTTTTTAGTTTTAGAACTAGAGTTATCCTCTAAATTTATTTTGTTCAAAATAACATCTTTTTTATCCTTATAATGTTTACACTTCTCAGAATTAATTTTTTTAAGCTTTTTAGAATAACTTTCAACTTCAAATGTTTTTTGATCAATAACTTTAGAAATATATGATACTTCATTAGTTAAAATATAAATTCATTAATTTCCCTTCTCTAACATCTTTTTTATATTGCAATATTAATTTTCAATAAGTTTTTAAAACATAGAAACTTATTCATAAAAAGGTAAACAATTATATTTATCATGAGACTATTTATCAACTTAAGTCTTATAATATTTATCTTCAGTATAATTTTAATTTAGACTTACATTAGTAATAGATTCTGCATTGTGTACATTGGCCATTAGATATTGATTTTGAAGGGGAATTTTTGCTAGTATACCAAAAAAATTGGACTTGAAGATTTATACACTAAATATTCATATAAAGAGTCACCACCACTGGTAATCAATGTATCATTTTCCTTCAAGTCGTTTTCATCCTTAGCCTTGTAATACTTTTTCATGTTTCCCTAATAATTCTTTTTTTCTCTCTTTTCTTTTAATCATAGGAAAATCGGGCCTAATGTATCTAACTCTTTTTCATTCATATCAAGTGACTTCAAAGTCTTTAATATCCTTTATTTCTTTTTTCTTATATCTATAATGAATGTCTTTCTTTCCCACTTATCCTTTGAGAAAGATTATCAAACTCATTTTCCGAATGTTCACATTCCCTAGGCTCAGATAGAATATTTACTTTATTAGGCATAGATCTTGTAACCCTTTCTGAAGTATTGGATTTAGTAGTAGTAATGGATACACTTCCATTTCTATTTCTCTTATTATTTATATCAATATCTATTTTAATTCTTGTCCCATGTTGAATAACAGTTCCAAATATATCACCACGTGTAATTAGAGTCGCCTTCGTGTTTTCATCAATGGTTGTTCTTTTTTATTCCCACTCATTCTGCATGATATCAATTATCTTATCTACAGGAGAATCATTATCAAGATATTTTTCTCCCATAGATTGAACACTGTTGATGATATTCATAAATCATTGTTGAACATTGCAAACATGGTCTCTATAAGAAAATAGAAATATATGATATTCAGCTCTCAACCTAGGTCTTCTAGATTCAATCACATTAGAAGTACCAAAATTTATAACCTCAAGTTTCTTCAAAATGCATATGGAATATTCATAAGAAGATATTTGACAATATTCCTGGTCATAGAACACAACAAAGTATTGCGTAACTTGAAATTTAGTTGATATTCTAATTTTTCTTCATTGGTGAAGGTTTTGACTTCCTTGTCTGGAATTCTGTAATCACCAATAAGCATAAAAAATATCTACACTAGTGTGGATAAAAAATATTCATTCTGTCTCTTCGGTTCTCAAAATCATTACAATCAAAAATGGGTGGTCGATTATGATTTAGATTATCAATGGAACCAACAGTCATTCCTACCATTCTATAATAATATACTTTTCTAAAAAAATGTATGTAGAAAATTTTTATATTCAAAGATAATAATATTTAAGAAGAACAAGACCAAGAAAAATTAAGCCACACGATAAAGCCCGAGCATGAAAACTTATATGTAAGTATAAGTATTTTAGATACCTCCTCTAATACCAATTGTAGTATTGAAATAGTGTATATAGATGCTCAATTACTAGAGGGGTTGAATTGTATTTTTAAAATCAAATATTTTTAACCATAAGAAAAACGAGGTTTATCAAAGTTAAACAATGTATATTTAAAATTAATAAAATAGTTCAATGAAACAATATTTCTTAAGTTCCATAAATATGGTTCTAGAAATGAAACTTAAGAAAATTTTACATAGAAAAAGATTCTACCATAAAGAGAATAGAATCATACTTATGAGAGTAAATAAAATTATAACATGGTAATTGAATATTATATTTTCTTCCATTATCAAAATACAACATAAATAAAACATGAAACATAAAAATTATAATGTAAGAAGTATTTTCACCCAAATAGTAGGGTATCTGACAACCTTGGACAAAGGTAACTCGATTAATACATTCATGAAATTCTATCTTAGCAACACTTGGGTATGTCCTTTATATGAATATAAGAATATTTCTGGCTATCCTTGCAAGCCCTTGATATTTAATGTAGTCAGAACCTCTATGTTACTATTCCCAGAAGCCCTCGAACATTAATGTATTCAGAACCTATGTCTTTATATACCATACATCCCTTAATTATACTCAGCAACAATATGATTCACATGAATCAAGATGAACAAGTTGTTCAGAACACACAAAGCTTGAGAGTCTCTCTCTCTCTCTATAGAAATCACTTCACAACACATAATCTAATGATTGATGGAATAGTTATGATCTCATTTAAATGAGATCCTATTTATATGAAAAATTCACAGAGTCGAATCCCTCTTCTTGTCTTCATATATTTCCATGAATTTCATAGGGAACTGTAAAGGTTTCTCTCAACCAACGATTAGTTAGAAAAAGATTGAATGATATTGTTTCATAATAAAAACATGTATAAGGAAAATAAAGTCGCTTAACCAAATCTAAATTACCAGAGTGTAAGGAAAAATTGAGTTTGGAATCTGATTATATAAACAATCAGTTTCTATGAAACATTTATATTAGGAATCTTATTTTGAAAGAGTTTAGAATCCAAATTCTATAGATTCTAGATTCCAAATTCTGAGGATTTTGGAGTCCAAATTATGAGGAATTCGTATTCTAAATTATGAGGAATTTAGAGTCAGAATTATAATGAACTTATAGTACTAATTATAAGGAATTCAGAGTGTGAATTCTTTTGAATTAAGAGTCATAATTAATAAAAATAAAGAGTCTTAATTCTGAGGAATTCAGAATCTGAATTCAGAGGAATTATGAGTCTAAATTCGAAGGAATTTGGAGTCTTAATTCGGAGGAATTCCGAGTTCAAATTCTATGGAATTATGGGTCTAAATTCTGAGGAACTAGAGTCCAAATTCTGATGAATTCGGAGTCTGAATTTAAAATAATTCAGAGTCCGACTTTTAAGGAATTAAGAATCTAAATTTCAGAGAATTTGGAATCCAAATTTCAGAGATTTTGGAATCTGAATTTCAGATAATTTTGAATTTTAGTTTTATAGAATTTGGAATCTTAATTCAAGAGAATTTAGAATCTTAATTTCATGGAATTAGAAATCTAAATTTCAAAGATTTCTAAATCTGAATTTCAAAGAATTCAAAATCAGAATTTCATAGAATTCAGAATCTAAACAATAGATGACTCTTTATCCAATGAACAATAATATTACGAGGTTTTAGTAATTTATATAAATTTTCTACATTTTAAAAAAATGAGTTGGGTTTTGAGAGATTGTACAAAGTGACGTTGAAATCAAAGGTAAGAACAGAATTTTACTTAGAGGGGCGAAATTTTCCATAAAAAATAATCCTTAGTAAAAAATAAGTTACCTTAAGATAAAGTGCTTGTGATTTTCAAAACATAAAGGAATGAAAAATTTATATGGAATCCTTATTGACTGAATAAACCTTGGGACAAAATCCAATGGATCACTCACATACTATTACCTGTCCCCCCACCATGATACCTGGGTTTTCCCACTTGTGATCAAACATGTTCCACAAGACATGAAATAAAATGTGCACATTAAAATAACACATCGACGTCACACACATACCAAATATCCCATATGTATATCACACAATTAACATAATCCCCCGTTCCATTCTAATTTATTTTGAGACCATAATCACACCAAAATAGCCCCCAACACATTTCACACCTCTTTTACACTTAAATAAAATCTTTAATGAATTATATAAAAATATTCCAAGAGAGTACACATCACACAACAACCCTTTCAAATTAAAATAGTCTATTTCAAAGCATAGTCCAACAAGAAAAATTTGGAAACCTATTTACACCTCTTACATAAATCACGAAACCATTTAAAACCTTCAAAAAACAATTACAAGGAGTTTAACCATGTTTTCCACATAAAATCCTTAAAACCCATTTTTTGAGACCAAAAGCATAAAAATATCACATAAAACCTATATTGGAAGCCATAAAATCATTTAATAAAACACTTCCATGAATCATAACAAAACCCTAATGTACATAACATGGGATACACATTATAAATATTCATTTTTGCACAAAAATGCCACATAAAAATGAACAACATAACAAATGTTGCGTAATATAATTTTTTCACCAAACTCAATAGAATAGAATATTGAAAAAAATATAAATAGAAAAATAAATCACCCAAAAAAACGTACACATGGAATCACCTACCATTTGAGCAAAAAAATACAAACTCTTCTGTGAAACATCAGTCGCACTAGAACCACACCACTAGTAAGTGAAATCAAGCTCTAATCCACAAGAGTTTACAAAAAATTCACATGGTTAAACTCTAGGTACAAAACCTAACTGTAGGAAATTTTAAAACCTCATGAAAAGGTAAAATAAACCCTATAGAGAAGGAAGAAATCCAAGTTAAAAATACATACTTTCTTGATATTGAGGTTTCCCCCATAAAATATCCCTTCAGAATTGATTTCCAAGAAAGGGTAAGAAAGAATGGAGGATATCCATTAAGTGAAGTAACGAAATGGGGAGTAAAGGGTTAGATTAGTTTTATTTTTGAAAGGTAAAATGGGTCAAAACTCGTAAAAATTTAATGGGACAGACACCTTTCACAGTTTGGCTGCATGATTTTGTAAACGGTGTGGCAAAACCATGTGGCCTGTTATGGCCACCAAAAAACATTTAATTCCTATAAACCTTTTAGTTGGTAGAAGGGGGAAACCAAGGGTAAATATATCCTAAGTATAAAAGAGAAAAATACCAAAAAACACTGCACTCTTCTCGCCCCAAAATTCATCCAACTCATGGGTATAAACACCTCAACAACATACCCAAACAGTGTTACCACTAAAAGTGTCACAATTCCAACTCCAAAACACCTAAAACTCATACCATACCTTTAACAAAATAGGAGGCCAATTACCATAAAATAACCCCAAGAATAATTTAATAGGATAAGAACACAAGAGGCATCAAATATTGAAACCCCGAACACCCGAAAAGCAAGGGAAAACTAAGAGCAAAAAATGATATTCATAACAAAGAATTGAATTGAAAATCTAGTTGTGAAATTTCATATTTATATGGTTAATTGTTAATAATTTTTATAAAATTTAATTTTATAATAAATTGTTTTCAAAACATTTTCGTGATTCATATAAACGTTTTCATGGAATATGGTATTCAAAACATTTTCAAATCTTATTTATAATTTTTCAAATTATTTTCATTGAAATGGTTTTCAAAACATTTTCAATATTCCCTTAAATAAATTTAATTAAAATGGGGATCAAAAAGTTGTGAATCTTCTTTTATAGGTTTTCAAATTATTTTCAACGAAATGGTTTTGAAAACATTTTCAATCAAATTTTATATGTTTTCAGGTAAATATATTTTGAACACTTTTTCATGCTTATATTATATTTTTCAATAGAAATTTTTTACAAAATTATTTAGATCATTTAATAAATGTTTTCAATTCATTTTTAAATAAAATGGTTTTCTAAAGGATTTATTTTTTAAAAAGACTTTTCATAGAAGAAAGGATTTTTCATCCATAATTTTTCCCAAAAATCAATCCATGTTATTTTTCATATAAGATATCACTCATTGATGTTACACATTACCTTCTAGGAAAAGATCCAAATTTTCAATTTATAATATTTATTTGGATGGTATATGTTCTGATTTAATGATTTTTATAAAACCTATTCCTTTTTCAAGGGATATTTGATTTTGAAACCTATTACACTCCTATGGGTTTTATGATTTTTAAACCGGATTCTTCTCACAAGTTCTAATTTTGAGAATTTATTACAGAACAAATATATTTTCATAGGTTGTGATTTTTTGAAATGATAATGAATCCCATTTGATTTCATGGGTTATGTTTTGATGTTTAAAAAACCTCTCTCTTTTTATGGGTCATGATATGATGAATGTTGTATTTTGCAGCATGTGTATGAATGAAGTTACTATAAGATGGTTGGGACCTAAATCTCCCTTCAATGAATTGGGTAAAGTGAACTGTTTTAGGGTCTCAAATGGTACATGGGGTGGCATCCCCATCCCAAAACTAGTGGGTACATGGGAGTTCATCCCATTCCTGAAAAAATAGGCTACATAAGAGGACATACCAAGCCCAAAACAAGATGTTAAACTAGAGGACAGTGCATTCTGAAAATATGGTGGTATATGAGAGGGAATCCAAAGCCTAATGTAGGTACACAAGTGAGTATATGAATTTTGAAATGTTACTAAGACCTTGGTAGGTATCCTAGAAATATTATTTTATATCCTTACGTGTTTTCTAGAATTCCTTATATTATTCTTATGCTATGATTTCATAAAGTATGTTCCATATTTCTTTATGAATCATGTCTTATGAACAGAAAATCATTATTCACCAATTCTTGATTATGATATTTGGCATAAAAGGTATGATCTTACTATGTTATGATCATGTTCTCATTCCCCTATGCTCATTTTTACGCATACAAGTCTCTATAGTTTACCCATACTAAGAATTTGAGAACACCCCTTTTTACATTTCCTCCTACATATTATGAGTATATGTATTATGTGTGATGTGTCAAAGAATGGTTATATTTATGATGATCTTATTGGGAGATAACGTAGCTCCATTATGTATGAGTTTTTATGTTTCTACGTTTCCAAAGGCATTAAAATAATATAGTATTTGGTTGTTTTTTATAATGTTTTAATTATTCGGAAAATGTTATGTAATGACTATGTGACTCCAAGAGAGGGTCTCGAAAATCATCGATTTGAGTAAGAGGGTATGTGTTCTTGAATTTCATTTGATTAAATTTCATATAATCAACACATAATCATAGATATCATTCATCCTTCTTAAAAAAAACACTTGTGATCCACAAGGTGATGTACTAGGAGGAGTAAACCCTATATTATTCAACTCATCCATTAGAGTTTTATGATCCCAGATTTTTATGGATTCTATTCTATATGGTTGAATAGAAACAAATTTTTCTCTTAGTTTAAACTGTATTGTGAACTCAACATCTCCCCCGGGTGGAAACCACGAGATATACTCAAGAAACACATCCTTGAACTTATTCCCCATTGGAATAAGGACAATATATTCTTCTCACTAAACATCAAGAGTAAGAAAATCTAATATGGCTATGAGACCACCATAGAGCTAAAAAATAGGACCTTTACAACATGCTTGAACATACCATTCAACACGATGGTCCTAGGATCCCCCTTGAGTGATGTGAATGTCACCCTTTGACAATAAAAATCAATTTTGGAATCTTAAAACACCAACCAGTCCATGCACAAAAGTAGTTCAAATCCTAAAATTTCAATAATGGACTATCCCCAAAGAAACTGTTATCCACAAAACTCAGAACCACACCCCTTTAATTTCCTGATGTTTTCTGATTGGACCCCTAATGATGTATAAATCTACCTAACTCCACATGTTCAATCTTCCACTAGACACAAAGCAACCACAAGATGAGAGGAAATAATATAATGCTCAAAAACTAAAACAAATAAGGTGTTATTAAGATTAGAATCCACTATAATCATACCTCAAAACATAAATGGTCCAACCTCACCACCTCTTGGTGAAGTCTAAACTACATGTAGATATCCCACCATTATACCCTAGTCTCCAGTATAAGATCCTAGTGCTATGCTACCTTGATGATATGGAAGCTCTATCCCCAATGTACCACACCTTCTAACTCTATTTGTATGAAATTTCGATATCCAACTACCTTCCTGATATGGGTTAACCTCCCCCTGGTAGCACATGACATCTTCCTTAATCCTTCTGCTATGCTTGGATACCGATTTTTCTTATATAACCAATGAAAATGTCCCAACCTACCGCATTCCCAACACTCAACCGGTAGTCAGGAACACTGAATCAACACATGGCATGGTGTACCACACTGACAAAAAAAATACTCGACCTCTACCCTAATATAATGGTTCCCTTTTCTGACTACCTTTTCCCCCACCTCCCTGGTGGATGCTCTCAAAATGGTGTTTCTTGCCATATGAAAAAGCATAACCAAATCATCTTATAGAAACAACATGTCTACTATATCAAGCATCCTTTATATTTCCCTTTGAGATAAGGGATTAATTCATTACTTACATACACCTATTTATAATAAATATATTCATGTGGGACTTGATCTTATGTCGAAGTCCATCCTAGAAATGTTATTCTATAACTGCCTCATCTACCATTAATGCGGGATCCAAATGCTTTATGACTATTAAATGATCCATATAAATCATTACTAACATAGTTTCATAGGTCAACCTCATACACTTCATGACCTTTTTTCATCTCAGTATTTCTGTATAGTAATTCTATTCAAAACATTCTTGGAAACCCTTCTATAGAATCCCCTCTACCTTTTCCATCTGAACCAAGATGTCCCACCAACGCATTTTCTGAACTCGCACCATGTAGGATGCCAGATTGAACCTCTTCTCATCATGAGTCTCTAAGTGATCAAGAACTGTCTATATAATCTATATTGAGATCTTGGCCATCGATGGCCCACCTTATTTTATAATGGTCTGAGGCTATTACAGCTGAATCTCTCGAGTTAGATCATGCATACTCAATGCAACCCTTGATGGGTCTTGTTATAAAATCTTCATTAAATGATCAATGTTCTCCTAGAACCTCTCTTCTCTTCAATTTACCTGGACCACCAGGGCCTCTTGTTCGTATTTTTGGGGAGAATTGACATTAATATTCTCATGTCTTCAAATCATCACACATCAACGTGAAGTTATTTCTTTGGAATTACAAGAACAATTCTTAGAACACATAACATAAATTACCATATTATATACAATATAATGATCTAAAATATCCATAACCCCCCCACTTATCATGAACTATTCCATTGGACTATGTCTCAACTACAACTCTACCCTCGACCATTCCTATTTCAGGTCATGGCTAACCTGGGTTAAACCAATATACATGGTCTCAAGTATTTCATTAACCACCTTTTTCAAAACATTTTATACTTTGTAAAAAACATTTCCCTCTAAAGAACAGTCCAAATTTTAAAAATTGTTACAACCAATACTTTAACTCATTCACACCCTTTCATTATGAAAAATTATTTAATATTCTCTTTATTTAACCATTATCAACATATTTATTAGACAAAATTTTCTTTATATTTTCAAGTAATTGAAATGGATTGTACTCTATATGAATCACACACCAATCCCATGCTTTCCTACCACCATGCATTTCACCTATATCCTATGTTCCGAAAATTATGTATAAATGAATAACCTCATATTATTCTATCCATGAGAAAATTATCATGAAATACTCACATCATAAAACATGAACAATAACCAAGAGTTAAATTTCATTCAACTATAATTAAACAAGTGATGAGAAACAATTTTCAACCCTGTCCAGTTAGGTTTTTCCCTCGTACATGGGTCAGTTATTCCCAAGAACGAGTTCATTAATGAGGCCAGACACATACTGATATCATGTCTACCATCCAATATAGGAAGACCATATAAAAGAACCTACTTTGAAACCACTTTGTAATATCCCCATCCCAATAGACACTGAAAAGTGCTCTGAACTAAGTCTCCACATGACCCAAAGCACAACTCTAATTCCAACAGTTTTCAATTAGTAGTGGTGGTCTGATAAATCAAATTTGGAGACAGTAACATATTTTTCAATTTAATACATAGATCATGATAAACAAAAAATGAAACATATTCCCAATAAACTGAAGCATGCATTAATAAAAAAAATCCAAATACAGTACAAACCACAAAAAAGAAAGTAAATATTCCATGTCGTTATAATATATCCATGTGTGAATGTAATCTGAAAACATGTAAAAATATCTAACTCTTCATTATGAGATATGGATCCATGTTTGGATCCCCATCCCTGCTCATCTCTTGACCAACTAAACTCCCTAACATAGGGGATTTTCCCGTTTCCCATCCTAAAACCATTAAATATGCCAGGGTACCCAATCAGGGACCTAGTATGGTGTGAGTAGGACTCATTATTCCATAACCAATGATGTCTTCAATATATCTAGTCTAAACAGATCGCATATTGAACCACCAAATATTAAAGTAAACAAGGATTAAAGATATCCAGTAGTAAATAATAACAAAATAAACTATTATCATCATTTAATTACAAGGTTTATGTGTTCCTTTTATTTTACAATAACCCATGTCATTGAACCACTACTTATAAGATACAAATTCATGTCCCCAATCTCATGAGGTTGATTATCGCACAAGAAATTTCATTTCTCATACCATGGAGAATCATTCTAGGAAATATCAACCAATTTTACAATATATACCTTGAAGTGTTAGTCTATGTAACCATCCAAAGAATCAGTATGGTCCTAAGGAATTAGTACGGATCACTAACCCATGCATTCTATAGTTGGGTTTTGTGCATCAGCCTGACTTAACTTGTGGTAGGATCCTATCCCTTTATCCTAAACTACCAAACCATGTGCACATTATTATTTATTGATTAACTAGACATACCATATCAAAATACATACACAACTCTAATTTCATTTAAATGTCTTGATTATCCAATATAGCAATAAGCATTGATCCTTAACCCATGAGTACATTCATTATTTATGTTTCATATCCTATTTAACTCAATTCCTTTTCTATGTCTCAAAAAATTTCATTTGATCAAATATTTCAATATATTTCATAATTATCATATCTATCAATGAATTATCATTGACCCAATTAACATATTCATAAACTCATGCACATAATCCCACTTCTAAAATTTAATTATAATTGATAAATCACTTATACCAAACAATTTATTTCAGCAAACATATTTCACATTAAGCCAAACCGTACCTTCATTCATTTTCAAAACACAGCACTACCATCAATAACCCCTTTTTAACGCAATTAACACATAAAAATAATTTTTAATGGAATTGTTATATCATAAATCTATTTTATACTTAACATCACAATTTTCAATGTTATTGAGTTTTGACACACCCCATGAGTGGCCCTAAATCAGTCTAATCAGCCAAAACGCATCCCATGTTGACATTGAGGGGTTAAGATCATCATTTAAAAGACCCTTTTTAAAAAATACTACCAAATTATTCAAATTGAAAACAAATTAGAAGTAAATGGACAAACATGAAAGAAAAAATCATTACTGAGTCTATTGGATATAACATGTAGACAACCTACCTCAATTCTACAGATGAACACACTCTTAGCATTAGCCTTCAGTTCATATTAGTGTGCCCCTAATGCCGTAACATAGAATCAACTAGAAATAATAGGTTTTTAGGGATTTTTAATGATATATCAAAATATATAAACCTTATTCCAAAACATTAAGCAATAAGAGTATTATACTTACCTATAGCTTCAATGTGAACTAAATGACTCTCTGAACGTCCTATAATAGGATAAGAATAATCCCTTAGAGGCATCAGTTATATAGGTTCTTCACTAGGTTTTATTGGATAATGAATGGGGAGGAAATTGTGTGAAACACTTAAAATCATAAGGGGGTAGTTCTATAAATTTACACATTAATGGGGCCCATGGTTTGGCCGCACGGTTTTCCAAACTGTGAAACAACCCTGCATTAGCCAATCACCAGGAGGGGTTAATATTCATAGTTTCCTATGAAGTGCTACATGGTTTATAAAAACCATGCTCCAACCACGCACGAATATTTTGTCCCAGTTTCATGGTTTGGCTTCCCCCTTGCATGGTTTTTTCAAACCAACAAGAACATAATGGCATGGTTTCCACTGTCATTCATGTCTTGATCCCCTAAAAACCCACGAACCACCTTAAACACATAGTATAAATTAATTTATCCAAATTAATGTGAAAAAATAGAAACGAATAAAGGAAATAACTTCAAAATTTATGGGATCTTAATGCATTATTACCTCTTTATTAATTTTCAAGAGTAATGACAAAGTCAATGGTGAGCTTTTTCCTTAATTTTCATGTAGTTATTGTAATGGTTACATCATCCCCCAGGATTTTTTCATTTCTTCTACTCTTTCTGACATACCAAAAATATTGATGTATATTTTGTGATCTACTTCTTCATATTATCCAACAAATAGTGATCTTGGAGATCTGGATAAATATTTGTTCCTTTTTGGTGGTTGGAGAAAGTTGATATATGTGCATCATCCAACATATCCTTATTTATCATTGGATTTTATGGTACACATACTCTTGACTCAACTCTAACAAATACATCGTTATTGAAATTTAACTTCAAGGATTTCAATTTTGTTATACTTTCCACTTTCTTCAAAATTCCCATGTTATCTCTTTGATCATCCCTTAACCTATCTAGAAGATATGGTTGATAAATCATTTGTGAAAGGGTTGATGATATTCCTTCCTTTATGATGCCCATTGAAAATAATTTCCAAATCCCTAAAGTCCAAATCTAATTCAACTATCATCAATGATAAACTTTCATGATTCATTATGATTAAAGCTACATCAACTTTATTCTTTTTCCCACAATGGTAGTGAATTGTGTGTCAATAATCCTTCATCAGATTTAACTATATTTTTTGGTGAATATTCAGCTCCTTCTATGTTAATATGTAATTTAGGATTTTTTGATCTTTATATATTTCACATATCTCTCCAAAATGATAATTCCATCGTATTTTTAAAGTGAATATCACTATTATTAACTCAAGATAATGTTCTTGGTAATTCTTTTTCTGAAAATTCAATGACCTTGAAGAATATATTGTGATTTTTTATTTTTTATATTATATATCCAAATCGCCTCTTTGAAACACTTTTGAATACAATGAAAAATTCCCCACTAGTGGGTAGTGTCAGCATAGGGGAAATGATAAGATACTTTTCAACTCCATAAAGGTATCTTCACAACCATCATTCCAAGAATTATTTACACTTATCAAACATAGTTTGGTTAGACGGTTTCAAAATAATGATAAATTTATCCCAAATCGATGATAATACCTATATAATCCATGGAAACTATGGAAATCTATCACATATGTTGTCCTCAAACATCTTTAAATTGATTCTATCTTTGAAGGATCCACATATATCCAATTTTTTGTGATTATAAACCCCAAAAATGGGAATTTATTAAACCATCACTTATAGTTTATATAATTTGAGTAACGATTTTTCATTTATATGGTCTTTAGAATACTTCTCAAAAGCTCCTCAAGATCTTCTTTGGTTCTATTGGATACATTAATGTCATATATAATAACTACAAGAATTTTTTTTCAGTAATCAGTAATGACTCTATTAATTAATTACATGAATATATCAAGAGCTTTTGTGTGTCTGAATAGAATTATCATGAAATCATAGTTCTCATACATTATATGAAAATAATACTTGCAGATATCCTCCTTCATCACCCTAACATAGTAATATCCTGTTATATATCCACCTTGGAGATTTATTATGGTCCAAGTAGATGATAAAATAATTTATCAATATATGGAATATGATACTTGTTCCTTATCATGATCTTTTTGAGCTCAAAATATTCAATACAAAGGCGTATTAACCTCGCCTTCTTCATGAAGATGAGGATTGGTGCACCCTATTGTGCACAACATGGTTGTATGAACCCTTTATCTAGATTATCTTTTAGTAGTTTCTTCATCTACTCATTTTACATAAAAACCCTTCAAAATAGAGTCTTGGATATTTGTAACACCATAGGTATCATATCTATTGAAAATTAAACCTCTAGGATATGAGGAATACTAGTAAATTCTTCTTGACACACATATGCATATCCACTCATAATAGGCATGTATCTAATGATTAATTTTTCAAAATAATCTATCATTTATTCTAGTTATGATTTCTCATTTGGAAATAATATCAATTCTAGTGATTTTGGTGTTATATAATATTTATCATCCTCCTTGAACTTATAAAAAATCTAGGGGGTCTATTCATGATATAGTGAGTGATTTACTTGTGGTGTCACTTTATGTTGGATCTATATAGAAAATTTTTAACAATTTCTATAATTGAATCCAATTTCTCCAAAGAGAGTATTTCAATGATCAATGGAATGTTTAGCCTTAAAATTTTGATAGGGTGGATTTATATACATGGGATTCAATAATTACCCCATCATTCTTTTTCACCGATATCTCCATTTCCATGATTTCTGTTTACATTTGAATAGTTCTACTAAACTTCTGTGATATAATGGAATGCGTAGAATACGAATAAAAATATATGTTTTTTATACATAAATGAATAACTACTCTACCTATCACCATTTCATTTTTAGGATCCACCTCAATGGTTTTGAAGTAAAATATATCACCCTAGTTTCCTTGTAGGTTGTTGGTTGTCTCTGAAAACCCTTATCAAACTAAATTAGTTTGAAAAGTTCACAGGTTACTTTAAGTTGCAATAATAATCTATGTGATGATGGTTTATTGGAGAAATCATTTCATCCATCACATAACGGGGTTTCTCTTATCCAAAATCACTAGTTAGGTTCCCTTAATTCACACACCAAAATCATTTATTATCCCCTTATGAAATTTCTATGTTCTTCTTTCCGCAACTTTGAAAAGATGGATATTAAAATTTTATGGAACCATTAAAATTATCAATAAAACCAATTGAAATAAATTAATGTTTCAACTATTTATACTATTCATACCCTTGATATTCACCAATATCAATATTAGACATTGATGGAAAATCATATAAATTCTATTAGTTATCAAAGTCATAGATTACCGGGGCATTTCATAGATTATGTTTTAGCCCACCAAGGATGTGACCAACCATAAATTTGGGGGTAACTGAAAAACGAGATGGTTAACATGCATGTCTTAAGATGTTTTTATCGAATGCCCAAATATATTTTTTCCATTTTTTAGGGAAAGTAAATCCCATTCCATTTTATGTCAGAGAGTGTTAGGACAAAATTTATCAGAATCCATTTTTCTAAATTCCTTTTACCGCATTAATTTGATCCCTTCATTAGGATTTTTTTAATCAATTTCGACTACTAATCTATTTCTACACCCATCTGATAAACATATAGTATAACCATCTCTTTTTCAAATCATTTAAGTCTAGATATGATCTACTCAATGGATTTCATCCATTGTTCCACAACTATGGTATTGAATGATTCAATGAATGTTAGATCCCTTTATCACATAAATCTCAAAACTATAGCTTGATCTTTCATTGGGGGGGGGGGGGGTTGTGATATCCTCGTGATCTATATTTCTATTTAGAACATGAGTCGGTTTAGAGAGTATCATCACATATTTTGAGATTCCTTCTATCATTGGGTTGGCTATCTCATTGGGGCATTTATCAAATTTCCCATCACATTGATTATTTTCTGTATTCCCAATATTTATGTTCATTGAATAAAATAAAGAGAAAATTATGGATTAATATTTTTTAACTATTAAACACATAAACAAGTAGTTAATGAAATTAATGGGATAACAAATAGCATGCATTTATTTTTGTTACTTATGAATTATAAATAATCAATTTATGTTATCACGATCTATTTCCTAGCATTTATCCTCATGTGTCTATTTTAGTTCCCTTAATAATTGTTCATAATGATAATATGAATTTACAAAACCATACCCCTAGAAGTGTCAAACAAGGTGTGCAACACGTCCTATTTTTTCCACCATTTCCCGTTCATGTCTAGCTCAACATAGTGTTTTCGAGTTTTACCCCTATGTACGTCTATTCCAGAACCACATTTTCATGTAGAATCTATAAGAGGATTTATATTCATGATATAATAACCTCTCAATATTTACCAAAATTTAAGGATGTATTATTATCCATAGTCTTATCTCTAAGGATTTAACTAGAATTTTATAATAATAATCTTAAAAACAACTAAATGTTTCATTTTCTACAAACTATAACAACCCTATTCTTTATTACATATTAAAGAAAGATTTATTACATAAAATTACACATTATGAAACCCATAATATAAAAAGTTAAAATATATTTTGGAATTAGTTATATTTAATTACATATTGACCATTGGATACAACAACATTTTTGGAAACTTCCTTCAAATGTTTCAAAAATTTGATGGATTTTAAAATTGAACGTGATAAACTGGGGACATACATAAGAAAGGGGTCAGGTATAAATACCAGCATGGTAAAAACATGGTATAAGGTGATAAATTTTATAAAATAGAAAATAAATGGGTAAAAAGGCATGAGAATCATAAACATTAATAATAAGGTAAGATATAACATGATAATCATAACATGCGAAATTGGGAAACCACCTAAATAACTGCATCATAAACATATCTCAAGGATTACTGCCAAGAAACCATGATATAAAAAGTCTAATAAAGAAAAAATTTCCACTTTCTATCTAAATATAACGTTTATTGATGCAAAAAATTACCCATTGAATTGGAGCACTATATAATTTTTGGAACACCAATCATTTTTATTTTGATCCAATGCTTTTGTATTCCACATAGATCACCAAATAGTGATTCATTCATCATCATATTATATTTAGTGATCAACGAGTAAAAGAATAAATAAATTTATGTCCTAATTAAAGGATTCATTACAATTTAATGTTGAACAAACATGATATGAAATCGGTATGGTATTTACTGTAAAATTAGGGTGGCATGGAAACTTGCGGTGAATTTTCGTCATCATAACAGTGTCACATGAAAAATTAAAAATAAAATTTGAATAGAGAGAAAGAGATCTCTACAATCTAAAAATAAAATAAGAATTAATATTGAAATTTAAATATATATACCAAAATTAGGAATTGTAAATATAAGGCATAAGATAATAAGGAAACATGGATAACGAAGAGAAGGTAAGGATCCCTTAATAGAGTGTGTGGCCCCAAATGCTTTTGAAAATCTTCTATGGAGCATAGGGACCCCAAAGGAGGACAATAGAGAGATTATTATAGAGTAAATATGTGATATAATTATTATAAGTCAAGAGAAAATAGATCAAGGGTGGGTATATATAAGAAATGAGTAGGGATTTCATTATTATTTCACAAATGTAGGTTCTGGACTCTATAAAATTAAATAGAAAAAACCAAAAAACATACCTTGGTAATTTCCCATGTTTTATACTAAATGTAGGATGTTTTAAATATTTTAAAAGTTCAATTATTGATATTAATAACATAAGAACCCTTCTTTTTTGGAAGATTTTAATACTCTTAAAGAAATGTTTCTTAATCCCTTACAATACATTAATGGGTTTGGAGGATTCACAACGGATTTAAAAAATTAACCAAATTATCATAAAATCAAATAATTTTAAAGTTAAAACATATATTTATTTGTGTGTACCCTTTATTGTGTATAGTAAATCACATCTGGGTCATTATGATGTCCTAATAAACATTGTATATTTGTACGGTATATAATTTTTACTCGAAAAATTTACTATCATAGAAAATTATAAAAACATAAACATTTAATAATTTCAACATTCAGATTAGAAAAATAATATTTATTTTAATCAAATAATTTTCTAAATATTTAAATATTACATTCAAAATAAAATATATATTTGTTGTGAAATGCTGGGGTTTTCTACAATAATATTTTTCGAACAATTATAAAAATTTCATTTGAATTTCGTTAAATTATATAAAAATTTATAGTCAATAAAAATTATTTAATAATAATACTTTATTTATATATTATTTATTTAAAAATTTCATTAATTTTTCAAAATAAATTCCATATTTTTAGTTTTATATGATAGAAAATTACACTTTGTGTGTTATTGAGTAAAAATAAAAATCATTTATAAAGTTACATTAATAAATTGTAAATATAAGCATTATTATATTGAATATAATATACATATTCATATTTCTAGGGTCTTAATACATATCCATTTAATACAATAGAAAACTCATTAAAAGTAAGGTGTGTGATGATGATATTTTTAATGGATGGTTCTGTGTACATGGTTTGGGTCAAGATCCTGATTACCATTAACATCTTCCATAAATGACTTGACCCATAATGAAGTGGTTGGATCCCATTATGGGATTGTTCAATGTTAACAACTAGTGATGCTATGTCCCTCATGAGTTTTTATAAATGGATGTCATCTAGTATGATCATACTGGTTGTGTCAATCTCATCCTTTTTCTTTGTCAATTAAATATGTTAAAAACCTATATTTATATTAATCATGTGATCATTCTTCAACATATATTCTTTCAATGGTAAATATGATTAAGGATCAATTAGATTTGATATGATATAATAAAACCAAATAAGTTAATGTTTTTCTATAACCATATAATAAAATAATACATTTAATCAAATAATAAGGGAATTAATATATATAATGGTTTAGGTCATTACAATTATAGACTATGGTTATAACAAACCTTCTTTTTCTTACATGAATACCACAACATTTTTAGGATAAACAACATAAAATATAAAAAAATTCAAGATAAAAAGGTTTAGTATCCGGAAAAAATTAGGCTCATTCATAACTGGTATGTAATAAAAAATAAACCATTATTCAAATCCTTTATATTTATCCTTCAAAACTCACATTATCTATGGTAAATGTCAACACCTATGGATATACATCAAAAAATGGGCGGAGCTAAAATTCATGTAATCGGATGAATATGGGAGTTGGATTAATATAACATGAGTGATCAGAATCATTATCTTCATTACACAATAATTTGTTCATCATCAACATAATGAAATAAATAATGGATAATGGTATGGAATGTGTCAATGCATAAAATTTTAACATCATGTCATAGTGTTCAATTTCCACACATAGTTGTGAACAAAGATAATATCATTTTTCATGAATAACATATCTGAATAATTATAAAATCATAATTGGGAACAAATCTAGAGGCATGTTCATGCATATTACAAATTATTTTGTGAGATGCACTACATTTCACAATGCATGGGAGGGATATATAATTCTGGGCCCACCCAATAAATCATAATATTTACATAATCATCCATGCATAATTGGATACATTACAACCATAGTCATTGATTAACAAAATGAAAGGAATTGGTTTAAAAAGTATTTCATCAATCATGATTTCATGAAAAAACATAGTGTTCCAAAATGAAAATGGTAAAAAATATTTGGAATAAGAATAATCATTCTTGAGTGAAGAATAAAAAATAGAAGAGGAGTTGATGATGTGTGTTGGAAAAAGAGTTCTTTTGTAAATCTTTATATTTACCAAACACTAAAATAGGAAACATGTATATCTTCAAAAAGGAAATGGAATAATAATGAAAATATATTCATCAAACATTAGAGTATTATTTAAAACAAATATTTAATAAAATTTGGATAATCCAAAAAAAGAAGTTGGCTCCTTGAATAACCTTCCCTTATGTATGAATATGTTCTTCACTTGCACTTATTATCATGGATAATAAAATTATATTAATTAATTTAAAAAATAAATAACCTCTTATACATTTATATTATTTGTTATTATTTAATTAAGTTTATTTATGGAAAATCCTACGTGCTGTGTAGTTTTGCTTCATCATTCCGAGAGCATTTTTTTTCATGGTTTTCATGGCTTGTTCACTTATATATAATTATGGAAATTCATATAAAATGAGAATAATTATCAAGAAGTCAAATTATGTATTATTAATAAACATCATGTACTCTAAATGTTCTCACATAACTTTTTTATCATACGAGGATGACTCATTTGATAAAATGATAATGATAAATATTTTGTTTTTTCAGAACATTTTTCAACCATCTCAAAATAGCTTCGTTTTATTTAATAATAGGTATATAAATTTATTTTAGAGCATGAAACAACTTATAATATATATATATATATATCTTATGTAACCATAATAATATTTTTATGGATAGTCTTAAAAGAAGTAATAGAAAATAAAAACATATTGTCCATAGAGGTGGTGAACTAAAATATCATGGACATTGTTTTAATTTTTAGATTAAAAGAAGAAGAGTAGAGATTCGATGATATATATTTCATTAATATAATAAAATTAATTTATATATATATATATATATTATACTAGAGTTATCATGACACATTTGAAATGATAGTTGAAGAGAGGTTTTGAAAAGAAAATAAACTAAGAGATACAGGAAGAGGATTTTACCTCTTGGATATCATCCATTGAAAGAATCTTTAGGGAACTTGGGTTTGATATTTTGTTGAGAGCTATAGCTCTTTTATTTGGGGAATAATCTTGGGATGTTAATTGGGTAGAATACTAATATGGTACATGTCTCAGAAGGTGTGAGTAGAATTGGTGGCGAGGGGTGGTATTTATAGGGAGATGAGTGGGGTGTTTTTATTATTATATTAATTAGTTTATTATTTTTTCTCAATACTATTAATAATGTTGATTTTTTTGAGTATATATGTTAAATAGTTCATTTTATTTATAACTTATGGCTTAATACCTCATGAATGACTGAAAAATTCACTTATTTGGCTAAAAATGTTAAATACATTAAATTAATGTATTTCACTACTCACAAAAAATTCAACTATTTTAGAAAAATAAAAAAATAAAAAAAACCATTTTTTCAATGTGTAGGATTCAAAAATTAATTCCATTTAATGAAAATAGTTTTTTATACATTATAAATTAAATTTTTAATTAAAATAATATTTTATTCAGAAAATACATATTTTTATATTATAATCGATTTTATGACCCATTTAAAATAAATTATTCTCTAATAAATTATAATATAATTATAAAGCAAATAAAATATTAATTTATGAATATATTTTATAAAAATTAATATTATTTAAAATCATTATATTAATTTTAATAATGTAAATAAATATTCACATTTCACAAAAATATCAACACCCAATATATCATTTTTAAAAAAATTAAATTAATTATTGCATGATATAATTATATCATATAATCACTTATAAAAATACAGATTTTTTATTTATACATTCATATATGGGTATATTATTATAATTGCATGATTTATGTTCCTAAATATATGATTAAAATTCTATGGGATAGTTTACTACTCCAACTGTATATGCTCCTTAATTATTATTGAGACCTCATAATTAATTCATTATTCATTCACTTATATTTTCTTTCCGGGTTTCATTATACATTTATCATTAAAATGATTGTTTTATTATTAAAATTATGTTTTATTTATAGAAAATTTATTGTGAGTGGGGACATTCTAGTGGATCAAGTTGATTAATTTTTTCTATTCTTATTATCTTTTTTTTCTATTTATTATCTCACTCTAATATTTTGATTTCTTATTGGTTTGTTTTCGGACAAAATTATCAGCATTAATTTATGAGAATAATATTTTTTTGGGCTTCCCTATATGATGTGGGTGATTTATACTACATGAAATAATTATAAGAATTGAAATTATGTAGATAAAATTTTGGGTCGTTGTATTCTTTCCCCAATTAGAAATTTCGTCCACCAAATTAGAACTCATATTATCTGTTGAGAATAAATGAGGGTACATTTTTTTCATTGATTCCTCAGGTTCCCAAGATGCCTCTTCATACTTATGGTTTCTCCATAACACTTTAGCCAGGTGTGTTTTCATTTTTTATAGAACATTGATTCTCTAGTGCAATATCTTCACTGTATGTTTTTTATATAAGAGGTCATTCTATAGTTATACCACCTCTAGATTTAGTAACAATTATTGTTTAGGTATGTACTTCCTCAAGAGATATATGTACAACATATTATGATTTTGATCCATATTTAGTGGAAGTGATAGCTGATAGGCCACTGCTCCTATGCGATGAAGTATATCAATGGGAAAAATGTACCTTAGTCTAAGATTCTATTTATTTTTAAACCATGAAACTCTCTTTCATGAGGATTTTTTAAGGATAACCTAGTCACTAAATTCAATCACCAAATACCATCAAAAGTTTCCATTATATCTATTTGTCACACTCTATGAATCTCTTATATGTTTTTGGATGGCATGAACCTTCTCTCACATCCCATTCACAGTGTTATACCTAAGTAGATTTTGGTCACCAACAACATCCCAACAAGTGGGAGTTCTACATCGCTTCCTATATAAAACCATAAATATACAAATCTGAATAATCTAGAAGAAACTATTATTGTCTAACAAATCAACTAATGGGAGATATTGATCCCATATTCCTTTAAATTCAATTGAGCATACTCATAGAATGTCCTCAAGAATCTAAATATCCCATTTAGATTATCCTTTAATTTCTAGTTGATAGGCCACACTAAAATTCAATTAATTACTCAAATCATGTTAAATACATTTCTAGAATTTAGATGTATACCTTAGATCATGTTCAAATATGATTGAAAGTGGATCCTCATGCAGCATCACCACATCTTTCACATATATCATGGAATGTTTTTAAAGATGGAAATATTTTCTAATAGAAATGATGTTAGAATTATTGGTGACTCAATCCACATCAACGCAAGTCGTATTTTTTCATTTGGATTTCTTTGGTAGACGAGTCTAAAATAACATAGTGGGATTATTCTATTTCCATGTGGGTTTAGGAAATATTTACATCATCCCTCTGTACTTTTTTCAAATTTATCTAACTTGATGGAATACTAAACATCTTAATACATAATCCACAATATCAATCTTCTTGTTGTCCCCCCATAAATTAGCTCAAAGATCACAGTTCATCTTGGCACATATGGGAGGGGTTGAGAAAGATTAAGAATGTGAATTATTGATTTTATCCTTTATTATATTAGGTGAAAAAGTCATATAAATTATAGTTCATATATCCTAAGAAAACATCTGTAACAATGTGGAACTCATAAATATATATTACTTTACTCCTTCAACTTTCTTTTGATTATCTCAAAATTCCCTTCAAGCTCCTATGATGGATAGATGGCTATAAAATCATTTAAGTAAAGTAGGTTGTATTCTGAGCAATTAAGATTTTCAAATCCATCCATTTCATATCGAGAAAGTTATAGTATTTCTCAATTTGTGTCCTAGATAGGGATGTTGGTTATTTTCTAGTAAGATCATCTTTTACCTTGATATCCATTCCTATATGGTAATTAATAGTGTGATCATAGTCCATGATTAGATCAAACCATCTTATTTGATTCATGTTGAGCTTCTTATAAATCAAGATAAACAATAGAACCTTATGATCAATACATATTTCACACTTCTCACCATAGAAGTAGTGCTGCCAGATTAATATAGAAAATATTGTAGGTATAAGATGGAGATCTTGTTTCATGTAGTTATTCTCATGGATCTTCAACTCCCTGAGTTGCAGGTTATCAATTTTTCATTCTACATGAGTTTACTACCCAAAAATATATTTTAATCATCATTGTATGTCACAAAACCCCTTCTATATATTGTTAGAGTGAGTACTGAAACATTTATTCACATTTTTGTGATCTCCTTAATGCTTTCCTCACATTCTTCCATCTAGTAATACATTACATGTATACATGTTAACTAAGTGTGGGAAAGAAAATCATGATAAATTTATCACCCAATGTCAATAGTACCCATAAAATCCAAGAAAACTATGGTTTTCCATGACACTCGTAGAGTTGGGTCATTCCTAAATTTTTATTTTTATGTTTCCATAGAAATTCCTTTAGTTGTGTTCTTGTTCCCCTAGAATGTGACCTTCCACATCAAAAAGCCACACTTTCTTAACATAAGATGCAATTTATCCTTCTTTAATGTTTCTGTCACAATCCTTATATATTATTCAGGTTCCTCATTCATGTATTAAATGATAATATCATCGATAAACACTACCACAAATTTTTCAAGGTAGTTTTTAAAGTATTTATTCACTAATTCCATAAATATTATAGAGGCTTTATAAAGTCTCAAGGTAATCACTATGATATAAAAGTTCCAATACATTTTTGGGAAATATGTTTTCATAATATATTCCCTTTTCACCTTTAGTTGATGATATATGTAATTAAGATTCATCTTTGAAATGTATTATTCTCTTCATAATTGATCGAAAAATTCATGAATCTTGGAAAATGATACTTTTTCTATTTTTTGATATTATTGATATCCTGGTAATCTATAAATAGCCACATTGATCCATTTTTTTGTTTATAAATATAACTGGAGAACACCAAGGTGATTCAATTGGGAATAATAACCCTTTTTTCAAGTTCTCTTCCCTAAGCTTCTTTAACTCTTTCAGATTGATCAGGGAAATCATGTCAGGGAATTTTGAGATAAGAGTGAATCTGGTTATGAGCACTATTGATAACTCTACCGCATGATCTGGGTGAAGACCATGTAACTCATCTTGACGTACATTAGTATATTCCATTAAATGATAGTTTTATCCAGGTTCATACCTTCCTTTAACTCAGCCATTGGGCATCGTATGCTTCTTCATATGATATAAACACATATAACATCAAGGAATTTTCCCTAGAATATTTATCAACATTTTAATATTAGTAGAGGATCATAAAATTTTTCGAAATATGAAAAGAGAATTCTTCATCCTAAAATTTTGTTTTTTATCAATATTATGATATCCAATCCATTTCGAGTATAGCATCAAATTTCACAAAGGGAAGGATTACGATATTAAAAGGATTAATCTTTCTAAAAACTATAACAAGAGAAGATTCCAACACAATGTTTGAAATAATATAACCATAAATTATTAAAATATACATCTAATTCAAGGTGTTATGGATTCAATTAAAAAATTTCAGGAAACTTTTAGGTTATAAAAGAATGATTACAACTAGAATCAAATAAAATATTTGTATTGTTGAGTGAATTGTAATTTTACATTATATGAACTCATTTTCATGATCTAATTTTTCAGATGTGATTTCATAAGAAATAAATTTTTTTCAATGGTTTAGAAAACTTATTACCCTCATGGACCCATGCTTTAGTGAAATAGCTTTCATCGTTTCCTTGCATCATATAGTTGATGCGTTGAACCATGGGTGGTACATTATGTTGTTCCTTCCTTTCCTCTTTCTTATTGTTTAGCTTCATCAAATATCTTTGAATTTCATGAGCTTCTGGAACTTTTCACACACACTAAAAGAATTTCTTTGTCTGTTTTCATGAAATTCCAATGATGTTTCTTCCCACATTTTTTACATTTGGGTAGTTATATCTTCTCCACTATATTTTCATTTTATAGACAAACATGAAAATCCATTCTTCTAATTTTATCACCATAACCATCAGACCATTCTCCAAACTCCATTTCTACTTTGGGAATACATAAAACAACATCTTCCTAAATCCCATGGTCTTGGATAACTATATAATTTTGATGTTTTGGATTTAAACTACTATATAATCTATCTATTTTGATAATAATTTGTATAACAAAACATGAGGTGTATCTTGAAATCCTTTTGATGTTTTACTTATAATAAGTGATACATTCACCTTCCTTTTTCATCAAATATGTGAATTCTATCAACATCTTTGTTCAAATAATTTGAGAAAAATACTTGATAAGTAATATTTTCTTATATTCTTCCAACTCCATCTATTCAATTTCATAATTCTACTTAGTGTTCCTAATCAACACCCACCACTGATCTAAATCTCAATCTAAATGATAAAAACCAAGACTCACCTTATCCTTATCAAAATAGTTATTCATGGAAAATATCATCTTCATTCAGTTGACCCACTATTCTATGACTAGTGGTTCGAAATATCTATAAAATATCTGTGGACATTTCGGTATAAATGAATCAACTATCAGTTTATCCATCATGGGTGATGGCAGGAATTCTATGTGGTTCAAGATGTTATACAAAGATGGAGTTAATTAGGTAAGAATCACCATAATGGTTTGAAGTCCACATCCCATGGAATTATGGATATCGTTCATTAATTAATTACATTGTTCCTCACTTGGGTCTTTAGATTTTTTCTCTAATTTTTCATCATTTTCTAACAAAACCTATCAAAAAGAAGTCCAAAAATCATTAATAATATATTATTATAGAGAAATAATATTGGAGAAATATCTTATGCAATACATATGTTTATCCTTTTAAAAAAAAAAATATTAGATATCTACAGTTTAGTAGACTTACCGTATGGTGATTCCCTAACTTTCTATAATATTAATTCCTAAGATAACTTTATCATTAAATCATACCAAATATTGAAAACCTGATTTATAATACATGACTATCACATCATTATTGAAGTAAAAAATAGATATAAAAATCATGTATCAAAAGGTTTAGTGTCTTATGAAAATTAAGATAACACATAATTGGTATATAATATAACATGAACAATTATTTAAAGCCGTCATCATCATAATTATAATATTATTTTTTATTTGGTATATATAATAACTATAGGATAAACATCACATAAAGGGATGAGCTAAATGTTTATCAAGAGGTTTAATAAGGGTCATGAATCAATATAACATTAGTAAGAATAATATACATCATCCTAAAATATTTATTGTATCATCATCAATATCATCAGGGAAATGATGGTAACGGAAAAGAAAGTGGAAATTCAAAAAAATGAAACATCATGTCATTGTTTTTAAATAAAATACATATTTTTTAACAAATCCAGTATCATGTTCAATCATAAGATATTTTTTAATCATAGTATCATCATTGAGATAAAATATAGCATCATTTTCACAAATATAAAACATTATTTCATGAGATGGATCACAATAACAAATTTATTGGAAGGATATATAATTTTGGACCCACCTATCATATCATAATATTTATATAGTCATGCATGCCACATATTATGTATTAAATTCTTATTCATGAACTTACCCGTGTAAAGGAATATATTTAATAATAATTTCAACAATCATGAATTATTGAATAAACATGGGGTTTCTAAATGAAAAATAGAAAAAATATTTTTTTATAATAATCCTCATTCTTGAGAAAAGAAGAAACAATGAAAGAGGAGTCACAGATGCGTTTTGGAAATAAGAGTTATTATGGAAAATATTTTTTTCCAAATCCTCATGTATGAAAATTGTATGTCCATAAAAATTAAAGGGAAAATTAATGAATTTATACTAAAGGAACATTAAAGGAGTACTCATTTCAAAGATGTCATAAAATAGGGATAGACACATTAAAATGATTTAGGTTAGATAATCATCCAACCTTGTGTCTGAATTCATTAGAGACATTCAAATAATATCCAAGATAATAAAATATGATTCATTAATTGATAAATAAAAAACCTACTAAATATTTATTTGATTTATTATACTTTTACTAAGTTCATTTATGCCCATTGATTGAGTTATAAATATCTATTTTTTTGTTTTAGGATCATTCATTTTCATGGTTTTCAGGATCGATTCACTTGTATATAAGTATTGTTGTTCTGAAAATTGAAAATTATTATATAGAAGTAAAATGAAGTGTTATTAATGCTCTTATATGAGTATAAATGGCCCCATATATAATTAAATTTTTTATTAAGGATAATTCATTTGATAAAATGATAATGATAAATGATTATATTGTTTTGGTGGCTTTTCCGACTATCAAAAAATGTTTATTTTTTAAATATTGTGTCTACAAATGGGATATAGGACATGAAAAAAGTTATAATAAAAATATAAAAATATAATTTAACCATAATAATGGTTTTATTTCCATAATTGAAGGTGGTAATGTAAAAAAAATCTTTTCGTACAAGAAGGTGGTGAACAAACATTTCAAAGATGATGTTATCATTTATAGAATATAAAGAGATGATAATTGATTAATAATGGATATTCAATTAACATAATTAAATTATAGTATATTTATATATATAAAACAATATTTATCCTTACAGTATTTATAGGGGAGGTTAGAGAGGATCATATGATAAAAGAAACATAAAGGGAAAGAAATATGACTAAACCTCTTGAGTATCGTCTCCTTGAGAACCTATAAAAGGAACATGGGTTTGGTATTTTGTTGAGATAGGTATATCTTTGTTGTGGGGAAGATAAATTCTAAAGGAATATGAAATATTATTTAGAAGGTAAAATTCATAGAAGTTGTACGGATAATGGGTGTTATTAATAAGGTAGAGAGGTTTGTTATTATTATTATTTTCATTTTGTTATTTTTTTTCTAAAGAATATAAATTGTGTTTATTATTGTGACTATATACATTATGGAAAAACTATTATTTCAAAATAATGGGTTCTTATAACATAACTAACTCAAAAATGTATGTATTTTTTTTATAACGTTGATCCTGTAATTTAAAGTATTTCACTATTGACCAAAAAATCAACTAATTTTGAAAAATAACAAGAAATGACCATTAACATTTTTTAGGTGTATATTTCTGAAATTTACAACATTTTCTGAAAATAATTTTTCATATAAGAAAATTTATTTTTAATATAAAAAAACATTTCTCCGAAAAATACAAAATTTCATATTTTAATTGATTTTATGACAATTTTAAAAATTCGTTAAAATCCTATAAAATAAAATTGAAATTATCATAAAAAATATTATTGATTTATTAATCTATTTTATGAAATAAAATTACTTTTTTGTCGTTATATTAATTATTAAATTGTAAGTAAACTTATATGTTTCAAAAAAATAGTAAAATATATTTTATCAATTTTAAAACATTTATTTATTTATACCATTATATAATAATTTCATATTATCATTAATAAGAATATATAAATTTTATTTATACTTTCATAAGTGAGGTTACTATTCTAATGGATAGATTACTAATCCTAACAGTCGGATTAATTTTCTAATAGAATGGTCTCTATTTCAACATTTTTGGTTCCTTGATTATTTTTAAGACATATAATTTCATTAATTATTCATTAATTTCTATATTCACTCAATTTTTTATATGATTTAATCCTTAAAATTTATATCTTATTATTAATATAATCTTTTATTCTTAATCTTATGTTCATGAATACGTTCATTCTAGTCGATCGAGCAGATCTGAATTTTCTTATTCTCTATTTATTTTCCCACTATATTATTAGTCATTCCTATTGGTTTGTTATCAAACTAAGGTATCATTATTCATTTATTAGAATAACTTTTTTTCTCTATTTTATGATTGTGATTTATAACACATGACATAATTATAAGAATAGAAATTTTATTAGTTAAATGATGGTTAATTATAATGGATAAAGTAGAGTCTCATAATAATCAAGGACAAAGACTAATGTGTCAAATCTAATAATGTGGCCTGAAAGTAGGTAAATTGAGAAAAACCTCACCCAAATATATAAGAAAGAGGTATTCGAGGGATGTTATCTGAATGCAGTAGTGTTACATCCCTAAAAATAATGCAAAGGTATTATTCCTGACATGGAGTAACATTTTATGAATAATTTTAATCCAAAATAGTTAGTGAATATTTCTAAATTCAGGTACGACGAACACAGTGTCGACATAAACTCTGTTTACTAGCCCTTATTATTGAACCCTGTAATTTTATTTGGTTGTGTTTCTATTCCATAGAATGGGTGTTTGATAATTACATTATTCTATTAAACATGATTAAAAAGATCCTAAAAACATGGGGGAAAGATTAGTCTCATTTAATGAAAATATTTACACCTTGATTCAACCCTCCTTAACTAGTTTTTTCAATGATATTATAGTTATTCATGATATTAGGGAGTAAAAAAAATCAACTATGACACTTTGTCCACCTTGTGATGCTATCTTTGCTTTTATTCTTGACTTATGATTCAATCATGTTGTTTTTTTCTACATAATTTACTATATTTATATGATCTTGTGATGCCATGTTTTTTATGTTATTCTCCCACATGATTAATCATTCTCTTTATCTTTTATGATTTCATGTTATACCATTTACCCACAGGTTATGTTTCCTTTCCATGTTTGTTCCCGTGATTAGATTTTTTATCACCCCCTTTCTATATATATTCCTTAGGATGTCTATTGAAGTTGTATAATTTAAAAGGGATTAATTATCTCATTATGAAAATATAAATAAAGATTCATTATATTCTTGTTGACATTTTAGTACCTTGAATTCCAATGGCATGTGTCCATTTTTATCATTGTTTTTTGTTAAAGGATATTTATTTTAAAAATATCTAATATTATGTGTAAAAATATTGGGTCACTATAGTAGGTATCATATAATGGTATAATTATTTTTTCGTTTTAGGACTATAATACATTATTTAAGGACCTAGGGATATATCTAAGTATAATAATATATACTACAATTTTTGTGATCTATAGTTTTTGTGGTTTCCAAGAAATTATATCCCTATCTAGATACCACAAGTGGATGTGGCTCTGGACTAGTCGTACGTAGGGGTAATAATCATAAAAAGGGATTATTTTTCATTAACTCAATCTTCACCTAGTGCATGATATGAAGGCCTCATTTAAAAAATGGTTTATCACACCCAAAGGATATGATTTTGAAATTCATAAACTCTATAACAATAATTATGATGGATTTAAGACAATTAGTAGGAAATGAAATATAATAAGAAACATTACCATGGGTAATCTATATTAAAACATAAGGACTCTTATGTTAGTGTATAATTTTAATTTACAATTCATTCCTATTAATTTTATATGGTTCCATTTTAAATTTTTATTATTTAATGTATTCTAATTTAGTTTAACTTTTTAGTTAATAGTGAAAAATACATGAGTCCATTCTAATAACCAACATGATTGTAAATGTGATGATTTCCCCCAATGATAATACAAATATTATTAGAGTGATAGATGAGAACATTCTAATAAAACTATCTCAATGTGATCATGTTATGAATAATACCTTGGACCATACGGATTTCCTACATTATCCTAAGAAATGAATTGTTATACCTGAGTATTTTATGTGATTAAGGTATCCAAACAATAGCGGATCATATGATTATATCATTGCGAAACAATATATTAAATAAAGTCAAAATATATTTTCTTTCTATAAATTATTAGCACAACAGAATTTTGTGATATTCATTTCACACTTGGAGGAGAATGTTGACCATTAGTGGATGCTGATAAATAAAAAAAAGTCTGAAGATGATTTTAACAACCTAGAATGGGAAGAATTCAAGAAAACAAATTCAAAAACAATTGTCTCCAAACTCACTTTCATAAAATAATAAGGGAGTTCCTAGAACTAAATCAAAAGTAAGATGAATCTATCATGGTGTACAAGGAAACAATCTAAATTATTGGATGATACACCTCCAAATTTTTCATAAATAGTAAAAGTAGGGTGGGTAATTTATTTAGTTGGTTAAAGTCATGTCCACAACTAGATTTAGTAATTTTTTTACTTTTATAGTAAGGAAGTGATTTTATTTTCATCCCTAAAAGAAGATATGTGGAACAGTGACTCTATGTGGCCTCGTTGGAAAAGAGATAAAAATCAAAAAATGGATTTTCCTTTCAGAGGATAAATAGATAAATATAATGGAGGAATGAAATCCCAACACCCCCCATGTCAAAAAATGTGGGAAGAAGTATCATAAAAATCGACACAAGGGAGGCTATATATACATAAAGTGTGAAAAAGTGGTGTTTCTGGCTAATAAATACTGAGGAGAGATGGAAAACCCCGTGAATGCGATAGGAAATATACTATCACTGCTACTAAGGTGGATCCGAAAAATGATGTAGTGACAGGTACACTAGTTATTCACTGAATAATAGTTATTTCATTTTTTTAATTCTCGTTATATGGATCCTTCAAGTTTTTCATGTTTAGTATAACTGTTCCAAAACAATAAATAAATAAGGGGGTTGACCTACCTATGATATTAGGTAAGGAATAAATTATTCCATACGATGTATATAACTCCACCAGAGTATATATTTGGGTACCCAATCTTCCAAATTTCTCATCTTAATTCCTTTAGTGAAGCTTGATACTATATAGGTAATGGATGGTGTATTCTTATTTAAAAGGCATCATCTACTATCTACAAAGGTAGTTCACACATAACATCCCTTGTTTTCCTCCAATTCTGTTTAATCTAAGCAGGATGATGAATCTCCCTTAAATTAAACTTTTTAAACTTTTATATTATTTTATTATGAGAAAAAATATCTATCTCAAATGAAAATGATAAAGGATAGAATTTTTCATCGAAACATGCTCATTCTGTGGGATTATACTGATTTATTTCTTTAAGGGTTTTCTTGTCTTCCTCTTGAACAATCTATTGAGTTCTCAATCAAATGGAAACCTGGATCTCCTTCTATTTCCAATAGACATTAAAAAGGTCATCATTGAGTTGGAAGAACTAGAAAAATAGTTTCTAGAGAATTTGGATAATGGTTTTATATACTCAAGCTTCACTATGGTGTGTTCCAGTCCTGTTCTTTGAGAATAAGGATTGGTCAATGTGATTCTCTATTTATTAATTTGAACTCTAAAACGTAATGATAAAGAACATGTATTCTCTAAAATTGATGGATGACTTGTTTGATATACTATAAGGTCTCCATTATTTCTTTAATGTGGACCTTGGGCCGAGATATCACTGATTAAAGGTGATAAAGGGAGACATTCAAAAAACATCATTTTTATAGTTTATGGGCACTATAAGTTCATAGTTAATTCCTCAAGACTCATTAATTCACAAACAATATTTATGAATTTAATTAATAGAGTCTGTAGAGATTAACTACATAAATTTTTGTTCGCATTTTTGGATTATATTCGGATATAATCTTAATGTAAGGATGATCCTGATAAGCATTAGAATACTATGAAATAATATTTACGAAAAGAGAAGATATATTAAAAGTAAGGTAAATTGGAGTTTTGGATTAAAAATTTATCATTGTTGGGTATATTATCACAAAAAAGGGCTATCATTGAACCCTTCTAAAAAATGGTAATTGATATGTGGCATAGATTTTCATATGTAATAGAGATGAAATGATTCAAAGTACTTGGTTGATATTACAAATGATTTTTAAAAAAATCTCCTAATTGTTAAAAACGCTAACTATGTTGACTCTAAAGGGGGTAAAACTTTTCTAAACTATTGAATTTGAAGAATGCTTTAAAAAGATGAAAAAATGGTTTATCAAAGAAGTTGTCCTCACATAACCCTAATCTAGAGAATGTTTTATGGTATATAGTGATGATTCAATGTAGGGTTTAGTATGTGTACTAAAAAGAAATAAAAAAATAACCTACACCTCTAGGAAGTTTCAATTTAATGGTCATTACATTGCAACACATGATCTAATGATTGATAAAGTTACATTTTGATTTAAAATAATTTGAAATTGTCTCTACGGGGTGAAGTTTATAATATATAGGGATAATAGGATCTAATTTTATATATTCACAAAGAATTATCTTTCTATAAAATGGTTAAGATAGTTAGAGTTGATTAAAATCATTGATAGATCAATCCATTACATTCTCAAGAGAGAATAAAAAGTACAAAAATATTTACGTAGATAGGTTCTGAAACATTTTCAATTATGGGAATTGAAAGGGATCTAATATTATTAGACTTGTAAGGGGAAAACATGGGAATTTTAATGAAACATCATCATTCCTTTCCCAAATTATTTCTTAACCAACACATTTAGAATATATAAAGGATACTGAAAGAGAAGGTGTAGAAATTAAAAAGTAGGTGGATCAACTAAGAAAATGGAAATAACTAACAATAAAAATAGATAAATAAGGAGTTGAAAGATTTTTTTCATGACTATGTGATCCAAAAAATAAAAAGATAGAGAAAGATATGTTTAATGATTCAAATGGATCATACTTCCCTATCCACTTAGAGTGCATGCATATGTGTCAAGATTTCTAGAAGCACCATTGGTTGGACAATAGGATATAAGAGATCAGGGATTATACAACAATTATTTTAGTGTGTCAAAAAGTGAAGTTTTAAAGTTAGATGTATACATGGATAATGAAACTATTATCGATACCTACACAGATGTGGGAAAACATCACCATGTATTTTTTCAGTGTTCATCCAAAATACATCAAGAGGATATACATACTTATTGGTTGTGGTGGATTATCATACATAGAATACTCATGTAATTTAAATTTTAGAGGACTTGTCACTCAAAAATTATACATAGATATTCACCAGAGAGGTGTTGAGGCTACATGGAACACCATTACTGACTCTATCTAACTAATTTCATTAATTTATCATAATGTTTTGGACGAGTCGCTAACTAGATCTAAAAATAATGTTAACTTAAATATTTCTTATCATCACAAAAATGATATATAATATTAGTGTAATATTCCAACAATATAAGAACTGATTAGATCATTCTTGATAAATTTCAATGGATAATTATAGGAAAATATTTCTTTGGAAAATTTCTCATAAAATAATAGTTTTCAATCAAGCATCCAAATCTATTTTCATGAATCCTTTTTTGGGAATTGTTGTAGATAACATGTGTATTAGGATAAAGTTTTTTGTCTAAATAATATTAAGTAATGAAATGATTGAAAAGGTTAGGACTATAAATAAACACATTCGTGATGCTTATATTCAATATGATTTCAATGTTGAAAATCATTGAAGAGACCTGGAGTTTCAGGGACGGGATTAAGTATTTCTCCGTATATCTCAATAGAAGAGATCAATGAGATTTTAAAATATGGGAATGCTAATCCCTAGGAAAATCATCCCTGTTATGATTCCCGATTTCCTTAAAGATATATCATAACATAATAGCACTCCCACCAACCCTTCCTCAAATATTAGATGTATTCCACGTATCCCTCTTGAGCAAGTAGATACCAAAATTCTCAATTTAAATGAATTGAGAGGTGGTAAAACTATAAAAATTACCTCTTTTATGAGAGGATGTTGGATAAGATCTTTTGTAAGAGTGATAATTTTTTGTGCAAGAATACATCTCACCTAGAAAATTTACAATGACAAAAACATAGATACATCGCGGAAACATATGAATAAAGGGAAACCATGACGCACCAGTACCCTCACCTCCTTTAAACATAGTATGAAATAAAAACATTTATCGTGAAATTTATAAGGGTGGAAGAATATATACCATTAAATTTTAAAAATAAAACTATGTTTGATAGCATGTACGACATGAGTCACTCTGCCTAAATGTACAAACATTATTGTAATATAATGATTATGACATAGTCTCTAAATTTGTGTATGAAAATAATTAATTGAATTATGAAATTTAATTAAAGGACTTAATCCACAGAAATCTATATATAAATATAAATTAATGAATAACACAATTTTTTAATGATATTTTATTCTTCAAAAGAATATATTTTCTTCCAAAATGAATTTTATTTAATTATTGGGATTAAATTTTATAAATAATTTTTATTCATTTTTATAATGTTATTTTATAAAAATAAATTCATTTTTTAAATTATCATATAAAAATTAACTTGGAATGAATTTTTAGGGATTTTTCTATATTTATTTATTTTCTTTGAATAGTGAAAATTTTCACTTTTCAAAATATTTTTAATTCTTTTGAATAAATAAAATAGGTTAAAAGAATTTACAAATATTACATATTTCCATATATTTAAATATGAGCCATTTTATTTAGAATAATATAATTAATTTAATTTTGATTAATATTTTCTATGTTTTTTTATAAATTTATTTTCATGAAAAAAAGAAATTTTTTGTAAACTTTTGTTATGTTCCTATAGAATATTTTTATTAATTGATTCAAATAACCCTTGAGAAGGAAATATTTAAATTAAATGTATATATTATATATTTTTTCATATAAAATGAATTTATTATAATTATAATTTCTAGTTTTTGAGTTATTATATTTTTATTTATTACGTGAGGATTATATATTCTTGAAAACCCGGTTTTATCATGTTTTGAAAGATTACTTTGTAATTGTGTTCTACTAATTCGGTGAATTTAATTCAATAAAATGGTTAAATAAATTAAATATAATATTTAATTTTTTTAATAATTTTATCTTATGTTTTGGTCATAATCTATATTAAAAGTAGTAAAATTGTATTACCATAGTTATGGTTAAATATTTTTTACTAGGGGTTAAACTAAAGTGATAATCGTTAAAATGAACTAATAAATGACTAATTTATATTTCATGGAAATTTATTGAATATATGTCATCTAATAATTTGTAGTGGTAAATTTTGGATCTACATTGGGTGAATAATACATTTATATATTTAATTCATTTTTAAAAAATTTAGTCGGTATTCTCCACCACTTACAAAATGACACCCATAAAATTAATTCTCCACAATTCATGATTAATTTAGTTGAAACAAACTTACCCAAATACCCTATATAAACTCTTAACACAACATGGAATATTATTTTTATAAAAAAACATCCTAGTAAGGATTTTGGTGAAAAAATAATTAGGTTTTATTAAGAAGGAGATTCTTTCTTAACTAGGAATTTTTTGAAATATTTATTCCCACACCTCCTTCAAATATAATAAAAACATGATAATATAATAAAATAAACCTAAAAAATACAATAATATGTTATTATTTTAATTCACTTACTTACATACATCTATTTTTGAATCAAAAGTGCAATAAAACCATCATTCACATGTACAATTGACTACAATGTCATGAACTGATGAAATTAATTTTACAAAATCTCCTCTCATGAATATTTACAATGAAATTTAAATTGTTTTTATATAATATTCAGGGAATATTTATCATTATAGAAATTTCATATATCATATATTATTTTAACATTACATTTTTTAATAGATCATAACATCGTTCTTGCCCAGGTGGGAATTAGCACTTTAACAAAGCAGTGTGATTATCTTTTCCTTATCGCATAACATATATAATATTTTTTATTATATTTAATGAAATAAAATAATATTTATGAAATAATTAAAATTTAGTAGATATAAATTAAAATTTTCCTACTTTTCATCATTAAAAATGAAAAATGTAATCATTACTCATGATTACATGTGACCTACCGTCTCTGTGATTATACAATAGTTCATTTTTCATAACCATGTTTGATTATTGGATTTAAGAGTATAATTGATGTATTAAAATATAAAAAAATAATTATTATCATTCTAAAATTATGAAATAAGGACCACATTGACCATTATCAACCTATCGAAGTCATTTTGGGCATATGAGGTGAATATCATCAATACGCAAGACATGAAATTAATTAAATAATTAATTGAATTTGACATGGTAACAAATAAATTAAAATGAATAATAAATATTGGAAATTTTAGTAGGAATGATAATCATTTAAAAAAATTTGCTATTTATGATGGTATGTATCACACATGATGAGTGATGCTCACGGTAAGGGGTCTCTCGGAACAACCCACTATCATTGGATTATGAATATTCTCACTCTAAATCACATTATCTCTTACTTTAATGCATTTAATGATTATAAATGTGGTATATATTTTTCTCAAATATATTCCTCAGTTATTCTCAATTCCATTTACTGTTAATACATTCCATATGTTCATTTACCAAATTATTTCTTTATGAGATTTACGTTGATTATGATATGAGGCACTATTATAAAACTAATTTATCTCAATCAAAAATTATTATAATTATGAATTATGATTGATTTTATTTTATAAAACACATAATCATTAATATTTTATTTTGTATGAACCCAGATAATAGTCTAAATTTTTGGGTAACACTTTTGTCTCATGAGACGTTACATATCAGATAACATAGTAAACCTAATAAACTACCATGTGTGTCATGTGATTTTATCTTTGTATATTTCGTTTATGTATGCGTATGTATATATTTTTTCTTTGAAATTTTGTATGCTACAATGAAATTATGATAAAATATTCATTATTTATTTCCAATGTGATTACAAATGATTATTATCTTTTATGATATCATTTTATACCTTTGAGTCTGAAATTACATTTCATTTTCATGTTTATTCACATGAACAGAGTTTTAGCTCACCGCATTTGTCTATATGTTCTTCTAGTTCATCCTATGATGTTTTAGGAGATCAAATGGAATTACGATCCAATTTTGTAGATTAAAATAATTATCATTCATTTCTATGTTGATTTTTTAAATACATTCTTTTTTAAAGATAGTATTCCTTTTTGTTCATTGTTTTCTATTAATTGATAGTTATGTTTTAAATAACATATTAATAACTGATAAAATTAGTAACTAACTATAAAAAGTGTGGATAGTTAAAAAAATACACTTTAAGTTATATAGTGAGTGGTATGCATACATGTTTTCAATTTGTTATCACACCCCACAATAGAAATATTGATTAGTTGATATTATTATTTTTTTCTAGAATTATGGTATGGATAACGTTGATTATAATCATTAGCCATATTATTATATAATAGTATAGAATAATTCTTATAAATCATTCATTTAGAAAGTCGTATATTAGGTGGTTCATTCTATGATTCATTCTCTATAGTAATAGTAAAATTATTATATACATCACATCAACATTCAAATTCCCAAGGAACCTTTTTCCATATATTAATTTTTTTACATCACTTCAAGAACATTACCTTCATGTTTCTTTTCACACATTGAGTGTAATTGAATTTTCATTTTCTTGTCTCCCTGGTATTTATAATTTTATTTGAAAACCATTTTTTTCTCATAAAAAACATTTACATTAATGGCTAACTCTAATCTATAAATCCACCTTGGCATCATATTGAATTATTTATTCATAGATAATAATGTATCTTATGGACAACACCATTAGGATACCTTATTTTACTCCAATGAATAATAAAAAATTCAAAAATTACAATTGAATGATAATACTATAAGCGTACATTGAAAGTATTAAAAATTTCATTATAAGAACTAGTAGATTCATCATTCGTAAAATTTTGATCAATTAATTCCTTTTCAATATTTATACGAAGGATAATAAGAAAATACTTATTGAAATAAAAGATCAGAAGCTATTCCATCTCCATAGAGTTAATTTATTCAAACTAATTTTTGTTCTTGATAGGATTCCACAATTTATATACATATCGTTTTAAATAAAAAACAACTATAATAAATAATCAATTTTCTGAGAACAAGATAATGGAAAATATATTACGAGTGATAATGATCCATTTCACATCAACAATTGGATATGCAGAACCCCTAATAGGAGTTGGATATTTCCATATTAAAGAAGAAACGAAACATTTTTCCCTCTTCTTCTTGTTCTAAATATAAATATACTTATTAACAAGTGATAGTTTCATAAACATATATAATGGATTTTTCATTATATCTTTTATAGAATTTGGTTTATCAAGAGTAAAATCATTTCATTATTCATTACATTTAGTAATAAAATGGTTCCTTCATGTTCTATACATATTTTAAAACTAAAAAACGTTTTGTGAGAAACAATATTCTTAGTGTAAAACAACATAATATTAAAAAATAATTTATAGGATGTATAATCACGATGAATTATTTTCAAATTATGACACAATAGGTTTTACCAATTTCACTAATAGTCATTAATAAACATTAAAGAGTTATCCTATACTATGACTTATCCCTAGTGTTTTCACAAAAACATTCAAATACCAGTTTCTATATATAACTAAAACATTATTTTATGTTAACTATTCTGAAAAATAATTTTCTTATATAGTTATTACATATTAATATATTGATATTCATTACATAACATTACGATCTATGTTATAACTATATTGGTTTAGTTTCTATGGAAGCAAAGAAATATAAAATACTAGTTAATAATATATATCCCTCACCTCCAACTATGTTCTTCCAACTGGAACCCTTCTTAGATATATCTTACTTTTTTCATTACTTCATAAACTCTAGAAATAAAACATAATTAAGGGTTAGAGAAAATTACTAGTATGTGTAGAAAAGGTAGATATCAATGATAACATAAACATAATAGTATTATAAGTACATGAGAACAAAACCATGAAATTTGTAAACCATACCCTGAAAAAGAAATATCATAATCTTTTTTCCTATAATAAATCTATATTATTCATAACAAATTAAGCATAAAGAAATCAAAGAACAAGATCCATGAGAGAATAGAATTTCCATAAGACATATTTTTTGGAACAAACATAAGAATTTAATATAATTTAATATGTCAAGGATTACATCCCATAATATCATAGTGGATTGGGATTTCAATCCATTTAATCACACCATTAGTCAAGTTTTAGTCCCAATAATATCATATTTGACAATGTCACTTGCTAAACATGGTTCACTCTCTAATCTATTCCTCATTATCTAATCATATATCCCTCATTACCAAATGCACTGAAGGAGTATATAAGTATGGGACCACACAAACATGATGAAAATAATATATATGTGTTCCAATTAGTTAAAAATATTTATCATAACTAACCCATGTAGAAGAAATGGGTTTGATTAACATTCCTTCATTCCATCATTGAATAATTCGTGGAAAAAAATATTTCTCTTAATGGTTTCATCATAAATTAATTAACAAGTTGGAATGAAATGTTTTTTAAACAATCAACCATAAATAATCATCATCATAAGACATACAAAGAATGAAATTGGATGGGTTTATTGGATCTTTCCCTTGTAAATCACAAGTATTATCAATGTATTTTATAACATATGAAAAATTCTTATAACGTTTCATTGGTCCGTTTATTGAGAAAATTTTTCTTTTCAATTAGAAATAAAATATTTAAAATCATAAAATATTTCAAATATTAAGGAAAATATTTTATTTATAAATAACCATGGAAATATATAGTTAATATTCAAATAATTGATCATTCCTAAAAATTTGAAATTATATACATGTCTTATATGTTTAAATTATTATAGATATCATTCACATTTTAAGAAAAATTAAAAATTATATCCTAAAATAATAACATGAAGAATATATTTAATTTTTTTTAAAAAAATTGGACGATTGAAAAAATGAAATTAAAAAATAATTGGAGTATTGTAAAATAATTCTTGAAAACATTTTTATAAAACTGAACCCTCTACAAAAAAGTATTATAGACTAAATATGGAAATAAAGTAAGATTTACTTTAAAATTTATTTTGATCTCTTCAGTACATAAAGTGAGGAAAAATCAAGGAAATGTTTTAATCTATATAAATAAAATGTTGGGAATAAATTTATTTATATTATTGAGGTAATTCAAAAAAAATATCATAAAAAACATGATCATAAAAAAACTGAAAAAATGGTATTGTGATATAAATCAATTACCTATTGTTTGAATTTCTTCAAGAGTTATTTAAAATTATGTATATTAAATTTAATGTTATTATAATTCTATATAATAATAATTTATATACTTATGATATCATTTATTATCCACTTTTATTATTTTAACACCCATTAAACAATACTTTTTTATTAAAATCGTCATTTATTGGTGATAAATATTTCATTTTTAATTATAATTTTGTTTCGGCAGTTATTGTCCTTGCACGATGATTGTTGTCATATTGTATGAAAATAAAAAACATGATATAAAAATGTTATATATTCATTATATATATGTATATGTATATTCATCCATAAAATAAATAGATAGGATAATTAATTACACCATTAAAGGAAACAACAGGTTTAATGCGCACATGAACGGTTTTTTCACTTTTTGACAACTGGAATTATAGGAATTTGAATAGTAATTCACTTTTACAGAATAATTATTAAATCAAATATATCAAATATATTCTTTAATTTTTTTCTTATTACCTTCAATGTAGAATAATGAAAAATTAATCACATCATCTCGTGGAGGTGGTTGTCCACCCATATGCACTAGAGATGTAATCATTTTCAAATAGATTGCATGGTAAAATTATAGATATTATATGATAATTATAAAGGAATAAATATTTCATAAATATAAAATATAATAAGTCAACCATTCATAATAAACATCCATAAAATATTACTATGGAAGATGAAATGTATCACTACATGGAGGTGGTGGTCCACACATATGCACGAGTGATACATTCACTTACCATTTGATGGAAAATAGGTTGTATAATGGTAGTAAAATAATTATGAAAACATATAATAATATGTGGGATACATATTTTATTATTTTATTATCAATAACACATATTTATTGTAATTTTTAGAAAATATAAATTTAATGAGGATGGGTAGAATGATGACATTTTCTTCAATAATCCTCTTTTGACACCATTATTAGGAACCTTGGACAGGTACTTTTAGAACACAATCACATATACCTCTGGTATAAGTAATTTTTAACAAGAAATATATAATGGTTTTTTCATTAAGGATGGCCCAATTTGGTTTTATGTAATGAGAGAATGGATAGCCATTTACATGGAAGATAATGGAAAAACATGTAATTACATAAAATATATAAATATAGTTAATTTTTTATTATGTTTAATGCATTCAAATATATATGAATTCGATGAAAAGTTTTTATGTTCACTATATGATTATAAAATTAAATTTATATTGGTATTTGTGTCATTTTAAAACATATATTTGTGTTTAACCCTTACATTAACCAATTTTATCATTAACAGCGGTAATGAATTTGTTGATGTTAATGGTTAATAATTTTTCTTATAGGGTAAAAATTGACCCATAAGTGGAAAAGGTAAGAATGTTTAGAAATTTTATCATAATACTTGTCCTCCTTAAGATTTTTATTATTTATAAATAATTAAATAGTATATTGTTTCTTACTATTATCATTTTTGATAGAATCCAATCAATTTGAATTAGAAAACAACATTAAAGTAAAGGATTCTGATTATAAAAAATATAAAATTTTAGAAAACATTATATTAATCTACAAAATTCTTAGTGAAAAATAACTCGCCAAAAAATTATTTATTTTTCTGTTTTTAAAACAATGTACCTGATTATTATACCCAATACACAAGAACATTGTTAATTTTTTGTAAGCATTTGAGGTAATTTTTTCATCAGTAAAAATTAAATATAATTTACCATGATAAGAAATAATAATTAACCATTGAAATAAACAGTAATTATCATAATTAACCTCTATTATCATTATTTAAATATCTTAGGCTTATTAAAGTCAAGATAGTGATATTTTTTAATTTTTTTACTTGAAATAATATAATTGTCATTATCAAGGGAAATTGGAACCAAAATGTCATATATTAAAAAAATTGAAAAAAATAAGAAAATAACTCATTAAATATTATAATGTATGGTTTCAATGAATTTTTTTTTCTTTATCCCTAATTTTTAACCTTTGTTAACACGTTTTACCCTAATAGAGGTGACAAATATTTAACAAAGTTACTATTCAAAATGGATAAAAATAAATGAGCCTATTTACTAAATTATAACCTACTTATTATAATAATGAAATAAATATTTCAATATTAACTTTATAGAAGTCGTATATATTCATTTTCAAATATTTTTGCAAAACAAGATTGAAGTCATTTTGAAAAAATAATCATTTTAAGCATAAAACCCCATTTTTTAATAACCCATACATAGAAAAGACATTATATGAATGTTAAATTTTTTTATTTAATATGTAATCTATATTTTTTATGAAAATAATTTATTTATAGATATTAATTTATTTTAATAAGATAACAAATATAAAAAAAATTAAAAAAAAATTCATAAAAATACCTCTTTTACATTCACATAGTCTTTTCTTTTAAGTTATATTCAATTGATATCTGATTAATTCATTTTATAAAAATGTAAAAAGTATATTTTTAATATTTTTGTGAACCAGATTAATACCATCCAATTCAATGGTCATTTGATAAATTTCACATTAAATAGTAATACTTTAATAATATATTACAATTCATTTAAACCTAATGTTGTGAGTAAACAAGACTATTAGGGAATTAACATTTATTTATAGAACAACATATCAAAAAATATATGGTTGTTACACACTTTTACAATAATATTTATGATCAATACTTATTTTTTAACTGTGAATGTCCAAGGATGTTTGGATCCCTTGATTTATGGAAACCCTTATGATATTTCATATGGTTATCTTATGTGATATAATTAATTAATCAATTTCAATCCATTGGTTATCTTTATGTTTATTACTTATGATTGATACTTTATATGAAATAAATATTCATGTATATGTTAGGATGGGTGCGCTCATATAGCTCTTCAATACATTGGGAAACATTTATGTCTTGTGATATGATACGTATGGGATTAGGGGGTAAGCCTAATCCGTTTTTTTCTACCATGTCATGGTGCTTTAGAAATTATACTTTACATATACTTATTCCATATTCTATAATGTTTCCACATTCCAATATTTACAAAATATTATTATTCCATGATTATTTTTTTATTCTTCTATATGATTATTCACGATCATTGCCTTTCATGATATCATGTTATGCCTTTTGACTCATATGTTAAACATTTTGTATCATATTTATTCCATTATTATGATTTAAAGACCACCTGTTTTTTATGTGTTCCCTAGTTTATCCAATATTTTTATGATATTAGTGGGATTTAGTAGATAATTATATTGAATAATATAATGTTTTTGTGTTTATGTTTCATCTTGATGTTTTATCTTCATAGTCATCCAAATAAACTGTAACTTCCCACACCCTCATAGTCCATCACTTTTCCAAAATATAAGTGTTGGGGCGTCCTAGACTCATCGATCAGTCCCACCCATCAGCATCATAGATTATCTTCACAGATCAGCTTCATATATTAGGTTCACTGATCAGCTTCACTCATCAGCTACACTAATTGGTTTCACCAATTCGGTTTCATAGATCAGTTTAACCATATTAGTGTCACCAATTAGTTTCACATATCGGTTTCACCAAATCGGTTTCACAAATTGGATTCACCAAATCGGTTCCAAAGATAGGTTTCACCAAATAAATTTCAGAGATCAGTTTCACCAAATCGATTATGCATATCAGTTTCAAAAAATCAGTTTCACGGATCGGTTTCACCGAATCAGTTTCACATATCATTTTCACCAAACCTATTTCACATATCAGTTTCACCAAATCAGTATTGCAGATGAGTTTCACCAAATTGGTTTCACAGATAAGATTCACCAAATCCGTTTCACATACCAGTTTCACCAAATTGGATTCACAGATCGGTTTCCCGAAATCGGTTTCACTGATCGCTTTCACCAAATTGGTTTCACAGATCAGTTTCACCAAATCAGTTTAACAGATCCGTTTCAACAAATCAGTTTCACTAATCGCTTTCACCAAATCGGTTTCACAGATCATTTTCAACAAATTAGTTTCACATATCCATTTCACCAAATAGGTTTCACAGATTGGTTTCACCAAATATTTTTCTCATATTGGTTTCACCAAATCAGTTTCACATATCAGTTTCACAAAATCTATTCCACTGATCGGTTTCACGAAATCGGGTTCACATATTGATTTAATCAAATTGGTTTCACAGATCAGTTTTAGCATTTCTGTTTCATAGATCGGTTTCACCAAATCAGTTTCACCAATAGTTTTCAAGAAATCAGTTTCATAGATCGGTTTCACCGAATCAGTTTCATAGATCTGTTTCACCAAATCGATTTCACAAATTGGTTTTAATAAATCGGTTACACCAAATCTGTTTCACATACCGGTTGCACCCAATTGGTTTCACAGATCAATTTCAATTATTATCTTCATAGGATAGGCTTCATAGGATCTGCTTCACAAGATCAGCTTCATGGGATCAGCTTCATGGGAACAGCTCCACCCAATCAGCTCCACCGATCGGTTTCACCTATCAGTCTCTCCCATCCTCCACCAAGGGGTGTTGGGGTTTCCTTCCCCATATTTCCTTTAATGACACTTTTAAGTCTTCTAACCTTTTAAAAGTGGTTCAAATTAGTTTTTCGTTCCATAAACAACATTTTAAATCCTCTAAAAGCGGGGCGACCCTCAATGGGCCCAATTTCCTTTCTTTAAATGAAATATTTTAATGCACAATTTTTTTGGACACCCCTCCAATGGAAATTAATAAATAAAAATTAATTCAATCATGTATTACCGTCTAACCTTATGGTAAAACCACAATCTTCCTTTAAATCCATTCAAGATTTTCATATCCCATGACTATAAGATCTCACCTTTTTATCGCACTAGAATTTTTTCTTTCTTCTTCTTGGATGATTTATTTCTTTCCATGGTGTGTTTGGAGTCCCATTTCCCTAAGATAGTGGTGTGCATGTGCCAGAGCCTTTCCTTATCATTCTTGGAGTCCTCTGAGTTCCTCCCCTACAAGTCGTGCAACCCCAGTAGTTGGCGCCAAGAGAAAAACATTGATCCTTTTTCATCCAAGTAGGTGTCTTCCTCTATCTCACTTTACTATTTTTCATAAGGGGTTGGTATGAAAAATTTTATCATATTGATGGATGAAACCAAACCTTAACAATGAAAAAAATGGATTTAAAGAATAAAGGGGTGTGTTTGATAATGCTGGTGTACTATTTTATCATTTTCTATATGTTGTGAATTCAATTGGTTTATTTCTACTAAAAATTTGGGTCATTGGTGGTCCTTTATTGCGTACTAATGAACCCATGTTTTCACCAAATCGGTTTCACAGATTGATTTCACCAAATCAGTTTCAAAGATTGGTTTCACCAAATCATTTTCATAGATATGTTTCACCCAATCAGTTTCATAGATTTTTTTCATTGATTTGTTTCATGAGATCATCTTCATAGGATCCTCTTCACCCGATAAGCATCATGGGATCTGCTACACGAGATCAACATCACCCGATCAGCTCCACCGATCGGTTTCACCTATCAGTCTCACCAATCTTCCACAGAGGGGTGTCGAAGTTTCCTTCCCCATTTTTCCTGTAACACCTATTCTAAGTCTTTTACCCTTTTTAAAGTGTCTCAATGACATATTTAGTGCCATAAAAAATGATTTAAATCCTTTATGAGTTGGGTGACCCTTAACGGGCCTATTTTTCTCTCTTTAAATGAAATCCTTTGAAGCATAGTTGTTTTGTTCCACCCACTAACGGAAATTATAAAAAAATTAATTCCATCATGTGTAACCATTTAACCATGAGGTGAAACCACGATCCACCTTTAAAGTCATGCAAGATTTTCTTTTCCTATTACTCTAAGATTTCACCCATTTTATCGCACTAGAATTGTTTCTTTCTTTCTTCTTTCCTGCTTTCTTTCTTTCCTTGGTGAGTTTGGATTCCCTTTTATTGAGGCTAGTGGTGCGCCTGTGCTAGAGCCTTTATGCTAATTCTTGGAGTCCTCCAACTTCCTCCCCTGTATGTTGTGAATCCCCAGTTGTTGGCTCCAGGAGAAAAGCATCGATCGTTGATCATTCAGGTAGGGTTCATCCATCGTCACTCTTTACTGTGTATCATGCGGGGTTTGTATGAAACTTTTTCTTATGGGGATGGATGAAACCAAATAGAAAGGAACATAATAAATAGATTTATATAATGAAGGGGTCTGTTTGATAATGATGTTGTACTCTTTTATCTTTTCTTATATGTTGGGAATTGAATGGGTTTATTTTCAGTAAAATTCATGCACATTGGTGGTCCTTTATTGCGCACTAATTCTCCTTTATTTTTCTGGATATTTATGTGATTGAATTATAGTAACATGGAAACCGCAAAACCATGTATACCCTTTTGATTAAATGGATTCACTATGAATAATAATCCTTGTATTATCACCTCGTTTAACCAAACGGAAAGACCGAACTAAATGAATGGCACATTCAAATTTAAAAACTCCCTTATTCTGTTCTATGATGTTTAAGGTTGATGCTTGTGAGGTGACATGGATGGGTATGTGATCCCCTATTTGAGAAGTTGTTGGTTTGTGGAAATAATAATATGTGGGGATGTATGTTGGGGCTTTGTTTGGTTTCAGTACTGTGAGGGATCTCATTTATCCTTTTTTCAATTTATAAGAGAACTAGGTGTGAATGATTAAATTGATGCTTAATTGTTTTTCTTTCCATAGCTTGTGGATATGACCTTTCATTTTCGGGAGTAAAGAATTTTTAAAATGGAATCACATGAATATGAAAACAATAATCGGTTCAAGGGGAATTGTATTCTGGGAATGAGTTTTGACATTGTTGTGGTTGCGATGCTTATTTTAAATCAATAGTAATGAGGGTGTATGAATATAGGATGGTTTTGGAATATATAGGCTGAGTTTAGTTCTTATTAACTGTATGTATAATTTAGTTTTTATGTTTCCTATTCACGCCCCCTCAAAGTTGAGCACTTCATGCTGAACACCACCATTTCATGGAGGTGCGTGTTTCCCCAACCCTCCTGTCAGTGGCTGTTTATTAGCACCTTTTCTGCTCCCTTTCCTGAGTAGCCCAATATTTTTTGGGTAGGTTGTGATGGTCTAAAGTCCATTATAGCCCAAAAATCTTCGGGTAGGGTACGCTGAGTTGGTTGCCCCAGGTGTGTTCAGGCAGGTGGTTTCCCATGTGCCTTTTGGGTGAGGCCAAGGTGTGTGAGGGTGTGGTTACATGTGGTTGTTGTGGCCCAAGTGTTTGTGGGTGGGATGTGTGGATACGGTAGCCCAAATGTGTTTATGTGGGTAAGGAAATGGGACTGTGGTGAGAATTATGGGAGAGGTTTGATGCATAATATGTATTCAATAACCATTGGGGAACGTGGTGTGGGGTATCCAAATAACAATGAGCTATTACTATTACATTACTTGACTTGAGTTATATGTAGAGTGTTCTTTGGTGAGGTTGGGTTGATATAATCTTTTCTGTGTGTTTCAATTGTCTCCTTCTCTCATAGGGCATTATAATGGCTCCCCACATGTGCAAGAGGGCTTTTAGTTTTCTCAATTGAGTACACCCCTATACTCACCCTGCATATGTAAAACAGCCTTCAGGTTTCTAGGAGGACATTGAGGATCATGTGGGATTGTACTAGTTAGGAATTTGGGATAGTTGTAGGTGTTGTTTCTGTTTTCCTTTTCTTGGAACATTCCTTGGAGTTTATTTTTACTTTCATACCACTTACTTTTGGATCATGCATGTGGGAATGGTTTGTGTTGTCCTTACTTTTACTTCCAGTTTTGGTGTTGATTATGGATATGCCATCTTATCTACTGATCCTACTAAATAAAAAGGTTAACGCCTTCCATTTTTTTTGTGATTTTATAACCTTGGTGCTAGTCTCCACTCCGAGACATATTGAAGGTGGGTTTCAGGGGTCATTATCTCTCCTTAAACTAGAGAAAGGAAGGGTATGACAATCATCTATCCCTTCCATCTTCATGGTGAAGGCGGGTCGTGATAGAAACCATATATCTCAATCATTATATTATAGTTATTGGATATTTATTTGAAAAATAATGTAATAATAAATTTGAAATGATTGGATCAATATAGTTCATATTAGAAGATGATATAGGCATTTTCTAGGATTATGCATTGAATATATTACTAACAACCCAAAGAATATGTCTATGTATAGAAGAGTATATTGAATGATTAGTGATATACAGAGCAAATTGTTTCGAATTAATTACATCCATGTCCAGATAGTAAGATTTTATGTGGCTCCATAATTTCTTCACCAAGGTTTAATAACACTAAAAAGGGTGGATTGGTTTTTTAAATTGATCATCACATGGTTTAGAACCAATAGGAATTTCTATAAACATGGTTTGAATATCTTAGGGGATATGGTTTGGAAAATTTATAAACTCTATACAAAATATTATAATGGAATTAAACAGATTTTTATGATTGAATAATTAATTTAAAAAATTTATATATTACATATATTGGATTATAGGGACTGAAATGGTGTTGGGAAAAATCCCTCAATGTATCACTGAAGTCTTTTTTATGTGATAGTGTTTGTTGACATCGTGGACATACATATTGTGATTATTGACAAAAAATACCATGACATAAAAATTTGTTGACAAAGGGGATTTCATGGTGTCATGTAAAGTTCAAGGGATGTGGTTAACAATCCATGATTGATTCAAGAACGTTAACAAAGGAATGGATGACCTTGAGGCTGTACAAAAAGAACAGATACAAGGTGGTGCCGTTTTCCAGTTTTTTCCAAATTTATGGGCATGAAAATTGACAAATGAATAAAAGTGGTTTTTGGAAAAGGTACTTGTGCACCATGTATTTGAAAGAGAGAAAACATGCGCACCTAATGTTTTTCAAGATCAGAAAATCAAAAAATGGAAAAGGGATAAGGGTCGCAAAAATTTTGGGTTAGGTCACGCAAGTGACTAGCGCGGTAGAGACAAGGGGCAGAGACTTGTGCGCCGAGACTTGCGCACCGAGGGGATAATTTCGCGCCGTCGTGAAAGGTGTCAAAATTCCTATAAATAAAGGTCGACCCCTCCTCATTCTGTAAGAGCTCAACACTTATAGAGACTCAGAGCTCCCGTCGCGCAGGTGTGGGGCTCTTGCAAGTGGTGTGTGGTCGCGCAAGTATAATTTTCTCACTAGGTGATAGTTGCGCGCCCAAGGTGGTTTGGGTGAAGAAGGAAAAAAGTCTCACAAGTTCTGAGTTGAATAAGGAAGTGTCGCGCAAGTAGTTTGGTGACACTTTTGCGCCAATTTTTAAAGAAGCTCGAAAGGTAGTGGTTGTGTGCCATAATAGGTTCGGGCATAAAAAGGTGTGCATCTTCAACGTTTGGAGTTGAAGAAGATTGTGTCGCACAAGTGGTTGAGGAGGACTTGTAGGGAAGTTTTTACTTGCATTCCAAGACTTGCGCACCGGCTTAGGGAACGGCGCCAAGTAAGGGGGATTTCCGGTAGTGATTCAGGGCTGTGTGGAAGCTGGAAGATTGCCTGATACCTTCAGTGCGATGTGAGATTCATCTACGGGTGAAATTTGGACTTCAACAGATCATCCACATACAACAGAGGAAGTATTCATTAGTGATAATGAAGAGACATATAGGTCAATAAACTATGAGCGGATCTTTTCTGGAGTAGTGAGAAATGGAAGAGGAAGAAGGTGATCCTCTCCACCGAAAGTGAGCTAGAGAGAGAGAAATAGAAAATGACCCTTGGGAAAGCAGTGAGCTAACCCTATACCTTGTAAAGGCAGTGAGACTGGGCATAGAAATGATCTAGCATGAACATTGTAAGTTGGCAGTGAGCCTTAGTGGGTTTGGTACAACGGCACATCGTTGGTTTATTCTCCTTGGACGTAGCCCAGTGAGGGGGAACCAAGTAAAAATCTCTGTGTCTACCTACTTGCTTCCCTGCATTGAATTCAAAGCATCATCATCAGATAAAGAAGAAAATAAGTGACCATAATAAACACACAAGTGAAAAAAACGACCCTTGTAATAAATAGGTCAAGATCTAGTGGGGCATGAAGAATTTTAAAATGACTATCCATACCTTGATTCAACCCCCCTCTTAGGGTATATAAGCTGTCAATTGGTCATAACAAATTGTATGATTTTTATGTCATTTATCTGTTATTCCTTCAAATTTCACTGATTCCTTTTTATATGAACTTCTATTTTATGTACTCTCATACTTATTAATTTTTTAGACAGAGTAAATGACTAGAAGAAAAATAAAAATAGTTAATATTGGGATTGTTATATATTATTGGTCTTAAAATGTCTTATATTATTATATTTCTACACATTCATTCATATAATCAATTTATTTCAGAACTATTCATCCACCACCTTAAAACATAGGGATTGAGATTTGTGAGAATAAAAAATTATGGAATTTTTGCATCCCAAGTATATGTCTCATCCCTATTAAAATGTTTTTTAGAATTATCCACCCATAATTTTTTTAAATTATAAATTTAGTGTAATTTGATACTATATTGAAAATGGATTTCCTATCCTTATATAAATCCTGCATCAACTATCTGGAGAGGAAGATCACTTTTACCATCATTAGTCATCCTTCTATTTTTTAAAAGTGTTTTTAGATGGATGAATATAACATATAATATTGATCTCATGTGTGGCTATTATTTACTTATAATCTGGTATATATATCTCTAACTATTGAGTCAAATTTTAAGATCCCATGTTTTTAAAATGAAACACTATATTCGATAACATACATGATATGATTTATCGATCTTAAATGAATAACTAAATATATTTTTTTAAATGTTACCATTATATCCTAGATTATACAATGGTGGAAAGGAATAGTTTTGAAGGAATTAGTAAAATATAGTTTACACATGTATATATAATTCTTTTTCTAATTAATTATAAAATAATGTAATACCATTTTTAAAATAAAACAAAATGTTTTTTTGTGAAAGAAATATTTAAATATCTCTAAGTTTATTTAAGCCAAAAAAAAATTATATATCTCTTTTTTCATTGTAATATTGAATTATCTATATAATATATTCAATATAATGTTTAAAATTCATCTTATATGTTTTAAAAACAAGGTATTATAACAAACTTAATTTTAAATATAAAAAACGTATTTTTCTTAAACTATATTTTTACACCTTTTAATAAGGACCATGATTTAAATATAGTTTTTGAAACTTTTATAAATTATATTTATGAAAATAAAATTCTTATTTCAAATAATAATATAAAAATTTACATTCGTTGAATTTTTAATATTCATCTAACATGTTTCACGCTGTGATGAATATTAAAAAAAATAATGAATTTTAGTTGAAAAAATTCATATAATTTATTAATAATATTCAATTATGTTTTTAATGGGTTTAAATTAAATTTTTATCATTTAATTCAAAAATTGTAATTTTATTCAATTTCAAATTGAAATTTGATAAAAAAAAATTTGAACATTTGCATGTTATTACTTTAAAAAACTCATTTTCTTATTTCATCTACAAGATAAAATTTATATTAATTTCTGATATTTATTTATTTTAAAATTTTTAAAATGAATCTATTATTATTAATAATAAGGTTAAAATATATTATATATGGCCCATTTTATTTCAGACATTATGAATTGTAACTTTAGTAATAATTTCTATTCCCATGGTCATGGATAAATAATGTAATTAATGGTAAAAAACATTATAAATATTAGAAAATTTTCAAACAAACATCTCATAACCATATTTTATGATTCATTGGGATGAAAATCATCCTTGGGTTTATTTTATAAACTATTTAAACCAATTTTATGAGAGTATGACATTTATAATATTATATTCATTGAAAAGTCAACTTTTTACATTATTATTTTCAACATGAAAATTATTATTAAAATAGGGTTATATAATGTAAATTTTTAACTATAAAAATTATTTAGAGTGATAAAAGGATTATCTAAATCATTAAAATATATTTATAAATTTAATTGATAAAATGATAACTTCAAACGGTGACAAGGTGATGAGGTAGTAAATCTTTACTTAATAGAATAATCAAAGTAATGATTCTAATTATTTTACAATAAATAAAATATGACATAATTCAAGTCATAAAATTGATTATTTTACATAGTTTACATGTTATTGAGGTTTTTATATGTATTTATTCCTATTTATCTTGTTGTTGTGATATTTTTTAAAATGTCATTTATTGAATAATTCCAAATTGATATATTGATATTTTCAAATAAATAATATTTTTTTAAATGATATACTATTTCTAAAAATATAAATTTAATACATCTATGATTGATATTTCATAAAATTTCATAAATGACTCATTTATTGGCCTTTTTTCTTATTATAGTAATTATATTTACTTAATGTGTAAATTATAAGTTATCATGGTTAACGTTTATAGGGTTATATAATGGTTAAACCAAAAAGATAATGATTGAAAACTAGACAAAACTTTTCTAAATTTTATTTAATGGATTCATTTATATGGAAATTAATCCTATATTTTAAATTAATATGTTTGGTCTATTTTGATGATCAAAATAACATTTATTATTTTATTATTTTCATGATTTCCATGAGTCCCCCTCCCACCATATAAAAAACCCCTCTAAACTAATTTTTTTAAAATAAAAATCAAATTGGACCATCCAATATATCCCTAAGTACCGACCAATAATTACTCCCCGCGTTCTATATTTCTTTTTTTTATACATACCCACCTTAGAATTGTTATGGTGTAAATCGAAGGATATTTTCTAAAAAACTTTTATTGTTTTAAAATAATAATTTCTATTTTATTTAATCTTCCAATTCATTAAAATATTATTCAACCATGATGAAATAATAACTCTAATATCTTAAATATATTTATTTGTTATTATGTTAGTATAATCTCCAAAATCCATATCCACTTCCATTATATGGGAAAGGAATTGTCTTCTGTGTGTAAAGTAAATTACTGCCTTGTGTACTGATATATCTCATTTTACATTACCATCTATAAAAACTAGTTATAAATATGAAATTAAATTTTATATCTGATATATGTTACAAAATATTAATTATGAAACAATAATTTATAATCCATGTTCTTACCTCTCCATGCACACAATAATGATAACGGTGTTCATGCGTACGTGTGAACAATCACCTTCACAAAGCGATGTCATTCATTTTTCTTCACCACATCACATGAATGATAATAATATGTTTATTTTTATTACTAATATGAGATTAATTATATTATTATATTTATATAAAGATAAAATAATACTTACCTTCGTTCTTTAATGATGGATGAAAAATTAAAATGATACTCATGCATACGTACGACTTACTATCTCTATGATTGTAATGAAGTTCATTTTTCATATCCATAAAAATGAATATATTTAAAAGAATAATTTATATATAAATGTTATTATTATATCATTTATATTATTCTACAAATGTGGTAATAAGGAACAATTTTGATTATATACATCATACTAATGTCATTTTTACTCATGTACTGAATATCATCAATATGTCAGACATGGACATAAATAATTAAGTAATTGATATCACATTGTAATAAGAGATAAAAAATAAATAATAATATTTAAAAGGGTTCTTATAAAAGTAAATAATTATAAAAAGGTTATTATTTAGGAATATAAATAAAATACATGATGAATGAGACTCAAGGTAAGAGAATTTTTGTCAATCTCTTTCATTGAGACATATTTTGAAGTTATATACCCACCATCTTTTATAAGTTGTATATACATCCCCTTTGACTTATCATAACATTAATATTGTTATTATATTTTAATTTAATGTTTTTTTTAATTTTATTATTTCATAGATCTTATGACTTAAATGTTCAAGGTGGTATGGGACACTTTCAAATTTTATAGTTTTAATTATCAAATCACTTTCTCCAGGATAATAATCTTGATATCAGTTTATATATTAATTTATATAGATATATAAGTATTATTAATTTAATTTATATTTTTGTTTTAATTAATTATTTTTCAAAATTAATATTTTTATGTTTTTTTATATGGAATGTTTGGAGAAATGATAAAAGGGATGTTTTATTCTTAATGTACACGGTGAAAACAAATTTTATTCCACATTGAATATTATTGTTTTCTAGATTAATCTTCAATATTACATATTCGGTTATATTAAAAGTAGTAATATTATTTTTATTTGGTATTTTGGTTTTTATTATATTAATAAACATGATGTTTGGGTGTAAACAATTAATTATAAATGAAAAAAATGTTTTCATATAAATGTGTGTTACACATGGGTTCAGAAGAAATTTAAAGTGTTTTATTCTTTATTTGGTATTTGGATATTACATATGAATGGTTTACCCTAATATATCTCATTGGTTAGAATGATATATCTTATATAAAGATTTGATACCCTTTATATCTCATGAAAAATGGGTGAGACCGATCTAACTTATATGAAGGGAGATCCCCATTATTGCCCTCCAATGCTTTGGTTACTATGGATATGGAATTTTACCATATAGTTATTCTTTTTTTATGTTTGAATATAATATTTATATGGTAATGTTTTCTGATCTCACCGTTGTGATTTATCTTGGTTTAGAAGTTAGTTTTAAGATATTTAATTCATTGGGTTTCATGTTTTCACACGGCTAAAGATTTAATTTCTTTATGTCCCTTATTGGTCATTTTTTCTATTTCCATATTTCAAATTATCTTCATAATTACTATGATTGGTAAGGAAAAAACATGATACCATGATGAAATTAAAGAATATTTTTCTTGGAAATAAATCTTGTTTTATTTTCAGTGGGATTTATTTGGTGGAAATAATAGGTACTGAGTTTAAGTGTCCACTTTTAATATATGGGATTACTATATATTAATTTTTCCTAATTCAAAAAAACTATATCCCTAAATGATACTTAGGATAATAATGTTATTTTGAGTTTTAAAATCTCTAAAATATCTTATATTTACAGTTTATTCCTTACAGTAGATATCAGTGAAGGGATTATACAACATTGGATATTATAATATTTAATAAAGATGAATGGATATCATCATGATTTTATATTTTTATGTTGGATCATATGTTTAATGTATTAGAAACACTTTTTAGACTTTATGTTAGGAAATTTTCATGCGAACGATGGTATTTTTGGAGACATTTATTTTTGATGTAATTATGTGTTATTACTTTTTAGGATGTCAAAAATAGATATTTGATAAAATTTAAGGTTGTAACATGTTTTGGTAATTTTTTTTTGAAATAATAATATTTTGGGAATGTTATAAAAATTATATAGTTTTATAAAAATTACAACCTGAATGATGGGTGAAAACAATCTTAATCATCATGGACATGGGAATCGAACCCACAACTGAAGGGCAAAAACGGTGCATCTCCTACCACTGGCCAACATGTAGTATCAGTTATTGTTACATCTTATTTTTTGTAAAATTAATTTATGTATTAAGAATGATATTATTATTGGGAAATATGTTTAATAGAATACAAGACAATTGGATAGGAAAATGATGTGGTGATTAAGTGATTAATGTTACTTCAAAATACATTCTCTATTTTGGGAACCCTATATGATCAAGGTGAATTAAATTATATCTGATTGAATTTGAGAAGTAATGTTTGGGTTATATTTTTGAAGAATATATGATTTTATTATGGATTTATAGTAATTGTGGTAATATATGGAAATAATTTTCATTTTTTAGATATTATGTGATTTAGGTAAATACATTTTTGGTATGAGTCTTTAAGTGTGATTGGGGTTATTTGGAGATAAATGTAAAATTTATCTTAGAAGATTATTTTTTAAAATAATTTTTTGGTTTTAATCATTGTTAGAATATTTTTTAGGAATTTTAAACAAATTTATTTACTCAATTTCATATTTTGAACATTGTTTATATGTGGTCAATTTAATGATTCAATTAGTTTTCCATTATATATGTATTATTATTTTTACGGATTTTTCTTATCATGTACAGAGAATTTTAGTTTTATAATTTCTAAGTTATGATAAATACATATTTAATTTTTTATGTATTATGTGATTCTTTATAATTGGATTCTAGTACTTCCTATATGAAAAAATCATCTTGAATTCACATCATTTAGTGAAAAAATGTGTTTATTGTGGAAATTTATTTAAGGATGAATCTCTACATGTCTTGTATGTATTTATTTATCATGTTCATAGTAAATTTGGTAAAATAATTCTTAATCTCTATGGAAAGGACACTAAATCAAAAACATTATCTATTTACCTTTATTACTATGCAATCAATGACTTCTATAACCAAAAAAGATTTAAGGTTTTGTGATTTCTAAAATTATCATTACCCTGTTCTCTATCGATGTTCAGCATATCATGATAGTTAGTTTTATTATATACAACCTTTAATAGATGGAACTCAAATATATGTTATCTCATGTGACTTTATTACTTCCCTTTCATTCATTTAATGGGTATATTCTATTAATCTTTTTTAATGTGGGATTTCAATAAAGGTATTTCGAAAATTCAAACCTTAGTTTCCAATCATGAATTAAAATTTGCTGGGACACAATTTCCAAAAATGGGGGGAATGAAATGTACTGTTTTTTTAAAAGGAAACACTAAGATCGTTAGCGTACATGATCTTCCAAATAAAGATTAAATGAACAAATAAATATTAATATTTAAATGTTACCATTATAATATAGTTGTATGAATAGTGCAAAGAAAAATTATTGACTAAATAATTTAAATCTTGTTTATATATTTTTATTTAATTATATTACCAAATAATTATCAAATAATGTAAAACCATTTTTAAAATAAAAGGATATTTTTTCCTAAAAACAATATTTTAATATGCATAAGTGTTTTCTACACCAATAAATAATAATGTCGCTCTTTTTTTATTATATTATTGAAATATATTTATACAATATTAAACATACTATTTAAAATCCAACATATGTGTTTTCCAAACATGATATAAGAACAAATATAACATTAAAAGTAAAATAATATTTCTAAAAAACGGCCGTGTTGTTACATTTTGACGAAGAACATGTTTTAAATATATATTTTTTACACTTTTATATATTCTAAAAAAATAAACATATTATTTTCAATAGTAATGTAAAAGTTTAATTTATAGGATTGATTTATATTTTTCTAATATGTTTCTTGTTTTGATGAATAATGTAAAAATTACAACATTTTAATTGAAAATAGATTTTTCATCAAATATATTCACAATGATAAATTGTATTTTTTAATTTTTTGATGTATAATTATATATTTTTTCAATAATTAATTTATATGAGGTCATTTTAATCAATTCTACGTTTAAATTAGTTATAAAAACATTGTGGACTTTTTAACGATTTTCCTTTAAAAAGTTGATTTCTCATTCCAGCAATGTTATTAATTTTAATTAGATTCAATAAATAATATGTTTTTATTTTGAAAAATGGATAAAAATTTGGTATCATAAGATACACATTTATTAAATAGGTCCCTTTTTTATATTATGAATAGTGATTTTTGTAATATTTCTAAATATTATGGTTAAGATTAAATCTAGTAATCAAATAGAAATATAACATTATAAATATTATTAAATTTACATAAAAATTGTACTAACATCATTGGATGTGTTTATTTTTTACGAGAATAATAATTTGGTTGATTTTATTACATTTTTAATCCACATGGATGTGAGTATGGAATTTATAATATTATATTCAAAGAAAAGTCATTTTTGACACATTTTTATTTTATCAAGAGAAATATTTTTAATATAGGATTATATATGGGAAGTGTTTCACTATAAATAGTATTTAAAAATCTAAAAAATTTATATACAACACATAATTTTTTTTATTTTTATTTGTGATAAAATAATTACCTTAAATGTTGTCCTAATGATGAAGTTGTAATTGATTAATTAATAGAAGAATAAAAGTAGTGATATTAAAAATGTTACAACAAATTAAATATTATATAATTAATTTCATACACAAATTTTTTAGATTAACTTTATATGATAGTGATGGTTTATAATTATAGGTACAAATTTATCTAGTTTTAATGATATATTTTATGAATTCATGTAATAAATAGTGTCAAAATTGACATTATTGGTAATTTAAAATAAACAACATTTTGTTAAATGATATAAGATTTATATTAATCTCAATTTTGTCCAACGTATTTGAATAATTCTAAAATATTCATTAATGAATCATTAATTTTTCTTTTTTTCATTTTATAGTTATTATATTAACCTTAAACTTGTAAAAGATATTATATCCTAATAAGAATTAAAAGTGTTAAGTAGGCGTTAACAATAAAGAGATATGTATTATAAAAATAGTAAAAAAACATAATTTTTTTTATCAAATGGGTGTATTTTAATCCAAAATAGTCATATATTTTAAATTAGTATGTTTGGATCTATTTGGAATATTAAATTAATTTATATTAATTTAATATTTAAAAGATTTTATTAGTGCCCGTCTGCTCCCTATAAAAAGAACCCCATTCATATCTTTTTTTCACAAATTAAAACTTATTTTGTTTGGAGAGAATATACCCAAATACCTTATTATTATTCCACACCACATTCTAGATCTCTTATTTTTGGTAGAATAATCACCTTAGTGGTGTTAAGGTGTAAAATAATAGAGATTGTCCGAAGAAGAGTTCTAATTTTTAATTATGTATTTATATTATATTTCTTCTACCACTTAATTAAAATCATATTGATCCATGTTGAAATAATAACTCTAGTATGTTGACAAAACATAGAATTTATTATGTTAATATCATCACCTAAATTCTTCCCCACTTCCATCAAATAGTAAGACAATTATCATTCATGTGTATGACGAACTCCGCCTCACGAACCAATATAATTCATTTTCCATCACCATCTCTCAAGACTGGTTAAAATGATGGAGTTATGATTTATATATGATTATAAGGAATTATTTATAATTATGAAAACATAATTTATCATTTATTTTCTTACCTTTCCATTCACAGAAATTTGATGACTTTATTCATGTGTACATGAAGCGATGAAATTTTTTTTATCACTGAATCACATGAATGATACATATACGTTAATATAGAATATTAATATATTATATAATTATATTATTATCATTATATAAATAAATAATAATAATTTCCTTCTTTTCATAATTATATTTTAAAAAATAAAACATTAACCATGCATATCTAAGTCTTAGTGCCTATATAATTGTAACATATTTCATTTTTTATATCCATAAAGAATTATTTCATTTAAACTTATAATTGATTCATAATAGGGATTAATAATTAATGAATATAAATTTGGAGATGATGGAATAATGAACACTTTTTAATGTTGAAATCATACCGAAGACATTTTCTACTCATATACTGAATGCCATCAAAACATCCAATGTGAACATAAATAATTAAGTAACTTTTATAACATGGAAATAAGTGATATAAAAGGAATAATAAACCTGAAAATGTTTCTAAAGAAAGTTATTAATTATAATAAGTTTATTATTCAGTAATATAAATAAAATACTTGATGACTCAGCCTCAAGGTAAGGGACTTCATCTCAATGTATTTTCATTGTGGTGTATTTTGATGTCATACACTGACCTTCCTTTATACGGTGTATATATATCCCCTTCTAGTTATCACATCATTAATTTATTTTTTTATCATGAAATTTAATGTTTTTAATGATATTATTTTATATAGTCTATGATTTAATATTCATATGGGTATGAGAAACTTCAACTGTTTATAGATTTAATTACCATATCATTTTCTCCATGTCAATAATATCGATATTATTTTTCATATTTATTTATATTGAAATAAAAGGATTATAATTTTTATTTTTTCTGAATATCAAGGAGAGGTATTTTAAATGATCATTTTTATGTGTTTTCATATCGAATGTTTGGAGAAACGCAAAAATGAATTCTCTATTCTTAACATACACAACGAAAAAAATAATTTTTGTCTGTGTGAATATTATATAATTTCTAGTTTTCATTCCATGATTACATGTTTTTTTAGAAATAATTATATTCCTTTTCGTATTTTAATATTGAAAATGCAGTATTTTTATGATAATGGTGTTTTGGTGTCAAAAATGGTTTTTAAAATAAAATTGTATTATGATATTTTAAAGTGTTTTACTCAAGTTTTCAATAGAGTTTTCAAGTGGATTATTCATTATCTAGACCTCATACATTATATACAAAGGGTTGATCCCAATTATAGATCATTAGTGATCCTGACATAACATATATGATGAGTGGAATACTATTTTATCTTGTGAGATTTAGGTCAATGAAGGGAAATCCCCATTATATATCTCCAACACAATGTGTAAGTCATAGATAGATGTTGATCATTTGTTTATTCCATTTTTTATTCTGAGAGCGTGATTAATATAGAAATGATTTCCCAAGGAACCTATGTAAAATCTAAATATTGTGTCGACCTTATTTCTGAATAAATTACATATTAATTTGTGTCCTATAATGCATTAAATAAAAAATTATTTTCACATTATACTAAATCATTGTACAATGCGTGGAACACATGTTTAGTTTACATTACATGCAACTCCGACTTCCCATATGATACATGCAACACCAACATACTCTACATCCCACTCAATACATATTTTCTATGAAACATCATTTAAATGATATAATTATTTAAATTATATAGTTAAAAACTAGAAATTAAACACAGTAATATGAAAAGTAATAAAAAAATTTCAAAAAATATTAATTTTTTTATATAAATAAAAAATATTGATATTGAAATGTGTGATTTTTGGTAAATTAATTTTATGATTTAAAGTACATATTTCCCAAATAACATACATTTAATAATAAAATTAGTTTTAGACATATTTATAAAATTAATTTAATAAAAAAATCTTATTTATGAATTATGATCATTGAAATTATCTTATGGTGAATTTTTGAGATTTTTCAAAGAAAAATCATTTTTTGATGAATAGTGAAAAAATTGATTTTTAGTTAAAAATGTGTTTTTGTTTAGTTAATTATTAGTGTATACTGATATTAAAAAAATATTAAGGCCACATTAACTAAATATATATAATCTATTAAAAAAATTTAATTTAGTTTAATCAATTGAACATTGAAATTGAATATAAAATCTTGACCTACTATCGAACATTTTTCTACTAAAAAAACTCTTTATTCTATCCCATATACATAATTAGAATTAATCTTAACATTCTACTTCTATGATTTGAATTTCAAAAAAATAACATAAACCATTTCATTCCGTATAATATTCAGTTTCCTATAGGACCATGATAATTTTCACCAAAATCAGTAGTTAAAGTGATAAAAATTAATCATTGTGATTAAGGACAATCTAGGCTTAATTAAGAACTAAACCATTATATTATGGGCCAAAATGACCTATCCACTAGTCCAAACCCCATTTTAAGACCATAGTGTATCTATAAAACACCCATTATTGATTTTTTGGGGTTTTATGACATTTTTAAGGTAAGAACATGTGCACCTAACATTCTCTAAAAAATTGCTTGTCAGCTTTTTTTGCTTCCCTATAAAAAGACAACATCTCTCCCACATCTTCACACCTCTAAAACCTTTTCTACTTATCCATAACCTACCCTATACAATTCCAAACATCCCATTATTAATACTATAACCCATATCTTTGTAATAAGGAAACCTAATTAATACTTTTGGCATAAACCAAATCGATTTACCTGAATTAGAGGTAACGTCTTCTCTAAAGTCATTTCTTTTATTTTCCTTCACTACCCCATACACTATATTTTTTTGAATTTTATTATAAAAAAACATTATAATAAATATAATTGGATTATTTTATTCTGGTTATTCAAAAAAAATTACACAGACCTCCATCTAATAGATAAGGAAAATACTTTTTATGTGTATGGTGAACTACCACCTCAATAAATGATTATTGTTCAATTCTCCATTCCACCTCTCTTGGTGGATATTATAATGGATACATTTATAATATATGTTATATATTTTTATAATTATTTATTAAATATTCTATTTTTTTAATAGATATACCATTTACATTCCATTTGGTGTTAATACTATAATCTCATTGGAGAAATAAGTACTATTTCCCTCTCAAAGTGATGTGATTCATTTATACATGACAAGGAATGTTTTAATGATGGTTTTAGTGTAATTATATGATATATATAATATAATAATTATAATATAATTATGATATATAGATATATAAATAGATATAGATATATACATATGTTAATTGTATAATTCCATTCAATACCACAATAAAAACTAAAACAACATTCACATGTACGTACGTCTTACCGTCTCCACAAAAAATGTATTCCATTTCGTAATTAAATATTCTATATATTAATTTAATATAAATATATGGAATATAAATGATATTTATATCCTGTTTTACATTCTAGAATCATGATATAATATATAAAAAATTTAGACTTATGTGAAGAACAATGAGAATATTACCTAAAGTGAAACCTTTACACATGATCGTTAAAAAGAGAGTAATATAAAGTCATAATAAGAAAATATATTATATTAGATATAATTATATAGTTATTTATAAATATTCATTAAAATTTTTATTTATTATATACGAATTTTGAATGAGTATGTCAAGAGTTACGATACATTGTAAGGGGATTTCTTCTCACTTTTTATTTTTGTGATATGCACGCTATATCTACCACTATATCCTTTTTTACGATATATGTAATGCCCATGATTTTATTATGTTAATATTATAAATAAATTTATGGTTATTAACATATCTATTTTATTAACATTATTTCATGGGGTTTAGATTTCAAATGATACCAAATTGGTAAAAAAATTCAGTCTCAATTTTTATTTCTTGGGACTCATTGTTTGTAATGCATGTAAAATCATTTTCATGGTGTTCATACATCCATTTTAAATTTTATATCATTAATATAAATTTTAATGATATTTTATGATTCATGTAATATAATTTTATTACATGGAGTGTTTGATCTCATGATACCAATTTATAAGAGTTTAATGAGACAATATCATCATTTTTCAAGATTGGTTACTTTTATGCTTCCTATAATGAAATCATATTATCCATATCTTAATAACACCAATATGTTTCCTTGTCCTCTATTTTTTAAAAATATAATCATGTTTTAGTACCATTTTCTTCCACTCTTTTGTAATTAATTTAATATTGTTTTGTAAAATAGGACCCCCTCTCTCTTCGGTCCGAAATCTATAGTATTCAAAAACCATGTTTTCTAAAATGTTTTAAAAAATGTTTTTAAAGGGAAAATTAATATAAATTTAAAGGAAAAATGATTTTAAAATTGTTTTATTGTTTTCAAAAATTCCATTATAATTTTTCAAATCTATTTTCAAATAATTTTTTTTCTAAATTTTAATGTTTTAAAAAAGATTTATATTAGAAAAAATGATTTTTTTCTTAAATAAATGATTTTAATAATTATTACCCAAATAATATAACAGAAATAGGTTTTAATCATGACTTTATATAGTATTTACTCAATTAGTCCATTTATATTCTATATCATAATGGATTAGTTTTTTATGGCATGATATTAGTGGAACCCGTTTCACATTTATGGGTTCTATGCATTTGAAACCTGATTATTTTCATGGGTTATGTTTTTTATGAAATGATTATGAAACCTATATCCCTATATAGGTTTCGATATGATACATTTCTGTAATACCAATTTCATTTTGTGGGTTATGATATGAATATTTTTGATCTTTTAAAACATGTATATATGATTTCATTTTGAGATGAGTGGGATATATATCTCCCTACAATGCATTAGATAAAGATTTATATATCATGAGATAGAATAATATGGTATTAGGAATGAACCTAATCTACTAAGATGGTTGTGAGAGTGAACCATGACTACCACGATGGTATGAAGAGTGAACTAATGCGACCAAGATGGCCCTGGGAGTGAACCATGACTCTCAAGATGGTATGGGAACATAACTTATACAACCAGTATGGTCTTTTCAGTAAATCCATGGTTATTATGGAAATCATACACTATGATTATGTGTATCTCATAGTTCCATGGTTCATTCCTTAGTTATGCTTTTATGTATTATGTTCTTTATTTCATTAATATTAATGTCTTATGAACTGCCAATCTTTATTCCATTATTCATATATATGATCTTTGATATAAAAGGTATGATCTTCTATTTTCATGATCATGATATCAAACCCTTATTCTCATGATTATGATTACATGACTCTTGTGTTGACCCATACTGATCATTTGATATCTCCCCTTTTAATGTTTCCTTCCTTAGATTATGATTATATATATTATATTTGATGTGTCTAATAAGGGTTCATGTAAAAAAAGAACCTAGTGGGAGATAATGTGGAACACTAATGTACATGTGTTTATGCTTCGACATTTCAAAATGCACTAGACCAGTACGATCATCAATTTCCATATTGTGTACTGTTTCATGAATTATATAATAGTTTGGTATTGTTAATTTATTTCAATAATGGGTAATTATAGTTGGTATCAGAGGAAATTTTGTTGATATATTTTCTAAACCGTGATGAGAAAACCATTATTATAACACTAAGGACATGTCTAAAGATTATTTAAGGATGGGTAAATGTTTAGGATATTGTCAAGGAATTTTGGAGTGTGATAAAGTGAAAGGTTTCCAATAAATGCATCCCATTATAGATACTACAAGTTGATGTGGATCTCGTACAAATGATCCTAGTGGAAAATAGTTTGACAAGATGTTTTGGCCCTTATTCAGGGTTATCTAGAACCAGGCAACAAGCCTTGTTGCACACCTGGTTGGAAAATACCAGGGGATATGATTTGGAAATTCACAGACTATTCACAAATAATCCTAAATGGTTTAAATAGATGTTTACTATGAATAACTTCTGATAAACTTATAGTGTCATAGATTAATGATGCTTTAATAAGTTAGAAATATTAGAAGTTATTTCTCATGATTATTTTGTTCATCATTGTGGTATGTATTTCTTACTCTATTATTTTTTATACAATGGCTCAGACCCAAATGAATCACATTAATGGTGATTGCAATAAATAATTAAAATATATTCTTATAGAGTAACCGAATAGAATGGGAGATGAAATGTAAAATCATTTTACCATTTTAACAAAGCTTTATCAAGGTATGAATCATGGTGGAATTCCAAAGAAACAATGGAGGGAACATCATTATATTGATTCTTTTATGTTGAAACATCGACCTTTTTTCATAGGGTCTTCTGATCCACTAGTTGTTGAAAAAGTCATCAGTACCACTAAAATAATATTATTCAGTATTCATTGTTCAGAGCATGAGAATTTCATTCTGGTTTTTTATCAGTTAAAAAGAGAAAATTATCAATAGTGAACTATAATAAAAATTATGAGTCCACATGATGATGTTTAATCCATGGAATGGGAGGAGTCTAAGAACTTATTTCTCAATAAGTACATTCCCATGATTCATCATAAAAATATGGATAAGGAGTTCCTTGAGGTGATGAAAAGGGATGATGACTATGTTGGTACCTACGAGGGTAATTTCTTGAGACATGTGAGGTATGCTTCTAATTTATCACCCCACATGAAATTAATATTGATATTTTTATCATCAGATTAAAGCCAAGCGTGATGAGGGAGTTATCCATAAGAGAATTTTGTAGCTATTAATTTATTGTTCATTGTGAAATCATGGTTAAAATAGAGGTTTGAGTCATATATCATTTCATGGTTTTTACAGGAAGAGGAATAAAGAGTTTAAAGGAAAATCTAAAACCCACAATGAAAAGTTTATAAGATTTATTTTTTTTCTATGTATGGGAAGAAGCATGGGTAATTTTTTTTAATGGTCCAATAAATGTTTTAAGTGTGGAAGGGAATTCCATTAGTAATATGATTACCAGTGTTATGGGAAGAGGATAGATAATGTTGTGAAATGGAGAAAAGAGGTATAGAATTACAATTCCATGATTTTGTGCGACAAGTGTTAGTGAAATGGAAAACATTCTAACCACTTCCCAAACCCATGGGTTGGTGACGATGATCCATAGTAGTGACCACTTAAGCAGAGGGATAAGGGGAAATATTATACAATCTTTATTTCTTATTTGGTGTGAAGTAATGATGTAATGAAAGGTATATATAACATCCAATATATAACTGTTAATTTAAAATTTAATAATTCATATACCCACCAATTAATGTCTAATAAATTAACTAAGGGTGTTATAATTCCACCAAAATGATAATATGTGAAACTAGTACACCGCCCATGCGATGCACAACACAATAACAAAGCAGAATATTTTTATGGAAATTGATAAAAAAACATTAAAAAACATTATTACACAAACTTCAATACCAACTTGGGAAGAAACCGTATTAAAAATGTTGCAACCTAAATAGAAATTAAAAACAGAAATATGTCGCATTAAAAAATACAATAAAAAATTATTGCAATATCTAGAAGATGAAAACCACAAATAGTCATAGCCTTAGTTATGATATTTGGGTATATTTATAATACACATATAATGTAGAAACCATAGACATTTTACATTCACACATCAAAAATAAGATTTGGTTCATCGTAAATTTCCAAGATTCCTCTGTTCAACTAATTACATCACTTGGTAACTTTCAAACGATCACATAGGTGCTAACCTATTGTAGTGAGAATAGTTTTCATAATTGTTTTATAAGAACTGGTTACTAATTAAGGGGTTGTGACATAATTTTCATCTATAGATAAAAACGTTTCATGAGCATCAGATGTAATGGTAGAACGTAGAGTATAAAAATATAATATGTCATGTTAAAAAAAGAAAAACAGAACTAAAAGTTATTGAGTATCACTATCATAGAACTGTAGATGGGAAAAGGAAAGATAAGAACTATACATCTCACATGATTTAAAATATAATTAAAAATATTATGGGGATAATGATTTTCTTGTATTTCAACATGAAGCATTTACAAATACAATTAGAAAACCAATAAAATAAAACACAATCATTATAGTAAACCGAAAATAGGGTGAATAAAAACATAGAAACATCTATTTTGGACAATGCTTGTAGTAACACGGATATAGCTGATTCTAGAAACCCATATTTTCCTCTAAAATCACCAATCAATGTCCCAATCTTACCATTCCATGTAGATAAATATTTTATCATGTAATCCTGGTTGTGTGTGTTTTCACGCAAGTGTTAGATCTATGACATTGTAATTTTGAATATCCATTATGAGTTGTTATATACTTAGCTTATGATTTTACCTCAACCTTGCTAGATCCTAATTTTGATGAACTCTCCAGAAATGTTGATCATTATCCATTCCCTGCGGTATGTTGTATGAATATCTAGTTAAAAAAATATTTACCAACAAATACAACAATAGAAGAAGATTAATGTGAATCAACTGAATTATAAAAATCATTGCCCCAAAAAATAAATTGAAATATCAACCTCTTGCAAAGGTTTATTTACTAAATACATGGAAAGTAAATGGAAAGAGACAAATATTCTATATAATAGACATTGATAATTGATGTTATGGATATTTTATATTCATATACAGCATATGCGGTGTGCATTTAAATAGTATAGAGAATTTTCATAACCCAAATATTCTAAATAGATTTGTTATATTCATATAATAATGGGATTGTGAAATGGAAAATGAGAAATGAAATAAAGGTTTCACACTACATTGGGTATGAATCCTTGTATGATTATTAACATGAATATGAAAGATTGACATTTAAAATAATACCTTTCCCACAAATCATTTAACCATACCAACAAGAGAATAAAAAATGTTGAAAGAAATAAATCCACAACTCATGAGATTATTATCAATGAATATTAAATATTTTAATTGTTCACATGGTACTAAATCATTGGTATTAATCAATAAGTGTATTAAAATCACATAGTCATGAGTGAACAGAATACATACTATAATAAATACTTATACTCGTAGGTCATGCTCTACCCAATGATAGTCTTCCACTGCCTGAAGGAATAAGTGAAACAGAAAAAGGAGGTCATACCAGTGGAAAATGCATTCTAGGAAGCTTGTACAGGAGCTGGTCGACCATGTCAGGGCTTCCCATTCATTAAAATTGAAACCTCCTGAAGTCATCCACGCACTACCATAAAGTTGTCAAATTGATAATCAGAAAATAGAGGGCATTCTAGTGGAGAAAGAAACCCATAAAAGAGACAAAAAAACTATCATCAAACAAAATAGGGCAGCAACTCCAGGATAGCATTAAGACCTTAAAGTAGATCACTAAAAAGGGTGAAATCTCCACTATCCAGTGCGAGAAAGCTAAGACATCCACCAAACCATCAAAAAACAATGAAATCCTATAACAAAACATCATGGAGGTAAAACCCCCAAAATTCTTCAAAAATAGTAAGAAATCAAGTTCATCGAAAAAATGTAAATCCCTCATAGACCTGGTAGCACAAGTAGAAATCCCATATCAATTGACTCACAACCGATAAGCATGAAAATCTTCTTTTCTTTAATCCACTTGAGTGAAAAACAACACCCTTATACTATAATTACATCTTATATAAAGTATTTGTTTTAATGAATAAGTGTATTAAAATCCCATAGTCATGAGTGAAGGGAATGCATTCTATAATAAGACCTTATACTCGTAGGTCATGAACTACACATTGATATTCTTGCAATGCCAGATGGGATAAGTGAAACTGAATAAGGAGGTCATGCTTGTGGAAAATGCATTCTAGGAAGCCTTTATTGGAGATGGTCAACTATGCCAAGCGTTTCCAATCTTCAAATATGAAACCTCATGAAGACATCCATACACTTACATAATGCTAGAAAATTGATAATCAGAAAATAGAGGTCATTATATTGAAGAAAGTATCCCAAGAAAGAGAAACAAATCCTATCATAAGAAAAACAGGGCAGCAACTCAAGGATAGCATCAAGACCTCAAAGAAGATCACTAAACAGGGTGAAAAACCCACTATCTAGTGTGAGAAACCTAAGACATCCAGCAGGCCATCAAAATAATGAAATCATCTAACATAATATCATGGAGGTAAAACCCCAATAATCGTCCCAAACAGGAAGAAATCATGTTCACATAAAAGACTATAAAGCCCTCTGGGACCTGCTATCACAAGTAGACATCCCATATCCATTGACTCACAGCCCAAAATCTTGAAAATACATTGTGCTTTAATCAACATGAGAGAGAAACAACACCCTTATCTAGTAATGACATATTATATAAAGAATTTTGGTAGAAAACAACATTCTTAATGATCCACTAACTTGATTTTCACATCCTGCAAGGAAAAAATTAATATTAAGAAAGTGATGTGTTTGTTTTTTATAAAACTAAAATGGAGAAATTATAAAAGTAGTACCTGGTTATGTTCAATTCTAACAAAACACTCCAATACAGGTTGAGAATTTGTAGGCACATCATAATATAAGAAAAAATTTGGAAGAAACTTTATGGAAGATTTTTTTCTCAAAAAATGATGTCAAATAGATCATTAATAACAATTGGAAGATATTATGATCAAGGTATCAAAACATCATTAAAGTGTGAATAGTTAAATATTTGACATGAAATAAAATAAATCACACCTCAAATATTAATTAATGATGTTTTGATACGCTTAGTTATCTATATCAAGCATGGCATCGCTACCATGCCCACAAGTTTACATGTCACAAAAACATATATTCTTCCCTGATTAGATTGTGTACACTTAAAAACATGATGCACAATGAGAACATAAAATTAGAAACATAATCTAAGATTAAAATTTTCGTATTATGTAATTAAACTTATTATCCTAGAGGGATTAATTTAGTAAATACTAAATGCAGATACGAAAGCATCCATATCAAAATAATATGGTCATCATAAGAAATATAGAAACACTTATGCATTAGAAATTTGGAAATAGTTATGCATATGAAAGTTGTAAAAAATTATATATGATGACTTGGGAAACACTTGCCTAATAAATACAGAAATAGTTTCATATGAGTAATCTGAAAAAACTTACATATAAATATTTTGTAAACATTTATGCACAATCCATCTGAAAACAATAATTTATATTTTATGACAATATGAATGTAGGTGCACCAAAAAGTTTCCACCATAAAATAGGTTGAGAGGGAATCTAAAAATATCCTTAATAATATATTTGGTTATCATAAGAATTCTAGAAATAGTTCTGTGTGAGAAATATGGAAATAGTTTTTCATAAGATGCATGCCAAAACATTTATGTACGAGCAATTGGAAAACACTTTCGTATAATAAATCCATAAATATCTATGTAGGAATAATCTTTATAATGTAACATATAAACACTATGGAAACTAATATGTATAAGAAATATAAGAAAAATAATGTAAATATTATGACAATCTGAATGCACGTTCACCAAACTATAGACTTCATAAAATATCAGTTGATATTAGTCTTTAGAAACCCCCTGCATTAAAGATCATTAGTGAAGAAATTTTTTACCACTTGGAGTGCTTGAAAAATATCATTAGTACAAATTTATGGGTCATCGTAGCCAGAGGGAATTGAAATCGAGAGGCTGAGGTGATTAATCAGTCCATCGATGTTACAATAGTGTATATTTATGGTTAAGAGAGATAGAGGTGACAAAAATCATGATCCAATAGTGGAGTCAGAAACCATATAAGGACCGAAGAAGGAGGAGTCATAAGCAGAGCAGACAGAGTCGGCGAGGAGGACAAAGGAAAAGTAGGCGGAAGTGGAGGCTGAGACAGAAGCGAATATATATATATATATATATATATATTTATATTTAACTATCAATACAGAATATGGAAACAGTAAACAACATAAAGAAAGGTCAACCCATATACCTTCTTCTCTAATTATATATTTACAAGCTTCTAACATCCTTTTATACCTTTATTTTCCATAGAAACTCTTGCCAAGGAGAACCCATGAAAAAGTAGGCTCAAATTGAACATGTGAATGAGTGAAACAATTTGTTTTTAAGTTGGATTTTCATCATTTAAAATGAAAATTTAAAAAATATGAGGGAAGACAAACACAAAATATATAGGTATTTATTTCTAGGAGAATTATAGAAAAGGATCAAGAGATGAAGTTGGAGAATAACACATTAAAAAATAATCGACCTTCTTCTGATTAGTTTTTTTTTGAAATGTCATTGTTTTCCAGAAAATAAAAATATTTTTAGGTTTAAATTTAGTGACTAAAATATATATTGGATTAATTGAATGCTAATAGAAAATGCACATAACTAAAAAAATCAATTTTAATGACCAATAGATAAATCATGGATGATACATATAGAGAAATATTGGTAATGTTTAAAAGAAATAACTCTTACCAGATGTGGTGCAAGAGATAGATGGTAATGCTAGTACATATGCATTCAAAATAACCAAAATCAGTGTAGATGTTTCTAATGAATCTATATAGGTGATATTTATCTCCAATCATAAGGAATGTTGTTAGATATTTCATAGAATTAAAAATACACATATGTGTGAAAAAAAGAGTTACTACATGTTGATTCACCTAGTCAATATTGCTGAAGGAATAGATAGATATAATGGTGAAGAAAAGTGAACTTGACATAGGCACAGAAGGGACCCCATCCTAAAAAAAGGTGCAAAGAGCTTCAACACAATATGTTTCTTAAAGAATTATCATACACTAGTCAGTGACCTCCAAGACTGGAAGTCACTCCGGTAGGAGGGGATGTGTGAAAGGATCAATTGGGGATATAATGGATCCATCGCCTTCACAGAAAATTCAAATATGAGAAGAAATAATAAAACTATGAAATTAAAATCTTAAACTATGAAAAATCATACCTTGTCATATTTTCCAATCCTGGTTGGTGATTCCAGAACTGGGTCTAAATGTTAAAATTTCTCAGCTCCACATCCGCATGATAGGAGAATTGAGAAGAGTGACATTGAGTAGGTATTCAAGGAGGGTGATGGAGGCAGAATTGGAGGTGAGACTTAGCTGGAGTCATGGATGGAGAAGGGGGTCGGGGATGGAGGTAAGGAATATGGTGGTTTTGAGAGATTTTAATGAGGGTTCGGGGAGAGCGATGGTGTTGAGTGGTGGACTCAGGGATGGAGGGGTCGAGGAAGAGAAGGGAAATCGATGTGGTGGAAGATCAGAGCTGAAAGTGGGGGGTAGAGGTGTGGTTCGAGTGTTGTGGTTGGAGAGGGGGGATACCCTCAGTGGGAGGTACGACATGGATGGAAATGTGAGTAATAAAAAAACATGACTGATATGTATGTTGAAACCACGATAATGAGGCATTGGAATTATGAGCACAACAAAGTATAGCGAAACCGGGAAGAGGATGATGCTGGTGTCGGGAACTTACGGGAACCCTAGGTGAAATACAGCTGAATCCCCAATATGACCAGAAGAATGAACACCACATAGAATATAGTTCAAACCAAGAGAAGGTGGAGGTTATAGATGGAGGTCTACAAACTCTGGGTTTTCCAAAATATGGAGGACGAAAGGGGCAGGGGTTGAGGTAAATCTAGGTCGCGACCCGCAATCACGATAACCTTAGCATGAGTGGGAGATGGAGGCGGAAGGAAATTGAGATATCGCAGAGTGGGTGACGTGGATAATAGGAGGAAAAACACGTTAGAGGGCAATTCAGTGGAAGAATTTAAGAAGGACACATGTCAGGTTGAAAATCCTAAGATTAGAATATCTATAGATTAGAAGTGTAAACCCCTTATGGTAACATAATTTAATCTCAATTCTATGATTCCTCTCAAATTTATGTTTTTGGGAATGGGATTCTTCTAAATATTATCATTCATTATTTTGTTGAATTTGATTTCATCTTATGCATGTATTGGATTTCTCTTGAAAAAATCCCACATCAATTTTCAAGGAAGGGAAGTAACTTTTAATATTTCAAACCCTCCTATGTTCATGTATCAATGTGATTAAATTCATGAAATTATTATGGATATTACATGTAGTGAATGGGTCTAAATTTCATTTGAGACGTTTTATTTATTTCAAACAGTTGAGGATAATATAGAAATCTATTATATTCCAACTGTTTGGTATTTTGTGGATGAATTTGTGGAATAGTTTTCTAGTACTGCACTGAAATGGGATGTATGTTCTTAATAGAACTCATAGCTTGTTCCAGACCAATTTCAACAACCCCTAATTGAATTTCCCTAAATGAGTTGAAGGAATTGAAGAAGAAACTCTAATGAGACCTTCAAAAGGGATTAATTCGACCAACTAAGTCACATTGGAGTGTACCAGTTCATTTTATAGAAAATAAAGATGTATCAATGTGACTTTTCAATGATTTTCTGGAGTTTAATATGATCAAAATAAAAAAAATTATCCTCTTCCACATATTGATGACATTATTGATCAATTGTGCGGAGCTTAGTAATTTTACACCATTTAACATTGTTCTGGATATAATCAATTGAGAGTCAATAAAGAGGATATACCGATGATGATTATATATACAATTTATGGACACTATGAATATATAGTGATGCCTTTTGGCCTTACTATTTCCCCTGCTATATTAATTCATTTAATGAATAATTTCTTTATAGATTACCTCGATATGTTTATGGTAGTCTTTATAGATGATATTCTTATTTATTAATAGTGTAAAGTAGAGTTTTTAGATCACATGAGAATCTTAATAATTAACTTAATAAAGGATAATCTATATAAATAATTTTCAATGATGGAATTTTGGATGAAAATAGATTCATTTTTTTATCAAATAATCTCATGAGATAGTATAATAGAAGAAGCATCAAAGACAGAGGCTATTGAATGATGGCCTATACCAACCATGATGAATGAGATTTGTAGATTTCTTATTTTAGCTGGATATTATCAATGTTTTTTTGAGATTTATTTTACTATCTAATCTTGTGACCAAGTTAATTTGGTAGGGTGTCATGTTCCTCGGGATAGATATATGTGATGAAACATTTGAGGAACTAAAGATAATGTTGTTTAGTGAAACTGTGCTTACATTACATTGTAGTAGATAAGGGTTTGTAAAATACATCTATGTATTCAAGAATGGATAGGTATGTGTTCTTATGTAGAAGAAAATAGTGGTTGAAAAAAATCCCTCCTGATGGTGATTTTGAGTTGATAGTGTTTTTATGACAAGGATTGAGGTTATTGAAAAAGCATGGTTATAATAGAAAGCATGAAGAGTTAGCACGACATTCATAGTTGGATTTTCAACTCGTGATGAGTCATAAAAAGAATTGGAAGACAACAACATTGATAAATATAAGATTAAACATGATTGACCTTGAGACAAATGTGAAGTGAATGTGCTGTACAAATATTGAAATGTGATCAAGCGCGACAATAATAGTTTTGTTTGGGACTCATGATTGGTCATGAATTGCATTGGAACATAATAACATTGAAAATATAATGATTGTACGTGATTTATTTTGAGTGTCACGTTGGATCTCACACAATGTACTTTATTTTATTTGGATATCATGGAGTGGTTTTTCATAGCACTCATGACTATCTTTGGAGATCACGAAGGGCACTTGCGCAACAATCATGATTATCCTCGGGGCTTACACCCAGATATTGCTCAATGAACTAATAGAACTCGGGATTGAGCGTGAATTCATAATCAGGGTTCACGGAGTTCGAATTTATAAAATTAGGAGTTCTTTCATGAGATGTGGAATAAATTTCACTAAGGACTTGTGGGGTGTGTCCCATGACTTTTAGTGACCATTAACACCTCTCACCTCCTCTATTATTATCAATGTTGTGTTATCTTTCAAATGATATAGATTTTGAGAGTTTCAATAAGGGATATAATGGATATTTGGTCTATTTTTTGATGACACCTCGTATGACCAATATGGGTTATATGGGGAGTGTGCAAGCATGTCACAAATAATCTTTCTGTATATCCCAAGAGCACTATATTGTTTTCTAGACCGACCCAATGAATTCTATATGTGAATGATAATTGAGGACTCATGAAAAGCATGAATGATGTTCAAGGACTTGTGAAAAGCATGAATTTTGACCAGGTACTCCCACAAAGCATAAGCATGAATGATGACAGAGAACACATGCAAAGCGTGAATGCTGACTGGGGACTTGCACAATGCACGAATATTGAAAGAGGACTTACGCCCAGATCTCATGCAGAATATGAGAAAATCACACCCCCCCCCCCGTATCTTATAGAGTGTGTGATCCTAATTATGTGGATGATTGTCTGTGATTTGTGGAATTACGGTGGTGGAAAATCACCTCTTAATACCAAAAGTCCCATTATTAAATACTGAATATGTTTTTCTTAAAATATTGATCTAAATATTTTATGGAGAAGACACTCATAGTGAGATCCCATTGTATAGGTTCATGGAGAAGGATTATTTGTGATTGAAACTGTGTATGTATTATTCATTACTTGAAAAATACTGTGCACAATGAAAGGAAAAAGACTCACAAAAGAGGACTTGTGATAGGAGACTTGCATAAGAGAGTTTCATAGTGGGGACTCACCCAAAGTATTTAGGGCTTCAGGCAAGGGGTAAGGGGTCCGTGCTAGGTGACAAGGGTTCACACAAAATTCTTAGGTGTTCACATAATGTTCCATAGGTTAATTAAAAGCTTCCATGGGTTCATGCACAGTGCAAGGGGATCGAACAAGGCTCTAAGGGTTCATGCAAGGATCCAAGTGCTCTCACTATAGGACTCACACAACGTAGGGACATATGATAGGTTCTAGGTTTATGAGCCCTTATCTTGAATAAGTATTTATGTTCTAGGGCCTCAACAATATTTATCATACTATAATATTGTGAATAGAGATACGTTATGACATTCCCTTATGTATAGTATCATTTCCATATCTTAATTATGAAGGGGAAGAAGAAGATAGAGGATCAAAACCATTTGACAATAATCACGTTAGGAGAACCCCATTATGGTCATCGATAGATCATATATCTATAGTTGAGGATGCATTAAATATAAATAATGAAGGGACCTACATCTCCATAAATTGTGAGTGTATCCTTTCCAGATAAGTGAGAAAATGAAGAGGAAGACGGTGATCCTTTCCACCAGTAGTGTTATAATGAAAGATACATAGGTAGTGGCCCTTGGAAAACTTGTGATATAACCCTAAGCCCTCTAATAGATGTGTTCTTTGGAATATAAGTGATATATCCTAGAAACCATTATTGGTAGTAATCCAATATGAATTTGAAAAAATTGACACATTACCGTTGTATGCTACATGGACGTAGTCCAGAAAGGGTGAACCAAATAAAAAAAGTCATGTATCATGCATGATTTCAAATCTTTTCAAATATATTTTTAGGAGGAAGAGAGAAAAGTGTTTTGGTTAATGATGCAAAAAAATATGTAGGGGTAGTTATTTTAATCAATAAAACTGTGATTCACCTCCTATAAGGGTATTTAACCTAATGGGATAACAATTTGTATTAGAAAAAAAATTTGAGAGGTAGTGGTTCTCTCGTAGTAGATGAAATAGTGGTTGTCAATAACATGGTAATTTTGAACATCTATGCAAACAATTTTAGTTATGGTATAATCAGATACAACAGTACTTATAATCTTTAGGAAGAGATGTCTCTATTGTAGCTATGCATGGAATTTTGACAAGTATCAAAAGTGGTTATTTATCAGAATATAAATTTAGAGAATTTAATTATTAAACCTATGTAATTAATACTATTGGGATATTCTTATGCAATGAAATTTATATGAAGTTGATTTATTTTATGTTTTCATGTGCAATATGGGAAAAGCTGTTAAATATTTATGATGGAGACTTCAAAGTCTGAGATGAAAAGATGTAGGTACTATGGAATAATAAAAAGGATCTAAGAATTCACCCAAATGATTCTGCAGATGCATTCATTATAAAATTGAATTTTTTTTTGGAATACATGTGTGATCATGAAGACAATATTGATAATTTAAATATTTTCAAGCACATCCAGAGAATACTTCCACCTCGGTTCAATCTAAATGTTTTTGTATTGGATGTTAAAGATCCTAAGGGGCTGTCATTGGTATGTTTTCACAATAATCTTTTTTTATATGAGATGAGAAATGATGATAATGATTCTATGAAAAAGGTGATGTCTAATGAAGTGGAATTCAAGTCCATAAAGAATCTCACTATTGAATATGGGTTGGAAGAAGAAGATATTGTTGAAGTCATGTCATTACATTCATAAAATTTATGAAGATGAAAAGGAATATTCAAAGGGTAACTCCCACTTGAGTACTTTATATGTGGAAAGGTTGGAAATATTATAGTGAGGTTCCCTAAAAAGTTTCAAGATGATGATGAGGATTAAGTGGAAATTCTCAATAAGAAATCATCAGCCCATGTGAAAGGTAAGAAAAAACTTATGAAATTTTTCTTCATAAAGAATAATTTTCTTTCGAAATAATATGAATGTTAATAAGAATATGGGGATGATGAGTAGGAGGACTGTAAGGATCATGAAGTAGATTTTATGGTCGTATTTTTTGGTAGCTCTCAAAAAGGGTAATAATGTGACATTGTTGATGAATAAATTTAAGGGATAGATTATTTTTTAGATAAAATAGAAGATGCAATTGAGTAAATAGATGTTTGGAGAGGGAAAATTTTGAAATCCAATAATGTGGATTGTGATTCCAAACATTATATATAATAGAAAGATGATGAGAAGGCTAAGTAGAAGAATAAATTTGAAAACTGATGACTTCATTTTTGAGAGCTTTCAATATATCATTGAGTACGAAATCAAAATTTATGTATAGAAAATAGAAATATATGTTTTGACTAGCACTGAAAATGATCAAATAAATAGGATTGAAGAGCACGTGGATGATGTTTTCATCATGAAAATGAATGTGAAATATCATAAGAATATATAAATTCTAGAAAAGAAATATAAAAATGTGAAAGTGAAGTTAAAGATTGAATTTAATGTTCTATAGAAGCAGACAATGGAGTGTCAGGAAAAGGAAATGATTGATCATAATGATACAGTAGGTATGGGGCCTGATAAAAAACTGAAAGAGGTAATGGTTGATGTTAGAACAAAATCTCTCCCTTAACGTTGGAAATTTTTTTGGGTACGAATCATAATTAGATGATTTCGAAAACCCAAGGGAGAACTAGTAGTGAAATATTTTCCACAAAGGAATGCTTCCCGCATAAGATGTTATTGTTGCGGTAAAATTGTACACTCACAAAATGAATAGTCTATATCTAAGAGGTATTGAAGGGAACTGTGACAACCCAATGTTTTATCAATGGAAATTATCTTCTTATAATTATGTTAAGTAATAACATGAAATCAGAACTCAATGAACTACTATGTAATATGTGATGTTCAAACATAATAGTTTCACTTCTGTTATTTTAATTTAAAAATTACGACATACACGATTGCGTTTAATGTGATTGTTGTGGTCTGATAGATCAAAATTAATTTTTGGTGAATAATAAACTACAATTATGAATAGTAATATGACCCTTATGAATGGTAAACCATCCAAAATAATTTAAACCTCACTTTTTAATGTATAAATATAATTTTGGCATCTTATAAGAGATAATATGACCAAAGTAAAAGTATTTATATTTTTTTATGTCATAAATAAAAAATTTAAATTAATTAATGAAAATAACAAACATTTATGTTTATAAAATTTGTTAATAAATTATTTATTTTAGGTTTTCTAGTTTTAAGACAATGTAATAATACATTATGTAATTTTTGAAAGCATTATCAAACAAGTTATACTTTTATAATCTGTATTCTTCAATTAAATTGTAATATTAATTAATAATTAATTTATTATTATACAGAAATTTATTTTTGAAAATTGGATTTAATTTTTGGATTCTACGAATAGATAAATGGTTAGGTTTAATTTTTAGGATTTTTCTAAAATACTAGAATTTTTATGAATAGTGAAATATGATAATTAACAAAATAAGATAAATACATTATTTATTGACTCATGGGTGATGTTATTCTGATGAAAGAACCATTGGTTCGAACTAACATGCACCTTATAACTATTTTTGGTCATTGGATAATCACTATTTTGGATCTTATGAATAGATAATAAACTAATAATTAAAATATTAAGAATGCCCTACTCCCTTCCTCTATAAAAACAACCATCAATCCCCTTTCTCTTCAAACCTTTCAAGCCCTGTTCGTTTCCTAAAATTTTGTCAAATCTATTTGAAATATCCTCCCCCACCACTATCAGCACTTGGACTCTTAAAAATTATAAATCATCTCCCTTTAATATTCTGTCTAGGAAGATTAACTCAATAGGTAAATTCCTCTTTTCAATTCGTTTCCATTCTTATCAACTTCCAGGGTTTTGTTTTCAATCCTTACCTCTCCTCGTCCAATGATTATGAGAAATATAGTACCATACATGTAATATAATTTTTTAAGATAATGTAATAAGTAGTTATAATCTCCCCTTCACCCTTATATTATAATAGAAATGAAAACACCATCCGAGATGAGTTAATTCATCACATTCAAGGACGATATGTATCTAATTTATTTTACCATAATCAATTCTATTCATGAAACCATTTACATTATTAGAACAGACCATAATATATATATTATTTCTCTAAAATGGTTTTGGAATATTTTTGTATAAATGTTTTGGATTTATAAAACAAAATGTGTTCCTTGTGATCAAAAACCACCATTAAACAAAAACGGTTATCGCTAAAGTTTTACATAATGATTACTCTTCCCTACATGTAAAAAAATGAAATTCATAACCATATAAAAATCAATAAGTTAAATAATAAAATAAAACTACAATTCTATACATCCATTCTCATTTTCATGATTATCCATTCATGTATATAAGTAAACAGATCAAAAAACAAATGAAGACGAATAATGAAATTTAACCACCTAACACATAAAAATTACATGAATGAACATAAAAAGGTTATACTAAATATAATACATGTAAAAGGGGTTATTTAATTATTAATTTATGAGCATAATTTTATTATTCTTGTAATTAATGTAATGTGGAGAACACCTTCTTACTTTATGTTATGGATTCCACCCAAACGTCCAATACATCATTAGGTTATTCTTACTCTATCTTATTTGAAATTAAATCCTATATTCTATTTAGGTAAATAAAATAATTTGATTTTTTTCATGTTCAAAATAATATAAATGTCTAATAATAATTCTCTTTTTTGGATATACATGTTTTTAAGTTGTTCCCTCCTCAATGCTTCCAAAAAAACCCTTTAATAGAACTTCTGGAGCTCGTACCCAATTTCAAGTTAACTATACAAAACGTTTTAAGCCACAATTGTTTTATAAAAATAGTGTTTTTATTATAAAAACGTTATTAGATCCCTTCTATTTTTTACAAAAAAATCATTCTTTTCTATTTTATATTCTTCATAGTTTTTCCTTAAAACTGCACTAAAATTTATTAATGTTAAAAATTAATAAATTCTATTTTTAAATGCTAACACTTTTATTTGAAATCATTTATAATTATATATACCAATTATTCCTTATGAATTTACATGATATATATAATTGCATTTTTTCATGGGAACTTGTATTATACACCCATTCATTATACATTATGACATAATTATGATACCCATTTCTTTTTGTGGGTACCCTTATGTTTATGTATGACATATTATGTATGTTTATTTATTTGGAAAGAATATTCATGAAAATATTAATATGAGTTTTCCCAGAGAACACTCCAATGCATTGGGTAAAGTTTATTCTCATGAGATGTTATGTGAAACAGTCATGGAAGTTTTCCTTGACTCGTGCTACCATGTGAAACAGTCATGGTGTTTAACCATTACATATGATCCTATATGTAAAAAATTCCATAAATCATGCTAAATCCATGATATCTATTTGTACCACAATACAATGATTCCATGTTTATATTTTCCAATGTTTATATGTTAGGTTTCTATGTTTTCAATTCCTTTTATGTTCATAATTTCATGCCTTATAACCCATGTGCTAAAGATTTATTACTATGATTTTTCCCTTACTAGGATATTAGATCATCCCATTTTTCATGTTATCTCCATGAAACCCTATGAATATGTATGTGAACAATGGTAGTTAGGATATCTTTATGAATAATAAATAAATAAATCTTTTATTTAGTCCCACGTTCTTAGTTTTACATACCAAGTCTTCCAAGACCCCAGGCCCCATGATCCTTGTCTTGTAATATGATGTTTTATTATTCATAACATCATGTAATGACATGTGTAAAAGTATAGGGTTCCTATAATTGTTATCAAAGGATGGTCTAGTTATTTATGGATATTAGGAAAAGGGCAATTTAGTATGAACTTTAGGGATGAGACTGTTTATAGAAGAACATCCCTAGATATTTGAAAGTATAAAGTAATTGTTTTATAAAGAAAATAGATCCATGTTTGGATAAAAACATGTAGAGGAGGAAAAGTAATAGATGTAGAATGGGGTAACACCCAAAAATAGCACATTGATCTAGACTCGAAAGGGAACTAGTGCAAGATAATGGGCCTTTCTGCACTCTGGGTTTGACACTCCTGAGGGAAACGATTTTTTAAATTCATGAGTGTGGTAGAAACCATTATTAATTTTAAAAAAAAGTTCCCATAAGAATATAAGTCATTAAATAGATCAAAGATAATCTAGATTGAAACTGTGGTAATCACAAGTTAGGATATATTTATCTTGTATAATTTTATCCTTTTATGTTTAATGGTTACTTTTTTTCTCAATATATATGTATTCAATCAATATAATTGTTTGTTATTTTTATTAATCAATTACAAGAAATAGAAGAACATGTTCCAAAAATAAATTTTATAGGTAATGTGAATATTTTCATAATTATATTCCACATATGATGGGAGCATTTACTCAAAAAAATCATGATAGTACTTGCTTAGTTGGATCATGTTATGAATAATAAATTGAATAATTTGGTAAGACCTCCTGTCCATAGGAAAGAGAATGTTTCTAGAGATTCAAACATTCATGAATTGACTCCCATGTTTAGTGGATATTTTGATTCCCTCATCATGGAATAATGGAATTAATCTATTTAAAAGATATTCATTGTCCTCTAGCACTCTGAAGAATAGAATGATGTAATAACGGTCAATTGTTTTGATGGGGAAGTTGATCAGTGGTAGACACCGATCAAGAATATGAAAACCCAATAGAAAATTTATTCCATGGATTAGGTGGAATTCAAAAAATGTTTCTCAATGAAAACTTTTCTTCACCCCTCCATATCAATATAGAAATAGTGTTCCTTAGACTCATGTAGAAGGAAGATTAGTCTATCGGGGTGTGTGAAGAAAACATCACAAGGCTTGCGAGATACACTTCCAGATTATTCAAAAACACTAACGAACTAGTGCATAACTTATTTAGTTTAATAAATATGATTCTATAAAAATAATTAGCGATTAAATACTTTTATAGTTATGAGAAGGTTTTTTCCCCTAATGGTTGAAATGGAGATCAGTTATTCCAAGTGATATTATGGGCCCAGTGCCAAAAAGTATATGATGGAGTTGAATATGGGTGGTTCAGAAAATAAATCCCATGATGGAAAGAATATCCAAAATCCCATGTGTTAGAATTTTGGGAAGAATTATATCATGGGGACTATATAAAGGGATCCCGGGATTGCTTAAAATATTGAAAGATGGGACTTCTAGAAAATAACTGCTAAAGGGATATGAATAATCCCATTGATGTTGAATAAGAAAAGATGTTTTAGATCAATGCTTGACCCTTAGTACAGTGTTAAAACTTTAAGGAGCCTAGGAATTATTCGAACGACATCTCTAACACAAGGGTAGCTAGGGGTAATCAACAACAACCTTTAAGGAAACTAGGAAGGTATTCGAAATCAACTAGTCCCGAGGAGGATCCTGACAATAATGTGGTAGCATGTACTCTATTTATACAATCAATAATAGTGAACATGCTATTTTAAAATGGTTCTACACATTCCTTCATATCTTACATGTTAATAAAAACTATTCAAACACCACCTCAATATTTGGAAAATAAGGTATCTACAAGAAGAATGAATAGGGAAACTATTGTATCCAAAGGTTTATAACTGCCCTAGGGTAAAATTTTGTGGAATGTTCCTCCCATCAAATATTTTCTTATATCCATTAGTGTAGTTCGAGTTTATCTTTGGTATTAAATGGATATCTTTCATAATCCTAGCATCAACTGTCTAGAAAGGGAGATCACTCTTCACATCACAAAGAATACTCTAGTTATTTACATGTGTAAAGAGTAAGATCAATATCCTTTAAAATAATTGTCTCAAGTGTGGTTATAACATCCTTATGGGAATGAATGGATAACTCAAATTATTGAGACAAAGAAGATGATAATTTTTTATGATATTCCCATCGTAGTGATTTACACTAATGTATTCTTTATAGAGATTCATGTCTGTCCTCATGATCGAGAGGTTTACTTCTCAATTAGAATTATTATTGGATTTCTACCTATGTAAAATACCCCTTATAAAACAACCACAATTGTGCTACAAGAGCTAAAAACGTAGTTATATGAGAATCTAAGGAAAGGTTTTATACACCAGAGCACTTCACAATGGGATGATCCATTCATCTTCATGAAGAAGAAAGATGGAACAATGAACCTCTGCATTGATAATAATGAGCTTAATAAAATCACAATAAAGAACACATATCACCTAACTAGGATAGATGAATTTTTCGATTAGCTTCATGGGACCTATTATTTCCCTATGGGGGACTATTGGTTGGGATGTCACAAATTAATGTTGAGGAAGGAAGATATTCCTAAGAATACCTTTAGAATAAGGAATGGAAATAATGATTTCATTGTGATTACCTTTGGACATACTAATGCTTCATCAATTTTCATGGACATAACAAATAATTTCTATAGAGATTAACACACAAAAAAATTGGTAGTTTTTATTGACAATATTCTAATATATTCAAAGAGAAAGGAGGTACGTGATGAAAATTTATTTAATATGTTAAAGAATTTTTCAAGGGGGAACTATATGAAAAGTATAATAATTTTTAGTTTTGGATGGAGGAAGAATCATTCTTGGGTCATGTTATCACCAGTAGAGGGATATTTATAGACCATTCCAAGACAAAGGCACTTTATGAGGGGCCCATGCCAAAAATATGTAATAGGGTTATGCCACATTCTAGGTATAGTTAGGTATTATCAATGCCTTTTGGATAACTTCTCCAAAATATTATAATCAACAACCAAGCCGACATGGGAGTGAGTAATGTTCTTCTGGACTAAAGAATTTGTAGAATTATTTAAGTAGTTGAAAAAGTGTTTTATTACTACACAAACACTCACTTTCCCAATGATTGGAGAACACATTGTGGTGTATAGTCGGTTCAAATAATGGCATTGTTAGTGTACTAATTTCTAATGATAAATTTATATCCTACATCTCAAACCATATAAAAATCCATGAGAAAAAATATTCTACGCATTATATAGAGTTCGTGGTTGTTATTATTGTGTTGAAAATCTAGCAGCATTATCCATATAGGGATTTGTCTGAGATATATACTGATCTCAACAGTCTTAAATATATAATCACACAAAAATAGCATAATATGTTCCAATAATTATGTTTATAGATCATCAAGTATTATGATTTCTTAATCAACTAACATCCATGTAAATAAAATAATGTGGCAGATGCTGTAAGTAGAAAAATCATGCATCTATATCAACGATGAGAATTTAAAAAGACCAAATCATGATAGATTAATAATGAATGAACATGGAAATAATTAAGGGAGTAAAATCTTCATCCATTTCTCAAATTATTTCTCAACCATCCCTAAATTTGAATATAATGGATGCTCAATGAAAAGATGTGGAAATTTAGAAACGTGTGGAATCCTTTAAAAATGGGAAATCCTTTGAGTTGAGGATTGATAAAGAAGGAATTTTAAGATTTTGGTCATGATTATGTATACCCTAAGATCCCGATATAATGAATGATCTTTTTATTGATGCGCATAGATCAACCATATCTATTCACCTAGGGAGCACAATGACGTATTGATATCTCCAAGAGAACTATTGGTGGGAAAATATGAAGAAAGAGATTTCTATGTATGCATCAATTTTCCTGTTGTGTCCACAAGTGAAGGATAAAATATAGAAGTATAAGGAGATGATTAAACCACTACCCATACCTATATGTATGTGGGTGAAATCACAATGGAATTTTTCACTAAAATTCCAAGGACATCTCGAGGAAATAATGCTACATGGGTCATTGTGGATCCTCTTACAAAGGCCACTCACTTTATCTCAATTCAAGAGAACTTATCACTGGATCAAATGTACTAGATATATATCAAAGTGTTTCTAAGGTTTCATGGAGTTCCACTATATATTTTATCACATAGTGATCCAAGATTCACCTCGATGTTCTTGAAATGTATCCAACATTATCTAAGCACTGAAATGAACATCAATATAGCCTATCATCCTAAAACTGATGGCCAATACAAAAAACTATTTAGAAACTCGAAGACATGTTGACAGTCTGTTCTATGGACTTAAAAAGAGTGTGGGAACAGTATCTTTTACTGGTTGAATTCTCCTATAATAACAGTATATACTCCAACATTATAATGGTATACTATGAATGCCTTTATGGGAAAGGTATTAGAACACCGACATGTTGTTATGATGTCAGTGAGAGTAAGCTACAATGACTTGAAATGGTCGAGGAAATGGTGGAGATGATGTGAACCATTATGTAAAACATCATGGAAACCAAATTCAATATAAGAGCTAAGCAGTAAATGATGATGAGATCTTGAGTCCAATGTTGGAGACATGTTATTTCACCCCAGATCTCCATAGAATAATGTCATGAGGTTTGGGAATAATGGAATGTTATAATCCAGGTATATAGGCCCCTTTGAGATTTTTGATCATGTTGGGGTTATGGCCTATCAACTGACACTTTCACCTACCATGCATAAGGTACATGATGTTTTCTATGTATCCCTCTTAAGGAAGTACATAAAATATCATTCACATGTACTCTCATTAGAGGTGGTACAGGTGGAGAATTATATTTCATAGGACGAGAAGCCAATGAAGATCTTGGATTGTAGAGGTAACGATCTATGTAATCAGACTACTCACCTGGTCAAAGTAATATGGAAGAACCATATGTATGAAGTGGCAACATGGAAACTGGAGGAGGTAATGAAGGTAAAGTACCCACACTGGTTTAATGCATAGAATGTGAAACAAAATTTTAAGGGGAAAATTTCGTAATGGGGGATGAATTTAACAAACCAATATCTTATAAATTGATTTTACATTTTTTTCAATTATGTCATATATTCTCAAAAAATAACAACAATACGAACTACTAAGTACTATGTAACCTTTTAAAATAATATTGTCACCTTTTTTATTTGAATTTCAAAAATATGACACACACGGTTGCATTCACGGTGATTTTTGGGGTCTAATAGATGAAACATTATTTTTGGTGAATATTAACCTACATTTATCAATAGTAATATGACCCTTATAAATAAAAAATCATCGAAAATAACAGTAACCCCATCCTTGAAAATATAAATAAAATTTACGTACCTTATAAGTGATAATATGACCATGGTAAAAGTATTGGTATTTTTGTAAGTTAAAAAAAATAATTACGATTTATTAATTAAATTATAAGATAACTTATTTTCTTAAAAGGTGTTCACAATTTAAAAATTTTATGTCTTATTGTTTTAGGAAAAAATTAAATGATATAATTTAATTTTTAAGACCATTATAAAATCAGTTGTAATTTTAATATATGTATTTTTCATGTATATTATGATTTTAAATAAAAAAATATAAATTAATCATATTTAGAAAATTATTTTTGAAAAAATATTTTCATTTATGTATTCTATAAATTGATAAATATTTAAGGTGTATTTTAGGGATAATTCTAAAATATGTGAAATTTTTTTGAATAGTGATATATGAAAATTTACAATATAAGAAAAATAAATAAATTATTGAGTCATGGTTGATTTTTTAATGAAGTAAGAACAATTGTTTTGAACACACATACACATATTACTATATTTAATAAGGATAATTCACTATTTTGGGTCATATGGTTAAATTAAAAACTAATGATTAAAATATTAAGAAAACCCTTGTCACCTACATTATAAAAACCTCCCACACTACCATCATATATTCACTATTCTCAAGCCATGTAATATTCCTAAATTCTTCTAAAATTTCTACCCCAATATCCTCCCCCGCATCCATCAGCCTTTTTTATCCTCAAAAGACTAAATCCTCTCCGATTAAGAGGTTATCATGAAAGATTAACGGAAGAGGTAAATTCATCTTTTCAATTCATTTACATTCTTTTGAAGTTCCTTTGTTTTCTTTTTAATCCATACATATCATAATACTAATATTATGAAAAATATGGTAACTTATATGTACTATAATGTTTTTATGATAAGGGAATAAGTTATCATCATCCCTCATTCTCCCTTCTTTTATATTAAAATAAAAACACCATCCGAGATGTGTTAATTCATCACATTCATGAATATATTGAATGGTATAATATATGATAAGAATAGTACCATAATATTTTGTAATGATGAAGGCTTGAATATTGTTGGCTCAAGAAAAGAAATGTTTGAGCGATGAAACATGGTACATGATAATGTCTTCATTGTTGAAGGACTGAGTAGCAAATTTCATAGTGCCTGTTATCTACATGACACAGGACATTCCATTATATTTTCTGAGAAATTATGTGTCATTAATGAAAAATACAATGATATTATTTTTTAGGTAAATTTTATGAAATAGAAACTGTACCTAGAGAATAGAGAAGAAGATTTGTGATTTCTGTCTAATGAACAAATACATTTATCTCATAAACATCTTGGTCACATGAGCTAAAATTCCATTGGTGATCTAGTGAAACATGATGCTACTTGATACATCACTTGTTCATCACATGATCATACTCATACGTGTGATGCTTGTCAACGCGGGAAGATAATTCAAGAACATATAAAAAAATAGAAATGGTCAAAAAAATGTGATTGAGTTAGTGATCATTGATAAATTTAGACCTATTTAACCAAGAACTATTGATTGGATGAGATATTATGTTCTATTAATTGATTATTTTAGTGGACTAGCATGGTTTTAAATCATCAACCACAATTTGAAGAGTTCAGTAGCATAAGAACTTATAGAATGAAATTTTATTCAAGGTCAAAAAATATGTATGATCAACATGGATGATGGAATATATTTCACATATAGAGAGGTAGATGATTACCTCGAGAAACAAGGGTCAATGAATCATGTTTTATCTGAAATAACTCCACATTAGAATGAAGAAGTTAAGAGAATAAATTTAATTTCCAACAATGTGGATTGAACAATTCTCATTGAGAAGGCACTTTAAGAGATATTTTGGAAAGAATAATTGATGACATCAGTATACACATAAAATATAACTATATTATTTTCAAAAAGAATAGAAGACCCTATAGGATCTATGGTCTGGTAAAAAAATCCATCATTGAAGGTAACTTTGTTTCTGATGCTCTTGCTAGCTTGGGAAGGGAGGGGAGCCACTTGTTATTTAAAATATTATCGGGTCACTCCCCATGGTCTGTATGTCATTTTCATAAGGGGACGCTCTTGTATTACACCAATTTCGGCCCCCTTAGAGACTTTGGATGCATCTCTCGTGTGCCAGTGGCCACAATCTTCCTTCATAATAAAATAAAAATATGATTTTCCATTGTGAGTAACTATTTCATTCTCATCATGGAAAAACCTATGATGTCTGATTCCCATGGAGATGAGTGGATATTTAATAGATACTCAATGGAATGAAAATGATATAAATTATTCAATAAAAAGCAGGGGAATGTAGATAAAATACATGATGTATCTATAGTCTGGAATGAGAAAAATATTTAGAAAATATAAGATCAGTCTTAGGAGGACAAAGATTAAGATATAAGAATTTCAGAGAATGTTACAGTTTGAGAGGCTGACTCGAATGAATATTTGGATAATGAGAATGATTCAAACAAACTATTTATTTCACAAAGTTCATAGAGAAGATCCAAAATTGATTAAAATAACATAATCGGTGATTAGATAGCTCTAGTAAAGACAATAAGGATTAAGAATCTACATCAAGAATCATTCATATCATATTTAGAGCATAAATGTTTTGAGAATGTTGTTGGAGATGAAAACTATGTCCAATATATGAATGAAGGTCCCGATCAAAATTGAAATGAATCAAGCAGGGGAGATTTTTTCAAGACCAGAAAGTAAATATTTCATTGGTTCCAAATGGGTCTTTCACAACAAGATGAATAAAGATATAATTTTAAATCTAAATAAAGAATGATTTGTATGAAAAGGGTACTCCCAAATAGAATTTATCGATGATGATGAAATTTTTTCACTTGTTTCATGGTATAAACAATTAAATTATTATTGGACATAAAAGTGAAAATAATGTTTAATGTTTGCAAGATGGATGGTAAGTCCACATTTTATAAAGGAATTCATGATGAATAAGTTGGTATTGAGAAACCAAATGGTTTTTATTCATGATTATGGTAATAATATTTTTTTGACTAAGAATTCTCTTTTTGGGATAAAGCAAGAAATGAGGTCATGGTATTCAAGACTATATCAGTTTTTTAAGAAAATTTAGTTTTAGCATGGTGGAGTTGATTACAATTTCTCTGTCATACGTTATAGTAATCAAAGGATGATGGTAAGTTTTATGTCGATAATATAATATTTGGATAATTAGATGAATCATAGTGTAATCGGTTTGCAGAATTCATGAAAATTTAGTTTGAAATGTCAATTATTAGTGATCTAATTTGTTTTAATTGGTTTACATGTGAAAAAGGACATAATAGAACATTCACATTTCAATATAAATATTCCAATGAGGTTTTTAGAATATTTCGAAAGGATAATTACATGTGGTTGATGACTCATGTGGCTGCTGGGATGATTCTTTCAAGGGATATTGAAGGAAAATTTTATAACATAATATAATACTCGAAGATCATTGTTTGCTGATTGTACATTATAGAGACATGACCATATATTGTTTTTTCCACATATTTAGTAGCACAATATCGATGTAATCCCACAAAAACTCACTTTCTTATAGTGAAACGAATACAACAGTATAAAAAAGAATGGTGGAAATACATTTTTGGAATAATGATAGTTCTCTGAATGAATTATTGGGCTCTATAAATGCAGATTGGGTAGTGTTAGAAGGTGATGGAGTATCTATATCAGATTGTGCTTTATATATTGGAAGGTTGTATATTTATTTGTTAATCTGGAAAAAATATTGGATTTAATTGGGAACTACAGAAGCAGAATAAATTATAGCCACTAATGATTTCATACAGTTACTATAGATAAAGTAGAACTTGATGATAAGGGAGTTGAAATAAATTCTCCAATCATAACCCATTGTGATAATTCACATTATATAAATATGAGAAAAAATATAGTCCATCACTCAGGAAAAAGCACATTGAAATAAAGTATCAATTTTTCAGTAGAATGTGGATCAAGGGCCTAAGAAATTAGAGTATGTTCCGCCTGAACTATAGGTTCCAGAAATTATGACAAAGTCCTTACACAAATAAGTGCTCGAATGGTATCAAATTGATCTCAAATACTAGTCTGATGTACATAATTGAAAAGGTATGGATGCAGACCCCCAATACCGGAAGAATGATGTGTTATTTATATATTTTTTTGATCTCTGTTCTTTAACCTCTTGCATACTAGAATGATGTAACCTTCAGGTTCGTTGACAATGGGTAAGAAATTGTGATTGAAAATGTGAAATTTTTTTAATCAAGACAGGGGGAGAAACTGGTTGGGGGAGGAATGAATTTGGTAGAGATTTAAATCCAAATATGCTATAGTTTATGAATAAAAGAATATATATCATGATACAAGAGTCTCGTGATTTAATATAAGGGTGGTTTCATGCAAAAAGAAGAATATCATCTTGGGAAGATAATCAAGAGTTTTTTTGATGGACATTTCATTATAATATTTTTTTTATCAAAATTATCATGGATAATGTGGGGTTAGAGTGTGTGGTGATTAAATCTATGTTGGCTATCATAATCGTGAGAAGTGAATTTTTGGAAGATGAAGGAAGATTAATTAATGTAGTATCAAAATGTTAAGAGTTATCAACAAACCCAAAGATGAATATTATTAGCCAAAAATCTATCATGATGGTGCTTTTGGGTTGATTTTGTTTGTTGAAAAGGTCTGAGGATGTTGTAAAAGGATTTATCTCAATGAAATCATGATGTGTTGGAATGACACTCATAGTTGAATTTTGAACTCATGATGGGTCACAAAAAGAATTTAATCACAACAAATTTTAAAATCATTTTACTTCTCTTAATTGACTTTGAGTCGATGGAGATTTGTGAGTGCTAAACTGATCTAGATATTTCCTCACTCTAAACACTCAAAGTTTCCTCTAGGACTCACAATGGGTTAAGAAACACATTGTAAAGAAAATTAGATTTAAAATAGAATGATTTCACATTGATGAATTCGAGTCTCATGGTGTGATCTCAAACAACGCACATGATTTTACCTTGATATCACAGAGTGGTCTTATACAACACTCATAACATTCTTTGGAGATCATGGGGGTGTTGTATTAAAATCCACTCATGATTTTCTCTAGAGCTTCTGCCCAGATTTTGTGCAAAGAACGAATAGGACTCACACATGAGCATGAATGGTGAATGAGCATTAACAGAGTGAGAATGCCGACAAGCCAGAGGAATTTTTTATGACACGACAGATATGTCACCGTTGACTCGTGAGGCACATGACATGTATTTCTGCAACTGTGAAAACCTATAACATCTCTTATTTTTATCCGATTTTTGTTATATTTCAATGGTTAGGTATCATGAAAGTTAGCATATTGGATATCTAGGATATTTACCTTATTTTTTAATGGTTCCTCATGTGACCAATATAGGCCATATAAAGAGTGTGAAATCATGTCATGATATATTTTTCTGTCTATCCATAGAGAACTAAAAAATTTTCTTGACACTCCCAAGGAATTTTGTGCAGAAAGGTTGATTGAAGACTCCCACAAATCCTGAATGCAGACAGAGGACTTGCGGAAAGCTTAAATGTAGACTAGTGACTTATAAAAATCATAAGCCAAAATTTTGACAATGGACTCATGAAAAAACATCAATTCAGAACAAGGACTCTTGGAGAAAGTAAAAATAGATGTGTCCCATTCATGATTTCATTTTTATTCGTATATTATAATGGGAGGAAGATATAAGAGTGTTTTGTTTAATGATCATACGAGATCTAAAGGGGAATTTTTTTTAATCTTTAATACCATACTTTACCCCTTATTAGGATATTTAAACTAATTGGTCTAAAACTGGTTATAACATGTGCCTCATATCAGTTGAAGGTTCATGAGTTGAATTATCGAACTAATGATTTGAAGTTAGCATCAATAATTTTCTCATTAAATATATATAGTCATTATCATTATTGTGAAAAGTTTGATATATATACCAATCAAAAAATTTTGAAATATGTATTCCCCCAGAAGGAATTGAACATGTTCTTAAGAAAATGGTTATAGAAGATGAAGGATTATAACTACATAATACATTACCACCATGGGAAACAATACATGGTTCCTGATGATTTATGTTGGAAGGATCATTCTAGCTTATCCTTGTTAAGGATCATCGAATGTCCAATATTTCATCATTTGGAAAGGTTAGATCTATAAATCCGAAATGAAATTGAAAAATCGTATCTTTCTCAAATAATTGTTCAACCCACTATCCAAGTGATAATCAAGGAGTCACAGAAGGAAAATGTAAATCTATATAAGAAAGTTATAAATGTTACTATGTTCAACCATGATCAGGATGGAATGATAATATTTATAAACCATGAATGTGTTACTTCTATACCATATCTGAAGAAGGATATAATATAAGAAGCTCATAGTTCTTCAAATACTATGGGAGATTCTTCACCCTACCATGTGAAAACCCATCTAGGATAGGGATCACTGGCCATGAGAGAAGGTAACATGATTCCTAACCCAACCTAGAGAAAAATATTTATATGATCACACCCTAACCCATAAAAAGGGATTCCAGAATCTGTTCGAGACTAGTCATGTATAGCATATGACTCATATTATTCTAATGTTCTAATTCCTAACTATACCTTTATAGGGATGGACTAAGAGAACATTCACACATTGAAATGGTAAAGGGGAACTCACCCAATATCATAGAACTTATATTAAATGAATAAAAATGGATGAAACATGCCCTTTAATGAGAACACCATGAGACCCATGAGGTACATTTTGTGTCTCTATGATTTGATATCTCTATGTATCTCCTAATTTATCATGACAAGTATTACATTAAATACATTGTATGTCTACTAGAGTATAGGACATGTATATGTAGAAACAATACATTACATGTCTTGTATTCTGATTATTTTATAGTATAAACTGTATTCATATACACTGGCTATTCCCATGTCTACTAGTCCTGAATGTGTAAACTGGTCAGGCCTATATGCTTTTCTTAGTACACATCATGGGGCCTTATGAACATAGAAAGTGGGGACACATGGACTCCAAGGTGTGTATTCCCTATACAAGTTGAGTCATTCTCAAATGGTTACATGTAATTTTAGTACACTCCATAGTATATTGTACTACATGGATTCTTGGTCGTGTTATCCCTATACATGTCGATTCGATAAGCTAAAAAACATGACGTGAGAGTAAATAACATAGAGTGTGATATTTAATAACACCCATAAACCATATTCATATCACAAGGGGAACTAAATGGAGTTTTATCATATAGAATACATATCATGTTGTTAGATGTTTCATATACATTCCATATCATAATGTGGATTTGTTCATACCTACATTTTTTACTCTCATTTCACTACCAATCACTATATAAAACCTAGATCTGGGATGACAACCCTAAATAGAAAGTTGGAATTTGTATATCTACTTTTATTCACAAAAAAATTATTCACATCAATATAAGAGGTTCCATATTTAACAAATAATGAAAACATTAGAAGTTGCTCCATCATAGCACACAATCCATACTAGTGACTGCATTCTAGTCACCCACGACTCAAAATCTCTCACTACTACACCTTCATAGAGGTACTCCTAATTTTTATCATGGATTCAAAACTACATAATCCATAATAATATTATCATCATCATCTCCAAGCCAATTTTTCTTCTCTAAAACCCAACACTGATCATATTATCACAATCCATTATCTAAAAGTATGAATGCATAATGATCGGAAAACTTGGGCGTTATTAAATAATTGACCAACCAAAACTTACTTGATGAACATTAAAAAATGGAGGGTAAAGAAAACATTACACCATATGATATTCAATCGTTGGACATTTTAATTTCTCCATCATTTTCAGAATAAAAATAATGGGGTAAGATTATCAAACCAGCAATTTTAATGAAAATTAAATTTCAAATTACTAAATATTGGAAAAGAAAACATAAGTTAGAAAACAAAATTGAGATCTATCCATCAATAAAAATGGAATGAATTAATTCACATTCATATGAATCCATCCCCAAGGATTAAATCATAAAATAAAATTCCTTAATTCAGGATGGATTGATCACTGAAGAATAATTTCGCTACATTGTTTTTGTTGGTATGATCCATGAACTACTTCGACGATAACGATCATCCTGGTACCGCAGTCCTTGATCCATGTTCCCATGAACATCCTCCAATGCACACACCAATTTAACTCTCTATATATCTATATCGATCATCTCATTCCATCTAGGGTTATGTAGACAAACCTATGGGATTCACCATAGAGGTTATGATATAGAGGATCAATTTGGTTTTGGTGATTTAATGAAAATTATATTAATATCATAATAAAATTTATTTAATACTCATATGACTGCAATCTATCAAATCATAAGACACTAATATGACCAATGTGATCCATACGGTAAACAATACACTTCAAATTTAATGGTTCTATCCTTTTTCCCATATGAGACACTATTTGGGATATATTTCATTATCTCTAAAAAACCATGTTTGGGTGTGCGTGTTATATATTATAATTAATATTATTAATATACCCATAAAAAGGATCTTTAGGATACATAATTCAGGCTGGAATCCACGTCCCACTCCAAAAATATTCCTTCAAAAATATTCCTAAGTGTTAAATTGAATATTTAGATTCAATACATTGTTCCAAACATCATCCCATTTCATCGATAAAAGAATAATCCTACTTAGATAGGTCTGGATACTGATATCTCTTCTATATATCCATATCGAATGATCTTCGCCACAGTATTCTATGTTTCCTATAGACACACACACAATGAAAACAAATATTCCTGAGGGGTTATCCATCTGTTTCTCAAATTCCACCAAGAAACAAAAAAGGTAACTACACCAACTATTTCCATCACACCCTAGTCTTCATCATGAAATTGTTCATGGACATTTCACCATAGCTATGAAAGGTAGAAAACATTGTACACCCTGTCTAATATAGGTGGTAGGGTCAGGTGGTACACCACCACACTAAACCATTATAGTATACGAAGAAGGTCCAATGAACCTAGGGAATAGACTTATGCATTATAAAAATATATAAAATCCCCAATGAAGTGATATCACACTAAACACATTATATCATCATTGATCCTTGAAGGCCTTGTTCATGAGTCTGTAAAGTACTCTTAATTAATCATGATCGTAATCATCTTCCCCTTAATGAAGTACTTCTTAACTATTGTCGCTTAAACTAACTCTAGTCCCACAAGTGTTGTCTCACATTGCTTTGGAAAAGTATAGTGGTGACCTTTATGGTCTGTCATACATGGACTCGAATGGAGATACATCAATACTAGATGATCCTCCCATGTATGGACAATAAATATCAAGAAATCCCAAATATGGTTCTCTAGTACCTTAATGGTATTCTTTAGCTGAAACATTTGTCTTGGGGTGGAAGTGTTGTTCTCAAACACAACTATGTATCAATGTACTCATACATCATATCCATAATGATGATGTGAAATCATAATCATGTTCCATAATGATCATCTAGAAAACACCATTTCTTCATAATACCTCTTTAATGGAATGACATTTCAAACAACTCACTAAACATTACTCTCGGTTGGATATGAAGTGATATAACATGGTGAGTCAGTATATGATCACTCAGATTGTGTTTGGTCCTATTCATGTTCATGTAATTTAAATCATTAAAACCATGGAGATATCACCCCACATCCACTTACACCTTGGTACCTCGACATTCAGCTATTTTTAGGTGATATATGAAGAGCTAAAATTAATAAAATCCTTCAATATCCTTGTCCACATAGACTGATGTCAAAGGATCCTTGTAAATCCTCTCCCTTCTTAGATGAACTACATAGAGAATTTAATGAAACACCATCTACACCTCCTATATCATTTTGTCTAGTACATCCATACATACATATAAAAAATTATGCCATTCTTCACACTTTATAAAATCAATGAAGATCATGTCTCGTGGATATTAGTTAACACAAGGATTATCACAAGATAGAGTCATCAATATATCAGGTTGAAGACCATTGATGCCCGCTCCAGTTCATGGGTCATATAATAATTCTGAAGGGGTATCATATTTTTAGAAAAATAGTCAATCACTGCATACCGCTTCAATGGAATACACCCAAGCCCATCTCAAGATGAATCTCAAAATACAATACACACAACAACATCCTCTGGTAGTATTGATATGGGGTTCTTTTCTGCCACTATCATATAACCTAGGAATCCTACTAACACTATTCTATCTATATAATAGTATACAACTTTTGGGAAAAATATTTTAGTGGAATCCTGATCATAGTAGAGTCAGGAACAATATCAATTGAAATCCTACCCACTTAATGAATCATTAAACCCTTTTCACACTCTTATGTTGATCCCAGGATACCAATACCACAAAATTCACTAGGTACACAACTATGAACATGTATGAAATGAAATATCTCTACAAGTGGACCTCCCAAATCATTAATTATCACTAAAAAATAATCCCATAAATATGGAATTCTAGAAATATATTCAGACAAAAATCAAGTGTATTGTGTTTTCCACATCTAGAACACAGCTCATATAGATGTTGACAAAGTATACTTACATAAACTAGTCCAAGAAGGATTGACTGATCTGATTCATAAATCTCAGAAACAATGTTGGGGCATTCAATGTGTTAAATGTCATCACTATGAACAGGAAGAAACAAAATTTCATTAAAAATAAACCTTCTATATATCATCCTATAAAACATGGAAATTTTGATAATTTTTATTGAGATCAAAATTAGAGAACCAGTTCACTCTAAAAAATGGTCAAATATGACATTTAGATTTGTGGGTGAATACTCCTTTTTGAGAGTTAGTAGGTTTTGGAAAACATGATCCATGAAAGAACTCAATCTCATTCCATCCTTCTTGGATAATCTACATTGCGGTTATCAAGGGGAATAGTCAAGTTATAAAGAATCTCTAACTCTATTGATCAATAGTTTTGACATTTGGTGTAGTATTGAAGACTAATATGAGAAAACTAAGATTCATATAATGTAATAGACCAATTCTGTAACACCCCAGGTAAATAAAGAATATGACATTTTCATATTTATCCATATTTGTGAATAAAATATTAATATGACTTTAAAGGGGACGCTATGCTTGATGGCGTACCCAACACGCAACAACGAGTTTCTTGGGAATCTTACTTTGCACTCTAATAATAAAATAATATTATTTTAAATGGTAGTTAACATGTAGCCGTTGTATTGGCGGGAATGGATAGAAATAACTAAAATATGATTATATATGTTTTTAAATGTTTTTAAATTTATCCAATAAAAGATAAAGACTTAAAATACGGAAAGAATTCAATTTTAGGCGTATATGCCCTGGTTTTCACTAAAGGTTCACTTATCGCCTTTTGATGGAGAACTGTCATTAAATATAGTTTTGTTTACTCTTATACATTCTATTGGACCAAATAAAACTCTTCTTAAGAATCGGGACATCAAAATTTACTTTGTGTAAATTTTTGGTATATTTTCGATAAAGTTCATTTTTTTAATGAATAGTGTAAAATGTTGTATTTTAATTCAAAACCTCTTTTTAATCTAATTTATTTATATGAGTAGATTATCTTTTTAATTGGTTTTAAAGTAAAATTAGAATATATTTTTACCATTAAATCTAATAGTGGTCATTGGACGTAATTTCACTTTGAAATCAATCGTAAACTAGTGTCAATCTTTTGATACTTATTGTTTCATAAAAACACGGTATTTGCTCTGATATCGGGAATTAATTATTAAATTAATTAATGTGACTTCTATGTTTTAAATTTTGTAAAATAGACTTCATTTTTGAATTCAGAATATCAAATATATCTTAGGGTGAATTTTTGGGATTTTTCTAAAAAACTTCAATTTTTGATGAATAGTGAAACCACTAAGTGGTACTTATAAAAACTGATTTTTCCGTTTAAATAAAATTTTACCATCTTTGTGTTTTGAATTTCAAAAATCCGACATACATGGTTTTAATTAAGAAGTAAAATGTGGTTCAATGGGATAAAAATAATTTTTTGGTGAATAGTAACTTATTACGTTTTTAATCGCGATTAGAGGTAATTAGTGTAGTTTAAGATAAAATTATGTTTTAATAAAATGAAATGAACTTGACACATGTCCTAACCTCATTGGATGTGTCATGGCCGACAAAGAAACCCCATGGGTCAACTTGGGGACCCCATGAATCCACTTTGGTAGGAAAATGACGTTAATATCTTTTTATTTAAAGTTAAAGTAAAAACGAGACAAACATTATATGTTTTACTAAAACAATTTTTACATGGGGTTATACAAATCATATTTTTGACTATAAATATTCATTATAAAGCTAAAACGATTTCATACATCATATTAGTTTTTTTTATAATTTTTAGACATTAAATAAAATAAATTATTGATGACATCATAATGATGCAGGGATGACCTCATTATTTAACGATTTAAATAAAATGGAAAGATAATGTAACATCTAAGACCTAAACATGTCCAAAACCTATTGGATGAGTGGATTTATAACCCTTATCACCTTAGAATAGAAATACATCAATTTGGGACCTTTAAAATCCGAACCTCTTTTGAAAATAAAGTAACATTTTGTAACTTTACAAGAGTGCCCCTCCTCTCCTCTTATAAAAGGCCCCCACCCCTACCTCCTTACCCACACTCCCGAAGCCATTGGCTCGGCCAACATCTGCCCAATTTGTCTCTCCACTTTCCTCTATTACTCTTTGAAGCCTAACTTTGGGTACAAGTCTTCCCAAGGAAGCCTTTGATCTCAAACCAAAGAGAGTTTCCCGATTTTAAGGTAATGTCTTCACTTGAGTCCTTTTGTTTTATTTTGCTTCTCCAACCCCCTAAACTCTTTTTATTCATTTCTTTTGTAACAACTCCAGTATCATCAATATACTAGGATGTTGTTATAAGAAGGAATCGATCTAAACTTTCACACACATACATCTAATTGTTAAAGAACATACTGTTTCCGTGGATGGCGAATTTCTGCCTCCCGATACGATGATTGTTCAATATTCTTCAAACACCTTTAAAGGTGGCCATTAAGATGACACTATATTTATATATGATATCTAATATGTTTATGTTTTACTTAAGCTTCTGTATTTTTCATTTATGGAATACCTTTATGGTTTCCATTATGGGTAAACGTGATATCTTCATTTAAGGAAGTGCGGACTACCGCCCCCTCAAAGTGATTTGATTCGTTAATACCATATGTGGTATGTATAAAGGATATATTTAATGATATTATATATGATACCATACTGGAGTTAAAATACTATTATGTATCATTTTGTTTTAATTTCATTAAATATGAAATAGAAATGGAAGTAGCGTTCATGCGTACGTACGGCTTACCGTCTCCATGAACGGTACATTTCATTTCATATCTCAAAATGTTATGTAATATTATAAGTATATATATATAATGAATATATATGTAATATATTAAATCTAAATTATGGATATAAATATTAAATTATAACATATATATATCTCTCTCATTTTGTTTTAATTCCATTAATATGACAAAAAATGAAAGTAGCATTCATGCGTACGTATGGCCTACCGTCTCCATGAACGGTGCTTTTCGTTTTTTATCTACAAATGATATGGAATAGTATGAAATGAATATTTACTGGATATATATGATATTTTAATCATTAATACTATTTTGTAAATTAGTTACTTATAACTACATGGGCAATCTTTTTTCAAACAAGTTCATTTTTGACTCATGTACCAAACATCGGCAAAAACGTCTGATATGAACTATCATTATTAAACAATTATTATAACATTATAATATGTGATATGAACCCAATAACAATCTCTAAAGGAGTTACTTAGGCAATTATAATTGACCAAATTTTATTATTCAGGAATATAAAGAAACGAACAAGACAAGTTGGACTTGAGGTAAGGGATCCTACTTCTCTCTTTCTTTTTAAGTACACTCTTTTATGTCATTCCTTTTAAAGTTCATCTTTCTTGTTATTGGGATTTTCTTTTATATTACTCTTACTGTAATTTTTATTTTCATATGATGAGAGACCCTATTCTCTCTCATCAATCCATTTTGGAAGTTTTGAGTGGCGCCGTTAGGCTGCCGAATTTTCGTAAGAGATCTAACCTCTCTCTTTATTTTTAAGTACTCTCATTTATGTCACTTATTTTAAGATCCTCTTTGTTATGTTGGGGGATGTTATTTTATATTACTCTTTCTATAAACTTAATGTTAATATGATGAGATACCCTATTTGATCTCTTCAATCCATTTCTGTGAGTTGTATGTGGCGCTGTTAGGCTGCCAAGTTTTCGTAAGAGAATTTTCATCTCACTTTTATCCACGTGACATTTATGCTACATTTGCCACAATTTCCTTTGAGTGGTGTATGTACTGACCATTATTTTACTCATTGTGTAATATTCTTTCATTTATGAGTATTTACATAAATGTTGTATTGTACTTCTATCACTGGGCGTATGTTTCGAAAGATACCCATGTCAGTAAGGAACCTTTCACCCTCCTCTTTTTAAAAGACTTATTTTGTTATGTCTTTTAAATCACATAATATTATTTTGGGATATGTTCTTATATATCATTATTGATTTAAATTTTATGTCCATGTGATGAGATCCCCTTTTTATCTCTCATCAACTCTTTTTCTGAATTTTGAAGTGACGTCGTTAGGCTGTCTAATTTTTGCAAGGGAACTTCTTAACCCTACTTAGATTCTTTGGGATAAACTTGTACACCTTGAATATGTCTTTCTATGATTATTTGTGAACGTCTTCTGATTGTTTTACACTTAATACCCACTTATATTTTGTTTATTCTTTTTTCACACATAGTTATGTAACTGATTTATCCTTAATCCAAGGATACCATCTTTGTATGGGACTTCGTCTCAATATCCATTCATTGAGGCATATTTTGTTCTATACACAACCTCATTTTATACGGTGTATAAACCCCTTCGACTTTTACGTTTATCCAAAAAGGAATATTTTTTTATACGAAGTGTTTACTAAACGACAAAAGGGAATGTTTTTGTCGTACGTATGCGGCGACAATGACTTCTCTGCCACCGTGACCGTTATTTGAGTTTCGGCTTCCTCTACAAGCCATACCTTTTTTTAAAGAAAAAGAAAAACCATGTTTTACTTTTCTTTTATTTTGGTATTGAAAATGGTTTTCATAATGTTTTTATATCAATGTGTTGTATTGATATCTTGTGATTGATAGGTGGAAATGTTATGTTTCCTTTATGCATGTTTTATGTGATACGATTATGTTGAACATCTTGGGCATTATTATGAAGACGGGTGGTTTCGTGATAAACTATGGGCGGGTGAGCCCGATATAGCTCTCCAATGCATTGGGTAATGCGAAGGAGTGAAACGTTAAGGTTTCTCTGAAGAGATTTAGGGAATATACATTGATGGGTATTCCAAACGTAACCAAGAGGGTTACTCCCTACGTAAGAAAGTTATTAATGCCTAAAGTTACCTTTTATGTCTTATGATTTCTATGATTTATTCATGATTTGATGAGGTATGTTAAAGTGTCTATGCTTTATGGGTAATGTATGATTTAATTCTTATGTATTTATGAACTCATGTTTCCTTTCCATTTTTTATAACCCTTACTGTGCTTTTTATGCTCATCCCAAGTTTTTAAAAAAATTTCACAGGTCAAGGGAAAGGTACATGATGTGATGATAATGTCAAGGATGTGTCAAGAAAGAATCCGTGTTTTATTTTAAATATGTTTCCATTGATGGGAAGAATGAATACTTTCTTTTATGTAACCACTTTGTTTAAATGTTGAATGTAATGAAAGTTTCATGATCTAATTCTCTAAAACTCTAAACCAGAAAAGATCCTCAATGTGTAATCTTGTAATAACTCAAGATTAAGTAAGGTCTCAGGCTGGGGCCTTATAGTTGGTATCAAATGTTGTTTTAGATAACTTTAGAGGTTAGGGTATTCATTAAGCATAAGTGACATTACCATAATTGTTAGGATTTCAGAAAGAGTCCTAGTTTTAGATAAAGTGAATGAGTAAGTATATCTTAGTGTTTATCTTACTCATTAGTACATGATGGTTTTTATGATATACTAACAATGACCTTTTTGGTTTTAGTAAATGGCTGGAGCTAGCAGGCACCAATGTAACAATGGATGTGAAAGAAACTGTGACAGTTTTTTGAGAAAGAAACTGAATGATGTGGGAGCTGTAATGAGAACTCTTTTAATTATCCTCAACCAAATATCTGTAGTCATGATTGACCACCTAAACCTTGGCGATTTCTGTAAGGCATCATATATGCGAGAAACAAATCCATACGGAAGTACAGGTAATAATCATAAAGGTAAGTGTGTTCAAAAACCTATGTGTCAAATATGTGGAAAGAAACACCTAGGAAAATGTTTCAAAGGGACAGAAATATGATATAGATGAGGAAATGAAGGTCATAGAGCAAGAACCTTCCATGGAAAAAGGAATCATCCAGTTGACTCGAGGAAAGGGAAAGATGTTCTTTCTGAGGGATCAATTGAATGTTTTAAATGTGGTTTTCATGGTCATTATGCAAACAAATTTCCTATGAAGAAGTTTCGTGAATGGGATCACCAAGAGCGTACAAATGTTCGTTTACCAATACCTAATGCCATTCAGATTGAGGATGAAGAAACTGACAATGACCAATCAAAGGTATGTATTATTTCATGACTATTGTTTTCCTATTTCAAAATCTTAGGATATGATTCATCATTTTGTTTGTAGGAAAGAGGTATTTTGGAATATGTTGGAAAGGAATTTTTAATGGATCATGAAGAATGTTGAATGAGTAAGATGTCAACATATAAGGGCTTCAAGAGTTATGGTGAAATTCTTAAGAGTATTAAGTCTCTTTTGATGATGGGGTTACTTTAGAAGACTTTTTATATTATGAGTAACCTTGATGTTTAATATAGGAAAATTTTATTCAAGGAATAGTTATCTTTTCTTTTGCGGACATAGTTATAAAGAACCATTTGGGTTTATATGATCCTTACTTTTGAGGTAATTATGGGTTACTATATGTTATGATTGAAGTGAATGGCATGAGATAAAATTGAGTTTAAATTATTTTATGGTTATTTTTTATGATTTTATCCCTTTTTGGGGAATGACTTGAGAATTATATAGTTTTGGAAAAAGGACAACATGCAGACCGTGTGACTACCCGTCACGTCGGACAAAGCTGCGGGAATCGATCCCACAACCAAAGTGCATCTTGTATTTATCGCCTACCACTAGACTACGTGAAGTCCCTGGTTAGTTTGACTGATTATTTTTTAGTTATATGATTTTATGTATTAAGGGTAAGTTGATTTTGGGTTATTTATTAAAATGATGAACCTATCATGGAGGATATGTGATTAGGTTAATTACTTTTCAATACGAGACTTTAGGAGAAACTAATGTTGTTTGGAGATAAATGTTACGATTTATCTTGGAAGACTATGTGACTAAATACTTCAAATATTTGGGTTTCAATCTTAGATTGGTTTACATTGAATAATTTTATGGACAAATTGGTTATCGAATGGTCCTCGATGAACTTTGGGTTTTGTTGGACAGATTTCGAGATTAAAAATAGATTTTCTTTTTTATAAAGGGTTATCTTTTTTTGGATTATCTGACCTTGTACTAACCTTTATGGTTTTGGTTTTGGTTAAAGACTAAAGACATGGGATGTATATAGTTCTCTTTGGTGGATTAGGTGACTCTCGAAGTTGATTATAGTACTCTTAATGCGAACAAGTCTTCCTAAATACTCATCTTTTGGAAAAAAATATGAGTTTGATTAAGGAATCTAGTAACAGTTGAAAGTCAACATGATAAGTGATTATGTTTCTTTATGAATAAATTCCCCAATAAAAAGTAACTTAAAACAAAAATTTTGTCTATTAACTTTTCCTACTCGGGATTCGAATACCGTTTAACCCATCATAAGTTTGTGATTTTCTTATGGTTAACTTTCTCCTAGACATGTTTATTATCACTCTCCCTCAAGAACATGACCCTTTTCTTTTTCATCCATGTCCATGTTTTTCTACATATGGGTTAACTCGGGTGACCTCTGTACATATCTTCCTTTATTTTAAAGTGATTGTTTTACCAACTCTTGTTCTGATGGGGGACTTTCTAGGATGTTTCCAAGCTCAATTTTAAAAATTACGAAGACGCAATTCCCAAAAGGGGGGAAGGATGTAACACCCCTGGTAAATAAAGAATATGACATTTTCATATTTATCCATATTTGTGAATAAAATATTAATATGACTTTAAATTGGATTCTATGCTTGATGGCGTACCCAACACGCATCAACGAGTTTCTTGGGAATCTTACGTTGCACTCTAATAATAAAATAATATTATTTTAAATGGTAGTTAACATGTAGCCGTTTTATTCGCAGGAATGGATAGAAATAACTAAAATATTATTATATATGTTTTCAAATGTTTTTACATTTATCCAATAAATGATAAAGGCGTAAAATACAGAAAGAATTCAATTTTAGGCGTATATGCCCTGGTTTTCACTAAAGGTTCACTTATCGCCTTTTGATGGTGAACCTTCATTAAATACAGTTTTGTTCACTCATATACATTCTATTGGACCTAATAAAACTCTTCTTAAGAATTGGGACATCAAAGTTTACTTTGTGAAAATTTTTGGTATCTTTCCGATAAAGTTCATTTTTTTAATGAATAGTGTAAAATGTTGTATTTTAATTCAAAACCACTTTTCAATCTAATTTATTTATATGATTAGATAATATTTTGAACTGGTTTTAAAGTAAAATTAGAATATATTTTTACCATTAAATCTAATAGTGGTTGTTGGAATTAATTTCACTTTGAAATCAGACTTAAACTAGTGTCAATCTTTTGATACTTATTGTTTCATAAAAACACGCTATTTTCTCTGACAGCGGGAATTAATTATTAAATTAATTAATGTGACTTATATGTTTTGAATTTTGTAAAATAGACTTCATTTTTGAATTCGGAATATCAAATATATCTTAGGGTGAATTTTTGGGATTTTTCTAAAAAACTTCAATTTTTGATGAATAGTGAAACAACTAAGTGGTACTTATAAAAACTGATTTTTCCGTTTAAATGAAATTTTGCCATCTTGTGTTTTGAATTTCAAAAATCCGACATACATGGTTGTAATTAAGAAGTAAAATGTGGTTCAATGGGATAAAAATAATTTTTTGGTGAATAGTAACTTATTAAGTTTTTAATCCTAATTAGAGGTAATTAGTGTACTTTAAGATAAAAATAATGTTTTAATAATATGAAATGAACTTGAAACATTTCCTAACCTCATTGGATGTGTCATGGCCGACCAAGACAACCCATGGGTCATCTTGGGGACCCCATGAAGCCACATTGGTTGGAAAATGACATTATTATCTTTTTATTTAAAGTTAAAGTAAAAATGAGACAAACATGAAATGTTTTACTAAAACAATTTTTACATGGGGTTATACAAATCATATTTTTGACTATAAATATTAATTGGAAAGCTAAAAAGATTTCCTACATCATAATAATTTTTTTATAATTTTTAGACATTAAATAAATTAAATTATTTATGACATCCTAATGATGCAGTGATGACCTCATTATTTAACGATTTAAATAAAATGGAAAGATAATGTAATATCTAAGACCTACACATGCCCAAAACCTATTGTATGAGTGTAGTTAGAACTATTATCACCTTATCCTCAAAATACATCAATTTGGGACCTTTAAAATCAGAAACTCTTTTGAAAATAAAGTATCATTTTGTAACGTTACAAGAGTGCCCCTCCTCTCCTCTTATAAAAGGCCCCCACCCCTACCTCCTTACCCACACACCCAAAGACTTTGGCTCGGCCAACATCTGCCCATTTAGACTCTCCACTTCCCTCTATTACTCCTTGAATCCACACTTTGGGCAGAAGTCTTCCCAAGTAAGCCTTTGAGCTCAAACCAAAGGGAGTTTCCCAATTTTAAGGTAATGTCTTCACTTGAGTCCTTTTGTTTTATTTTGCTTCTACAACCCCCTAAACTCTTTTTATTGATTTATTTTGTAACAAATCCAGTATCATAAATATACTAGGATGTTGTTATAATAAGGATTCGAGCTACACTTTCACACACCTACGTCTAATGGTTAAAGAACATACTGTTTCCGTGGATGGCGAATTTCTACCTCACGAAACGAGGATTGTTCAACATTCTTCTAACACCTTAAAAGGTGTCCATTAAGAGACACTATTTTTATATATGATATCTAATATGTTTATGTTTTACTTAAGCTTCTTTATTTTTTATTTATGGAATACCTTTATGGTTTCCATTATGGGTAAATGTGATATCTTCATTTAAGGAAGTGCGGACTACCGCCCCCTCAAAGTGATTTTATTCGTTAATACCATATGTGGTACGTATAAAGGATATTTTTAATGATATTATATATGATACCATACTGGAATTAAAATTCTATTATGTATCATTATGTTTTAATTCCATTAAATATGAAATAGAAATGGAAGTAGCGTTCATGCGTACGTACGGCTTACCGTCTCCATGAACGGTACATTTCATTTCGTATCTCAAAATGTTATGTAATATTATAAGTAAATATATATAATGGATATATATGTAATATATTACATCTAAATTATGGATATAAATTGGGAATTATAACATATATATATCTCTCTCATTTTGTTTTAATTCCATTAATATGACAAAAAATGAAAGTAGCATTCATGTGTACGTATGACCTACCGTCTCCATGAACGGTGCTTTTCGTATTTTATCTCCAAATGATATGGAATAGTATGAAATTAATATTTACTGGATATATATGATATTTTAATCATTAATACTATTCTGGAAATTAGTTTCTTATAACTACATGGACAATCATTTTTCAAACAAGTTCATTTTTGACTCATGTACCAAACATCGGCAAGAACGTCTGATATGAACTAACATTATGAAACACTTATTATAACATTATAATATGTGATTTGAACTGAATAATAATCTCTAAAAGAGGTAATTAGGCAATTATTAATTGAAAAAAGTTTATTATTTAGGAATATAAAGAAACGAACAAGACAAGTTGGACTTGAGGTAAGGGATCCTACTCCTCTCTTTCTTTTTAAGTACACTCTTTTATGTCATTCATTTTAAGGCTCATCTTTCTTGTTATTGGAATGTTATTTTGTATTACTCTTAATGTAATTTTTATGTTCATATGATGAGAGACCCTATTCTCTCTCATCAATCCATTTTGGAATTTTTGAGTGGCGCCGTTAGGCTGCCGAATTTTCGTAAGAGATCTAACCTCTCTCTTTATTTTTAAGTACTCTCCTTTATGTCACTTCTTTTAAGATCCTCTTTGTTATGTTGGGGGATGTTCTTTTATATTCCTATTTCTATAAATATTATGTTAATATGATGAGATACCCTATTTTATCTCATCAATCCATTTTTGTAAGTTGTATGTGGCGCTGTTAGGCTGCTGAGTTTTCGTAAGAGATTTTTCATCTCACTTTTATCCCCGTGAGATTTATGCTACATTTGCCAGAATTTCCATTGAGTGGTGTATGTACTGACCATTATTTAACTCATTGTGTAATATTCTTTCATTAATGAGTATTTACATCAATGTTGTATTGTCCTTCTATCACGGGGCGTATGTTTCGAAAGATACCCATGTCGGTAAGGGAACCTTTCACCCACCTCTTTTTAAAAGACTTATTTTGTTATGTCTTTTAATTCACATAATATTATTTTGGGATATGTTCTTATATATCCATATTGATTTAAATTTTATGTCCAAGTGATGAGATCTCCTTTTTATCTCCCATCAACTCTTTTTCTGAATTTTGAAGTGACGCTGTTAGGCTATCTAATTATTGCAAGGGAACTTCTTAACCCAATTTTGATTCTTTGGGATAAAATTGTATACCTTGAATATGTCTTTCTATGATTATGTGTGAACGTCCTCTGATTTTTTCACACTTAATACCCACTTATATTTCATGTATTCATTTGTCACACATAGTTATGTAACTGATTTATCCTTAATCCAAGGATACCATCATTGTATGGGAATTCATCTCAATATCCTTTCATTGAGGCATATTTTGTTTTATACACTACCTCCTTTTGTACGGTGTATAAACCCCTTTGACTTTTACATTTATCCAAAAAGTAATCTTTCTTTATACGAAGCGTTTACTAAACGACAAAAGGGAATGTTTTTGTCGTACGTATTCGGCGACAATGACTTCTCCGCCACCGTGACCGTTATTTGAGTTTCAGATTCCTCTACAAGCCATGCCTTTTAAAAAAAACCATGTTTTACTTTTCTTTTATTTTGGTATTGAAAATGGTTTTCATAATTTTTTTATATCAATGTTTTGTATTGATATCTTGTGATTGAACGGTGGAAATGTTATGTTTCCTTTATGCATGTTTTCTGTGATACGATTATGTTGAGGTTCTTGGGCATTATTATGAATACGGGTGGTTCCGTGATAAACTAAGGGTGGGTGAGCCTGATATAGCTCTCCAATGCATTTGGTAATGCGAAGGAGTGAAAAGTTAAGGTTTCTCTGAAGAGATTTAGGAAATATACTCTGATGGGTATTCCAAACGTAACCAAGAGGGTTACTCCCTACGTAAGAAAGTTATGAATTCCTCATGTTACCTTTTATGTCTTATGATTTCTATGATCTATTCATCATTTGATGAGGTATGTTAAAGTAACTATGCTTTATGGGTAAAGTATGATTTCATTCTTATGTATATATGAACTCATGTTTTCTTTCCATATTTTTATAACCCTTACTGAGCTTTTTATGCTAATCCCAAGTTTTTGAAATGTTTTTCACAGTTCAAGGGAAAGGTACATGATGTGATGATAGTGTCAAGGATGTGTCAAGAAAGAATCCATGTTTTATTTGAAATATGTTTCCTTTGATGGGAAGAATGAATACTATCTTTTATGTAACCACTTTGTTTAAATGTGGAATGTAATGCAAGTTTCATGATCTAATTCTCTAAAACTGTAATCCTGAAAAGATCCTCAATGTGTAATCTTCTAATAACTCAAGATTAAGTAAGGTTTAAGGCTGGGGCCTTATAAATTCCTCTCATTATACATATGATTTAAATTATAAATCCATGAATAATATAAATTTTTCATTGGATTAATAATAAATAAAAAATATTTTATAGTGGAACTACTTATGAAATGTAGGATAGATTGGTTATATCCATTGAACGAACTAAAAATGTCAACAAAATGGGTTTAAAAGATTATAAAAAATAATATAAATCATTTCAAATTAATCTTGATGAGCCAATTTTGGAAACATTCTTTTGTTTTGATGATATATCATTTACAGAATGTAAAATATATAACAAAATATGACATGTATGAAAAAAAAATATTATGGTTACAACATAATTATCAATTTAAATAAATAACATTTCCATTATAATTAAGAAGACATATGACATTAAGAATGGGAGAGTGAAAATATTGATTGGAACATTAATGTTGTATGAAATAGAAAATATTAAAATAATTAGGATAATGATAAACTATAAAAAAGATATAATTCTTCCATATAAAAAAACTAATGAAAATAAGGTTTTTTTAATATAGACATGGTAAAAAAAGTGTAAGGCCAGTTATAGTGAAATTGATCATCAACCAAGAAGGATATTGAAGATTTCTCGGTTTAAAGTAACCTTCCATATATCCATAAACATAAATTTGTAGTATGATAATCAAATTATATTTAAAATACTTTAAAATTGTCATTAATGTACTATTTTATTAGTGTAAGAGGAAATAATATCTCAAATTTTACTAAATAATGATATAATATAAAAATAAGTATTTAATCTGAAAATAAAACAAGGAAATGAAATATACTTCTTATAGTGTATCAAAATAAAACTATAGTGAGTTTAAAAAATTTTACATGATGAAAAAATGTATACAAATGCTTATGATATATAAAATCAATCATTGAGGTACCTTTAACCCTAATTTTATATTAAATTATAATCTGTGATGATTAAATTATGTTATTTTATGAATTATTGGAATACTATTCCATATTATATGATACTATGAATGAAATTATATTCACGTAAAAAAATTAAAAATAATTCATGTAGTACTTTCCAATGTAAATTATCTTTCAAATATTGTTTTCTTAAATATATTCTTTTAGGAAAATAACAATCATATTCTTATGAAAATGAATAAGATATAATGTTACAAAGTAAATTAATTGAATTATAAATGCCATGAATAAAATGATATGACCTGAATAACCAAAAAAATATAAATATTGAATGGTATTTCATAATTGTAATTAATTGAAATTTTATTGAAATTATTTTGTGCCTAATAGCATATCAAACACTAGAATTTAACTTTGATGTGAAATGGATGTGGGGATGGTGGGATTTAATCTCGAAATTATCTAAATAAAAACTCTCAATTTTAGGGGGGGAAATTTAAAATTCATTTTAAAAACATTTTATTTTATCTTACATTGACCTGTTAGAAAAATATGGCCTCTTAAGGAACTAGAGGATAACTATTCAGTGAAAAAATATATTTATTTCTTAAAAAATATTTATTCATATTTTCATAGTATTATTACATGAAAAGATCATATAAGTTTATATGTTACTTGAATATTGAATTTTTAAAATATATTATTGGTGTATACTCTATATTTAACAGTTTAGTAAATTCTTAGAGTCGATATTTTAGCCATTATTTTAATACAATGTGTAAAATAATTTCTCTCAAAATAGATTGTTATTTTTTTATTATACATTAATTTATATATTTTTATTTATTGAGTCTTTGTATTGAAACCTTCATATAATTTCATAATTAACTGATGATCATTAGTATGTATTATTTTCAAATTATAAATAAATATATATACTAGCAATAATATTTTGACATTTTTTAAAAATATAATTGATATTGTTATATAGCTGGTTTAAATTGAAAAATTTCTCAACATGTTTGTACATAAATTTTTTTATAAATAGACATGGATTAGGAACGAGATATTTAAACACTACAATATTTGTTTTATTAAAGGATTGGTATGAAAAGGTTATCCAGGGATCCTTCAAAACTAGAGTTACCAAAAAAATAACATATCCCTTTCTAGAATGGTATAATGAAATGATTTATTTGAAACAAAAAAATCATTTTCTACCTTTACAATATTGTAGTTAGTTGAAAGGTACATTCATAATCCCTTTTTAGTTTCCAGTCATTGTGAAATGTGGTAAAATTACATAATAATTTTTGACTACTATAGATATTGGTGAGATTTTTTTTCTAATCACATGATGGAAACTTGTGCATGTTTTCATAAGTAAAAAATGACTACTTTAAAACACAGTCAATATACAATATTTTTTTAGAAGTGATCATAGATAAGCATTTAGAAATTTAAAATATACTTTATCCTACTCAAAAAATGATTAAATTATATTTATATACCCCCGAAACACCTTAAAAAAATAGGGTTGTTGAATGGAAATTATAACTCTCTAAGAGATATGAAAAACTATTCTCAATGAGTATGTGTAACCTATTTATTTTTTTGGATAACCTATAAATATCGTTTCCAAAGTAATGAAAAATTTTATGATAATAAACATTTTGAAGAAAAATCGCAATGATTTATGGAATTGTAGAAAAACAATGTAATGTTATATAAGATTCCCTAGATATAAAGTTTACATTATAAAAAAATAATGTAGAAACTTTATAGAAAAGTTATACAAAATTTATTTTTATAGTTACATAACCATAAATAAATTTTAATATAGACCATTAGCTCCCCTCACATCCTTCAGATTCTACAAGAATAGTCCTCCCTTAATCAATCATTGAGGTTTCTAAGCAATGTCGTATGGAATATATGTATTAAAAGTGGAGTCTTTTAGTTTATATATCATCTAATGGATTTGGTGCATTGGCTCATTTGATACCAGGTGGGATACAAGGTTGACTAACAATTGGAAGGGTCCAAGCTAGAACCTATGTCCATTCTCTAGTAAGACAACGTTTCACCTTGTATTATCTTATAGATATATTCTAATGGGGTTTTTAGGTTTACTATGATACTTTTATCACCTATTCATCCACTCATTTCTAGTTTCAAGTGGTACTTGTATTCTTTTTGAGGATTTCCCTATGAATACCTGGTGCACTAAAGGTTTTAACATATATATTGATTTCAACAATTGGATTTTAACTACTACATTTTGTAGGTTCACCCATATCTCTATGATCTATAATTATTTATTTCTTTGTAAAACCATTCTAGGACAATGATGATCTATGTATTCAACCAATGGTCTTTTGCATTCACCTGTGTTGTAATGGTGACAATGTTATTTATAGGGAAATTGAATCAAGGTCCTGTGAAATTAAAAAATCTATCATGTTTTATTTATCCATTTCTATGCAAGAGGGTTGGACAAGACTTCCATGGTGATTTGGATTAAATCATGGGAATTCATGATTTATACAGAAAAAGAGACTATTATGAGGAATTCATGATATATACAGAAAATATATTAGTGTTGCACAATTTATAAGAAATTAAAAATTAAAAATTCTTAGAATAAGAAAGTTGACATTTATTCAATGATGCTTGAAATTTATATATTCTGTTATCTATGGTCTACTTAGAAAACAATCACATATTGGACATAATCACTTCCTTAAATTTATTGATGAATTTGCTTGAATTTTCAGGGATATGTATATGAATCATATCTCATATACTCTAAAAATATTTCAGAATTTTATGAGGAAAGATGAGAAAGAATGTGAGTATTCAGTGAAGAATTTGAGAACAAACAATTTTGGGGTAATTCAAAGTGATGAATTTGAATGTTACCCTAAGAATCATGGAACTTGTCAAGAGTTAAGTACAACATTCACTCCTTAACAAAATGGTCGTGATAAAATGAAAATTGATGTTCTGTGGAAATGTGGGAACTATGTTACTCGAACATGGTCTCTCTGATTACATTTGGAGAAAAACCTTTTGCACTGTTGTTAATATTCAAAACGAATGTTTCTTTAGACCATGTTCATATATGAATCCATGTGAAATTTTTTATAGAAATACTCCGAGTCTGAAATAAATATGATTATGTTGGAGTCCATTCAACATAAAGAATAGTGGTGGAAACATGGGACTGTTTGAGTTGAGAGATGGAGAATTAATTTATTTTGGCTTTGCTTAGGAAAGATGATGGAACATGTGTTTCAATAAATAATAAAGAAAAATTATTGATTTAATTTTTCTGAATGATATTGAAAATTATGAGGAAGAAACTAATATTACCTTCTCTAACAAAGAATATACAAAATAATAATGAATTTATTTTGATAATTATGATAAGCATGCCGAAAATGGTCATCTGAATCAAGAAGAGGAATCAGAATCGGTTATTTCTAGTGATGAGTATAAATATTTAAAATCCCACCCTAGTGTGAGGAAGTAAGAGGAGGATTAATATATTATTGGTGATCGACATCAAAGGGTTCAGATAAGAAGAACAATTACACAGACATATAAAAGAAGTTTATGAGCATCTGGAATGGGTTCTATAAATTAATAAGGATCATGATTAGATAAACAATAATGATACATGGTAACTCAATCCAAAACCTAATGAAAAAATGTAATAGGTAAAAAATGATTTTTTTGAATCAAGTTGAATGAAGATGGTGAATTTATCAGGAACAACGAATTGTTAGTGAACAAAGACTACTCACAAATAGAAGGCATAGATTTTTATGAGACAATTTATCTTGTAGAAAGGATATAAATAATTATAATCCTTATTTACTATATTACAAAATGATGCTACCAAATATTTCAAATGGTTGTGAAATCATCCTTTTTTACTTGAGATATTGATGAGGAAGTTTATTTCAAACCATCTTGTTGAATTGTTTTTGGGAAGGGTGAAAATTATATGTCTAGGTTTGAGAAGTAATTTTATGGTCTAAAAAATATCTAATAAAATGTTATACCAAATTGGATACTTTCTTGATAAATAACAGTTTTACTAATGAAAGATTTTGTAACATTATTTTCTTTTAATAAATTCCTGAATTTTCCATTATCATAATTAGCTATGTTGAAGAAGTTTTATTTACTAGGACTGAAGGAATAACATGTAAAATATTTGAAGAAGTCGTGGAAAAGTTGTTTGAGATATTCATGCAGGGAGAAATAAAATACTCTCTTGGGTGGAAAATTTTACAGAAGAAGAAATAAACTTTTCTATCCCAAGAATAATATGCTAATGAACCTCTCAATAGGTTCAAAATGGAAACATTAAAACTAGTATCCACACCAATTTTTGTGGGAACCTAGAACTTTAAATATAGAGAAGTCACTAATGTTGATTATAAAGTGTTTTGAATCTGATTGGATGTTTTTTATATTTTACTAACTCATAAAAAACACTTTTTATGAGACTCCATTTTGTCCAATATTTCATGGTTCTCTAAAATGATCAATTCTTTTAGATGGAAACATAATCTTAGATATTTAAAGGAGAATTAAATTTTAGAATCAGGTATGATAGCTCAGAATTTACTGATTTTTTGGGTATATAGATGCTTATTTCACAAGATATATTTATGATTTAAGATTCACATCTAGAAGAGTGTTCTTTCTAGGGAATTTTTTGAGTTTCAATATAATGATATAAAATTTTGTAACATTTAGTGTGGATAATGTTATGTCTGTTGCTTCTAATCATGCCACTACCCAACTTATGTGGATGAAGACTCATTATAAAGACATTGTATTATGAATTAATGATACCATTTATCTTGGATAGTGATTAAAAAAGTGCAATAAACCATACAATAAATATTGTACAACATTCTTGATAAAAACATATTGGAATAAACTACCACTATATCAAATAGCGTGATAAAAAAAATTAATCAAACCTAGAGTATGTTCCTATATCAAAAAAAGTTGATAAAATTTTCACAAAACCATTAATAGTGGATCCTTTAAAAAAATTGAGGATGAACATGGGAATCCAACATCATTCTCATAAACTTTGAGGTATGAGAATTTTACCCTTCTCTCATCTTTTATTTGGATATTTTTTTCATGGGGAATAATTTTTTCATAAATCTATCCTTTTTATAATTTCTAAAGTTTTTAAGGAAGCATGTATAAAGTCGTGATTTTGGGTATGCTATGATATCTACATGTTTTTATAGAATATTAAAACTAGTTGATGTAAAGGTAATTTTTATGAAATATGTAAGAAGAATAAAGTTGTAAAGAAAAGGTGAGGATGTTTCGTGATTCACTATTTTTGGATAACATGACTTTTTTGTCAATAATTTTTATTTCCAACAATGAGTTACATGAAAAAGGCTTGTAATTATTGATAAGTAATCAATATCATAAGGTTTCAGAGATCAGTGATTTATAAATACTGATTGAAAAAATACAAATATGGATATTGTTGGGACCATGTTATATTGATAAGGTTTTTAGAAGTAGGAAGAAGTTTGTGTTGCAAGTGTTTTAGAGTTTTTTGTCAAAGAACAAAAATAAATAAGTTTTTTAAATTTTAAAAATTGAACAAGCCATTGTATTCAGGAAATATTAATCCCAATGCTTAAGAATGACCATTATAATGGGAAAATATTTTTTTGGAGGAAGAGGTTTATTAGATACAACATGGTTTCAGAATGAAAGGGATATAATAATGAGGGGTTGTGTCAATAATTAAATGGATCTGATTAAACCTACTGATTTATTACTATTTTTTATTTCACAAATGTTATTAGATGTCATAATACATCTAATGTAACCTATATGAAGGAATGGTGGAGAGTCTATGCTACAAATGATATAATGGATTGGTCAAAAAGATTGATGTTTCTGGAAAGAATGGGACGTTACAATACATCCCAATGTATTCTAGAAAAAGATAATGTTGATCTTCACCACATTCAAGGTCATGATAAAATCATTATACATGCTAAAGGATGGAGAAGATGAATGTTTGGGAAGATTTTGATTTCCATACAGAGTTTATTGTTGTGAGATAACTAAATGAAAAAAATGTTTTCTTGATGAGACGGTTTATCATAACTTGATGTTATAAAGAGAAATATTTTCAATAAATATATTAAAAAATGGGAAAAACATCTTCAATGAAATAAGTTGAGTGATATAAGAACCTTGGTCTCATAAAACTAAATTAAAATAAGTTGATGATGTTGAAGTTGTTCAAACTAATCTATCAGATGTGCAGTGTCACTGATCATCCAAGTGACCCTAATACCGATCATCAAATATTGTGTTGGTTGAAAAAAGAATTATAGGTAGACTTGTTATTTTTTTGAATTATTGTGATAAATATAAAAGTAGTCATCCATGATCAATAAAAATTTATTCATCCATTTCATTAAGATAAATTTTTGATTGTTTTCCTCGACAAGCGGTTTAAGAAAAAAGAAGTCATCTATTGTGTTTTCCTGTAACTCTTGTGATAAAGTATCATTTTCTTCATATTTTCATTTTGTTCAAGAGATATCTGATTGATGATGACATAAATTATTAAAGTAATTATAATATCAACTCATCAACTCAAGATAATATATCTTATAATTGATGAAAATAGAAATTTTATGGTGCCTATCAATGTTCTATTAAGTGGATCATAGAGGCAATTGAAGAAGATTAATATATGGGTTTTATATGATATTTTTGGAACAGAGAAAGGTAATGAGGAATCTTTTATCTATATAATAATGAAAAAATAATAATGAGAAGTTCATTATGAGAATAATAATGATAATAAATAGGTTTTTTATTTTGTGCAGATAATCATAACAAAGAATTTGATGTCTTCATCACAATGATGAAATTATAATGACGTATTAGAAGAAGATTGATGTTTTCAAAGAATTTATGAACCGATCTTAAGTCCTAATGATTCAGGATGATTAAAGAATATTTATGAATTGTTGAATAATTCAAACATGTTGTTGATGTTTAAGGTAAATTTGAGGATTCATGAAATTTGTTTGAATGGGAATGATTTTCATAATCATACCCAATCCCCTTTTTGGTATCCAATTAAAGAAGATGTTACATTATATTTTCCAATCAAAAGTACTATATAGATGAGATGAAAGAGAATCTCAAAATATTAAGGGTGAAAAAGTTTCAAGATTATACTTACATGAGGAACTTTTTAAGGTATAAGAAGAATTACAAATAGACAATATTGTATTCATATGATTATCATATAGGATTCGATCATCCTGTCAAAAAAAAGTTATGATATCTCTAGAATGGTGGAGAACCAGTTCATTGTTGTTTCAGTGGTATTCTAGCAATGAAATATTTTTTTATTGAGAAATCAGACTAGAGAATCAGACTAAGAAATTAGAATGACTGTCATTATAATGTATATGGGGGATCTCTACTACTGATGGGTAAGGAATTGAAGAATTTTTTTTGAATAAAAAATTTGTGAAAGTTGATCATGAAGCATCGTAACATCTTTTTTACAAAAAATAATATTTTATAATTTTGTGATACATGATGATCATTCACTGTTGTATTTCTTGTAGTTCTACACGACTATAAGAGAATTTCCTAATAGTGTTATTCCACACCAAAGGATAGTTTTCGAGTGAATTTGGTGGTATTTTATTTTTTCCAAAAAATTTAAAGGATGTAGATACTCTTGTTGAGAATCGAACCTTATAAATTTTTGTGTTCTGGTGGATATTTGTTTAACTTTTATTTAGTAGGGAAAGAAATATATAACATGAGTAAATTTTTATTTAATGAGTAAGGAAACCAAAAAGAAAAATTTATCACTGATTCACCCCTACCCCTCAAAGTGATACATGGATCAAATAATTGAAATTATATTAAGGAGAATCCTAATGGCCATAATGAACAAAATATGATTGTTAAGGATAAAATAAAGAATATTGAAACACTATGGGAGGATTTTATATATTTGATATAGATATATCCGTATTATATAAAACCATATGGTTCATATAATAATGTTTATGTTCTATTATTTTCACATAATGAATTAAATGAAAGAGACTTAATAAGGCATAATATTTTTTTTTGGATTTTATTAGTGCTCAAATACCTAATTTCATGGGTAATATCATAATAGTATTCAATGATAAAGCATAAAAAGTTAAGATAGATTATACTAAGTGAAAATAAATATAGAATGTTAGAGAGTGTTATAAATATTTTATAGTCTATCAATAATAAATAATAATTTCAAATGTAGGGGATATTTAGTTATATAATAGTGATAAAATCGTCTATTTGATTATGTATTAATTATATGGATAATTAAGACACATGAATTCATATTTTGATAATGAAAATAGTTACATTAAAGGAGAGTAAATTTTGAGTTAAATTTGTTTATAAAATCATATATTATATATCAAATAATGTATCATATCTATGGATAATGTATTTTCTATTCAAATTTTGGAAATAATTTTAAAAATTTTAGTAAAATTAGTAGTAAGAATTATATTTATTCAATTAATTGAAGGATTAATTTGAGAAACTCCAACACAGTTCCATTGGGAAACATATTTTACACATTAAATGAAAAAAACAATATTTGATTTCATGTGTGGAGGATAATGAGAATAAAATGAAGTATGAATGAAGTCATTTTGGGATTTCATCAATATAAAATATGTAAAACTTGAAGAATAATGATATAATTATTGAGATATATTTCAATGGAATAAATATTAATAGTAAGTGGATTCTATATTGTGGGTACTCATCCTGGGTGTTTTGTCATGTCCTTTCTTATTGCCATTTATCTTTGTTTCCATTTGATAAAAATTTACCTGAAGATGATGATGATGAAAATTGTAAATAATGTAAAATAAATAGTACATGTAATGGTTTATTTTGTAAATGATAGATCAATAATGGTAAAATGATATGGTAAAACACATTTAGATTGGGGAGAAATAAAAAATTGTAATGTTCTCTCTATACTATTCTATGAAACAAATTTTTGAGTGTGATCTAGTTAACCTAATTTTTATTTGAGATTACGTTATTTTAGAAATTCTACCCTATAAAAGTAATGTATTAAAATTAATTAATTAATGAATATTGAACGAAGAGAAATTCATCTCAACTAGACAACGAGATGAAGACATGTATTCTTATAGAGGATGAAGAGAACAATCTATGAAATTGAATGCTCGTAACAATACATCGACAAAGTACATAATTTTTAAAAAAAAATTAAATATACATTTTATATTCCTAAAATATATATTATTTGGGATAATACTTATGATAATTATGTAAGAGGTAAAATGGTATAAATTTCTTATTTTCTAAAGAATAAGGGAGAATCAAATATATTGGTTCTAATTTTTATACATGTATACAATGAAATGAATGTTTCCAAATTTTGGGGTGGAATATACTTTATCTTATTTTTTAATAATAACACTAAAATAAGTAACATTATCTTCATATATACTATGAATTCTTCATATAGTTCATCAATAAATTTCAAAGAAGAGTAAAAAAGGGGGAAAAGGCGAACAAACATAATTTTTCAATTATGAAATAGAACATAATACATGTCCATTTAGGTCGATATTATAATAAAATAACTTTATTTAATATTTACTCTCACAAGATAATATGCCACTAAAAAATGGTTCTATGAAAACAATGAATCATATGGTGAAGATAATATATAACACACTAATCGTTGAGAGTGTAATATCATAGATCAATTATATGGAAGATATATAAGTGGTGTTTTACTCATAAAATATATATTTTATATTCCCTAGAGATAATAAGTTATCTTAAGAGATGTTTTATAGAAGGTGACCAAAACATAAACACCTTATAGTGTTTGGAATAATGGTTTATATCCAAAAACCGTGAATTATATGAATTTTATAAGGTTACCAGACCATGACTGAATCATAAATATGAATAAATATGAGGATGAATAAGATTGTAGACGTTATTGATGTTAATGTGATATGTAAAAAGGTTGTGTCAAATATCATAATATAGGTTTGGAATATGTTTTCAAGGAATAATATTATATTCACTAAAATTAAGAATCCCATTTAGACTTAGTATAAGTGGTGTAATTTGATGATCAATCTGAAGAATATGATAATTCTTAATAAATAATACAATAACTCAAATAATGGAATATATAAGTTGAATGTGATGAATAAAATATAATTACTGGAAAAATATACTCCACCAGAAACTCTGATAATTAGAAACATATATAACACTGCTATATTATCAATATAAAACAAGTAGCAGTTGATGAGGTAGTAAATGATGTTTTATGGTTGAATTACAAGAATGATAATTTCAACCAAATTAAAAAGATCTAGACATAAGAGATTGTAGATAGACCTATATATCCTATTCTTATTATTAAAAATAAGGTAACTAAAAATACATATAATGAATGTGAAATTGTTTTCTAAAACAATTAATGAATTATATGTAAAGGGTATTATTTAAGAGAGAATGTTTAAATCAAGGATATTTGTTCTACGATGTAAATTATAGAATACATCATATTACTCTTAGAAGCATTCATTTAAAGCATTATTAAATTGATGTGAATATAACGTTTTGATGTAAAACCTTAAAAGAGAATTTCTATATAGAAAAATTGGTTTGATTTGTATCAAATGAAATTATATGTAAATTAAAAATTATATGTAATAATTCACACACATTGTGCTTGGTATACATAACATAACATATATAGATTAGAATAATGTGTGAATATCATAATGATTTTGTGAAAATATTAGATGAAGATATGTTCATAGTGATACTGTAAGAAGATGATATCATCATTGATAAAAAATTATAATTATATTTAATGGTTTTATAATTCAATATTTTGATATTTTTTCGATTCCATGACTAGTTAATTAACCTAAATCCAAAGGCTGTATGATATTCAAAAGTAAAGGTTCACATTCTTCTCAAAAGTGAAGTATGAAATACTTTTATTAGGGGGTAGATTATATTTCAGTCACCAATGATTATACAGAAAAGAATTTGATAAAGTATACTTTATAAGGCCTTATAGAAGTAGTAAACGAACATTTGATGATTTCATGTGACAAAAAAATATTTAGTTTACAAGGATCTAAATACAACATGGTAGAGACACAATCATCTCATTTATAGTTATAATGTGTTTTAGAATTTTATTAAATATATTAAACAAAAACATTCCTACGAATTTTAAATGTATAATGGCTTTGATTAATTCCAATCATAGAAGATCAGTTCATTAGTGTTATATATTTCCTCCCACTTTGATCTTCATAATTAGAACCCCTCATAGAAATGTCACACAAAATTCTGATCATAATATCCTGGGGAAGGGAAATATAATAAAGGGTTTGATTAGATACTCAGTAATGGTAAAAAAAATTTATTTAAAAATAACATGGGAATATGGGTATGAGAACATTAACATAACATATGAAAACCAAAAAATACATATCAAGGATCAAAATCCTCAGTCATCATATAAGGATTGGAAGTTCATAATACAAGAATCAAAAATAATTCCAATAACATAATCCATGAGAGCATTAGATTAACATAAGACATATAATTTGGAAAACATATAAGTATAGAAAATTACTTCCTTGGTTGTAAAGGGTCATTTCATAAACTATCATAGTCTAAGTATTCCACACCTCAAATCATCGTAAAAGTATAGGTTCACTCCTAAGACTGTCATTGTGGGAAGAGTCCCTTACTGATCTCGGATCATTCCACATTCTCATTATATTTATCCCATTAGATATCAATATTTACACAATTCATTAGAGGGGGATATATGTCCCACATGTCATGTTTATAATGCAACCTCCATCCTTAGAAATAATGTAACCACCATTATATAATGAAAATAATACGTATGTATTCTACAAGATCATAAAAATAGTCATCATATCATATCCCATGAATATAAATTGGCTTCATAAAGATTTTATCAAAACAATACCTATGGAAAATAAATCGAATTCGTAATCATTTTATCATTTTATCAGAGAATAAACTATGGATATAAAATCATGTTTCTAAATAATTTTATCATCGTATAATCTATAGAAGATAAATTGGGTTTATAAAAATAGTGTCCTCATAAAACTAAACCATTAAGAGAAACAATTAGAATGGTTTCCTTGGAATATATGCCCAGTAAATCATATGTTACATAAATGGATGTCATCTTAGATGAAAAAATATTTTCAAAGATTACTTGGAACATTTTATAAGGAAATTATCCTTTTCACTTTTAAAAATAATGATTTTTTTTCAAAATATATTTGTATTAAAATATTCACTGAAACATTTAAAGGAAGCTTTAAAAATAATTTAAAACATTTTTCGAGGAAACTAACAGTTCATTAAAATGTTATTTTTGAAACATAAAATTCATATAATATATAGGATATATCTTTCATTAATAATATAATTTTAATCTTACAGGGGATGTTTTAAAAAATTGTGCGGTCAAGTTGGTATGGAATTGCATACTATTCGTACACGTTAAATCAATGTTTACTTCTATATTATTTTTATAAATGCCAAACAAGAATTTTTTGGAAAATTATTTGAATATTCCATTTTTTTTATTTTCCAAAAGTCCATTAGTTTTGTAAAAATTTGTTTAATAGATAATTTGGACAATTTAAAAAACATTTATGAGAACATTTTTAGAAAATATGATTTTTTTATGAAAACTAAATTTCGACCAATTTGATAAATAAAAATGATTTTTATAGAATTTTTTTAAACTCTTAAGTAAATAAAGTGTGGAAAGTGATGGGTAAATAGTTATTCAATTAAAATATTAATAAAAGGTGAAAATTAATGTATTTACTGCCATATTTATACATTGGTTTCACTATAGGATCTGTAAAAATAAACAATCCACCTAAACGATGATGGTTTATAATAAAACCCTTACCAGTTTTGTAACATTGAATCGTAATACCCATTAAATAATAAAAATAAAAGAAACATAATATATCAGGAGAATAAATATATTAATGATATTACATGTCACAGTGCTTTTAGATAATATCATAAATGAATATAGGTTCATGACATAACATATGTCTCATATATGTAAAATTGGGAAAACAATACCTCACTTATTTAGAAAAATTTTAACCGTAAACCCCCTGAAATAGATATTCTAAATTGAATTTATGAATCCCAATAAATTTTAGGTCAATAATCATGAAATACATTCCAGGTAATTATATCCACTATATTAAAAAAGATGGGGAATATGGAATGTGTATCACTTGAGTAAAAAAGTGAGATAAGAATGTATTATCTTAAGTCTTGTATTATTTCATACTCATTCAAAACTTCTGTATAATAAATATTGGTGTATTAAAAATATATTATATTACGGTAATTATATATATAATACAATATATGATTTAATTATTACCTTTAATTACCCGTTTATTAAAAAATCCTTTCTAAAATCATGTTATTGATTATGACCACTTTTTTTCATGTATGTTTTTATTTATTGCTTTTTATTCCTTCTACACTGATCATTTTTACATCACCTCTAGAATGATAATCATTATATTAATATCATTTTTATTTATTATATATCTTTTATTAATCTCTACGACTAATTGATATAAAATAAAATACACCATTCATGGAGACGATATGCAGTACTTACGCAAGAATTTTGTTTCGATTTTTTAGACAGACTGAATGAATGAAAGGTAAATAATATATTACCATCAAATAATATTATGTATTTAATATATATTTTTATATATCACATATAATTAATTAATCATATACATATTACCTTTTATGTTAATTGTAAGTGATTAATAGATCGCATTGCTTCACGATGTGGTAGTCCATTGTATACTCGAGTAATGCTATCATATTCACGCATAATAAATAGTAAGGAGGTATATGTGAAAAAATAATTCCATATATATAAATTGGTTACGATTAGAATCCTTATTTATTTAATCTATTATAATTACCATCCTTGTTAAATGAAAATGGAAAACTCATCACATTATTTCGTGATGCAGTATTCCATCGTACACACATGAGATATTATCATTTTCCAATAGGTTTGGTGTTAATAAAATAGAAGTTTAATTATAAATACAGAGGTATTATAACATTTAAAATTTCATATATAATCACTATATCCATATTTATATCCATTCATGAGATGTGGATATTGATAATGAATAACAACTATTCTCGAGGGGTAGTTTATCATACACATGAAAAATGATTTAATATCCCATTTTATGTAATATGATATGGATTTATTGTATGAAATTAATATAATAAAATATAATTTTATTGATTATAGTGGTTTTATTATTCCATAATTGTTTATTAATAATTTATATAGTTGGAGGAAGAAATAAAATAAAATGTGTGGTTAAGAACATTACTTATTCTTTGGGAAAATACTATTGGATTGTACCAAAAGGATTATTAGGTTTTTTTTCTGAAAAAACAAAGTATTATATGATGATGGGAGGACTTTTATATGTATGTCAAGTGTTATAATTGTAATCTTTGAAGAGAAAGAGTTGTACCCACATTTTTCACGTGACACAAGGCTGCAAAATTGTACCTTACCAAACTATAGGGGTTATAGGGTCTAAATATGGATATAAAATTGGATTTGGATAAGTTTCTAGGTCACTTTATAAATTATCCTTTTATTTTCACTGCCAGTAAACTCATTTAAACCTTAACCATTGTAATTAATTTTTTTTGTTTTACTATTCATTACTTTCATTATTTATGATGAAATTATTAAATAATATAAACTGTTATAATAAAATATATTCAATCAATTTTTCTAAATTACACTCACATAATTAAAAAAATGTTGAATTAAAATTAAATTCACAGTTGTGATGAGAAAACCATTTTCTAAAGAGAAAATGTTAAAAAGTTTAGAAATATTTTATATTAAAAATTATAGATGAAATTAGTTTTAATTTATTGAATTGTATTAATGGATTTATAATGGGACTAATTATAACTTTTAAACAAAATTAATATAGTTTTTTGGTTTTTAAATTCATTGATACAAAATAGAATAATGAATAAAAGCTAGTATTTTTCAATATTCATCAAAATATTTATCTTTTTGAAAATTAAAAAAAATCACTATATGATAATTCTGAGATAATAAATTCAAATAACTATTTTATTATATACATTTTCTAAATTTGGAAAAAAATAAATTTATTATAATTTTTTAAAATGTAAGAAAACTTCTTTAAAAAAATATAGTTTTAAGAATTTTCTTTGTTTTTATCTCTTATCAAGAAGACAACAAAAATCAATATTAATCATTTGATTGAATATATAATATTTAAATTTCAATATAATAGTTTCCTAAAAGTTATGTTTAAATTAACTGAGGTAAAATAAATTAGAGTGCATAAAATTATATTGCCAGAAAAATGTTTTCTTATTTTCTAATAGATTTTATTTTTATTTCTAATTAATTTGTTATAAAAGAAATCATTTTATATAAATGTGAAAACTACAGATTTTCATAATTTTTTTAATAATATTAATACACTACATTATAATGTATAGATGATAATGATAATATTAAGAAATAATATTTTAGTAGTATTCCACATTTTCTTTATACTCGACATTTCATGTAAATCAATATATACTTAGTGTTCAATGTAATAAAAGATAAACTATGGGTTTCATGAAATTAATGATTAACATGGAGTTTCATGTAATAAAAAATATCAAAAATATTATATTTATTTGAAAAAATCATAATTCAAAAAATATAGAGGTGTTACATTGTTCCCCCATAAATAAATTACATCCACCCAAATAGAACTTTTGATTAATAATAAAGGGTTTAACATTTGAAAAAAACTTTTTAGGAAACCCTCATAATTAAATGGGTTAACAAAAATTCCTCTTCAAAAGATAAAAAATGATGTACTATGGTAATTTTAACTGGTTCATAATTTGGTTCCCATGTAAGAGAACATTTGTGTAAATAAAAACATGGAAAAAGGAGTGGAATCCAACACTCTAATACCAATACAAAGTGATAGAGAACACAACCAAAAAGTCATAAATCTGTGATAGGTGAAAAGAAAATTCATTAATTAGAAACAAAGGTAAATGTTGGAAATTTAATTTCATAATCAATTGTTTATTTTGGATAATTTTCATGAGAATACACACTTACATGATTTCATTGAATTTCATAATCAGAGTCTCATCAATTGTTAAACATCATTCAATTTCCACCTCATCTCTTACACTAAAAAATGAATATAAATTTTTAATACCTAAATCACTAAATGATCAAAATATCTATAATTGAATTATAAGACATTCTTTTTATCTCAAGTTATCATCATCATAAATGATTAGCAGAAGTTATCAAATATGAATAAAATTCATATAGTGAAGTGATGTATTAATCTCTAAAACCTCATCCAATGTTAAACAAAAAAATTATATAAATAGCTAACCATATGCCCCTTCGTAAATTAAATATTTATAAATAACATCACAAAATTTTCTAAAATAAAAATAACAATAATCCTTCAAATATTATTAAGTATATATTAGTTGTCGCATGCCTAGTATGTGAATACCATGGCCTATATTATCCTGAAGGTTCATAATAATGAAAATTACAATAAAAACTCTATAAAAACATTCATTATTACTCATTCATTGAATAAAACCAAAGATGATTGAATATATTTTCTGTATCTAATAATGATTAAAACTACATCAATCATAGCACCATAAAATATTTTAATAAATTTTTTTATCACTCTTATGGTTATAAATAGTCTCGGATTTACTTAAACGATTTCAATGATCTCTCTATTAAGAATAAAATACATTTTCTCAAGATTAGGTACATATTATGTTTTACCGTCCAATAATAATCTATTTCCGATAAAATATAACTTTTCCATTAAATTAAGTTTCCGTGTCATCGGTACCATCAATATATTATTGAATATCCTTAAAGAAAAACATAAAATGAATAATCCTTATATATTTCAAATTTCATCAATTCTAATAAATAAACACATTAATCATTATACCTCATTCATACACCATTATCTAGGCTTGGTACTCTTATTCCTTAATATCTATTTTTTATCATATATCATTCATGGTATTTTAATCGTTAGTAACATAATAAGTATTTATAACAACATTCAGATTCTCATCAAAATCATTCCATCAAAGACATCAATTCATATAATGACTATAAATTCCACATTAATAACATTCTATAATTGATATATCCTTATTGAATCCAATAATATCATCCATTTCATTTGAAAAACCTTTCATTTTCCCTTGAAAAACACTTACTCTGTTCCCATCTTATCCACACATAAAACATCTTCTCATTTCATTAAGACATTACCTAGAGTTCTTTTTTCCATAGTCTATACATATAGAAAACTAAATATTCTTTCCTTGATGGTCTCCACCGCAGAAAATCCCAATGAAATCTATCCAAATATAATTTTTTCAGTATGAGAGTTGGTTAATGTCCAAGTTTTTAATCATATATCCTAATAATAGATTTGGAATTATCATAATATATTTATGTCATAAAGTGTAGCTCTCTTGTGCTAAAAAATAGAGAAGAGGGATAATGACGTTCGAGTCCCACCTCCAGTAGGCCATAGGTTTGCATCTAGCACATAGTTTATAAATAACATGATGATGGTAGTAATTAACCAATACGAGAACACATTTAGATGAGTGATATATGATAGAATCCTACCGAATCCTTCTAAAAATCCAAAATAAATGAATTCCCATGTGACCAAATTTAATGCCATGTATGAACTACTACAACTGAAAGAAAACATCTAGTACCAAAATATTTATTGGTGGCAGTGACCACAAAGCCCATACAGCTACTAAAAACCCACCATGCTTGTAGTAACTGAAATGATCTCTAATCTTCTACAAATAATTTGTAAAATAGATTATATATATGTTGGGTGAGTATATGATTACGCTCAGTAAGATTGTCCCCATATCCTTTAATTCAAAAGGTAAATAAATCATGCTAAACCATATTGAACAAATAGTGAAACTAGATCATCATCTAAATAAATATACCAAGTTTCTAGCGTCACCCTTGATACTATTACCATGTATCATATCCAAGGACATACAATAAAGAATATCAAGGGGACCTCGTTACCACATCCCCTATAGTTGTCCACTCTACCCTAGCATCACATATCCAGATCATGCTATCCAAAATGCTAGTCCATAGACACAATAGAGAAGCACCACAACATGAACCTCATGAAAAACCCCACCAGGTACCCATAACCACAAGTTACTAGGTAGTTTCCAATATCAATAAAATACTACATAACATATATAATTCATCGGGTATTATACATCAATACATGACATCCCATATTTCGAGTAATTATCCTCATTCCATCATATCCTGTACATGTTATACCTATAGTATTCCTTAAGAAAATATATCCAGAATACATGTGTAAAAAACAACCACAGGCTAGTGAATCCCTCTACATGAATATATGGGGAAAAATAATAGTCATTAAAACAAGGACATGTAACTACCAATATAATAGAGTAGGGACAAAGGGGGTAGTCAAATGTTAATCCTCCCATCGAGATATTGGGTGAAACACACCCTATATGGCTCAGAATCCTTGGGCTGTCAGTTTTCATAACCAATATGGTGGAGAATTTTATAGAAACAAAATATCACATGATATAATATATATCTCAACTACACTATGGGCATATCATATTCTTGGACTCAACTATAGTTAACGCCTTTTGGACTTCCCACTACCAATGCTAATTTCAGATATCCTATAAGTACACAACCATTTCAAAAGATACATTAAGTTATTTCATTCCATTTCACCAATTTCAATTTATGTTAATTAATTATTTAAACAGTAATTAAAAATTAACAACTTCCACATTACTTTACATAATAATGAAAAAAAATGTCCATTCCCTCCAAGAATAAGAAAATTGTGTCCATGACTTCTTAGAATTTCATCCTCCACTTTGCATCCTCTAAATCTTCAACCCCCTGGGATAAAAATTAATTAATTTATTATCAAAATTACTATCCATATTAATAGGTGTTCTAGGAAAAATTATATAATACCAAAAAATGGGCTCACCACGGTGATTATGTGGACTATCTTTCTAGTCATTACCACCCATACCAAAAGCGTAGACTCATCCAACGATAACATAACAAACATGAAATGAAATTGTAATACCCTACGCTTCTTCACATATATTGGAAAGAAAATATAACGACCATCTACCTCAGGTAGGGGGAAATGCATGTAGATAGACAACAACATGGTCATCATCGGAAAAATCTATTCAAAAAAAATTTGTCTCCAATAACAATAGGTAACTCAAACTTTGATCTATTTCATCATCTCTTGTGCCCTATCAAAAACTCACATGAATATCCTGATGCAACTCGCCACTCCAGGCGTCAACTGTTGCCACAAAAATTGGGCCTCCCCACTAACATACTGTAACATCTGTCAAGGATCAGGAATCCCATGCTCATAACATATCTGGGCCTCCCTGTCCAACATACCAGAACAACCCTCCATGGTATACTATCCCAAACTCACAAAACATCTGGGCCTCCCTACTCCATGTAACACAACACCCCTCTAGGCTTATCCATCCAAGGGACACAACACATCATGGCCTTCTAGTCTAACATACAAGAATATTCCTTTAGTTTCATCCTACCTAGGCTCATAACACGTCACATGAAGTGTAAAAAACATAGCAATATAGTGCTTGGTCCTAAAGAAAGGCATCCATCATTCACACACAACATACTCACATGGCTCCAAATGAAAAGGCACATGGTCTTTATGCTAAAAATTTGACATACAGTCCCTATAAAGGCATTATCTTTTATCACACAACTAGTTTTTATTCCATCCTGAATTAACAAATTCATTATTCAATGGTTGTAACTATAAAAAAAATGCAACAAGATTTCCCCAGATATATAAAATTAATTAAAAAAATAAATTTAACATACCCAAATTTATTTTATCATCATGAATAAAAATGATTTTGGTTCATTAACCAATTAAAATAAACATTCACGCTTTGATCAATTTTATTATCATCAAATTAGAACAACAACAACATCTGGATTTATTATACACGCATATTTGTCTGTTATCCAATTAATTATCAATTAATTTCGGATTAACGTTATTTAACAAATTTATATAAAGAAAAAAAAGATAAAAAAATTAATGAATTTATATCACACTATCTAGAAATTGATTAAGCGAACAATTATCACATTACAAACAACATCATCACCAAGTGATCAATATAAATTCTTTAATCCAATTCAAGTAATTACTAGAATAATTTCATTGTGATATAAGGGGAGAAATCCTACTAACTCTATGATTTATAATAAATAAATAGAGAAACATAGAATCCCAAACCATAAAAATGTTGTCAATGTTCATCCCATGTGAACAGACCATTCATAAAATATCTGATCACTCCTCCTATAAGAACTACTCCCATCTAAGGATGCCACGAAATAACCACATCAATAAAAACCAAGAGAAACCCAATTATATCGATGGGTAAGAATAATAAATTCAATGGTGAGAATATATGAGAGGAAAGAAGATCTAAGAGGGAGAAAAAACTAGAGAATAAAGGGAAAACACAACTTGGATTAACCTGGTTTACCATGGATCAATTATGGAAGATAGGAGTTGTTCCATGATGAAGGAATCCATAAAATGATGAATAGGGGGTCACTAGTTCATCTTAAGTTGAGAGAGTGTCGTTATAGCTATAGGGTGTGACATCATGACCATGTGGTAATCTTTTAAAACATTCAGCATTGGGATTTACATGATATGAAATTCCCTTTCATATCATATAAATCCTAGGGTTTATTTTCCACTGAAAAAAATGTCACCACATCAAATTATTTTATTTTTTTACCCCGATCTATTATAATATTTCAAACCCACATTCACATCGTATAACACTTCAATACATTAAATCCTACCATTCATCCAGCTTCGATAAACCAAACTCTTCTAGAAATCCTCTAAGCCTCTTATGGGCTCCTCCAGCCTCAAAAACATGTAAAGGGTTGGTACATGTAGATTTATGACATTACAGTAGATAAACCTCAAAACATTCACATCCTAAAGAATCCAAAACTAACCTAGAGTAAAAAAATTGGTTATTAAAATTTCTACCCTATGAGACACCTCTCTAGGCTCTCATATCCATAGGATCTCAAACATCACACTCTAGGAACAACACAAAACTACACAAAACCATAACTAGGTCCTAAATACTCTCTTAGGGGAGATACCAATCAAAAAGAGCATGAAATAACAAGAAACAAGAGAAATAAATCTCATAATACTAAAATGGATTATAACCACAAAGCAAATATCATTACAAGAGAGGAAATAATCTCCATAAACCATAGGGTACTGACCACATATCTTCCACTCAAGTTCCCAGGTACTCTCCTACACATCACAATAAGACACAATCAAAGGGGAATGAACTCCCACACAACACCTTCTTCTGGAATTCCTGGATCTCTATAGGCCACTCCTCATAGGTCGCATCATCATCAACATCGATATCTCCCTAATAGATGATGTTAGCTTAATCATTAAGATAACGATGGAGATACAACAAGTGAAAAACATTGTATATTTGGATCATATATGGGAGGAAGTGATTACATATATGCTATGGAACTAAAATGATCCAACACCTCGAAAGGCCCACAAAACTATGGGGAACTCTTACTCCCATTACAAATACATTCCTTCCCACAATAGGGAGTAACCTTTAGAAAAACATGATATCCAATGCCAACCTATAGAGATATACTCCTATGATCGACATAGGATATCAGATTATCATGTGCGGCCTTTATACTCTCATGAATCACCTGAACCATCTCTATCATATTCTGCACCAGTTCCAGATAAAGAATTAATGACTTTATGACCCCTGTCCTGTACAATAAAGAATGATATTGTTACCCATAATAACCCTTAAATAACAACATATTGATGGTGGAGTGAAAAAATGTTATTTTAAAAGAACTCTACCAAAGGAAGGTTCCTTATCTTTGAACATATGAAATACAGGACGCAAGAGTGCAACATGTCGTTAAGATTCTGGATAGTCCACTACATTTTTTTCCATTTGTGGATTTAATGCAGTGATAATGCATAGTCCAAAACCTAAATCATGCTGGAGACCACCCCCTTAGTGGTAAAATGAGGATCTAAATCATAAATTATTTTCTTCGAGAATCCATGGAGTCTCACCACCTCCTCTAGATACTTCTTTGAAAAAACCTCCACTTTCTTAGACTCCTTGGTCACTAAAATGTGGGATGATTTCATCAACCTATACACTACCACCCATATATCATTATAGTATCACTAAGAATTAGGTAAATAGGTAACAAATCCATCGTTTTTTAATCCAATATTCATTGAGGAGCATATAATAGCTAGTGATAACCATCGAAAACATAGATCTGGGCCTTCATATTTTGGATCACCAAACATCGAGACACGAACTATTCAACCATATGCTTCACTCAAGGCCACCAAAACTGGCCACTCACAGCTTTCTACATCTTTTTCATGACAGTATATACCATCAAAGGTTAAATATGGAACTCCATGAGAACCATCTCATGCATAACTAATGGAATGAAAATACTTCCCCAAAACAAAACTTAGGGATGTTCATTCTCAAAACAACCATAAGGGGCCTCACCACAAACAATTAGATCTCTCTAGACCTCTACCTCATGATCCACAAAATGAGACTCTTCAACCAATTTCACCATAGATCATTGAACAAAAATTTGATAAAGGAATCCTTTTACATTGTCTTCCCCCATGTCTAGAAGAAATAGATAAATTTATTCCATTACTCCCCATGAATTACATGATTCATGCACTACAACACTATGTGTCTTCTAGATCAATAAACAAGTCACAATTTTTTTTCTATACGTATATGAAATATTGAGGTCATAATAATTTATGAACTCCGCCCAGTGAAAATGATAGATGTTTACATCATATCGCAGAAAAACATACATTAGGATATTAAGATCTATTAAGTCCACAAAACGCTCACCAATTATGTAATGTATCCATAACATCAAGAATAACACTACTTCTTCTAAAATAGGATAATGGGTGGAATTTTAATTCTCCTGGGGAGATAACTACTATGACCCATAATAAATGATAGATCTTTTCTTCATCAAAAAATAGCACGAACCATGATTTGATAAATCATATAAAACTTTAAAATAAACTTTTTCTTTTGGAAGAAAATGAACTAAAGAACTATCCAACTTCTTATTTATATACTCAAATGTTGTTTAACAATGATTATTCCACAAGAATTCCAAATATATTATGGTCAACATTTTTATAGGAGTCGTTACCTTAGGTAAATTAGATGTGAACCTTCTGTAATATCCTCCATGTCTAAAGACACTTCACACATCTGCCACTATCTTATTAGATTCCCAATACACAAATTCTTCTATCTTCAACAGATCCATAGCTACATCCCACTAGAATACAACATTCCCCTACAGTATGACTTTTTGAGCCAACAACTCACAATTCAAAAACATACCAAAAAAATCTCACAGTGAAGAACTTCTATAATGGCATGCAGATGATCTGCATGCTCCTCCTCATACATGGAGTACACAAGGTTTTCTTCGAAGAAATACATCACGATATTATCTATGCACATATAGAAAAAACCTTTATTATCCCCATGAATATAGCTGAAGCATTAATCACAGTAAAAGAAATAAATAAACATGTAATTCCCATGACGACAATAAAAATCAGTCTTTTTAATATCATCATCCATCACACTAATATGATGATATCTTGACCACAAATTGATCTAAGATAACCAAAAAACACCCTTTAGCTGATCGAATAAATCATCAATCTACCGAAGATTGTAGCGGTTCTTCACTGTCACTTGCATCAGGTGATGATAATAGATACACAACCACAAATTGTGGTCAATCTTATTTACAAAAAAAACTAGTGCACCCCACTTTTACCCACACAACTGAAGAAATTTGAACTACAATTGACCGTCAAGCTATATATGAATCTCTTTGAACTCAGTAGGTGTCATCCTACACAGAGACATCAAGATAAGAGACTCGTGTGACTATAGATTGATCCTAAAATTAATTTATCATTTATGGATTACGCTAAAACCTCATCTATAAAGACAATAGGATACTCTTCTAAGAATGTAGGAGATTCCAACAAAAAATTACTCAATGAACGTATAATCATCTCATCTATCGTGGAATAAAAGGATTGAACATGCCATTGACCCATTTGGGGGTCTCATTCACTAACAAACAACATTGTCTCTCCATTAGAATTGAAGAATGAAACCTTCCTTGTGAATAAATCAACAATAGATTGCACCAAATACAAAAAAAATCTATATTAAGGATGATGCTATATGGTTTTATCCAATAAAAGAGGAAATATCCCCCAAATAAGTGCTTCTCCAGAACTAGCACAATGTCTCCACATACATCAAACATGTTATACCGTACTCCAAGTAGCATACTTGATGCAAAGGGATCTGGAAGCCTCTCCACCTATTTTCCCACTGAATGGTAAATGGTTGGTCACTTGAAGGTGTGGATATCTTTTGGATCAAATAAGGAATTCACCCATGTAGAAAACAAGAAAAGGATACCTCAAATGACATCTAGCTCTCCATACATTGGAAATGCTAAATCATGAATCTCACCACAACCTTCACCATGGCCTCTCTGACCATTATGATTACCACCTCCATCACCATACGATACAATCTAGGGATGGAGATCATCCAATGTCTACGGTATGCCAACCCCAACTACACTCTACTGATTAGAAAATAGTGAAACCGACTACAGCTACCACCACTATAACTGACACAGTGGGGGAAACAAAAGCAGAGCAACCAGCACACACTGAATTCTCAAAAACTTCATGAAATCTCACCACTAATGATCTCGAACTCCACAATAATAACATGAACCCGATCCCTTTTAAAGGGTTTTATATATGCTACCTCCATAGAAACAAGACATTAAGGGATGAGACATACCCCCGAGTGATCAAAATCCCTCTTGTTCTGACTATTGGGAACCCCATACTATAGCTCTCATACTATAAGAATCGTAAAGAATCCCCACTCATGATGATTTGATTCTTTATAAAATCATATCTATGAAATATTCTCTATATATCCCGTCAAGATAGGTCTTTATCATAAATGGGATGACCTAACACTATATCTATGAATGCAACGCCTCCATGAAATGCCTCACCCTAGACTCCTCATTCAGAAATAGATCCAATGCATATTGAAGAAGGATCCTGAAGTGGATCCTAAACTCTTTCACATTGGTGATCCCCTAACGTAGGGTAAGAAACTCCTGGAGACTGGCCTCCATCACGGTTAGAGAAAGAATATCAGCTCTGAACTTTCATATGAACTCCCAAGAGACTATCGACTCCTCGCAATCTCTAAGGAACTAGAACCCCCACTTCCTCTCTACCCCTAACTACATTGTCACAACCAATAATAACCAGTGATGCTTCTATGAATAGATTGAACTAAAGGCTATCTCAACCTTCCCATACCATTATTCCATGACTGCATCTGAAATAGATCCCTCATAACTCTATAGAATTTATCACTAAAACTCTGAGAATGTATTAACTAGTTGTATTTGATGAAAATGTTCTACGCAAACATGATGAGGACATTGACCTAGATCTAGGACTATAAATGTTCACATAGTTAGATATCCTAATCCTACAATATTGAAGTCTTTAAAATTAATTAGTTATTTACTTTTATTTATTTTAGGTTAAAATATTCTATGTTCTACACATTCAAAAAATAGGTGATATGAATAATGACGTATGATACCTTAATAGGTCTCCACCATACAACCAATATTACAGCATTTATTATCCTCTGTATGTTTAAGGGTTCATACATTAGACATAGGGGGACATAAATACCCATGTCTCAGCTAGAATCTCATGTTTACAATTCTTTCTACACATAGTGGACACCATTTTTCTACCATCCCATGAAACCATTCTTGTCCCTAACTATATACTCCAACATGTCCCTTAAACTCCCTTTTATATTACTTTGTCACGACCCCATTCCATGAAAGATTATCCCTATTGGTCCGGAAATGTGAGAAGAGAGATAGTGATTCCCCGAGTCCCACACCTAGAAGGTCTTTTGTTGGCCACTCACATCGACGGTATAATAAACATTAATATGGGTGGAATTAACCTTTAAGAGGACACTTGATGATGATATAGATTAGATATACCCCAAAAAACTCTTGATCAGACTCCAATATAAAAAAACCCATGTTCAAAATTGTAATGTCATTTAATAACTACTACAACTGAATGAAAACTCTATGTACTAAAAGAATGTAATGATGACAAGATCCCTCAAGACTAAGCAGCTCCTGCAAAACCCCCAATCATGTAGTAACCAGATTAATCTTCAACTTACACCAACAAGCCTAAAAATTATATATATATATATAGGGTAAAAACTAATAGTATACTTAGAAGGATCCTTTATTGTGCCTCCTTTGAAAAGGGTAAATAAATCATGATAAAGCACACTGAACATAGGTGAAACAAACTACTCACATAAATAGGCATACTGTGTTCCTAGTCGCACCATGGATATATAACCAAGTAACATATATAAGGATATGTAATAAAGAATATCCAGGGTACCTCACTACCACTTCCCCATTGGTATTCAGCTCTGCCCCAACATCGATGGTCCTGAGCATCTCTATCTAAAAGGAAAGCCTATATACACTTGGGTGAAGCACTTCAACATTCCCCTTGGGCAACACACCACCACATCCTTGTAACCAATAGTAACCAGGAAGTTTTATAGATCTAGCACAACCTGAACAATGTTTACCATACTACGAGTACTATACCTGAACCCATCAAAACCCACACAAAAATAAAGGACCCTTAAGCCATCACATCTTATGCATGATATAACTGTAGTGTTACATAAGAAACTATATCCATAATACATGAGTGTGAAATTAACACACTCCACTAAATCCCCCTACACACATATATGGTGAAATCTAATAGTCGTGCATAACAGAACAAGTAAATACCAAGAGAGTAGATAAGGGACAAAGGGGTAGTCATTAATCCATCCTACCTCCAAGATGTTGGGGAAAACACCCCTAGAGCTTAGAACACCTAGGACTCAGAACCACACTCTAGGAATTACAAAGTCTTAGAATCATCTATATCTAACTTCATTTAGACACCTAATTTCCACTACCATGATCTAATATCCTATAATCACACAACCACTTAAAGATCAAACTTATGTTATTTTACCCATTTTCATAATTTATACTTTACATTAATTAATTATTTAACCATTAATTAACCATTAAAATTTTCCACCTTAAATTACATTTACAACACAACATACTTCCATGCCCTTCAGGCATAAGCCAACTGATTGCGCAACTTCTTATGATTCCAACCCTCACATTGCATTCCAACAAGCTCCAACCCATGGGTTCAAAATTTAATAATTTATTAACAATATTACTATAAGTATTACCAGGTGTTATAAGAAATTATTATATTATACCAAGAACATGTGGCTCAACATGGTGAGTAAGTGGACTACCTATTGAGTCTTCACCTCATATAGCAAGAGCATAGACTCATCCAACCATGAGAATATAAAAATTATGGAATGTCTAATACCCCACACATGTTCATCTCAATTGTACGGAGAGTAACAAAAACCATATTCCACAAGCACGGGGGATTGTAAAGTGGATAAAAACATGAAAGTCGACCAAGAAACTGATTATAACCAGTATCCAGCTTCCATAATACTATATAAGCCCAGATTAAACACATTCCATCATCATCAAGGCCCTATCTCACCCCCACATGCATATCACAATACATATTTCCACTCATGGAATCAACTACTACCCCAAAAATTGGGCCTGACCTCCACTCATTCCACAAAAACCTTCTAGGACTAGACATCCCAGTCCCACAACCCAAAATTTCCTCTCTATCCTATATACCATAACAGATCTCCATACTTATCCATCTCTGGTTCATAACACATTCGGGCCTCCCATCCACACACACCAAAAAAAGTCTAGGATCATCTATCGCTGGGTCAAAACATATCTGAGACTTCATGCCCCACATACCACAATAGCCCTTCTGGCTCAAACATCCTAGGATCACAACACTTCACATGTACCAAATAACAAACATAAAAACAAGTATCTTCACCCTAAAAACATATTCCTACCTACACACAAAATGATCCATCGTGGCTTCAAAGCACAATGAATGTTTCCTTTATAAGAAAATTGGAATCCCATGACCTGAAAAGGCATTATCATTTATAACACTCCTGGTTCTTGTTCAATATTGAATTAAGAGATTCATTATTCATAAGATCCAACTATAGTAAAACAATTAAACAATCAATCCTAATCAATCAAAAATTAATTAAAAAATTAACTAAACATACCTTTAATTTTTTTATCCACATGCCTCAACATGCTTTAGATTTTTTAACCGATTCAAATATTCTTGCACACTTGCATCAATTTGATTTTCTGTAACTTACGAAAATAAAAACCCGATTCATTAAATGTTATTGTTTATATTTTATCCAATTATTTATCAATTAATTATATCTTTATTTTCCTTACCAAATTTTTATCAATTTAAATATACTAATCCAAGAAAGACATAGATATCACACTATCTAGTAAATCATGCGGAAACTTTTATCATGGTACAAAAAACAACATTTCCAAGGGATCTATATCAATTCATTAATATGGTCTAATTAATTTTTTTTGTTTATTTCCATGTGATTAAATGGTAAAAATCATGTTAACTCTATGATTTCACATAAATTAATAGAGATGCAATGAATCTTTTGTATCCTAAATGTCAACGACATTCTTCACATGAGAAATGACCACACGACGGATCTTTGATATCTCCTACCAATAAAAATACATCCATTCAATGATGTCACTACACCACCTAAAAAAAAACCAAGATTAACCACATTAAAACCATGGGTAATCAAATCCCATATCATGGTGATAAGCTACGATGTAAAAAGAGATCCAACCTGGAGAAACTGCTTTAAAATGATAGAAAAAATCAACCTTGGACCAACCCAAGTAACCACAGATCGAATATTGATATTATGAATTGATCATTGATGAATGAATCCCTAAAACAATGTTTTGGGGGTCAAAAGGTAGCCTGGAGTCGAGAGAGAACCACAACATCTCTAGGGTTTGAAAACATTAGTGGTTGAAAATGTTGTAAAACATAAAGCATCATGGAATTAAATGATGTGTAATTCCTTTTCATTTCATTTAATTCACAGAGCATAGTTTCAACAAAAAAACATTCCATCATTTCAATTTATTTTATTTTTCAAACCCTGATCTATTACATGATTTGGAACCCACTTTCTCATCATGTAACTATTCATGATATGAAATCCTTCCCTACATCCATCTACTAGAAAATGAACTCCTCCAGACTTCCTCGAAGCCTCCTCCAGGCACCTCAAGCCTATAAAACATGAAAAGGGTTGATCCATATGGATCAGGGTCCTTATACATTTACTACAATCATCAACCCATTTGGTTTCTCATAAAAATATTTTCTATCACATTCAATGATAAACTAATTCCTTTTTAATCTATCCATTGACTAAAATAATAATAGTGTTAATAATTATAACAAAATATTGTACAAAATAATTATAAAAATCACTTTTATAATGTTTAAATCATTAACAATTAATTTTAATAAACGGTACCTTAGGTTTATAATATTTTATTCATTATTATCATCTATTTAATCATTAAATATGGTTCATAAATAGTTTTTGAAATTCCATAACATATCCCATTTGAGTGTCAAAATTGGTGTGCAACAAGCCCCATTATTATTAACTAAGTGATGATCTAGTCAATGTCAATACACCCATTTAGAAATTATTACCCCCATACACCTCTATTTGAGAGTCGCATCATCTTATAGTATTCCTATAGGGATGTAATTTATTGTAAAGCACTCCCACAATTCATTACCCAAATTGTAGAACATTTTCCTATACATTGAATCATCATTAAGCTTATCCATAGGGATATCACTAATGTTTTATCATTCTAGTTTTTATATGTAAAATAAACATATCCTATGATACCAACTATAGAGAAATGATCTTCTCATACATAGATATTACATATTTTAGATGAATATTCATTAAATCACACAAACAAACTCTTAAGGATTGAAAATGTATGGTTCCTTTTGAAATATAATATAACCATTAGTTGATAGGTCTTCTATATAATCTCCCACATATTTCCACATATCTTTTAACCTTATTAGAAATCATTAATTAATTACTTTTCATAATAAGAAGGGGTAAAAGAAACATAAGAAAGGTTGAGATCAGATTCGCAAAAAGGGTAAACATTGAAAATATGTAAACATAACATGGGCATAAGGTTATGAGACTGTGATAATAATATATGAAAACCATAACCTTTATATCAAGGATAAAAATGTTGATTCATGACCTAAATATTGGATCTTCATAATACATGAATCATTTGTAAATCAAAGAACATGATCCATGGGAGCATAAAATTAAAAAGAAACATGGAATTGTGGTATAAACATCAGTATAGGCAATTATTTCCATAGTATTTATATCTCATAACCAAATATTTCATAGGGAAATCGGTTCACTCCAAAAACCATCATAGTTGTCATGTTTCACTCTCATGACTATCATATTGAACAGTATTTTTTACTAAATTGGTTTGACACCCCATTCCTCTCCTGTGTATCGCATTAGATATTAGTCATTACATAATGTATTGGAGGGAAAAAGGTCCCAAAAATCATAGTTATAACAAAAACCATGATCCAATGTTATTACACAACCATCATAATGTAATGAAAATAATAGGTATATGTGTCACAAGATCATATAACATTCATCATCTTAGAACCCATGAAACGAAATGTATTTCACACAAATTTCCTCATAACGTTACATTCAGATAATATATATGTTTCAAAATCATTTCTTTATTTCATCAAATCATAAACCAAAGAAAATTAAGTATGCTTTATAAATATTTTATCATGTTATAGATCATGGAAGATAAATAGGTTTTATAAAGAAATTATCATAATAAAACTATGCTATATATTGAAAATAATAAGAATGTTTTTCATGGATCATAACCCATGAAAATCATAAGTTACATCAAATAATTTTATATTAGATGGAAAATTATTTTTAAAATATTACATGGAGAATTATTCAATGAAAACAACCCTTCCACTTTGAAAAATTTAAACCATAAAACATTTTTAAAATCCATTTCCTTTAAAATAACTATTAAAACATATGAATTAATTTTTAAAATTCACTTAAAATCATTATAGAGAAAGTTAAAATTTCATTGAAAATCACAACTTATGACTAAATATTTATAAAACACTTTCCAAGTAAATTTAATTTAAAATTAATTTCTGAGAATATAAAGGATATTTTAAAACAATGTGTGGTCATGACAGCATAAAATTCAATACATTATATACATGTTAAAATAAAAATTTCTACCTCTTTTTTGGTTAAATAGAAGAAGAAATTGTTCATAAAACAACATGTTGATTTCATTAAAAACATTTTTAAAAAAAATAAAAAATGTGTAAAAATATCATTAATAAATAATTATTAGTATTTAAAAAATAGTTTAAAAACATTATATGATAACATAATTTTGGATGAAAAAGGATTTTTGGCTGAAGAGAGATATACAGAATATTTTTCATGAAAATATTATTTTTAACTCTTGAGTACATAATGAGATGAAAATGAAGGGAAAATATGTATTCTCAGGGAATAACTAGATTTTAAAACTATTCATGAGTTTCATGAGATAAGGATATAAAGGATTCATGTTCGAAATCATAAACATAAACAATCTCGATGAATGATGAGATTGTATCATAAAAATCTTCCCAAATTGGTAACATTGAATCATAACCATAGTGAAAGAATAAAATTAAATGAAACATAATATATCATGAGAATAAATAAATTCATGATATTACATGTAAACATATTTGTATACACACCTTATAAAAGAATATTTGTGTATGAAAAATCATATTTATTACAGAAGAATGATTGTGACCTAAATCTATTACCTATTTGGATACTTTTGAATCGTAAAACCCATTAAATGGAAATCCTAAAATGGATATGTAAACCCAAATAAGATTAATTTGATGAATCATAGAATACAGTTCTAGGAATATGTATGTCAAATGTTGATATCATGAATCTTTTAAGGAAATTTATTATATATTATAATATGTGATGTGACACTAGATTGAATAATAACTACAAATTAGAATTTTATGAATGTAGGAATCCAATTTTAAATTCTATTTATAGATGAATGATTTGAAATCCCATTTACATTACAATTTTTTGAGATAATATTATCATTTAGTTAGTATATACTCTATATTTTGTGGGAACCCCCTAGAATCTTTATTGAGTGGAGTAAAAATTATTTTCAAATAACCCCAGAATGCTATGTTGTTTGATTTTTTATTTAAAGGTTATTGATTTTATTTTTTAAGTTATTAAAGTATTGATTATTATTTATTTATGTTATATATAAAGAGATCCTTGTGTGTGTATATATATATATATATATATCTTTTTTATAAAATATTTTGTGTCATGTTGTAAAATGTAGTATAACTTTTGTTCCTTAGCAACTAATTAGGGTTATTATATATCAAAATAGATCTATTGTGAATAGAATTTATGGATGTAACCTAGATTTCATTATTATAGATTTCAGTTCAATCATGTCTCCATTAATTTTATTAAAGTATTACTAATATTTCCTTGAAAAATTTATCCCACACTAAGACTAAAAAAATTCTAATATGAAATAAACTCTTGAGGAAATATTATTAGAAAGGTAACATAACTATTGGGTCTAAATGAATTTGACTTTATAATTATTATATAGTTACCAATGGTTTATATATATAGATTATATAAATTACCAAAAATAAATTTTTTATGACAAATTAAATCTAATTATTATTCTTTATATGGAAATTTATGATAATTTATTAACCAATGATCATAAAATTATTATCTTGAAACTACTTTTATGATTTTATTGATTCATGTTTCACTTTATTGAGATTTAGTTAATATTTAAATTAATTAAAAATATATTTGTTTGTTGTAATTAATCTCACTATAACTTAATTACAAAGTGATGATTCGATGCAGTTACCTTGAATGTATATTAGAATTACTGTGATAACACTCTAAGGTAATATAGACTTGTTATAAAAAAATTATAAATATCAATTATTCCATTATATTTACTTATAGAAAATTGGTCACATAGGATGATCCTGTAAGTGGTTTCATGATATATTCCCTACAGTGACCTACGGTCTCTCTGCCTCCTCAACACTGATCCTCCCCCACACTGCAAGATTCTTCCGGCTCGGTATGAGTCGGTTTCCCCCTCGAGTGACCCAATTATCCCCATGGATCTTTTCGACAACGAAAACATTATGACTCCAATAATTGGTGTGGACTGTGTCCCCACTGAGTGACACATTCCGCGACAACATAGATACCTCCCTTCTGAACCTCTCTGCCACAAGGTCGTTGTTCTCGAGGGCACCATTCGTCCCCTGGATCCTATGTGTCGTGGTGTGCACAGTTACTTAGATGATTCATCCCTAAGGAACATTTTTCTAGTTCCCTTTTTCAAGAATCCCTGTTTTCATCTCTTGATATCTATGTTTGTGAATCCTCATTCGTTGTTCATTCTCCTTCGATGGTGTGGTTCCATTGTGTCTCTATCCTCGAACATTTTGGTGGTAGGTTTCTCTCATATTATCAATTAAGAGATCCCCTGGTTCTGTATGTGGAGCTCTGTCAATGAAGCATCTACCATCACCCACCCACCTTTGTTGGTACAATATCAGGGGCTCTACGTTCTGGATTTCCCGTCTCCCAACTCTAGTGTTGTTTTTCCTGATATGGCTTGTTTGTGTTTTCTTTTATAAAGCTCAGGTCTACTATACATTATTCCTTCTGTCACTTTATTAAATTGTTCCTCTATGAACAACCCCATACTGGTTAGTCGTGAAATATTCATGAAGTTTTGTGATAGTGATGGTGGTTCTTGTGATGTTAGTTTGATCTTTTGGTTTGTATTTTTATTTTTCTTATTCAGTTCCTACATAGTCACAAAGTGATGGCCATTTGTGTTTTTGTGGTCTTTTTTTGGTGGGATTTCCTACGGATAGGGAAATTTTCCCAACCCATCAATGGATCCATGTGATGGAATGATGGTTCTCACATAGCAATAAAATGATTTTTAATAGTCGGTTCTCACTTAATTAAAAATTGTTTCTAAAAAAATTAATTTTCAGTCAGTAAATAACTCAGACAATGAATTATTTAATAACAACCCATGTTATTTGAAAATTCATAAGTATATATTTGCTATTATTTTAATAAATGTTACCAATTTATTAATCTAGGGCCAAATTTCATAAACTTGTAATTATATTTTAAAAATTTGGTGATTTTAATTTTTTGGGATTTAAAATCTATTTGATAAGAATATATAAACCAAATATAACTTACCCAATATAAATTAAAACCCCCTTAACAAAAACATATTTTAGACTTCCTTTATTTTTATTAATCTCATATATATAATCTCCCCCAATCCTATCACTAAAATGAAAATGACTAATAATATTACTTAATTAAATTCATATAATGATTAACTGTTATCATCTATGAAGTAAAGTAGTGGTTATATAATATTATAGGATGTAAAAACAACAAATTTTGAAATCAAGTATTCAATGTTGAAATGTTTTTAGCTCTATGGTCACATAACTATCTAATACATATGTGAAGAAATGATGGGTAGACAACATATATAAAATTTTAATTAATTTTACTAGTATTTACCCAAGGTCACTAAAAGATTTATGTCAATTATTGATTTCATTATAAAAATAATAATATATTATCAAATCTGATGTGGTAGATAATTTTTTTTGTTTACATTTAAGAAATAATATGACTATTTAGGTGACCTTGATACGAGTTAATATGAGAATTTAAAATATTATTATATTTTTTATCACCCTCTTTTTACGATTTCTCAATAATGGTGGTTTTTGAAATGGAAAACTGATCTTATGAGTCAAAAAAATTTCGAGTATAATAGTGATAAGAAATGTTTTTAAAAAATATCTTGTTTTCCATATGACTATGTAATAGGAATTTCAATATACTTGGGAATCTGTTTAAACATTTCATGTATCTTCCCTTTACTAGGATTAATATTAAACTATTTTTCAATTTTATGACACATATGGAAATATTACATCCAACTTACTCGAAGTATAATACCCTTCCGTACTAAAGACTAATCTATAGAATGATTGTTGTAAAATTTAAAACTATAAAAGGAGTGGTTGTAATAAATTATTTATCAATTAATAACATTAAAAATGGATTTGTAGAACAATTATTGTCAATTACAACCTTAGAAATGTTTTGTGTGATAGATGTGGAAAATAGAAAAAAAATGTTTTAAACCATTTAATTAAAATGTCTCTCCAAGTGGTTTGGATGACCTTGTAATTGATCCAAATAAGTTATATGCTTATTTTATTGTTCATATTTTGATGATTTTCAGTTCATAGATAAATTTAAAGGTAAATCATGTAAATAAAATAAATATTTTCTTCTGGTATATCATGTTAAAGGTGAAGAGATAGAAGTTTTTATTTCTCCAGTATATAAAGAATATGTGGAATAGTTCTGATATAATAGTCTAACTCTGTATATTTGATTCTGTATAATATTAATGGATTTAAAAATCTATCTCACTCACAAAGAAAAAAAATCATGTTTTGACATTTTTATAAAGGAAATATAGCTTTTAAGGAGGATTAAATAGTCAGTCAACACTCATCTAAAAATTATATCCATAGAGAATCTCATTATTTCGGGGATCCATCAATATTTACTATATCTTCAACTATTACAAATGATTTGGCTGGATAAAAACACGGTAAAAACATTCAGGTTACTCAAGAAGTGATTTTAATTTTACCTAAATATTTTTATGTTGATTATTTTTCTTAATACGGTGGTTACTGGCCTTAATAGTCATTGAAGGGGGTATTATTTCAAACCTTGTATATACTGATAACGATGTCCAAAATTTTGATAAATAAATGATTACATGTAATACTATATTCTACCTAAATTTAAAGATGAAATTGTTATTTTTTCTACTGATGTCCAAATATTTGTTAACGAGTAAACTATTTTTAGTGATTGGTAACCTGAACTATTGATGAAGTTGACATCATCGTGATGTTTTACCTCAAATTTTTTTTGAAAAGATACTATTAAAAAAATAGTAGTCTTTTTTAATAATGGTAAGTACAATATTAATGAAGGCCACAACTGGTATGCTCTCATTACTGAAGCAGAGGAAAGGTTTTTATATATTTTTTAGGATAGGGTAGTAAATTCTCTTAAAACAATAAATATATTCATTTTAGAGATTATAGAGGATTTTTTTATAGTTAAAAGATTAATAAATTTTATTACTTGAATAAACTTATTAATTTCATGTATAAACCACATATCCATAGAATACCATTAAACACTCTTATATATTACTCTTACTTACCCAAAAAATAAAAGAGATTATGGTTTAATACTCAATTTCACGTCCCATACCTAAATAGGTATTAATTACTCTGATTATTGAAAAAAGTATATATATTTAATGCCTAAATGATATAGACCATAATGGTTAAAGAAAATAGTAAAAAAAATACATCCATTATAGTGGAATATGACGAATTTAATATAATTGTATCCTCTATGATTATTAACATTCAAACTACATTTTATGAATATTGAATTATAAAATTGAATACATTATTATTTTAAACTAGATATAAAAGAGTTTATAAGAAAACTTAATATTATTTAAATAGTGGTAAGTACAATGGGAGGATGAGTGTGGGAGATTGATATTGGAGTTTATATGGAGATAAATAGTAGAGCATATTTTAGTCAAAGATCCCATTTTATCAACATCTTATTCTTCTCTTACATTTACTACACATGATATAGAAAAACATATGAATAAAATTATTAAGGTATAATCCAGTCAATTTATTCCGCTAAATTCTATTTTTATTGTATAAATTTAATAAAGGTTTTTATATATATCATTTTTTATAATTTAACCATAACTAACCAATCCTGATATTCTTCAAAATTCCAATTTAATTATTTAAATGTGTTTAATGATGGGTTAGATATCCTTGTTTATAATATAACCAATATATATAATCTATTGATAAATAACCATTATAAAATGATTCCATGTATTATATATAGTTTCATAGATGGATTTGGATCCATGTTTAATGTAGATTTTGATTAAACTGGGAATGTGATTAAAGTGGTAAATAAGATATGATATATATTATATGAAAAGAATAACTTGATTAATAATTTTTTCGATCCCACAAAGGATGAAATAACTATTAATTCCTCTATAAATTTTTAAAAATAGGAATGAAAAATCGGTGTATATGGAAATAATTTTTGAAAAGTTATATTTTTCTCAACAATAGTTGAGTTCTTACTAGATAATAAATTATAAATTACATATAGTTTAATAGTTTATCTAAAAAATACTTTTAGTATTTTAAAAAAATTATAATGATTTATTAATATTATTATTGTAATTTCAAACATGAATATTCACTCTGCCAACCGGAACATCCTATGACCCAACCATTATTACTTATTATTATTATTTTTGTTTATATTCTCAACACATGCATCATTAAAGTGAAGAGAAATCTATTATTAAGGAGGAAGTTTATGGTAACCCCATAAATAGCGATATGCATCCCATGTGGATATCCTACATGGGATAACATTTTTTTTCTAGTTTATTAACATATATGTCTGTATATTTTTTCAAATTATGTTTTTTTTATTCTTTCACCAAATTTGATTCATTTATTTGGATTTAAAAAAAGTACATATGTTGTATTTCAATTCACGTATCTCAATTTTTTAATCATTCAGTTTATATTACAATATTTTTTCTATTAAATTCATTATAATGTTTTAGAATTAATTATGAAAATATATTTTTACACATTTGATTATCATTATACACATTGAATATATTTTTTCTCACCATTATATATATGTTTTGAAGTTGGAGATTTTTTTATGTTTTTAATATGATATAATTTAAAAAATATGATATTAAAGTGGAAAATGAATTAGTTATGATCCTTGTTTTATAATATTTTTTGTTATCAAAATCTTTGATATTATCTATTTTATGAACATTTCATTTATTTATTTGTTTCTGACGCTTTCGTTGGGGCGCGAGCGTCTGTCTGCCTGGGTGCGACAGGCATGGCTTTTTTGTTGCCCTGCATTCCCGCTTTCCAAAGGCGGGCGGCATTCGCTCCTTTCTCAAGGACGTATTCTCCTTGATCGAAACCGGGATGATGGGATATCGGTTCTTCCTTCAGTGGATTCCTCCTCGGAACTCGTCACTTAGTCTGGTTCTCCCTTATAGATTTAATACATTTTTCGTGAACCTCGTACTGGTGCCATGTTGCCATGGATGCTGGTTAATTACACTTCTTCTGTTAGGATATTCCAAAGGGTCCAGTCAGGGAAGCAACCTTCAGTTGTGGGAGTAGTCACGTTGAGACATCACTGGCATGTCTGGACACTGGGGAATCTGCGTGTCTGTCTTTTGTCCCTTATTATTGGGATTCTCTAGGGTGCGGTAGCACGAGAATTCTCACACCAAGCGTGGGGAATCATATTCCATTTTCAAGTATCTGAGGTTTTCCTTAGCTTCCTGTGTTTAACATGGGATATGTTGTATGTTTAACGTCCAACAGAGATGGATTGGGCCGATCAGAACACTAGCTAGAGTAGATCATATTGAAGAAGCCCCTTGGGGGATCACCGAGATCGGGGCCAGCACTTGGGCGGCTTCACGAATACTGTGGGGGGGGGATAAGGTGGAATTATCTCACCGGGATGTGGCATCCCAGGTAAGAACCAATGATGGAAAGTTGAATGGAGTGGGGGAATAATGTGGTGAGACCGTCATGAGGATAACGGTAGAGATGGGCTTGATCCTCGAAGAGACCTCCTACATATCTCTATGGCAGGGAATCAAAGTCTGCGTAGTTCAGTTGGTGAGGACCGACATGAAGGGGGTGGGGTCGGAGCGACCATTGGTTGGTGGGCTTGAACCTCAAGGAGTCTTCCTATGCACCATCCCTTGACATGGATCAAAGTCCACGTAGTTTGGGATGGGACCCTGGTGAACCGATGTGAAGGACCATGGTCTAGTGGGTGATGAGCTTGAACCTCGGGGATGCTTCCTACGTACCATGCCTTGACATGGATCAATGTTCTTGTAGTTCGGATGGAAAAGGGGCTATTGAACTGACATAAAGGGATTTCAGAACAACTGGGTGGTAGGGTCACAATGACTTACCACTGGATTGGGATACGGTTTAATGTCATGCAGGACGAGAGAGTGTCAGAGAACCGACGTGGAAGATGACATTGACCCATTGGGTGGTGGGATTGAACCACGTGGAGGATACCTACGTAAAATTCCTTGACATGGATCAAATTCCTCATAGTTCGGGTGATGGTGGGGGCTTGGAGCACCGACATAAAGATGGTCAGGGCCAGTTGTTGTTGGGACTGAACCTTCTGCAGGCTTTTTACGTACCATGCCTTGATATGGATCAAAGTCCACATAGTTCATGAAGGGTTTTCTCAGCGAACCGACTTGAAGGTGAACCTGGGGGTCCACTGGTGGTGGGCTTGAACCTCATGGAGGCTTCCTATGTATCATGCCATGAAATGGATCAAAGTCCCTGTAGTTCAGATTGGTGTGGAATACACTTTAACAATATGCGGGATGGGGTTGATCCGATGTTAAGGAGATCTGAGCGACCGTGTGGTGGCATTGAACCTCGTGGAGGCTTCCTACGTACCATGCCTTGACAAAGAACAAAGTCCTTGTAGTTCGGATGTGCTGTTTAACATCATGCGGGACAAGGGTTTTGGGGCTTAAACTATGAGGTGGCCCAGGCTGTGTCATGGACGTTGCTCACTCTAAACCCATTAGAGTCATGCTCGGTGTGAGAAACAAGAGTTTGTAGAGACCTGAAGGTCACATCATGAAGGGTGCATCCATGGGAAACGAAGAGGGGCGTATGTGTTAGGCGGTCCATAGTGCTAGGACTTATGCCAGGATGGAGGCCTGAAGAAAACAAAGCGTAGAGGGAGAGGTATTTGGGGCTGAAGAATGGAGGTGCCTCATTCCCTACCACGCCCTCTGCTGGCCCTGACTGTGGGGAAGTACGGAGGTGCATGGGTGCTACCTTCTGTATGAAGAACTAGGGGATTACACCGAGATGGTCGCCCTTCCCCCACAGACAAACGCCACTCCCAGAAGGAGGATATCATCCACTGGTGAGACTAGGGGTGATAGGGGCCTAATGAATTTCCGAGCTGGGGGGGGACCCTACATGCGAGGCACAGGGCCAGAACACAGTTTAACATCATGTGTTGAAGACGAGTTTCTTAGTAGTTTAACATCCTATAGCTCGGATGAGGTGGGTTTACTCTGCACCCCTAGGACTTACATAACTTTTACCCTCTACTATTTGTGGGAGGGAAGGTACCATCAATATCGTTGTGAAGGGGGGTCGTAGAGTGAACCATCGAGGGGTCCACATTAGTGTAGATATGCTAAGAATAAATATATGTTAGTGTGCCTATGTGAAGAAGAATTAGGAGAAGAAACTCCATGGGAGGTATCATCCAGGGGACTTTGAAGTCACATCGTGCATACCTGGAGGATCGCACGGGAAGAGGAATGGCCAAACAGATGGGTCCTTAGGCAGAGGCCTTATGGAACTCGGTTTCTCTGCGTGGTGACAGGAACTTGAGAAGGGGTGTTCTTCACAAAGTGGGGTTCCTTAGATTTAGCATAGGGTGGAGGTACAAGCGGTTGGTGTTTCGCGAAGTGGATGGGTGTTCGTGGAGAACTGCCTCGCGAAGCATAGGTGCCTCACGAAGAAAAGTGTCGCGAAGCAGTGTGCTTTGTAATGTATAGTGACCCTACATTGGCATGTGGATCACCTGTACAGGAGGCGTGTTTCGTGAAGCATAGATTCTCCATGATTGCCCGGGTCCCCTTGGGGATTTTGTTCCTTCGTGAAATCCCTTTGGCTTCACGAAAGGCATCCCTCTCAGAAGAGGGGATCAAAACGAGACAATACAGAGGCACCTCGTGAAGCAAAAATACCTCGAGGAGCTCATGATTCCCATAGAAAAGAGTGATTCATGATTTGGGAGATGAGAATTAGAAAAGATGGATTGTACGTATTTTGGGCTCTGTGGGAGCTCGGTATTTATAGGCAAAGGGGGCCGTGAAGCAGAGCTCACGCGACACAAAGGGGGATTCGGTGGCTTCGCGGCTAGTCGTGAACGTCAACCGGGTTTGCAGAGAGGTACCACCTCACATGATTTGCGACGGGTTCGCGAATGTCAGGGGCGTTCGCGGAGAGGTACCGCCTCACGTGCTTCATGGCAGGTTAGCGAACGTCAGGGGTGTTCGTAGAGAGTTACCACATTGCTTGGGGTCTCCGCGTCGGTGCTTCGTGAGGAAACACGTCGGGCCTCTTTTTTTTCTCTACTTTCTTGGAAGATTTTGGTGCCAACAAATTCCCCCCCCCCCCCCATTGACTTGGATCTGTGGAGGGATCAAGGTTCAAAGTCTGTGGGAAATCGCCAAAACTTATCGGCAGTTCGTGGTGCTGACTCACGAAGCGGGCGCGCAAGGCAGACAGGGGTAGCGCGGTCTGGACGCACTGTGATGCTCCGCACAGGCCGGACGTGCCACAAACCTTCGAGGGCTGCCGCCTATAAATAGTGGGTCCTAACTCTCTTTTTTCCTTTCCCTTCTCCGAGACTTTTTCCTTTTGTAGTCTCAATTCGAAAAGCTCTGCGTGCTCCGCATCTGCTCACCGCGAATTGAGCTTCGCGGAGAACCACATGTCTCTAACTCTGTGACTGTGCCAATATATCATGTGCTTACAAACTGAGGCCAGGATCTGCGTCTTGGCTTTGCGAATGATATTTGTGAACAACCTCCATTAACGATCTTCACAACCTGACCCTAAATTTTTTTCGAGTACTAAAACCCAATGGCCCATCAGGAAGCTGTGTTGGGGGTGCTTGCAGACGCCGCTCGAAGGGATGAGATGGCTAACCGTCTGGGCCTGTGGGAGCTAGTCTGAAGCCTCTCAGACCATAACTCTTTGACAGAACTACTATCAGAGAGCCAAAAGATATATCTGTTGTGTAAGAAGCGGTCCTTTTTTTGGATTTGGGCTATGGGATGACGTCTTTATTCCTAAAGGAGTAAGGACAAACCAGCTTGCTGGTTTAGGAGCACGTAGTGCCAATGCCAATGGTTCAGGGTGGTCAATGGTCATGCGTGGGTGGACTTCACACCTGTCACCATCGACTGTCTATACAACCATCTGAGCAACATCGATGGGAATCCATTGCAACCAAAGACATCCCCTCCCCTGTACCACACCATACTGAAGGCATCTTTGGGGGATTTGAAGAAGGGGTGGTCTGATGTGTGGGACCTGCCCCAGGGTGGAAACTTCACCCATGATTGGTCATGGTCCTACTGGGTAGGTGCATCTTGTGAGGAGTTTGGGGCCAAGCTGAGGAGAGTGGGATTGTATAAGGCGGTATTGTCTTCCGAATTCCACATTTATCAACCAAAATAGCTGATGCCGGAGCTGTTGAGCAGATGGTTGTCCAGGACCACCACTTTTTACCTGCACCATAGGGAGGTTGGCATCAATCTATGGGATTTCCATCATATTTCAAGGGTCCCAATATTGGGGGCTATGTATGATGAGTTCCTCCCCATCTTGAATGCGTGGGAGGATCTAGAGTAGAAGTCGTGGCTGACACTGGCACTTATGGGACTGGCCCTAGAGAGGAAAAAGAAGTGGTGAGAGATGTCCACGTTAAGAATTGGTTCAAGTTGTTCCTGAGCTTCCCTGTGAACCGCGAGTTTCCCTTGAGCCCTAGTCCTTTTCAGAAGGGGATCAATAAGTCAAGGAGCACTCGTATTGGCGTCTAATGGAGGACAACCAATGGAAGACCCGGGGTTTCACTGTCAGTATTGAACAGAAATCGATAGTCAGGCTGGCAGCGTTTTTCACGGCCCTTATCTGCGGCTGGATCCTACTATTGAGGGATACCAAAATGGTGGTGTGCCCTAGCCCGTTTATCATGGCATCCATGTTGGCCATAGGATGGCAGGTCAATCTTGAGATTCCAATGCTTTCCATATTTTACAAGATTCTGCAGCACATTAGAGAGGGAAAGAAACCGCCGAGGATATGCGGGCCCTTCCACCTTCTGTATGGGTGGATCGCGATGCACATCATGGGGGTTTATGAATATATTAACCACATCTCGCCTTTGGGGTCAAACTTCCGTCCATCCATTCTGAATGCTGCTGGGAGCTTCCTAGACAAATTAATCGTACCGATGGTACTGATCCAGTTGTGGAAGGAAGAAGATTTTAACTTCCACCCATTTCCATTGACGACGGGGGTACTCACGGATGACGGTCAGGGAACAGAAGATCACCGGGCCTACCTCCTGGCCATTCAAGGTGGATTTTTGGTGGCGCGGGTGGACTGTGAGCCGCTCTGCAAGCCGTACACCCCGCACCAGTTCGTGAGGCAATTCTGGTGCCTACAGCAGCTGACCCCACAGGTCTACTGGGAGGCAGCCATAAGGACCACCCATGTGTAATGAGGAAATTGTGGCTCATTTTCACATGGGATGACAGGAAAATGCGAATTCCATTGCCTCCGTCCACTACCACCATTGGACTGGTGAAGGAGTATGCCATCAGCTAGGAGGCAGCCTATCCCAAGGAAATTTTGAAGCAGCCAACCATTCGAGTTGGTCATCTCAGGGCTCCCCTATCTCGAGGCAGGGGTCGGAGTTCAGCAAGGACCTCTTGCGGTGGCGGGGCTGCTATGGCGGCGGGACCTGCACCACCTGAGGATGAGGCAGCAGCGGCGGATCCAACAGCAGTGGTGGATCTGGTGGTTCCGGAAGAGCAGATCCATACGGAGGGGTGCCCACTGAGGGGATTCTATAGGATATCTACTCAAGCTCTGGGGAAGCAGCTGCGCCATATCGACATGCCATAGAATGTTGTTTTCTTGGAGGCCTAGGACATTTAGGTCTTCAACTGGCAATTGCTCAGCCCACCTAAGATGTGGGAACACCTGAACTACCTTGGGATGGATTTTCCATGTATAGGCCCTATCCAGGCCGGTTTCGCAGTATCCCCGGTGGAGATGGAGAAATATCTTGATGAGCTGGAGGACTACGTACATTCCAGTGGTGTCCCTCGTCCAATGATAGACTAGGTGAGGGTACTGCTGGATCAAACGGTTCCCTCACAACTGTCAACCGCCGAAATGAGAGAGTGATTCCCCCTCTCGGATGATTTAGATGAATCCTCTTGGGGAGACGAGGCTCTTGGAGGGAGTCCGTTGGAGGAAGGCGAAGTCAGTAATCAAGACTTGGATCTCAACGATTTCACAAAGACTCTCGAGGTAACATCCCAAGATTCATTCCTTGGGGACTGTTACCAGGTCATCATGGATTTCTTACCAACTTCTAGAATGTGCAGGAGGAACTTGTACACATACCTCACTCTCACCCCCCGGTGGGTGATGATGCAGAACTCTCAGAACCTGCGCCAGTGGCCACATCTAGTTTTGTGTCTGGCATGGCTAGGACACCTGAGGTGGATTCTACGGAATATTCAAACCTTCCGATAGTATAAGGAGGGCCACGCCTCATGGTCCCGTCAACATCGACTCAGGAGAAGTACTAGGAGAACAATCACTGTAAGTTCTATCTGCTTAAATCATTATCGTCACACACCGATCGTGCCAACTGATGCCCATTCCCTTCTATGTCACGTACAGTTCTTCGACTGGTGTGGGCTGCTGTAGTGAGGTTGTTCGGGCTTTCTGGCGGCATCCCTCTTAGGGGTATGCCTGTCATTGTGGAGATCATTACCTCACCCACCTGAGCTGCAGCTTCCCCCATTATTGGTGGGACCACCAGTGGGGTCGTGCTTGAGGTCATCGAGGTGGGGTCTGACGATAAGGATCTATCGGTCAACCCAAGTCCTGCTACATCTGATCCAACTCCAGATGTCGCACCTGATCCCATGCCAGATGCAGATACCGCTGAATAATTCTTACCGGCGTACCCCGCGTATGAGCCTGCTAATCACTCGGACTGGGATGAGACAACATCCTATGAAGAGGACAAAAAATAGTCCACCACCGACCGTGGAAGCTAATCACACGCTTCATAAACGAGAACCCCCCCCCCCCAAGTGCTATGGCTGGAAGAAATGGACAGACTACGCTCGTGGTTGAGTGAACTATGTTCTGGGGGAGTGGATGCCTAGCACCCTCATATTCTTATCTGATATCTTATGGCAGAGATGATCTGGGAGTATGATCGCGGGCTCAGTGTGGGCTAGCAGGGGGGAAGGCAACGAACGTCAAGAAGCTCCATGAGGTTGAAAACGAACTAAAACACCTATAGATCCTAGAAGATGATCAATCAGCCTCTCTCAATGCATAATCTGTGTTGATATTGCGATTGAAGTCCCAGCTAGAAGAGGCAGAAGAGTTTATGAGGTAGGCTTTTGAAGAGATGGCCATCATTCTAGCTGAAGTAGAGCGGGCTCGAGCTGGGGCTGATAAACTGTGCTCCATCGCTGCTGGAGAGGAGCGAGAGCTGAGTCTGCGGCAGTAAATCCAAGACGCCACAAGTTGAAGAGTGGTGGAGCTGCAACACTCTTTTGACGGGGTCAATCCGTCCATGTTGGGAGTTGATCCCCGGGTACTGTAATGATTACAAACCCTTAATCGTAATTTCATGATTTTATTTTTTTTTGAATGTCGTAACATGCATGAGTTTTGTTGTTCACACTAGTTCATTGCATCCTTACAATGTTTATGGAACGTCCAGAAATAATTACCTAAGCTCACATGGGTTGGTCACAATGTGAGAAACAAGAGACAATTGCCTCAACGCACCCATCAAAACATAGGAGTGAAAACCAAGATTTGAGCATCCGGGGTTTGGATAACTAGTCCAGATTTCTGGGAAATGGACAAGACCTGACTAGAGAAGGAGTTCTCAGAACAGCCAAATTATTTTTTTCCAACGTGCTCTTGTGCACGAACGGTGCAACACCAAGGGCACTAAAATCAGTCTGAACGGATGGGAATCAGAAGTGTGAATCATGATACCCAAAATTCGGAACAATGTGGGGGTGGCGTGACATCAGTGGATAGCTGTTTCTCGTGGCTAAAACACAGCAATCACATCACTTCAGCTTGAAATAGGGACGACAAATGAGGGCTGACCGTTGACCATGTCGCAACGCGGGGCCTAACTTAAATATCATCGATCAGTCATCCGAGTCGTTGGACCAGGACAGAAGGTGGGCCAAAGGTCGAGCATCCATAGTGTTAGGGGGTCCTTCCAAACATGACCATTCTTCTGGAACATTGTCCCAGGACAGCAAGCAGACCGTAGGCCGAGCATCCATACCGTCAGGAGGTTCATCCAGACATGAAAGGGGATGAGAGTTTGAATATGGGGAACGCGAAGCATGGTATGTGGAGTGATGGTTTGTTGAAACAGAATCTAACACTCATGAAATTACGCCACAGTGGTGGGAGTATGCTGGGTGGGTGCACCAGTTTGACCATGGATCATTCCTTCTTTTCAGATAAGGCCTCTCTTGTGAGGGGGTTTGTCGTGTTGCTTCCCAATGTCCTTTTGGGGCATCCTGGACATGTTTAGGGCAGAGTCATAGTTGTACGGTCCCCTACGAGGGGTCCAGCCAGGGGGCCGGAAAGGGGAAGAATATGATCTTACAATTCTTGTGGACTGGACCCCAGTAAAAATACCAGGGTGTCCCTACGTATCCCATGGGGACGGTAATCAAGCCACACATAGTTCTCAGGATGCATTTTAATGTCATGCATGATAATAAGAAGCCTGGTTGTGCCGGTATGCATCCTACCAAAACTACTAACACATGCGAGTCATGCTCGATGTGGGAAACAAGAAGTATTGGGGGACATTCCCGACACAAGAAGGGGTAGTTTAGGGAAAAGGGGCACTCGTTGAATACTGTCCCAATGATGCTAACACGTCCATGTTGTGCACCTAGATGCACGAAGTGATAAAGCCGAGTATGTCAAAATTTCACATGAACATGAGGAAGTGAAAATGTGTGAATCATAACGTTCGGGATTTGGATCAAAATGATGGAGGCTTGACGATAGATGATAACTGTTGAATGTGGCGGAAACGCAGCATCCCCATCGTGTTAGCCTGGAGTGGAAATAGACAGGTGAGGGTCGACCGTTGACCATGTTTGAAACACCAGACCATGTCGCAAATGTTGTCATAGATCCATTGGGACGTTGGCCCGAAATGATTGGAGAACCCTTAGGCCCAGCATCCACGAAGAGCCCTTAAGCCAAGCATCCATGTCGTCCGAGGGTCCTTTTGGATGTAGAAGAGGATGAGTATTCAAATGAAGATCTCACGAAGCTTGGTAATGGAACGAGAGGAATGTCTCCATGAAAATCCCACACTTCGGGTTTTTGTCAAAACCCATCTAAATATGTTAGTGAGATGCATTAGATAGGGGGATTTGAGTCCCTTACCATAGAGAGATCATAGTTTAGGTTCGTAGACTTCGGACCATAAGTGGGAAGAAACACATGAGGCACATGGTGGGGTAACTCAAATACCCGACGTAAATGGGAACTGGGGGTTCCGACCACCACGTGCATCTCAGAAAGTTTTAGTTTCAGGGACCGAAAATGAGTGTTGAGTTGGGCATAAAGCAAAATGAAAAGGTGTTCCAATGTACCCCATGAGGATGGTGATCAAGCTGCACGTAGTTCTTGAGGAGATCTTAGTTTATGGTCTTAGAGCTTAGACCATGAATTGTTAAAGAGAGTATGGGACACACAGTGTGGTGGTTACAAAACCCGACGTGAATGAGGACATAATCCCTACTTACCATGTGTTCCCTAGAGAAGTGGTTGAGTAGAGGGACCAAACACGAAAGTTAGGCTGGGCCCGTAGGGAAGTGCCCGAGCACTCATACGTATATCATGTGGATGAGAATCAATCCATACATAGTTCTAGAAGTGGCACGGTAAGATACCAATTCTAAGGTGAAAAGGGTTATGTTGGCATGGCCCATGCACCAAAAGAAGTGGTATTTGATAAATCATGTTTTTCCTTTAAGGTAAGTGGTTTTTTTTGTGAAGTGACAGGCCTAGGGTGGCAAGACCTGGTGTCTCCACAAGAATCAAGCCATAGTAGGCTTTGAAAAATGACATGACGTATGAACAATACCAAACATGAATTCCTCTATGATGAGGTCATCACAATGCAGTTTTGTTTCTGATCGTGCAGCGAGGATGATATTGTCATAGTTTAGGGTCATGTGATAGGACCAAGAATGCATTTTAACATCATGCAGCACAGATGTAGCAGAGATGATGCTAGGAGTGGAATGGTTACAGTGCCTTGAAACATAACCTACATGGATGGAGACGTGATCCCACATCACACCCCACACAATTCTATGATAGGAACCTCAGGCCAAGGGGTCCAAATAGGGGTGAGAGTGAAAGGGGCATGAGGAACTAGCTCCCAACTACGATGGACTCAGAAATAAGATGTCCGGGTGTCCCATCGCATCCCATGGGGATGATGATCGAGCCACACATATCCCTTAATGAAGATCTTAGTTTATGGTCTTAAATCTTGGATTGTGGGAGCCCTGAAGTACGTTGTATTGCAGCTTTGTCCCCATGACATGCAAAGGAGCACTGAGGGATACTTCCAAGAGTGTCGAGATTCCACCTGGACAAGATGGGGTGGAACATAACATGAATCATGCAACCAACATTCAAAACCTGATTGGGCTGGTGTAACGAGGAAGGATTACTGCTGACCATGTTCGCAACACAGCATCCTATCGTGTTAGCCTAAAATGGGGACAAACAAATGAGCATCAACCACTGACCATGATCACAATGCGGGATTTGTATCCGTTTTTTGTCTGAAACCCTCTGGGGGCATTGGCCCATAATGGTAGGAGAGCCCTTAAGCATAGTATCCATGTCATCCATGGGGGTCCCTTCATTTGTGAAAGTTGATAGAAGCCCGAATGAAGGGGAACATGAAGCTCGACATGTGGAAGGAACTTGACCAAGTTGAATCTGACACTCTTGGTCTTAGACCTGAGTACTCTTAACACATGGGGGAACTACTGCAAGGGGTCGAGGGAATCAACATGAGGGTGGCCATGAGATGGCGAATTCCCGGGAGAAGTGGGTCATGGATCCAAAACCCCTAGACCACAACTCAATATCCCCCTCGTGGAGAGGGACAGGCTAAGGGGCCTAGGCGACTGGGAGATCGGGAGATCACTAAGAGGTGGGACTGGACCTGAAGTCTAGACATTATGGTGGTCTTACGTACTCCATAAAGATGGGAATAAAGCACATGTAGTTCTGGAAAGGTTCCATTTAATGTCGTGCAGGACAAGAAATAGGAGGTATAATTCTTAGAATAGGGTGCTCATGGTGCAACTACTGAAAACCTGACGTGAATGAGGACATAGTCCCATACCACGCCACGCAGTCCCATTGTCATGGTCCAGAAGGCGGGAAAGAAAAGTTAGATTAGAAAAACTCAGGCTGGACCTAGTTCTAGGCATTCCTACATATCCCATGAGGATGGGAATCAAGCCGAGCATAGTTATGAGGAGATCTTAGTTTATGGTCTTAGAGCTCGGCCCATGAGTGGATGGAAGCCTCGACCCAATCCCTCTGTCCACGTGAGTTAAACTCAATATGGGAAACAAGGGAGGAAGATATTTATTGCAATACCTAGAATGTCCATCAAAGGGAAGTCGGTGAAGATCCCCAAAGGACACCTCTAACGTGGCTTTGTTCCACTAACGTGAAGATGCGCACTTAGTAATAGTACCAAGAGTTTCTAAACTCTACTTAGACATGATGAGGTGGAGAAGGATTTGAATCGTGTAAAAAACATTTTGGGCTTAATGGGGGTTGGCGTGGCGAAGGAGGATAACAGTTAACCATGGATAAAACATAGTATCCATATAGTGTTAACCTTAAATGGGAACAACAAATGAGCATCGACCGTTGACCATATTCGCAACGTGGGATTTGTATCAATTTGTTACCTAAAACCCTCGGGGGTGTTTGGACTATAATGGTATGAGAGCCCTTAAGCATAATATCCATGTCGTTCTTGGGGGGTCCTTCCGGGTGTGAGAGATAATTAAATCCCTATTTAAGGGGAACACAAAGCCTGAAAAGAGTGTGAGAACATGCCCGAGCAGAACCCGCATTCCAGATACAAAACCAGAGTACGCTTAAGCACATTGGTGAACCACCGAAAAGGGTCGAAGAAGAGGATCAGGAAGAAGAGGTACATGGCATGGTCATTACAAACACGAAATTAATGAGGACATAATCCTATACCATGCAATATATTCCCCTTTCCAGGGAATGGTAGGACATGGGGAGAAGGTGAAATTGAGATTTCTGAGAGATGGTGCTGGACCTGAAGTCTAGAAATTCAGGTGGTCCTACATATTCCATGAGAATGGGAATCAAGAAATACGTAGTTCTCAAAATGCAGTTTATTGTCATGAAGGATGAAGAGGGGAGTAGGATACCTCCACACAAAGGTGGTGTATGGTATGGTAAATAGACCAACGTGAATGAGGATATAATCCCATACCACACCATACACTCTTATAAGAGAGGACCTCGGCCGGAGGCCCGAAATGGCCAAGGGGCCTGAAAGTTAAGCTTTGTTCAGGAAGGCCTGACCTACTCGTAGTTTAACATTTGCGGTGAGGACGAGGGATGGGGCCGGGAAAGGCCAAGGGCCTCAATTAGGAAGGCCTGCCCAACTTTCAGTTTATCATCATGTAGTGGGAATGAGGATTGGATAAGGTGTCTCCTCTGGGGATGTGTATGGCGCAGTGAATAACTCTACGTGGATGAGGATATAATCCCACACCCCACAGCACAATCCCGTCATAGAGAACCTGGGCCAGGGGCCCAACAGTTGGCCCTGCCTGGAAAGAGTTCATCGCTTCGGGACGAGGCATAACAAATCACTACACTCGATGTTTGGGACATCTTGGGGTGGACCTGAAGGTCTTGGGTGGCTGTTGACCATGTTCAAAACACAACGTACTTAAGGTGACCTGAGATGGGAGAAAAAAATGAGTATCGACCTCTGACCACATTCAAAACGAGTGACTTTCATCGGCTTGTTTCTCAGCACCCTTGAGGGCGTTGGCCTTAAATGGTAAGAGGGCCCTTAGGCCTTGCATCCATACCATTCAAGGGCCCTTCCATATGGGGGAGGTGATGGAATCCCAGTCATGGAGTGTTTTAAGAATAGTTGTACCTATCTACAAAAGAGGCGAACATCTCCCGGGAGGGGGACGTATAGCCGGATCGAGGCTATCTCGACGTGAATTGGGGAAAAATTATGCACCCTGCCATATGTCTTGACCCAAGGGGAAGATATGGATTTTGGGATGTGCCAATAGACAAAATTTCAGGATGTTCCTACATATCCCATGAGGTTGGGAATCAAGCCATACATAGTTCTTGAAAGCCATGCAGTTTAACATCGTGCAGTGAAGACTGGGGAGGATAGAAGAACGGGAGTGGGCACATGGTGCGACCATTATAATCCTCGTATTAGTGGGGCTAAGTAATCCTACTCTACATCATGCGAGGACCCTCCGAAGAAGCTATACCCATGGGAGATAGTTGAATAGAAGAGTTTGGGGTTAGGATCAAAACGAAGCGGCTGAGTGTTCGTACGTATCCCACGAGGATGGGAATCAAGCCATACATAGTTCTAGAAGAAAAATTTAATTTCTTGTAGGACGATGAAGCACATCTCATCTAGGGATGTGTTTGGTACAGTGAGTAACCCGACATGTATGAGGACATAATACCATACCACACCATACAATCCCACAAGAGAGCCTGGATCGGGGAAGGCCATGGGGCCCGAGGCTGGGCCTCGGTCAGGAAGGCCTGATCAGCTTGCAGTTTCACTTCATGTAGTAAGGATGAGGGGAGGATAAGGTTGGTAATATGAGGATGTTTATGGAGCTGTTATACAGCCGACATGAATGAGGACATAATCCCACACCACACCGCACAATCCCATTAGAGAGAACCTGGGCCTGGGGCCCAAAAAGGCCAAGGGGCCTGAGGCTGGGCCTCAGTCAGGAAGGCTTGACCAGCTTGAATTTTAACGTCTTGCAGTGAGGACGAGGGTGATCTTAGTTTAGGGTCATAGAGCTCTGTCCATTTTGTAGTTTATTATCATGCGGGACGATAATGAGAAGTTTAACATCATGACGGACGATGATGACCAGTTTAATGTCATGATGGACGATGATGTAGTTTAACGTCATGCAAGATGATGTTGCAGTTTTATTTCATGCAGGACTAGATTGTGTATGTTCTTGTGGGACAATCATGTAGTTTTAGGGTCATGCGGGAAAATACAGTTATGGTCGTGTGGGACGGGGGTGTAGTTTAGGGTCATGCACGACCATACATTTTAAGGTCGTACGGAACCAGTGTGCAGTTTAGGGTAATGTAGGACCATATAGTTTAAGGTCATGCGGGACGAGGTGCAATTTAGGGTCATGCAGGACCATACAGTTTATGGTCATGTGGGACTGCGGTGTAGTTTATGGTCATGCAGGACCCAGAGGCTCAGGAAAAGTATTGCTTGAAGAAATTGGCATTGGTGGGAGGAGTTATGCGCTCACCATCCATGGTTACCAAAGAGTATGCTCCATTGGGGTAGACCTTATGGATGATGTATGGTCCTTACCATTTGGGCTCCAGCTTGGGTGGTTTCATGGAAGGGGTCATTGGCACTCGGAGGGCCAATACCAGGTCTCCTTGTAGAAAAGAGAGAAGGTGAGCCTTCTTGTTGAAGGCTCTGGCTATGTTGTTCTGATGTCTTTCCAGATTCTAGAAGGCATAAAGCCTGTTCTCTTTTAGTGCTTCCAATTTAGCTAGACGGATTTTTGCCACCTTATCTGGCACCTGCTGGACATAGAATACAGTGTGTAATGATGTCAGCTGTATCTTGATGGGCAGGACGGCCTCAACCCCATACACCAGGTAATATGGAGTCACATTGGTGTAATTGCGAGTCGTTGTCTGATACACCCAAACGGCGTTGGGGAGCATGTCCACCAACTTTTATTATTCTGACCAACCATTTTCTGCAAAATTTTAGAAAGGGTTTTTTTGAATGCTTCGATTTGTCCATTCGCACGCATGTGATAGCGAGAGGTATGATTCAAATGGATACTGTACTTTTCGTACAATTTCTTCAGCTCGGTGGCTTGGTAGTTGGTGCTGTTATCGGTGAGGACAACATGAGGTACTCCAAACCAGAGGATGATATTGGAGCTCACGAAGTCCACGATGGAAAGGGCCTTGACTTCATTTAGTGGAACTACCTCTTCCCACATGGAGAAGAAATATGTAGCGGTCAGGATGAACCTACACTAGCGATCTATCGCTGGTGGATATGGTCCCATGACATCGAGTCCCCACACTGCAAATGGACAGGAGTATGTGGTGGAGTGGAGTGGCTTTGGCGGATGATGTATGAATTTATCATGAACTTGGAACACATGGAATCTATGGGAAAACTCAACATAATCATGGATCAAAGAGGGCCATAAGTACACCAGTTTCTAGATCTGATGGGACAGCTTTGGCCCCACCTCATGGGCACCGCAGGAACTGGCATGAACCGCTTTCATGACCCGAGAAATCTCAACTCCTTGAATGTAATGGATGAGAACACCATTGAAACCCCTCTTATAGAGGATCCGCTCAAGACTGGGACCACTCTGGAGGGTAAACTGCAATGCACGACATTGGATTCGCTCACGCTCAGCCCGATCATCTGAGAGGCTCCCATTTTGGAGGTACTCGACAAAAGGTTCCCTCTAGTTGGGAGTGGTCTCAACCACTGCATCTGAAGAACCTGGGGCTCCTGGTGTGGAAGATCTGGTGGTAATATGTCTTACCCGCAGGCCATCGTCATCCTCTAGGGTGATGGGGGCGATGAATCTCTAGTGATCCACATGTATAATCTGATCATCCTACTTGGGTTCTGTAAGTGACACAACTAGGCTGGCCAAAGCATCTGCTCGACCATTCTGTGATAGAGAGACATGGGTAACCTCTGGTAGAGAAGGGAATCGGGCCATTAGATGGAGGGTGCACTCCAACAATGGCACGGGCTCTGTCTTCCTAATGACATACTCTCTATTGACCTGCTTGATGACTAATTCAGAATCCCCTATTACATGAAGATGGGGCACATCGATCTCAAGGTCCATCTCAAGGCCAATGAGGAGAGCTTGATACTCTTCCACATTGTTGGTGAAGCCTTCTTACAACAGGAATGATTATTTCATAATGGCTTGCACCGGAGTGATGAAGACGACACCCAAACCCACTTTGTTGAGCTTAGGATCATTGAGCCTCCTATCGGTGGGGCTCCGGGAGGCTCCATCTAAGTGAATTTTCCAACATGAGACAACGTGATCGACTAAGAGGATATCCTCATCAAGAAAATCCAGGTTCTGGGATTGATCCAAGGGGGTTGGATGGGAAGCTAGGAAGTCTGCCAATGCCTACTCCTTGATGGCCTTCTGAGGCATGAACTTGATGTCGAACTGCTGGAGAATTACCTCCCAACGTGCTAGTAGGCAAGTCAACATGGGGTGGTTCAGAATGTACTTCAGTGTTTCCAACTGAGAGTCTAATTGTACTTCATGGTGTTGCAGGTAGTGTCACAATTTATGTACGGAAAACACAAGCGCAAGGTAGATCTTCTTGATGGGGAAGTATCTGGTCTCCGTATCGAGGAGCATGTGGCTATGGTAATATAGGGTGTTCTTCCACCCCTCATTGTTTTTCTTGGTGAGAAGTGTGTTGTGGGACCATTCCAGGGTGGTCACGTAAAGGACCAACAACTTTCCGACAACGGGAGGCCTCAGGACCGGTGGCTGGAGCAGGTACTGCTTGATTTCCTCAATGGAGGCCCAAAACTCTTCATCCCATTCATAGGCGGAGCCTTTCTTCATGTGTAGGGAAAAAGACTTACACTTGCCTGCCAGATTCACAATGAATTAGGGTATGTTGTCTAAGTGGCCTCGAAGACCTCAAAGCTCCCGAATATTACTCGGGGGAGGCATCTGGATGATGCCTTTGATCTTCTCTGGGTCAATCTCGATGCCTTCGTATCTATCAAAATAATCCAAGAAGCATCCCAGAGATGACCCCAAAGGCACACTTCGATGGGTTCATCTTCAGGTGGCGGGAACGGAGGGAACCGAACACTTTATCAAGGTCCTTGAGATGTTTCTAGTGCTGGTAGGATTTGACCTCCAAATTGTCCACATAGAATTCCACCAATGTTCCCAGAATTGGGTTTAATATGCGATGCATGGCCTGCTGATAGGTGGAAGATACATTTTTCAGGCCGAAGGGCATAACCTGGAAACAGAAAGTACCTTGGGGGCCCTAAAAGCGATGGAATCATCATATTTGGGGGCTATCCAGATCTGGTTGTACCCAGAATACCCATCCATGAATGATAGGACTTGGAACGCGGCCGTGGCATCAATCAACAACTCTGTCACTGGGAGGGGAAAATCATCCTTCGAATATTGGCGGTTGATATTGCGGAAGTCGATACATACTCTAATATTCTCGTTCTTCTTTCTAAATCGAACAATGGTGGCTAGACACTTGGGGAAATTGACTTCCTTGACAAATATGGATTTTATAATCCTATCAACATCGGCCTCGACCATGGCACCGTGAGAATGGTGAATCTTTATTGGAGGCTGTTTGAACCCACGATGGCTCATCGGGAGACAAAGGTGGTGGATGGATACCTGAGGATCCAATCCTGGAATCTCGTTGTAACTCCAGGAAAACACATCCTGGTGTTGTTCGAGGAAGATAACGTACCGCTGCTACTCTTCGGGGGACATGGAAGTACTGATCAATGTGGGTCTCGGCTCTACCTCGCTACCAAGGTTCACATGTACCAGTTCATCGACCGTGGTAGAGACGCCTTCTTCAAAGGCGGGGGGAGAATCCCCTAGGCCTTATTATCCACTTGTGGAAAGATCTTCCGTGGGGGGAGTCGTCTCAGAGAAATTATACTCTGATTGGAGGTTGCTGTCGGATTGAGTGATAGTGGTTATCATGTCAGAAGATTCATGCACCATTGAGACCATAGCGATGAAGGCAGTTGATCCAATCCCATTTGGCCTTAGGCCCATGGTGCCGCTCTTGATAACATGAAAGTAGTATTAGCACGTCGTCTTGAGCCAATTAATTACAGCCCACCAAAATAGACACATGTGATGTACCACCCTTTCCATGAGCCTGACATCCCGATACCCTACAGGGGGAGGAGGTTTCAGGATCACCTAAGCATGGTTGGTGTAGGAGTAAGAGGTGATTTCCCACCGTCTCTTGGAACTAGGAATATGCCTTCCTCTTGTACCTGAAACGACAAAGTATTTCTCCATTTCAGGGTTCCTGGCCTCTAGTTAATGGATTGGGAAGACATAGGCGTCATGAGGACCTTCCCAAGGATCACTTGTGACCAGGGCGGGTTCAACCTCACTTCCCAAAATCTGCTTATCTTTGCTCTTGTAGTAGTCAGTGTCCAGATAACGGGCTTCACAAGAGGTGAAAGGAGACACATCTCCTTGGAACACTCCTACTCGACCATTGAGGGAGTATTTGAGGCATTGGTGATTGGGAGAAGGGACCGCTGCATGTAGGTGGAGCCATGGACTACCCATCAATGAATTGTACGCAGTGTCTTGGGGGACAACCATGAATTCGGTACTGGAAATTAGGCCACCGAACTGGGTCTCCAAATGGATCATGATGACCGAGGTCTGTTTGGTACTCTCATATCCCTGGATTCTGAGGTTAGAGGGAGTTATATCATCCTCAGACAACCCCAGCCTCTACAGTGTCCGGGTCAGGATTAGGTTGATCCCAGAACCCGTGTCAACAAGACAGTGGCGGACTTCCACACCATTGAACTGGCCAGTGATGTACAGTGGAAGAAAGTGCCCCTATCTAGGAGTGTCTTCATCTTCACCAGAGAATGAGATAACTACCTTGCATTCGGTGTTCTCAATTGCCTTGGCGTAGAAAGCTTTTGCAGCTGCTACCTCCGTCTCAAACTGGAGGGGGCTCTTTAGGGCCTCAGAAAGTGCCTCATGCATTTTCGACGAAAGGAGAAGAGCCTAAAGGATATAAATCCTCATTGGAATGTCTTAAAGGAGCTTTAGAACATCATAATTCTGGGCCAGACATGAGCCTCTTATTACAGGAGGTCGTTCTGCAATCGGAGGCACGGTGGGCCCTACTGGATGGACTGCCGGCTGATTGGTACTACGCATATATCACTGTTCAATAGTTGAAGCCCGAAGAGTGGCTGTCGGATGAGGACCGGAAGGATGGGATTTCTCTGTGGCAGGGCGAGACTGGACTCGGTATGGATGAAGCAGCTCTACCTGATCTATTAGCACAAACAGTGGTGGAGGTAGATCTGAGGGCACCAGATGAGGAGGTTGCGCATACTGAGCTCTACGTTGGGCCTGCTGTCTAGTCTCAGTGGTGTGCACAGCCTCGCTGGAGGTTCCAACTAATGCACCTTGATAACCCATGTAGTCGCGGCTCCGCCGACGTTGATGTCGACTGGGGATATTAGGGAGGCCCACCTGGCATTTCCCCTCGTTGGAAGTCATATAGGGATTTAACAACTATACAGTATTAACCGAAGTATACCCCTGACTGTCACTTGAAGAATCATCCACCATTGGGAGGGTTCAAGGAGGTATCCCCATCTCAGAGGTCATGAAGTCACCAATATCACAGGATGAAGACGGTAGTGGTGGAGAGCGCTGCTTCTTCTTGCGCCGCCGCTGCTTTCTCTTTTGGGAAGAGGCCGACTAAGATGATGATGATGCAGAGGCGCTAGTCACAGCTTCTGAAGGCTCCGGATGATTCAGGCATGCCCGAATAATACCATGGGAGTGGGTGACTATTTTATGAGCCATATAGTAATCGTACTTCTAGGATTCACAGTTGGGAACCTTTTTACACTCTCCTTCATTGTCGCTACTGCTTTCTGACATTAAAAGGACACCTGCCACTTTTTTTGGGGCAGGGCCCAACCTGACTATGTTGTTATCGACCTGGTCTTTGATCCAGTCCTTAAACACATAGAACTACTTGAGGGTGTGCCCCAGGATCCGGTGATAGGGGAATTAGTTGGTGGATCAGTGAGATTTGCCTCTGTCGGCCTTCTGTACTCGGGTAATCACACAATCCCTTGCTCTATGGCACTATGGAAGTAGCCGGGGACCTTATTCTTGTTGAACAAGTAAGTCTGGTGACTTCTTTCCCGATAGGGGGCACTGGGAGCATGGCCCTGACTAGGGGCCGGAGGGGCTTACCGAGGAGGAGGAGCCTGATTGTCCCACCTAGGCCGTGGTGGCGCATTACGCAGGTAAACCTGCCGATTCTGAGGCGGTCAATGCTGGGTGAAAAGTTGGGCCTGAGGTGGATGGACTCTGTGGGGTTTCCGAGCCGCTGCCACTAGTAGCAAATCTAGCTACCTGGGGGATTCTATTTTGGTCATCATGGTAGGCTCAACTCTGGAATCCCTCCTTGCGGGGATCGTAGGGGGCAGCAGACGCGCCTGACTAGCCTGTTGCAGAGCGTCCTCGAGGCACTAAGAATTATCAGAGAAATCTCAGAAGCCTCCATGGTAGTTCTAAGTGATCAGGGAAGGAACCAGTTCTACTTTGATATTCCCTATGCACATCATCAATAGTTTCTCCTAATTCAGTGGCATATCGAGGGAGTATGTGAGTACCTCCAATGGGTGATGAAGTCTGTGACTCTCCCATCAGGCCTTTGTTTTCACTTGAAGAGATCTGCGATACTGGTCTATCGCGTGGTGGAGGTGAACTCCTACAATAATTATCGGCGAAGGTCCTCCCAGCTGGTCACCGACCCAATAGGGAGCTGGCTGTACCAGACGAACACATGGATCTCCAATGTCTGCACAAAACATCAGAGCTTGGCGGCTTCCTGTTGTGTCGGGGTCACCAACATGGGGACACACCTGGAGGGAAAATGGGCCAGGTGCTGCGGCTGGCCTCTTTTCCAGTTAAAGGGCGAGATAGTGGGATTTCCAAAATGCATAGGTGAAAGCATATCATCCACCAACATGGGTTATGGCTTTCCATCTGGTGGGACTGCCACCTTTCGCATTTCCAATGCCTCGAGGCGGGCAGTGAGTGCCGTTATAGGATCATTCGGGTGGGGTTTCATGTCTTGGTGGGGATCCCTAACCATGAGTGCGTTGTTGGTCTCTAAAACATGGTATACGTCTTCAATGCCTCGTGGACCGACTAGGGGAGCGGCCGGCGGGGCGGCCAGAGGGACCCCGGCCGGATTCCTCAGATTGTCGCGCCCTTTGGGAGGGTTTGGTTAGACGTATCATGACCTCTTGTTGTGCATTCAGGATTCAGCCCTACCTATGGGAGCGGTATGATCAGGGTTACTCGGAGGCATCTCGCCGGGGTGATTTGTTCGTGCCCCTGCTCCCTGGCCTAGGATCGCCATAGTCTGGTCACCGCTCTATAGCGCGCTCAGCTAGGAGTTTGTCGACCAGCCTTTTCTGCTCAGTATGTTTCTGGCATAACGCGACCTTCTCGGGGTCTTCCTCCTCCTTCTGTACTGAGGACGATAGGTCGGATTGCTTGACATTTCTGACATGATCTTTACCCATACCAGCATTCCGGCTGAGTACCAACGATTCGGTGGGTGCATGGAGACCTATAAGGTTTCTCTACTGACGGGTAATCCTCCCTGATGGGTCCAAAAATGGTGGCACATCCTAAGGGGGTAATTCTCCATCATGAAATTCCAGGCCGTCCTCTTTGTCCACTATTTCATCCATGTTGACATTGACCCTTCCCGGGGCCATGTACTTGATATTGCATAGCGAGTAAGGCTGCCGTCGAATAGGGATGAAGAGTAGGGAAGTGTACATCCCCCAGGAATGGACTTGCACATGGGGGGTAGCCTCCAAAATGATTTTTCAGAGTACCATGGAACTCTAAAGTCCATTTTTTGGAGGGTCGTCTGGAGACTTGGTGACTTAGGGCAATGGGCCACGGGGAGTGCGGCCAAATTGACCAGACGACATTGCTCACTGATTTCCTCGAAGTGCACTTGGCTCCTGTTGTACACCAGCCGATAATAACGATGAAGAAAGTGTCTCGCCCATAGAGTTCGACGGAAGCACTCGAATTCCTATGGGGTGATGGATTCCAGTGCACGAAAGTTCAATGCTACCGCCGGCCAGAACTTCTCCGGAAAATGATCTGCTGCGAGAATGTTCCAGAAGCTCCTGGGATCGAATTCAGGGTCTGGACCCATATTTCCCCACTCGTTAACCAGAGGTGGATGAGGAACCAGTAACAGTACCGAGGCGGACTGCTGGGACAGTAAATTGGGCAGCGGAGAATATGATGAACGAGCCGACTGTCCGCCGAGTTCTAGGCCATCCCTTGAAGAGTGTGGTGGCATTACAACAACGTCACGATATGACGGGATGGCAACCATGGATTCTGGTGTAGGGATCATGGTCACCAGTGATGGGTCACGTTGTTTCTCGACCACCGTCGGTCCCCAAAATAGCTCTCCTAGATCTCTGGTCGAGGTAGAGGGCTCTTTTGGAGATGATGGATGTGACTGCATGGTTCAAACCTGCGGGACTCCCAGAATTTCTTGCTCCTGGATATACCTACGAAGAGATGTGGGAATTCGGTGGACTTCACATTCTGGGAGGATGAGGCTAACATTCCTTATTCCTACCCCGGTCCTTGACACGGAGGACCGAGGGGAGGGTTCCACTGTTGATTTGTATTCTGCGTCAAAATCCAAGAAGCAGGCCAGTTTGATCTCTGTCCGAGCCTTCCCAGGATTCTTCTTGTGGCGGTGCCAACCCACATTCCTGCCCCTTGGAGGCTCCTCGGGACAATTATGATTCCCAATATGTATTCTTGGGGCTACGCTGATGTTAGGGTAGAGAGGGCTTCCACTTGAGACAGCCGGGGTGCGAGGACCACTGGGAAAATGTCGAAGGGGACATGGGGAGGACCTCCATTAACAACACCTGAGCGGGCGAAACCTCCGTCGGAACTGGAAGGAGGATGGGGAGGACCTACATGCTTGGTGCTAGTGGAGCGAGCCTAACCTTCACCCCTTTGGTCTCCAGGGCGAGGAAGACCTTTTCCAGCCATGGAGAGAACATAGGGAGGATCCCCATGTTGGAGAGTCAGTAGATGAGCGATGCCTTCACATTGGCGGTCAGGGGCAGGAGGCATAATTCCAAACCTGGTGTGGTGGGCACGGGAGAGGCTTTCGCGCCGAGTGTCACTGCCGCGGGGAAGGCCTTCATTAGGGTTAGGCATAGCACGGGGCATACCTTCATTACGAGCTTCAGATCAGGGAAGGATCACGCTTTGTGGAATAGTGGTATGGAGAGGACCTCCGTACGAGGTGACATCACCGCAGGTTGGTACGCGACGATCACTACTCATGCCTTCAACCTGGGAAGTCGACCCAACCTGCCTGGGCGGTTGGGGCCTCAATCCTGGTTGGGCATAGAAGCACCCCTGCTCAGTGTGGGCAGGGACTTTATGATATGCGTCGATGGTGGCTCGGGCCATAGTGGCTACCGACGTTAACGCCCATTGGCGGGCATCCTCATCTCGGGCCCAACACTGGCGTCGGTTCAGGCGTGCTGGTGTGGGTGGTGCAGGAGCATAACCAACCTACTCATCTGGAAAGGCTGGGTGGCGGCGCTGATGCGGCCGAGTGGGGGCCCTTTCTTGAAGCCCTTGAATCAGGACTTTGACCTTGTTGACCCAGACTTCACCCACCTCATCTGCGTATGGCATGGAGCCATCAAGGCGTTCTAGGGATAGGCTCCCGATACGATTGAACATTGGGGTGGGGATAAGGGGATCTATGTGCAGCCCTCATGGGCAGCGTTGACAAAGATGCATGGATGACTCCCGGTACATGTGGGCCATATCCTGGGATGGGATTATGCCCTCTTCCTCGAAACGATGTATGAGGTCGTTAATCACCCATCGTTGGATGACTTCTGACTGGGAGAGTGGGCATGGGAACCCTATGTTCGTGGATACCGATGTTGTTGTGGCAGCAGTGGAGCCACATGGAGCATATGTGCTGGTGTTTCCCCTACCCATGCATAGGCGAGTGGGTGGTGATCATGTTCCTATAGCAGGAACCTGATTCCTAAGAAGCATGGAGATTAACTCATCAGCACCACGTGGAAAAGATATCGACAACTAGTGCCCCAACGCCATCCAGTCTTCCATGATCGGTAAGATGGATCCACACCGACAACGTTGTAGAACAGAATTCCCAATGTTCTACTGATCCAACTTCTGGTGAGTTTCACGCTAGGCCCTCTATTTGCTTGGCAGGACCCGGTGCCGGATAGCTAGATCTGGTGACACGTAAATCTACTGATGTCTCAACCACTACTAATATACAAATTGAGGAGAATAAATTCATGTTGGGTTTACCATTTTTGTTTCTGATGCATTCTCTAGGGTGTGCGTGTCTGTCTACCTGGGTGTGACAGGCGTGACATTTTTGTTGCCCCGCATTCCCTCTTCCCAATGATGGGTGGCATTCACTCCTTGTTTAGGGACGTCCTCTCCTTAATCTAAACTGAGATGATGGGATATCGGTTCTTCCTTTCATGGATTCCTACTAGGAACTCGTCACCTAATCTGAGTCTCCCTTATAGATTTAATTTGTTGTTTGTGAAACTCTTCCCAGTGCCATGTTTCCATGGAGGCCGGTTAATTACACTACTTCTGTCAGGACATTCCAAAGGGTCTGGTCCGGGCAGCAACCTTCAGTTAGGGGAGTAGTCACGTTGAGACATCACTAGCATGTCTGGATTCTTGGGAATCAACATGTCTGTCTTTTGTCCCTTATTATAGGGCTTCTCGACAGCGTAGAAGCCCGAGGCATCCCAAACCGAGTGTAGGTAATCATATTCCATTGGCATGTATCTGAGTTTTTACTCAGCTTCCTATGTTTAACACGAGGTATGCCTTATGTTTAACGTCCAATGGAGATGGATTAGGATGATCAGAACACTAGCTGGAGTGGATCAGATTGAAGAACCCCCTTGAGGGATCTCCGATATTGGGGCCAGCACGTGGGAGGCTTTCTGAATACTGTGGGGGGATGAGGTGGAACGATCTCACCAGGATGTGGCGGTTTAGGAGAGAACCATTGATGGAATGTTGAATGGAGTGGATGAGGAATGAGATGAGACCGTCATGAGGATGATGGTAGAGATGGGCATGAGCCTCAAAGAGACCTCCTACGTATCCCTGTGGCATGGAATCAAAGTCCACGAAGTTCGGTTGGTGAGGAACGACGTGAAGGGGGGGGGGGGGGGGGTCAGAGCGACCAATGGGTTGTGGCCTTGAACCTCAGAGGGGCTTCCTACTTACCATGCCTTGACATGTATCAAAGTCCAAGTAGTTAGGGATGGGACGCTAATGAACCGACATGAAGAAGGAGCTTGGTCCAGTGGGTAATGGGCTTGAACCAGAGGGAGGATTCCTATGTACCATGCCATGACATGGATCAAAGTCCTCATAGTTCGGATGGAAAAGGGGTTGTTGAACTGACATAAAGGGATATCAGAACAACTGGGTGGCCGGATCCCAATAGCTTACCACTGGATTGGGATACAGTTTAACATGATGCAGGATGAGGGCGTGTCAGAGAACTGACGTGAAAGAGGACCTTGACCCATTCGGTAGTGGGCTTGAACCTCGTGGAGGCTACCTACGTACCATTCCTTGACATGGATCAAAGTCCATGTAGTTCGGGTGATGGAGGGGCTTGGTGCACTGACACAGAGATGGTCGGGGCTGGTTGTTGTTGGGCTTGAACCTTGTGGAGGCTTCCTACATACCTTGCCTTGACATGGATCAAATTCCTCATAGTTACGGAAGGGATTTGTTAGAGAACCGACTTGAAGGTGAACCCGGGGGGTCCACTGGTGGTGGGAATGAACATGGTAGAGGCTTCCTACGTATCATGCCTTGACATGGATCATAGTATTCGTATTATGGATTGGTGTGGAATACGGTCTAATGTCATGTAGGATGGGGGTGAACCGACGTGAAGGAGGTCAGAGTGACCGAGTGGTGGGCTTGAACCCTGTGTCGGCTTCCTACGTACCATGCCTTGAGATGGATCAATGTCCTCATAGTTCGGACGTTCAGTTTAATGCCATGCGGGACAGGGGTTTTGGGACTTACAATATGAGGTGTCCCAGGTTGTTTCATGGTCGTTGCTCACTCAATCCCATTAGAGTCATGCTCAGTGTGAGAAACATGAGGTTGCAGGGAACTGACGATCACGTCGTGAAGGGTGCGTCCGTGGGAAACGAAGAGAGGCTTATGCATTAGGCGGACCATAGTGCTGGGACTTACACTAGGAAGGAGGCCCGAAGGCGAAAATTCGTAGAGGGAGAGGGATTTTGGGCTGAATAAAGGAGGTTCATCATTCCCTACCACACCCTCCACTGGCCCTGATGGTTGGGAAGTACGGAGGTTCATTGGTGCTACCTTCCGCAAGAAGAGCTGGGGGCTTACACTAAGATGGATGCCCTTCCCCCGCAGACAAATTCCACTCCCAGAAGGAGGATATCATCCCCTGGCGAGACGAGGGGGGATAGGGGCACAATGAATGTCTAATCTAGGGGGACCCTACGTGCGAGGCATGGGGCCGGATCACAATTTAATGTCATGTGTTGAGGACTAGGTGCTTTGACGATTAACATCCTACAGCTCAGATGCGGTGGGTTTACTCTGCACCCCTAAGACTTACATAACTGGGACCCTCTGCTCCTTGTTGTAGGGAAGGTACCAGAAATGTCGTGGTGAAGGGGGGTCATATAGCGAACCATTGATGGGTCCACGTTAGTGTGGCTATGAGAAGAGGCAATATTCATTAGTGTTCCTATGAGAAGACGCATTATGAGAAGCAATGCCATGGGTGGTATCATCCAGGGGACTTTGAAGTCACATCGTGCATACCTGGAGGGTGGCATGGGAAGAGTAATGGCCAAACAGAGGGGTCCATAGGCTGAGGCCTTGTGGATCTCAGTTGTTCTGCGTGGTGCAGTGAACTTGAAAAGGGGTGTGCTTCATGAAGTGGGGCGCCTTAGCTTTAGCATAGGGCGGAAATGCAAGCGGGAGGTGCTTCGGAAGTAGAAGGGTGCTCGCAGAGCACTGCCTCACGATGCATAGGTGCCTCGTGATGAAAATTTCCGCGAAGCAGCGTGCATCACGAGGTATAGTGACCCTGCCCTGGCATGTCGATCACATGTACAAGAGGGGTGTTTTGTGAAGCATAAATGCTCTGTGACTGCCCGTGGCCCCTTGGGGATACCCTTTTTTCACAAAAGCCTTTATGCTTTGTGAAAGGAATCCCTCTCGGAAGAGGGGATCAAAACGAGACAATGCCGAGGCACTTCATGAAGCAAAAATACTTCACGTATCTCATGATTCCTAGAGAGAAGAGTGATTCATTATTTTGGAGATGAGAAGCTGAAAGGTCAGATTGTACATCTTTTGGGCTCAGGGGGAGCTCGGTATTTATAGGCAATGGGTGCCACGAAGCAGAGCTCACGCGGCGCGATGGGGCCTTCGGTGGATTCGTGGCAAGTCGCGAACGCAAACCAGGTTCATGGAGAGGTACCGCCTCATGTGCTTCGCATTGGTTTCGCTAACGTTAGGGGAATTCTTGGAGAGGTACCTCCTCACATGCTTTGTGGAAGGTTCGTGAAGGTCAGGGGTGTTCGTGGAGAGTTACCACATTTCATGGGCTCTCTGTGTTGGTGCTTCGTGAGGCAGCGCGTCGGGCCTCTTTTTCCTCTATCCTTTCTTGAAATATTTTGGCGCCAACATTATTCATTGGTTATTATTGTATTATTATTAAATTTCCATAACTTCTGATCAAAAAAATGGGAAGTGTTTTTGGAATGGTTTATAAATTAGTTTATATCGAGATGGTAAATAACAAGATATTAAGAGTTTAATGTCATTAATTTTTTTTAAATATGCATTTGAAACAATGGTAAAAAATGAAATACCAATATTATTCATGGTATGTTATCCATTCCATGATTACAGAGTAAAATTATTTTGACTATAATGATAAGTGGTTCACAGCTAGTTCAATAGTCCTTAATAATTATAAGAAGAAATGGTTGATGTAATGTAAAAAAATTTTAAAAGTCATTATTGTAATTTCAATGTGACTATAACTGTGACTATATATGAACCTTTTGAAATGGTTTCTCATGAAAACATCAACTCACATTTACTATTGTATGATGTTATTGTGAAGGCCAAACTAAATTAGTTGATCGGACAACCTAATTATGTATAATACTTATAATATAAGTTTTAATTAAACTCAACCACCATTATAATATATATTATTTGTATTAAATACTAGATTATATATATATTATAATGGATAACTAATTTTTTATTCCAAAAAATATCATTAATGGTTATTTGATATTGTATAAAAGGAAAAAAGTTTTTATGAGAGTAGGAATCAAATAAATAACACTGAAAAATTATTTATAGACAGTTCATTCTTGATATCCAATACCCAACAATTTTTTTAGCAGAATATTGAAAAAGTAAAGGTGACCCTTTTTAGGAATAAAATAAATTTCCAAGATAATGGATGCTTTATGTGTTACATCAACAGTTGATCTATAATGAAGAATTTTAAAATATCGTTGTCATCATCAGAGTTTATATTTTTATTGCATATAATGCGTTATTGAAAATATTTTTTATAGGGATTGTTTATTATTTTTTGAATATTTTTGAGATCCCACCTTATGCTTTAAAGAATAGTTTCAAAACTTTTTCTTTTTTTTTTTACTTTTAATTTTTATTCCTTCCTAATATTTATATAGAATTAGTTTTAATGAGTAGATATGGGTATAAATTCCAACCAATGTAAATGTGGTTTAAGCAAAATAATAATCAACTATATATAAAACAACACATACTATTTGAGTGTGTTTGGTTGGGGGATTCAAAAATTGGAGAGTGTTAGGATTTTTCTAAATAAGGGATTTTATTGATAATTTTATTATTTTAAATATTCTATTTTCTTTATTAAATTTTAACAATGTATGATTATATTTTATATCATTTTTTTAATACTCAAAAGTTAAATGTAATTATATAAATAATATGATATCTAATTTTTATTTTTAAAAAGATTAAGCATGCCTTTTTTACATATATTATCATGTATGGATTTAGTTTTGGTCTACAAAAAACGTTTTTAAACTTTTATTAAAGTAAAATTTATTTTTTTGAGTAGTTTTATGAATATATAAATATATTTGAAAAAAATCAGTGCAACCGGAATCTATTAATTTTTTTGACAAAATCTATTATAAAAATTTATATTTTTAAAATATTATATTTAAAATTTTAAAATTTCAAATTTTAATTTCACAATCCATCCCCATTTGGGAAAAAATTGGGATAACACAGGAGAAATGAGGTGACATATAATTTTAGGGTTTATAAAATATAACACAATCTATCAAATATAATAACACATTTTCCATTATTAATAATTTCTATAATGAGAAAAATATATGTCAATTTGAAAATTGAACATCCAGAAAATTAAAAATGTCCAAAGATATATCATTATCTAATACTACTTATTAGAATAGTTTCTTCTATAAATATTCAATTTAATGAAGTGGTGAATCAATATTCCCATATGTTTTGACATTCATTTATTATTTTCCATTACTATGATCATATAACCAATTTAAAGGATAAAAAATAAAACACCAAGAATAAAAAAAAGTATGAAATAAAAATGGAAATGGATATTTACTTAGATTACATTCTAATATAGAAAATATAATCCATGGAGGACAAAAAATTACTATTTTACCCAGCTCACTAACTAAAATTATATGATTATAAGATATTATATTATTCTTCAATCGCGACCTAGGGGACGTAATTTTTCCTAGGATCCAATGACTGTTTTTATTAGGTATTCAATTATATAGGATCATTATTTTTCAAAAATATTTAATCAATTTGTAATGTTACCTAATCAAAAAAATATTTACTTTCACTCCTTATCATAAATTTAATTTTTCATATGAATACTAAGTCTGCCTCTAATTGTTTATGACATATATTATAATATATACCATAATATGTGTTTTTTGATTCTATTTGACATATTTTTAATATATACTTTATATTATAAAATCTAATATAATATTTGATATCTCATGGGAAAATATAATTTTCATGGTTTATTACAAAGAAATGATATCATTAATGATTACTCCACATGTACTGTACTTTTAATCATAGGAAAATTTATCCATTTATGTACAATTATATTCAAATCATCATTATACTCAACTTATATATCTGACAGATAATAAAAATGGCTATTAATGAATATAAAACAGCCCATGAAATTTTTGTTACCATGAAATTATACCTATTGGAAAACCTATATATATTAAAATTATGTCTTAGTTCCATGATATATTTAATATAGAAATCAAGTTTCCAAATAAAAAATTCAAACATAATGCTTATATACCTCATCATTATAATTTTATTATCTTATTCTAGAGTTTTAATATCTTAATCAACCTTCTCAGAAAATTCTATTCCATATAATGGAATTTTACTCACACACAAAAAATATAATGGATTCATAGTTTTCTTATCATATCATTATAGTGTACCAAAATTAATTAACATATACATTGTTTCTTAGAAAACATTACCACTAGAAATTAGAACTTATATTACATTTTTCCATTGAATAATTTTTTGAACATTATAATGATTTTATGAACACTACCTATAAATATTAATCTATAAAATAAGAAAAAGATATTAACACCAAGGATTTACTAGCATAGAATATCTATTCCTCAAACAATAATTTTTTCCTTATTTTGTAAATTTTAAATAGCATTTTATAGATAATTTTTTTTATAAGATGAAAAATATGTTTTCAAAAATCACATTACAAATGTATCATATGTATCAAAAAATCCAATAGAAAAACTCTTCATATATTCATTCTCTATATCACTCACTAGTAAAAATAATTAATTAAATATAGTTCAAAACATAGATTATATAATAATAAATGATAAAAATGTTTTTTACATTGATTTTCCATTAAACTAATGTTTATACCCCTATAGTTGTATGTATTAACATCAATTATATAGTAATTGGTGTTCCAAAAAGTTTTAAAATTAGTTATTTGAAAAAATGTTAAAGGTAAAATTTCACATTATATTTTGATAGTGATTCATTTTTTTAATAGCATTTCCTTTCAAATTGTTTCTTTTATCCTATAAATTTATGACATCCTGTGAATAATTTTTCTTTTACCTTCAATAACTTTCCACTATCTGACATTCTATAAATCAGATCTACTCCCTCTTCATTGTTCTATCACTTTGCCTCTCAACCGATTCAATATTTTACAGTTTCTTCAGGGTATTTATTATTGTTCGAACATATATTAGTATTCTGATGATTTTTAATCCTAGATATATGATTTTTTAAAATGGATTTTTTATTTCGAGTATAAATGATTAAACATCCACATGATATTTACCAAACTTAGTTAAAAATACCTGAAAATTTCTTCCCGATAATGAAAATGACCAAGAAAAAAAAAATAAAATTCTCAGTATACTGCCACTTGAAATGAGGGGAAACGAAAAATTGGGTTTCTTTTAATTATTTATATTTATCTATAAAACATATAGTCCTTAAATATTGTTTTTTTGTTACAAGGGAGTTATGTGAATTGAAAAACATAAAGAAATACTTCATTCAATATTGGAAGTTTTTCTTATTTGAAATATAATCGGTTACAATAATTTTCTTATTTTTAAAAGTACTGTTATAGTTGAATTTTTATTTTAGTTAATAAAATATTAAAAAATTTAATGTGGTAAATTTTAGTCAAAATATAGAATTTTTGGTTAGTTTATATTACTGTTGTTATTAAATTCTTACAGTGTCATCTATATTTATATTGGATAAAAAATTAATGTTTAAGAATAAAAACATAGATAATAAAATGATATTATAATACTTGTGACTTATTATGAATGAAATCATGCTGAACTAAATGTCTATATAGAAGAATTATTAACACTTAATTGAATATAATATTTACAAAAAAATGATTTGTATCAATAGAAAATTTCATTTTGAATTATTCCAAAATTAGATTTTAACATTGATAATGTATATAATTTTTATTTCTATTGTATGATTTTTATTTAGACATTAATTTCAATGAAAATTGTGGATACTCTATTAATGGAAAGATTTTCATGTAACACAAGTATAATTCATTGATTCATTGGTTGTGGTGTTAATTTCCGTACTATATTGGTATATTAAACCATAATATTTTATTTTCCTACATTTTTTGTTATTTTTTCAAACCTCTATAGCATACTTAATACAAAAACCCTCTATATCTTCTCATCAAAATAATAAAAACCTTTGGTGATTAATTATATTTTACCATGTGAGGGAACATTTTCTCAGTCACCAGTTAACTATAAAATTATATGGCAAGGAAAAAATTAAAAAATTAACTTTTATCAGCATTTTTAATTTATGTGTATAGAAATTATATATTCCTAAAAATTATCAATAATCCAATTTATCCATGTTGGTATATATTATTTTTTTAGCACCACAACTGGCTCTATTTTTTCAATCATTATCTAAGCCATCTTTTTTTCAATTATTCATTTGATACCATGATTTGTGTCATGTCACCAATACCCATCCAACATCTGAAACCAAGTGACTAATTCAGTTATTATTAATACTGTGTACATAACATGGCCATATAATTAGTAATACCTCCAAAATTCATAGCCATACCCGACACCCAATTCCCACCATCACGTGCATTTTCACATGATGCCTTTGAAAAAAGAATGTGAAATGTGAAAAAATCAACCCCACCCCCCGAATAGGGATATCAATGTCTAAACACGTGATTTCATTGATTCTAGTAAGGTTAATTTACTATTTAAGAACCACCTCACTGGTATAAATATAATAAAAACATATACATTATGTTAATAAATAAGAAAAAAAATTATGATTTGAATTATTAGTTTTTTATTTATTTTTCGTGGTCCTAATTTTTAAGTGAATTACTTTTTCAACACATTTTATTGAGATGTTTCTTCACTAGAGATAAAACATGTTATTATATATGAAATTTAATTTTTAAAAGCATATTATTTCACTCCAATTGAAAATTATTTAAATTGAATAATTTTTTTCATGAATAATACCCCTGAAATAACACACAAAAAACAACCTCAAAATGAATTCTATCATCCCCGCATTTCTCTATTTAATATTATTAAATAAAATTTTATGATTAATATAATAGTTTTATAGACCTCTGTAAAGCATTTATTCAATTAAATAATTGTGGATGTCCAGTCGTAGTCATTTGAATCATTCCCTTATGGGTGAAAATTTCAATGGTACTAAGGAAGTGATTTTCATTCTATTAAAATATGTTTTTATCCTTTATCATTGATTCCAATTATCATGATTTAATAAATTTTAATGCTATTTTATAATATTATTTAATATATTTTTCTATTTTCAATTATCGAAATGTGTTATAATTATTATTCTCTAGTGGTCGATGGGGGCTGACCACTTTTACTTTGACCACAATGTCGGTACCAAGAAATAAAATCCTATATAAAAAAGAAATATAATTTATCTATCATACAAAAAAATAAATTCTAGGGTTTACTAGTCCACCATATGTGTAGCGACACAAAACCCCCACTTCCAAATCTGGTACAAAAAATACTACTTATTTTTTTCAAAATTAAAACAAAAAATATAAAGTTATTTAAACAGTGAAGGATCATTTTAGGTATAGGAATTAAGGAATAGGGAATAAATATTAAAAAATATCATATTTTAAACAATTAAATTAGTAACTAATTCATTTTTCTCATACTAACTCCTCAACGAAGATAAAATCATTGGAAAAATCAAATGATCCTGTTAAAAACATATTAAATTGTAGAGTAAGAAAAAATATCATAATAAGGGGTTTTAAAGAACCAGTAAAAAACCAATTTCAAATAGTAGTTGAAAACTCTTATAAATATATTTTTATAACAAATATAAACACTTGATAAATACTTTTAAAAATATAATTTTAAGGGTTTTCAAAATATATTTAATGTACATTTCAGAAACCGTGGAAAATAATGTTTTCTTTGAAAACTTTATTTTGAAAACATTTTTTAAATTATAACAAACTTATTTCATATAATAAAACATACAATAGGCTTTTGAAAACACAGTAGGGGAATATAATTTAAAAAAAACATTTTTAAATAAATATTATATTGAAAACATTTTGAAAAATTTAATAACATTCGAAAATATATACTGGTTTCCAATATTATTTTTTTGAAAACACATTAATAAAATTTAATAACCTTTGAAAATACATTTATTTCCCCTTTTTGTTTTTAAAATCATGATTTTGGACAATAATAACTTTTTTATGTAAAGAAAATGATACATGGAAACCCTTAAAAAATAAATATGGACACTTGTTGTATCACTTTTGGAAGATTTCCACCTAAAGATATGGTTTCAAACCCCAAAACTCAAAACCATGTTTGATACACAACGATCATGTTTTATAAAAACATTTTTGTAATGGTTAATTTTTTCATATAGTTTACACTAAAGAAACCTTTTCAAAACTATATAATTTTTTCTCAAAAAAAAAAGTTTATATCAAATATAATTTTATTAAACACTCTTATTAAAAGAACCATTTGTTTCATAATATTTGGACAAATCCATTATTTTTATAAAATAATGTAATTATTATTCAAGTAAATGAATAATAGTTCTTAGGGACATTCCGGTATATATATGCATGAAATTCCATGATTAAAACTAGTAAATGTCTATAACTATACACATGTTTAACATCAATAATTTTGAAATGAGTTTTTTCACATAAAATGATAGCTTTATTTTTTCAAAACATCATCCAAATTTTCTAAAACAATTTTAAATAAAATTATAATTTTTGAAATATGGGAGTTTGAAATTAATAAATTAATATTTCATAAAAACTTTTCAAAAATAATATTAATTTAAAATTACACCCTATCATGGATGGAGTTTTGAAAAACCAGAAATTTAAATTTTTTTAAACAAATCACCCTTATATGGAAATGTGTTTTGAACATAATACATAATATATTACATGTTAAAAATAAAATATCCCCAAAAAATTTTATGTTTTAAAAATAATTAATATTATAATTTTGAAATATTATATACCCCCTTACCTTAAAATACTATCCAAAAATCTTGAATATGTGAATCTAGTCTCAACCTCCTTCACTGATTACTAAATTCATCCTCTCACTTTCTAAAAAAAGCGATCGACTCGCATATTGATTTTAGGGAGTCTGATTATAAGTCGTTATGTGCATATCATAAGTGAATTTGTAAAATCCCAGCTAAATAAAGAATAATAAATTTTCCATATAGATTAATATTTTTGAATTAAATATTAATTTTACTTTAAAGGGGGTGCTATGATTGATGGCGTACCCAATACACGATAATGGGTTTCTTTAAAATCTTATGTCGCAAAATAATAATATTATATTATTATTTTAAATGGTTGTTAATTCCAGGAAAATGTCTTGGCAGAATGAACAGAACTAACTACCATATTATTATTCAGGTTTATTTTATTTTTTTACATTTATCCAATAAATGTTAGAGGCTCAAAATTTGAATGAATCTAATTTTAGGCATAATTTACTTTAAAATGTTGATTTACCGCCTTTTGATGGAATACCCTCTTTAAATCTAGTTTTGGTAACTTTTTAATGTAATTTATGACAAAATAAAATTATTAATCAGAATCAAGACATCAAAATTCACTTTCGGTAAAATTTTTGTATTTTTCTAATAAAAATCAATTTTTGATGAATTGTGGAAAATACTATATTTTAATTCAAACCTGCATTTTAATCTAATTTATTTATATGGATAGATTATCTTTGTAATTGTTTTTAAACTGTAATTAGAATATATTTTTACTATTTAATCCAATTTTGGTCATTTTAAGTAATTTCAAAACAAAATTGGATATAACCAAGTGTCAATCTTTTCTAAGTTGTTTCTTAAAAAGTCACTTTTATTACAGCAGGAATTTATTTTAAATTAATTTGTGCCACCTTTGTGTTTTAAATTTTGAAAAATTGGATTCTATATATGGAATCAAAAATTCCAAATCCTGTAAATAAGTAACTTTTATTTTTAGATATTATGAATACTTACTTCAGTAAATACTTTATTTACCGTCGTTAATGTGTAAATCTATTAAATAAGGGTAAAAAAATATTACAATAATAATATCAAATTTTCCAAAAATAAGTCCTAATCTTATTTTTTGATACACTACCGACCATGAGCATCCTTGGGATGATTTTGAGACCCCATATGTCCATTTGGTTGTGATAATGACCCTTTATTTTAATTAACTTAAAGTGAAGAGAAAATGACATAAACAAATAACATTTAGTAAATTAAATTTTACATAATGTTATATAAGTTATATTTTCAACTATAAGTATTATTTATAAATCTAAAAAAGTTATTTACAACATTATATTTTTTTCCATTTTTTATACCCCAAATAATTTAAATTATTTAGGACCCAATAATGAAGCAGTGTTTACCTCATTAGTAAATGATTTAAATAAATGATATTATAAAGATTAAAATAATATACAAAACTAGTCCAGTTCTAATTGGATGATTTTATTTAGACTGTTAGTCTTCTTATCATCGACTTTAATAAGTTTTTGACCTTTAGAAACTGAAAATAATTATATAATAAAAAAAATTAAACATTCGTAAAAATCCCATCCCCCCCGTATAAAATGACACAATTTATAACCAATTCACCACACCTCTTGAGCCCCTTTTCTTGTCAATCACCATCACAATTAAGCTCTCTACATCCCTTAACTCCTCCTAGAAGCCTTAAATTAGTCATAAAGAACTAAAAAACCCAATTTTGGTTCAAACCAAAGGGAGTTACCTGAATTAAAGGTAACGTTTTCTCTTATGTTCGTTTGTTTATTTTACTTCTCCAACCCGATATACTCTTTTTATTACATTCATTTATAATAAAACTAGTATCCTCAATATACAAGTATTTTTTTATGGGATGTATTTGAACTACACTTACACACACCTCTATATAATGGGTAATTAACATACTATTTCTATGGATGGAAAACTAACGCGACAGGAAACGATGATTGTTCAAATATCTCCTACCGCCTCTAAAGGTGGAAATTATGATGACAATGTATTTATATATGATATATGTTATTTTTTAATTTTTTATGCTTCTAAATTTTTCATTTATATCATGCCTTTTTTGCTTTCCATTATGGGTAAACGTGGTAATTTCATTTGAGGGAGTGTGGACTACCACTCCCTCAAAGTGATATGACTTGTTAGTGAAATCTGTGGGACATATAAAAGATGGAGTTAATGATATTATATATGATATTATACTGGAATTATAATATCAGTATGTATCATTATGTTTTAATTCCATTAAAATAAGAAATAGAAATGAAAGTAGCGTTCATGCGTACGTACGGCTTACCGTCTCCATGAACAGTGCATTTCATTTCTTATCTCTAAATGTTATGTACTATTATAAATAAATTCATATACTAGATATATATCATTTATATGTTATATTCATCATGAATATCAATTTTTATATAATAGATATTTGACCAAAAGAAAAAATTGTAATTATAAGATGATCATTTTTGACTCAAGTACCAAAAATCGACAAAACAACCGTTATTAACTGAATTGATTACATAATGATTATAACACTTTAATAAGTGCTAAAAAAGGAATAATAATCTTGAAAAAGGATATTAATAATGAAAAAATTAACAGTAGTTTATTATTCATGAGATTAAAGAAAGAATGGGTCAAATCAGACACGCGGTAAGGGACATCATCTCATTCAAATTTCATTGAGGCATTTTTTGTTTTAATAGATGAATTTATTTCAAAAACTATATAAAAAACTTTGTCTTTTTCTTTTCATTCAAAGGTAATCTTTTCTGGGATTATTTTTACTAAATGACAAAAAATATATTTCTTTTTAACTTAAGTGGTGACAATGACCTTTCTGCCACCACGAGTATTATTTGATCTATGGCTTCCTTATCAATCCGTAGTGTTTTTTTAATGAAAATAAATACAATATTCAATTTTTTTGTTTTTTGGTATTGAAAATTCTTTTGAGAAGGAATTAATTATTTAAACATCTTGAAATTATATATTGTGACTGAAATGTGGAAATTTTATCATTTCATTATACTTGTTTTATGTGTTAAGGTTCTCGGGAATTGATTACGTATACAAGTGGTTCCATGATAAAAATTGTGCTGGTGAGCACGATATAGATCTATAACGCATTTGGTTACATTATGGAGGTAAATTTGAATGTTTCTCCTAGAAGATTTTGGGAATATATTGTGATGTGTATTCCGAATGTAACTCCCTACAAAGCTGTGATAACTACAATGTTAGTTGGATGTGGATTCCACAAGTTACCATTTGGATTTATGATTTCTATGTCTTATTCAAAAATCTTATGATTTTGTGGTGTATGTTAAAAAGATTATGTTATGTATGTAAAGATGAATTAATGTTTTCTTTCTTTGTTTTATAACCCTTAGCGAGATTTTTATGCTCATCCCATGTTTTGAAATGTTTTTCACAGGACCTAAAGATGAAAAGGGGCAAGGATGGGATCATGGAAAAGTCATGATGTCTGAAACATGGGACTAGACATGAATATTTTTTTCAAGAGTTTTTATTTTATAAAAAAATGGTAATAGAGTCGAATTGTATTCCATGTAATTTATCAGATGTAATGTAATTGTTATGGCCTAATTCTTGAAAACACTAATCTAGAAAAGATCCTCAATGTAAATTATTCATTTGATTCAAGATTATGTAATGTTTAAGGTGAGGTCATTATAGTTGGTATCAGAGGATGGTTTAGATTACTTTAGAAGTTAGATATTTTCAAATTGATGTCCATAAATTAATTTATGATAAGAATGAAGTGATATAGCATTAACATATTACCATGATGATGCACCTAAGATATTTCTGTGTTCAGAATGGTTTTCTATAGTAGAAACTGGAAAGCTATGTTCTAGCGACATCATCAGGACGACAACCATCCAAATCTGCAACCTAAGATGGTCAGAATCAAAACTGAACAATTTGTTACAGTGTCGACACGATTGACTCAGGATATGAATGGAACTAGTATCCATGCAAGATATTAGCCAGATCAACCACAGTAAAACATGTCATTAGTGGAGAATTTTATGAGGCAAAATCCCACATCATTCATAGGATCATATAAACATGTTCTAAATGAAGGGAGGATTAAAGAACTAGAGAAAATTTTTGATGTCATGGGGTGTTTAGAACATCAAAAATATAGTCTCGTTGCTTAACATTTTGAAGGTAAAGCAGATCAGTGGTTGTTAATGGTGAAAAATATCATGGATACTGAGGAGATTGATGCTCTTGATTGGGATGAATTCAAAGGTATGTTTCTTGAGAAATATTTTCCTAAGGTGGTTCATCTTAGGATTGAAAAACAATTCTTAGAATTAAGGTATGAGGATGACTTAGTGGCTGCTTATGAAGCAAAATTCACTTAATGGAAATTTTTGATCCAAATTTCATTCGAGATCTTGATAGTAAAATCAACTACTTTTACTTAGGATTAAAGAAAAAGTATCTAAGGGCTTTAGCTTCTCGTGAGCTCAAGTGTTATGAAAAAAAATTTCGATGTGCAAAGAAGGTGGGAATAATGTTTATCGATGATTTTGTCTTATTTGAAAAAAAAAACAGAACAAGAGTTCATGGATGCAAGCGAAATGGAAAAACTCTTCAAAATAGTATGATGGTAAGAATCATAAGTATACCGTTTTTTAAAATTGTGGTAAAAATCATGTTGGGGAATGAATTTTGAATTCTAGTAAGTTCTATAGATGTGGTAAAATGGGACATAAGGATTGTAATTGCAATGATAATGATCAGGGTAATGGTAAAAAATTGATTTACAATCACTGTAATTTTTTAGGTGCAATGAATTGGGTCATTATAAAAATTAGTGTCCAATTAAGAACTCAACTGAGAGAAGGAAACCAGACTACGAGAAGAAAGGGTGGTTAAGTCCTTTTCAACTACTTCAGCATATTTTGGTCCATCAAATGAAGTAGTATCAAGTACAATGTTTGTTTTTTGGATTATTCCAATGTGTCGTTTGATTTAGGCTCTAGAAATACATACATTTCTATGAAGTTTTAAAGTAAATTGGGAATTCTATATCAAGATATGAATCCTGAAAATATAGTAAAAACACCTAGACAAAATGTTGAAACAAAAAGAAATTATAAGAACCTTTCTTTCCTTGTGTGCGGAAAGAATCTACCTTCAAACCATGTTGTTTTCCTCTAGTAGAGTATGATGTTATTTTGGGTATGGATTGGATTTCTATTTATCATGATATGATTGACTACAGAGCTAAAGGGGTTTCTTTTTAGAAAGATTTTCAATTTGTGTGATGAATTAACCCTTACATTTGATAATATATCAAGAAGCTGATAAAATAGTAAAATATGGAAATGAATGTTACCTTGAACATATTGTTGAAAATAAAGGAACTGTTCAGGTTAATGGTGTTCCATTGGTAAATTAGCACCTTGATATTTTTCCTGATTCATTTCTTGGTATTATACCTGATTAATAATTTGAATTTACTATTGAATTTGTTTCAAATACTAAGCCGATTTCAAAACCACCTTCTCAAATGGCTTAAATTGAACTTTTAGAGTTAAAGAAGAAATTGGAGGATTTATTATATAACCGATTCATTTTACCTAAAACTTCACTATGGGGTGATTCTACCTTGTTTTTAAAGAAGAAATATAGTTAAATGAGACTTTGAATTGATTATAGATAATTGAATAAAATCACTATTAAGAACAAGTATCTTTTTCCTCATTTGGATGATTTGTTTGATCATCTCAAGGGAGCACCATATTTTTTGAAGATTGATTTGAGGTCAGGGAACCATCTGTTGAAATTAAAGGACGAAGACATTCCTAAGACCGTGTTTTATACTAGATATGGCCATTATTAATTTGTAGTTTTTCTTTTGGGTTTAACCAATGAACCTACTGTATTTAGGGATCTTATAAATAGAATTTTCCATGAGGTCTTTTATAAGTTTGTGATTGTGTTCATTTATTATATGATGGTTTATATTAAAATTAAATAGGAGCATGAATGTCATTTAAGGGTTGTCTTTCAAACCTTAAAAAACTATTTTGGAAATTCAGCATGTGTTAGTTTTGGTTGCAGCAAATTTCTTTTCTAGGTCACATTATTTCAAATAATGGTATAACTTTTAATCCTAAAAACAAAAGATGTTGAATAATGGCCACGACCCACAAATATAACCATGATTCATAGGTTTATTGGTTTGGCGGGTTATTGCAGGAGGTTTGTTGAGAATTTTGGATGGTTATCAAGTCCACTGACTAAGTTGAATTGAAAAGGTGGTAAGTTAGTATGGAAAAAATAATGTGATGATTATTTTCAGAAATTGAAATGACGATTTTGGAATGCTCTAGTTATGGCACTTCAATCCAAAAATAGTGTGTTTTTTATCTATTGTTATGCTTCATTGAAAGGAATTGGGTGTGTACCTATGCAGAATGATTAGGTAATTTTTTATGATTCATGTTAGTTGTAAATTCATGAGTTACAATACCCTACAAATGATTTGAATTAGTTTCTATAGTTTTGGATAAAAAAAATTTGGAGGCATCATTTGTATGGAGTAAAATGTGAAATATATATTGAACACAAAATTTTGAAGTATATATTCACATTGAAAGACTTGAACATGAGATAGAGGAGATGGATAGAATTAATCAAAGATTATTCACTAGTGGAAATACATGATTTAACGTCGATGTAATAACATCGGGTTTTCATAAACTGACGCCAATAGTATGTGAGGAAAATTTTTGGCGTCGGTTTTTAGTAAAACCGATTCCAATAAAAAAAATATTCGGCATGATTTTCCGCGTCGCTTTTCTAAAAACCGACGCGGAATATGAAAAAAAAATGTTTTTGCATCGGTTTTCAGAAAAACCGACCCCAATAATAAATAAAAAATATTCGGCATGATTTTCCGTGTCAGTTTTCTAAAAACAGACGCCGAATATGAAAAAAATGATTTCGCTTCTGTTTTCTGAAAAACGGATGCCAAAAATTTAAAAAACCACATTCGGCGTCGTTTTTTTAAACTGACGCCATATATAGATGTTTCGGCATCGGTTTTTGAAGAAACCGACGCCGAAACATAAAAAAAATTATTTTCGATGTCGTTTATTCTCAAAACGACGCTGAAAATATTTTATAATTTATCGGGGTGGAAAACCCCTCATTTTGTTGGATGGTCAAAATCAAAACCCGCTGCGGATCCTTCGACTCTCGATGACCTTCGAAGATCTATTTCTGATCTTGGGAGGCCATTATTGACGGTTTTGTTCAGTTTTCACTTTTTTTCAGTTTTACGTTCCTGGTTTTTATCTCTTGTTTTATCTTCCATTGTTTATATATTCTTCCATAACCCTAAATTATGCGACTTGCAATGTTGGTTCGATTTTAGTTTTTGGTTAGCATTATTTTTGGTTTTTTATTATCATTGTTGTTATATATTTTGTAGTGTATGTTTTTAGAAGTCATTATACTGAATTCAGCTTGGATTGAAGATCTCCATTCGAGTTGAACTTCAAATTTTTTAAGTTTTTTTAATTTTGTAGATAAATATTTTATCATTCAATTTTGTTATTGATTTTATTTAATTATTAGTTTATATTTTTTTTAAATCTGTTATGACATGGTTAAATATTCTTTCAACAAACACTCTTAAATATCCTGTCAAAAAATTGTATATTTTTAAATTGACTGCTATCAAATTCCATCCAATACACATACTGCATCCTCTAAATTAATGCAATCTTAAATTCTTAAATGTGTTTTTGTTTAAAAATTATCTAATAGATATTAAAATGTTTATATGTTTTAATATATTCATCAAATTTGTTGTGATATTAGGTATTTTATGGATCGTAGTTGGATTCATCTACAAAGAACCACTAGTGAAAATGAAAAAGGAGTTGATAATTTTTTGGAATTCGCTAAACGACATCTTCAAAACAGTGATTTGATTTTCTATCCATGTGTGAAGTGTGTAAATATGAGAATGTTAAAAACCAGAGAAATCAAGGATCATCTCATTTGTTACGGGTTTAGCATTAATTATACAGGTTGGATCTATCATGGTGAAACAACTGAATTTTCAACATCCAATGTTGATGATGATATTCACAATGAGACAAAGGATCGTATTGAAGAATTAATTCATGATTTAGGTGTTGAAACCATCGAAAAAACACCACCTGTTGAACGATTGTATGACGATTCTGAGAAACCATTATTCCTAGGTTGCAGTAAATATACGGTGTTATCAGCAGTTTTCAGATTAGTTAACTTAAAAGGAAAAAATGGGTGGACTGAAAAATTTTTCTCTAGTTTACTTGAGCTTTTAAAAGTGCTACTTCTATAAGGAAACAGGCTTCCAGATTCTAATAATGAGGCGAAGAAAATATTATGCCCAATGGAATTGGGGTATAAAAAGATACATGCTTTCCCCAATTATTTTGTATTGTATTGGAAATAAAATGAATATTTATCAAGTTGTCCTACATGTGGGACATCACGCTATAAGATAGATTGTAAATTTAACTCAGATTCCTTCTCATGTGATGTTATCTAATGTCAGGCAAAATCAATTTTGTACTTTCCAATGATACCATCCAATATTTTTTGCATGCAATTCTTATAATTCAATTCTGATTCATTTTTAGGTACAATAATCAAAACTCTTGCTAAATCAATTTGGTACCTTCCAATAATTCCTCATTTGAAGCATCTATTTTCAAATTCAATTGATGCAAAAAGGTTAAGATGTAATTCAGATGAGCAAATCTCTGAAGGTAAATTATGTCACCCTGCCGATTCACCACAGTGGAAGAGTTTTGATAAAAAAATTCATGATTTTGGAAGTGAAGATAGAAATCTCAGAATGGGATTGTGTACTGATGGAATGAATCTATATCGGTGCCTTAGTAGCCAACATAGTTCATGTCCTGTTTTTCTGGTAGTTTACAACTTGTCCCCACATCAATGTATGAAGAAAAAATATGTTATGATGATCATGATGATTTCTGGACTAAAAATATCGGGAAATGATATAGATGTATATCATTCACCATTGATTGATGATTTGAAACTGCTATGGGAGGAAGGTGTTAAATTTTTCGATGCATACAAGATATAGTATTTTATTTTACGTGCTATGAAAATGTTCACTATAAATGACTTTCCTGCATATGGAAACATATCTGGATATAGTATTAAGAGACATAAAGCATTTCAAATTTGTGAAGAAAAAACTTCAAATTATCAACTGAAGAATGTAAGAAAGACAGTGTACATGGGACATCGATGATTTTTGCGAATTGATCATCCTTATCATAGATTGAAAAAAGAATTTAATAGTTTACAAGAATACAACCTTCCCCGTCGACCATTTTCAGTTGAATAATACTATGACAGGGTGAGAGATATTGATTCATCATTTGGAAAGAGAAGATGTTCTGGATTTCAAAAACATATCTGGAAGAAGCAGTCTATTTTTTTCGAACTACCTTATTGGGGATTTTTAGAGATAAAACATAATATTGATGCTATGCATGTTGAGAAAAACATATTTGATAGTTTTATTGGAACATTGTTAGACATAAAAGGGAATAAAAAAGATGGATTGCATGCTAGATTGGACTTGATATTAATGATAATACGTTTGGAGTTAGCTCCCACTATGAAAGGAAACTGAACATATTTACCTCTGTCTTGTCACACATTAAGCAAGATTGAAAAGATGAATTTTTGTCAATGTATTCATGGAATTAATTTACCAAGTGGTTTTTCTTAAATTGTGAATAATTTGGTGTCATTGAAGGATTGTAAATTAATATGTATGAGATCTCATGATTGTCATGTGTTGATGCAACAAAATTCTACCAATAGCAGTGTGTGGTATATTGCCGACAGCTGTCAGAAAGACTATTATCAGGTTATGTAATTTCATCCAATCCATTTGTAGAAAAAGTGTTGATCCAAATTTGTTAGATGTGTGGGAGAATGAAGCAACTCTTTTTCTTTTTCAACTACAAATGTATTTCCCACCAACATTTTTTGATATAATGGTTCATCTGCTGATTCATTTGGTGCGTGAGATAAGACTATGTGGGCCTGTTTATTTAAGATGGATGTAACCTTTTGAAAGATATATGAAAATTTTGAAAGGATTTGTTAAAAATCAGTATCGACCAGAGGCCTCTATTGTTCAAAAATATGTATCAGAAGAGGTGATTGAGTTTTGTACTAATTATTTGAATGAGGTGAAGCATATTGGTATCCCTGTATCTCGACATATGTGAGTTGATTGTGAAGGTAGAGGGGTTCGAGGCTTAAAGGTAAAGTTCAATCCACATGATGAAGTAATGCAGGAACATTTATACATTTTGAACAACACAGATGAGGTTCAATCATATATATCCTCACATATTGCTGAATTAAAGATACAATATCAGAAAACAAACGAAAAGTGGTTGATGATTGAGCATAAGAAGACATTTGTTTCATGGTTTAAAGAGAAAGTCACCCAAGATATATCTACATTAGAAACATTGAAGTGGTTAGTAGGGGGGCCATCTCTTAATGTGATCACATGGTCTGGTTTTGATATCAATGGCTACACATTTTACACAAAAAACCTAGATGACAAGAGTACCGTTTAGAATAGTGGTGTGATGGTTTTCTCTAAAGCAGTGCATTTTTCGAGTGCCAAAGATAAAAACCCAATTTCTGCATCAATGTCATATTTTGGAGTTATTTAAGAAATATGGTAAATTGATTATATTAAATTTTGAGTCACTATTTTTAATTTTAATTGGGTTGATAGTAATAGTGGTTTGAAACATGATGAATATGGGTTTAAACTGGTTGATTTGAAAAGATTTAATTATAATGAGGAACCATTTATCATGGCGACACATTCAAAACAATTATTTTATGTCATTGATCTGTCAAATGATTAGTGGTCAGTTATTTTGCACGGAAAAAGATATCCTTTGGGTGATGAAGAGGATTATGATGATGTTAGTGATTTACATAAACCTTATTAATCTATTATGCTATTTCAAGACGATTACAATGTGTATAAGAGAGACAAGGTGCATGCAGTATGTACTGATCATGATGAATGCATGTGGGAAAACAATAAATTAGTCTCCTAATTTTTCTGGTAAATATTTAGATTTTGTTTCCATTTTTGAAACTTACAAATTCAGGCCTCTTTTTTTACTTACTTATTTTTGTTTTCTTTGTTTCTAATTATTCTTTTTTCTAATGATATGCAGGTACACAAAATTTCATTACACTTTCTAGTAGAAATGTCAGATACAGATAGAGAGTAGCAGTTACCGAGGTATATCTATTTTGACATATTATTATATATTCATTAATATACTTATTTAATGAAATAAAACTGTTAATTTATAAAAAATAATTGTAGGACTACTGATGCGTCCTCGGCGGAGTAGACTTCTCCTGTTACTGCTCAAAAATCAATTTCTCAAGTTGGTAAACGTAGTATTACATGTTTACAAAAACTATCACTTGCTCGGGATGACAACAAAGTACACATCCGTTTTGATGATGATAATAATGTAGTTGTCCCAAATGTAGTTCAGTTTTTCAGTTATATAGCGATGAAGAGCCGTTGCAGGATTAGTATTTTATATCCTGATTGGATGTCAGTGGACAGGACGGCGAAGAAACAGCATTGGGAGGCCATGATGGTAAAATATATTTATTTATTTATTTTATCTCATTTTTTTAATATTATATATTTTAAATGACATATTTTATTTATTCAATTACCGATGACATTCAATTTTGAGGAAACCAAATAAATTAGGAAAAGACATCTCTCTTTAGCGGCGGTTCAACGGAGAGATTTTAAAACCAAACTGACAAAAAACGTATGTTTTTTGGAAAGAAAATGGTTGAAAGCTCATGTCTTAAGTATCCATATATAGATGAAGAAACATGGAAGAGATTTGTTGATAGTCCTCAGGATGAGAAATTTCAGGTATGGTAATTGTTTTATATTTTAAAATTTGTGTTATATTATCCTTATTACTTAGTAGTTTATTTTTATGTAACATGCCTCCAGGAGATCTCATTAGGACATCCAGTTGCAAAACGTATTCCCTCATACTTTATCACATGGAGGGTACTCATATTTGGAGCAAAAAATGATTGAAGAAAAATTTGAAGCATTAAGAGCTTGATCAAGTAGTGGTTCAGAAGTTGTCCAGTATGGTCCTCCATATCCTCCCACTCGCCATGAGAAATGGAAATGAGCAAGAAGAAAAAAAATGAAAAATAACTTACAGAGGATGCTCATCAATTGGCTAATAGAATTGTAATTAAATAATATTAATTTGTTAACAGATTTTCTATTTTATAATCTATAAACACTAATATAAAATTTTTATTTTTCATTTCAGGATGAACTTCAGGAGCAAGAGACACAAGGCTCTTTTATCCCCTATGGTAGGATGGATATCCTAGCCACTGATTTGGGAAAGCCAGAAAACCCCGTCCGTGTTAGAGGATATCAGGAGGGTGTTAGTATTCGAAAGGTTTTTGGTAAGATTAAGCAATCAAGAGACCTAGAAATCGAATCCTTGACAGAAGAGCTGTAGGATATGAAACAGTCTATGGGTGATCAAATTCAAGAAGTAGTACATAAGGCTTTATTAGAACACTTGGAAGGAAAGTCACCGTCTGTGTAGACTTCCGATGTATATTATTTACTTGTCATCAATTTTTCTTTTTTATAAATTATAAACCCTGATATAACTTTTTCATTTTTCAACATTCTCAGCCTACTCACCTGGACTACCATGCCTCATCTGCTTACCCAGCCCCGTCTGGGAAGCCTTTCAAGGTATATTACTTACTTGTCATCAATTTTTCTATTTTATAAATTATAAACACTAATATAACTTTTTCATTTTTCAACATTCTCAGCCTACTCACCCGGACTACCCTACCCCATCTGCTTACCCTGTCCCGTCTGCGCATCCTTTTGAGGTATATTATTTTATTTAATTTTTAATCAATTTTTCTATGTTATAAATTCTATACACTAATATACCCTTTTCATATTTCTTCCTTCTCAGCCTGCTCACCTGGACTACCCTGCCCCACCTGCTAACTCTGAGCCTCCACCTCCTCCCTCAGATCAAGCCTTATATTGTGAGTTTTTTACGGGATATCCTCATGTACATATTTTTTCATTGGGACAGGTGTATTTTTGGGGGACTCGGTACATCATCAGCCTATGCAGATGGGTCAGGTTAGAGTATCATTACTTGTTATTATAGATCCTACTACTCTACTACCATTTCCTACTGTGGAGATCACCAGTGTTGGGGAATGTATGGGCCATTTTTTACATTGGCTAACTTCCCTTCTTCGTTATATTTCACATGCGGTATGTGTTTGTTTAAATATTAATTAAAAATTATTCCAAATTACTTATAATGTTTTATAACATATAACTTATATAGGAATATCTAAAAGAAAAAGAAACAATACAAATGTAACAAAATGTTCAGGAACAGTCCGTTGTAGATACTTCTGATAAATCTTATGGGTTGAAAAGATTATCTGAGTCCTCTTCTTCGTTGAATTTTATCTATGAGTTTTGGATGACACCTGATATATGTGGAAGAAATTATCTATTGAGAATACTGAATGAAGATATCATGAATTTAATTAATTTTGAAGAGATCAAGCTGAATGTGGTGCAATTGTTTTCCATGTAAGTAAATTGAAATATGAATTGCTATTTCTTTAATAAAAGATTGTTATGTGATTGACTAACTATATTTTATTTTAAAATTATGTATCTACACATTATTCTTTTACAAAATGAAACTACAAGAATTTACAGATTTATAGATCCAGAGTACATTTCCTTAGAAGTCTAACATGTGAAGAATGATGAAAGAGTTCAATATATATCCGAGAGATTATCACGAACAGAGATTCAGTGCTGGTTTTTTCCATTTCATGATAAGTAAGAACATCAACATAATTTTGAACTATTGATAATTATAATTTCATTAATTGGGAACATTTTTTATTGTAGGGGGAATTGGATGTTAGGCGTATTTTTCCCAAATGAATGCACCTTATATTGGTTTTTCTATTTATTTGGAAAAGTTTGTAAACTATTTCCCAACTTATTAAATAGGTAAGTTGTTTTTTATTTTTATAAGTTTGTTTTATTTAATTTTCATTGTTTAAAAAAGTTTTATTAGTTCTTATATAAAAAAATTCATCCGTGGAAACATTTTACAAAGGAAAAGAAACCAATGAAAATAAAATATGTGGACATACAGGAAATTAGTTTTTATATTTTTGTTATATATTAGTTTTTATTATTAGTTAAATGTTTTATAACTGCTGTGTCATCATAACAATGGAAATGTTGAATATGGTTATTATATTCTACGATTCATGTACGATATAATCAAAACTAGGGAAACTACTGATTTTCATAAGGTTAGTTGTATTAATTGTTTTATATATTTTTTGCCACTTTTTTCTATTTATTAAATTCATATCATTCAATATTATTGTAGGCATTTAATGATTCACAATATTATTCCCAATATGATATGATCCATATTCAATCTACTTTTTCAAACTTTTTGTTACGTCTGATTAAGATTTTAGGTATGTATATTCTAATATTTATAAATAATAATACATATGGGTTTAAAAAACTAACTCGTATGATATATGAGGTGTTTGAACCTACTAATAATAAAATGAATTCTTCAACAATAACCAACAATGATCATTCCATATATTTCTGGTATATTTATTTTAATTCTACTTTACTTTGAGTTCTCTCAACTGCCTCTGTAAAAATACCATTTGATTGTTTTTGTATGCTGTGTTTTTTAGGGGTTTCGATTTTTTTGTAAGTGAAATTGTAATTATTTTATAATTTCTTTTTATTTAAGGCGTCAGTTATTTAAGAATCCGACGCAGAAAGTGTTTTTTAAAAAAAATTGACTTATGGCGTCGTTTTTAGATAAAACTGATTGCGAAAACTGGTTGGACGGTGTTTTGGAATCGGTTTTCTTGAAAACTGACACCGAAGACCTGATTTTCGGCATCGGTTTTCTATAAAATCGACGCCGAAAATCCAGTCGACTCAGTTTTCGGTGTCGGTTTTATAAAAAACTTACGCCGAAATGTATGTCTAAATGAAGTTTCAGCATTGGTTTTCTATAAAACCGACGCTGAAAATCCTGTTAAATCGGTTTTCAGCATCGGTTTTATAAAACACCGACGCCGAAAAGCATGTCTAAATAAAGTTTCGATATCGATTTTCTATAAAACCGACGCCGAAACTCATATGAAAATTATTTCTAGCGTTGGTTTTTGAAAAACTGACATGAAAAGTATATTATTAACATCACCATTAAAGACGTCGGTTTATAAATGACGTCAAAAATCAATAAAAACCAACGTTAATAAGTGTTTTTGCACTAGTGATTATTGCACAATCCTTTACAATCCAAGAAAATAAAATAATGTGGCTAATTTTTTGAGTCGAAAAAGTAATGCTTCATTGAAAATGCTATGTTTGGAACAAGATCCTTTGGTTTTTTATTTGATGAAAATTGTCATAGATGTTATTGGTGTAGTAAATTCTATTGTTTTATTTCAAGTGTCAGTAAAGTCATCTCTATCAGATAGAATTAAGGAACCGAAAAAGGAAGAATGTGATATATAGAAAAAGGTAGAGTTGGTTCAGGAGGGTAAGTTGCAAGAATTTAAAAATGATAATGATTGTGTTTTGAGGTTTGGGAAGAGATTATGTTTGACTTTTGATTCACAGTTGAAGAATGAGTTGCTATGTGATGCTCATAGATCCCTATTTTTAGTTCATCCTAACTAAACTAAGATGTAAAGAGTTCTTCGGGAATATTACCGGTGGGATGGAATGAAATGTGATATTGCTGATTTTACAGTGAAGTGTTTGACTTGTCAGTAGGATAATGCAGAGTGGCAGTTACTAAAAGGGATGATTCAGTCATTACCAGTTCGAGAGAGGAAATAGGAATATATATCCATGGACATCATTGTGGGATTACCGAAGACATCTCGATGTATTGATGTAATCCAGGTTATTGTTGATCAATTGACTAAATATTATCATTTACTTTTTATTTTAGAAACATTATTTGTAGATCAAATTTCTCAATTGTATGATAAAGAGATAGTCAGGTTTCATGGTGTTATCCTCTCCATTTTTTCTGATCCTGATCTCATGTTTACTTCTAACTTTTGGAATGGCCTTCAGAAGTTATTGGGTACTGAATTAAATTTTTTTAAATCTTTTCTTCTAAAATAAGATGAGTAGCCATAATGAAAAATTTAGACCTTGTAGAATATGCTACATGCTTGTTCACTGGATTTCCAAGGAATTTGTGACCAACACATTACATTGTTTGAATTTTCATATAATTACAGTTTTCTTTCTAGTATAAAAATACCTTTTTTTGAGGAAATATATGGAAAGCAGTGTCAAACTATAGATTTTTGGGATGAAATAGTCAAAATGAAGTTTATGGGACGAGAATTGGTAGAAGAGAAGGATGAAAAGAATCAGTTGATTCATAAGCACATGAGAACAGCTCAGATCAGGCATAAACGTTATGCGGATAACTGAAGAAAGGATCTTTCTTTTGAGGTAAGTGATCATGTATTTGTCAATGTTTCTCCATAGAAAAGTGTGATGTGTTTTGGTAAGAAGGGAAAGTGGAGTCTGAGGTTCATTGGACCATATGAAATCAAGGAGAAAGTGGGATCAGTTTCATACAAAGTGGCTTTACCTCTAATTTTATCATAGGAAGACATTTTTTTCATGTTTCAATGTTGATCAAGTATATGCCAGATCCATCTCATTTTTTATGTCTCGAGGTAGTTCATTTGGAAGAGACTGTCTTCTATGAGGAACAACCAGTCCAGATTTTTGACCAAAGAGATCAAGTGTTGTGAAATAATGTGATTCACCAGGTAAAAGTTTTTTGGAAAACCCATATGGTTGAAGTGGCAATGTGGGAATCTAAAAATTCTATAAGGGATAAATATCCCTATTTATTTGATAAGTGAATAAAATTTCGAGGAAAAATTCCCAAAAGGGGGGAAGGATGTAACATCCCAGGTAAATAAATAATAATTAATTTTCCATATTTATTAATATTTGTGAATTAAATACTGATTTTACTTTTAACAGGATGATATGTTTGATGGCATACCCAATAGCCAGCAATGGGTTTCTTTGAAATCATTTTTCGCACAATAATAATTTATATTATTATTTTATATGGTTGTTAATGCATAAAAATTTTCTTGGTAGGAATGAATAAAACAAACTAGAATATTATTATACGTGTTTTTTAAAGGTTTTTGCATTTATCCAATAAAAGTTAGAGGCTTAAAATGTGAATGAATCTAATTTTAAACATAATTTACATTATATGGTTGATTTACCACATTTTGATGGAGAACCCTCTTTAAATATAGTTTTGGTCACTTTTATATGTTATTTTTGAGAAATTATAATTATTCATCAGAATCGGGACATCAAAATTCACTTTGGGTATAATTTTGGAATTTTTGAAATAAAATTCAATTTTTTATGAGTTGCTGAAAATACTGTATTTTAATTGAAAACCTCCATTTAATCTAATTTATTTATATTGTTAGATTGTCTTTTTAATTGGAATTAAAATGTAATTAAAATATATTTTTACCATTTATTCCAATTTTGGTCATTTTAAGTAATTTCACATTGAAATTGGACATAAACAAGTGTCAATCTTTTGTTAGAAATTTCATAAAAACACGCTTTTTTGATTTAATAGTAGGAATTAATTTTAAATTAATTTCTGCCACTTTTGTGTTTTGAATTTGGAAAAATGGATTCCATATTTTGAATCCAGAGGTCCAAATTTTTTAAGTAGGTAACATTTATTTTTAGACATTATGAATATTTACTTCAGTAAATACTTTATTTACCATGGTTAAATGGTAAATCTGGTAAATAAGGGTACACAAATATTACTATAATAATAAAAAAATTAAACTATCATGTGTCCTAATTATATTTTTTGATACACTTCGGACCATGAGCATCCTTGGGTTTATTTTAGGACCCCATGTGGCCACTTGGGAGTGATACCGACACATTATTTTAATTAACGTAACGTAAAGACAAAAATGAAATAAACAAATAATGTTTAGTAAATTAATTTTCAAATAAGGTTATATAAGTTATCATTTAGACAATAACTTTTCTTTAGAAAGATGAAAATATTTCCTACCTCACATGTTTTTTATAATTTTTAGAAATCAAATAAATTAAATTATTTAAGACACAATAATGATGCAGTGTTTACCTCATTTGTAAATGATTTAAATAAATAAGATTATAAAGATTAAAATAATATCAAAAACCTGTCCAATTATAATTGGATGATTTTATTTCTACCATGAGTAATCATATCTTAAAATTTAATAATTTTTTGACCATTAGAAACTAAAAATAATTATATAATAAAATAATATTTTTAAACATTCCTAAAAAACCCATCTTCTCCCTTATAAAATGACACCACTTCTAACCCATTTGTCACACCTCTCAATCAACTTATCTCATCAATACTATGCCTAATTAAGCTCTCTATATCCCTCTCCTCCTCATATAAGCCTTAAATTAGGTATAACGCACTTCAATAAACCCTTTTGGTTCAAACCAAAGGGAGTTACCCAATTTAAAGGTAACGTCTTCTCTTATATTCTTTTTTTTTATTTTACTTCTACAACCCCCTATAATCTTTTTATTAATATATTTTATAACAATAATAGTATTCTAAATATACTAGGATTTTTTTATGAGAATTATTTAGACTACACTCACACACAAACTTCATCTAATTGGTAAAGTACATGGTGTTTCTTTGGATGGAAAACTATCGCCACATGAAATGATTATTGTTCAATTATCTCCTACCACCTCTCATGGTAGTCGTTATGATGGTATTGTATTTATATATGATATATATTTGGTTTATTTTTTCTTTATGCTAATTAATTTTCCATTTATAGCATTCCATTATGGAATCCATTATGGGTAAACATGATAATTTCATTAGAGGGAGTGTGGACTACCACCCCATCAAAGTGATATGACTCATTAATGCCATATGTGGGACGTAAAAAGGATGGAGTTAATGATAATATATATGATATTATACTCGAATTATAAAATACTTATGTATAATTATGTTTTAATTCCATTAAAATAACAAATCAAAATTAAGGTAGAGTTTATGTGTACGTACGGTTTATCGTCTCCACGAATGGTGCATTTCATTTCTTATCTCTAAATATCATGTACTATTATGAATACATACATATAATATATATATATGATATATACATCATGAATATAATTCTGGATATAATGGATATTTTACCACATGAACAAATTTTAATTATAAGAAGTTCATTTTTGACTCAAGTACTAAATATCGACAAAACGACCATAATTAACTTAATTGAATACATAATGTTTATAATAATGTAATAAGTGATATTAAAGGAATAATAAAAATGAAATAGGATCTTAATCGTGTAAAAATTAACTTTAGTTTATTATTAAATAGATTAAAGTATAAACGACTCTTGTCGGACATGAGGTAAGGGACTTCGTCTCAATATCATTTCATTAAGGTATATTTTGTTTTAATAAATGAATTTATTTTATAAGGTATATAAACACCGTCGAATTTTCATTCCATTCAAAGAGAATTTTTTCTATGAAACTATTTACTAAACAACAAAAAATAAAGTTTATTTTTAACATAATAGGTGACAATGACCTTCCCACCGCCGCGAGTATTATTTGATCTTTGGCTTCCTTAACAAGCTATAGTTTTTTTAAGGAAAATAAATACTATATAACCTTTTACCTATTTTTCTATTGAAAATTGTTTTGAGAACAATTTTATTATTTAAATACCATGAAATGATATATTTTTATTGAAATGTGGAAATGTTATCTTTCCATTATGCTTGTTTTATGTGTTATGGTTCTTGGGAATTGTTGATGTATATGAGTCGTTCCATGATAAACATGGGACAGGTGAGCTCGAGATACCTCTTTAATGAATTGGGTCATGTGGAGGAGGTAAAAATGAATGTTTGTCCTAATAGATTTAGGGATTGTATTTTTATGGGTATTATTAATCTAACTCCCTACGTAGCTATGATAGATACAATGTATGTATGATGTAGATGCCACAAGTAACTTTTATGATTTCTGATTTCTATGTGTTATTCATAAATCTTTTTATTTCATGAAGTATGCTAATGTTTTTATGTTATGTATTTAATGATGAACTAATATTTTCATTCAATTTCTATAACCCTTACTGAGCTTTTTATACTCATCCTATGTATTGAAATGTTTTTCACAGGACTTAAAGATAAATAGGGTCCAGGATTGGATCATGTAAAAAACATGCTTTCTAAAACATGGGACAAGACCCAACTCTTTTTTTCCAAGAGTTTTTATTTTTTGAATAAAATGGAAACTAAGTAGAAGTGTATAGCTTGTAATTTTTGAGATTTAATGTAATAGTTATGGCCTAATTCTCTAAAACTATAAACCTAACAAGATACTCAAAGTGAATTATTCATTTATTTATGATTATGTAATGTTCATGGTTAGGTGCTTATATAATTTATCCTTTTATAATTCCTAAAATTTTAATAACTCGTTAATTAATTTTATTATTAATAAAAACTATTTATAAATACATTAAAATACTTTTTTCCCTAGTTTTTTTATTTCCCAACATGAAAAATGATATTTTGATATTATTGTTATTTTATGTTATTTTTAATTTATTTTTTTTATTACATAAACCCTAACAAAAATTATTTTTAAAGTGTGGATGTATATAATATAATATATATTTAAAAAAATATTTATAAAAATTTTGTTTGAATATAACAGTTATAACTTATATATATTTATAACGTATAAATTATTACTCGTATTTATATATATATCAACATTAATACATAAAATTATTCCGTTTAGATTTTGTTTTATTTTTTTTCTTCACTAATGTTACACACCCACTTATATTTCTTTTTTTCATTTCATCTCTCACATGTCACCCACATCTCAATATCAATATATTATTATTTTTTATTACATTTCATACTTCTAACTAATATATATATATATATATACATCTATATATGTGTCTTTTTTCATTTCTTCCACCACAAACATTTTTTTGGCTTCCTTCCACCACACATCAAACATTGTTTTATGGATTCCTTAACCAATAAGAAAATTTAAATCTGGTTTTTATTAAATATTTTAATTATTGAGTTTTTTAAATTCGTTAATTCTTAAAGAGTGACATATATAAAAAAAACTATTTAAGCATATATTTGTTTTTGTTCCATACTCAATAAACCCCACACACAAACTTATTTTCCAATATATATAAATAATACTCAGTCATTGTACCACATAAAAAATATTTTCATATTATTATATTTTTTATACAAAACATAATAATAATAATTTTCTTGTTCCATGTTTGTCTATATATAAATATTTTTTATATGATGAACCTCTCAAATAAGTGTGTGTATAATTATACCAGATATAAGTATATATATTATTTGAAAACACAGATATATATATATATATATATATTATGTTTTTAGGGCTAAAATTACAATCAAACACACACACACAAACCATACACACACTTTCCAAAAAAGGTAGATCATAACCCCACAAAGGATAACCCAACCGGACATTTGTTTTATTACATTTTTGATTTTTGGCCTAAAGGAACCTTAGGAATGAATCCCATTACATGGCCCGTGGCCCACCATTAGATGGCCTGAACACCCCTCTTGTGTGATGTATATATCACTAATTTCAAATTATGCCTATGTCACTAACACTTCAATGGCATGAGGGCCCAAACCAGTGTCCCCACCGTCCAAAGAGATGAATAGTTTTGGCTACTATAGTACCTACTACAGTCACCCGAATAATCAGCCTCTACGATGATTTGATCATGGGTTTCATCCAGACATAACAGTTCTATTAACCATTGGGATACCACCCCAACTGTGTGTATATATATATAAGTGGTTAATATTACGGTTTACCATATACCAATAATTGCATTTCTTTTATATATATTTTTATATATTCTTATATATTTACCTATAAATAAAAAATAAAAACTCTACATTCAACATTTTTATTAAATTGATAAATATACATATATTTTATATATAGTCATAATTTTTCATATATAAGTAAAATATAAAATTTATTAAGAATTAAAAAGAAATTTGTTGTTTTTTTAATTCTATGTTTTTTTAATATCAAATTAATATTTTTCCAAATTTGGGGTAATATATTGAAACAAAATAATATTAAATACTTAATTTTAAATAATCATTATCAAAAAAATTAAACTATTCTTAAAAATTTCAATAATTTTTCATTCTACCACCCATAAAATGATTTTCTGGATAAAGAAAACTAGAATCACCCAAATTTTATATTCACAGCATTTAACTAATATTTAATTTCCTTAAACATCAGAATATATTTTATATCTTGTAGATTATTATTAATCAAAATCCCTTAATCTCTAAAATATTCTATTTCATTCCTCTAATACTAATTGTAGTGAAAAAAACTCATGCTTCCAGATCCAATAAAAAATTGTATATCTTTTTAAAAAAAAATTATAACTCAAAAATATTCATTTCTGTACAAAGATAAAGATTTTTTTTCAGTCTAAGATATGGAGGAAATAGAAAAACCATTAAAATATCATAGTTTAAACAATTAAATAAGCAACTACAATATTTCACTCATAATATTTTCTTAAATAAGCTAGAATACATTTAAACTTTTATTGATCCTATGAAAAACATTTTAAAACAAAGTGTGAAGATAATATTAACCATTAAGGGGTTATAAAAAACTAGTGAAACTCCTTTATCAAATAATATTTGAAAAAACATTTTAAAATATTTTACCTTTTATATGAGATATGACCATTTGATAAATACTTTTCAAAATATAATTTCAATGATTTTGAAAATATATATAAAATACTCTTCAAAAACCTCTGAAATACACATTGAATTGAAAAAATTATTGTTAAAAAAATTATCTTTTATATCTAAATTTTTGATATAATAAAATAAATAATTGGTTTTTCAAAATGTATATTAAGAAAATAAATTTGAAAAAATACGTTGACAATACTTATCATCTTGAAAACATTTTCAAAAATATAATAACATTTTAAAATAATTATTTTTTTATAGACAATATTTTTGAAACACATTTCTAAACTATAATAACCTTTGAAAATAAATGGATTTCACCATTATATTTTAAAAACCTTGATTTGTAGGGATAATAAATTTTATGGAATGAAAAGGATACTTACTAGACATTTATAAATACATATGCCTGCTTGCTATATCTCTTTTGAAAATTTCTTGATTATTTTTGTTCATTCACTCCCCACTCCTCATAAGCACATTTGATACCTATGTACTTAGTTTTTTAATAATATTTTTTTTAGGGATTGATTTTTTATTTAATTTCAAATAAAAAATCCTTATTAAACTATATAAATTGTCCTGAAGATAATATAATTTTATATAAAATATATTTCAAGTAAACATTCTATTAGAAAACACCACTGAATTAATTTCAACTAAAACATCCTTATTAAATTATATACATGAAATTCCATTAATAAATATGGTGTGTGACCATAAATACACTTATTTTGAACATCCATAAATTTAAAAATAAATTTTACACATAAAATGATATCTTTAATATTTCAAAACACCTTTGATTTTTTTTGTAAACAATATTAAATAATATTGAAATTATTGAAACATGGGATTTCGAAATAAATAAAACTCCATTTTTTAATAGATTTTAAAAAATAGTATTATTTCAGAAAAACTCCCTTTCATGGAAGGGGTTGGGGAAAACCAGGACTTTAAAAGTGGTTTTGAAAGTAATATATAAGATATAATATTTTTAAAATAAAAAACCCCATAAAAATGAAAAGTGTTAAAAATAACTGTTCTTATAATTTTTAAATAATGTATATCCTCATACTTTAAACAACTATCCAAACATTAAACCTATATGAAACCAAGTTTAAAATCCTTCCCTAATGAATAAAATCACTCTCACACTATATTCTTAACCAAATCAAATAACATATTTTTTTCAGGAGTGTGTCATCATGTTGTTGGGTGTAGAACCTAAGGGAATGACTCTAATTAATAATTATAAAAATTATATTATATCTTTTATTTATTTATTTATTATTAAAAAATATTTTGAAAAACATATAAATATTATTTTATTTGTAATATTTATCTCGTTCCCAACAAGAAAATATATTATTTTTTGTTTTTATTTTATTTTATTTTCGGTTTTTTTATTCTTTAAAACTTATGGAACATTATTTTTAAGTTGAATATATTCATATAACAAATATAACATATATATAACACATATTTATGAAAAATATATTTTTATAGAATATTTATATCTTAAATATATTTGAAACATATACATTGAAACACACACACACACATATATATATATCATATATATATATATATATTCATCACTCACATCACACACCCACTTATTTTCATTTTTCCCTCCCTTCATTCACTTGTCACCCACATCACAATATAATATATTATTTTTATTATTTTATCATTTTTTATACGTCAATGTCTAATTTATATATATATATATATACACATTTGTATATGTATGTTTTGAGTTTCTTCCACCACACATCACAAATATTTTATGAGCTCTTCTACCATACACCACACTTTTTTATGGGTTCCTTAACCGCTTCGAAAAATGAATGTTTCTTTGTTCCTTTCTCAATACACAACATACACTGACATATTTACCATTATATATATATATAACACTAAATAATTCTGACACATATAAACTATATACATATTATTCATTTCATTCATAAAACCCCTTTCTAAAAATTAATTCTCATCCGACATGAATGTATATATATATATATATATTATTTTTATACGATTAATATCTTCAATATGAGCATGTATATATATACCAAATATAAGTATATATATACACACAAATAGATTCTTTGCATATATATATATATAATTTTCACATATATATATACATTAAATAGAATTTTATAAATTTATTATAAAAATAACATTTTAATATCAATTACACATATGTATATATATATACATTGTGATTATTTTGGTTTACCATATATAAATATTATCATATTTTCTATAAATGTATATATATATATATATATTCTATTATATCTATGAGAACCTAAAAATTAATAAACATAAATTTAACTCTTTTATTAAATGGATATAAATATTAATATATATATTTTATAACCTCCTATTATTTATTATATATATAACCAAAAAATAAAATTTCTTAATAATTTAAAAGATTTTCTATTTTTGTTAATATATTTTAAATATGTAATTTTAATATCAAATTAATATTTTACCAAATTTTTTGTAACATATTTGTAGAATGAAATTTTAGAAACTTATCCATAAAAATTCATTATTTAAAAAATAAAAATATGATATAAATAATTTTTAGATTTTACATTCTACCCCCTTAAAATGAAATTTTCCCATGAAATTATTTCACGGTAACTAATGAGAGTTTGGAATTTTTATTTTTAGATTTGGGAAAAATTAGAATAACAAAATTTTTATATTTATAGAAGTCACATAAAATTTTATTATGTAGAGTCTCAAAAGTATTTTTCAATCTAATATATTATACTTAAATGAAAATGATTAATCACCATAGTTGTCTAAACAATTCCACTAATACCATGTGTAGTTAACTAAAACCCAGGTTTATAGATTTGGTGTAAAAAACAATGAATATTTTTTTATTAAAAATTAATACCTAAAACTATACAGTCATTTAAAAAGGTGATCTATTACAAAATAACAGTTTTAAAAAGTAATTAACCAACTATTCGATTCGCTTGCGCTAGCTCCTTATCGAATCTGAAATCATTTTATGATATTATGAAAAATATTTTAAAACATAAAGTGAGCAAAAAATTTCCCAGTAAGGGGTTTTCACAAACCAGTGAAAATATTTTTTAAAATACTATTTGTGAACTCTTTTAGAAACATTTTTATTTTAATATTAAATATAAATATTTTATAAATACTTTTCAAAATATAATTTCTTGGGTTTTTATAATATCAATAATATATATTTCAAAACCCTTTGGAAATAATAATTTCTTTGAAAACCATATTTTGACTTCATTTTTCAACTATTTTAAAACATTTGATATATTAAAAATAAAACAGGTTTTCTAGAATTTAGCATGGGAAAATATTTTTAAAGAAGATATTGAAAATAAAAAATATTTTGAAATAATTTTAATAGAACACAAAAACAATAGAAAATACATATTAATTTCAAAAAATTATTTTCAAAACACTTTTCAAAAATATAATAACCATTAAGAATACATGTATTTCTTATTTGTGTTAAAAAAAGTTATTTTTAAAAATAATAACATTTTTATAGAAATAAAATAATGCATTGAGAGCCTTAACAAATCTATATAACTCATTTTATATAGCTTTTTGAAAATTTAGACATGATGTCATGTGTTCACTACCAATTTATCATAATCATGTTTAATACTCAAATATTGATTTATATAACGTTTTTTGTTAATGTTTACTTTATCATATAGTCTATATTAAAACAACCTTTAGAAAACTATATAAATTTTTCTCAAGAAAAAATAATTCTATATAAATTATATTTTTACAAAAAACCACTCTTTTATAACACACCGATTTTCACATAAATTTGGTGAAATCTATAATTTAAAATTAATAAATTGAAAACAAATCACATAAATAAATAATTATTTTTATTCAAATTAATGTATTTATATACATGAAATGTAATTGAATAAATTGTGTATTATAAGGAACTAGTTATCCAATGAGGAACATATTTTTTAAAATTAATTCTAATTCTTTATTTGAGACCTAATATGGAATCCTAATTAGGTCATGATTGTTTCATGGGTGTTCAAGGACTCTTCAAAGCTTGAAACGGTGACCGACAAAGAAAAGTACTGAGTCAAATGGTTAGTAGAATCTATGATAGAGAGTCTTCATGGTTTCCATTATAGATTAGGGGATATAAATTATGCCATTAAAGGCATCACAGTTTTAGGAAACTATGTGGCCAGTGGCACATGCCCAGACGATAACACCAATAGTTTTTAGTAGAGTCAGGAACAACATTTTCACAAAGTTATTCAATCTATGAACATGAAAACATGTGAGGTCCCCCCCTTACGTAGTGGGAGGCACATGGTTTCCACATGGTTTAGCCATGTGGGGAAAAACCACACGACCCAGATATTTTGGGTAAAATAACCTTTTTACATTAAATATTTTTAACTCACCCCTCTTCTCATTTTCTCTTCCAAAAGAAATATTTGACTTAGTAGTTGCACCAAGATCTCAAATCATATATTTTGACCCAGATTCGTTTACTGATCTTGGATTCGAACATCATTTGTCTCATTGGATCTACCTCAGTAAATTCCTCAACCATCTTACACCATTCTCCAATTGTATATATCTCAATGAAGTTATTTTAATGTAGTCTCATATTCTATATTTTCATGGTGTTGATATATTTTGGATTTTCATCCAATATATGAAAAAATAACGGTCGATACTGGATAGTGAGCATATTATTGGGTCAAGGTATGTGGTCTATTACTAATCCATCAAGACTCTTCGTTCTATAAATTTCCAACATTATGCACATGCCATATTCATTAGGTGCTTCCTCTAGAATTCATATTCCATGCTTGTAATCTATATAACCATATTCTATATACCCAACTATATATTATCATCACAATTTGGTAGGTTATAACCTCAGCACCCACCACCCCATGTTTGGGTTAGCCCCTTTTATGCCTTTAGTGGATTATTTTGACTACTTTCACCACTGTTTGGGTGAGAGAGACTTGTCCTCATTAAAGTTAAGTGATTTAACAAAATTATTGACTTTTTAATGTCTACTAAAATATAGTATCACCTTACCATTAATAGTTATGTGTTCTAATTAATTATTTAACCATTAAAATGTATAATGGAAAGTATGTTTATACATAAAACATAGAATAGTTATTTATCACAGAATTGTATATGGTTGTATGAAATTATCCCTCCAATTCCTGATTATGAATGATAAATGAATAAACCATATAATTGAATTTGGAATCAATGTAATTTATGGTGGCATGTCCCATTTTTTGTTATCACTTATTATAAAAGGAAATGGAATAAATAAAATGATTTATTTAGAGGCATGAGTATTACAAAGCCGAGATTAAATAATGAAATATATATAAGGTGCCTATTTCATATGAAAATGTTCATACATATAGGAGTGGTATGACTTGAGAAAGCCTTGGAGTCCGGAGGGAAATTTATTGTGCACTCAAAGGACACCATTCTAATTCAAGGATCCAGTTTCTAAGGGAGATACCCACGAGGGAACATTGTCCTTGTCTACCAACAGAGGACCAACATGACACTATTGCATCCATTCAATATTTTAAGATATTAAAATTACTTGGACGCACCCTTAGATCTATCTTGATGGCTTCAGACATTTGGAATCATGGATTCACCCCATTCGGCCCTGTCATGCTTATTTCGTTTTACCATGGATAAAATCATTGGGCTCAGTTAAAACTATTTATAGTGTAATGACTTGGGTGATTCCCCCTAGATTTCACTAAAACATATCTATAGTCATGATTCATGTAATTAATGAGTTGGATCGACCCCTAATATCAATGATTCAATGGTTATTACCTGGAATACTCTTCCATTATTGTAACTAATATAGGATTCCTTGAATGCAACTTGTATACTCTTAAATTATCTTTATCATATAAGGTGTGGTTGAAACTTAATATCAATAAGAATTAATTATTTAAATGGTTAAATTTTCATACACTAGATAAGGATAAAGAATGTATATGAGTATTTACATTCTTTTACTATCGTTACTTTCTTGTATACCAATACACCATCTGTTTATATTTCTCAGTATTGATGGTATATATGCCATTGGTGGGGGCCTTATAAGATTATGTAAACCCTATCATGGATTGAATTCTGAACAAGTAATATTATATTTATGTAGGTGTTGATAATGGGAAGATCCCTTCTTTGGACACTTGATCTTGTTTTCTTTATTTAGGATGGAGTATGGTTGTAGATGATCGAGACAGCTCTCAGGATGCTAGATTGTTTTTGGGTTATTTGTTTTGTATAGTATGAATTTCTTTCTACCATATATATAAATATTCCATTTTTAGTGGAATGATAGTAATTATCTTCCTTTGAATAATTTTTAGTTTCCAATTTTTTATTATTATCTAGTGATTTGATGTTTATTCTGGTATTATGTTTTTTATTCTATATTGTGATTATTTTATGGTTTATCTATCTATTTTTATATATATTTTGTTATCCACTCTGATATGAGGGAATAATATTTTCTTGGAAACACATTAGTACCTTTCTATATGTTGGTATCCTCTCATGTATGTGAATGTACATTCAAGGCCATGTGGACCATCAGAAATGGGCTCTCATTTACTGGCTACCAGACTGAGCTGTCACAAAGTGGTATTCGAGATATTTTATTTTCCATTTTATTATTTTTTGGTAATATGAATAGGAAATTAAGAAAATTATGGAACATTATTATTAATTGTTCCTAGGAGTAACTAATCCATCATTGGGGTAAATAATAAGTTTCTTGGGAATAGTAAAATGTTATTATGTATTATTCCATTTGCATTTGATATGATTTCACTAATGGGAGGTGAATATGAATTATGTTATTTTTATATTCTTTATGTATATTTACCTTCATCAATTAAGGTATGGATAATTATTACATTCATCATCATAGGCAACTAGAATTCACATTCCATGCATATTCCATACAATATAGGTGTATTTCACTACTTGAATTTTGTGTATTTCTTATGATTGTAGAGTGATCCATGGTTATTGTATATATTCTATTTCTAATAAAAACTTTTGCAGTGTATCAATTTTTTTAACTGAAAACATCAATATAAATAGTGTTTTATTATATAGTTTTATGGTGGAATATTAAATAACTAGTTTCTACCATGTCAGGTATGTATCTTTGGTAAAATGAGTTTCTCTTTATCTGAGATTGAGTTATTCCTAGTTTCAATTCTCGAGGTATATGGACCCTCATATATTTGAATTAGTAATTTACTAATTCTATAAATTATATGCAGTCATTACATTGTCTGACTGAATATATGTGGCGTCAAATAGAAATTTAATGGGTGTTGATTTTCATGATATAGCGTATGGGAACTTATTCAACAGAAATGGACATAAATTTTAATAGAACCAAGATATATGTATATAATATAATGATAAATATTAAATGAAAATATTTACTTAAAAATGAGATGGTTTCTATTAAATTATGTGAAAAATATTTAAAAACCCTTCCACTTAATATAACCAATGCAAACTAAACATCAATAATTACTTATACTCTAGCCTTTTAAGAGGGTATTTGTGTTAGTACCTTGGGGAGTGAGACCTTATTATTATGAAATTCTTCCACTAGTGATTTTATTTGTACCAATGTTTTGTTTTTATGTGTATTCTTGAAATTGTTTGAGTTATGAAGCCATAATTGTAACACCCCAAGCTTCCATAGTACGCTTCAGTTTGAATAATACAGTAGCGTGTGTTGTATGCAACTTCAGGTTATAACACACCACAACCAATCAAACTAACTGTTATGAATAATAATACCCAAATTTTAAATTTTATAAATTTAATCCTAAAAAATGGACTTCATTTTTGGATTTGTAATATCGAAATTATCTTAGGGTGAAATTTTGGTGCTTTTCGGATAACTTTCATATTTTAATGAATAGTGAAAATTACTACATTTTAATTAAAAACTACTTTTTAAATAAAAATAATTAATAGTGATAAATTATGAATTTGAGTGGTTTTAAAGTATATTTAGATTATATTTTTATCATTTAATACAATTTTGGTCATTCGACGTAATTTCACATTTAAACCAGACATAAACAATTACCAATCTTTTGATAGTTATTATTTCTCAAAAACACGCTATTTGTTTTGACAACCGGAATTAATTTTTAAATTAATTAATGAAACCAATATGTATTGAAATTGTAAAAATATACATCATTTTTGAATTCATAATATAAAATATAGCTTAGTCTTAATTTGTGGTATTTTTCTGAAAACCTTCAATTTTGGATGAATAGTGAAAAATATTGAATTATAGTTTAAAACCAAATTTTTATTTAAATAATTATTTAATTTAATTTAAATTTAATTAATTTTAAAATAGATACATAATACATATATATGTTCAATGTAATTCATTTATGTTAGTTTAGAATAATTTTTAGGTATATAAAAATTTTATTGAACTCTTCACCGTCTTTTACCCACCTCCTAGGAGAATTTGTAAATTTTCACAAAACATAATTTTAATGCTTCTGTGAGTGAAATTTTGAAAATACGAGAGACACGGTTAATATAAAAGAGTAAAATTTGGTTCAATAAGATAAAAATAATTTTTGGTTAATAGTAACTTTTTACTTTTATTTACCAGGGTTAAAAGTAAGTAGGATAATTAAGGGTAAAAATGATATTAATATTACCCTAACACATGTCCTAATTCTATTGGACACATTTATCTCAACCAAAATAAACCTTAAGAATAAAATATTATCATTTAGGTCTACATGGATTATATTAGGACATTTATTATTATTTAATTCAAAGAAGAATTAAAAGAGATAAAATCAATGTTTAATAACAAAAACATTTTTAATATAGGGTTTTACAAAAGATAAATTAGATTATAAATATTCATTAGAAATATAAAAGGATTTCATACATCATAGTATTTTATTTATAATTTTTAGACCTTATATAAATAAATATATTTATGATACAATAATGATGCAGTAATTACATTATTCCTGAAAGAATCAAATAATTGGTATTATAAATATTAAACTAAATATAATGTCATGTTTTTATGACATCCATGAATTATCTAGGTGAATACGACATGTTAGGATTGATTCAATGTATTTTTTTTGTAGTAATAATGTTTTTATTATTTTAAAAAAACATATACCAAATAGTTTCAAAATTGACATAAAATAGTTTTTAAAACAAATATTATATTATTAATTGATAAAATCGTCCTAAAAATCTAACGTCCAACCAAAAGACTTATATAATAATATATATGACATTAATGAACCAATTGGGGTTCTATTGGCAGTATATAGTATGTTTATTAACCATATAGTGTAAGAATACAAGAAGACACGGTAAAAGTTAAATTGTTTCAATTAGAGTTAAATCTAAATTATTAGGTTAAAATGGTAAGCTAAACTTTTCTAAAACCTATTAGTTGAGTTTTTTTCGACCTATCCCCACCTTATACTTTAAATAATCAACTTTGGATCCATTGGAAACCGAATATGTATTTATTATAAAATAATATTTTACGTTTTCCCTAAGGTTCCCCTCACCCCTCGTATAAAAGGGAACTCCCCCTTCTCTCTAATTCACACCTTCTAAGACATATTTCTCGGCCAAACCCCACCCAAATACCCTCTCAACAATCATACCTTCAACCTAGAGGCCTTAGTTTGATCAGAAATCCAATCTGAGGATCCATTTTGATCAAATCAAAAGGAAGAACCCGAAGAAGATGTAATGATTTCACCACCCTCTTTCTAGTTCCCTTTTTCTTCCACTTCCTTTTTCATTGTTGTTTCCATCATAAAATAATAACTCCAGTATATTATATATACTGTGATGTTATTCTAATTATGGTACAACCAAATTCATTATTTTATCCTGTATCACCTGAGACTTTTATGAGAAATATTTTGTTTTTATATTATATAAATCATCAAAGGAATCTTTCACTACACAGAACACTAGCTTGGCTTGCTTTACACGAAACCGCGGCCTTCCTCGGTAGCTTGCGTCATATGCAATACCGATTTTCACAAAACAACGATATATTAAAATATTAGTTGTTATGAATAGTATTAACGGAATTTTTTATTTTATAACATTTTAATTCATCTTATACATTTTCTAGAATGAGGTATGAAAACAAAATCAATTTTTTTGGATAAAAGAAGTATTTTTTAAAAAATGCAGTTTTACCGCCTTTTGATGGCGCAACCACATTAAATATAGTTTTTGACAAGTTTATAAGTTCAATTTGAAATAATATAATTCTTATTTAGAATATGGATATAAAAACTTACTTTGGATAAATTTTTCATATTATTCTGATAACTTTCATATTTTAATGAATAGTAAAAACACGCTATATTTTAATTAAAAACAACTTCTTCATCGCAATAATTTATATGGTTAAATTATAATATTTATTGTTTTTAAATTATAAATAGAATATATTTTTACCATTTAATATAATTTATGTCTTTAGAATTATTTTTACATTGAATCAATAGGTAAAAACATTTCAATCTTTGGCAATGTTTTTACTTGTAAAACCCGTTTGCTTAACAACGAGATTAATTTTAAATTAATTACTGCAACTTCTATGTTTTGAATTTTGAAAAATGGATTCCACATTTGGAATAAGTGGGTCAAAATTATGTTAATAGGTTACTTTTAATTTTTTGATATTATGAATAGTAACTACGGTAATTTTTTTTATTTACTACGGTTAAAGGTTAATAGGGTAATTCAAGGTTAAAAGAATATTATAATAATTTAAAATTACCTTGAAACTTTTCCTAACCTTATTGGATGAGTATTGGCCAACCATGGTCATCCTTGGGTCGATTTTGGGACCCCATTGAGCCACTTGGTAGTGACAATGACATATTTGGATTAATTAATTTAATGTAAAGACAAAATTGACATTAACAAAAATCTTTTAGTACTTAATTTTTATAAGGGGTTATATAAATTATATTTTCGACTATAAATATTCATTAGAAATATAAAAACATTTCCTACATAATGATATTTGTTTATAATTTTTAGACACCAAATAAATTAAATTATTTATGACACAATAATGATGAAGTATTTACCTCATTAATAAATGATTTAAATAAATAAGATTATAATGATTAAAATATTTTCCAAAACATTTCCAATTCTGATTGGATGATTTTATTTCGACCATGAGTCATCTTATCTTTATCTTTAATGGTTTTTGGACCTTTTGAAACCGAAGATATGTTTATAATAAAATAATATTTCCACACTTTACAAACGTGCCCCTCTCCTCCCTTATAAAAGGGAACCTCCTCTCTCTCTTCCTCACACAAATATGAGCATTCAAGCTCGGCCAAAACCTTCCCATTTCACTTCTCCACTTCCTGAGAAACCTACTAGAGATACTGGTCTTATCAAAAGACCAACTCTAGTGCCTTAAGAGAAAGTTTAAAGGAGGTACTTCGAGAAAGAGGTAATACCTTCTGCCATTTTCTTCAAGTTCCATTCTTCTTCTACTCCCTCTTCATTAGTTGTTTCATTATGAGGTAATAACATCAGTATACCTAATATACTTATATGTGATTATAAATATTAAACAACCCTATTTCACCTCTTATCCATCCTATGGAAAATGAAATCACCGCTCGTGCGTACGTACGGAATACCATCTCCACGCCGTGGGGTAATCTGTTTTCGACCACCACCATACCTGGATGGGTATAATGGTTTAAAGAATAACAATATATGATCATTGTAAAGTTATCATGATTCTGAAATATTTTACATACATTTCAATAAAATTCCACGATCATGGGAATGATATCATCGCTCGTGCGTACTTACGGCCTACCGTCTCTACGATGTGATGCGACTCGTTCTATATGATCTTCATTGAATAATGATTATATAATTGAATTGAAGGAATTGAATGAATTAATATGATAAATATTACACTAATTCCATTATTTAAATGATTTATCAATATCCTATAAAGAGGAATAAGAATTTATTCGACAAAACACACATAAGAACAAAAAGTAATAAACACCCGAATAACAAGTAGTAATAAAATATTACTAATAAGAAGCCAAGAATATGACCATATATGATATCATAACAATCATAATGATTCTTAAATAAGTCAATGACATTATTTATATCATTATACAGGTGGTTTGGTCACGTAAAAAGTATATCGGACGTAGGGTAAGGGAAAATATCACATTCTCATTTTTATCTGAGATTGTTTATACATTGATATTTAGTGGGGTGTATTTTATCATCCCCAACCATTTTTCCTCAATATTTAATATTATTTCCATCCACGTACAATTTTTTTAATCGAATTTTACCATTTGGTGAGTTTTTAGTAAAAGATATGAAAGGAATCTTTTGTCATTTTTCGTACGAGGTACTTTTGGACTTTTCTGACAAAAGTACGAGAAGAATTTTTTTTAACTTATACAGCATGAATAGATTTTTAAAAAATTATTTCCAAGAATATTCCTTTACAGGATTTCAGGTTGATTTTTAATCAACTTCTTTTAGATTAAAATTGTATGACATGTTATAAAGGAAAAATAATTTTGAAGTAAAAAGATTATTTTCTTCAAGAATGGAGTTCAAGTGTTTTATCAACATTATTTTCCATATAAGATTATATAGGGTTCTATTTATATCCCTATTATTAAATTGATATGATTATGTTGTGATGGAATTTTTTTATGAATTCCTTTATCCTATATGAATTGATTTATGATGTCATGATGTTTAAGATTCCCATTTTTATTACATGGGTTGTGCTATGATGTATGGTTTATGATTTTGTGGAACACATAAGAATGGTATCATTATGAGATGGGTGGGACCTATATATCCCTACAATGAATTGGGTAAATATTTTATATCTCATGATATAGACATGGCTGGAACGGCAGGTTAGACCGGTTTAGTGAAACAGGACTGAAACGAGTAGTGAACTTGGTTCAGAAATGGACTTTGTCCACTAAGATAGTCTTGGCAATGAGTTATGACTAATAAAAAATGATTCTCTATGATTATGTGTGAATGTCACAAGGTTTCATGTCTTAAGTTATGATTATTGGGATTACATTTCACAACCATGAATTATCCCATGTTATGAAATTATGATCTCTTTTTCAGGTTAAGATTTCAAAAATGTTATGTTCTTATGAATATGATGTGATTGATATTTCTCTTATTTACCCTTACTGAACATTTGAGCTCACACTTTTGTATTTTTTCTTTCCCCAGATCAGGAAGAAGTTTATTAAGTAAGATATGCCAAAAAGGGACTATAGATATGACGATATAAATGGGAGACAATGTATATGCTTTATGAACCAGTTGTTTATGTTTCCCAGTTTCTAAAGACACTATACCTATATGGTCCTTTCATGGTTTTGTTATATTTTTTAATAAGTATGTTTCAATTTTGATGTATTAACCATGTATGTAAAGTATGGGCCGTTATAGTTGGTATCAAAGGAAGGGTATAGTCATCCTTTGGAAACTAGGATGTGAAACCCTTAGTAAGAAAACTAAGGATATGTCTAAGCATAGAACACAATCTTAGTGTTTTAGAAATCGCCATGAACATCCTATGATAAGACCTTAGGTGTAAAATTTTGTTCTTGATTATGTGGTTTTCTTTTAATAAATAGTGTTTCTCACACTATTCTTGTTGGTTTTAGTCAATGGCTGTGTTGGTTGGAGTGGACACTCAAAAGGGGGGTGAATTGAGTTCCAATTAAAATTTCTGCTAAAAACAATTTCTATTAAAATCCCCCAATTTAAAAAAAATTAAACTGTAGTGAATTTATACAGATTATAAAGGTACAATTAGTTTCTCAAAGATTGATTAATTCTCAGTTAACTTAATCTGATGATTAGATTAACTTTTGAAACTAACTTACTTGTTTATAATAAATATAAACACTTGCGATTTTAACTATCAATGTAGCTTTCAAAATAAATTATATTTCAAATTAATAGCAGCGGAATATGAAATAAATGTATATAGTATGGATATAGGTTGTATCTAAAAATACAAGAGTTAACAAAGAGGTTCAGTCTCAAGACGAGACTTAGTCCTCTCAAAATTTATATAAAGTGTCCACACCCTAGATCTGGGTTAACAACAGTGATCACACTGTTCAGGTCAAGAGACCTCTACCACAATTATACGTGGGATAAAAAACAACAGCTCAAAGCTGTCCAGGTCACACTCGACCTCTACCACTATCCACAGTGGGAAATAAAGGATGTAAATATTGTGAGTGAGGATTTACAAATCCTCCAGTTAAGGTTCAAAAGACAGTGTGTGTGTAATAATTAACAGGCTACACACACTTCTCGTAATGAAAATACTTAATCACATAGAGAAAGATATAGAGTTTAAAATGGCTATGGTGATTGCAGTGCAGCTCTGGACTCCTTTGGATTTGATCAGAAATGGTTCTGAGTCCTTCTCTGGTATTTGACTAAAAAACAGAGTATCGTTTCTTCTTTCAGAGCTTCCAGGTTCTTCTTGGTTATCTGCTCAGAAAGTGAAGTGTTCTGTGTAGTTCTTCTTTATCATAGATTACTCGATGTATGCTCTGTGTTCTGGAGTCTGGTGGTAGTAGTCTTATGAGTGCAAGTTCTCCAGTTGTTCTTGGCACGTTTTGAACTTGATCGCAAGTGTGTTCTGTGTTCTTGATCTCTTAAAGTCTCATGACTCTCTCACATTACTGATATATACACGTTGTCTTTTTATGCCCTTTTTTTTGTTTTTCTGAGAAGAAGGAATGATTATGCTTTTCTATCGTACTTGGTACAGTTTCCTAAAATGGAAACATAAATCATTTAATAACATTAAACGCATCAAAAGTAACAAATGTAATCGTTAGTATAATAAACAAATAGTGTCGAGGATATAGGATTTGACTCCGCAGTTCATTATAGGTAGCCGTTTGTTTGTAGACGTGTACGGTTGACTCGGTGTAGGAATCTCCATCGGTAGATCTTCAAACTCTTATCGGTGGCTCTTATCGGTAGCTCTTATCGGTATCTCAAATCGGTAGCTCGATGTCCATCGGTAGCTCCGTGCATCGGTAGCTCTGTGCATCGATAGCTCTCTGTCCATCGGTAGCTCTGTGCATCGGTAGCTCTCTGTCCATCGGTAGCTCTGTGCATCAGTAGCTCTGGCTATCGGTAGCTCTGGATATCGGTAGCTATCTGTCCATCGGTAGCTCTGACTATTATGCACATCGGTAGCTCTCTTCAGGTCAGTGATACTTACACTTGACTGTCTTATGCAAAACACATCTAATTCACTTAGAATAATTTAAAAACTTATATAAACATGGATAGGCGAGATTAACATAAATCAGAAATTATTTTAACATTATTATTATCTTAATCATCAATTTTAAAGTATTAAAGTGTAGATCAACAGTAATTATGAATATCATAATATATGAAAACATAATCGGGATTGTTAAAACATATGAATACAAGATTGGGATTATCAAAACAGGTGAGGTCAACAATCTCCCCCTTTTTGATAATCACAACTTTTGATATGCCCATTTTAAGATAGTGAGAATATAGTATTAGATAGTATAACATTAATATTCAATTTTCTAAAAGAAAACAGTGTCAGAGGAAAGAGGAAATAGTAATAGAAAGATATAGATCAAAAATTATCATAGGTATAATTAAATACAATAGTATTAGAGATAAGGTGTGAAAGAATTGGTACCAAAGAAGGAAATGTAAGAAAGAATATCAAAGGCATGTAAGAAATATTATCAAAGGCTCCTCCTTTGATCATATTTATCCCCTTTTATATTTCTCCTTTGATCATATTTCTCCCCTTTTATATTTCTCCTTTGATCATATTTCTCCCTTTTTATATTTCTCCTTTGATCATATTTCCCCCCTTTTATATTTCTTGTCTCCAACTTTGTGATAATCAAAAAGTGGGAAACCAAACATAGAAAACTGATAACCTGAGACAGTGGAAAAAAATGCATTTGTATTAGATCAGACAAAAAAGTACATAAACAGAATATAAAAAAAACAAAAAGATTCCTATCAAACATCCTTGCCACTTTATCAATCCACATCTTCAATATGAGCTTTCCCCTTGGGATCAGAAGAGAATTCAGGTGTTGAGGATACTGGGGAGGACTTTGGAATTCCAGAAATGATCAGAGGGGGATAGGCAACTGATACAGTACTGTGCCTATAATGGGAAGTCCTTTGAGGGATCATAGGTGTGAGAATTCTTATGGCTTGAGCAGGAGTCATCTGAACTGGAGACGCAGTAGAGGCATAGGCAGGCAAAGCAGGAGGTACAATGACCGGTCTGGAATCCACATGAAGGAAGGGCATCAACAGGTTTCTGAAATCCATTATAATGCTTCCTCCTCTCTCCATTGCAGACACAAAATCATCTCTATTTTCAATTAATTTAGCCAAAGCAAGAGTAAGCTCTCTGAGATTACTAACCTGCTCTCTGAAGGCCTGAGTCACTGGAGGTAACTTTAGATTCACAAGCAGAAGATTGAAATGGTGGGTCAGTTGTTGCTTGGTATAAACCTTTTCAAAATAAGTATCCACCTTATTCTTGATTGCTTCTTGAGAAGCAGAGGCCTCTCTCATGTAGTCCTGGACGATTTTCATTATTTATTTGGCTGAATCCCTGGTAGACAGCACAACTCGACTTAAATCTGATGAGTCCACAAAGCCACTGGTTGACAAGGAACCAAGCTCCTCCTTCATTAGAGCACGAAATTGATTCAGAACAATTGCAGGTTTTGGAACTAGAGGACCAAGAGAGAAGGATATTGTTTCTTTGAATCTTGTGGTCAACCCACTAATCAGATTTTTCATTTGAGAGTCCTGATCTTTGACATGATCCTTCACAGATGTTTTGAAAGCTTCAAACACCGAGACCAGCTGACTTACAACACTCTTCACATAGGCTAAGTCCTTATCAGCTTGAGATTTTGAACTCATGAAAGAGTCTAAGGCAACAACAGATATCCGTAGAGCTTCAAGATCTGCTTCTCGCCTAGAAGTTTGAGTCTGGAACTCCTTGACTTCTTCCATTAGCTCACCCACAAAAGTTGACAGATAGCAACCAAGAGAAAGTTCAAAAGACCTTTCTAACATCTTCATTTCATCACCAAAATAGTGCATTATCTCAGCAACAGAGGCACTGAAGGATTTCTTCAGCTCATGATTTTGGGATTCGAGGTCAGACTTTGTAACAAAATCAGTAGGAGCAACTGTAGTAGATACTCTTTCAGAAGCTAAATTGACTACAGAGTCATCCATGACATATTGAATCGAGGATACTAAAAAATATTCCATTGTCTTTACTTCTTCTACAAAAATGACTCTGAGATTTTCTTTCAGCACATGTAAATCATGTACTCGGACCACATCAGCAGGTAAAAACTCAGAATTGATGTCATATCTGATCTTTGGTCTATTCAAAGATACTGCATTATCCGAATCAGGATAATCCAAGCCAGAGACTATAAAACCTGGGTCTTCTACCCAGTCTTCAGACTCGATAGTCACTGTAACATTTCCAAACTCGATGTGATGCTCCCCCTCAATGGGTGCATTCTCATATATAGAAACTACATTCTCTGCTGGTCTTTCTTCATCAGAATCTTCCACAACAACTTCCATCTCTACAGCAGTAGGATGATTTTCTGGAATAGGTACAACTTCTCCTATTTCTCATTCTTCATCCATAGAAGGTACAACTGATCTTCCAATAACAAAACTCAGACTCAATTCAGCAGAATCAGATAATTCAGAGACATTCTTTTCTTCCTCTACATGCTTAGAGACAGACTGGTCTTCCTCATTAGCTGGTGTCTCTACTTCTGCTAGCACTTCCTTTTCTAAAGACATAACTTTAGAAAATAGGCTTGGACGCAATTCAGGATCTCCTCCCTCATCCATAGGAGTTTCTTACTCTTCTTCTTCTTCTTCTGACTCATCACTGTACTCAGGTTCTTCTTCATCAGGTCCTAGACCTAGATCTCTTATATCCTTTGGCCTTGAAGGATAATCCACAGGATTGAACTTATCATATACCTTTTGGTCATCATTGACCCATTATCCTCTCCACGGATTCCAATTAATCATCATATATTTGCAAATTGTAGTAGTGATACAAAATTTGCTCTTCACTACCACTGTCTCATCTTGAGACTCAGCTATCCCTTTCACTTTGATCATAACAGAAATCAGCTTAGAAAATAATAGGGCGTTAGTCTTTGATTTCGGCCTTGTCAAATCTTCCATTTGAATCATCACCAATCTGCATAAATTGACTTTGACATCATGTCTCAAAAGATGTAGGAGGTTGATATTCTGATATCTCAAATTAAAAAAGTCTCCTCTCCTTGGTATCAATACATGTTGAACAAACTTGAACAGTAATATGTTCTCTCCATCCATTTCTGCAGCAACCACTTGCCATGGAGTTCCATCACCAGTCAGTTATTTTAATGCGGGATCATGATCAAAAATGTCACTGGTAGGTGGAATTGCTCTTGATACATATCTAGACACACCTTCATGAGGAACTTTTAAGCAATCATCCCATTCTACGGATGAAAATGATAGCACTTTACCATTTACAAACGAAGATACTTGGTTATCATTCTCTAACTTCTCGAAGCTTACGAACTCGTAAAACTGTTTTACCAACTTTGGGAAGTAGGGACCGTTGTTATTTAAAAAGAAGTCTACACATCTACGAGCTTATAGAAATTCGAGCACCAAGGACCTTCTGGGCAGCAACCAGTCTACACACAGCTCTTTTTCGACCACAATAGCTATATTTTGCATATGAGGATTTACTGGTCTCCTTCATGACCTAGTTCTAACAGCACTACTCGCTTCTGGCTCGGACTTCTTCCTTTTTGATTTAGGCTCAACACAGTCTTCTCAGATGACAGGAATTATGGTTTTTTTCATCGCTGGTTCGAGGGATCTCAGGTTTGCAGAGGGTTCGGGTTCTAAGGTTTGAAGGTAAAAGTTTTTGGGTTCGGTGGAGTGAGAAGCGTCTTAGACTTAGTTTTATCATTTAGGAATCATAAGTTTAATAAATAGAAATAAAACAAAAGAAAACGGTTCACATTCTTGATGATAGACAAAAGATTTGAAACAACACTTTATCGGTGATGATTTCTATCGTTGAGGATTTCTATCGGTGAGGATTTCTATCGGTGGGGATTTCTATCGGTGAGGATTTCTATCGGTGAGGATTTCTATCGGTGGGGATTTCTATCGGTGAGGATTTCTATCGGTGCGGATTTCTATCGGTGAGGATTTCTATCGGTGATGATTTCTATCGGTGAAGATTTCTATCGGTGAAGATTAAACATCCCCAGCTCGTGCCTAATGTAACATAACCTATCCACACTTAAGGGTTTTGTGAAAATGTCAGAAAATTGATGTTCAGTGCCGATAAATTCAAGTGAAATATCACCCTTTTGATAATGATCTTTCAGAAAATGATGCCTTACATCAATGTGTTTGGTTCTTAAGTGAGATACAGGGTTCTTCGAAATTTTTATTGCACTAGTGTTTTCACAGTTAATCGAAACATGCTTAAAATCATATCCATAGTCCAAGAGAGTGTGTTTCATCCAAATAATTTGTGCACAGCAACTACCAGCAGCTATATACTCTGCTTCAACAGTGGATAGAGCTACAGAATTCTTCTTTTTACTACACCAAGATACTAAGGATTTTCCTAATAAATGACATGTTCCTAAAGTGCTTTTTCTGTCTAATTTTCAACTAGCAAAGTCAGCATCTGAATAACTCATTAACTCAAAGGATTTTCCTTTTGGATAAAATAAACCAAGGTTAACAGTATGTTTGAGATACTTGAAATTTCTTTTAACAGCAAACAAATGAGATTCTTTCGGGTTAGCTTGAAATCTTGCACACATACATACATTGAACATAATATCTGGACGACTAGCAGTAAGATAAAGTAAACTACTAATCATACCCCTATAATTGGTTTGATCCACTGGTTTCCCAGTTTCATCTGTATCCAATTTACAGATTGTACTCATAGGAGTTTCACTCTCCTTAATACTATCCAAAACAAATCATTTTAAAAGATCCTTTGTATATTTACTTTGATTCAAAATAATACCATTTTCATTTTGAAATACTTGAAATCCAAGAAAGTATTTGAGTTCTCCCATTAAACTCATTTCAAATTCATTTTGCATACTTTTTAAAAAATCAGTACATAAAGAATTTTTAGAAGATCCAAAAATAATATCATCAACATAGATTTGTACAACTAAAACATCTTTAGAAATTATTTTAATAAAAAGAGTTGGATCAGCAATCCCTTTAGTAAAACCTATTTGAAATAAGAAAATTGCTGAGACTATCCTACCAAGCTCTTGGAGCTTGTTTTAAGCCATATAAAGCTTTAGAAAGTTTAAAAACTTGATTTGGAAAATGGGGGTTTGTAAATCCAGGAGGTTGTTCTACAAAAACATCTTCAATTATAAAACCATTTAGAAATGCACTTTTGACATCCATTTGATATAACATGAAATTTAGATGTGCATCATATGCAAGTAAAATCCTAATGGCTTGTAGTCTAGATACAGGTGCAAAGGTCTCCTCATAGTCTATGCCTTCTTCTTGACTATATCCTTGTGCAACTATCCTAGCTTTGTTTCTAACTATGTTTCCTGATTCATCAACTTTATTTCTAAAAACCCATTTAGTGCCTATTGTTAGTGTGTCCTTAGGTCTGTCAACTAATTCCCAGACATTGTTTCTTTCAAATTGGTTTAACTCTTCTTACATATCCATTACCCAGAATTCATCAACGATAGCATCGTTAATGTTTTTGGGTTCTAGCTGGGAGAGAAAAGCTTGATGTTCAACCTGATTTCTTAGAGAAGATCTAGTCTGTGTTCCTCAATGAAGATCACTAACAACAGCATCCAAAAGATGATTCTTTAGAATTCTTGTTGATCTAGTAAAGGTAGGACTAGACACTTCAGGTGCATCAGTAGGTTCGGGTTCAACCGAAACAGATTCTGGAAAAAGTCCAGAACTGGAAGTATTTATAACAGGTTCTTTGGATTTATCATTAAGGTCCAGAACAGACAAATCGTCTTCAAGATTCTCAAGAGAGGTTTTAGGCTCATGTGGATCAGTTTGATCGAATTTGATGTGAACAGATTCTTCCACACATTTGGATTTCTTATTAAACACTCTATAAGCTTTACATGAAGTAGAGTAACAAAGAAAAATTCCTTCATCACTTTTAGAAGCAAACTTGTCCAGATTATCCTTTGTGTTAAGAATAAAGACTTTGCAACCAAAAAATCTGAAGTAATTAACCTTAGGCTTCCTATTTTTCCATAAATCATATGGGGTTTTCTTAAGAACAGGTCTGATCAAGACTCTATTGATAACATAACAAGCTGAATTTACAGCTTCAGCCAAAAAGTAAACAGGCAGTTCATATTCATTGAACATGGTTCTAGCTATTTCTTGAAGGGTTCAGTTTCTCCTTTCTACTACACCATTCTGCTGAGGTGTCCTAGGAGCTGAAAAGTTATGAGTGTATCCATTGTGTAAGAAATAAGATTCAAAGTCTTGATTTTCAAACTCATGGCCATTATCACTTCTCAGGGTCTTAATTTTTAGTCCACTAAGATTTTCTGCAGACATGGAGTATATAACAAAGGAAGAATAAGCTTCAATTTTGTGAGCTAAGAAATATACCCACATATATCTAGAGATTGTAGGATCGAAATATAATATGAAATGCTCAAAATACAAGAGGGGGGGTGAATTGTATAATTTAAAAATTCCTTTGGAACCTTTAAAGTTAGTTAAGAAACTATAGTTTCCTTAAGAAAAGGAAAGGGCTAAGTTTAACAAAGTTAAACTAAGTAAATTCACAACACCTCTAACACCGAACTAAACATGTAAAGAGATTCCAAAAGTAGGTTCCGGAAATATGGTTCCGGAAATTGAAACTTAACAAAAGTTACAATATGAGATTCTACCTTAAAGCGTATAGAATCTAAATGAATCAGAGTAAGTAAGGAAGTATAAGAAAGTTATACTTTCCTTAAGATACAAAATGCAGCGGAATAAAGACAAGTAGTAAAACTACTAGTAACATGATAATAGTCTTTTAACCCAAAGAGAAGGGTATCCAACAACCTTGGATAAAGGTCCCTTGATTTATACTTTCAAGCAAGTCTGTCTTACCCACACCAGGGTAAGCCCTCGATACGAAGATCGGAGTCTCTGTCTTGCTATCCCCGCAAGCCCTCAACTTCAAGGTAGTTGGCAACCTCTGTCTTTCTCAGCAAGAAAGCCCTCGATCTTTAAGGTAGTAGGCACCTCTGTCTTCCTATCCCCGGAAGCCCTCGAATGTAATCACCAACATTCGGAGTCGCACGAAGCTTTGAGAGTTAATAAGAGACTCTCTCTCTAGAAATCACTTTAACAGCATGTAAGCACTTTTTCAGCAATCAGCAGCGAGCTCTTTCAAATGAGCTCCTATTTATAGGTAAGGTCGGCTCCTTCTCCAACAGTCATATTTTCCTTAAAGATCGGAGGGACCTGTACACGTGTCACTTAGACAACGGTTAGTTTATGACAAAATGGACGACATCGTTTTATAACAAAGTAAGTGTAACAGAATGTACGACATCGTTTTAAACTTTAACATAATGGTTCGGAATAGAATCTTCGGAGTGAAGGTTCGGAGTGAATAAATTCAGAGTGTATAAAACAATGATAATCAGATTCTGTTTAAAAGGTGAATTCGGAATGAGAATTCGGAATAGGAATTCGTCATCAGAAATTGTAATGAGAATTCATCATCAGAATTCGTAATGAGAATTTGTCATCAGATTTCGTAATGAGAATTCGTCATCAGAATTCGTAATGAGAATTCTTTACCAGAATTCGTAATGAGAATTCGGAATGAGATTTCTTCAGTAGAATTCGTAATGGGAATTCTTCATTGGAATTCGTAATGAGAATTCTTCATCAGAATTCTTAATGAGAATTCTTTACCAGAATTCGTAATGAGAATTCGGAATGAGATTTCTTCATTAGAATTCGTAATGAGAATTCTTCTTCAGAATTCGTATCCTGAATCTGGAATAGAACATAGTTAGAGTTCATATCCGGAATTCAGAATGAAACTTCCTTATAGTTCTTGTCCAGAATCCGAACCCTAAAACAGAATGCTTTATATCAAAGTTTCAATGATTCCGAGAAAATTAATCCGAAACTCATACTTAAGAAAAAAATATGAATCAAAATATGATAAGGATAATTTTTCTTATAAAAGCGATTTTTCTTAAGAAAGCAATTTTCCATATAAAAGCAATTTTCCTTAAGAAAGCAATTTTCCTTAAGAAAGCAATTTTCCTTAAAGATAAGGTGTTTGTGATTTTCAAAACAAGAAGGAATGGAAAATTCATAAGGAAAACTTTATTGACTCAACAATCTCCCCCTTTTTGGAAAGCACAAACATCCTTACGAAAAAGCTATTCTAAGAAGAAAGAAACACATTAAATCTTATCTCCCTTGGTTTAAGGATATAGATGAATACGACTAACTCCCCCTTAGGCTTTGAAACTCTAAGGATCGTATTCATATTTCCGGAGTGATGTTTCTTTATGAAAAAACTCCCCCTTAAACAAAATCTTATTAGAGTTCTTTTTCCTTGGGTATATTTTCTTTCTCCCCCTTTGATAAACTCTTATTAGAGTTCCTCTTTTTCTTAAGAATCCTTTCCTTCTCCCCCTTTGTGATTTTCAAAAAGAATTGGAGGGAATGGAAAAAAAACTTAACAAATTACCTGAAAAATTAGTAATGACAACAATAGAAACAACAAGTACGACTTCCATTAAAATTAGAATCTCGACAACAACAAAAAAAATACAACAAAAATATCGGATTGGTCATTTCGGATCTTTCTCCTTCGACATGAGCCCCTTAAGAATAGTCTTGATCTTCTTGAGGTCCTTATGATCTTCTTCAGCTTAATTTTCTAAGGCAACTATTCTTTCGGATTGAGATTCAATATTTTATTCCTGAGCCTTCAACTTTTCTTCCTGAGCTTTCATCTTCTCTTCCTGAGCCTTCATCCTTTTTTCAAACTCGATCCGATAATCCCTTTCAAATTTCCAACTTTGATTAACAGAATTGAGCTTTCCATTCAGATCTCTCACTTCCTGAATCCGAAAGTTCTTTTCCTCTGTCAACTTCTCTTCGAAGGATACAGTCAGCTCATTAATCTTCTTGTCTTCGGTCTCAAAGGCATCCTTAACATTATCTTGAAACTCATCAATCAACCTAATCTCTTCCACATTCTTCTTGGACCAGCTTTTCATCCTCTTACAAGATCTTTTATGAGCTTCGTAACCAACAAAGAATGTTTTGAACTGAGCTTCAATCTCAACACACTTATCCATAACCATTGATACGGAGTCGGTTTTCTGATTCAACGCATGTTGGAGCATCTGGCATCGTGAATCAATGCTTGAGAAGGTCGGAATGGTTCCTACCAACTTCTTCAAAGACTGAACAACAAAATCATGCCCCAACGAAGATGACTCCGAATCCGAAATCTTGCTCGGAGAATTTTCTTCCTCAATAAGCTCCAACTTCCTCTTAGAAGAACTACCAGCTTCCTTCCTCTTTCTTACCAGTGAGCTCGGAGTCTCGGTAAGAACTTTCTTTCCCTTATTTTTTTCGGAATAGAATCCTGTTCCGGAGTTTTCTTTTCACTGTCAGAAACTTGAACAACCAAATTTTCCTCATCAGCAAATTCTTGAACACCAACCTCTACGTTTCCCATCTGAGCAATATCATGTAAAAGTTGTTCTTCTTCTCCATGATAGGCAACTTCTTCTTCTCCTTTCTCTTCTTCCATCGCAGGAGTAACTAACTTCGAAGATTCATCTTCTGAAGTCCGGAGTGATAAGTGTTCCGAAGGAGTTCCCTTGTACTCATCAACTTGTTTTAGCACATCTCATGTCTCACCACTTCCTTCAGCAGCCTCTTCAACTTGTTCCACTTTCTCTTCTTCCTCAGTATTTGTAGCAACAGGCTCTTCCGGAGCAACAAGATTTCTTCCTGGAGTCTCAGGTAGAGTTTCCAGGGAGAAAGATCTCGAAACTGGAATTGTTGCTGAAACCATTTCATTGAACTTCAACAGGGCCTGAGCTACCTTAGCCTCAGACATCTTTTTCTTGAGCTTCTTTTCCTTAGATTGTTTCTCAATCTCATCAGCAGCTTTCTCTTTCAGGGCCTTAGCTTCCGCAGGGTCCAATCCGAACTGCGGATCCCCTTCTCTCCTCTTCTCTTTGTCATCTCTCCACTTTGAAACAACTTCATCAGGATAGGTTTTCTTCTTCTTAGGCTTTGGTGGTGCGGAGTGGACTTCCTTAGACTTGGGTTCCTCGGCTTCGACTACCACTTCTTTCAGCTTTCTCTTCCTTACCGGCTTGGATGATTCCGGATCAGCAGATTTCGGAGTCACTTCTACTTGAGGAGGTAGATCAATAAACATACCAGACTTCTTGTCAAAATCTACATTCATCCTTTTAAGCGTGCCATCACTAAGCAACATGATCATACACACCCTTGGTTTAGAACTACAAGCAACCTTGAAAGATTGTAGGCACCGAACTATGAGCTTTGATAATATTGTTGGGTACATTACGATATGAGCTCTCAGATTCCCCTTCTTCAAATTCTCAATATTAAGAAGAATATGCTTCATCAAGTTAAACTTCCTTAGATTTATCAGGAAATCTAAGATGTATATCTCACTTTTCTTCAAGCTGTCCTTATCACCTTTTCTCGGTACGATAAGTCCTTGCACCCATAATTCCAGAATTCGGATGTTTGTAGATATGCTTGCAATTTTCGGAGCCTTGTCATCATCCAATCCGAGAGTTTCTAAGGCTTTTTCTTTGTTGAAACTACCCTTGGAGTCCGGCAATACGTGAGAAATAAACTCAGCTTCACCTTCATAACTTAACCCTACCAAGCTTGCAGCCTTGGTGTAAGAAAGCTTATATGTCTTGCCATACGATTTGAAAGAAAATTTTTCTCTATTATCTTCCTCGAAGAAAGAAACTGACTCATAAAACTCAACAAGCAAATCAGAGTACACTTCATCTTGGTTGCCGGTTTTTGATACCGCAACATCCTCCCAGCCATTCAACTTGATATTCTTCGAAATGATAGAATCGTAGTTGCTGAAGAAAGTCGGATGAACTAACCTTTCTCTGTAAACTAACCACTGAGAAATAGGCTTTGTTGAAGACATTTCTTGAGAAGCTAACTCTGCAGACATTTGGATTAGAAGTTCTCTGGGAAGTTCGGAACGGAGAAGACTGATGTTCGGAACGGCCTTAAATCGGAGAGTCAGAGCTTCAGCACGCGAGAGCTTGAAACCGATGTGGGACTAGGAATAAGGTCCCCTTTATATAGGCAATGGGATGACTGTTCACCTTCCACGGTTGATCTAACGGTTTAGAATGAACTGAGATCAAATCTGACGGTTTTAAACTTGAATCTGATCTTTTTGAGGTTTTATTAAAACAAATATTTAAGAAACGTATAATCCGAAAACATAATACAAGAAAATGCCAGCAAGTAAAATATGATTACAAAAACTTCAGTAAGGAAATCATACCTTTCGGATTAGCTTAGGAAAGTTATTCGTAATGGGAAATATAAAGATGACTATGAAAAACTCAATACAAAAAACTGAATACGAAAAACTCAATTCGAAAAACTCAATACGAAAAAATCAATACGAAAAACTTAATTCTAAAAAAATAAGTGTGAAAGTTCCGTTATGAAAATACCAGTATGAAAGTTTTCCATTCCGGAAATTTTCAATACGAATACTTTCATTCCAGAAGTATTCTGTACGAAAATATCCATTCTGGAAAATGGTAGTTCCGGAAGTTTCATTCCGGAAAACTTCGTTCCGAAAAGTTTGAAAACAAATTTTGAAAAACTTTGTTAAACAAACAATCAAATATACTCCCCCTATGAAAAGGAGTGTATTACTGTAATGAGACTTTTTCAACAGAAAGTTACTTGAGAAAGATTACCTTACGGTTATCATTCCTAACTTCTGTTTAATAAATTCAAATCTATCAGAAGGCAAAGATTTTGTGAATATATCAGCAAGCGGATCTTGTGTTCCGATAAATTGAAGAATAATATCTCCTTTGAGTGTGTGATCCCTAAGAAAGTGATGACTAATATCTATGTGTTTTGCACGTGAGTGATGTGCAGGGTTCTTACTTAGGGAAATGGCACTTGTGTTATCACACAAAATTTGAGTTTTAGTAAAACTCAAGCCATAGTCTGTGAGTGTGTGTTGCATCCACAACACTTGTGCACAACTACTTCCAGCTGCTACATATTCAGCTTCAGCAGTGGAAAGTGCTACAGAATGTTGCTTCTTGCAGGACCAAGAAACTAATGAATCTCATAAGAAATGACAAGTTCCGGATGTACTCTTTCTATCCATTATACATCCACCAAAGTCAGCATCAAAAAAACTTTTTAGAACAAAATCATTTCCAGAAGTATAAAATAATCCTAGATCCATGGTTTCCTTAAGGTAGCGAAAAATTCTTTTTACTGCCTTTAGGTGAGATTCCTTAGGATTGGATTGATATCTTGCACATAAGCATACTGAAAACATTAAGTCTGGTCGACTAGCTGTCAAGTAAAGTAAACTTCAATCATACCTCTAAAATATGTTTGATCTACTGGTTTCCCAGCTTCATCAAGATCTAAAGAGTTTGAGGTACCAATGGAAGTACTTATACTTTTAGTGTTGTCATAACCATACTTTTTATGAAGATCTTTAATATACTTATGTTGAGATATGTAGGTTACTTCTGGTTTTTGAGAAATTTGAAAACCAAGGAAAAATGTTAACTCACCCATCATACTCATTTCAAACTCAGATTTCATTAGACTAGCAAAAGAGTCAGTCAAAGATTTCTGAGTTGAACCAAATATAATGTCATCAACATAAATTTGAACAATTAAAACATTTTTCTTATCTTTCTTTATAAAAAGGGTTGGATCTGCATTTCCCTTAACATAGTTATTTTGAAGAAACAATCCAGTAAGTCTATCATACCATGCTCGTGGGGCTTGTTTAAGACCATACAAAGCTTTGGTAAGTCTAAAAACATGATCAGGATGTTTTGTATCTTCAAATCCAGGAGGTTGTTCAACAAAAACTTCCTCTTGAACATAACCATTAAGAAAATCACATTTCACATCCATTTGGAAAAGTTTGAAATTAAATAATGTTGCAAAGGCAAGTAGAATACGGATAGATTCAAGTCTAGCTACTGGAGCATAGGTTTCTTCATAGTCTATTCCTTCTTGCTGATTATAGCCTTTAGCAACAAGTCTAGCTTTATTTCTTACTATGACTCCATTTTCATCACATTTATTTCTGAAAACCCATTTTACTCCAATAACAGAAGTTTCCTTAGGCCTTTCAACCAAGGTCCAGACTTTATTCCTTTCAAATTCATTTAGTTCATCTTGCATGGCTTTAATCCAATCATCATCACCTAAAGCTTCATCAGTGCTTTTAGGCTCTAATTGGGAAAGAAATGCTAGATGTTATACTTCATTTCTTAAGGAACTTCTAGTCCTTACAGGTTGATTTTCATCGCCAATGATACTATCACTGGGATGATTCTTAAGAAACACCTGATTTGGGTTTTGTAAAACCTGTTCACCAACATAGGGTAGAAAGTCTTCTGGGGTAAATGTTTCAGAAGTATCTTCTAGAACAATTTCCTTATCAGAAGGTTCTTCTATCAAAGGTTGATAATCAGTTTTTGAAAACACATCCTAAGATGTAAGTTGAGATGATTTAAAAACAAAAGGATCTGATTCATCAAATTTTACATGTACTGTTTCTTCAACAGTACAAGTATTTTTATTAAAAACTCTATAAGCCTTAGAGGTTGTGGAATAACCTAAGAAAATCCCTTCATCTGATTTTGGTGCGAATTTATGTAAGTTATCTTTAGTATTCAAAATGAATACTTTGCAACCAAAAACCATGAAGTAGGAAAGTCTAGGTTTTCTACCATTCCATAACTCATAAGGAGTTTTATTAAGAAAAGGTCTAATCAAAACTCGATTTATAGTATAACAAGCAGTACTTACAGCTTCAGCCCAAAAATATCTAGCAATAGAATATTCACTCAACATGGTTCTAGTTATCTTTTGAAGAATTCTATTTCTTCTTTCAACTACACCATTCTGTTGAGGAGTTCTAGGTGCTGAAAAATTGTGAGTAATACCTTTCTTACTACAAAAAGTTTCAAAATCAGAATTTTGAAATTCTCCTCCATGATCACTATGAATAGTTTTCAATGGAAGGGTTTTCTCATTTTTAACTTGAGCTCTAAAACTTTTGAAATAAGAAAAAGGTTCAGATTTCTTTGCTAGAAAATAGACCCAAGTAAATCTAGTGTAGTCATCAACTAGAACAAACACATAGTATTTTCCTCCAATACTTCCAGTTTGTGTTGGACCAAAAAGATCCATGTGCACCAACTGTAATGCATCGGTTGTTGAGACTCCACTGATTGACTTAAAACTAGATTTATGTTTCTTGCCATATTGACAAGGATGAAAAACATTAGAAGAATCAAATCTAAGCTCCGGTAGATCCTTAACAAGTTTCTTCTTAGAGAGTTTACATAGGTTCTTAAGATTATAGTGTCCTAATCTTCTATGCCATAACCAAGAATGATCTTCAATTGCACTTAGGCAAGGTAAATCTTGGCTTCTTAGGTCTTCTAAGTTTAAGGTGTAAACATTCTCTTGCCTATTGGCTGAGAGAATAAATTCTTCCTTGGAATTGTGTACTAAACACTTATCATTCCTAAAATTCACAAGGTAACCTTCATCACATAACTGACTTATGCTAATGAGGTTTTGCTTAAGACCTTTAACAAAAAGAACATTTGAAAACAAAGTTTTACCTAAAAGAACAATATTACCAATACCAACAATTTCTCCCTTAGCATTGTCTCCGAAAGTTACCTTTCCTCCTTTCGTTTTGATAATCTTTTCAAAAAAGCTTTTGTTACCAGTCCTGTGCCGGGAACATCCACTATCCATGTACCATATATTGTTGCTGGAACTTTCTTTATTTTCCTGAAATCAAGAACAAAGTTAGACTTTCGGAATCCAAACTTGCTTGGATCCGAGATTTCCAGACAATAAAATTTTAGGTACCCACATTTTATTAGAAAAGTAAGCTTTATGAAATCCTAGAGATTGAGTTTTGTTTAAGGAACAACTTTTTGCCCAGTGACCTCCACATTGACATTTAGTACAAAATGGGGCACTTTGAGAAACAAAATAATTGTTACTGAAAACTGGTTTTGCATGGGTATAACCAAATCCGGATTTATTTCTTAAAGGTCGTATTTGGGAATACATCTTATCAAAATTTTCTTTACCATGGGTAAAGTTTGATAAACACTTCTTTAAGGAAAAAATTTCGGACTTGAGTTTTACAACGAAGATTTTATCCTCAAAATCATTAGTTTTAGAACTAGAGTTAGGCTCGAAAACATTTTTATTAGATATTACTTTTTCTAATTCTTTAGAAAGTTTATTCTTCTCAGAACATACTTCCTCAAGATTTTTTGAAATATTTTCAAAATCAGCATTTTTCTTATCAATATCTTTAGAAAGATCTGATATTTCTTTAGTAAGAATAGAATTCCTAGAGTTTGCCTTATCAAGTTTCTTGTTGAGTTTGGAATTCTCAATCTCAAGAAGTTCAGCAAACCTAGAGACTTCTTCATAAGTAGGTAAAGTATTTTCCTCATCAGAAGATGATTCTTCATCAGAAGAGTTATAATACTTACTATCATTAGAATTTAAAGAAACATTGGTCAATGATTCAGCATTTCGTACCTTAGCCATAAGACAATGATTGTCAATAGGTAATCTGGCTATAAGACCAAGATTATTCTGTCCTGAAGATTCATAGTCAGAAGATTCATCTAAAGAGTCACCACCACTGGCACTCCAGGTGTCATTAGCTTTCAGAACTTTCTTAGCTTTGGCTTTATAATACTTCTTTCTGTTCCTGTCTGAATGCCTTTCCTTCCTTTCTTTCTTTTTGAGCATAGGGCAATCTGGTCTAATATGTCTGGCTCTTTTGCATTCATAACAAGTAACTTCTCCATCGTTCTTATCTTTCCTATCCTTCTTCTTATACTTGGATTGAAAATTTCTCTGTCCAGCTATCTTGTTCATCCTTCGAGCAAGATTGGCTAATTCATTTACCGAGACTTCACTCTCACTAGATTCGGATTGGAAAATGACTTTCTTAGACTTGGATCTGGTTACTCGCTCAGGAGTCTTAGCTTTCATCGGATTTGACGTTGTAGTAAAAGCAACAGTACCATTTCCATTCTTCTTCTTGATGTTGTCAGCATCTCTCTTCATTCTAGTTTCATGTTGTAGAAGAGTTCCAAAAAGCTCATCAAGAGTAATTTGTGTAACCTTCATGTTCTCATCTATAGCTGTTCTCTTGGATTCCCACTCATTGGGAATAATGTCAATTATCTTGTCCACAAGAGCTTCATCATCTAAACCTTTCTCTCCCATAGATTGTAGACTGTTTACTATGGTCATAAATCTTTGTTGAACGTTACAGATAGGTTCTCCATAAGGAAAATTTAAGCCATGATATTCAGCTGTAAGCATAGCTCTTCTAGTCTCAATCACCTTAGAAGTTCCAAAGTGTGTAACTTCTAACTTCTTCCATATACAATTAGCTGCTTCACAAGAAGAAATTTGGCTATATATATTTCTAGTCATTAAACATAGTAAAGTGTTGCGTACCTTATAGTTGAGTTGATATTCTTGCTTTTCCTGGTTAGTAAAGGTTCTGACTTCCTTGTCAGGAATTTTATAATCACCAGTAAGCATCACAAAGTTGTCTACTCCAGTATTGATAACAAATGTCTTCATACGATCTCTCCAGTATTCATAGTCATTACCATCAAAGATTGGTGGCCTTGTAGGATTCAGATTGTCAATCGAACCAACATTAATTCCTGCCATACTAGAAATAACTTTGCACACAAACTTGTTAGTAGAAATGAATTGTAATCACAAAGTTCAGAATGAGAAAAGTTCGGAATGAAAAAGTGAGCAAGAAAAACATGTATGTGAGTACAAGTATTTCAGTAACCTTGGCTCTGATACCAAATGTAAGAATGGTATAGAGTAAGAGGTTTCCAACCTCTGATACCAATTGTAGGATCGAAATATAATATGAGATGCTCAAAATAAAAGAGGGGGGGGGGAATTGTATACTTTAAAAATTCCTTTGGAACCATTAAAGTTAGGTAAGAAACTATAGTTTCATTAAGAAAAGGAAAGGGCTAAGTTTAACAAAGTTAAACTAAGTAAATTCACAGCACCTCTAACACCGAACTAAACTTGTAAAGAGATTCCAAAAGTAGGTTCCGGAAATATGGTTCTGGAAATTGAAACAAAACAAAAGTTACAATATGAGATTCTACCTTAAAGCGTATAGAATCTAAATGAATCAGAGTAAGTAAGGAAGTATAAAAAAGTTATACTTTCCTTAAGATACAAAATGCAGCGGAATAAAGACAAGTAGTAAAACTACTAGTAACAAGATAATAGTCTTTTAACCCAAAGAGAAGGGTATCCAACAACCTTGGATAAAGGTCCCTTGATTTATACTTTCAAGCAAGTCTGTCTTACCCACACCAGGGTAAGCCCTCAATACGAAGATCGGAGTCTCTGTCTTGCTATCCCCGCAAGCCCTCAACTTCAAGGTAGTTGGCAACCTCTGTCTTTCTCAGCAAGAAATCCCTCGATCTTTAAGGTAGTCGGCACCTCTGTCTTCCTATCCCCGGAAGCCCTCGAATGTAATCACCAACATTCGGAGTCGCACGAAGCTTTGAGAGTTAATAAGAGACTCTCTCTCTAGAAATCACTTGAACAGCATGTAAGCACTTTTTCAGTAATCAGCAGCGATCTCTTTCAAATGAGCTCCTATTTATAGGTAAGGTCGGCTCCTTCTCCAACGGTCATATTTTCCTTAAAGATCGGAGGGACCTGTACACGTGTCACTTAGACAACGGCTAGTTTATGACAAAATGGATGACATCGTTTTATAACAAAGTAAGTGTAACAGAATGTACGACATCGTTTTAAACTTTAACATAAAGGTTCGGAATAGAAACTTCGGAGTGAAGGTTCGGAGTGAATAAATTCAGAGTGTATAAAACAATGATAATCAGATTCTGTTTAAAAGGTGAATTCGGAATGAGAATTCGGAATAGGAATTCGTCATCAGAAATCGTAATGAGAATTCATCATCAGAATTCGTAATTAGAATTTGTCATCAGAATTCGTAATGAGAATTCGTCATCAGAATTTGTAATGAGAATTCTTTACCAGAATTCGTAATGAGAATTCGGAATGAGATTTCTTCATTAGAATTCGTAATGGGAATTCTTCATTGGAATTCGTAATGAGAATTCATCATCAGAATTCGTAATGAGAATTCTTTACCAGAATTCGTAATGAGATTTCGAAATGAGATTTCTTCATTAGAATTCATAATAAGAATTCTTCTTCAGAATTCGTATCCTGAATCTGGAATAGAACATAGTTAGAGTTCATATCCGGAATTCGGAATGAAACTTCCTTATAGTTCTTGTCCAGAATCCGAACCCTAAAACAGAATGCTTTATATCAAAGTTTCAATGATTCCGAGAAAATGAATCCGAAACTCATACTTAAGAAAAAAAATATGAATGAAAATATGATAAGGATAATTTTTCTTATAAAAGCGATTTTTCATAAGAAAGCAATTTTCCTTATTAACGAAATTTTCCTTAAGAAAGCAATTTTCCTTAAGAAATCAATTTTACTTAAAGATAAGGTGTTTGTGATTTTCAAAACAAGAAGGAATGGAAAAGTCATAAGGAAAACCTTATTGACTCAACAGAGATGTCATCTACTAGAACATAGACATAGTGCTTCCCATTTAAACTAGAAACTCTTGATGGTCCAAACAAATCCATGTGAACCGACTCAAGTGGTTGAGAAGTTGAGACTTCTTTTCTTTGATTTAAAAGAAACTTTGTGTTGTTCTCCCTTTTGACAGGGATTACACACCTTGTCATTTGGGAATTCTAATTTAGGTAAGTCTCTAACTAAGTTTTTCCTAGCCAGTTTTCTAAGTGAGTGAATGTTGCAGTGTCCTAATCTTCTGTTCCATAGCCAAGATTCTTTATGAAAAGCATTCAAACAAGAAATATTTTGTTTGGCTAAAGAATTTAAATCAACAACATAAACATTTTCATTCTATGGAGCAGAAAATACTAAATCATTTTTGGAGTTAAAAACATCACAGGAATCATTTTCAAACTTGACATTGAAACCATCGTCACATAATTGAGATATACTAAGAAAGTTATATTTAAGTCCATCAACGAATAAAACTTTAGAAATTAATGTTGAGTTAGTGTTAACAATCTGGCCTAGGCCGATGATTTTTCCTTTAGAGTTGTCACCAAAGGTGACATAGCCTCCATCAACATTAATTAAGCTCTTGAAACAAGAATAATCTCCAGTCATGTGTCTTGAGCACCCACTCTCTAAATACCATATCTTCTTGTGACAGCTCATCAAGCAGGTCTCCTATAAAACAGATTTAAACAGGAAATGACTTTGGTACCCAGATTTTCTTAGGTCCAGATAGGTTAGCAATCAGGGCTTTAGATACCCAGATTTGTTTTATTGGTTTTATACAATTAACAGAAGTAACAGATTTTGAATGATAAAATTTGTTTGTTCTATAACATTATGAATATCCGGTTGAAGCATATGAATTTCCAAAACTGGAACTAGCAATATTTTTTTTCATACTTAGGAATAAATCGGGTTCTGGTGAACTGTCTCTGTCCAGGTTGGTATCCTAAACCAGTAGCATATCTAGGTGAAAATTGCATTCCTAGAATTTGAGTTAGAGCATCCTTTCCATTTGTGAATTTTTCTACATCCTTTCTGAGTTTCTCATTTGACAGTTTCAGTTCTGTATTTTCCTTTAGTGGTTGAACATTCTTTTCCTTTTCTATATCAAGATCAGATTTATGCTTAACACTAAAAGCATACTGTTTCTTTAAACCATTGTATTTGTCTTTAAGATGATTACAGGTTTCTTCTAACATATCACAGTACTCAAATAGTTCAGATTTTGACATGTTTTCCGAATCAGAATCATCTTCAGAATAATATGAATTTAAAACAGGAGTGTCAGATGAAACCTCAGAAGTGTTTGTCATGAAACACATGTTGGCTCGATTCCTTTCAGAGTCCGAAGATTCGGCTTCACTAGAGCTGTCTTCTGAAGCACTCCAGGTAGCCTTCATGGATTTCGTGTACTTCTTGTCTTTGTAATCATATTTCATTTTGAATTTTCACTTTGGACATTCTGCTTTGATATGTCCTTTTCGCTTGCATTTGTAGCAGATAACTTCATCAGTCCTGTCAGCTTTCTTCCAATCCTTTTTCCATTTTCCTTGTTGATCATACTTTCCTTTGTAATTTTTTTCCTAAATAATTTCTTTTTCCAATAAAAATCCTTGAATCTCCTGGCTATCTGAGCCATTTCTGCGTCACTGTCATACTCTGATTTTTCACTTGTTGAACTCTCATCATCCATTTGTATTTTTTCCTTCTCCTTACTCTTCAAAGCAGTAGACTTGAAAGCTACAGATTTTCTTTTCGGCTCATCATCTTCTTCTTTTTTTACCTTGATCTCTTCTTCATAGATCATCAATTTTCCAATAATCTCTTTGACAGGTAGAGCAGCAATGTCACATGATTCTCTGATTGAGACAGATGTGCCTCTCCATCGGTCTGGTAGACATATCAAGATTCTCAGAATTTGTTCCTTTGGTGGAACAACTTTTCCGAATGAATTCATCGTCTTGACTATCTCATTAAACCTGATATACATGTCAGAAATTGGTTCATCAGAGTTCATTTTAAAATTATCATACTTAATAATATAAGTGTTCAATCTCATTTCTTTAACATTATTTGTTCCTTCATGAGAAACAGCCAAGGTATCCCAAATTTCAAAAGCAGATTTGCATGCAGAAATTCTGTTGAATTCTTCATCTCCTAGAGCACAGTACAGAGCATTCATAGCTTTACAATTATTATTGTAATCAGTCTTTGTAGGTTCATTACAAGTAGATCTATCAGTAGTGGGAATTTTGTATTCAGATTCAATAGCAGTCCAAATATCAAAACTCATGCTTTCTAGATGAATTTTTATTTTATGTTTCCACTGAGCATAGTTATTTCCATTAAAGAAAGGTGGTCGGTTAGTAGCAGCACCCTCAAGTCTATTATCCATTATAAAAAAAATTTAAAGAGATAAAAATTTAGAAATAACAGAAATTTTAAGAACTTTAAAATACAACTGAAATCACATTTGAAAAGCAGAGAGAAAATAAAAAGTTTTGCAGAACAAACAACCTTTGATACCAAATGTTGGTCGGAGTGGACACTCAAGAGGAGGGTGAATTGAGTTCTAATTAAAATTTCTGCTAAAAACAATTTCTATTAAAATCCCCCAATTTCAAAAACAAATTAAACTGTAGTGAATTTATACAGATTATAACGGTTCAATTAGTTTTTCAAAGATTGATTAATTCTCAGTTAACTTAATCTGATGATTAGATTAACTTTTGAAACGAACTTACTGGTTTGTAATAAATATAAACACTTGCGAGTTTAACTATCAAAGTAGCTTTGAAAATAAATTATATTTCAATGTAATAGCTGCGGAATATGAAATAAATGTATATAGTATGGATATAGGTTGTAACTAAAAACACAAGAGTTAACCAAGAGGTTCAGTCTCAAGCCGAGACTTAGTCCTCTCAAAATTTATATAATGTGATCCACACCCTAGATCTGGGTTAACAACAGTGATCACACTGTTCAAGTCAAGAGACCTCTACTACAGTTATACGTGGGATAACAAACAACAGCTCAAAGATGTACAGGTCACACTCGACCTCTACCACTATCCACGGTGTGAAATAAAGGATGTTAAGATTGTGAGTAAGGATTTACAAATCCTCCAGTTAAGGTTCAGAAGATAGTGTGTGTAATAATTAACAGGCTACACACACTACTCATAATGCAAATACTAAATCACTTAGAGTAAGATATAGAGTTTAGAATGGCTCTGGTGATTGCAGTGCAGCTCTGGACTCCTTTGGATTTGATCAGAAATGGTTCTGAGTCCTTCTCTGGTATTTGACTAAAAAATAGAGTATCGTTTCATCTTTCAGTGCTTCCAGGTTCAGCTTGGTTTTCGGCTCAGAAAGTGAAGTGTTCTGTGTATTTCTTCTTTAGCATAGATTGCTTGATGTATGCCCTGTGTTCTGGAGTCTGGTGGTAGTAGTCTTGTGAGTGCAAGTTCTCCAGTTGTTCTTGGCACGTTTTGAACTTGATCGCAAGTGTGTTATGTGTGCTCGATCTCTTCAAGTCTCTTGTCTCTCACACTTTACTGATACATACACGATGTCTTTTTATGCCCTTTTTTTTGTTTTTCTGAGAAGAAGGAATGATTATGCTATTCGATCGTACTTGGTACGGTTTCCTGAAATGGAAACATAAATCATTTAATAACACTAAACACATCAAAAGTAACAAATGTAACCATTAGTATAATAAACAAATAGTGTCGAGGATATAGGATTTGACTCCGTAGTTCATTATAGGTAGACGTTTGTTTGTAGACGTGTACGGTTGACTAGGTGTAGGATCTTCCATTGGCAGCTCTTCAAACTCTTATCGGTGGATCTTATCGGTAGCGCTTATTGATAGCTCTTGTCGATAGCTCGATGTCCATTAGTAGCTCTGTTCATCGGTAGCTCTGTGCATCGGTAGATCTCTGTCCATCGGTAGCTCTGTGCATCGGTAGCTCTCTGTCCATCGGTAGCTCTGTGCAGTAGTAGCTCTGGCTATCGGTAGCTCTGGCTATCGGTAGCTCTGGTTATCGGTAGCTATCTGTCCATCGGTAGCTCTGACTATTATGCATATCGGTAGCTCTCTTCAGTTCAGTGATACTTACACTTGACTGTCTTATAAAAAACACATCTAATTAACTTAGAATCATTTCAAGACTTATATAAACATGGATAAGCGAGATTTACATAAATCATAAATTATTTTAACATTATTATTAACTTAATCATCGATTTGAAAGTATTAAAGTGTAGATCAATAGTAATTGTGAATATCATAATATATGAAAACATAATTGGGATTGTTAAAACATATGAATACAAGATTGTTATTATCAAAACATGTGAGGTCAACAGGCTGGAACCTGAAGGAACTTTGTTAATGTGGAATGCGATTGGAAATGCAATGATTTTCCCCATGAGAAACCAAATGATATGGGAGTTGGAATGAAAAAATCTTGTAGCCATGCTCACACAACTTTCTCAAGCTATGAATCATACAGGACTTCCAAATGAGCAAAGGATGGAGCAACATTCTATTGAATCCTTCATGAGGCAGCGTCCACCTTCATTCAGCAGGTATTCTGATCCATTTGTGGCTGAACAATGGATCAGTAACACTGAAAAGATATTTTCAGTTCTTCAATGTTATGAACATGATAAAGTCATCTTAGCAGTGTATCGTTTGGAAGGTGATGTTGATCAATGGTGGAATCTTATTAAGAATATGAGGCAAAGAGATGAAATTGAGTCCATGGAACGAGAAGAGTTAAAGAACTTATTTTTCAACAAGTATTTCCCTCGTATTCTTAGAACAAAGATGGAGAAGGAGTTTCTTGAACTAAAGAAAAAGGATGATGAATCTGTTGGTACCTACGAAGAAAATTTTACAAGGCTTGCAAGGTACACATCCGGAATTATTATCGAACCTGAGAGTAAGATCGATCGATTCTTTAGTGGCTTAAAACCAAGTCTTCGAAGGGCGTTATCCATAAGGGACTTCAATAGCTATGATGAAATTATTCGATGTGCTCTCATGGTTGAGATGGTGGTTGGTGTAACCCATCAGTCACATGGGTTTGATAAGAAGAGGAAAATGGAATTCAAAGGAAAATCTAAAGACCACACTAAAAAGAAGATGAGTTTTCCCTTATTCTAAAAGTGTGGAAAGAAACTTGGAGGAAATTGTCTTAAGGGGACAAGAAAATGTTATAAGTGTAGAAAATAAGGTCATCGGTCAATTGAATGTCGAAATAATGGGAAGAGGATGTCTAATAAAGCAAACAAAGGAAGGGATACACAGAATGAACCTACTACACATCAATGTTTCATGTTCCATGAGATAGAGAATTATGCCAATCAATTCCCAAATCCAAGGGTTGATGATGATGATCGATGTCAACAAACTCTTAAGGCCAAAGACAAAGGAAAGTCTCATGCAATTACTATCAGCGATGTGGAGTACGACAACGAAGTGGTGAGAGGTACACATACCATCCAATCTAAAGTAGAAAATGTTTTATTTGATTCTGGATCCACCCACTATTTTAATTCTGAAGAATTTTCTAAGGGTATCACCATATTACCTAAACAATTAGATGTTGAGTTAGTTGTGACAACCCCTAATGGAACAAGAGTGCATAAAAATTTTATAATTCTTCTCCGATTGAAGTTTGTGGGAAAATTAATCCTGCAAATCTTGCGATCCTTCCTATAGTGGAATTTGATGTGATTCTTGGCATGGATTGGCTTTCTTTATATGGATCTCATATCAATTTTCAAAGAAGGTAAGTCACATTTCATATTCCAGATCAATCTCTGATCGTCTATCGATGAAAGGATGAACATAACCTTCCAGTGGAAATTTCTTCCATCTTATGGGACTTGATTCCACTAAATGAAGGTTATTTATCTCAAATAGTTGGTGAGAAACTCACGATTAAGAATATGCCCATTGTACGGGAATTTGAAGATGTCTTTCCAGAGGAATTACCAGGTCTTCCACCAAATCGTGAAGTTGAGTTTTCAATAGAACTCGTACCGGGTGCTTTGCCTATTTCAAAGACACCTTATAGAATGTCCCCAATTTAGTTTCAGTAAATGAAGAAGCAACTCCAAGAGAATCTTGATAAAGGATTCATACGACCTAGTGCGTCACCTTGGGGAGCACCGGTTCTGTTTGTTAAGATGAAAGAAGGATCAATGAGACTCTGCATTGATTATCGAGAACTTAACAAAATCACTATTAAGAAAAAATATCATCTCCCATGCATTTATGACTTATTTGACCAACTACGCGGAGCTCAATACTTTTCCAAGATTGATCTTCATTCAGGGTATCATCAATTATGGGTCAAAAGGGATTATATAACAAAGACGGATTTTCGTACAAGGTATGGACACTATGAATTTATAGTGATGCCATTTGGTCTTACTAATTCCCCTGCTATCTTCATGTATCTAATGAATAGAGTCTTTAGAGACTATCTTGATCGATTTGTGGTAGTCTTTATAGATGATATTCTTGTCTATTCAAAGAGCATGGAAGAACATGAAGATCACTTGAGAATTTTATTAAAGACCATACGAAAGGAGAAGCGTTATGCCAAATTTACCAAGTGTGAATTTTGGCTTCAAAAAGATCCATTTTTTTGTCACATAATCTCTAAAGAGGGGATATCTGTGGATCCAGCAAAAATAGAGGTTATCGAAAGATGGTCGAGACCAACAACAGTAACGGAGATCCAAATTTTTCTTGGTTTGGATGGATATTATCGACGTTTTGTGAAATATTTCTCACAACTATCTAATACACTCACCATGTTGACTCGGAGAGGAGTTAAGTTTGTTTGGACGGAGGAATGTGAAGAGAATTTCAAGGAGTTGAAAAGAAGGTTATCCTGTGCACCTGTGCTCACACTGCCTTGTAGTAGAGAAAGGTTTGTGATCTACAGTGATGCATCCAAGAAGGGATTGGGGTGTGTTCTTATGAAAAATGATATGGTGATAGATTATGCCTCACAACAGTTGAAAATACATGAGAAAAATTACCCAACTCATGAGTTGGAGTTAGCTGCGGTAATCTGTGCATTAAATATTTGGAGGCATTATCATTATTGAGAAAGGTGTGATATTTATACTGATCATAAATGTTTAAAGTATATTTTCACACAAAAGGAGCTGAATATGCGCCAAAGAAGATGGTTGGAGCTGATTAAGGATTACGACTGCTTAATTCATTACCACCCTGGGAAAGCAAACAAGGTGGAAGATGCATTAAGTCGACAAGACCATGCCAGTTTATACATAATGAGGATCACAAAAGATCCAATATTTATGGATTTACAAAGGATGGATCTTGGAATTATAATGAAAGGGGAAAAATCGTATCTTTCTCAAATGAATTTTCAACCATCTATACATGTGACGATTAAAGAGGCATAGAAAGAAGATGACGAGTTACAAAAAAAGGTGAGAAATGTTCCTAAATTCAACCTTGATTGTGATGGGATAATAAAGTTCAGGAATCAGGTTTCTGTTCCTCCCATCCCTGAATTAAAGAAGGAGCTGCTGGATGAGGCTCATAGTTCTTCATTATCAATTCATCCTGGAAGCACTAAGATATATAGGGACCTAAAAGAGTACTTCTTGTGCGATGGCATGAAAAGAGATGTTGCTGAATATGTCTCTCGATGCTTGGTTTGTAAGCAAGTTAAAGCTGAGAGACAGAAGTCTAAGGTAATGTTACAACCATTACCCATACCCGAATGGAAATGGGAAAACATCACTATGGACTTTTTCACCAGACTTCCTAAAACATCCAAAGGAAATAATGCTATCTGGGTTATAGTTGATCATCTTACGAAGTCGACACACTTCATTTCTATTAGAGAATATTTTTCTCTTGATCATCTTGCCAGGATATATGTAAAGGAAGTGGTAAGATTTCATAGAGTACCACTTTCCATTATATCTGATTGGGATCCGAGGTTTACCTCAAAGTTCTGGCAAAGTCTTTAGCATACTCTGGATACAGAGTTGAGTTTCAGCACTGCTTATCATCCTCAGACAGACGTTCAGTCTGAGAGGTCAATTAAAACTCTAGAAAATATGTTGAGAGCTTGATCTATGGATTTCAAAGGTGGTTGGGATCAAAACCTACCTTTGGTGGAATTTTCTTATAATAATAGCTTTCACTCGAGTATTTAGATATCTCCTTATGATGCTCTCTATGGAAAGAAATGCAGGACTCCAACTTGATGGGATGAAGTTAGGGAAAGAAATCTATTAGGACCTGATCTTGTTGATGAGATGGCAGAAAATGTCAGATCTATTCAACAACACATAAGAGAAGCTCAAAGACAAAAAAAAAGTTATGCCGACAACCGAAGAAAATACTTAGAGTTTGAAGAGGGTGATAAAGTGTTCTTACGAATATCTCCCTGGAGGAGGGTCATGAGATTTGGAACAAAGGGAATGTTGAGCCCTAGATATATCGGTCCTTTCAAAATATTGGATCGTGTTGGGAAGGTAGCTTACCAATTGGTGCTTCCACCGAATCTCTCTCAAGTTTACGATGTGTTCCATGTATCTCTCCTGAGAATGTACAAACCTGATCCTTCACATGTACTAAGCTCAGAAGTTGTACCACTGGAACAAGATCATTCTTATGAAGAACAGTCGATAGAGATTCTGGATCGTAGTGAAAAAGTCCTATGGAACAAGACCACTCGCTTGGTGAATGTTTTATGGAGGAAGCACCAATTAGAAGAAGCTACATGGGAACTTGAGGATATGATAAGGGAGAGGTATCCTCATCTGTTTGTTACAAAGTGACGAATTTCGAGGGAAAAATTCATTTTGAGTGGGGTAGAATGTAACACCGGAGACTTTTATGAGATATATTTTGTTTTTATGTTATATAAATCATCAAAGGAATCTTCCACAACACACAACACTAGCTTGGCTTGCTTTACATGCAACCGCAACCTTCCTCGATAGCTTGCGTCGTACGCAATACCGAGTTTCACTAAACAACGATATATTATAATATTAGCCGTTATGAATAGTATTAACTGAATTTTTAATTTTATAACATTTTAATTCATCTTATACATTTTCTAGAATGAGATATGAAAACAAAATCAGTTTTTTGGATAAAAGAAGTATTTTTCAAAAAATGCAGTTTTACCGCTTTTTGATGGCGTACCCACATTAAATATAGTTTTTGACTAGTTTATAAGTTCAATTTTACAAAATAAAATTCTTATTTAGAATTAGGATATAAAAATTTAGTTTGGATAAATTTTTCATATTATTCTGATAACTTTCATATTTTAATGAATAGTAAAAACACGCTATATTTTAATTAAAAACAACTTTTTTCATCGAAATACTTTATATGGTTAAATTATAATATGGATTGTTTTTTAAGTATAAATAGAAAATATTTTTACCATTTAATATAATTTATGTCATTAGCATTAATTTTACATTGAATTCATAGGTAAAAACATTTCAATCTTTGGCAATGTTTTAACTTTTAAAACTCGTTTGCTTAGCAACGGGATTAATTTTAAATTAATTAATGAAACTTCAGTGTTTTGAATTTTGACAAATTGATTCAATATTTATAATCAGTGGGTCCAAATTATGTTAATAGGTTACTTATAATTTTTTGATATTATGAATAGTAACTACGGTTAAAGGTAAATAGGGTAATTCAAGGTTAAAAGAATATTATAATAATTCAAAATTATCTTGACACTTGTTCTAACCTTATTGGATGAGTATTGGCCGACCATGGGCATCCTTGGGTCGATTTTGGGACCCCATTGAGCCAATATTTAGTGACAATGACAATTTGGATTAATTAAATTAATGTAAAGACAAAATTGACATTAACAGAAATCTTTTAGTAATTAATTTTTATAAGGGGTTATATAAATCATATTTTAGACTATAAATATTCATTAGAAAGCTAAAACGGTTTCCTACATAATTATATTTGTTTCATAATTTTTAGACACCTATTAAATTAAATTATTTATAACACAATAATGATGAAGTATTTACCTCATTAATAAATGATTAAAATAAATAAGATTATAATGATTAAAATATTTTCCAAAACATGCCCAATTCTGATTTGATGATTTTATTTAAACCATGAGTCATCTTATCTTCATCTTTAATGATTTTTTGACCTTTTGAAACTGAAGATAATTTTATAATAAAATAATATTTCCACACTTTCCAAAGGTGCCCCTCTCCTCCCTTATAAAAGGGCACCTCCTCCCTCTCTTCCTCACACCAATTTGAGTCTTCATGCTCATCCAAACCCTGACTATTTCACTTACCCACTTCCTTATAAACCTACTAGAGGTACTGGTATTATCAAAAGACCCACACTAGTGCCTTACGGGAATGTTTAAAGGAGTCACTTTGAGAAAGAGGTAATACCTTCTACCATTTTATTCAAGTTCCATTCTTCTTCTACTCCCTCTTATTTAGTTTTTTCATTATGAGGTAATAAAATCAGTATCCCTCATATATTGATATGTTATTATAAATATGAAACAACCCTATTTCACCTTATATCCATCCTACGGAAAACGAAATCACAGCCCGTGCGTACGTATGGAATATCGTCTCCACGCCGTGGTGTAATCTTTTTTCCACAACCACCTTACTTGGATGGGTATAATGGTGTAAAGAATAACTATATATGATCAATTTAATATGATATTGATTCTGAAATAGTATACATACACTTCAATACAATTCCACGTGCATGGGAACAATATCATCGCTCGTGCGTACGTAAGGCCTACCATCTCCACGATGTGATGTGACTCGTTCTATATGATCTTCATTGAATAATGATTATATAAATGCATTTAATGAATGAATATGATATATATTACACTAATACCATTCTGTAAATGATGTATCTATATCCTATAAAGAGGAATAAGAATTTATTCAACAAAACACGCATAAGAAAAAAAAGTAATAAACACACCAATAACAAGTAGTACAGAAATATTAATCATAAGAAGCTAAGAATATGAACATATATGATATCATAACAATTAATATGATTCTATAATAATTCAATGACATTATTTATATCATTATACAGGAGGTTCGGACATGTACAAAGCATATCAGACTTATGGTAAGAGAAAATATCACAATCTCATTTTTATCCGAGATTTTTATACTTTGGTATTTAGTGGGGTGTATTTATCATCAACATCCATGTTTCCTCAATATGTAATATTATTTCCATCCAACTAAAATTTTTTAAATCCAATTTTACCATTCGGTGAGTTTTTAGTAAAAGATATGAAAGGAATATTTTGTCATTTTTCGTACGAGGTACTTTATGACATTTTCGACAAAATTACGAGAAGAATGTTTTTTTAACTTATACGGCATTAATGGATTATTAAATAATTATTTCCAAGAATATTCCTTTACATGTTTTCCAGTTTATTTTTAATCAACTTCTTTTAGATTAAAATTGTATGACATGTTAAGAAAGGAAAAATGTTTTTTAAGTAGAACAGATATTTTCCTCAAGAATGGAGTTCAAGTGTTTTATCAGAATTATTTTCCATCTAAGATAATATAGGGTTCTGTTTATATCCATATTATTATATTGATATTATTATGTTGTGATGGAAATATTTTTATGAATTCCTTTATCTTATATGAATTGTTTTATGATGTCATGATGTTTAATATTTCCATTTTTATTACATGGGTTGTGCTAGGATGTATGGTTTATGATTTTGTGACACACATAAGAATGGTATCATTATGATATGGTTGGGACCTATATCTCCATATAATGCACTGGCTAAAGATTTTATTTCTCATGAGATAGACATGGCTGGAACGGCAGGTTAAACCAGTTCAGTGAAACAGGAATGAAACGAGGAGTGAACTCGGTTTAGAAATGGGTTTTGTCCCATAAGATAGTCTTGGAAATGAGTATTGACTAATAAGAAATGATTCTCTATGATTATGTGTGTATGACACAAAGTTTCATGTTTTATGTTATGATTATTAGGATTAAATTTCACTACCATGATTTATCCCATGTTATGAAATTGTGATCTCTTTTGCAGGTAAAGATTTCAGAAATGTTATGTTCTTATGAATATGATGTGATTGATATTTCTTTTTTTTACCCTTACTGAGAATTTGAGCTCACCTTTTTGTATTTTTTCTTTCCCCAGGTTAGGAAGAAGGTTATTAAGTAAAATATGTGAAAAAGGGACTATAGATATGATGAAATAAATGTGAGATAGTGTAGATGCTTTATGAACCAGTTGTTTATGTTTCCCAGTTTCTAAAGACACTATACCTATATGGTCCTTTCATGGTTTTATTATATGTTGTAATATGTATGCTTAAATTCTAAATTATTAACCACATATGTAATTTATGGTTCGTTATATATCCACCCTTTGAATGACATGTCACCATACGTGTGTACATACGGATTACAGTCTCCACGTCGTGGTGTAATTGTTATTCAATACATTATTATTTGGATGGGTATAATAATGATGTGTATTTGATGTAAATAATAAATATAACATGATAAAGGTTCTCTATATATTATATACCATCCAATTATATATTACATTAATATCAAAATAATGATATTTTCACTCATGCGTACGTACAGATTACCATCTCCACGACGCGATGAGATTCATTTTGAAGTTCACCATTCATCGACGATTATAAAAAATATATATTACTAATAAGTATGTATTATGTGACATAATATTGCTACTATATATATATTTATATATATAAGTATTTATGTACTTAAATATATCTTATACACATAATTCCGTTCAATAATATATGAAAACGGAAACAACGTTTATGTGTACGTACGGACTACAGTCTCCATAAATGGTGTCTTCCAAGTCATATATACGTCTATTATAAAATTTTATATTTTAAATATATATGATAAATAAATCATGTTATATATTCTAGAAAGTATTTAATCATGATCTAAGTGATATAATCAAGAGTAACAAGTTAAAACACGTACGATAAAGAAACCGATTATTACCCGAAATATTAATATAACATGGAAATTATTATTAAATGGGTAGTATAAAGTCATAAATGAATAATTTATGATATCATAAATATTAATATGGTTCTGTTATAATTTAATAACATACTATAGTCTTCATACAGGAGGCTAAACGTACCCTCGATTAAAGGAAAGTGTAAGGTAAGGGGTTTTCATCTCACTCCTTATTCCCGTGAGATTCATGCCATATTGCCACTATTACCTTTTGTGTGGTATATGTACTGCACATAATATTATTATTTATGTAATACAATTTAATTTAGTTGTATTTACATATTCATTGTATGATACCTCTTTCAGGGGGTGTATGTTTCATATGTTACCAAATTGGTAAGGGTTAATTTCACAATCTTTTTATTATTCGAGGTTGTTTTTAGGTAAGTATCTACGGGAAAATATTTATTATCCATGTCCATATTTTATGAAATAGTTTTCAAAGGTATTATTTTAAAGTAATTTTTACTAAATCATCATTTCAAATGTTTTATATATTTATTCTTCTAAATGTTTCTCATTAATGTCCATGTCTCCAAAATGGTTTTTAAGGATTTATTTATATGGACATGAATGATTTAAAAATGTTAATTCCTTTCAAATGTTTCAAAGTGGTATGGGAAAATTTGATTAATATATGTCTTTAAATGACTTCTTTTCCAAATTGTGTGACTTTGAATTGTTTTCATGAAAAAGGGGCATTTCTTTCAAAGAGTTTTACAAATAATTTTCATCAACGTTGAAATCCTTTAATGCATTTTAAACTTGTTTTGAAGTTGATTTATCAAGATACAAATCATCCATATTGTGTTAAAGTTTTTTTGATATGTTTTTCTGTGGATGTGTTAATTTTATACCATTCATGGTTTATGGGTAATGTATTGACATTTCGTATACTAGTTTTAATACTAATGTTTATGTTATGTTTAGACCTTTTCATATGAGGAATGCATTGGACTTAGTATGTGACGGGTGGAGCCTGCTATAGCTCCTCGATGAATCGATAGGTCTCATGAGACAAACTAGTGTCATGGCACAAGACATTGACAAAATCTTATTTGTAGTCTTGGCACGAGGCCTTGGCTACATGGTTATGATAGTCTAGCATTATGCATTCCATCGTTATAAAAGTGGTTATTGATATTGCATGTGATTATTTGACTAGTAGAATATCCATGTGAATAAGAAAATGGAATTATTTCATTTTATATTTTCCATATTATTCTGAAGTTCATGTTTAAAAAGCTTTTGTTTTAGTTATACATTGCCTTAAAGTTTTAAGTTTATTTATGAAATTTTCCGCTATATTATTATCCTTACTCAGCATCTGAGCTGACCCATTTCTATGTTTTATTTTTCCCAGGATTCCAAGAATTGTATTGTGATTGATATGCAGGGTTAATACAAGGGAATAATGGTGTTCATAAAAGATTATTTATGTTGTTTTCTATGTTATTAAGTGTAATGTAACATTCGTGTATGTAATCTATTTTCAAAGACTACTAAACCGATCAGTCTTTCGGGACTGGATTCCTTGTAATCATGCCAATGTATTAAAATAATGCACCGACTCTGGGTAGCTGGGGTAGGGGCGTTACAGTAGGTATTAGAGGAAGTTTAGCAATATCCTTAGAAACTAGATTAATATAAACTCTCATTAGATCACATTACCCCAAGATAGACTTTGATGATTATTATAGAAGAACTTCCTAGAATTTTGGTATTGTAGAGATTTTGTGATTTTTCCTAGCAATACATCCCTGTCTGGATACGAGCCGGTAGAGGCGGCTCTGGCACAGATGTTCCTAGGGGGTAAAACCTGAAAACAATGCTTTGAGATAGACTTGAACGAGAACTGGTGCACGAAAATGGGCCTTTCTGCACTTTTGGTTATGACACTCTAAGGGGATATGCTTAGGATAATTATAATTTTCTTTAAAAACCTCTATGAAGTGCTTATGAGTATATACCTCCTCAAAGAATTTTTTTTGTGACTATAGATTATCTCCATAAACTATTCAATTTATGATAGGAATTTTACATGATTGGAATTATGAATTGTGATTAATAAACTGACTTAGTGTATGTCATTGTTTAGAAATGGCGCCCAGTAGAAGGAATGAGAACTCTAGCAATACGAATGATCCAATGAGTAAGAAGGTTCATATCATTCATGGTATTAAGAAAACATTTATAAAGTAAATAGTCTCCCACATATTATAATCATATGAATAAATAGTATCAAAATATCAGTAAAGAGCTCTCTGAATTTTATGTCTTTGAAGGAAATCCAGAGAAAAAAAGGATGGTAGAAAGAAATATGGATAAATGGAATAAGGGAAAGAAGGATTTTCCAATATGTGATAAATGTGGAATGAATCACCTTGTTAAATGATTTAAGGGAATGGGTGTTTTTATAATTGTGGGGAAAAAGGATACCAATTACGTGAATTCAAGGGTACAATTTTTTTTTCAAATGTACAATGCTTAATCTACAAAGAGTTGGGACACTACGCAAACCAAGGTCCAAATAATCAGAGTATGCACCAAATGATGTTAATTGGATAATAATAATGATATGATACTACCAAATATGAAGAGGAATGAATAGTGTTCTTATGTTTTTATTAAAGAATTATTTAATTTGAGTGTTTTATCAATGATGTACTGGTTATATAAATTATGGAGAAAAATAAGGATTGTTCTGCAATACTATTTCATTTAGGATTTGAGGTATTATGGTACAATGAATAGTGACTCAACAAAAAGATAATTTTTTATTTTGAAAATAGATGGTTGAAGGAAAGGTAATCCTTAATATGGTCATGATAGTAAGGTAGTAATTTTGGAATACGTGACGGTTGATTTGGATGAATTATATTGGATATTCTTGACTACCTTGGCACTGATTAATGGTTTGTTTATTTAACCATTGTTGGAATATTAAAAGTTTTTGGATATAAGGAATATATCTAATATTCTATAAGGAATAAGGGAGCATGAATTTAATCAATAAAGTTTTATGGTAATTGTGGGTGTTACCATATTTTAAAAGAATACATGATGAAGGTGTTCACATGCTATTACGTGAAAAAAATGATATTCATTGTGTTTTCCTACCTTATAAATTTTGGACTATGAGTTTGGGTAGAAATATTTTGGATAAGTCTAGTATGAGATTATTTTTGAATTTCTATTAAAAGGATAACCCTGAGGTTGGGCGACAACCCGTCGCGTCTGGCAAGGCCACAAGACTTGAACCCACAACCGAAGGGCAACAAGGGTGTATCACCTACCACTAGCCCACGTGATGTACTGGATTGAATAATGTAGTTTTTTAAAGGGTCTGATATGTGAATTATAAATTCATAATTTTTGGAACCCTATAAGATTAGGATAAATAAAATATATATATATATATATATATATATTAAATCTTTTAGAGTGAACGATGTGTTTGTAGTAGGAATTAGTTGAAGGATGAAACTCTACTTTTCAAGTATATATAAATACATATATATATATATATATATATATATATATTTCCTCTTATTTTATGGATAAATTATTTATTAAACTTTAGGGAAGGGATCCTAAAAAAATGTGTTATCCTAATACCTTACGTTTTTTTGAACCGATGGTATTTTAAATCATCATAAATTGGTGGCTTTGAGGACCACAATTCTACAATTGTTTGTGATTGATTACCTCAATCACTAAATATACATATTTACGTTTTTCATCCAATTATGTGTCTATAATTTCCACCAATGTTCTCATAATCGAGATCATAATTTGGTGGTGACCCTTTCATTTCTCTTTTCCTCTTATTAAGACTAAATTTTATTAACCCAATTTCCGATGTGGGTTTTCCCACAAAGATATTTTCTATTTTCAACCATTTATTTTCAATGAAAAAATTCAAATTGTGAGGATGAAATTTATTGAAGGAGGGGATAATGTAACACCCCAAGTTTCCACGATACGCTTCACTTTGAATAATACAGTAGCGTGTGTTGTAGGTAACTTCGAGTTATAACACAGCACAACCAATCAAACTAGCCGTTATGAATAGTAATATCCACTTTTTGAAATTTTATAAATTTTATCTTTCAAAATAGACTTCATTTTTGGATTCAGAATATCGAAATTAGCTTAGGGTGAAATTTTGAGGCTTTTTAGATAACTTTCATATTTTGATGAATATTGAAAATTACTAAATTTTAATTAAAAACATTTTTTAATCGAATTAATTAACAGTGATAAATTATGAATTTTAGTGGTTTTAAAGTATATTTATAATATATTTTTATCATTTAATACAATGTTGGTCATTGGAAATAATTTCACATTTAAACCAGACATAAACAAGTGTCAATCTTTTGATAGTTATTATTTCTTAAAAACATGCTATTTGTTTTGACAACGAGAATTAATTTTTAAATTAATTAATGAAAACTATATGTTTTTAATTTGGAAAAATAGACATCATTTTTGAATTCATAATATCAAATATATCTTTGGCCTAATTTTTGTTATTTTTTTGAAAACATTCAATTTTTGATGAATAGTGGAAAATACTGAATTATAGTTTAAAACCAATTTTTTTTTAAATAATTATTTATTTTATTAAACTTTAATTAAGGTCAAAATGTATAAATAATACATATATAAGTTCAATGTAATTCATCGATGTTAGTTTTGAATAATTTTTTATATATAAAAATTTTATTGAACTTTTCTCCGTCTTTTACCCACCTCCTAGGAGAATTTGGATATTTACATAAAACTTAATTTTACCACATATGTGAGTGAAATTTCGAAAATTCAAGAGACACAGTTAATATAAAGGAGTAAAATGTGGTTCAATAAGATAAAAATAATATTTTTTGAATAGTAACTTTTTACTTTTATTTACCACGGTTAAAAGTAAATAGGGTAATTAAGGGTAAAAATGATATTAATATTACCCTAACACATGTCCAAATTCTATTGGACATGTGTATATCAACCAAAAACAACCTTAGGAATAAAAAATTATCATTTAGCTCCACGTGGATTAGATTTGGATATTTATTATTATTTAATTCAAGGAAGGGTTAAAAGAGATAAAATCAAAGTTTAATAACTAACACATTTTTAATATAGGTTTTTACATAAGATAAATTATATTATAAATATTAATTAAAAATATAAACATATATACTACATTTTGGTGTTTTATTTATAATATTTAGACATTAAATAAATAAATTTATTTACGACACAATGATGATGCTGTAATTACCTTATTCATGAAAGAATCAAATAAATGGTATTATAAATACTAAAATAAATATAATTTCAAAGTTTTTATGACATCCACGAATTTTATAGGTGAATATTACATGTTATGATGGATTAAATATATTTTTTAGTAATAATGTTTTTATTATTTTAACAAAAAATTATATCAAATAGTGTCAAAATTGACATAAAATAGTTTTTAAAACAAATATTATATTATTAATTGACATAATGGTCCTAAAAATCTAATGTTCGGCCAGAAGACATATATAATAATATATAAAACATTTATTAACCAACTGTTGTTCGATTGGCAGTATATAGTATGTTTATTAACCATGTAGTGTAAGAATACAAGAAGACACGGTAAACATTAAATTATTTAACTTAGAGTTAAATCTAAATGATAATGTTAAAATGGTAACCTAAACTTCTCTAAAACCTATTGGTTGAGTTGTTTTAGAACTCTCCCCACCATATAATTTAAAAAATCAACTTTGGAGTCATTATAAACCGAATATTAATTTATTATAAAATAATATTTTAAGTTAATCTTAAGGTGGCCCTCACCCCTCTTATAAAAGGGCACTCCCCCTTCTCTCTAATTAACACCTTCTAAGACATTTGTCTCGGCCAACCCATGCCCAAATATTCTATCAAATATCCACCCTTAAACCTATAGATTTCATTTGGATCAGAAATCCAACCTATATATCCCTTTTGATCAAGTCAAAAAGAAGAACCCGACGAAGAGGTAATGATTTCAGCACCCTATTTCAAGTTCCTTTCTTCTTCCACTTCCTTTTTCTTTGTTGTTTCCATTATAAAATAATAACTTCAGTATATTCTATATATTTTTAGGTTATTATAATTATGGAATAATCAAATTCATTATTCTATCCACCCTTTGAATGACATGTCACCATACGTGCGTAAGTACGGCTTACCGTATCCACGTCGTGGTGTAATTGTTATTCAATACATTATTATTTCGATGGGTATTACAATGATGTGTATTTGATTTAAATAATAAATATAACATGATAATTTTTCTGTATATATTATATACCACCCAATTATATTTTATATTAATATCAAAAGAACGATATTTTCACTCGTGCGTACGTACAGATTACCATCTCCACGACGCGATGAGATTCATTTCCAAGTTCACAATTCATCGACGATTATAAAAAAAATATATTACTAATAAGTATGTAATATATGACATAATAATTCTACTGGAGATATATATATATATATATAAGTCTTTATGTACTTACATATATCTTATTCACTTACTTCCGTTCAATAATATATGAAAACAGAAATAGTGTTTTTGCATACGTACGGACTACCATCTCCATAAACAGTGTTTTCCATTTCATATATAAATCATTTATAAATTTTTATATTATAAATATATATGATATATAAATCATGTTTTATATTCTGGATGTATTTAAATCATGATCTAAGTGATACAATCAAGAGTAACAAGTTAAAACACGTACGATAAAGAAAGCGATTATTACCCAAAATAATAATATATCATGGAAAATATTATTAAATGGGTAGTATAAAGTCAGAAATGAAGAATGTATGATATCATAAATATTAATATGGTTCTATTATAATTTAACAGCATACTATAGTCTTCATACAGGAGGCTAAACATACCCTCGACAAAAGGAAACTGCACGGTAAGGGGTTTTCATCTCACTCCTTATTCCCGTGAGATTCATCCCATATTGCGACTATTACCTTTTGTGTGGTGTATGTACTGTGCATAATTGAATTCTTTATGTAATACACATTAATTTATGTGTATTTATATATTCATTGTATGATACCTCTTTAGTGGGGTGTATGTTTTGTAAGTTACCAAATTGGTAAGGGTAAATTTCACAATCTATTTATTATTCGATGTTGTTTTTACGTAAGTATCTACTGGGACATATTTATTATCCATGTACATGTTTTATGAAATATTATTCAAAGGGATTATTTGAAGGGGAATTTTACTAAAACATCATTTCAAATGTTTTAAATATTTATTCTTCTAAATCTTTCTCATTAATGTCCATGTCTTCAAAATAGTTTTTAAGGATTTATTTATATGGAATGAATGTTTTTAAAATGTTAATTCCTTTCAAAAGTTTATAAGTGGTATGGGACAATTTGATTCAAAAATGTCTTTAAATGACTTATTTTCGAAATTTTGTGACTTTTAAATGTTTTCATGAAAAATGGGTATTTCTCTCAAAGAGTTTTACAAATCATTTTCATCAACGTCAAAATCCTTTAATGGAATTTAAACTTGTTTTGAAGTTGATTTATCATGATACAAAACTTCCATATTGTGTTGAAGTTTTTGTGAAATGTTTTACTGTGGATGTGTTATTTTTATACAATTCATGGTTTATGGGTAAAGTATTGAAATTTCGCATGCTAGTTTTACTAATAATGTTTATGTTATGCTTAGAACATTTTATATGAGTAATGCAATGGACTTATTAAGTGACGGGTGAAGACTACTATAGCTTCTCGATGCATCGGTAGGTCTCATGAGATAAACATGTGTATTGGAACAAGGCCTTGACAAAATCTTATTTTTAGTCTTCGCATGATGCCTTGGATACGTGGTTATGATAATCTGGAATTATGCATTCCATCATTATGAAAATGGTTATTGATATTGCATGTGATTATTCGACTAGTAGAATATCCATGTGAATAAGTAAATGATATTGTTTCATTTTATCTTTTCAATATTATGCTGATGTTCAAGTTTAAAAGGCTTTTATTTTATTTATACATTGTCTTAAATTTTTGTTTTTATTTATGAAATGTTTCCGCTATATTATTATCCTTACTGAGAATCTGAGCTCACCCCTCTCTATGTTATATTTTTCCCAGGATTCCATGAAGTGTATTGTGATTGATATACCGGGTAAAGACAAGGGAATAATGGCGTTCATAAAGGATTATTTATGTTGTTTTTAATGTTATGAAAATTTAACATTCATGTATGTAATCTATTTTCCAAAACTGCTAAATCGATCGGTCCTTCGGGACATGATTCCTTGTAATCATTACAATGTATTAAAATAATGCACCGAGTCTGGGTAACTGGGGTCGGGGCATTATAATAATGTCCTCGTGTCTTGCATTGGGAGGGTGGAAACTAGAATGCTCTACAGATGGTGGGCCCTGAGCCAATAGTATTACTAAAAAAGCTCAAATTGAGAAAACAATTTCTATATTAAATAATGGGAATTTACTCTTATCTTCATGAGAATTTCCTATGTCCCACATAGTCCATGTAATGTGCACCATAACCTGTACCTCTAATGAATGTTATAATTTGTGAGTTCCCACAGCAACATCCTCCTATATTTTGTGAGGACAGTGGTATAAAGGCCAATGATACATTTTAGATTAATCCTTATCAATTTTCAAAAACATAATGATTCCCCTAGAGCATAGGGTCATGAATTCCACCTACATGTTGTCTGATGTGGCAAAGTGGTGGTGGGATGCGATTAACCAAGATGGTTGTCAATAGGGCCTAGTTTGGGATGAATAATAGAGGGTCTTTCTAAGTACTTTTTCCCTTTGACACTAAGAGATGACCATGCCATAAAGAATTTGAACATATAGTATAGTTCAATGTATGTTATAGACTATTAAATGCATTTTACTATGTACAAACACATTGTATCACTTCTAGTTAATGATGAGATATCACATGATAGATGATTTAAGGACGGGATTAGGTTGTCCATAAATAGTGAGTTGAATGTTTTTCTCCATCCAACATTTACTAAGATCATGGAATATGATATTATTATGAATATTATCTTGATGGAAGGTGATTTTTCAGGGAATAGAGGTTCAGTGCTGAGGTGGTATAGGGAAATATGAATCCTCAGTGCGATAGTGACCCTCTGGAGTGCCGTTCTTACACTCGCAATGGGAATCATTATAGGATCTATCTAAAAATTACATATTCTAATAATGGAATAAGTTATGCACTAGATCCACATTCAGGGGAATGATATTTAATGTGATGTCAGATGGGGAGAAGGATCAGCACCGACATGAAAATCCAATGAGGAGGTTGTAGATGTAGTAGCTATACTTATGATTATTAGAGACAATAGAGAAGACCATCCTAAGGTAGTCAAACTATAGCATAGAGACAAGGATAAGTTTAGATTCATTCCTTACAGCCAATACCTAAGGAACATAGTGCAGTAGTATAAGGTACTATTATAGTATCCCCCACTATTGTATGTTCCTTACAAGATATAGCTTCTTCACACTCTTTTATCTATTTATTGATCATGGAATGTCTCAAGCTAGATATTATCAATTCATTGAGGTGATGGCCTTGGTGACACCATTAGGAGTGTGTAATGAGGTCATTTACCAACATATGGACTTCCCATTGAGGTAGTCAATTATCCATTTTTGTTGGACCATTTCATACTCAAGATGAAATGAATCAATTTTAGTCTCGAAATTGATTTTTTGGGTCCATACCCTACATGTGTTTGCTGATATCACTACAGTTTATCATTTAAATCACCATAGTGTAGTAGTTATCAACAAAAGGGTTAGTAGGATTTTCAGGCCAGTATAGATGGAATAGAGCATCATGGGTTAGGTGGAGTTACCACACAAGATTTCTGGTGTTTTCATGAAGGATTAGGGTTCATATTAAGATGAATTTCCTCTTGTGGTATATCTTTTCTCAAAAAAATTCCTGATGAAGTTTTTCAATTAACTCTTGAGAAAGAGTTTATATTTTAGACCCTAGGCACATCTTTAGTGTCCATTCATCAGTACATGATGGTACTTACTCGGCTTTAAGATCTTAGGAGACAATTTTAAGATCTACTATCTACAGGCTTTATCAGAACCAATACTTATTCTGGGGGTTCACCCTTATTTTTGGACAAGAAGGTGGATCATAACCTTCATCTATAGATATTTAATAGATATTTAATTTAAATTATGGTTAATAACCATTATCCATTTCCATGAATAGATGATATCATTGACTAGATCTAAGAATCTAGGGTATTCTCGAATATCCACCTGGGATCGGGTTATCATCTGCTGTGAGTCATGACTTCATAAATACCTCATACAAAATTTCAATGAGGTGTGGTATGTAGAAATACCTTCTGTGACTATTCGTTATTATGAACATGCATACAGTTTTCATGACCTTGATGAATAGGGTTTTTCATCCATATCTAGATTCATTTATCATGATATTTTTTGGAAGAAATTTTTGGGTATTATCCTACTTCTAGAGACCATGCTAAACTTATTGAGATCATTTTGAATACAATGAATTATCAGCAGAATTACTACAAGCATTCAAATGTCCACTTACGGATTAATAAAGTTCACATAGTGGTTCATATCATCTCGGATGTGAGGGTATCTGTTTACCTAGATAAGGTCAATGTTGTGGTTTTCTTAGAGTATCCTAAAAACGTGTTTCATTTATGGAGTTTCATGGGACTAGATGGATATTATGATCATTTTCTGTAAGACTTATCACACATTTATTCACATATTAATTATGTCAAAAATATTGGTGTTATGTTCTTCTGTTCATAATGGTGAAAAAATCCTTTTAGGAGCATAAAATAAGAATTATTTCATCAACAATTCTGATTCCCCATGAACCTCGATGGTGTTATACCATGTTCCTTGACACACCAGGCATTATAATGGGTGCAATAAAATTATAGGATAGTCAATTAATTGCATAAAACTCATGACTTTTGAGGCCTCAATAGAGAAACTACCCGACACATGATCTGGTGTTAGAAGTAGGTGCACATGCCTTACGTTTCTAGAGACACTCTCTAAAGAGTGAGTGATTTATAGAGTATAAAAATTATAAGAGCCTATAATATATATTTACGAATAATGAATTGTCTCTTAGATATATAATATGGGTCAAATACTTTCTTTATTTGGTTTTTTATCATTCATATACACCGTGAATGAGAAATGTGGTAGTAGAGGCACTGAGTTTGAAAAATTCGGCCCAGGTCATACATGAATTCAATGATGAATGGAAATTCATGACCGAATTATATTAGCTATATTTGTAGTTTCATTATTGGTATGATTATTTTTTAGTTATATCCATGGTGGTTTCCTCATCACTCCATGATAGGGTGAAGAGAATAAAATTTTAAGATCTAGAGGGCTTGGTTATATGGGAGTGTATTTATAGAGAGGGAATGCCTCCAGGTTGGTTAGTTTATAGAGATATTATCCACCATATACATGGGAATATCTAATTTACTATAGATATGTTAATGGAAGTGATGTGTAGGCCCCACACTTCTCAGTGTGATGTTCAACCAAGTATCTCCAACATTTATCATGAAATGTGATACCAATATTGGTGGTCTGGTATGAAAATTTAGATAGAAGTTTTTTTCACTATGTTTTACACCTATCAGCAGGTAAAGACAGAAAACTAGAGACCTACTGGATCGTTACACCAACCTATAGTCTTAGAATATAAATTTTAAGAAGTTTCAATGGAATTTATAATTGGATTAACAAGGTTTCCTTGATGTTGAGATGCATTTTGGGTAGTCATGAATCAACTGATTAAGGTATCCAACATCCATCCTCTATGTGAGACTTTCTTAGTTGTTGAACTTGTAAAACAGTATATCGGTGAGATTATATGGCTAGAGGGGTTCCATCATGCTATAATTTTAGATAAGTATTCTAGTTTGGAATAAATGTTATAAAAGGTGTTATAGGGATCTATGGGTACACTTCTGATTCGAATCATATATTTTCACCCTCAGACCTAGGGATAGTCATAACAAAAAATACATGTTTTAGAGGACATGATCTACGCATGAATACATGATTTTTGTTGTTCTTGGGAGAAATATATCTCTCTCACCATGTTCTCATACAATAATAGTTTTCAGGTGAAAATTCATATTTCTCCTTTCAAGGCCTTGTATAATAGGTCATTCCATTCACCCCATTACTTGTTAGAGGAAGGATATTTAGTTCTACTAGTCCTTATTTCACACAAGATTCTTCAATGCTAGTTTAGCTGACTAGGAATCATATGTATAATTCTTTGTATAGATATAAATATTATGTCAATCAACATCAGTGACCTATAGAGTTTGAGGTTTGAAATAATGTGTTCTTATGACCATCAAAGAATATTGTGAATAAATTGATAAAATGTCAAGAGAAGTAGTGGCCTCATTATGTCATGATGTTTGAGATCTTGGAGAGAGTTGGTCTGGTATCCTATCAGTTTCTATTACCTTAGAGATACTATTCAATTAATGATGTCTTTAATATTTTCTAGATTCATCATTTTCCTACTAACTGGTCTCATAATTTTGATATTGCGGAGGTTCAGTAATATTTTCATGCATTGTATGAGTATTATGTTATAAACGTCATGAATAGGGGAATGATGTATCATTGAGGATGGTATGCCCCTTTAGTATGAGAAACATGGACGAATGGCTGGATAAAAAATCATACGAGTTAGTGGGAGGCTAACATAAATTGTCAATGGCTGGATATGTTCTCAGATAGTGTTTAACCGACCTTGGAAGATAAACATATGAATGATTTCCTTAAAAGGGGGAAGACTGTAAGAACCAAATTTTTCTATTAGGAATAGGTAAATTTAAATTTGATCAAATTATTTATTTTCGACCTAATGTGGATACCTAATGATATCTTGGTTATTTCTATGATGATCTGGACTTGTTCAAAGCTCAGAAACTGGATCAGAGAAAAAACGGACTTGGCTACATGGTTATTAGAAATCGTGTGTGCTAGTCTAGGGGGTTTCTATCATAGTGTGAGGGCTGGATAATGGGTCTAAAGAGGTTTCAAACATTGAGGAAACTATGTGACTAGAGTGACACACCCATACCAAGGAACCTATAATTTTTAGTAGATTCATTCACATAATTTTCACTTTGTAAGTCAAACAGTGACATGAAACCCTACAGGATCCCCCCTTATATAATGGGAGGCACATAGTTGGTTCACAGTTTAGCCAACTATGTAGTTAAACTTTGAAAACCAGATATTTTGGGTTAAATGAACTTTTTTACCTTACATATCTTTTACTCACCCCTTACTCTAATTTTTTATTCCATCAGAAAGTTTTGTATTGGGATCTCCCCTTTGAACTCATATCGTATTTTTTGTTCCCAATTTATCATCCAAGATCCAACACAAACACCATTCATCTCGTTAGATCTTCACCATCATGTTTTGTGGTCATATTCAACCTCTTTCTATTTTTCATTCTATTGATAATGTTATTTTGATGTAGGCCTGTATGCCCTATTTTTTGGGATTTGATATGTTCTTATGTATTCTTCAGATCCAAGAAAAATTGAAGGATAATATTGGATGGGGAGAGTGTTATAGTAAAATGGTAGGTGGCCTATTACACATCCCTCAAGTCCCAATATTCTATAAACAAAAACTATATTCCACATGCTGATTTAACCATATGTTACCTCTATAATTCACATTGCATGATTATAATCATTATTCTCATATTCAAGATCCCCATCTATATATGATAATCACACCATTGGAGGAAATAACCTCAACACCCACCACCCCAGTTAGGGTGTTTCCTATCTTTTACATTTAGTTTCTTTATATTACTATTTGTGCCACTATTCAGATAATCTAGACTTGGCCTCATTAAATTTATGTTCTTTAAGAAAATGAATGGATTTCTAATGTATATTAAATAAATAGAATCACTTCACCCTTCTATTTTAAGTGTTTTAATTAAGTAATTAACCCTTTATATATAAAATGGAAATTATATTTATACATATTACATTTCTTAGTTATTTATAAATGAATTGCATATATTTGCATATCCTTTTACCACCTTGTAATTATTATGAACGGTAAAAAAGTGCACCAAATTATTGAATATGGAATAAAAGAAATAAATGATATCATGTAAAATTTACCCTTCTCACCTATAATTAAGGGAAACGGAATGAATCAAATGATTTATTAAGGGGAATGAGTATTACATGGGATTAATTAAATAATAAAATGTGTATAAGGTGCTGATTTTATATAGAACATTTTATCTTTATCAGATTGGTCTTACATGATAGTTCCTTAGATTCCTAAGGTAATGCCCATACCACTCACAGAATTCCATTCCAATTCAAGGAGATGATTTATAAGGTAAATACCCACCTTGTAACATGATGCTTGCCTACCTACAGAGTCTTGGAATTATGCAATAAGATCCCATCACTATCTTCTAGATATTAGGATTCCTTGGATATCCTCATTGGATACATCATGATTTAATTGGACATGTGGCACCATGGATTCGCCATATAGGGCCTAGACATTCTTTGGCTATATTACCTTGGGAAAGATCTTAGGATTCAGTTAGAATTATTATAGAGGAAGTCCTTGGGTGATGCCCCATAAATTAACCTCAGGCCTCATTATAGCTGGGATTCGTGTTATTATTGAGTTGTCTCAACCCCTATGGTCAAGGTTTCCTTGATTATTACATCGGATCCAATTATTTTATTATTGAGTCTGAAATAGGTATCAGGGTATTTACATTACTGAACTATCTTTACATTTATATATACCTGCACACGGTCAATTTATATTTCTCTAACCAAATGGTATAGATTCTATTGGTGGTGGCCTAATGAGATTTATCAAAGTCCATATTTTATCGTCCATTAGAACCTTATAAGATTATATATTTGTAGGTGCTGATACGGGAAAGAACTATGCATTGGACCCCTAATCATGATTGCTTGCTTTCATATTGAGCTTTGTAGCAGATGACTAATCCCATGCTTTGGATTCTAGTTTTTTTTGTTTCTTTTGTATATAATGTATTTATTGCTTCTATGTATACCAATTTTTATGTGTTTTAGAGACATATAATACATTATCATCCATTGTACATGTTACAATTTCTGTCTTTCGATTATTATCTAGTGTTTTGTTGTTTATTCATGTATTCTAATGGTTGTTCCTTATTTCCATTCCAATACTATATATCATTCGGTTATTATATATTTGATTTTCTCCACTATTAATAGAGGTTATAGTCTCCCAATATACTCACACAAGGCCCTTGCTGCTAGTGGGAATCCTATGACATACAAGGAGGTGCGCTTGTGGTCTGGTGGCCCATCGGCATGGGGAACCCATTTAGTTGATACTAGGTCGGGAGATCACATGTATTCCCTTACTAAATTTGTAAAACATCCATAATTTTTAAATTAAAATTTGCACAAAAAACAACGGCATTAACTTTTCAAAACACATTTAATTTTTTTTGGAAACATGATTTTATAAAATCATAGTTTTTGACACATGTGATTTTCGAAAATCATAAAATTATTTTAAAAAAATATTTTTAAATAAAGAATTATTTCAAAATAACTCCCTTAAGTGGAAGGTGTTTTTCATAAAATGATGAATTTAAAATATTTTAAAATAAATCACCCTTACATAAAAGGTGTTTTGAAAACAATGCATAAGATATAGTATTAAAAATAGAATATCCATTACACATTAAGATTTTGAAAAATTGAATAATATTATAATTTGAAAATAATATATATCTTATTGCCTTAAATTAATAACCAAACATCTCACATATGTGAAACAAAGTTGAACCTCTTCCCCCAAAGGCTAATCACACCATCATGATATCTCTATTACAAGAGAAAGGTCCATATTTTTTATGGGAGTCTGGTAGGGATTCATTGGGTGAAGAACCTAAGATAATGTCACCTATTTATATATATCTAATGTTTAATAAATAATTTTATTAATTGATGATTTTTAGACATTGTTATTAAAGACTTCTATATAGTAGTTTTTTTCCTATTTTTTTCTTTCCCATGATGTAATAAATAATCTTTTTATCTTCTTATTATTTTATTTTATTTTTTGTTTTTTATATTCTTTAACACTGAAGGAAGTTTATTTTACATGTGTGTATACATATATATAAAAATATATAATATATATATATATATATATATATATCACATATTTATGAAAATATTGTCTTAATATATAATTTATAACTTGTATATATTTATAAAATATAAATTATAACTTGTATACGTATATATAGATATTGATATATAAAAGGATTTTGTTGTGTATTTTCTTCCCTCATGTCACACACCGAAATATTTTCCTTTTTTCCCTTCCTTCCCTCACACATCACCAACATAAACATATCTATATCATATTATTATTTGTTACTTTTCTTACTTCCAACTCATTTATATATATACATCTATATATGTATATTTTTGGGGTTTATTCCACCACATGCCTCACTTTTTTAGGGGTTTTGTAAGATCCATACCTTTTATGGAGATTATTTGGGATCATTGTGTGGACTCATTTACACATGTTTTATAGTATCTTGGTTGTGTATTACTTTGGAGATTATTTGGGTGAAATTGGAGAATTGAGGAACATAGATGGGTAGTGCACAGTTCTCCCAAACCATGTGTCCAAGCTAAAAAACTGTACAAACCCAAACAAAGTGTATTTATAGGTTGGTTCAAGTTATTTCAAACCATATTTCATCCTAATAGTGTCCTTGAGACCCACTAAGAGGAGACAAATGGTCAGATTCATAGTAAGGGGAAAAATTGCTCACCATATTGTAAACCATGTGCGTGGAAAAATAACCCCTTTAAAATTAAAAACATAATTCCCATACTCCCATATTATATCACAAAACACCCAAGATTTACACTAACTCACTTCTCCCAATTTTGGAGGCTCTAAAATAGATTCTTCAGGATTCTAAAATCTATTCTTGGTGAATCAAATATTTGTTTTTTAGATCTGCACGTCTCCCAATTGGAGATCTCACCACAATTTTTTTTATTTATCCCTCTATCTCCCATAATTCTCCAATATTCTTATGGATTGATTTCATTTATTGTTAATGGATCGGGATCACGGTTTTGATATATATAATATTTTTGATCTTTTATATAAATATATTTATTTATCATGATATTGGTTATTCCACTTCAAATTGGGGATTTCCATTGGGGCGTGTTTGTCATCTATCATGAGTTAGGTGGTATAACTTTAATTCTTATAGTCTTGAATTCTAATAAGGTGTATCTATTTTATAATGTAAATTGTAACATTTTGAAATTTAATATTCAATTTAATTGATTAATTTATTAATTAATTTATGGAATCATGTATTTATTGTTTGATTTTCTTTGTGAATATGAAATAATTTGAAAATGGGTAAATTGAAATTGGTAATTGTATTTGTGAAATGTATGAATAATGGGACATTAACATGGTTGATTAATTAGGTTACAAAAATTTAAAAATTAATTGGATTGCGTAATTGTTCATTGATGAGAATGTGAAATTGACTTTCTAACTGAATACAGAATTGATTTTTTAATGTAAAGTAAGGGGTGTTGGGTATAACCATGATGGGTTGATGAATTATATATGTATGTGTGGATTAATTATTTAATATTTTTTACTTCATATTATTCCATGTAAATTATGGTTATAGAAATATGTTATTTTTATGAATGAAATGGTATAAAATGATGTGAAATATAGATAAGTGGGTTGATGTATGTTAGACTTGTTCAATGTGATATATGTGAAATATGTGATCTATTGATAAATGGGGTGTTGGAAATGGAATGAATTTCTAAATACCCATGGGGTAATAGTCATGATGTTCTAGTCCCAAAATCATGCATATGAATATTATTACATGGGATAGAGACTCATTCCTCAAATACCCATGGGATGTGGGACACATAATGAAGCTCTAAATACCCATGGGGTCCTAGAAATGATTTTATGCACCCATGAGAATGGATATGGACTATGGTTCCAAATATACGTGATATAATTTTAAATTAAATTGATAATGAAAGACCATATGATAATGAATCGTGATTCTCTATGTGATGGGATGGGTGTCTTCATGATCCTAGTATAATATATGATTAATTAAATAATAATGAAATGTGATTACTATTTAAATTATGCATTGTACTTTATTCATTATACAACTGATTACACTTTTATTCACTAAATATTATTTATGACACCATTGGTGGAATCCTACTAAGTTCTTGTCACACCCTACTCAAGATTCTATATAGGTACACAAATAGACTTCGTGTTTATAGGATATAATAATTAAAAGAGAACTATGTAACATAGATGTGTTGGGATGGATCATGGGTGAGTGAACCAGAAGTGGTGATGGGACTTTATTGGGAGTGTTTTGTGTCTTTCATTTGTTTTTGAATTTGAAGCATGAAATGTATTTGGAATAAAATATATACTATTTTTTAAAATATTTTTCCCTATTTTAGTCTTGTGATACTTGTTTTTTCTAGTTATTGGTTATATCATTTTGGTTATTCTTATTTATTTTCAATATTATATTTCTTTGATAAATATTTTATAGTTTTTTCATGTTATTAATATTATACCCCTTCTGGTATTCGATATCCTATGAAATAAAATGAGGTGCACTTTATGTCATGTAACCTACTTACTTGGGTAGTTGGTGTGTGACACCCATGTCACAACATTATAAAGTGGTATTAGTTCGGTTTTCATTTATTTTCATTTTTATTATAATTTGGGATTGGTAGATATGAGACTAAAAGGATTGTGGCCATTAAAATGAGCTCTTTCAATGGAGTATCAAACCCTTGTGTGAGTGAAAAACTGTGTACCCATTGTGTGATTGTTGTTATTGTTCTTTTAAATTACATTTAAATTTTATTTCACCTATAGTGATGAACTTGTTTTATGTTGTGATTCTTTTTTTGGGAGTTTCTGAGATTTGATCCATGGCCTGGTATGAGATAACATTTTGTTGTGAATTAATCAGTCTAGGAGCCCAAGGATAATTGTGAAATGAATGGTTTTTAGGAATGAACATAAAATAAGGTTTGGGTTATGTTTTTTGAAATTGAAATATTTTAGCTTTCTTATGTAATTGAATTAAAAATTGTGTCTAATATGGGATTGAAATTTGTAAAATGATGAAAAATTTGAATAAATGGGTGTTTAATGGATAACTGGAAAATGAGAATTTATTTAACCTTATTAACCATGAAATAGATGGTGATGTATAGTGATATTGTCTCAGTTTTGACCCTTTGGTGAAAAGGGGGATTGATTTTTTATGGATTTATGTGAAACCCTCCTTTAAAATGTGTCAATGTTTTGAAATTCATATTAAGGTGTGTATGAAGAATTATCTAGATATTTCTTCACAAAGTTGTTTGATGATAGGATGAAAATAGGTTATGACTATGAATGATCCTCCAACAGTAGAACATGAGGCACTGATAGTGTCGAGGGAAGATCCCAGAGAGATGTTCAACAAGAAATTTTCATATATAATGTAGTTTATAGAGAGAGGACTAGAGTGGGTTGGGAAGAGTATGTCGAACATGATATAGAATTTTAAGTTATAGAACCCTACGAATTTACCTAGAGATGCTGTTCCTCAGGTATATGAGTTCTCAATTGATAATATACATCAAATCATTAACCATTTGGAGACTCTAACTATTATTATGGTCATGTTGGATTCTTATATGTTGGGAGGATCATCAAAGAGAAGGTGTGTGATCCAAATGTAGGATAGATAACTGGAAATCATGTAATTGAAGGACATTTTAAAGAAGTTATTAGAGAAATTTCATCCACATACACTAAGATATGATATTGAATATTATATAATGGGTTTGACCCAGGTTAGTACGACTATAATTGACTATAATAGTCACTTAACAACTTGAAATAGTTTACTACCACATAGAGATGGGATAATGTAGCTATAATAATAAATTTTTAGGATGAGAGTGATTGTGAGATTTAGTCCCATGATAATATTTTTTAGATGAAATTTTTTATGAAGTGGTAGATTAGGCTCTCATATATAAATGTAACGTGAAGGAGGATTCCAATAGAGAACATCTGGTTTCTATTGGGTGATCAGGAGGTACTTCTTCTATGTTTAGGAAGCTTCATTATGCTAATGTTGAAAAAATAATTATATTGAAGAGTTTTTTTGTGGTAGGTTCAGTTTCTAATGATCGTACCCCAGTTCTTTTACATTGGTATGGTAGGATATGACAGTTTTATAGACATTTTCCCCAACAACCTATAGGGTTTTATGGTTTTGGTATTATAGTAAATATAAATAGGTTCTAATGGAACCCACAAAATATGGATAATAATAAGACAACTATAATGAACTAAAGTACAATAAGAGGATATTCTACATGGCTTCAGTATAGTAGTTGAAATTATACAAGATGTAGAGGTAGAGGAAGTGGGCATGGTGGTTTTGGTAAATAGAGAATATAACGGAATAAAGGTAAAACTATGAGGACTTAGATTTCATCACAATAAAGAATGGAAGGATAGTTGAATGAAATTCATCCTACACCTGTGGATACTGAGGCTGGACTGTCATCAGTTACATGAACTATTATTATTATTATAGATTCTATAATTTCTATGGAATTATTTGATATACATACTAATCATTCCTTTATACCTATTAATCTTCTCAATGTGAGGAATTTGAAAGTTGAGTTTTTTATCAGGGTGATGATGATCAATACATTATTGGGAGTATAGTCAAGGGACATCTGTATATGCAAGGGGTGTTCCCTTGAGGATGGGGAGTTTCATTTTCTACAATATCATTATATCCATGACATATCAGGATTTGAACTAATTATGGGTATAGGGAATTTAGTGGAATACTGATCCCATGTTAGTTTTTACCATATGAGAGTAAATTTTACATATCTTGAAGTTGAAATTTATTTTCATCATGGAGAGTGGGATATCCAGTCAGGTCATCTAGGGCTAGTTCATCAGCAACATGGGGAGCTCATGGCCCAAATTTCTTGTCTATTTCTGAAAAAATAGAGGCATGAAGAAAGATTTCATTCCACTAGTAGTGTAATAGATCCAAAACATGTTTCTAGAGGACTTATCAGGGTATCCATGTGAGATACATGTAAAATTTACGATTGAGCACATGTTAAGTGTAGAAATAGTTTCTATTTAACTATATAGAATGAAAATAAAAGAAAATAAATATATTACTCAAATATAATTATTAATTGTTTAGGGGTATATCTATCCGTGTACATCGTATTGAGATTCTCTAGTCTTATTTACAAAGAATGTTAATGTGACATTGTTCTTGTTTGTGGATTTTCAGAAGCTGAACCAGATGACTATGTAGAACTGATAACATATTATGTGTATTGATGATCTTTTTGACTAATTATGAGTATATTTTGTTTCTAGGAAGATCAAATTGAGTTCATGGTATCATCAGTTGAGAGTTAGACCTTCTTAGATACCTCAAAATACTTTCAGAAGAAGGTATGAACTTTATATGATCGTAGTGATGTTTTTCGAGCTGAAAAATACTCTAGTAGATTTTTTAATTAATTAATAAAATATTATTCATTTTCTTGGATTAGTATTTGGTTATATTTTTGGAATATATAATAGTGTATTACATGACTCTCCATTATCATGAAATACGTCTTAACATTCTCCAATGTATGATGAAGTATTATAAAATATATAAAAATCAATCGATGTATCAATTATTTATTTACTAGGTACATATTTTGCATCACATCATCTCAATGAATGGTGTGTCATTGGCCCCACATAAGGTTCATCAGGTTCATTATTAGGATAAAATATATATTGTTTATAATATACATAGATTTCAGTGGTTGGCGCGTTATTATTGGAGGATTATCAAGGACTTATACTTCTTTGTTGCCCAACATTCGAGCTTGACCAAGGTGTCAGGAATAAATAGATAGGTTCATGTGAGTATCATTTCCTAGAGTTGAATAAGTTCTTTATGATGAAACCAATAGTGATCATACCTAAGACAAATGAGGAGTATATTGTGTTTTTTGAGGCTTCTAGGATCAATCATGGAGGAGTGTTGATGCAGGTAGATTGAGTTGTGGTTTGTGGGACTCATTAGTTGTGAATATAAAAACATAATTACCTTTAGGCCTGTGTCATGAACCAGGCTGGGTCGCTATCCGACCCGGCGCCCGACCCGGTCTGCGGCAAGGCCCGAAGGGCGTTCCCGATCCCCATAGGCTGCCACAAGTGCCCGGGTATCAAGAGTAACCTGTGGGAACGGTTTATCTAAAACGGTATAAGCAAATACTAACAAGATAATAAAACTGAAACTTGGAATCGACAACCAAAGAGACCATAAAACTGAAATCAAAAAAATAAAGGTTTACAACTAGAACCAATGTCCGAAAATAAACAACAACAAAATGGACTAAAACTATAACTCAAACCTCCAAGCGACAAGAGCGGTGTAGCATTCGCACGCCACAACACCAACCTGCTTGAGAAGGCCACAAAAAACTCGAACCACCATCACTGAGCACAAAGTCACAACCTGGAACACAGAATAAACATAAACTACATACACGCAAGGGTGTATATAGGGTGTGAGCTAAAAGCCCAGTAGGATGCCACCGAAAAAAAGGTTCCATACCACAACATCAAAAGACAATTCAAAGTGCTTATTGAAAATTATACTTTCAAAATGCTTTTAAAGAAAACATTTACAGGCTAACTGCTAAATAAAAAACTAAAAAGGAACTCATTTCACAAACATGATTTTTAAAGAGGAAGAGGAAGGTTCATTATGTGCACATAGACACACACATACTCACACACACACACACACACATAGGTGGTCCTACATATGCCGATGGAAGGCACCATGCCATCGATGTTAGAGCACTATAGATAAATCCCCTAAGGATCATCTAGCTCGAGTGGGAACCTAGAACCTTGTGTCTCGGTGAAACGTGGCTTAGAAGTCCACGACCCTCAGAAAACGTGGCTTAGAAGGCCACGACCCTCATAACACGTGGCTTAGAAGGCCAAGACCCTCAGAACACATGGCTTAGAAGGCCACGACCCTCAGATATCATGTTTATTTAGTGTTGCAATCATCAATCCAGCTAAGTGAAATAGGGACGATACCCATCTGGTTCACTAGCGCAGTAGTTCTAGTTCTCCCACCTAGATACCTAGGGTTTTCCCTTATGCTCAAACAAGGTTCACATTCACATAATGTATATCACTTTCACATATCCCGAACCAAAAAAAACCTTACACATACAAGTCACCGCTTGCATACCCAAACCCCATTTTAAAAAAAACACACGCACACCAAAACCATTTTATAACATAGTTCGGATCAATTTCATGACATGGTAAACTATTTAAACAATTTGACGAACATTTCTAAATAGCACGATAAGAGTTTTCAGATGAGGCATGCCCAATTTCACATTTAAGAATCCCTTAAAAAAACTTAATGCACACTTAATTCTGTCAAACACAAATCCCACACTCGACAGATAATATAATAAGTGCGATTAACAATTTATAAAACACATAAAATGAGAAAGAAAAGGTTTACATAGGAAATATGAACTCGATTTCATAAAATAACATTGCTTTAAAACCAAAATTGCAGCTTGTACAAACCAAAACATGTTTTCCCATTTTTCAAAAGATTTTAAATTTAATTCCAAAAGTATGAAACATGACAAACACACCCAAGGTGACGCATTTTTATTGAAAATCTACATTTAATTACACAGACACCTCAAAGAACTTGAAAACACACTTCACACCTTCCAAACAACCCCGAAACCCTTCCTAACCATGTCCCGCATCTCAAAAGACACTTAATTAAACAATTTCTCAATTAATAAAACATCACATATGCATACCACAAGACCTCACTTTAAAAAACACAAATTTTAGATTCCAGAACCATTTGAAAATCAATTACACATCCCAACCCTTCTAAAATATCATTCGCACCCCTAAAACATACTCAAGGTTCATAATAAAAATTAACACGTCAAAATTGTTTACATTTGTTTGAAAAACTCAATTTAATAAAATTCATACCTCAAGCGTTCTTGAAAACACAATTTTTACACCTTAAACAACGAAATAAAACACGTCTGAAAATTTCATCAACAAATCGCACATGAAAAACTTTGGCATTTACTTAAAAACAACTTAAATTCATCAATATGAATATCAAATCACGCCCAAAATGAAATTCACATCACAAAATTTATAATTATAACACATTATAATATAATTAAGGAGAAATTTAAATCATCTAAAGATGGTATGGCATGGAACCACCTACATGTGTGAAGACTTTCCCAAAAACCTGTGTGAAACACCAATTGCACCTAATGCACAACACAAGGGAACCAAAGGAAAACCCTAAATAACAATATGAACCAAGAAAAATTAAGATGAAACCCTAAAATATGAACTCATACTAGCTGGAAAAATTAATAATAAAAAAAAACTCAAATACTAAGTGGGAAAGTTTATCCGATGGGGGGAGCAGGAGATGTTCGGAGGCTGGACCTAAGTGTGGCGCTACGTTTGTTTTCTGAGAATAGGTAGGGCACCAAGGGGGGGTGCGACAGCGGGTGTCTGAGAGAGGCAGCGAGATTCATGGTTTAGGGCGAGGTAGGGGTATGGCTGGTCCGGCGAGCCAAGCGCCCGATAACGGTGCTTTCCGGGAGAGAAAGGAGGGCGCAGCACGAGGTTGGTTTTCTTGCTGATGTGTCTGGAGAAAAATTTAGATCGGGAATGGGGAGTTGGGTCGCATGACAGGAAGGGCCGAATAGAGCAGGTGGTGCCAGCCATGGAGGGGAGTCGCGCAAGCAGGACCTCGGAACGGGTGTCCTTCATTGGGGGGAGAAAGAAAGAAACGGGGAAAATGTGGGGCGGGGCTAGGTCTCAACACAGTAAGGCAAAAAAACAAATAAATAAAGAAAAAAAATAAATAAAAAAAAAAGAAAAAAAACAAAACAAATGGTAATAATAAAAATAATACTAATGGTATTAATTAGCATAATAATAATAAAATTAAAATTAACAAAACAATAATAATTGTAATAAACTAAAATAGAAATAATAATAATAATAATAATAATAATAATAATATCAAATGAAATTATTATGATTATTATTATTAAAACAATTTTTAATTCATTTTATTTCATTAATTAGACATCGGCACGGCGTGCGGTGAACCGAGCGGGGCCGCGCGGCGACCCAAGCGAGGCCGCGCATCTTCGACTGCGTTGCGCTAGACGCAAACACGACCAAAACACAAGGGAATCGAAATCTTAAGTCATGTTTCGACCCGAACTACTTGACGGAAAGAAAAATAATAAAATTAATTAATTAGAAATGATAGGTGTGACAACTCTCCCAACCATAATGCTTTCCGTCCCCGGAAAGCCACAACTAGTGTTGAGGCACAAAGAAGAAACTGATACCCCACTAAAGTTTAAAGAGGATCTCCACAACCAACAAGTGAAAAGCAGAAAAAGAAACATGCTCAACAAAAGTGACTCAAATAACAACCTCAAGAAGCATGTAAAAAGACTTCCTGATATGTGTTGCCCACCCCAAAGAGCTAGAATGCCTCCAGTTGACTGATCCAGGAAAGCAACTCTCGCACCTGCGGAAACCAACCTCACAAACCAGAACACCTCAAGCATCATTGAAAGAAAAACACACCATTTTACTGGAATGAAGATACAAGACCAACCGAAATCCAAAGAATACTTCAATAACGTACCACCAAACCATCTCCAGGAACAAAACTGAATGGTCCACCATGGGAAATCCCGATGGGGCTTCCACTATTAAAAACATTCTGATGCTTGAGACGAGGTGGCCCAGGTGGACTCCCCACCATTAAAAACCTACTATAACCCAAGATGTGTTTTGGGAAATCGACATCGGGAGGTCCGAACGGACTCCCCACCATTAAAGAAGAGTCCAACATCGATTAATTCCAGAGATATTTGTATGAGATCCGATGTGGGTCTCCCCGCCATTTGAACTAACAGCAGGTACAAAACTTTTGAAAAAAGATTCTCGATGGTGACCAAACACCCCACCACAAGGGGCGGGGTGGGAGGGGCCCGACTATCGGGGCATCAAAAGCATGACCCAAGATAGACCAGCATTCCCACATTCCTGGATGATAATTATTCAGATTTGAGATATATTTACTCAAAAATCCCCATAAGGCCACTAAAGCAATTACATCCAGTGGAACGCGACCCCCAAGACTTTAATGCACGAGATGAACATTCCTCCACAAGGTCACGAAAACCTTATGCAACCAGACGGATCATTCTAAATGAAACAACAATAGAAAAAAATTTGAACTGCCTCTACTTTTAACATTGGTGACAGGAAAAAAGTTGGGGTCTCGTACTCTCCCGAGGTTCCTGACCACGAGCCAGCTTCACTCTGGGGCCTATGGCTGGAGCCCTGATGTTTGAAGAATCTCTTTCCTCGTAGTCAAACATTGAAAACTCTTGAACGGAGATTATACTTTTTGTGTCACATGCAACCACACTGCAACCAAGTCCCCACCGGCAAACATGACACATTACAACATCTGATTGATCATACACATAACATTTACCAACGCCAGAGTTGAAATGGTGCATTCACATCACCCTTACAAGACAGCAACAATCGACAGCTGAACATGACCGTTGCTGTCGAGAGGAACATTACGCTGAGAAAGACTTTTAACCGCGTCTTGAACAAAACGTGATTCCGACAAATGACCATAGCGGCCTCATACGACTGGGTCTGCCAAACTAATAGCCTAACACAAACCCTTCCTTAAAAGAGACAAACCAAAGACCACAGGTCATTTAGAATGATAGACTGCACTAACAACTTAGGGTTGCTTCCAAACCACCGTTGACTATCAAAGGGACCTCATGCTACAAGACGTCACTGAACATGACCCTTTCAGCCGATATAAACACTAAAAACCATTCAATACATCGATAAACACTGATATCTCTCAATCGCCTTCACCCTTACCCATAGGAATTTCTTTCATCGCTTCAAAGGGAATCCATCAGACGCAACGCTGTCAAATTTCATACCCGAAAACTAAGACAGATCAAAGAAACCAAAGCACCTATCAATTTCACTCACTCCTGTCATCGCGTTGTGAGAGGATACACTTAATGAAATAGAAAAAGGAAAACACTTAGCACTATCACTCAAAAGGGAGAGTCCTCGCTTTAGTCAACTGGAGGGCTAGCCAATAGCGGATTACCTTTGGCCACACTTCAACCGCATATTAACGCTTTATGGGGGGGCGTGCACTAGTCAAGAAGGAAAACCATGGACCCGACCAAACAGGTTCAGTGGTCAAGACATACCAAAAGCATACACTAAACGTGCGGGGGAACCACTGAAAGGGCTTCCCGAAGAACTTCAAAAGAATTCACTAACTACACGAAATCATACCACATACAAATAAGAATTCAAACTCAAGACACAAACCATTCAAAAAGGATTCTCGGCTCGAAACTGCTCACATCCAACCTTTCAAAAATACAAGGGCACACCACACAATCACCGGTTATTTAAAAACACCAAACATTTCCTTCAACAAAACATTTTAAAAATAAGCAAATCCAGTGGGTTGCACAAACAACAATGGTGTCCCATGGGCCTCGCACATGCATGTTCTCGTGCCGCATTGGAACCCACCTCACATCCATCGAAGAACTCATCTGCTCATTCCATTAACCATTTTTTTAATATACACTCATGCATGTGGTTTCCCACGAGAACACCAAGGGACAAAAACAAACCATTCCATTTTTTTCAAAACCAAAACATCCAACCCACACCTTTCAAACCTCATACCTCATTTTCTATTAAAAGCTCTTTAATTAAAAACCATTTTTTCCAAGTCCAAAACATTTTTACTTAATAACCAAATTCTCACAAATCCAAAACAAAGAGACGAGAAATAACCCAAGAGAAAACTTGTGTCAGAGGGTGACTAAAATGTTTGGTTGGTGGCCATACGCCAGTCATGCCACTGCCACGGAGGGTATTCTAGGACAGCGTCCCCGGCGCCACATGGCTTGCCAGACCCTACGAGCTCACTAGGACCACCGAACTTACCCATTTTTCATTTCCCATAGGCAAGATTAACCGCAATGACCAAAAACACAGACAAACCTCAACACACTTTGGTTACTCGAGTTCTGCCACGAGGTGTGCTGGCTAGGCACATTGCTCGTATCTAGAATGCCGAGTTCCGACAACCTTAATTTTCGTCTAGTCCGAATCTATCTCAAAAGAGAACGACCAAAGAGAGGAAACCTCCCTCTGATACCATTTTGTCAGGAACCAGGCCAGGTCGCCATCCGGCCCAGAGCCCGACCCGGTCCATGGAAAGGCCCGAAGGGCGTTCCCGATCCCCACGGGCTGGCACAAGTGCCCGGGTATAAAGAGTAACTGGTGGGAACGGTTTGCCCGAAATGGGATAAACAAACACTAACAAGATAATAAAAATGAATCTTGGAATCGACAATGAAAGATACCATAAAACTGAAATCAAAACATAAAGGTTTACAACTAGAAACAATGTCTGAAAATAAACGACAACAAAAGGGACTAAAACTATAACTCAAACCACCAAGCAACAAGAGCGGTGTAGCATTCGCACGCCACAACACCATCATTCATGAGAAGGCCACTAAAAACTCGAACCACCAACATTGAGCACAAAGTCACAACCTGGAACACAGAAGAAACAGAAACTACATACACCCAAGGGTGTATGTATGGTGTGAGCTAAAAGCCCAGTATGATGCCACCGAGAAAAATGTTCCATACCACAACATCAAAAGACAATTCAAAGTGCTTATTCAAAATTATACTTTCAAAATGCTTGTAAAGAAAACATTTACAGGCTAACTGCTAAAGAAAACACTAAAAAGGAACTCATTTCACAAACATTATTTTTAAAGAGGAAGAGGAAGGTTCATTATGGGCGCACACACACACACATACTCACACACACACACACACACACATAGGTGGTCCTCCATATGCCGAGGAAAGGCACCACACCATCAATGGTAGAGCACTATAGGTAAATCCCCTAAGGATCATCTAGCTCGAGTGGGACCCTAGAACCTCGTGTCTCGGTGAAACGTGGCTTAGAAGGCCACGACCTTCAGAAAACGTGGCATAGAAGGCCACGAACCTCAGAACACGTGGCTTAGAAGGCCACAACCCTCAGAACACGTGGCTTAGAAGGCCACGACCCTCAGATATCATGTTTAGTTAGTGTTGTAATCGTCAATCCATCTATGTGAAATAGGGACGATGCCCATCCGGTTCACTAGCGCACTAGTTCTAGTTCACCCACCTAGATACCCAGGGTTTTCCCTTGTGCTCATTCAAGTTTCACATTCACATAATATATATCACTTTCACATATCCTGAACCAAAAAAAACCTTACACATACAAGTCACCGCTTGCATACCCAAACACCATTTTAAAAATAAAACACACGCACACCAAAACCATTTTATAACATAGTTCGGATCAATTGCATGACTTGGTAAACTATTTAATCAATTTGAAGAACATTTCTAAATAGCACGATAAGAGTTTTCACATGAGGCATGCCCGATTTCGCACGTAAGAATCCCCTATAAAAAACATAACGCACACGTAATTCTGTCAAACACAACTCCCGCACTCCATAGATAATCTAATAAGTGCGATTAACATTTTATAAAACACTTAAAATGAGAAAGAAAATGTTTAAATAGGAAAGATGAACTCAATTTCATAAAATAACATCGCTTTAAAACCAAAATTGCAGCTTGTACAAGCCAAAACATGGTTTACCATTTTTCAAAATATTTTTAATTTAATTCCAAAAGTACGCAACATGACAAACACACCCAAGGTGACTCATTTTCATTGAAAATCTACATTTAATTACACAGACACATCAAAGAACTTGAAAACACACTTCGCACCTGCCAAACAACCCCGAAAACCTTCCTAACAATGTCCCGCATCTCAAAATACATTTCATTAAACAATTTCTCAATTAATAAAACAACACATATGCATACCACAAGACCTCACTTTAAAACACACAAATTTTAGATGCCAGAACCATTTGAAAAATCAATTTCACATCCCAACCCTTCTAAAACATCATTCACACCCCTAAAACTTACTCAAGGATCATAATAAAAATTAACACGTCAAAATAGTTTACATTCTTTTGAAAAACTCAATTTAATAAAATTCATACCTCATGCATTCTTGAAAACACAATTTTCACACCTTAAACAACTAACTAAAACACGTCTGAAAATTTCAACAACACATCGCACATGAAAAACTTTGGCATTTACTTAAAAAAAACATAAATTCATCAATATGCATATCAAAGCATGTCCAAAATGAAATTCGCATCACGCAATTTATAATTAGAACACATTATAATTTAATTAAGGAGAAATTTAAATAATTTAATGATAGTATGGCATGGAACCACCTACCTCTATGAAGACTTTCCCAAAAACATGTGTGAAACACCAATTGCACCTAATGTGCACCACAAGGGAGCCATAGGCAAACCATAAATAACAATATGAACCAAGAAAAATTAAGATGAAACCCTAAAATATGAACTCATACCAGCTGGAAAAATTAATAATAATGAAAAAACTCAAATACTATGTGGGAAAACTTATCCAAAGGGGGGAGTAGGAGATGTTCAGAGGCTGGACCTAAGTGTGGCGCTACGTTTGTCTTCCGAGAATAGGCAGGGCACCAATGGGGGGTGCGACGGAGGGTGTCCGAGAGAGGCAGCAGGAGTCAGGGTTTAGGGCGAGGCAGGGGTGTGGCTGGTCCGGCGAGCCGGGCGCGCGATGGCGGTGATTTCCGGGAGAGAATGGAGGGCGCGGCACGAGGTCTGTTTGCCTGCTGAGGTGTCCGGTGAAAACTTCAGATCGGGAAGGGGGGAGTAGGGTCGCGCGACGGGAATGGCTAAACAGAGCAGGTGGCGCCGGCCATGGAGGGGAGTCGCGTGAGCAGGACCACGGAACAGGGGGCCTTCATCAGGGGGAGAAAGAAAGAAACAGGGAAAATGTGGGGCAGGGCTAGGTCTCAATGCAGAAAGGCAAAAAAAAACAAATAAATAAAGAAAATAAAAATAAATAAATAAAAAGAAAAAAAACAAATGGTAATAATAATAATAATACTAATGGTAATAATTAGCATAATAATAAATGTAAAATTAATAAAACAATAATAATTGTAATAAACTAAAATAGAAATAATAATAATAATAATAATAATAGTAATCTAAAATGACATTACTATGATTATTATTATTAAAACAATTTTTAATTCATTTTATTTCATGAATTAAATATTGTCACGGCGTGCGGTGAACCGGGCGGGGCCGCGCGACGACCCAAGTGAGGCCGCGCAGCTTCGACCGTGTTGCGCTAGACGCAAACACGACCAAAACACAAGGGAATCGAAATCTTAAGTCATGTTTTTACCCGAACTACTTGACGCAAATAAAAATATTAAAATAAATAAATTAGAAATGACGGGTGTGACAGCCTGACATTGAGTTAGCTAGATTAGTTTATGCTTTGAATTATTAGAGCCATTATATTTTGGGTGAAACGTTTATTGTTCATACTGATCAAAATATATTAAAGTCTATCATTTCATAGTAGGATTGGAATCATTTAATATTGAGATGGGTTGACTGTATATAATATTTTTATTTTTATCTATAATATATTCTAGGGGAAGTAAAAAGTGTTATGAATGAAATGAATTGAAAAACATATACTCAAATAGTTCATGAGTCTACCTTTGAGTAGATGATAATGACATTATTTTGATGAGATACATGTTGTGGTTCTAGGGGGACAATAATAGATGACACTCTCAATATTAGTAGTGAATTCCACACTTCTATTCCAGATCAAAGAGAGGCAGTATGAGGATTCATATTTTCTTTCCTTGAAGTAAATACCTAATGGATAGGTGACATTTTATTATTGGACTATATATCTGGATGATATCATTTACATATAGGGAAACGTAGTCCTTCCTACTTGTATCCATGAGGAGATAATTTTTACATTTTATACATTGAAGTGGGAGATGAATCCGTGTTTGACTATAATTTACCATAGCCTACATCGATAGTATTGGTGATCAGGCATGAAAAGGGAAATTTTAGAGTTTTTGACATGAATCTACAATTTTCAATAGATGAAGTCTGAGCATCAAATACCGTGTGGTTTAATACTTATTTTTCTCATTACATAATTGAAGTTGGATAATATTACCATAGGCATTGTGGTGGGTCTCCCAAGGAAGCCTCAACAGAATGATTCTATTCTGGTGATGGTAGGTCGACTGATGAATGTTTCACATTTCAATATCTTATGGGAGACTTTCTTTGTTGTCCAGTTAAATGGATATATTGGTTCGAGAGATATTCCTTCTGCACGGGGTTCCACTGAGTATAGTTTCATACTGTGAGTCAAGATTTTCATTTCGTTCTTTAAGGTCTTACAGATGGTAATTTTTACATATGTTTATCTAAGTATGAAAGCTCTCCCACATATATTGGGGAAGTCAAAGCGTACAATTCATGTTCTTAATAATATATCTTGAACATGTGTTATCGATATTGGTGGTTCTTGAAATAATCTCCTAGAACTTATAGAGTTCACCAATAATTATAGTCATCCGTAAACTATTTAAATTGAACCATATGTGGCACATTATGGTATTCCATAATGATTCTCTCTATGTAGGAGAAGGGTATGTATGCCAGAGTTTTCTGGACAAAGTGTCATAAGAGACATAAAAATAGGTTCAGCTGATTCAGAAGAAAATAACAAAAGTTTAAGTTTGACAGAAGTCAGATGATGTTATATATTGATGACTGCTAGAGTTTATATAGGGATGTTATATGTTCTTTAGGGTGTAAAATATATTGGGTTGCCATATTATTTATAAATAAGTAATGTTGGTTCCCATGTTTTTATACTATTTTTGGTTATTTAAGGAACCAGGCTGGTGTCATACTGATTGTCTATATCATATAGGTACAGTTCTATGCATGATATTTTTCACATGTCACAAATTTGGTAGTATCCTCCTGACCCTCCATATGATATCGATGTGTACGATGTTTCTATCGATACTAATGAGTCCTTTTAGAATCATTTTATATGTGTGGTGGATTGCATTAAAAAAGTTTTTAGGAAATGGTCATACTGATAGTTCATGAATTAGGGAATCACGACTTTGTTAGGGAGTAAACATGGGTGAGTGAATGAGATATGAAAGATCAGTGGTATGATATTTTCACCATGGAAGTGTATATATGACTGAATTTATAGATTGAGTATGAACTATTATAATGTGGTTAGATTGTAAGATACTAACCTTTTCTTGAGATACCTCGACCTCATTGTAGGTACTCTTATTATTTCAAAATGTATCCGTTTTGGATTTTACATTGAAGAGTTTTAAGGTGTAAATAGTGAATTTTGGAAGGTATAGGGGTTGTTCATGGTTGACACATTGTATTCCCAAACTGTGCATCAATTATAGAAAACCGCGCAAACCCAAATAAAGGGGATTTACACTTTTAGAATGTGATTCATCAAACGATGTGCTCTCCTAGTAATAACCAAGAATACCCATAAGTGGGATCCATTTTAGGGAACAATTTTATTCAAAACCAAGCACCCCATATAAGAAACTACGTTCATGGAATTATTTACACCCAAAAATTAATAAAAAATATCATAACCCTCACTTTCCATACGAAAACATCCCAGCATAGCCATACCTCACTTCTATCATTTTTGAAGGCTCTAGAATGGATTCCAAGGGACTAAAAGAATCCATTCTTGTCTAATTGACGATATATTATACATATCTACACCTCTCCTAGAATGAAATCTCATTCTAATTGGTTCTCTCCATCTTACACTCCTATCATTCTCACATCTTTTGATGGGATGTTTTCCTCTATTGGTAATTGATCTAGATCTACATTTATATAGGACTAATCAATTTGATATTAGTTCTTGATATCATTATTCATCATGATCATGGTTGTTTGGATTCAATTTGTGTATGTCTATTGGAGATCGTTCGTTATCTATCTTGAGGCTGGTGGTCTAAATTCAATTCCCATAGTCTGGACTTCCAATTGTGTGAATGAATAATGGAAATTCAATAAAAACATTTGGAAATTGAACCTTGATGGGAATTTCTTAATAGATTAATTAATTTATGGAATTTATTATTTTATTTTCCAAATGAATGTGAAATGGGTTGGACATGGGAAAATTAAAATTTGAAATTCTGTTTATTCAATTACTGAATAATGGGAAATTAAATTTATTGATTAAAGAGGTTATGAAAATTGAAAAATTAATGGGATTATGTAAATGGTCAATTTATTGGATTGTTGAATTTATTTATTAATAGAATGATTAATTTATTGATTAACATTAAGTAAGGGTTGTTTGGATTAACAATGAATCATTGTTGAATTATATAATTAATAGATGATAAATGGACTAATATTGAATTGTTCATATTATCCCATGTGAATTAAAGTGATGAACAATGAATTTTTTAAGGATTAAAATGTAATTATAGGATTTGAAAAGATTATAAGATTGTTTCTATTAAATAACATTGTTAAATGTTATATATTTGATATATGCGATTGATTGGGAAATTGGGTGTGGGACATAGAATAATTCTCTAAATAGCCATGAGGTTTTAGACATGATTTTATGCACCCAAAATCATGCATGTAAATATTATTATATGGGACATAGATTGATGCTCCAAATACCCATTAGGTGTGGGACATATATTGATTCTCCAAATACCCACTGGGTTCTAGATTTGACATTCTACACTTATGAGATTGTCTTTGGACTATAGTTATAAATGTATATGATATGATTTGAAATTAAATGGATAATGAAATTATATTTGATTATTTATTGTAATTCTTTATGTGATATGTGATATCACATAGGGATTGTTCAGACTTAGGCATGATCTGAAGAAGGTATTGATTATTTGGGTTCCTTTGTGAAGCTGAGAAATTATGTGTTTGATTAAAGAATAATGATATTCTATAACAGTTTACTTTAAACACTATACTATATTCATTATAGAACTTCATATAATTTTAATGACTGTATATTATTTTAGACACCATTGGTGATAGCCTACTGATTTGTACTCACACCATACTTGGGCTGACATATCGGTACCCAAATAGAAATCATGTTTGCAGAACAAGATAATGGAAGGATCCTTATACTATATACATGAGTCGGGGCTGATCCTAAAAGAGGAAACCAAAATATTTTTCGAGACACAAAAGGTTGAGTTATCATCTCTTTCTTTTGGGTTTTCATTTGATAGATGACACGTACTTGGCATGGCATATCTACAATTTTGTTTTGAGTATTATATTGCTATTTTAGTCATCATGTGTTTCTGGTTTTGAATGGTTATTGGTTACATGATTTTGTTATTATTATTTATTTCCATTGTTTTTTTATTTCATAAAGATATAATAGTCTCCCCATGTTATTTATATTAAATTTCTTTCCTAGTCGGTGGGTTCTGATATAGGTGGAGGCATGCATGAGGTTATGTCACAAACAGACTAGGGGTATTGGTGTTTGGCACCCGGGAAAGTATGTTATAGGTTCCATAACTAATAAGAAAATTGACACCTTTTTTTCACTAAATTATTTATTTTGTTTTTTTATTCATTAATTCAGGAAGAATAACATATATTAAATATATATTTTATCATATATTGTTTTTGTGTTCCTTTATCAATAAGCATCACACAGACACTTCATTATCATTATATATATATATATATTATTTTTATACGATCAACCTCTTAAATATGTGTGTTTGTATATATATATATCATATATATATATATAAAGATATTATATATATGTTCTATGCATATATATTAATATATATTAAATAACAAAATATAATTTTTTTATATAAACAGAACCTTTTATTATCAATTACACATATGAACACACACACACATATACATACAAGGATATTATTTTTCTTTACCACCTAATAATATTAAAATATTTTCTATATATGTATATTTATATATTCTTATATAATTACAAGGACCCTAAAAAATACATACCCTAAATTTCATATTTTTATTATATATATATAAACTTTTATAATCTTTTATGAAAAATAAAATGAATATCATAATGTTTTTTAGTATATTTTATATTTTTAATTTTAATATGTAATTAATATTTTACCAATTTAATGGTAATATATTTCTATGTAATAATATTAAATACCTATTTCTTATAAAATATCATTTGTAGATAGAAAACTGTGCTTTGAAATTTTTGGAATGTTACATTCTACCACCAAAAAAATAAATTTCTCCCATAATATACTATCATTGTTCCTAAGAAGAATTTTGAATTTCGGTTTTTAGAATATTGAAAATAATAATCTTGGAAAATTTAAATTTTTAAGAGACTAATAAATTTTAATTACCTAGTACCCCAAAAAAATATATCACTTAAATTATCCTTAAAATAAAAAGTCAAATAATAAAATATCTCTAAACCATTCATTTGATACCATGTTTAGCAACCCAAAACCAATTCTTATTGATCTGGTAAAAAATATTTTATATTTTTTTCAAAATAAAAATATAAAATATACACTTATTTAAAAATATAGTGAACTTTTCTGGTACGGGCATCAGATGAAAAGGACTAATAATTAAAAACTATTAGACTTCAAAACAAATTATATATAACTACTTTATATCTCATACACTTGATTCTTAATGATGATAAATTATTTTGAAACGTCTCATGATAATGTGAAAAAACATTTTTAAATGTTTTTTGAGCATAAAATTTCCTTGTAAGATGTTTTAAAAAACAAAAAAACACTTTCTGAAAAAACTCGTTAAAAAATATTTTCAATACATTTTTCATTAATATCAACTATTAAAATTTTATAAATAATTTTTAAAATATACTTTATAGAGTTCTCAAAATATATTGAAAATATTTTTTCGGAAATATTTGAAATATTTTTTTTATTTGAAAAAATTCTATGGAAAAATTTTTCTCATTATATCAAAACATTTGATATAATCAAATATACAATAGGATTTTCCAAATTTGTCTTATAAAAATATTTTCAAAAATATATTTTGAAAGTACATATTATTTTTGAAAACATTTTTAAAAAATACAAGATCCTTTGATCATAATTATTGCATTGTATTCATTATATTGATAACAGTTTTCCAAAATATAATAAACATTAAAAATACATGGATTTCCCTATTTTGTTTTTAAAAAAACTTTTTTTGAAAATAATTACTTTTTATAGAATAAAAACTATACATGGTAACCCTTAAAAAATCTATATGGACAATTGATGTATATTTTTTGTAAAATATATACATGAGATAGTGGCCTTACTCCCCATTCTTCATAATCATGTTTGATATCCATGTGCCGAGTTTTATAAAAATATTCTTGTAAGGTTATATTTTCTCATTTAATATATAGTAAAATATCCCCATAAAAATTATATAATTTTTTCTCAAAAGAAAATAATTTTATATAAAAAATAATTTTAATAAAACAATTTTTAGAAAACACACCAATTCTTCAATAATTTAGAGAAATACCTTATTTATAAAAAATAATTTAATATTATTTCATGTAAGGGAATTGTTATTCTTATTTACTTAATTGAATTTATATGTACAATATTTTGTGAATAAATATAGTATATGAAAATAAATATACATATCTAAAACATCGATAATTTATAAACAACATTTTCTATATAAACATGTTAGTTTTATATTTTAAAAAAACTTCTGTATTTTTTGAAAATAATAATAAATAAATTTATTATTTTTAAAACATGGGAATTTGAAAAAAAAATAACTTTCATAATTCCTATTGAAAAATAGTATTTTTTACAATAACCCACTTTTAGGGAATGGGTGATCGAAAACCATGAATTTAAAGGTCTTTAAAACTAACAAACCATAAATAAAAATGAGTTTTGAAATCAATATAGAATATATAATATTTTGAAAATAAGATATACCTTAAAAAAATTGTTGTTATAAAGATAATTAATTTTATAATTTGGAAATATTATATATCCTTTTATCTTTAACTCATAACAAAACATCTCACCTATTTGAAATCTAGAAGAACTTCTTTCTTTAAAGGATAAAAGCATTCTCACACTATCTCTACTACTATAGTAACTCATGTATTTTTTTCACGGAGTGTGGAAGCGAGTCTCTGGGTGCAGAACCTAGGGGAATGAATCCTATTTATAAGTCTCCAAAATTTAATAAATAAATTAGATATTTTTTTATTATTAAAAACTATTTGGAAATACTTATAAATAGTGGATGTTTTGTCATATTTTTTTTCTTTCCCAATAAGAAAAAAATGATATTTTTATCTTATTATTACATTATTAGATTTCTTGTTTCATTTTTATTCCTTATCCCTTTTGGAACATTATTTTTCAAGTTCATATATATATATTGTAGTATATATAACACATATTTAAGATAATTATGCTTTAATATAACATTTACAACTTATATATATTTGTAACATATAAATTCAAATATATATATATATATATAAATTTTTATATATACAACTTTTTTGTTAGCTTTTCTTTTTTTTATTCTTCACTCTTTTCACACACATACTTTGATTCCTTTTTTCCTTAATTCTCTCATACATCACACACATAACAATATCTAGATATTATTATTTTTATTACTTTTATTACTTCTAAATCATATATATATATATATTTATATACATTTTCCTATGTAAATTTTATTGGGTTTCTCTCACTAAACATCATACATTTTTACGGGTTTCATACACCATGAAACATGTATTTTTATGGGTTCCTTTACCACTAAGCACATTGAATCATTATTTTTATTAAATTATTTATTTATATATATTTATAATATCTTTATTTTTAAATAATAACATATATTAAATATATATTTTAGAAAATGTTTATTTTTGTTCCTTACTTAACACAACTCACACCCACACTTATTTCCAATTATATATATATAACACTTGATCATTGTGCTACATATAAAATATATTGATATTATTATATTTGTTTTGTACAAAAAACCTCTGAAAAATAATTATCATGCCCCATATATATATATATATTATTTATATGATGAACCTCTTAAATAAGTGTGTTTGTGTGTGTCTATATATTCCAAATATAAGTATATATGTGAATGTATATTCATTAAATATATATATATATATATTCTGGGTAGATATATATATATATATATTAAAAACAGTTTTATTATTTTTTTATAAACATATCTTTTTATTATCAATTACACACAGACACACACACACACACACACACACACACACACACACACATATATATATATATATATTCACATGATTATTATTTTGATTTACCGCATATAAATATTAGCATATTTTATATATTTGTATATTTATATATTCTTATATATTTTCAAGCACCTAAAAAAATACTAACATTTAATTTATAATTTTTATTAAATGGATAAATATATATTTTTATATACACTTATAATTATATATGTATATATATATATATATCTGTGTGTGTAAAATATGAAATTTCTTTAGAATTAAAATGAAAATATATTTTTTTAATTTATATTGCCAATTTTAATTTCAAATAAATATTTTTTAATTTCAATGGAAAATATTTCTACACAATAATATTAAATACTTATTTATTAATGATCATGATTAAAAACAGAATAATATGCATATAAATTTTAAGGATGTTCTAATAAGAAACAATCCCCCCACCATCATAGTGGTGATGGAATTCAACAAATGTCAATGGGGAGAAATATAGAAAAAGAATCCCCATAGAAGTTAGATTTATACACTACTGTTGAAACAATGATAGTGTGAAATTTACCAGGTCATGTTTTGGGTTGGTTTTAACAAATTCATAGTGAAGAAAGTAATGTTAGGGTTTAATAGGGAAAATTGTATGTGTTTTACAAAAATTTATTGCTCAAGATTTTTATTTCATCTTAACTATAATTTACCAGTTAGAAGATAATTATATGATAATTTAATGCATTTTAATGTTAATTTTTAATATATTTAAAAGGTAAAATTCATCATTTTTCTTAACCAACTATTAAATATGGGTTTTAAAATGTTTCATTATTATAATGTTTATAAAACCATTAGAATAATGAAAAGTTGACTATATATGACATTTTTAATGAAATTAATCTTACAAGGAGGGTCCTTAAGAAAATATATGGATACAGAGACAATGATATTGGTTAAAAAATTCATGATATGATAAAAAAAATACTTGAATGGAGTTTCACTTCTATGCATATGTTAATAGTATGGTCTGAGAAAACCATGGATTAAAAAAGGAATCCCTCTTAAGCATTCTGAGTATAATAAAAACCAAATATATACCATTGGGGGATGGATTTATTTTCTTCACAAATAATCATAATAATAAACCACTGTTAAAAAGAAGGTGTTTCTTGATTTTATCATAAAATTGGTTTTCTCATCAGTTATGTTTTATTCAATTAAAATAACTAAAATAATCTCCCACAAAATAATTTTTAGTAGTTATTTTAGATTTTTTAGACAATGGATGGTCATGATAAAAATCAGATGTGTCCCAAGTGGATACTTCTATGATATTTAAATTAATAATTTAAATAGACTAAGAATCATGAAAAATGTGTTTTTATGTAACCATGAGTGGTTTTATTAAATAGAGGATGGGGTCAAAAATATATTTATAACCACAACATGGTTATTATATATAACTTGTGTAGTTTTTTAAAATATAAAAATATATTAAGGATTAAGAAATAAAATGAATGTAAAGTGTTTTTGAAAATATACCATCATAAAATATAAATTTAATACATGGTTTTAACAAATAATGGTTATCATTTGTATTCGAATGAGGTTTCAATTTGAAAATTATAACATTGATAAAAAACCATGATTTGGTTTCATATGTATGAGTTTTGAAGAATATAATTGTAATATATTTTTCTAGGGAAAAAGATTTCATTCCAAGGTAATTTTCTATAATATTTAAAAAACCACATCATGGTTTCTTTCAAAAATAAGAATGGTTTTAAGTTTTATAAAAAATTAAGAAAATTATAAAAATCCATTTGAAGATCTTAAGATGAAAAAATATATTTATATTAATTCTATCTAGGTCAATTTTTATTTTTATAGTAGAATAATTTATAATTTATATATATATATTATAGAATTTGGATAAATATTTAAGATAATACATTAATATAAGAAATGATTGTGAAAAATAATATGAATTTTTCATATTGAAAGTAATTATTGGAAAAGTAATTTATTCATTCAAAAATTTGTTTAGATGAGTTTTACCAAGGTGTGAATAAAATAAATATATTTTATATTTAAATTTGTTAAAATTTTTACACAATGATATTTTTATATGTAATATATAGATTGTATGTTCGTAAAAATAAATTTTTTGAAACGTGGAGGTTTTGATATTGATTTAAAAGTCGATGTTGATATATGAGATGTTAATAATTGTTAGATAAATAAATAGTATTTATACGTTTATGTTATGTAATATTCATAGGATCATGAATAAAATATAAAGTGTTAATAATTTATTTGTTTTCTGATATGTTTATAAATTTTTATCACATGTATACATATATAAAATGTTAATTTTTTAGGTTTTTTCAATATTTTATTTAATTATTCAATATAATGTTTTTATATATTAAATGTATATATTCATTAGATTAAATTATATAAACAATGTATTACAAATGTTATATCATTCCCATAATGTGTAACTTGTCAGGTTCTACTTTTGAATTTTTTAAATTAATGTAAGGAAATTGATATCAAATATTTATTAAGAATTATATACAATATAAGTTAGGATTTTTTGGAATAACGGTTTCTACCTAATGTAATGGTCAATGGATGTTGAGAATTTGGTTTATTCTTCTAACTATCTCAGAGGATTATTTTCTATATAGAAATATAGAGGTTGATTACAAGTCCGACTATACACTAACTTATTGTGATATTGGTTTTATTTTTTTTTTCAAAACATTTACATGAAATGGTTAATTTTACCTTATACATGGGTTTCATTGTGATATATGAAATGATACTTGTATTATAATTTTCATATGAGGTATAGATGTCATGAGTTGTATAAGAAGATAAACATTACTATATTTTTATTATATTAATTTTATTTAACGTATTGGATAAAAAAATCCTTAATAGACAAAATACATGAATAGAATAAATGAGATAAGATAGTGAGATTTTATAAACCCCTTAAAAATGTTATGTTACTTCCCATATGTAATATTTTTGGGACCTCAATCATCCAAATGAGGAGGCTCATAAAAATTATTTTAGGTTATAGATTATCTAGTGTAAAGAAATAATAATATGGGAGACCTTAATAGCATTATTTTATTATGTTTGGAATAAGATTTAGGTTATATTTATCATTGAAACATTAAATATTTTTATATTAAATGAATTGAGTTATGATAATAATTATGATGGATTTAGGATAGGGGTGGTACAATGAACTATCCAAGATTTATATATTATATGATTTACATGGTTATACACCCATATAGAAGAGTGATGGGATGAATGGAAAATCTAAGATAACGATTAATGGAAATATTGATCTTATCAAACTAATGAATATATTTTAAAATTTAAAATTATTTTCCATATAATGAGAGATGTTTAAATTATATTACACATTAAATGATTGTAAAACAATATAATCAAATAATAAAAGATATTTTCGGTGATAAAATGGAATCATCGTCATCAAAAATATATTTCATATAAATTCTAGAAAAAATAATTTTAATATAAGAACCTTATTAGATTATAATATAAACAGAAGAACATTTATTAAATATGAAGGAAAAATCTATTTGATTTAAAAAATATATAAATACTTAAATTATTGATGAATATATTCAAATATATTAATAAATTTCTGATAAGAACAATAAATCCCCCCATGATATCATTACATTAATTATTATTTTTATATATTCAAAGCTCTCTATGAAACATGACTATATTGATACTTTTGAGATGATAGAAAAAATGAAAATGATATATTAATAATAAGATAAATTATGTATAATAAATTTTATAAATAACATTTTCTATAAAATATGGTTGAGATAAAATTAGGATCAACTCATATACTAAATATTATTTGGTTTTTTAAAGACATGGAGGCATTAGGGTCACTACTCATGCATTATCTACATAGATAAAAAAATTATCACTATTTTAAATGTTTTGTAAATTTATTTTTATTTATAATTGAATTTATCTTTAAAAAATAGTTACTCAAACATTTCAATATATTTAGGTTTGTAGTTAATTACATGGTAGGTCAATATTAATGTGTCATTATTTTGGTATAAGAAGTGAAGGGTTAAGGCTTTGGCTAGAAATAAATGATGACATATCATGGAGTGTCCTCAACTATATCCAAAAGCCTAAAATATGAGCATCTGAAAATGCATAGTGTTTTCAATATGAAATATCTTTAAAACTGTGATGAAATTATCTATGCTATCAGATGGTTCTAAATAAAAACTTTTTAGTGTCCACAGGATCTGCTAAAGACATAAAAATTAGGAATTATATTTTTAATGTTATATAATACAATCTATAAATTAAATAATTACTAAAAATATTTAATATTTTTGTAAATTAATGTATTGTTAATGGATTGAACTTGAAGATTTAATGAATGTGATAATGAAATTAGTTTCTATGATAAAGAAGTGGATGTAATGTATTACATCAAATATTAGATGATGACGGATATTTATTTTCATTTTATTTTCAGGTATTTGATTATACTATTTGTTTATAAATGATGACTATTATAAATAATATAAGACGACTATTTTTATAAACATGTTTTTTTATGATTCCAATTATGTAATATTTTTTAATATAAATAAAGTAAAATATGGTTTTTATCCAGGATAAAAATATATTATTTCTGGATTAAATTGTTTATTTTTTTGATAAAATAGATTATCCTTGATATTCATTAAAATATAAACAATTAATTTATGTTTACCAATAGTGTGTGTATGTTTGGACATTGATAAGATAAAAAGGTAAAAAATTAATTATTATACCAGCATAATTCAAACTAAATAATAATTTATATCCTAATGGTATTTATGATTTTTTTAATGATTGATCATAACAGAAAATGTTATATTTATAAATTTTACCAAATTTATCAAGGAAATTTTTAAATTAAAATTATAAGAAAAAAAGGATTATCTTAAAAAATCTATATATATTTAATATATAATAGGTAACAGCATTATAAAAATTGACATTGAGAAATAATAAATTATGAATATTAAATTTAAACACTTTAACATGGGGATTATGAATCCAAATAAGACAATTATTAAAACAAAGTTTCCCAATTGATGTTATCCAATAAAATGAGTTTAGTGGTGTATTTACCATATTTTTAGAAATATATGTGATAAGAATATCATGTTAATGAAATAATATTAACAAAACACAAAATAAGTTGAAAACATACACCCTCTTTAGTGAGCAATAATATAGGATATGATATTAATGGTTCGTATTTACTGTCTTAATTGTATTCACAAAAGTTTTTTATAGATATATAAAATGTACTATTATTTTATAGAATATCTTATTTTTTTAATTTTGTATATAAATGAAATATAAAATTACCTAATAAACAAAAAATAACCAAAAAGTGGAATGTAAAATTCATTTTTCCTAAACTGAAACATTTATTTGGGATGATTTTGAATTAATTGATATATATATATATATCCCTAAATAAATGTAATTTAAAAATAAATTTTAATGAAGTAACATATAATCTAAATGTTCGGTCCAAAATTTCTTGCCCAAACCAAGAAAATTGGAAAACAACATAAATAATCCCAAACAACACCACAACTATAGGGAAAATAATCCAACACATATGACCCCAAAATGAACAAAAAAACTGGTCAAACCAAATGGTTCAAACTAATTGATGTATCTGAAAGGTGCCATCAAAATGATCCAACCATATTCTACAAACAATATAATATCACATGGATTATATAGCGCCTTGAACCACGTGTTAATATGATTAGGATATACCTAATCCCTATAGATCTCCTCTATATACCCTCCATCATCAAAAGAAATATTCTAACATAAAATATATTTATATAGGAAATCACTAATTCCTACAATAATACATTTCTATAGGTAAACAAATAACCCAAAGATAAGAAAAATTCAAATGAATAATCTCAAGATACAAACAACAATACTAGATGGAAATATAGAGACACCGTCTATAATTTCCCATCTCATAATCATCCTATCATAACATGACTAATAAAAAGGGTTTCTCTTTAAAATGTTTTAACATCATTTTTAGTTTTATAATTATAAATAATTATTAAAACTATTAAATAATGAATTTCAAATTCCGAAACAATGTACCTTTAATCCAAAAAAACATGAACATAAATTTATACCCTTATTTCATTCAAGAAACATTTCTATCCTTATGATGAGTCTCTATCGTGGAATGATATACATTTCTATGTTGTCAAGTAATTATTAAATCCTATGAAAATTAGTTGAAAATGTGGGATCATCAAAAACTAAACTTTGGGGATATAAAAATAGTGGAAACCCATTAGCCATTTAAAAAAATGAAAACCCTTGAAAATGTGTTCCTTTATAACAATCTATATTTATGAATATTAATAAACTCATAAACATAAAAAAAATACTTTTCATAATCAATACCTTTTAATCCCACGATGAAATATTTGAAAACCATGAAATAATCATAAGAAAACAAGATAAATCATTGAAAAAATTTATTGAAAAATATTCCATTTAGTTTTAAGAGAACAAATACATATCATTTGAAATCAATATGTTTCAATTAAAATCATATAAATCATATAAAATCCATCTTTTCACCATGAAAAAAAATAATTTAGCCAGTGTTAACTTTTTTTAACTCATTTTGGAATGATTGATCCCCAATTGATTCTATAAGAGTAACTAACCCAGTTATCTCCTTCATTTTTCTTCTTAAAAAAAATATCACTATCCAATTATTTTGAGTGATATATCGAGATAAACAACCATTATGAATTGTATCGGGCTCACCCTTACTCACATATGATGTATAAGTATTGTATCACAAAGAAAAACACCATAATATTTCACTTTTTCTATAATTTTTTGAAATAACTTATTTAAACCTATTAGAAATACCATTTCCTATTATATCATAAAAAACAATATGAAAAATATATTTATATTAAATACATATTTAAAAAAATTCTACAAATTGTTAATAGGGTAATTTTTTGAAAAATTTTACAAAAAATCAGAGAAATTTAAAAGTGAATAATTAAAATAATGGAAAGAAAAGGAATTTATATAGTTATCATTAAATAAAAATTATTCAAACACACTATAGAAATAAAAAATATTTTCATAATTGAAAATATTTAAAAATATAATTTTTAATAATTTATAAATAAAGTAAAAGGTAAAAAAATTAAACTTTCTCAGACATTTTTTATATGTAAAAAATTTGGTAATAACTTATTATGAACAAGTAAAGATATGTGAACAATTTTTAATTAAAAATTTTTAAACCTGGTTTTAAATAAAATACCATATTGCTGTAACTTTTGAAATAAAAGGTTTTATAAAGGGTGAAAATAAAATGGATTTGTAAAATAATTAATTTTTAGTAAATTAATGAAAAAATAAATCCATAATGTATTTTATAAACCACACTAAATAAAAAAGTAGTAAGGATGGAATAAGCCCTTATAAAAGTAAATTGAGAGGAGAAAACCCCTTCCCTATCTCTTGAAAAACTATGTAATTCATTAAAATTAATTTATAAATTTTTTTTACTAATTTTATATTTTATTAGGAATATTAATTATGTTAATTCCATTTCAATTATTATTTTTATTTATTTATTTATAGTTTGTAATTTAGTTTTTAAATCTGAAATGTATAAGTTAGATGTTTTTAGGTTGTTAGTTTCATAACATCAAAATACCATTATTGTTTTGGCAATGGTCAAATGGTATAATATTCATTCACCAACAATATATTAATCCAGAATTAATTATCATTTTTTATTAAGGAAAATTTTAGAACCATACATGTATGTTGTATGCGAAAAATGAAATATGTAGTGTCATAGAGACGGTAGTCCCCAGGTAAATATGAGTTACATTACCATTTTTCTTTTACATTTAAATGAAATAATGTAAATATTATTATATTTTTTAAGAATATTTAAAATGTTAAAAATGTGGTATATATTTTTTTTCTTCCATATGACCACCCATGTAAGGGGGTAACCAAAATTGAATCACATCTCCTGGTAGATGTGGATGTCCATAAGTATGCACAGAAAGAATTATCATTTCACAATAGATTGAAGGTTTAAAAGGTACAAAACTTTTTATCATTAAATCCAAAAAATTATTTTTGAACATAAAATAAATATACATACGAGATGGTGATGAAAAAAGGAACACATTACATCTCATAGGTTTTAGTCCACACATATGCACGTGCAATGATTTAATTTCCCACTAGAGGAAAAAAGGGTTTTGTCATCAAGAAATAAATTTTCCGTATATGTGAGATACATTTTTTTGTAATTTTATAATTGTTATAGTTGAATTTATATAGGTCAAAAAATAAACATTCATGAAAACCTTTGGTTAAAATTCATACCTCTTATTTAAAAAACCTCCTTTGGATTACACATTATGACTTATCAGATTTGACCTTTAGTAAAAAACATCTAGGATATTTATAGGGATTTTTGGAAGTTATTTATCAGGTATTGGTTATGTTAAATGGCTCAATGTGTATGAATAAGATAATATTAGAAGTTCCCATTTATAAGTGAGGAGTGTGGCACTCTTGTAATTATTTAATGGTTTAGCAAAATATAAACTATTAATAATGGTTTTGTGGTACTAAAATTTTTTTTATTCAAAGATAAGGTTAAAAATGATAAAATAATATCACACAAACAAATTTAATATAAAAATTTTCCACCTTAATGCTGTGTTTTAACATTAATTAACAATTTTTACCCATTACATTAGTTACAAATTTTTTTACCAAGATTAATGTTCATAATTTCGAATAATAAAAATTTAATTATGTAATAAATTTCCACATAATGATTCCAAATATAAAATACATTTTTCAGAATTAAATTTTAATAATTTGATGAATTATTTTTATATATGTACACAAAATGTAGTGATTTTTAAAAATAAAATTGTTTTTTAATCATAAAAATGAACTTATACCCAAATAAAATATAATATTTATTCTTACTGAATTAATTTGACCATTATTAATATATACTATGTTATGTAACTTTTCATCCAAATTATAAACTGAATGGTACTTTTATATTACATTATTTAATGAAAATAAATGAAGTAATGTAAAAATTTACATTTTTAGTATACACTCAAAAATCAATCATTTCAAAACAAAAAATATCATTAAATTAAATTTAATAAAATTGTGACATTATTATTTATTTCTATCAATTTACTGAAATAATATATCTAAATCTGGTAGAAACTAAACATAATATACACACACCAAATGAATTAAAAAACATTTTTGAACTATAAAATGACATTATTTTTATTCCTTGACTAAAAACCATAATAAAATATATTTTAATGCATATATAATCCCCTCATTTAATTATAATTATGTATCTATAGTGAAAATATATTAATATAAAAAATAAATTTCTCACATAAAAATATTATTATAAATAATATATAATTTACCTTAAAAATATTTTATCGTCATTTCAAACAGATTGATAATAAATTTATTATTGATTATTCATTTTATGAATGTATAATCTTTAAAATATGTGTCAAAATATGTAATTTAGGTATTATTATTTTCCAAACCAACAACTATGTTATAATGACCATATTGGATTAATAATATTTCTATATTATATTGTCATCCATTTAAGCCAAGTGTTATTTATACCACACACATTAAATTGTGGTTTTATTTGAATAATATATATATTAAAAAACATTTTGGGTGATACATTCTAACCCCAATAAATAAAAAACATTTTATGAATTTTATATTGTTTGTGATGAACATAGTGTTGATAAAGAATTCATAAACAATCACAATGAGTGGAATCAAATAAAAAATAAGTCCAAAGAATTATTATTTAATTCACATAAAAAACATAATTTTTAAAAGAACATTAATGTCTATATAAACTATAACAAACATATTATTTCAAAAAAAATTATTAAGCCATTCCTTTTCTATTTTGAGACTTTTATTTTTGAAAACCCTTTAAAAAGTATTTATAAATATATATCTAATGAAACTAGATAGATTTAACTTCATATTTATAGAGACAATGAATTATTTTGGCATTGAGATGCGGAAAAGTTTAAAATATTCATAGTTGACTTAATTGTGTACCATGAGTATAATTTAGAACATTAGTTGTGTTATAAGTATTTTTCCACCCATATATCATCACATATTATAATAATTAATTTCCTATGCCCGAAGCACTAAAACTAACCTTTATTATATCATAAGATGCATAAGAGGATAAAAATTTATTCCATCATTCTCAATATAATTACAAAAAACAAAATTTTTCACACAAAATTTTATAATATACAATATGAATAATACTTTATACATAAATTTCCAAAACCCAAAATAATAAAACCCATGGATAAAATTAAATCATTTAGTATATAAATAACCTTAAATAACTTCCAAAAATGTGAATCCAAATTCAAAAATCAAAAACAAGAAATATTTATTCACAAGTTCTTTCATTGCCAACCTAAAAATTATATCTAAATAATATTAATCACTAATAAAGATTCATTCCAAAGATTTATTTGAATTAATAATAGAATATCATAAATATTATAATCTTTTTGAAAAGATATTAAACAAATTCGTATGTTTCTAAATGATATTTCTTCCTTTATTCCTTAAATAAAATCCCACCTTATACCAAAAAAATTCTACTTAACATAATCATATAATGCTTCAAAATTATTTAACTTCATCAATGATAACTTTAATAATATATTAATTGAATCCCAGAAAATATCATTGTTATATATTACATAATTAATATGATTCCGAAATTTAAAAATATATATTTTTTAATTAACTATAATTAACGCAGCATCAAATATCATATTTCCCAAAAGGTTATATTTACCTTATATCATTTATACCATGTGAAATAATATTGTTCCAAATTAACCTTCAATATCTTCATTACTAAAATATCGAGAAAAAGCTTTTTCTCTTATATGATTTATTTAGAAAACTCTCCTCGGTTCATGTTATAAATAAAAAATGATTTATATGGTAAATCATAACCCTAATAGTTTTCACTCTTTCCACTATCCCATTAGGTTTTACATCTTCATAAACAGAGTATTTTAATTCACACACATTGTTAATTTGTTTCCTTATGGTTCTATCTATTTACTAAAATAAAAATGGTTTGTTAAATAGTATTAAATATAAACATAATAAACCACATTATAAGGGGGGATTATTAATATATACATAAAAATTTCATACTCTTCAATTCATACATTTGAGAAAAAAATAACCATGTTTCTCTAAAATATACTAACCTAAAATATTATAATATAATTTATAATTATAATCCCAAACCGTAGAGTTATTAACCCATGGTGAATTCTAAAAAACATAAATTGTCCTTATTTGACAGCAACATTAAACTAAAGTTATTTTAAAATCTCCATTGATACTAAATATAATGACCCATATCATAATAAACCCGTAATTACATGATTTATAATAGGGGATTCACTTTTTTACATTTTGCGGAGCTTTTTAGGATAATAGTATTGTATAATAAAGAAAATAATTATACAATAATTTGGAAATTTCTACATAGTGTATATATTTTTCCAATAAATGATATTAAGTTTACAATCTTGTTTCTTTGAAGACACATTTGATTATATTAGGGTGAGTCACCATAGAGAAACAATTTACCTTTTATAGATTATATACATCCTTAAATCACATGTAAAACATTTAAAAACAAGTGATGATAAATATAAAGTATAGTGAGTTGTATATAAATAATGGAAACATGTTATGAAATTGAAATAAAGGAAAATGAAAGAAAATATTTCTCTTTTATAAAATATAACATTAAAAATATAAATAAAAATACTCAAATGAGAAGACAAATATTTTATCAATAAAAACCTTTTACTCCCATTGTAAATTATTGGTAAACCATAAAATACTCATTATTATACATGAATACTCATGAAATTTTTTCTTTGAAGAAACTCATTTAACTTTTAACATCTCATATAAATTCTTTTTCAAGCAATAGACGTCCATTAAAACTCATCCCAATAATTAGAAAAACATATATGAAACTTGGAACATCAAAATCAAACCTATGTTCACTCATTTGTACCTGTGTTTGAATAAATAATTCATATTTAATTATACGAGTGTATCCTACTAGGTTATCTCCATCATTTATCACATTAAAAGTCTATTTATTCTCCAATGATAAGAAACTCACTTTTTATGTGAAAACATTTCCATAAAATTACCTAAAAAATGGGAATAGAAATATAATATAAATACCATAAAGACATGTAAAATAATCCTGATAAATAATAATATCTGTGATAGAGTAAAAAGGAAGTCATATAGTAAATTTTTAAAAAACAATTTCCACAATTTTTAAAATTTAAAAATTGAGTAGTAACCAAAATATATTTAAAAGTAGTATTTAAAATCAATTTTTAATAAATTAAAATTAGTATAAATTAATATTTTAATATATTATATTTAAATTAAAACATATATAAAACATTTTGAAGAACATGTACATGAATCTGATAGATTAAGAAAGGAAAAAACCATAAAACATGGTTTTGAATAAAATATCCTATGACATGTATAAATTTTAAAATAAAATGAAAATGATAGATATAAATATAAATATGTTTTAAAAAAAATTAATTTATGCAACTTAATATAAAAATACATTTATATAGATGATTAAGATCTAAAACAATTTTAATTAATGTTGTTAAAATGGCACATGTCTAAATGAAATGAAATTGATTTAGATATTGATTACATCATTGAATGAATCCCCCCGTGCATCTTGTACTTTTTTTATTCGAAAATTGTATTAAATTTATAAATTCATAATAATCCATTGAAAATATATTACGTTATTATGATTCCTTTTATTTCATTAATTACATTTTTTATTTAGTTATTAAATATTTTATAGATACGTTAGACTTTCTGTGGTTGTTATGTTCAGACCCTCAAAATAACTTCATTGCATTGACAATTCGAAAACACTGTTTTTATTATATTATATATAAAATATTAATAATTAAATAACAATGATATTTTTATATTAAATATAGTTTTTTAACTAGACAATAATGGTATACATGAGAAATGAAATATGTCACATCATAGTGGTGGCAGTCCACACGTGTAAACGAGCAACGTTTCCACTTTCTACTTTTTGAAAACACATAAATTATATTTATTTAATTTTATATAATAATAAATATGATATTATTGTTATATTTATTCATTACATGTACCCTTATGAAAATACATGTGAGGCAGTAAAAAAATGAATCAAATCACTTTGTGGAGGTGGTAGTCCACCCACGCGCACGAGTGATGTTATAATGCTCCAAAAAATGGAAGTGTGAGCAGGTAAGTAACACGATATGTTTTTAAAATAAAAATTGTTTAAAAAATATCAAATACACTCCTTTTATCCAAAATTTTAACTAGTAATATGATTATTTGGTGAAAAAAAATACACATAGCCTCATTGAGGTGGTAGCACACACGTACACACTAGCAAAGATTTCATTTACCATTGGATTAAAAATTACAAGAAAAGGGTTTTTAAAGTAACATAATATTTTATTATATTTAATATAATTATTATATCAAATAATAATGGTAAATAATATTTTAATGAATTTTATAATGAAATAAACATGAAAACACTCGGTTGAGTGTAATTCCTCTTCATTGCAAAACAACTTTTAGATTACAACCAAAGCATCCAACTATTTTTATTTTGGTACTATAACAATGTATATAATTTTCAGTTCGATTTTCGGAAATTATTTTACTAGGTATTGATATTGATAAAAGGATGAAATTTTTTGAATAAGAGAGGATAAGGGTGACCGCTTTATAAGTGAGGTGAGTGGGACTCTTATAATTATTAAAGGTTAAATATAATATAATATATTAATTGTAACATCCCAGGTAAATGAAGAATAAATATTTTTCATATTTATTAATATTTACGAATTAAATATAAATTTTACTTTAAAGGGGTTGCTATGTTCGATTGCCTACTCGACACACAACGATGAGTTTCTTTGAAAACATACGTTGCACACTAGTAATAAAATAATATTATTTTAAATGTTAGTTAACACGTAGCCGTTGTACTGGTGAGAATGGATAGAAATAACTAAAATATGATTATATATGTTTTTTAAATGTTTTTACATTTATCCAATAATAGATAAAGGCTTAAAATACGGAAAGAATTCAATTTTAGGCATTTAAGGGTTCACTTATCACCTTTTGACGGCGAACCGTCATTAAATATAGTTTTGATCAATCTTATAAATTCTATTGGACCAAATATAACTCTTCTTTAGAATCGGGACATCAAAATTTACCTTGTGTAAATTTTTGGTATCTTTCCGATAAAGTTCATTTTTTAATGAATAGTGTAAAATGTTGTCTTTTAATTCAAAACCTCTTTTTAATATAATTTATTTATATGATTAGATTATCATTTGAATTGGTTTTAAAGTGAAATTAAAAAATACTTTTACCATTAAATCCAATAGTGGTCGTTGGAATTAATTTCACTTTGAAATCGGACTTAAACTAGTGTCAATCTTTTGATACTTATTGTTTCATAAAAACCCGCTATTTGCTCTGAAAGCGGGAATTAATTATTAAATTAATTAATGAAACTTATATATTTTGAATTTTGTAAAATGGACTTCATTTTTTAATTCAGAATATCAAATATAGCTTAGGGTGAATTTTTGGTATTTTTCTGAAAAACTTCAATTTTTGATGAATAGTTAAACCACTAAGTGGATCTTATAAAAACTAATTTTTCATTTAAATGAAATTTTACCACTTCTGTGTTTTGAATTTAAAAAATCCGACATACATGGTTGTCATTAATAAGTAAAATGTGGTTCAATGAGATTAAAATAATTTTTTGGTGAATAGTAACTTATTAAGTTTTAAATCGCGATTAGATGTAATTAGTGTAGTTTAAGGTAAAAATAATGTTTTAATAATATGAGATGAGTTTGACACATGTCCTACCCTTATTGGATGTGTCATGACCGACCAAGACAATCCATTGTTCAACTTGGGGACCCCATGGAGCCACTTTGGTTGGGAAATGACATAAATAACTTTTTATTTAATGTTAAAGTAAAAAATGACACACACATGAGATGTTTTACTAAAACAATTTTTAAATGGGGTTACACAAGTCCAAGTTTTGACTATAAATAGTCATTGTAAATCTAAAAAGATTTCCTAAATCATAGTATTTTTTTAGAATTTTTAGACATTAAATAAACTAAATTATTTATGACATCATGATGATGCAGCGATGACCTCATTATTTAATGATTTAAATAAAATGGAAAGATAATGTAATATCTAAGACCTAAACATGTCCAAAACCTATTGGATGAGTGGATTTAGAACCCTTATCACCTTATCCTTGAAATAAATCAATGTGGGACCTCTTAAATCCGAATACCATTTTAAAATAAAGTGACTTTTCTTTACTTTCCAAGAGTGCCCCTCCTCTCCTATTATAAAAGGCCCCCACCTCTACCTCCTTACCCACACTCCCAAAGCCTTTGACTCGGCCAAACCCTTCCCATTTTGGCTCTCCACATCCCTCTCTTACTACTTGAAGCCTCTCTTTGGGCCGAAGGCTTCACAAGGAAGCCTTTGAGCTCAAACCAATGGGAGTTACCCGATTTTAAGGTAATGTCTTCTTTTGAGTCCTTTTGTTTTGTTTTTGCTTCTCCAACCCCCTAAAATCTTTTAATTCTTTTCTTTTATAACAACTCTAGTATCCTCAATATACTAGGATGTTTTTATAAGAAGTATTCGAGCTACACTTACAGACACCTACATCTAAGGGTTAAAGATCATACTGTTTCCATGGATGGCTAATTTCTGCCTCCCGAAACGATGATTGTTCAACATTCTATTACCACCTCCAAAGGTGTCCATTAAGATGAAACAATATTTATATATGATATATAATGTGTTTATTTTTTACTTAAGCTTCTGTATTTTTCATTTTTGCCATACCTTTATGGTTTCCATTATGGGTAAACACGATATCTTCATTTAAGGAAGTGCGGACTACCGCCCCCTCAAAGTGATGTGATTCTTTAATGACATATGTGGGATGTGTAAAGGATGGATTTAAAGTTATTATATATGATTTTATACTGGAATTATAATATAACTCTATATCATTATTATTTCTTTCCAATAAAGTATGAGATAGAAATGAAAGTAGCGTTCATGCGTACGTACGGCTTACCGTCTCCATGAACGGTGCATTTCATTTCTTATCCCCAAATGTAATGTACTATTAAAAGTACATGTATATAATGGATATATATAATGAATTATATATGAAAATGATGAATATAATTCTGGAATTAAAATATACATACCTCTCATTTAGTTTTAATTCCATTAATATGAAAAAGAAATGAAAGTAGCGTTCATGCGTACGTACGGCTTACCGTCTCCATGAACGGTTCATTTCATTTATTACCAATAAATGATTATGTAATATTATAAATACATGTATATTCTGGATATATATGATATATATGATATCCAAATCTGGAATTTCATTCTGGATATAAAGAACTTTTGACCACACGAACAACATGTAATTGTAAGAAGTCCACTTTCGACTTAAGAACCAAATATCGAAAAAACAAACATTATTAACCTAAATGGTTAAATAATGTTTATAACATGGAAATAAGTGATATAAATGGAATAATGAACTTTAAAAATGTTCTTAATCAAGTAGAAATTAACTCAAGTTTATTATTCAGGAAGTTAAAGAACGATTGAGTCAAGTCAGACCTGAGGTAAGGGACTTCGTCTCAATCTCCTTTCATTGAGACATATTTCATTTTATACACAACACTCTTTTATATGGTGTATAAAACCATTTTACTTTTACTTTTATACAAAAGGAATCTTTTTCTACAAAGCATTTTACTAAACGACAAAAAGGAATGTTTTTTTAACGTACGCGGTGACAACGACCTTTCCCGCTGCCGTGAGTATTATTTGGTCTCTGGCTTCCTGAACAAGCCGTAATGTTTTTTTTTGAAATAAATACCATATACTCTTTTATTTATTTTGGTATTGAAAATGGTCTTTATAATGGATTTGTTATGTCAATATATTTGAGTGATATATTGTGATCAAAGTGTGAATATGTTTTCTTTCCTTTATGTTTGCTTTATGTCTTATGATTTTATAATGTTACTTGGACATTTGACAGATGGTTACGTGATGAACCATATGAATGGTGGTGCCGTGAATACCAGGATGGTTGGTTACATTATAACCACCAATGCATTGGGCGTGGAAGTCGGCCGTATGGATATTCCATTAAGTATGTATGGAAGTTGGCCGTATAGCTATTCCATTAAGTGATATGTGTAGAAGTCGATCGTATGGTTATTCCACATAAGTATGTTTATGTCCCAAGATACTTTATATATGTTATGTGTTCTTTATATGGGTTTTATGGTAATCCTTTGGTTAGAAAAAGGTAAGTAATGATACATTATTCAGTGAAGAGTTTTTACTACTTCATAAAGGTGAAGTTATTACTTTGATAGAGTATACATGGTTTACTTGATGTTTGAAAAACTAATCATTTTCATTCTTTTTGTATCCCTTACTGAGCTTTTTATGCTCACCCCAAGTTTTTTTTGGAAATGTTCTTCACAGGACTTAATGTGGAATAAGGTCAAGGATGGGATCACGAGAATGTCATGCTATATAAAACATGGAACTAGACATGTTTCTTTTTAAGAGTTTTTTATTATGTAAACTTAGTAGAAGTGTCTACATTGTAATGTTTTGAGATGTAATAGTTATGTTCTAATTCTTTAAAACTCTAAACCTGAAAAGATCCTCAATGTGAATTAATCATTTAATTCAATATTAAGTAAGGTTTACGGCCGGGGCCGTATAGTTGGTATGAAAGGTCGGTTTAGACAACTTTAGGAGTTAGAAAAGTGATAAATTATAATATGATTGAAATGATATTGAATTTACAGATTACCATGTTGCTTCGCCTAAGATATTTCTGTGTTCAGAATGGTTTTCCGCAGAGGAAACAAAGCAGCTATGTTGGGACGACATCAGGAGGAAGACAACATTCCAAATCAGCAACCTGAGATGGTCGGAATTGGAACTGAATAGTTTGTTGCATTGATGGAATAGTTGACTCAGGCTATCAAAGGTGGTGGTATCCATGCACGAGATCAGCGAGATCAACCGCAGAGGAACATGTCAGTGGTGGAACATTTCATGAGGCAACATCCCCCATCATTTAGAGGATCATCTGACCCTGTGCAAGCTAAAGGGTGGATTAAAGCACTGGAGAAGATTTTTGATGTCATGAGGTGTTCAGAACATCAAAAGGATAGTCTTGCTGTTTACCGTTTTGAAGGTGAAGCTGATCAGTGGTGGTCGATGGTGAAAAATATCAGGGATAGTGATGAGATTGAGGATCTTCACTGGGACGAATTCAAAGGTATGTTTCTTGAGAAATATTTTCCTAAGGTGGTTCGTCTTAGGATGGAAAAACAATTCCTAGAATTGAGGTAGGAGGATGATTCAGTGGCTGCTTATGAAGCAAAGTTCACTCGATTGGCAAGGTATGATCCAAACTTCATACGAGATCTTGATAGTAAAATAAACCGTTTTTACTCAGGGTTAAAGCCAAAGTATCGAAGGGCTTTAGCTTCTCCTGAGTTCAAAAGTTATGAAAAACTGGTTCGATGTGCGGAGAAGGTGGAAATGGAGTTTGCCGATGATCAGGTGTTCTATGACAAACAATAGAATAAGAGGTCTAGTTGGCAGGAAAAGGGGAAGAATTCATCATAGAAGCAAGGAGGTAAGAAAACCAAATATCCATCCTGTGAGAAGTGTGGTAAAATTCATCCTGGATAATGTTTATCCAAGTCTGGTAAGTGCTTTCGGTGTGGTAAGTCTAGTCATATTGCTCGTAACTGTACGGAAGATGATCAAGAAGGCAATGAAAAGCCAACAGTAAGATGTTTTGAGTGTAATAAAATGGGTCATTATGCAAATGAGTGTCCAACGAAGAACTCAACAGGGGTAATGCAGCCAGAATACAAGTAGAAAGGGGTGGTGAAATCCTTTGCAACAACTTCAGCAGATGTTGGGCCATCGAATGAAGTGGTATCAGGTACACTGTTTGTTTGTTCAGATTTTGCCAATGTGTTGTTTAATTCAGGGTCTACACACTCATTCATTTCTGAGAAGTTTTCTAGTAAATTAGAAATTCCATCTCAAGATATGAACCCTTAACATATGGTAAAAACACCCAGAGGGAACGTTGAGACAAAAAGGAATTATAAGAACCTTCTTATCCTTGTGTGTGGAAAGAATCTACCAGCAAACCTTATTGTTTTTCCTCTAGTAGAGTTTGATGTTATTTTGGGCATGGATTGGCATTCTTTTTATCATGCTAAGATTGACTGCAGAGCTAAAATTGTTTCTTTTCAGAAAGATTTTCTGTTTGTGTACAAGAATGAACCCTTGATTTTGATAACATATCAGGATGTTGAGAAACTAGTAAAAGATGGAAATGAATGTTACCTTGAACATATTGTTGAAAATAAAGGAACTATTTAGATTAATGATGTACCTGTGGTAAATGAGTATCTTGATGTTTTTCCTGATGAGTTTCCTGGTATTATTCATGATCGGGAAGTTGAATTTACTGTTGACTTAGTTCTTGATTCTAAGCCAATTTCAAAACCCCCTTATCGAATGGCTCAAGTTGATCTTTTAGAGTTAAAGAAACAATTGATGGAGTTATTAGATAAAGGTTTCATTCGACCTAGCACATCACCATGGGGTGCTCCTATCTTGTTTCTTAAAAAGAAATTTGGATCAATGAGACTTTGCATTGATTATAGAGCATTGAATAATATAATTGTTAAGAACAAGTATCCTTTTCCTCATATCGATGATTTATTTGATCAGCTCCAGGGAGCTCAGTATTTTTCAACGATTGACTTGAGGTCGGGGTACCATCAGTTGAAAGTAAAAGAAGCAGATGTTCCGAAGACTGCATTTTGTACTAGATATAGCCATTATGAATTTGTAGTTATGCCTTTTGGGTTAACCAATGCACCTACTGTATTCATGGACCTTATGAATATAATTTTCCATGAGTTCTTGGATAAGTTTGTGGTTGTTTTCATCGATGATATTTTGGTGTTTTCTAAAAGTAAAGAGGAGCATGAAAGTCAGTTAAGGGTTATCTTGAAAACCATAAAAGAAAAGAAACTATATGGAAAATTCAGCAAGTGTGAGTTTTGGTTACAACAAATTTCTTTCCTGGGTCACATTATTTCAAAAGATGTCATAACTGTTGATCCTACTAAAACAAAAGTTGTTGAAGAATGGCCAAGACCCACAAATGTAACCTAGATCCGTAGTTTTCTTGGTTTGGAAGGTTACTACCGAAGGTTTGTTGAAAATTTTCACGGTTATCTAGTCCAATGAATAAGCTAACTCGTAAGGGTGTTAAGTTCATCTGGACAAAAGAATGTGATGATTGTTTTCAGGAGTTGAAAAGAAGATTGGTGAATGATCCTGTTTTGTCACTTCCTTCCAGGAATGGTGAGTTTGTTATATACAGTGATGCTTCGTTGAAGGGACTTGGTTGTGTCCTTATGTAGAATGATCAGGTAATTGCTTATGCTTCACGTCAATTGAAAACTCATGAGGTAAATTACCCTACACAAGATTTGGAATTAGCTGCTGTTGTTTTTGCATTAAAAATTTGGAGGCATCATTTGTATGGAGTAAAGTGTGAAATATATACTGATCACAAAACTTTAAAGTATATATTCACTCAGATAGAATTGAACATGAGATAGAGGAGATGGCTGGAATTAATCAAGGATTATGATTGTACAATTCACAACCATCTGGGAAAAGAAAATAAAGTGGCTGATGCTTTGAGTCGAAAAACTAATGCTTCATTAACTATGCTACGTTTGGAACGAGATCCTTTGGTTTTTGATTTGATGAACTTTGGCATAGAAGTTGTTGGTGCAGGAAGTCCTTCTGTTTTGTTTTAGGTATCAGTGAAATCTTTTCTATCAGACAGAATCATGCAAGCACAGAAGCAAGACAGCGAGTTGCAGAAAAAGGTAGAGCTGGTTCAGAAAGGTATGTTGCCTAAATTCAACATTGATAATGATTGTGTTTTGAGGATTGGGAAGATATTATTTGTGCCTTGTGATTCACAGTTGAAGAATTCGTTGTTATGTGAGGCTCATAGTTCCCCGTTTTCAGTTCATCCTGGCAGTACTAAGATGTACAGAGATCTGCGAGAGTATTACTGGTGGGATGGAATGAAAAGAGATATTGCTGATTTTACTGTGAAGTGTTTGACTTGTCAGCAGGTTAAAGCAGAGCAGCAGTTACCTAAAAAGAGGGTTCAGCCTTTACCAGTGCCAGAGTGGAAATGGGAAAACATATCCATGGACTTTTTTGTGGGATTACCGAGGACATCTCGAGGTAATAATGCAATCTGGGTTATTGTCGATCGCTTGACTAAATCTTCTCATTTTCTTGCTATATGAGATAATTTTTCCCTAGATCAACCTTCCCGTTTGTATCTTAAAGAGATAGTCAGGTTACATGGAGTTCCTCTCTCTATTGTATCTGACCGTGATCCCAGGTTTACTTCTAACTTTTGGAAAGGCCTTCAGAAGACGTTGGGTACTGAATTAAATTTTAGTACAGCTTTTCATCCTCAATCATATGGGAAGTCAGAATGAACAATTCAGACCTTGGAGGATATGCTATGAGCTTGTTCGATAGATTATCAGGGAAGTTGGGACCAACATCTTTCTTTGGTTGAGTTTTCTTATAATAACAGTTTTCATTCCAGTATATAGATGGCACCATTTGAGGCATTATATGGGAAGCGGTGTCGAACTCTAGAATTTTGGGATGAAGTGGGTGAAAGGAAGTTGATGGGACCAGAATTGGTAGAAGAGATGGCAGAAAAAGTTCAATTGATTCAGAAACACATGAGAACAGTTCAAAGCAGGCAGAAGAGTTATGCGGATAACTGGAGGACGGATCTATCTTTCGAGGTAGGTGATCATGTTTTTCTCAAGGTTTCTCATTGGAAAAGTGTGATGAGATTTGGTAAGAAAGTAAAGCTGAGTCCAAGGATCATTGGACCATATGAAATTCTGGAGAAAGTTGGATCAGTTGCTTACCGAGTGGCTTTACCTCCATGTTTATCTCAGGTACACAATATTTTTCATGTTTCGATGGTGAGGAAGTATATGCCAGATCCATCTCATGTTTTGAGTCCAGAGGTAGTTCAGCTAGAAGAGAACCTATCATATGAAGAACAACCAGTCCAGATTCTTGACCACAGGGAGAAGGTGTTACCGAATAAGGTGATTCATCAGGTAAAGGTTTTGTGTAAAAAACCATGTGATTGAAGAGAAAACGTGGGAATCTGAAAATGCTATGAGGGATAAATACCCCCACTTATTTTGATAAGTGAATAAAATTGTGAGGACGCAATTCCCAAAAGGGGGGAAGGATGTAACATCCCAGGTAAATGAAGAATAAAGATTTTTCATATTTATTAATATTTACGAATTAAATATTAATTTTACTTTAAAGGGGTTTCTATGTTCGATTGCCTACTCGATACGCAACGATGAGTTTCTTTGAAAACATACGTTGCACACTAGTAATAAAATAATATTATTTTAAAAGTTAGTTAATAAATAGCCATTTTACTGGAGGGAATGGATATAAATAACTAAAATATGATTATATATGTTTTTTTAAATGTTTTTACATTTATCCAATAAAAGATAAAGGCTTAAAATATGGAAAGAATTCAATTTTAGGCATTTATACCCTAATTTACACTAAAGGTTCACTTATCACCTTTTGATGGTGAACCGTCATTAAATATAGTTCTGATCAATCTTATAAATTCTATTGGACCAAATATAACTCTTCTTTAGAATCGGGACATCAAAATTTACTTTGTGTAATTTTTTTGTGTATTTCCGATAAAGTTCATTTTTTAATGAATAGTGTAAAATGAAGTCTTTTAATTCAAAACCTCTTTTCAATATAATTTATTTATATGATTAGATTATCATTTGAATTGGTTTTAAAGTGAAATTAGAAAATATTTTTACCATTAAATCCAATAGTTGTCGTTGGAATTAATTTCACTTTGAAATCAGACTTAAACTAGTGTCAATCTTTTGATACTTATTGTTTCATAAAAACAAGTTATTTTCTCTGACAGTGGGAATTAATTATTAAATTAATTAATTCAAATTATATGTTGTGAATTTAGTAAAATTGAATTCATTTTTGAATTCGGAATATCAAATATAGCTTAGGGTGAATTTATGGTATTTTTCTAAAAAAAACTTCAATTTTTGATGAATAGTGAAACCACTAAGTGGTACTTATAAAAACTGATTTTTCGTTTGAATGAAATTTTACCACTTCTGTGTTTTGAATTTCAAAAATACGACATACATGGTTGTCATTAATAAGTAAAATGTGGTTAAATGAGAGTAAAATATTTTTTTTGGTGAATAGTATGTTATTAAGTTTTTAATCGCGATTAGAGGTAATTAGTGTAGTTTAAGGTAAAAATAATGTTTTAATAATATGAGATGAGCTTGAAACATGTCCTAACCTTATTGGATGAGTCATGGCCGACCAATAAAATCCATGGGTCAAATTGGGGACCCCATGGAGCCACTTTGGTTGGGAAATGACATAAATAACTTTTTATTTTATGTTAAAGTAAAAAATGACACACACATGAGATGTTTTACTAAAACAATGTTTACATGGGGTTATACACGTCCGATTTTTGACTATAAATAGTCATTGGAATGATAAAACGATTTCATACATCATAGTATTTTTTTAGAATTTTTAGACATTAAATATACTAAATTAGTTATGACATCATGATGATACAGCGATGACCTCATTATTTAACGATTTAAATAAAATGGAAAGATAATGTAATATCTAAGACCTACACATGTCCAAAACCTATTGGATGAGTGGATTTCGAACCCTTATCACCTTATCCTCGAAATAAAACAATTTGGGACCACTTAAATCCGAATACCATTTTAAAATAAAGTGATGTTTCTTTACTTTCCAAGAGTGCCCCTCCTCTCCTCTTATAAAAGGCCCCCACCTCTACCTCCTTACCCACACTCCCAAAGCCTTTGGCTCGGCCAAACCCTTCCCATTTTGTCTCTCCACATCCCTCGCTTACTCCTTGAAGCCTCAATTTGGGCAGAAGTGTTCCCAAGGAATCCTTTGAGCTCAAACCAAGTGGAGTTACCCGCTTTTAAGGTAATGTCTTCTTTTGAGTCCTTTTGTTTTATTTTGCTTCTCCAACCCCCTAAACTATTTTTATTCTTTTTTTGTAACCAATCCAGTATCCTCAATATACTAGGATGTTTTTATAAGAAGTATTCGAGCTACACTTACAAACACCTACTCTTAATGGTTAAAGAACATACTGTTTCCGTGGATGGCGAATTTCTGCCTCCCGAAATGATGATTGTTCAACATTCTATTGACACCTCCAAAGGTGGCCATTAAGATGACACTATATTTATATATGATATATAATATGTTTATGTTTTCCTTAAGCTTCTGTATTTTTCATTTTTTTCATACCTTTATGGTTTCTATTATGGGTAAACATGATATCTTCATTTAAGGAAGTGTGGACTACCGCCCACTCAAAGTGATGTGATTCGTTAATGCCATATGTGGGACGTGTAAAGGATGGATTTAAAGTTATTATATATGATGTTATACTAGAATTATAATATACCTCTATATAATTATTATTTATTTCCATTAAAGTATTAGATAGAAATGAAAGTAGCATTCATGCGTACGTACGGCTTACCGTCTCCATGAACGGTGCATTTCATTTCTTATCCCCAAATGTAATGTACTATTAAATGTACATGTATATAATGGATATATATAATGAATGATATATCTAAATGATGAATATATTTATGGAATTAAAATATACATACCTCTCATTTAGTTTTAATTCCATTAATATGACAAAGAAATGAAAGTAGCGTTCATGCGTACGTACGGCTTACCGTCTCAATGAACGGTGCATTTCATTTCTTACATATAAATGATTATGTAATATTACAAATACATTTATATTCTGGATATATATGATATATATGATATCCAAATCAGGAATGTCATTCTGGATATAAAGAACTTTTGACCACACGAACAACATGTAATTGTAAGAAGTCCACTTTCGACTTAAGAACCAAATATCGACTAAACAAACATTATTAACTTAAATGGTTACATAATGTTTATAATATGGAAATAAGTGATATAAAAGGAATAATGAACATTAAAAAGGTTCTTAATCAAGTATAAATTAACTCAAGTTTATTATTTAGGACGTTAAAGAATGATCGAGTCAAGTCAGTCCCGAGGTAAGGGACTTCGTCTCAATCTCCTTTCATTGAGGCATATTTCATTTTATACACATCTTTATTTTATACGGTGTATAAAACCCTTTGACTTTTACTTTTATACAAAAGGAATAATTTTCTACGAATAATTTTACTAAACAACAAAAAGGAATGTTTTTTTAACGTACGCGGTGAAAACGTCCTTTTCCACCACTGCGAGTATTATTTGGTCTTTGGCTTCCTGGACAAGCCGTAATGTTTTTTTGAAATAAATACAATATACTCTTTTATGTATTTTGGTATTGAAAATGTTTTTTATAATGGATTTGTTATGTCAATATATTTGAGTGATATATTGTGATCAAAGTGTGAATATGTTTTCTTTCCTTTATGTTTGCTTTATCTCTTATGATTTTATAATGGTACTTGGATATTTGACGGGTGGTTACGTGATGAAACATATGACGGGTGGTGCCGTGAATACCAGGACGGGTGGTTACATTATAACCTCCAATGAATTGGGTATGGAAGTCGGCCATATGGATATTCCATTATGTATGTATTGAAATTGGCCGTATGGCTATTCTATTAAGTGATATGTGTGGAAGTTGACCGTATGGTTATTCCACTTAAGTATGTTTATGTCCCAAGTTACCTTTATATATGTTATGTGTTCTTTATATGGGTTTTATGGTAATCCTTTGGTTACAAAAAGGTAAGTAATGATACTTTATTCAGTTAAGAGTTTTTACTACTTCATGAAGGTGAAGGTATTACTTTGATAGAGTATACATGGTTTACTTGATGTTTAAAAAACTAACAGTTTTTATTCTTTGTGTATCCTTTACTGAGCTTTTTATGCTCACCCCATCTTTTTTTTGAAATGTTCTTCACAGGACTTAATGTGGAATAAGGTCAAGGATGGGATCAAGGGAATGTCATGCTATATAAAACATGGAACTAGACATGTTTCTTTTTAAGAGTTTTTTTTATTATGGAAACGTAGTAGAAGTGTCTACTTTGTAATCTTTTGAGATGTAATAGTTATGTTATAATTCTCTAAAACTCTAAACCTGAAAAGATCCTCAATGTGAATTTTTCATTTAATTCAATATTAAGTAAGGCTTAAGGTCGGGGCCTTATATTAATAACTCAATATTAAAAATAAATTAATTAAATATTGAATATACGAGGAAAATGGTAGAAAAAATATCATAAAATATAAAAACAAAATTATATTTAGAGACCTTATAACATAGTTTTAACACTAATTAACCCCATTTTTACTTTATCATAGTTTATTTTTCATTGATATTACTATTCATAATGAACAAAAAATAAATTGGCCTAATTACAATATTTAAACCTCCTTATTACAAATATGAAATCAAATTTTCAAAATTAATTTCTCATGTAGTAAAAACTAATTTAATTGTATATGTATAAAACTCAATGAAAACCACATTTTTGAGAAATCTGTTTTCATCCATTAAAATGATCATATATTGAAATAAAATTTTAAGATGACACCCACGAAAAAAAATATTTTTATTATTAAATGGATTCTTTTTTAAAATATAAAAATTAATCCAAAACACAATATTTTTGTTATATTACTAGATTTAATTATATGAAATTAGTTTTTTTTTTCAAGAATCATCATTTTTAATTATTCAAATAAAAATCAATATATTCAAAAAATACAATGTTGACACCCTAAAATAATAATAATTTTTTTTCAAAACTGATATCCATTTTATTAATTAACATTTAAAAAATTGGTTAAAATTTATAATTATATCTTTGATCAAAATGCAATAAGTCCTTTTTTTAAAGAAAATATATTATTATTTAAAAAATTATTTTATTCTCTTTCATTACCTAATAACAAAAATTAAATGAATGGATATTAAATTTATTGAATTTATAACCTAATAGTTTAAATATAACAATTTATAAATATATATAAATTAAATATATTAATATAAAAATACATTGTTCACTTAAAATTAGTATGAATAAATAATGTATATTTTATCTTTAAAATATTTTACCTTTATTCAATCTAATTTATAATCTATGTATTATGGGTTAATAATTTTACTAAATAGAAAATTTCTACAAAAATATCATAATATTTTTATTCTTATTTTCATTAACCAACATAATGGTAAGGTTATAATAGCCATTTTAAATAATAATATTTGTATAGTATAACACCCTTAATTTATGATCAGTGTTGCGTATACAACAAGTTTCATAACATTTTATTATTTAAATCCTACAAATCCTATAATCTTTTGTTATTTCACCATGGAATTTAGAATTTAAAAAAAAATAAAGGGGATTTTAAAACTAAAGAACCTTTGAAAACCTTCTGAATCCATATAAATGATGAGTTAGAAGAACCCTAATATCCATAATCTATAATTACGACGTAAACCCAACCATGAATCTATTATATTGACTAACCTTAATAGATACTATTGATTTGGGTATTTCAAACTATCTAAATATATCACATAAGACATAAGATTGCGCATTATAATAAAACATAAACACTCAAGTCTAATACTAATAAAACAAACTATTATATGACTCACATTTGATGGGGGTGTCCCACAGAATATGCAATACATTAACAAAAAATCCCTAAAAATGGTATTTTTTTCATGAACCATCCCATTAAAAAGATGAATGAATCTCAACCACATTAACCCAGTAGGGTGGTCAAGATTGGAAACCAACATGAAATCATAGTTTAGGAACTCAAAATTTATGGGTTCTAAAAAAATGCATCCTCGATGAGGAACCATTCAATAGATTCTAGAATTGCATATTGAGAATCATGGTTTCAAGGGTGAAAGGATTCATACCATAAAAGAGAGAAATTTTACCCCAATTGAAGATAAATATAATAAGAACCAACTAGTACAAAACTACAAAAAAGAAAAAAAATGTCCCCTAAAGTGATAATAAACTATTAGAAACATGAATAAAAATGATTTAATATAATATCTACTATCCAAACCTATTCTAATTTAAATGTTTCCCAAGAAGACACTACCACTGCATTGATTTTTTATGTAATTAAAATATTTAATGTTGTATATAAGAAATATTCTCATTATCAATCTTTACTATTTAATATATATATATATATATTACATAATGTAAAATGATAATTATCCCTTCAATATATACCTTTTACTTATCACTAATTGATGGTTATGTTAGACTATTATAGGATATAAGAATATATAAATACTAGTTTTGATTTATATTCATACAAATATAAATAAATTTTTGATCATGAGGATCAAAAAGAGTTTCCTATTCTAGAATAACTTCCATATATACAACATGGAGTGTCACACACTATATTAATTATATTTTAATGGTGGATATATAATAATGGATCCCCATTTACAAAAATTAATAATGTATATCGTAAGAGTACCTTTATACATTATACCCATTATTATTATGGCCTGGTGTCTTTAAAAAATCGAGTTGGTTTGGAATGATTAGTTTCCATAGGTTAATGTTAAACCATGATGGTATTTTATTCTCATAGAATGAGTATGCAATTTGGTCCCTCAATTGACAAAGACATTGGGGATGTATGTTTATTTTCTGATATCTGAAATGAGATGTCCTTATATATTTCAATGAGGTGAATGTAATGTGATAATTTATATGGGTGATTTAATTATGTTTTGGTAATATATCTAGACAAAATATATTCAATGAATTGATAATATATGTGTAATATGCTAGAAAATGGTTATTTGGGGGTGGTAATTCATGTTAGGTATCATATCAGACATGTGTATCTATGACCTATAGAGTGTCACCGGTGTTAGTGTTGGAAAATAATTTTTTCTCAAGAGTTATCCAAAGCTCAGACCACATATTCTATAGTATGAAAATAATTCATGTTGTGATACAAGGAATATAGTTTCAGAAGAGGTTGTGTATGAAATTAATTATTAGGGATGATTAAGGATAAATCCATATGCGAGATGAACCATGACCTAATAGAATTAATAGGATACATGTGATTAAAATATAATATTTATTATTAATAAGAAGTTTATAGGTTTTTGGAGAAATATGGTGTGATGAATTGAAATGATTGATGCTATGAAGATGGGGTGGAAATTTTGTAATGACCACATGAGTAAGAATACACAACTAAAATGTAAGTGAAAAACCATGTATGTAATGGTAGTTATGATTTTATAGATGATAGTAAAAGGTAACATATAAATGAAACATGAAATGTAAATGTTTCTAGAATTGTTTCAGAAAACTGATAATGTATTCAATACATAACGGTTGATCTATTTGATACATAAAGGTTGATTTCTGTGATATATATGGTTTGATATTGATGAATTGTAAGGGTTTATGTGGTTGATGCATAAGGTTTTATCTAAATGATATACAATCATTGATTTATATGAAATTTAACGGAATATCAATATGATATATATGAATTTTCTAAGGTGAACTGAATGTATTGATCGAGACATTGTAAAAATAAAGGGTGTGGTGGAATGCATGGGGAGCCACGCCAGTAGAGTTGTATAGATGGGTGTATCACACCATGAGATAGAGGTCATGTTATGATGATATTTATATCCAATTTTTTAACTTGTAAATTTATTTAGAACATTAAAAATTAAAAATAAGGATTATAAAATACATATAGTTGTATAGTGGGTATTCCCAAACCCCGCTCTATCTCTCTCTCATTCTCTCATTCTTTTTATCAATATCTCTCATTCTTTGTCCCCCCTATATCCTTCTCCCCCTCCCACTATCTACATCTCTACCACTCTATCTCTCCAACCTCTAACCCTCACCTCTCTCTATTTCTCCCAATCAATCTTTACATCCTAGTCACCTATTCATTATCCCTATTTATCCTCCCATATAACTCCTTTTCTATCACACTCTCTCCGCCTCTATCTCTCCCTTCCTCAATATACATCCCCAATTTATCAACCACTCTCCCTCTCACATACTATCTCTCTATCTCCTTTTCACTAAATATTCTTCTCTCCCTCTCTATTCCTCCCCCCATCTCTCTCCATCTCTCCCTCCCTCCCTCTCTCTATATCCCTCTATATCTCTCTTTATCTCCATTCTATCTCCCAATCCACATACTCCCTCTCCCTCTCTCTATACCAAACTCTCTCTCTCTCTCTCAGCCTTACTCCCTCTATCCCTCTATCCCTCTCTCAATCTCTCTCCCTATCACTATATCTATCCCCCCATGACCCTATATTTCTCCCATGCCCTACCCCCACTCTCTCTATATCTTTTTATTCCTTCTATTATGAGAGATCTTCATAAATTTCTATCTTTCATCAAATATAAGCTATCATATAGAGTATTTAAATGTCTAGGATAATTAATCCAAGATACTTAATTTGTTCTTCTTTACTCATTGATTTATTTTTTATCCTTTGTTCCTTAAATGATGGTGGTCGTGATTTCTTAATATCACCTAATCAGAGACAAATAAACCAAAGTTCATTAATGATAGGGGTCCAACTAACTCTTGATTATGGGTCTAGATATTTCACATCTTATACATGTGATATGTGTCATGTGAGTGACCATAAATGTAGCCACTTGTAGTTTTGATTAATCAAAAGAGATACCTAGTGTCATATATTTACCCATCCCACCACATTGACTAGGATCACAATGACAATAATCATATGTGAATCCCATGGACACTAAAGGATGTAAATAAATATATATGGTTTAAAAATATCATTGGTGGAAGATTTATCATTACCTAAAATAAATCTTTCTGTGGAATAATTATAACAAAATATAAATATAATTCATGAAAATACTAGAACAAAGTCTAATAGTATAACATTACTAATATCCTAGGTTAAAAAAATCAACATCTTCAAATAAATAATTATGTTTAAGTGACTAAAAATGGAAAAAATAAACAACCAATGGCGCCCCCTAATCTCTATGTGATCAATACCACCAACTTGCTAGCTCAATCACTAAATAGATTGCCATCGGGATAAAATTATTATAAATTAATTGGTCTTCCCCTTAACTAAGTCACATTGAAAAAAATATATATACACAATAAAATGAATATTAATGGATCTGTCTATATAAACTCATTATAATTACATTAAATATATTCCACACTCACCACTTGAACAAAAAAAGTTTGATCTCGCTTTATATAGATTAATGGGAGGAGTATAATGCATATAAATAAGGCCAAATTAAACCACATAAATAAATCTAAGAATGAAATACTGCTTTTTAATCCATTATTTTTACAAATAAACTCACAAAACAACTCAAAAATTCATTCCATAAACTAACTCACCAATGAAATGCACCAATCCCTCCCATATTGGATTCATTCAATAAATGCAACACACCCCCATCAAAGAAAGACTAGTTATGTAGACCAAACTCTTGAGTATATACACACCCAACTTTACCCAAGTCTTAACATAGATGTAAAATACATGCACCAACTAAATCAGAACATGTATCCATGTTCATCCTAATAAGACAACATTCAAATTCATTATCAACACATGATATATCCATCCATAAAATATGAACATTATCTAGAAATCATATTTACCAAGACATATTCCAAAATATACATTTCATCAACACTGCAACTGAAACTAGACACTCATATGAACTCCACATGAAATATAATCATTCACATTCCAAAATCAATATTTTTAAAAACAAATCCTCATATTGAAAAAATATTATATTTGTTGAGTACTTATCTTATAAAATTTTTTTGAACAATTTTTATCCAAAAAAATATTCTACTAAGATCTATAAAAAAATGTTTTTACCCATAATTTTAGGCACTGAATTTTTAAAGTAATAATTCATCATGTTTTTTTAAGTGGAGAGAGAAAATATATATACCTTAAAATTTTTACATTATTAACCTCACAACAATGTCATATATCTAGGATATTGCAATCATCATATAAAGGATTAATAGAAAATGAAAATAAAAAACCCAAAACACATGATCTAAGTATGAAATACCAAGTAATTGGTTTTCTACCAAATGAAGACATAATGATAAGTGATGAGAATTGAAAAGAGAAATTCATTTGATCTATAGGAAAAATGATTCTTGATTCCATGATAAGGACCTATTGACTGAAGGGAGAAACTAAAATCAGCTGAGGAGACTATGGATCGTGAAACCTAGTTAGGAGGAGTGAAATGAGTTATTTGGGTGGGAAATTATGTAATGTTATATATTTTTATAATTTTAAATGTCATTCATGTAACGACCCAATGTTTCATTAATAGAAATCCCTCTTGATCTAATTAAATGTCTCTTTATGAAAAATGTTTTTATAAGATGTCAACTTCTTTGGTTTTAAGTTAATAATTTTGACTGTTTCTAATATATAAATTGAATAGTGATCACATGATTAGTATAAATATAGGACTTTAACAAATAAAATATACTCAGAAAAAAGAAGCGATGGCCTCATCCAGTAGAATTTCTCCATACGAAGCCCATTTGTCGGAGCTCGGAAAAGAGGTGGCATCATTGGGCTTTGCTCTTGACCAATCCCAAGCTGAGCTTCATTATGTCAAGCTCGAACGTGACCGTCTATAGGAAAAGTTGATGTTGATTGAAATTACCACTCGAGAGATGTTATCTAAGCCACCCCAAGAGTCTGTCACCAACACACACCTTACCCTTAGGTCTTATGCGGCTGTTTAAGGGGTTATGTAACAAATAAGTAGTACTATGTTCATGTACATTATTTTTGTATACAATAATGAATATAATTTCTAGTCATTTTTGATACATTGTAAATAGTTTTTAAAGTACAAATGGTGTTTTTAGTTATTAATTAATTAAGAAATCAATTTTATTAAATTAATGGATTTTTGAATTAAATAATATTTTAATAAAATAATAATATTATTATTAAATTAATTATTATTAAATATTAATGATCTTATAATTTTATGAATGCAATTAAAATTTTATATTAAGGTTTTAAAATCCATTTCTCTCAAAACCCTTGAATTTTCGATAAACGTTGGTTTTTATTTTAAAAGTGAAAATTAACATATTTAAAAAATTATTTAGATAAAAGAAATGTTATTTCTTCAATGAGGATGTCGAAATTATCCAATGGTTAATTTTTCATAATTTTTTGAGACAGTCGAATTTTTTGGTAAAAATTAAATACCGTTTAAATATATCATGTGTTTTATGACAACATAATGACCCAATAGTGATTTAATAAAATACTATAATATTTATGTTCGGAAAATATACGATTTACCATTAAAATAAAGTGATTTTCGGTTTGTTTGACTTATTTTTCAAAGCATTAATGGACCCCTCAAGACTTATTCAACACTTGTCATTTTTAAATTACTTTCCATGGGAGTGTAACTCACCGCCACATAAGCAAAGTTATTATTTAAAGAAGTTCGGACTTTGTCCTTATAAAATATTGTCTTCCTCTTCCCTTTGCGAAAAACCGTGGGAAAAACCATGGGATGGTTTTTTATTTGGATTAATTTAATATAAGGGGTCCCAAACCTAAATAATAAAGGATTCCCTCACATTTCATATATAAACCCACCCAAGCTCCCACTTCCTCCTCACTCAAAGACCTTGTAGTTCGTTAAACATCTTCCCTACTTTCTCTAGAATCCTCCCATGGTGCCCCAATATCCCAAGAAGCCTCTCACAATCCTCTCTCTAGCCTTTGGAAGCACACTTCCAAGTAAGGGTTTTTTCATCCTTTCTCATTTTTGTCAACTATCTTTAAGTTGTATTGCCCTTTTAATTTCAATTATGAATGTTGGGTTACAGTTTTGCACCTCCCCCATACTTCCCTCTTATTGTTTGAATGATGGGAGACCCCATTATCTCTCATTAAATTTCCTCCCATGTACACCCGTTTCTATGTCGAAATTCCGCAAGGAACTTCTCTCTCTTATTTTACATTCAAGCAATAATTTTGTATCATGAATCTAAATTCCAGTACAATTGTTGGTACATGTATCTATATGACCTCCTTACTGTCCATTACATGTAAATATGATGAGGAACCCCTTTCTCTCATTAAATGCCTCCCATGTACACCCGTTACTATGCCGAAATTCCGAAAGGAACTTCTCTTTTTTTTTTACATTCAAGAAATAATTTTGTATCATGAATCTAAATTCCATTACAATTGTTGGGACATGTATCTATATGACCTACTTACTGTACATTACGTGTAAATATGAAAAGGAACCCCTTTCTCTCGCATCCCCCATTTTTATTAATTCTTATGTCACGTCGTTACACTGCCGAAATCGCACCGATTTTCTATGCCAATGTCATTGTGTAGTGGATACCATGCCCATTTCTCTATCAAGGGTATCACCATTTATGCACCTTTACATATTGACTACAAAGTTTAATTTATTAATTCCACATTCCTTTATCATGAAATAAATTATTATGTTTTATGAATCCATGTTTTATGATCCATGTGGCACACTTATGCATGAAATGAAATGTTTAAGAAGGGTGCGCCATTATAGCGCTCCAATGCATTGGGTAAAGTATACTATCATGATACGTCATGTGAACTGAGTGTTGACTCATTCTAATTCAAGTGCAATGAGGGTTTACTCGTGATTTATGTGAAATGAGGATTTACTCATGCTCCATGTGCAATGAGCCTTGGCTCATGCTAATTCCATGTTAAGTGTTGTTGCCACATTTCCATGTTTTGATTATCATGCTTCATCATGCCTTTATTTTCATGTTTCATTGATGCTATATTGATATTCCTATTGTCTAACATGTATTGTAATCCTCATGTTATTCCATGTGTACTCCCTTACTGGGCTTTATAGCTCACCCTTTTCTTATGCATGTCCTCAGGTTATCCCATGCAATGCTATGTACGAGGGAATGTAGTGGTCATGTAAAGGAAGTTTTCAATAAAGATGTCGTATTTCATGTTTTATGTTTTTATGTAATGATTCTAATCCCCAAATACACTAAACCTCTCGATCTTCTTTGTTGTATCAAGTGAAGTTTTATGTAATGAATCGTGTTTAATTTATAATAAAAAGCAGGGTTGTTATAGTTGGTATCAGAGGATATGTTTAGTTGTTTTTGGGATTAAGAAACCCTAGTAAGGGCTTAGATACAAGAGTATGTATAATAAAAACATCCCTAAGTTTTGGTAAGTGCTGAGTAAGTGGTTTATCAAACGAATACATCCCTTTCCGGATATGAGTAGGTAGAGGCGGCTCTGGCACAGATGTATCCTAGGTGTAAAACCCAAAAACACCGCTTTGAGCTAGACTCGAACGGTAACTGGTGCATGACAACGGGCCTTACTATACTCTTGGTTACGACACTCTCGGGGGATACGTTTTGATAAATTCACAAGAATAGTAGGAACCCTTATTATGGGAATTAAAAAAATTCCCCTAAGAATATATGATAGAAATTAGATCATGAAAAGCCTAGATTAAATCCTATAGACTCGTGAGTTAAGGAAATGAAAGTTTATTTTTAAGTCATCAACTTTTGCCTTTGGATTACCCTTTATGTGTTACCCATAAATTTACTTTTATTCCAACCAATTGCCAGTAATAGGAGGACTCGATCTAACAACCGTCGTGAAGATCAGTGTAATGACTGTACTAATGAGATGCCAAATCCAATGGGAGTTGTAATCATGAACTTTGTCATGCTTCTCTCTCAGATAACTCAAGTTTTGAATAGAAACACGGGTCATGAGAACGTTCAACCCCCCCCCCCCCCCCCACCCAAGAAAGAACAAGTCGCTATCGAGAGATTCATGAGACAAAGGCCTCCTACATTTAGTGGATCATCCGATCTCACGATCGCTGAACAATGGATAAAATCTATTGAAAAGATATTCTCCATCCTCCAATGTTATAAACAAGAGAAGTTTCTCCTAGCGACTTATCGTATGGATGGTGAAGCTGATCAATAGTGGACGTTGATCAAAAATATGAAGCCTAAGGAGGAGATCGAGGATTTGGAATGGAAGGAATTCCAGAAGATGTTTTTTGATAAATATTTTCCACGCACCCTCCGGCTTAAGATGGAAAGGGACATCCTTTCCCTCAAGAAAAAAGATGAAGAATCTGTTGGAGCGTTTGAGGAAAACTTCACAAGGTTTGCACGATATGCTTCTGTCTTTGTCGTTACCCCAGAATGCAAGGTTGACCTCTTCTTTGGTAGGCTGAAGCCTAGCTTTCAGAAAGCATTAGCGATCCTTGACTTCAATAGCTATGAGGAAATTGTCTGATCTGCCCTCAAGCTTGAAATGGAGATTGAGGAATCACAGGGGTATCATGGGGACAATAAGCGTAAGGTGGACTTCAATGCTGGTGGTCTGATGGATAAATCAAACGCTGCTAAGAAGATCCATCACCCCACTTGCCAAAAGTGCAGAAAGAAGTACCCTGGAAATTGCCATAAGGGGATGAGAAAATGGTTCAGGTGTGGAAGAGAAGGGAACCTAGTTGTTAACTGTCAGCAAGGACCCGCTGCTGCGAAAGAGGAGAGGAAAGCTCTGTTTGAACATCAATGCGTTGTTCAATGCTACAAATGCAATGAACCAGGTCATTTTGCAAACCAGTACCCTAATCCAAGGGTTATTGGAGGCAACCAACAACCTCCAAGATAGCAAGGAAGAGGTTTTTCCATCACTTCTGCCGAAGTGATCCCTGAAAAAGAAGTGGTGAAAGGTACGCTAGTTATTCATTCAAGAATAGCGAACGTACTTTTTGATTCAGGTTCTACGCATTCTTTTCTATCTTTAAAGTTTAGTAGAACAATCCCAGCACCAACACAAATCATGGATGTAATGATTTCAGTGAGTATGGAAAATGAGGCAATCATTGCATCCCATGAGTATAAGTTCTCCCCTATTATAATTTGTGGATTGAATTTCCCGTCGAACCTCGTCATACTACCTCTGGTAGAATTTGATGCAATTCTTGGCATGGATTGGCTTTCCTTATATAGAGCCAACATAAATTTTTTGGAGAGGGAAATGAAACTCCATATAGAGAATCAATCCCCGATTCTTTACAAGTGTAAGGAAGAAGTTGAATATCCTTTAGATCCATCATCTCAAGCATGGATATTACTGCCCTATGAGCATGCGTATCTGGCTAAGTTGATTGAGTCCAAAGAAGAAACCATCTTTGAAGAAATGCCTATTGTGAGGTAATTCACTGAAGTGTTTCCCGATGAACTGCTTGGCCTTCCTCCAAGAAGAGATGTTGAATTCTCAATTGAACTTATACCTGGGGCGCTACCAATATCCAAGACTCCATACATAATGGCTGTTGTTGAGCTTGAAGAGCTGAAGAAACAACTACTGGAGAATCTGGATAAAGGGTTTATACGCCCAAGTGTTTCACGATGGGGTGAACCAGTCCTCTTCGTCAAGAATAAGGATGGGTCAAATGCGGCTTTGCATCGATTATCGTGAACATAACAAAATCACAATCAAGAACAAGTATCCTCTCCCAAGAATCGATGACTTGTTTATCAGCTTCGTGGAGCACAATACTTCTCCAAGGTGAATTTTCGGTCGGTATATTATCAAGTAAAGGTGAAGAAGGAATATGTCCCCAAGACTACTTTTTGTACAAGGTACGGGCACTATTACTTCATAGTAATTCCTTTCGGACTCACCAATTCTCCGACAATATTCATGGACTTGATGAATAGCATCTTTATAGATTACCTTGAAAAATTTGTGGCAGTATTTATAGAAGATATTCTAATATACACCAAAACCATGGAGGATCATGAGGAGCATTTAAAAACTGTACTAGAGACTTTCTGCAAGGAGATGATCTATGCAAAGTATAGAAAGTGTGAGTTCTGGTTGAAGGAGGTCTCATTCTTGGGCCATATCATCACAAGCAATGGGATATCTGTGGACCCCTCCAAAACAGATGCAATTGAGGGATGGCTGAGGCCAACATCGGTAACAGATATACGTTGATTCTTTGGGTTAGCTGGATATTATCGACAATTTGTGAGAAATTTCTCATGATTGTCCAAACCTCTTAACAAGCAAACTATAAAGGGAGTAAAGTTTGTGTGGAGTGATGAATGCGAAGAAAGATTCAAGGAGTTGAAAATGAGGCTTATCACTGCACCCGTGCTCAGTTTACCCATAAGTGGGGAACTTTTTGTGGTATTCGGTGATGCTTCAAAAAAGGGTTTAGGCTATGTGCTGATGCAGAATGATAAAGTGATATCCTACGTCTCAAGACAGTTGAAAATCCATGAGCGAAACTATCCAACGCATGATCTGGAGTTGGGGGTTATGATCTTTGCCTTGAAAATCTGGCGGCATTATCTATATGGAGTGAAATGTGAGATATATTCTGACCACAAGAGTCTTAAATATATATTCACATAGAAAGAGAATAATATGAACCATAGAAGATGGATAGAGCTCATCATGGATTATGACTTTTCAATACATTACCACCCTAGGTTAGTGAACAAGGTGGCAGATGCCCTAAGTAGAAAGGACCCAACAATTCTATCAATGATGAGAATTGAGAAGGATCCAATCTTCATAGACTTGATAAAGATGGATGTGGAAATCATAAATAAGGGAACATCATCAATCCGTTCACAAATGATTACTCAACCATATCTTTTGGAATGGTTAAAGGATGTTCAAAAGGATGATGTGGGAATTCAAGAAAAAGTGGAATCTATAAAAATGGGGGAATCATCAGAGTTTAATGTTAATGAAGAAGGAAATGTGCGGTTTGGGAAAAGGCTATGTGTTCCATCAAGTATGGAGCTGAAGAAGGAACTTTTGGATGATGCACATAGTTCAAATTTCTCTATTCACCCAAGGAGCACAAAGATGTATCGAGATCTCCGAGAAAACATTTGGTGGGATAATATGAAGAAGGAGATTGCTGAATATACATCAAAGTGCCTATGTCAGCAAGTGAAGGCAGAGAGAAAGAAGTATAAGGGGATGATGAAACCATTGCCCATCCCAGAATGGAAATGGGAGAACATCACCATGGACTTTGTCATCGGACTTCCAAGGACATCCAAAGGCAACAATGCAATCTGGGTTGTTGTGGGTCATCTAATAAAGACTGCACACTTCATTGCTATTCAGGAGGATTTCTCATTGGATCAACTGGCACAGATATATATCAGGGAAGTGGTAAGGTTGAATAGAGTACCACTATATATTATGTCTGACCGAGATCCATGATTCACCACTAAGTTTTGGAAGAGTCTTCAATATGATCTGAATACTGAACTGAACATCAGTAAACCTATCATCCTCAAACTGATGGCCAATCCGAGTGGACTATCCAAACACTTGAGGATATGTTGAGAGCGTGCTCAATGGACTTTAAAGGAATATGGGATCAACATCTTCCTCTGGTTGAGTTCTCATATAATAACAATTTCCACTCAAGCATCCAAATGGCACCATATGAATCCATGTATGGTAAAAGGTGCAGAACACCGACATGTTGGGATGAGGTCGGTGAACGTAATCTTCTTGGACCAGAAATGGTCGAAGAAATGGTGGAGAAGGTGAAAACCATTCAGTAACATATCAAGGCAGCCCAGAGTCGACAGAAGAGTTATGTCGATAATCGTCGACGAGACCTTGAGTTTAAAGTTGGAGACATGGTGTTTCTATGCATATCTCTATGGAAAAAGGTCGTGAGGTTTGGAAAGAACGTGAAGTTAAGTCCAAGGTACATTGGCCCCTTCTAGTTTCTTGATCATGTTGGGGTTGTGGCCTATCAACTAGCACTTCCACCTACTATGGCCAAAGTACATGATTTCTTTCATGTATCCCTCTTAAGGAAGTACATACCGGACCCTTCACATGTACTCTCTTCTGAGGTGGTACAATTAGAAGACGGTCTTTCTTATGAGGAGAAACCAGTGAAGATCTTAGATCGTAGAGAAAAAGTTCTATGAAATAAGACAATTCCCCTCGTCAAGGTGTTATGGAGAAACCACATGTTTGAAGAAGCGACTTGAGAATCGGAGTAAAAGATGATGTTGAGTTACCCACATCTGTTCTAGTGTGGGAAAAGGAAAAATTTCGAGGGAGAAATTTCTTAAGGGGGAATTTTGTAACGACCTAAAGTATCATTAATGGAAATACCTCTTGATCTATTTAAATATCTCTTTATGAAAAATGTTTTTATAAGATGTCAAATTATTTTGGTTTATGTTAAGAATTTTTATCGTTGCTAATATATCCGTTGAAAAGTGATCACATGATTAGTATAAATATAAGACTTTAACAAATCCAATTTACACAGAAAAAAGAAGCGATGGCCTTGTCTAGTAGAATTTCTCCATACGAAGCCCAGTTTTCGGAGCTCGGAAAAGAGGTGGAACCATTGGGCCTCGTTCTTGACCAAGCCCAAGCTGAGCTTCATCATGTCAAGCTCAAACATGACTGTCTACAGGAAAAGTGGAAGTTAATTGAAATTACCACTCGAGCGATGTTATCTGAGCCACCCCAAAAGTCTGTCACCATCGCACACCTTACCCTTAGGTCTTATGAGGCTATTTCAAGGGGTTATGTAACAAATAAGTATTACTATGTTCATGTACATTATTTTTTTATATAATAATGAATATTATTTCTAGTCATTTTTGATACATTGTAAATAGTTTTTAAAGTACAAATGGTGTTTTTAGTTATTACTTAATTATGAAATCTATTTTATTAAATTAAGGGATTTTTTAATTAAATAATATTTTAATAAAATAATAATAATATTATTAAATTAATTTTTATTAAATATAAATGATCTTATAATTTTATGAATGCAATTAACATTTTATATTAAGGTTTGAAAGCCATTTCTGTCAAAACCCGTGAATTTTTGATAAATGTTGGTTTTTATTTTAAAATTGAAAATTAACATATTTAAAAAATTATTTAGATAAAGTAAATGTTATTTCTGGAATCAGGATGTCGAAATTATCTAACGGTGAATTTTTCATAATTTTCCTAGACAATCAAATTTTTGGGTAAAAATTAAATACCGTTTAAATATATAATGTGTTTTATGACATCATAATGACCCAATAGTGATGTAATAAAATACTATAATATTTATGTTCGGCCAATATACGTTTTAAAATTAAAATAAAGTGTTTTGGGTTTTTTTGACTTATTTTTCAAAGCATTAATGGACCCCTGAAGACTTATTCAACACTTTGCCTTTTTAAATTAATTTCAATGGAAGTGTGACTCACCTCCACATAAGAAACCTTATTATTTTAAGAAGTTCGGACTTTGGCCTTATAAAATATTGTTTTCCACTTCCCTTTTCCAAAAACCATGGGCAAAAACCATGGTATGGTTTTTGGTTTGGATTAATTTATTATAAGAGGTCCCAATCCTAAATAACAAAGAATTCCATCACCTTTCTTATATAAACCCACCCAATCTCCCACTTCCTCCTCACTCAAATCCCTTGGAGTTCGTCCAACCTCTTCCCTACTCCCTCTAGGGTCCTCCTAAGGTGCCCCAAGCTCCCAAGAAGCCTCTCACAAGCCTCTCTGTAGCCTTTGGAAGCACACTTCCAAGTAAGGTTTTTTCTTCCTTTCGCATTTTTTTCAATTTTCATTAAGTTGTATTGCCCTTTTAATTTCAATTATGAATGATGGGGTATGGTTTCTACCATACCCCATACTGCCCTATTGTTGTTTGAATGATGGTATAAACCTTTCTCTCTCATTAAATTTCCTCCCATGTACACCCGTTACTATGCCGAAATTCCGAAAGGAACTTCTCTCTCTTCTTTTACATTCAAGCAATAATTTTGTATCATGAATCTAAACTCCATTATAATTGTTGGGACATGTATCTATATGACATTTACTGTCCATTACATGTAAATATGATGAGTAACCCCTTTCTCTCTCATTAAATTCCTCCCATGTACACCCGTTACTATGCCGAAATTCCGAAAGGAACTTCTCTCTTTTTTTACATTCAAGAAATACATTGGTATCATGAATATAAATTCCATTACAATTGTTGGTATATTTATTTATATGACCTCATTACTTTATATTACATGTAAATATGATGAGGAACCCTTTCTATCTCATCAACCCTTTTTATGAATTCTTATGTCACGTCGTTACGCTGCCGAAATCGCACCGATTTTTTAAGCCAATGCCATTGTGTAGTGGATACCATGCCCATTTCTCCATCAAGGGTATCCACGTTAATGAACCTTTACTTATTTATTAAAAAGCTTAATTTATGAATTCCACATTCCTTTATCATGGAATAAATTATTATGTTTTATGAATCCATGTTTTATGATCCATATGGCACACTTATGCATGAAATGAAATGTTTAAGAAGGGTGAACCATTATAGCTCTCCAATGCATTGGGTAAAGTATAGTATCATGATACGTCATGTGAAATGAGTGTTGACTCATGATAATTCAAGTGCAACGAGGGTTTACTCATGCTTTATGTGCAATGAGGATTTACTCATGCTCCATGTGCAATGAGCCTTGGCTCATGCTAATTCCATGTTAAGTGTTGTTGCCACATTTCCATGTTTTGATTGTCATGATTTATCATGCCTTTATGTTCATGTTTCTTTTATGATATATTGATATTCCTATTGTCAAACATGTATTGTACTCCTCATGTTATTCCTAGTGTACTCCCATTATGGGATTTATAGCTCACCCTTTTCTTATGCATGTCCTCAGGTTATCCCTTGCAATGATAAGTATGAGGGAATGTAGTGGTCATGTAAAGGAAGTTATCAATAAAGATGTTGTATTTCATGTTTTAAGTTTTTATGTAATGATCCTAAGCCCCAAAGACACTAAAACTCTGGATCTTCTTTTTTGTATCAAGTGAAGTTTTATGTAATGAATCATGTTTATATTGTAATAAAAAGTAGGGTTGTCATAATTCATTATTGAGCTTCATGGTTTAATTAACAATGAATTTTTTCCATATGTAACTCAGTATGAATGGTTTTTCAATGCTTTATCCAATGATGGTAATCAAATTGTTTTAAAATTACACAAAGGGTAACATATTAATTCAAATTTTATGAAAATCATGCACTATCCTTGAAGTAATATATTCAAATACGTGATTCAAATTGAAATTTTTAATGGCTTCCTTAAAACATGTTCCAACCACTTTCCTATCAATAACCCTCCAAAATATTTAAAACCCCACTATAACTTTATAAAAAAAAACACTAACCCCATTACAACATAAATGGATGATTGAAAAACATATAAATACCCCATATAGGGGGTGTTAAATTCGGCCCACTATTAATATTAATATCCATGAAAATAATAATGTTAGTGTGGTTTTGAAAAAACATGGTTCCCTGCACTAGTATAAAATTGATATTTTCCCAAATTGAGGGAGACAATATAGACAATACATAGAGTTAGTAAACCGATAAAAATATAAACCTAATTAAAACCTAAAGTTTTTGAAATGAAAAGAAATGTGTAGTCAATTATTAAAAAAAGAACCCCAAAATTTATTATTATTTTAGACAAAAACGATCATATATCAATCTTTCACTTATATCTACTTCATCAATATGAAAATGTTTATTATCATTTTAAAAATTATCAATATTAAAAAATATGTTATGTTATTTTAACCCATATACTATGATGTTTAATATAAATTAATTCTAGAAAATATTGTTATTTTATATATTTAAACATGAAAAACACAATACATAAAATATTTTTAAAAGTTAATTAAATGTGTAATATTTTATAATTTTTAAAATTTCAATATATAAGAAATAATACTAAATACCTAATTTCTTTAACGTAGATAAATTATTGAAATGTAGCACGTGTAAGTTATTTTCATAGTTATGTATGTTTTCATACTAGGACAACAATCTAAAAACTTCATACACATATTTTTTTGTTACTCAAAAATGTTATATAAGTTATTTATATAGATATGTATGTTTTTATGAATATGTATAATTATAAAAACATTATATGTATTTTTTTAATAAAAAATTATATAAACTATATTTTATGAAGAAAAATAATTCAACACAAAATAATGAAAAATATTACAATTGGAAACATAGAAAAAAATTAAAAAATTAACTAGGAATTTAAAATTCATTATAGTTAGAATAGTTCATAAAAAATTGAACAACAATAAACAATAAAGAATGTGTATTTAAACTATCAAAAAATGTTAAGAGGTTAAATTACATTTCTATTTTTTTCTCTTTCCCCAGTCCCTATAGGTACATGACCATTCTACTATAAAATACATACCAAATATATGTGATATCCATACTAGATGTTTTTTTAATTATACAAAATATGAATCAAGATTTTAACCAATTATGCATTAGGTTCGAGGCTAACATGATTCAAATTAATCATATACACAGTATTGGTCTAACACCTCTATTGATGAGGTGTGTGAGATACACATTGTTATAGTTTGGAATCAAGAAGTTAATGGTAACTGATAAGAAATATCCCTGAAAATTTGATAATATTAGAAGAACCAATATTTACTAGTTATAACATCCCTAGACTACCCAAGGGGTAGTTCTATAATTTTGGAAATACTCACTAATACATATGATTTCTCCCCACTAATGATAATAGAAATAATCATTGATCCAATTAATATATATAATTCCATAATGTTATTTTTATTATATTCATTATCAATAGTTTTTTTGTAATATCTCACAACATGAAATTTCCCATGTAATGAGATTTCCCTAATCTCTATCCACACAACTGAATATTTACATGGACATTCATACAATGATCCAAATGCGGTCATATGAATAATTTTAGGAAATTTACTCTTATATGAAAACTCTTATTAATCGAATGATCATATGAAGACCGATTTAATATCATCAAACATGATCTAGGAATGTCCACTAATGATGTAATTGATTACTATGAATTCCTATATATTAAGGATAGTATTTCATGCTCATGGTTAACTGGGTATCCAAACATTGTTGTAAATACTTCATAAATAATAATGTAAATATAATATCCCATTACGAAATTATTGAGTCTTTTACACCAACCAACATCAATACTTTACAGACATATTATGTTTTCAAATAATTTACATAATTAATTTCTTATATTTGAGTAAAATGTGTAACATGGGAGTCAGTAAACAATCAATCAAATGAAATATTTTTTCTAATTTTGTTGGTTTTATGGAGAAAAATACAATAATATTTAATCCCACATCACAATATGTATATATAATAGTTAATAATATCCATATAGTGATTTGTGTTCATATTTCACTTAATAATAGGTAAAGAACATAGTACCATAATCCTTGACTTTTAATTTTATATTAGACTACCAAAAGTGTTTCTTCATTTCCTTATACATGTTCTCAATGCGAAGATTGGAAACCAACCTTGAGAGAAGATAATGACAATAAAGTTTCATCTGATATGCAAGAGGAACTAAAAGTTTACCATGAAATGAGACATATGATTAACATTATATTTCTACAAATAAATTTTCATCCCAATTATTTAGGGTTTAAAAAATGAGAAGTTAATTAGGGTATTAATCCTAGTCTTGTATGACATGTGAAACCAATTTAAGAATCAGAACCATCGAAAAGTAGACCTAAAACAATACACAATTAGATAATATTTCTGTATGTCAGTGATTAGACTCGATTATTTTAATTGATATTAGAGTTCAAAAACTACATAATCTTTACCCTTTGAGGATACAGTATCCATCACCAAATTCATTGTGAAAGTTATTTTTTTGAAGATTTCATTTATTGAACAAGAACTGAGAAACCATTAAAACATAACAGGTAATATAATTTTATGACTAGAAAATTATGTTCGTCAATGTATTTATAAAATATATATTCTATCAGTTACTTAAAAATAATATGGTTTTTTTATTAGAGGGAATGAAAAATTTCCCATAGTGACTATATAAACATATTAATTCCATATTTCAAATAACCAACTTCTTAAGACATAGTAGATAGTGTCATGACAACAGATCAATTTTTAAAAACCACTTAGATCCATTTTATTGATAAAAAATATTATTATCTCTTTGAATAAGGTTCTAATTATTTTTCATGGAAATGTATAGATAATTATAGTCAATAAAAATTCAATGAGAATAATCTATATTTATATTAAAAACTATTATTAACCAATGTGATTTACCAAATGTAATAAATCCATTTTTTTCTTTTTCCTCAAAACAAAAAATCAGGAGAAGTTATTCAATTGGTACCATGGTATCAAATATAAGTGAACTAATAGTTTTTCCTATGAGTAAGTCCATATAAAATACAAAGTATCATTAATTAGGTAGTCCAAATAAATTTTCATAAAGAACATAGTGATATTGATCTATTATTTTAGTAAGACATTAACATTCATTTTAATCAGTAATTACCATTGTAACAATTTCTAACTGATTTGATATGAATTCAACATTTTTATGTAAAGTCCCAAATCCATCATGATTTATTTCCTATCTACACCCTTGAAAATAGGAACACTGCTATAGGGATATGTGAAAGTGACAAACATTGTATACCATCCAATATAACATTTAAATGGTACCAACCATTCCATAAAAAAACTATATTGAATCTAACCATGTCCAATATTGTGATCTCCTATAAAAACTAGATCATGTCACTGATAATTCATCATATTTATCGATATAAATCCCATGATATTCCAATTTATAAATTGTTTATTTTATATTATCACCTATGAAATCATTTACACATGAAATTTTTATTTCCCCAACCATATATTGTATTTATAGAATAACAAGAACAATAATTTAAATAATTAAAATACATTCCAAATATCTCTCTAAGAATATGAAACACCATAATTAAACTTATCTTCATGTAATTATATGATTATAATCCATTAATTCAAAACACTAAATATTCACATGAAAAAATATCGAAACTATATACATTAAAAAAATATAAAGTTTTCATTCCAAACTTCTCGTCCCCATATCTATTTTAATTAAAACACATTAAACCATTTATTGAATCAACACATCGATATTCCAATTCATAGAATATCTTATAAAAATCCTTATTGTAACACCTATTAAAATAAATTAATTTTATAAAAACAATACATGCCAATATATTTTTTAATTACTAAACATTATTATCAAGATATAATTCTCTTATCAAACTAATGAATTAAATTCCAAATAAAAAAAATATAATTATGAAAACCCTATTATATTTTAAATAATGAATAACAAATTCAATTTCTAATCAAAATCAATAAACCACGTTAATGTAAAAGCTAGTAACACTATGGTCCCAAAATCAAATACAATTTTTGAAATAATTGTTTTACAAATAATGAAATATCAATTAATGAAACAATTCAGAAAAGGTTTTTAACATTCCATAGATTTATACATTATCTAATGAAAATTAAAATAATAATATTTATATTATTAGAAAAAATTAAATATTATGATTTTCTATAAAATTTATCATAATGAAAAATTTACTTTCTATGTTTTTCATTATATTAATTTGATTAAATAATTAAATATTTAAAAAATGAAGAATAAAAAAATTTATTATATTAACATGTCAATAATTGAATAAAAATAATAACATCAAAACTTCATATTAATTTTAATATTCCTGGAAAATTAAAATAACGAAATTTAAGTTTATTCATGGAATGTTATTAAGTTTAATATATGATATAGAAAGAATTTACTATATCCTATCTAAAGGTCATTAGAGCTATTAACATATCACCAGTAATTAAGAGAGTTGGTATGTAAACATGTAAAAATGAATTCAAGTAATCATCATGAATTTTTATTATTAGTTTAGAATAATAGATATTTAACTTATCTTATAATCATTTACTTCTAATTTGAGTCATTACTTATTAAGTTTTTGTGTTAATAATTGTTTAATTATTCATTCAGTAATAAATTAAACCAAAAATATAAAATCATTATGAATATAATCATACAATATAATCTAGATCACTATTCACATATATTAATTTCGGAAAGAAACACTACAAAAATATATCAAATATAATATTTTCCCATGTTCTCAAAACCAATTTGTAGAAATTCCCAATTTCATCCACAATATTAAAAAATGAATACAAAACAAACGTAGTCATGTAAATTTTTTTAGGGAATAACTAATAAAATAATTTATTAATAATGGAATGAAAGTGAAATGTATAATTATTCATGTATGATACTGGAATAATATAATCTAATCACATGATGATGAGGTGAAAAAACACCTAGAGGTGTAGAGAAAACTTTTAATACACAAACTAACATGGTAGATATAATGTGGGTATAAAAAGGTTATTAATATATTTTAGCATGTCACGCCTTCAGTTTATAAGACATTATATATCTATTCCAACCATCTGGAAAATAAATCCCTATAAAATTGATACCATTTGAAACATCTCAACCCATCCTGAGAAGTTCTATAGAATTAAAATTTCACTAGACTGTGGTGCATCCCCCAGAATGAAAAGGATCATAGTGAATACCTAATGTTTAGAAATATCATTGGGGGTCTATTAAATCGTTTGTATGACACAAATTATAGTGTATGATCTCTAAGATAATGTAAATAGGATATATGATATAAACCAGAATAAAAATATACAAAATAACATAATAAAAAATAAGAAATGAAATAAAAAATAGCATCTCTATATAATTATACTAGAACAAAATACCCAAAATGGAAAACAAGATAAACACAATAGAACAAACTGAAACTCCACATGAAGGCTACCACTAATATCATATATCTATCACTATAGAACATAAAATCAAGATGCCTTTCTAGTGAAGATAGTGGTCCTGCACTTACCAACATCATGTTGAAAAGAATCAATACATGAACTAAGATTCTTAAGAAGGGAGTGAGTTTATCATCTGAAAAAGAAAAACCTCCATGGAATTAAAGATAAATCACTTAAGAAAAAATAAGTTATCAAAAAATATTTATAGAAAATATAGTGGTTTATAATACATGTAGATAAGAAAAAAATTAATACTAAATAAACAACTCAGAAAAATATATATACCCTTTTTAAATTATGATTTTCATAATGAGTCCATCACCAAAAAACACACACTGATTTTATTTACTAACTCACCCATATAATATAACAATTCCTTCCCTATGGATTCCATTACACCAGTAAAATTAATCCCCCATAAAATAATTAATAACTAGAATCCAAAACACATGAGAGAAAACATTTCCCTACAAACTCACATCATCACTCAGAATTACAATCCATGTACCAACCCAAATAAAATTAACAGATAAGTATATATTAATAATTATACATCCAAATGCGTTATTATCATATTAAAAATGATGATAGTTCCATGTTCCCAGTTTACCAAAACAATATTTTTCATAGGCTTTGAAAAAAAACAAATTTTATCCACAGCATGAGTGAACCCACATACTCAAAACAACCTCACATCAAGGATAATATTTTCACAAAAACATTGTTCTTAAGAAATAACCATCATGTAATAATTTTACCAAACTGTTGTGGGAATTCTTGAAAACCATTGTCTAAAATAAACTTTCACAAAACTTATATCACACCAATTTGTTTACTCATTTATGACCCATAAACACATGTAATAAATTTTATTAAAAAACATTACAATTCATTACAATAGTGAGCGGGAGTAGAGGGGAAAATCACATATATCAAACAATGTCTTCATGAAGAAACCACCCCACAAAAATGTACATATAGGATCTTACAATCCTTATCTGAGGGATTGTAATGAAATCCACTTCAAGAAATACCCTACACACAAAATCCAATAATAAAATCTCTATAATTCGGCTTACCACCAAGTAAAATGATAATACCAAAGAGGATAATGAGATATGGTATTATTACATTCGATACCTAGGAGAAATGCTCATTGATATGAAGAGAGGGAGTTCTGAAATCAATAGATCCACTCAAATATTCCATGGAAACCCTAATGATCATTAGTTCTAGATAGGATGATAGAAATTAGTATTTCAAGGTTGAGTAATATTGTTTTTTTTAAATTTCTCTAATAATATAATGTCGTTCGTAGTTTCAATACATGTTTTGGGAAACCATTCTCCTGCTATGTGGGTGTCACAATTTTTATCCCATGATGTATTGTTTATCCACATTATTTTAAAATAGTGTACAACCATGTAAATGTCACTACCTCATAATTTTAACCAAGCCACATGATTATCACATTTTTCCCCAAAATGTTTCATAAACCATGCACCAAAATCTCTATTTATCACTAATTGATATACATAGTACGTGTTAATGGTTTCCCTTATCAATGAACATGTAGTTATCCCTTAAATAACACTATAAAAACTCTATGAACCCTCTCAAACTTACCAATACCATCCCCCACCTCTTCATTACATAAAACAATTAAAAAAATATACCTCAAATTGGGGTTGTTTTACTTAGGGACTGAATGATAAATAAAATGATTGTTGCGGCCCATTTGGGTTATGATTGATTAGTTGTATATATTTTTTGTTTAATGGGTAGGGTATCGTAAGTTTTTTATAATGTTTTGTGATGTTTTTTGATTTATTAGTTTCATTGGGAACAATATGTTAATAACTTAGGAGATTATGGGTGATCTTGTTCATTGGTAATCAAGTTAATTGGTTTATTTTTTTAATGTGTAAACTTTTGTGAAATATCTTAGGTGGAGATTGAGGTTTACTTAATTTATTTCATAGGTACTTTGTGACAACTATTCACAATAGGGATACACATGTTGTGGTGGTGCGTATATAATATCAAGCCCTTGAATTGTTTTTTACAACTTATTTTTAGGGTTATCATCTAAAAATTGAATCGGTTAGGGCTAATGTCATTGACTATTATTATGGATGAGAGATACATAATTGGTTATCATGGGATATTGTTCCTTTTTAGGACCTCTAAATTAGAGAATGATTCCTTCTATATATTTGAAAATTTTATGATATAATTAGACAGTCTTAGTAATGTATGGACATCACTGTGCATTAGTATTTATTAAGATATTGATGCAATAGTTTTTAAAGGGTTGGGATGAATGTGGGACTTGTGATATGGTTGTGGATATATCATTGGAATTTCATGGTTAGCACAGTGTGGTTATGTAGTTTTTATTTTGTATGTGATGTTGTGAAAAATGAAATTGGTTAGAATGTTGAGGGAACTTCCATTATGATTGACTATTTATGCATCATTAAACACCATATCTTGTTGAATTAGGTAATGTAATATTGATTTATATCTATCACAAGTGGAGAAGGTTGAGTGGTGTTCTTTTTTTCATTTATTTCTCATTTAATGCACTTACAAATGTGTGATATTTACCTAGGAACCATATTGTTGGAGGCATATAATGTACATACTCACACACTTCACAGGACCTCTTTGATGCCTGTATACTTTATAGCACATGGAATTGGTAAAGGTAGAGGATATTCATTAAGATTATATTAAGGATGGAGGAATAGATTGTGAACATGCTACCTAACTTTGTTTTAAATATTTCATATCTCGTTCATTGATGGTATAATATAGGTTTGTTTTGATTAATTTCATTCATATATATATATGTGTGTGTGTGTTCTACCTATGAGTCCTAATTTTGATTTTTTATGACTAACATGATATTTTAGATGATTACTAGTCTTATATTTGGTATTATCAATGTAATCATATCTTGTTCTTTATTTTGGATCTAAAAATTTTTATTTTATTTTTATTATTTTTATTCATATGGTTTTTTCTCACCATTATCACCCCTTAGAACCTTATTTGTAGTTGGTAACTTCTTTTATACTAGGAAATTTCCTTGAGGTCATGTGGAACTAATATTGGTCAAAGTAGAGTGAGTATGGTGACAATGTTACAAAGTATCTTTAGAGACGATTCCGGTAACATTATAATATAATTTTTTCCAATTTATTTGTTCTTTGTTAGATGAAGGTTTATTAATGTATCGAAATATATGATAGATTATCTTTATAAGAATTTCATGTTCAAACTGATGTCTTATTTATAAGGGAAAATGATATTTCATTTTTGTTTTGGGGTTATATTTTAGTTATTTGATATGGTTAAGGTAATATCCCATGTTATTGATTTTTTTTCAAACACTTGGACCTGAGAGAGAAGAGGTGGTACTCATGTATCATTCCTGCCATTAATTACCCACAAGAGATTTTTCATTCCGATTTTGATTTTAATTTTGGTTTTATAATGGATTCGGGATTGAATATTTAAAATTTTAGTAATAAAAAATAATCATTTTTCTTATATATATTCATATTTTATTCTACTTAACCAGACTAGGGGTGTGATTCTTCATGTTATTATTTATATAGATCTCTCATTTTTATAATCTGTGTGGTATATAGTCTTGACCCTTGTGAGTAGGCTATGAGACTATATGGTAAGATATTTGGATATGGTACAGATGTCTATGTTTTAGTGAGTTTTTTATCCCATTATAAATTTACATATTTCAGATATTTGAACTACTACCTGTATATTTTGTAAATTCGTTGGTTCATAGTAGTATAAAACATATAAATCAATTAATGGATCATAAAAAGGTTTGATATATAGAACCAATGAGGCCTACACAAGATAATGTTCATGAGGGTAGAGGAAAGAATGTGCCATAACCATAGGTTATAAGAGAGATAGGTTATTCACATAGGCTAGAGGAGATAAGAAAATGTTGGATGAAAAGCTCAAGTTTCGCTTATTTTGGGTGATATTGAGAATTGATAAGGGATACTAGGGAGATAAATTTTATAGGGTATACCTGATATGATAGTTCATGTTGCAGAATACTTCTTTACTCTATATGACTGAGTACCACATTCAGTGAGTATCATATATGGTTATAAATATAAATATAGATAAGATATAGACACCACCATAAATGGGGAAATATATTGATATATATATGTACATGGAATCTATGAAATTTTTGTGGTATATAAACATACATGTTTGTAGGTATGAAGGGGTGGATTTGAAATATTTTTAGGTAGTAATCCAAAGACTAATAGTATAGAAAAAACATTTAGATTAGGGTAGACTGAATCAGATAGTCGTGTATGGAGAGATAAATAGCGGAGCTACATGTTTCCAAAATAAGGGACATGAGGATACCATGAAGGGAAAATAGATTGTAGGTTCGATGATGTCACCATAGAGTGTGTCCTCAGGGAGGAGTTTCTCATGTGGAAAGATATAGATTGATCGAGCCTACTATGATCCAACAATAATATAGTGTCAGGAATATAACCAAATAGGATATCTTGAGTTATTATATTAGATTACCTTTTCATTAGATATGGGTCATGGATCAGGTAAACCTCAAGAATCAAATGTTGGAACAAGATTTTTACCCAAAGATTACAGTTATGATTCATCCATACTTGCAGGTTGAGGAAGTATACAGGAAACCAAAAAATGGTGGAAACAACCAATATTGAGAGCTACACTATATGGAACATATTTTATATGAAAACAATTTCAGGTAAGATATATGTAATTTGGAAATTTTATAATGAGAGGGAAAATGAATCATTTAAAATTAGAGTTATAAATTTTTCATATTGGTTTATATTTTTTTAATACTGGGTATCAGTGCATGATGTGTGTATATAAATGTGTAATGACCAAATGAAGGTTGAGCTATAGGAAGTGAGTGCGATCATGGATAGTATTGGGAATTTAAATGATATTGTATCATGATATATGATAGTAATATTATGTGTGTTCAGTATATAATGGATTGGTATGATATTATCATTATAATTGGTATTTTAGACGTAACATCAATATGTGGGTTATTCCTACAATGATGAGTTCCAATAAAAGTAATAGACTTGTTTCAAATTTTTAGAATTTATATACTTGAATAGATAAATGTGTTTGAATGTTTCTCATTATTATCCAAATAGTATTTGAGGGATGTTTGAATTTTTGTATGGGTTGGTCAGTGTGTGACTGAAGTTAGGCCAAAGATGAGTGATCACATAATTGTAGTTTTTTAATTTACTACGTATTAAAAATCCATATTTTCTTCCAAATATAATTCTAGTGATGTGTATATAAACACTATAAATTGATAGGGGTGTTAGTGTAAGTATTCTTGGGTTTTAGAATTATCTAGGTCTTAGGGATGGAATTTCTTATTAATTAGAAAACCATTTTATGATTTTTGGAAACATGACATGGTGAGGGGAAAAGTAAGGAATACATTATTTGGGGTTAATTTAGGATAAAATTAAAGATAATGGGTTTCATTGTGTGAATTGAGTTGTTGGTTTCATGAGATTATAAATTTTTTTTTTGATTAAAATTAAAATTCTAGAGCTATTTCAGAGATTGATGTGGTGAATTCTATATATTTTTCGTGTTGGGTATACTATGTCTAAAATCATTAATATTTTCATGTGTAATGGTATACAACTCAAATATAAGGGTAAAAATAATGGATTTAAGGGTTTATATGATTTAACAGATGATATGTAATAGTGACAGATGAATGGAAAATGATATATAAGACATAAAAACTAAAAGTTTGTTATAAGAGAGAGAAAACATGCTCAAAAAATAAGTACAAGATCACAGGGGGCATATACGAAATGGATTCCTAGAGTATCTCCAATAATCAATTCATTACATCCTCTGGAGAGGGATACTAAACTATATAAATTCCATAATATGGTTGTATGGAGAAAATTTAGAATCGATTATTTCTACGACCGATTTCCCTTCTCTCTATGTGAGATGAATTTCAACACCATTAGAAATAAGATCATTTCATCTATGGATCAGATATTTAAGGACACATGGGACATGGGAGATAAATTTTATACAACTCCAAATACTCTTTATGTTTTTGTCAATCATCAAAACTAATATTACATTGTGAATACATAGTTTAAGTCAATTTATCAGGGCCCACACATCAACAAAAAGGGATCATCCAGATATATAGAAAGATTTGAAACCAAACTCCATTGATTTATGAGGGTCCCTAAAAACACCACCAATGTGCATGCTGCTTTGGATACATAAACTATGATTATTGATTTTAAATCCATTAAGGGGAGGATACCAACACACCCACTTTCCCATTAAAGTGGGAGTGGGAGGACATGAAGTTTGACTAGATAGAAAGTTTCGGAGAGAGAGAGAGAGAGAAACACCTAAATTGTTGAGAATTCTACATAAATCAAAAACCAGGATTTTAATTCTATATTTTAGTGCAAGACTAGATGTATATTTCTTATGGTGATCAAGATTCCTATCTTCCAATAATCTCAAGAAATTCCCTGAGAATATAATCAAGCACCCCTTCTCTTTGTGTTTATTGTTTCTAAAACCATGCAACCATTGATGGATTAAAACATTGATGGAGTTTGAATCCAATATGAAGCCCAAAAAGTAACACATAATGGACCAAAAAACCATCACCCATTCACTACCAAAGAAAAGATGTTATGTGGTTTAATCATACTGGGATATTAAATAAAAATACCTATAAGCATGGTGAACACCCTTGCACATGATTAAAAGTTCAGTTGAGATTAGATGATTTTAAATTCTATAAACAAAAAATTGTATGTTACATAGAAATCCTTTACACTAATGAATCTTTCCCGAAGAGTCGCTACTTTTTTGTGGATATATAATCCGATTGAATTCCTTGGATTCTAACCATCCCAAAGATGTACCCATAAAAAATATAATTTTGGGGAGTCCTCCATGTGAATCTTGTTAAATCCCATTTATTGGCCAATGTTGAGAACATCCTAGATAAACTGGGGTGAGTAGCATATAGATTGAACAATATATCTAGTACAGGATATCCATGAAATCATAGAGGCTTACAGACCTAGTTTTTGTTCCTTATGATGAACTCTATATAGCCTAACATCCATCCAGAAGTTTGATGCAGAATGGGAATGTGAGTCTACATGCATATCTAGATAACGGATGGTTTTCAACTAATAGAGTGAATTACCAGGACATATTTTTCTATGATTAATTTTTCCAAAGGGAATACATTATAATAAACTACATAGCCAATTTTTTTGGTATGCTTATATTACTACCCTCATATTCCTCACACTAATTCCTATAGCCTCCATCGACCTGGATAATTTGTTCCAGGAATCCTAATGGTTCCTTCCCTCCACTATAGGATCCAATAGAAATGAGAACATAAGTAGTTTAATTATTTTCAGGATGGATTTGGGAACATTGATATCCAAGAGGAAATTCAATGGTATAGAGGTTATGACACTATTTTTGAAATTTATCTTTCCCCCAAATGATAATAAATTCTTTCTCTTATTGGTGATATGGTTTGTAATCCTGCAAACCAGCCCCTAAAAATGTATTACCCAAATTAACCCTGGAGATATGGGAGCTACAATGTATTCTATGGGAAATATTTTATTACCAATGCCGAGATGAGACAAAATGTTGTGGTTGTTGTTGTCTGAGAATGACGATGGGATGAAAATGTTGAATTTTTCCCATTTGATGATCTGAACACTCCATTTCTTATACACATACATGATTCCCTTGAATCCCCTGTTGGAAAATTTCCTACCTTTTATAAAAATATCACATCATCTATTAATAATTGGTGATACACCACTATGAATCAGAATCCATAGTGGTAGGGATTGAAAAGACTATACTACCTACTAAAATTAGTATACATTATTAGGAAATCCTAGGACATAATTAAAATGCTACTGGAGGGAGGATCACCTTGGCGTAGCCCCCTCGTTGGTCGAATGGATCCACACTGCTCTTCTATGACGATGAAGTTAAACCATAATGGTTTGTAAAACTGAAACTAGAGTTCAATGACCCACTCTGAGAATACCATTACCTTCTAGACCCTAATATATAACTCTATTATAAAATATCATAATACTTTTCCTTATCTAGTTTCATGAATATGTTAAAACCCACAATCATTATATTTATTTCTCCCACCATTGCTTGAGCTAGACCTATTTCCATTTGGGTATAACTCCCTTGAATTAATGATTGTTGCTCTTATGAGACCCACAAATGAAGATAATGGGAGAGCCTCATATTGATGATGGAATATTGTATTTTATTGGTGTCATTACACATGTAAATGGGTCTAAATTTAACTATACTAGATGAGTTGTTCATCTTCAGAATGTCGACCATCAGTGTTGTAGTGGCCAACCTAGAAAGGGGCCTCTATGAAAAAAAATCATGTATCGATTCATGAATTTCCTTTATAATGATGCTCTATGAACATGAATAGAAAATATTTTGATTTTTCTGGGATAGGAGCACTAACCTTATTGAGGGATGTGATAGAGTCCCATATCTCTTCATCATTTGGAATAATTTTTATTTTCTCATTTATTAGAGATGTGATGATGTGAGGAATCGAGGTGAAAATATTAGACAAACCCCTTGGTATGCCTTCCGCATGGAAATGTTAGGAGTCTTACAAATAATTGAAATTATTGATCCACATAGTACTGATCACCTCTCTATCACTGGGGGAGGATCCATCGTCAAGCCAAATTTTAATAGTAGGATCATGATATTTCTCATTGAGGCATGCATGAAAATAACATGTGTTCTGATCCCCTTGTCTAAGCCATGTGGTATTATATATTTCATGAAGGAATCACCCATGACCTAATAGTACGTCATTGTGATTCTTATTTTTGTTGAAAAAATCAATACAATCGGAATAATCCTAGATTACATCAATCCCCGTTTCCAAGATACCAATGTACCTGTCGAGATATTCCATGGTTTATAGGGAAGAATTAAAGGGATCCTCTCATATGTTCATTTCCATCCATTGGTTATAGAGTATGATGTGAAATGTCATCGATCCACTCCCCAGAGTCTGCTTCTCCCATGATTAATGAATCATTGGGAGGAAACATGGATGTTCAGTCTAGTGGTTACAAAACAAAAACTTCTTCCTTCCATCTTGTCTCCATTTCAACTAAATGAGTAAAGGAGAATGTTTAGAGAGGCCACACACCATATGATTGACTTCAATGATTGAGAAAGTGAAAATGGATTGTAGGTTTCTTAAACAATGGCCTTGTCTACACCAGGTCCACCTTCTCTCAGGTTGATTGTTGCACTATGTAAATATATCCCTCAATAAGCCCAGGTCTATAAGTCCATAGAACACCACAAATGAGGATAATTCCAATATATCCTTACATGAACCAAACCCACCTTTTTTATTTTCATAGATATCCCTAATTGACTTGATGCCTCCCCAAAATAGAGACGAGGTATCAATAGGATTGCAGGATGAGATTTCCCACAGTATATTTTCCCATAATCTAGCATAGCATTAAGCATAGATGAATTAAAAAAATGTAATTATTGTCTCTAACTTCTATGATGATAAAAATGTGTTGATCTGAAGAATATTTTTACAAACACAATGGTAGGATCCTAAAATTCCAACATATACTTGTTATTTGGGAAACAAAGCATGAAATGATTCAGGCCAATCCTTATGGAAAAATCCCAAATCATGTTGAGGTTTTTTATGATCCAAGACATAAAACATCAAAATATTCTTCATCAATACATATTTTTGAATGAAATATATTTTCATCCTAGCACCCATGCAATAGGAATTCTGAATAATTAATGAGATCATTGAAATAATATGTGTCTAAAACTACATTTAAAAGAGTGGAACCTCTGACTTTTTGAGAAAACATATGAATCTATTCTATGAGAATGTGACCTAGTGCACAACTTCAACATAGGAGATATAGGTGAGATGTGTGAAAATATATAAAAATGTGATAAATAAGGAGGTGAGGCTATAAGGGGGTTTTCATGCACATAAAAAGGCATGGTGAAGCTATTGGAGGGCTAAACTGGGGAAGCTGATGAGACAAGAAGCCAAGAAAAATAAGAACAAGAGCATACACCAATAATAAATTACAAACCATGTTAGACATGATGTAATAGTTTATTCCACAACAACATCATTAATCATGATTATTTATGTTTAAGTCTCAATTGGGAGGATTATTTTATAATTCATTCATAAATATAATATATCTTATTATTATCTAATAATTTACATAAATTACATGTTTTCATTTAATTTTTATCTCTTTATCTATTCAAGATACCATAATATTGTTTTTATTGAATACTTACCTTGTTTTTATAAGGATCTACAATTATTTATCCTAAATGTCTATATTTCCCTTAAAATTAAAAAAAGAATTATTTTATATTCTGTAATGATTTGTAACATTTATTATCATGTATTTATAATTTTTACAAAAGTATTAAAAAAGAAAGTTATTTTTATTTTTCAAATGAGTTAACATAGACCTTTTTATAAAAGTGTTAAAGAATTTTTTTTAAAACTTATATAGAATGAATGAAATTTACCACTATCATGACCTATAATTTCCTTGAATACTCCATTGAAATTATATAACATTCCATTAAAATAAATTTTTTTCCTTAATTAAATGGGAAAATTTTTATTTTTAATAATTTATTTCAAAACAAAGAGGGGATTTACCCAAAAAACTCTTCCAGTGAACCTTTTTATGTGATTTATCTAGGTAAACATTATTTGTCGAATATCACGCTTCAATGAGAATATAATATTCTCATAGAATTCATCACATTACATTAGAAGAATTTTTATTATGTTTGTTATTGGGGAAATATAGACATTTCATATACAAGTTTTCCAATATGAATTTTTAAGTTGATTACACAAGTAGAAATATAGGAATTAATGATGATATTTCGACGTCAGTTTATAAAAAACTGACATTAAAAAAATAAAGTAGAGTTTTTGTGTTGATTTTTATAAAAAAAAAGTTGCCAAAACAATTTTAATTTGACCTTTGATTTTAGTTTTAAATAAATTTATGTTGATGTTTCTGGGAAATATTTTCAATGTTGGTTTCCTTGAAAACCAACAATGAAGACATAAATCAAATTATATTGGGCATCATATTTCAATGAAACTGGTGCTGAAAAATATTTTTTTTAAGTTTACTGTGTCGGTATTAAGAAAAATTGACACCACAAGTTTTTTAAAAATATATTGTTATCATGAATCAATAATGTTATTTGGCACAATACCCATCCTGTCTCGAATGAAAACGTGTCCGAAAAAACTCGATGACCATCCATATCCCTCAATGACCTCAACTAATTGTCTAAATTATGTTTTGCCCATATTTTATTGTTCTTTATATAAAATATTCTATCCATTATACCTATATTCTCATTATATATCTATTATGTTTGATCAACATCAACTATCTGTGGAATTTTTTGTTTTTTATTTTAATAAATTTTCACTAATTTTTCTTGAATTTTGTAGTGCATGCTCTATTACAGCAAGATTTTGTTGAGATTCATAGAATTCAAGATACAATTTTCATTTTTCAACTCAAAAGTATTTATGTTGTTTTGAAAATAATTTATATATAATTGTTTTTTTTTGATATATTATTAATTTATTTTTTTCACAACATTTATGATAGATTTTTCACTCATTTTCTTATTCAGGTTATATTTTTCATATTTAAAGACACGTTTTTTATTCAAAATTCAATTTTCATTATTCAAGATACATTTTGATGTCAATTAACTATTGAAGTCATTTTTCCTACTCAATTAATTCCATGAATTCGTATTTTCACTACCCTTTAGGATACATTTTTCATTAATCATGATAATAGTTTTTTTAATTAATTTCTTTTTTAAATCCTTTTTCTGAAATATTGTAGGGTTCGATCTATTCTCATACTCATTTTTCATTATTTAACACCAAAATTTATATATAATTACTATTGTTTTTTTGTTTATTTATATTTATTATTTGTAAAATAATTCATATATAACAGTTCACATGTTATTATATGTTTTTATGATAAAATATATCTTTGATATTATTGTTATGATAAATGTTTAATTTATATTTGTATTAATGTTTCTAAAATATTATGTTTATATTTTGGTATATTATTTATGAAATCAAGTTATTTTTTTATAATTATCAAAAATTAATTTTTAATGTTTAATTGTTATAACAATTAATTGTTAGTTATTTTATGTTTTATAGTATCAGTATAAGTGTGTAAGGTATTGTTTTATATGTGAAGATTAATTATGAATATTTTTTGAATATTATTTATGTATAATTGTTTTTTATTTATTAAGATATATCATTTATAATGTGATTTTTTCTCTATGTATAATTTTTTTAGAATTAATCCGATCATTTGTTTCTTAGACAATTTAGAAACTATGATCACCAAACATTTTTATCTATTGTGTTTATGTTTAAAATGAATATATATGTATATATATATATTTCAAATTTCATGTGATTTAATATATTAACCAATTATATCAGGATATCATGTATTTAATGAGACATAATTAGATATATATAAAAAGAAACACAACTGAATAATAAAAAGGAGTTGATGAATTATTGTAATATTTTAAAAGAAATCTTGAAAACATGGATTTTATTTTCTGTATATGTGTGAATTGTTTTAATATGATAATGTTAAACTCAAATGAAATCAAATATCAACTCATTTGTTTTGTTTTTAACCTTACATACATGAGTTGGATCGGGCAAGGTGAATTAACTGAAAATTCAACATCCAATGATGATGATGATATTTTTAGTGATGTAGAGGATCGTATTGAACAATTAATTCATGATTTAGGTTTTGAAACCATCGAGAAAAAATAAAAATTGTTGAATGATTGTATGAATATTATGAGAAACCATTATTCCCAGGTAGTTGTAAATATATAGTGTTGTCAACATTTTTTAGATTTTTTTACATGAATGAAAGAAATGGGTGGAGTGATAAATGTTTCTCCCGCAAAACTATTCATTTAAATAAGATACTTTCAAGAGGAAATAGGCTTCTAGATTCCAATTAAGGGGAAATGAAAATATTGTTTTCAATGGGGTTGGGTAATAAAAATATATATTCTTTCCCCAATGATTATGTGTTGTATAAGAATGAATATGACTATTAATCAATATTTTCAACATATGGGACATCACTATACAGATGGATGAAAAGTCAACTTTGATTCATTTTTAGGTACTGACATCTAAGCTCATGCAATATCACTTTTTACATTATAATGATATAACACAACAATTTATTCAGACAGTTTTTATAATTCTACTATGCTTTAATATTAGGTACTAGAATCACAACTCCTACTATAGAATTTTGGTACCATGCATTAAATCATCGTTTAAAGCATCTATTTTTCAAATTAAATTTAGGAAAAAAGGATATGATGGAATTCTAATGGGGGAATCACTAATTTTAAATTATGTCACCCTGCCAACTCATCACATTGGAAGATATTTGATAAACAGTTTCATAATTTTCTAAGTGAAATTAGAAACCTCATTATGGGAGTGTGCACATATGGAATTAATCTATATTAGAGACTATGTAGCCAATATAGTTCATGGCATATGTTTTTTAGTTTACAACATATCCTTACAGTTTTTTATGGATAAAAAATATGTTATGACGATCTATATGATTTCTGAAAAAAAAACAACCAACAAACAATATTTATGTGTATATTTCATCAATGACCGATGTTTTGAAACATGTATGGGAGAAATTTGTTAATTTTTTTGATGCATACACAAAAGAGAATTTTAATTTTCATGCTATGATAATGTTTAGTATACCTGAATTTACTTCATATGGAAACTTATCTGGATACACTGTAAAGGGACATAAAGCATGTCCAACTTGTAAAGAACAAACATCATATTATCAATTGAAAAATGGAATTATGATAGTGTACATGGGAAATCCAATATTATTTCGTATTGATCATCCTTATCATTTATTGAAAAAACCATTTATCTGTTTAAAGGAATGTAGTCTTCCCCCACAACCATTTTAAGTAGAATAATATTACAATATGGTGAAATATATTGAATCGATGTTTAGAAACAAAATCTGTTCTAGTCATCAAATTAATATCTAGAATAAAATGACTATTTGTTGAATTTCTTATTTGGAAATTTTTAGAAATAAAATGTAAAATTGATGTTATGAATGTTGAGAAAAATATATGTGACAATTTGATTGGAAATTCGATAAAAATAAAATCATAGAAAAATAGATGGATTTAATTCTAGATTAGACATGATAAAATGGGAATATGTTTGGTGTTAGCTCCCACTAGGAATAAGAATAGAATCTTTTTCCACATAGAAAGTAACACATTAAGAAAGAGTGAGAATCTAAAATTCTTTCAGTGTTTATATAGTATAAATATAACTAGTTTATATTTTCAAATGTGAAGAATCTTGTGTTAGTGAAGGATTTCAAGTTAATAGGTATGAAATCGCATGACTATCACGTTTTGATGTAACAACAACTACTAGCCACACTGTGTGGTATATTATCATCGACTATCAAGAATGTATTTCATCAGGTTATGAATGATTTTGAAATCCATTTGTATTAATGTTTTTCATAAAAAATTGTAATATGAGTTGTAGAATGAAGTATCTCTTATACTTTTTCAATAAGAAATTTATTTTCCACCCACATTTTTTGATATAATGGTTTATCTAGTGATTAAAATGGTGTATAAAATAAGAATACGTGGGTCTATTTTTTTAAATGTTGAGGCTAAAACCTCAGTTTTGTTATTAAATCAATGAAAATACATGTTTTTAAATAAGTAGAGGGAAACCCATTACATAGCCGGAAGGCCCAGTGGGCTTGTATCCCATTACATAGCCTCTAGGCCCAAATAAATGGCCCAATTTACATTCTATGAATAGTAAACCGCCTGCTACAGTACCCACACAGTACCTCTATCGCTACAGTGTCATGCCACTACTACAGTACCCGTTGATGAACAGTGCTGCCACTACTACAGTACCTCTACAGTACCCTTCGCCCAATGGGTTTTGAACCCCCATTTTTCATGTAGGATTACGGGGTTCTTACCACTATGCCAAACCCCAACTATATGTGGGTCTATTTATTTACGTTGGATGTATCCTTTTGAAAGATACATGAAAATTTTAAAGGGATATTCTAAAAAACAAATCAATAGAAGGCCTCTATTGTCTAAAGACATGTATCAGAATATCTGATTGAGTTATATACAAGTGGTTTGAATGAAGTGGAGAATACAGGTCTCTCTATATCTCAAAATTTTATATTTGATAGTGAAGGTATATGGATTTTAGGCCTAAAGGTAATGTTAATTCCTTTTTATGAAATGATGCACGCACATTTATACATTTTAAACAACACTTATGATGCTTATTCACATATATCATCCCCTGTTGCTGAATTAAAGAGACTATATTAAAAAAAAGTGGTTGACAGATGAGCAAAAAAAGACATTTGTTTCATGGTTTAAAGTGAAAGTGATCATAGATATATCATTATGATAAACATTGAAGTGGTTGGTAAGGGCACTATCTATTAATGTGATAACATGGGTTGGATTTGATTTCAATGGGTAAAATTTTTAATCAGGAAATGTTGGATGATAATTTTACCACTCAAAATAGTCATGTAATGAATATCACTAAATGGGGATATTTTTCAAGTGAAAAAGATAAAAACCCAATTTATGCTTCATTAAAATATTTTGGAGTTCATTAATATATATGGGAAATTAGTTATATAAAATTTTAAGTAACCATGATTATGTGTAATTGGGTTGATTGAAATAGTGGTGTGAAACATAATGATTTTGGATTTACACTGGTCGATTTGAGAAGATTTAATTGCAATGAGGAATTATTTATCATGTATGCACATGAAAAACAAGTATTTTATGTCATTGATCCATCGAATGATAAGTGGTCCATTTCTTTTCAAGGGACAATATACCATTTGGGTGTTGAGGATGATGCTAGTGATGTTATTAATTTACATGGGTCTTATTTATCTATTAAGTGGTTTATAGATGATTACAATGAATACAAGGTTGACATAGTGCATGTAGTATGTAATGATCACCATAAAGTCCTATAGGAAAACACTAAATTAGGCACCTAATGTTTTGGGAAATTATTTATAATTTGTTTTTTTAACTTATAAATGTGTGCCAATTATTTTAATTAATTTTTTTTCATTATTATTTATATTTATTCAGTTTTCTAATGATATATAGGTAAAAAACATTTCATTACAAATTATTTTATCAATTTCAGAAAAATAGGGAGTATCAATTACCAAGGTATATTTTTTCATATTTTTAATATTAATTAATATACTTATATAATGACAGAAAACATACAGTTTATAATTTTTTGAGGGACTAATAATGCATGATATGCGGAGGACACCTCTTTAAATATTATAGAGAAATAAAGTTCTCATTTTGGTAAACATGGTACTAAAAAATTTCCAAAACTGTCACTTTCTCGTGCAGATAAGAGGTTACATATTCATTTTTATGATAATAATAATGAAACTGACCCAAATTAAGTTCAGTTTATCAGTTATATATCAACGCAGATCTATTTTTGGAATAGTATTTTATATATAATTGAATTTTTGTGGTAGTTATGGTAAAAAACAACTTTGGAAGGTCGTGTGAGTAAAATATCACATTGATTTATTTTATCTCATTGTTTTAATTTTAAATTTTTTAAATGACATTTAATTTTTCCAATTAAAAATGAAATTCAATTATGAGGAATCAAAAGAAATTAATAAAATACATCTCTCTTTAGTGGGGTTCTATTTAGATATTTTGAAACAAATATGATAAAAATTTATGTTTTTTTTGGAAAGAAAGAGTTTGAAAACTCATGCAATAATTATATATTTATAGATTTAAATACATTGATGAAATTTTTTAGCACCCATCGTGAAGAAAAATTTTATGTATGATAATTATTTTATATTGAAAAACATATTATATATTTATCTAATTATTTTAAGTTTATTTTTATATATCAAACCTTTGTAATATCTCATCAAGAGATCCAATTGAGAATTGAATACCCTCATACATTATCACCTTGAGGGTATCAATTATTGGAGTAGAAAATGATTGAAGAAATATTTTAATCATTAAGTACTCGATCTAGTAGTGGTATAGAAGAGGTGTAGTTTGGTCTTCATCTACTCATAATCACTGTGAATAATGGAAATGAGTGCGAAGAAGAAGAAATTAAATTTATCCTACAGAGAATCCTAAGGATGTAGATAATAGAATAATATATAAATATTTATTTTATCATTCATTGATTTTTCTATTTTTAAATTAAAAACATTGATATGAAATTTAATTTTATATTTTTCAATTATATTATTGAAAAAAGTGATCTGAGGAAGTTTTATACTTGAGGGTATGATGGAAATCATAACTACGACTATAGGAAAGAAAGAACACCAATTATGAGAAAGAGTTTATCAGGAGGGTGTCAGTATTAAAAATGTTATTGGTAATCAAATTAAGAATTCTAGAAATCTAGAAATGGATTCCTAAAAGCTTGAGATGAATGAAATGAAACAGTACTTAGGAGATCAAATTTAGTTAATTGTGAAAGCTATGTTTGAACAATTTATTTTATGTGAACTACTATATTACGTATTTAATATGTTTTCTACACATGATTCTATGAAAAAATTAGACCACTGATGTTTATGGTCCTATGGATCTGGAATTCTTTTCAATAGATATGCAATATGTGACACATCCTGGTAAAATTAAATATATATTCAAGATATTAACAAGGACATGGATTAGTGGTTTATTATTTCAATTCCTTGATTAGTAGTAACAATAATATAATTATGAATTAAAATTTATTATATGTTCATTAATAATTGACATTTTAAATTCTATAGGGCATTGGATGTAATGGGAATTATTCCCAATGTAATGCATTCTATACTGGTTTTGATCATTATTGGGTTTTGTTCATAATGCTTTTAACACATTTTTAAATGAGTATGTTTTCATTCATTTTAAGAGTTCATTACTTGTAATCGTCATTTTTTATATTTTTTATTAGTTGATATAAATGAAAATGCTAGTCATGGAATTGTTTTAACAAAAATAAGTTAAATATATAGATGCCAAATCCAATAAAATATGTTAATGTAATGGTAAATATTTTATTTTTTCATTATATTTTATGTTTTTTATATTTATATATGTTGGTTTTTAATATCATGTTCATATTTTATACCATCATTTACATTAGCAAGATAGAAGCATGAATTGTGATTATTATGTTTTATGATTTGTGTATGATATAATCAAAACTAAGTATTTCACTTTCTATTATAACATTACTTATATAGATTATTTTATATTTTATGTCATAGTATTCTATATTATAGCTTTAGTGCGATTCGAGATATTAAATGATTATGATCTGTATATGAATGATGGGATAAATCATAAAAAATCTTTTTTCTGAGCTATTTGAATATTATTGTTGTGAATTAAATTATCTTGAATGTATAATTCTTGTTTTATTATTAATATTACATTTTCCATTTAATTTTTTTAAAAAATAATTCTTTTGTTATAATAGGGGTTTAATCCTAATTTTCTCAATACATGATTCAATTTTCATGACTAGTTAGTTTATAAATTATTTGTTATGAAATTTATGATTCTAGTTTAAAATATAATTATATAAATAATGTTATTTTTATAAGATATAAAATTACGGTTGTTTGTGAATATTTAGAAATATAATGAGTTGAATTGTAAATTGATTTCATGTTATTATTTGATTTGGATTTATCATAATTATTGATTTAAAATGAAAATTATTTTAAAAGTCATGAAGTTGGTTGAAACATATTGATTTGGTTGAAAATGAAAAAGTCATTTTTAACATGATGTTTGTGATAAATTTTTCTTAAGGAATTCTTGACACAACAACAATATGTATTTATGTTCTAATGAATTTTTTTCTAACAGAAGAACCATTCCTTTTAATTTTTGGTTATTTAAGTGATAGTTAGTGATTTATGAGGCTCTGTCAAAGCGGGCATGTGTATTATATTATTGGGTTATTAGTAATGTTTTCTAACATTTGAATGGATTGATTTAGATTGGATAATATGATTATTTTTCATAATTGTGTTGTATATAAATTTATTTTGTGTTCTAACGGGTTATAGATTCTAGAATTTTATAGAATTATTTTATTTATTCTTTTTAAAAAAAATTAAACTTTTCAACATCAGTTATTTTAATTACTGATGTTGTATCTTTTTCAATCATTTGTTCTATATATATGTAGATTCCAGAATATATTTATATCATCTTTATCATTGATTATATTTTAAAAATGACATTGAAAATACAATAGGGTTAAAATTTATAGTCGGTTTTAGTGTTAACCAATACCAAATGACCCCTCAAACTACATCTTCAGTGTCAGTATTTATTAAAACCATTTTCAAAGATATAAAAAATTAAACGTTCAACGTATGTCACCTTTATATGATACACCTATGACAACATTGAAATTTTATTGTAATTGGTTATTGTATAAACAGATGCTGAAATGATTTCGTGTATGGGTATCAACATCGGTTTTATAATACAAACATTGAAAATTATTCTTAATGTCGCCTTTATAAATGTCTATTAAAAATAGACGTTAATCATTCCATAAAAACAATTTCAATTATTGTATTTCTGTTTTGGTTATGTTTTCCTGTTTAATTTGATGAATTCATTGGACTATATAAGTGATGGTTGGGGCCTAACATGGACCCTAAATGTATTATATGTATCGTGAGATAAACTAGATTGAGAACTATGTGTATTCCTTATTGGGAATATGTTGATCCAATAATGTTCCATAATTTATTATTGATGTTTACTCTCACAAACACTCACATTGTTTTTACAAATTAAATTAATTTTAGTAAATTTCATAATTATATTACATTAGTTTTAAATTTGAATGAACTATTATTTTCTTATGTATTTTGTGCATTTCAAAGCTGGTTGAAATCACTGTTTATAAACCTACAATTAAAGTGAATGTTATGATTGGGAATCCTACTTTTAAAATAAAACGTACATTTAAAATATACCATAAATTGGAAAAAATACTTTTGAAGATAATCCTTAAATATAAAAACCCTATGTTCGACCTATTCATATGTGATATTTGAATTGTGTATTATTTAAGTGATTTATAGAATATTCTCATCTGAGTATTTATAACTACTTAAATAAAATTAATAACTAATCCAATATACCTTATTGGTTTGACTAAACCATCCATAATTATATGAGAATTTATGATTTTCCCTAGATGTTTTTATATTAAAATTATATCATTTTATCATGCATATATTCTAATTTTTTTAACCTGAACAATATTACATATCTTTTTAAATTCAGGTATATTATTCTTCTATTAATACTGAAATAAAAAGATATATAGTTTTATAAATATATAAACTTTTTAGACATATATGTTTTGATTTTTTTCATTTTCATTTCCCTACTTCGACTACTATATCTATTGATAAAATTTTTATATAGTTCGTTAAAGAAACTGTCAGAGCTAAAATTTAAGGAAAAAAATGTTTACCATATGATAATTATTCTCATTAATCTATTTCATATAAATTTTTTTTATAGAAATTGAAGAGTATTATCTATATATGTGCCTTATTAAAGAACAACACGATTTTTCTATTATTGCAGTAAGTGTGAGTTGCACTTTTTATTCAACTTATATAACACTTATATTTTAATGGAGTATCGTATTCTTCTGTTCTATTGTTTTGGAGTGTTATCATCTCATATAAAGTCGTATACATCATGATTCCAATAAAAACAACTAATTTTTTGTAATATTTCAAATTCCAACACTGAGTTGTAGAGGTCCTCATAAAAATAACCTACTAATAAAAATCATCATTCTTATAGAGAGATAAATGGTGTAGTGGACTAATTGATTAATATACCCAAACCACTATATATCATTATTTTAAATTATTTCCTTTATTTATTATCTACATCTTACTCATATTTAATAAAAAGAAAAAATATCACCTCATTTCAAGAGGTAAATGTTATTTCTGTGTTGTTTTCTAAACGGACACAATCCACCCCCTATGTCTTCATCATTTTAATTTTGAACAAACAATTAGTATAATATGGAAGGATTACATGGATAATATTATAGATGATATGTTGATTATTCGTGATTATTATTTAAACAGTGATAAATAAGGATGATGGCAATAACCAATATAAATTTATTTGAATAATATTGTAACAAGTGTTTTTTTGAATTAGTTAAGACTTATGATATTCCAAATTAAGATATTGAGAAGTGAAGTGGTAGTAATGTAATTGATTATGATATAAATTCCATATATATGAATGATACTGTTAATTGATTAAGAGATTATAAATTCAATTATGTTTTTTAATATGTAATAAAATATAAAATGTGGTAGAAAATAACTTTTTACAACCAAGAATCCAATAATATCATATATATGATGTATAATACTTAATAACTAAAATTGGATACATTTATTATGTTTTATGATTGAATAATTTCTCAAATGAATTGAAGACTAAATGAAATAGTTAATGGAAATATTAATTTTTGATAACCAATTCAATAACTAGATTAGGATTCAAACAATATATGAGATTTACCATTATATTTATTGTAATATCTGCTAAAATCAGACAATCCTTTCTGGTAAAAAATGTTTTTTATGAATAAAATATTTGGAACCATGATAATTTAATAAATGATATTAAAATACAAGATGAATAACATTATTTAATCAAAACTAATCATTACAAACATAATGTTTTGATTGATGAACTTTCATATTCATATTATAGCAATTTGAGTTCATGTAATGAGAAATAAGATGTTACTATAAAATTTATAAATAATTATAAATGGAGAAATGGTAAATTAATAATAGACAAAGACAAATAATTTATATGATATTATTGTAAGAATTAATTTCATAGAGATATAATTGTATTATGTTTGATGATTAACAGATTTATAATAATATAATAAATTGAAATAAATTTTGGAAGGCTACTTGGATTTATTCTAACAATTCAATAAAATTAATCTACTGCTATCTTTCAAGCTGAGCATGAGCCACAACTGGTATGTCTATTTCATATGGATCTTGATAATGATGTACAATCAGCATAATCACAATTTTATAATTCTAAAAATTATTAATATATTGGGGTTAGTAAATATTTTTCAATGCTACAAGATAAATTAATCTCTTTAAATATTGATCATAGAAAACTCTAAAAAAATGTATGACGTGGTTTCTATAAAAACCTAGAGTTTGGATAACCAATTTATAGATTTAATATCTATTTCTTACAAAAATATTTTCTCATTGCATGAAAATTAAATTAATGAAGAACATAATGAATTTGATACTTTAAAAAAATATTATTTTAATCTTATCAAGGGAAATAATTATCTTAATAAAATTTTTTGTAAATGCATATCTAATAATAATGGAAATCTTGGTATTAGTAGTAATGGATTGAAGCCCAAATTATATAAGAATTATTTTGTTCCTGGTTCTAAAAGTAAAAGCACATCTACTGTTAAATGTTTCTATCGTGAAATTAATAGAAAATACTATAGTGAATTTTATTTTCTAAATAATAAATATTCTGGTTTCAATAATTTTCATTATTCCAAGTCATTAACTAAACCAAAAAAAATTACATTATAGTCAAATTAAAATAAAATTCTACTTATTTATTTTAGTTCAAACACTACTAAACCGAAAACCACATGGGTACCAAAACGAAATTTAATTTTATATTTGTATATTTTCTCCACTAAAATTAATTATTATATTATTAAGTTGATGGTTGAAAAAAATTCCAATATTTTCATTAATAAAACTCAGAAATGATCTTACAAAAATAAACAAGCTCTAAGGTAGTTTTTTATTTATAAGGAGAGATCATTAGAGCCAAAACTGTTAAAATTCTATAAGTATATCAATTACATTTTAAAATATGAGTTTAATTAACTAATTTTTTTACATAGGGAAAAAATACTATTAACTATTTTATCTTTTATTCCTTTGTATATAATTATTCTTGAACTATTTAATCCTTCTTTTACATTATTATTTCATGTGATTAAAAAATTACTTATATTATTATTTTGATAAGACTATCTATAAACTTTTATGATTAACTTGTGAAATTGGCATAAATTATTCAAAAATAATTAATTTAAATTCTTGTGTCTTAGGGGGGAGGGTTTTTTCAAAATTTATAAAATGTTTAAATGTTTTATTATGGGTTAAATTAATTATTTTTATATTTTTATTTAATGCCTTGATATTAGCTAAAATATATTTTACATGATTTCATAACTCATTGAGTCTATTATTTAAAGAGGAATTAATTAAGGATTAATTTATAATACCACATGTATTGTTAATGAATATAATGGAATTTAGGTTTGTTCAATTTAATAATATAATGTTTTTTGACTGATTTTTTTATTGATTATTCTAAAAAAATCAGTTTAAAATTTTATTTTAAAACATTGATTATAATTTATTAAAATTATATGTACATAATCAATATTATGTAATAGTTTCCTTTCAATTTTAATATTAAAAAATGAATACACTTGAATTTTAGATCAAGAATCTAAAACTTCAATTGAGAACCATCAGAATAAAACCCTTCCATATTCTTATCTAAAACATGAACCCTTTCACTCACATAATCTCTCTAATATCTTTCTTTTTCCTTGTAACAATTTCATAACCAAATACCTATGATAAACCCTGTCTGTGTGGAATGAAAAGACTAAATATTTCTATTTTTAAATTTAGTTTGTCTCAAGTGATAATATTTTATTAGTTGGAACATTTTTTAATAAAGGTTTTTTAGAATATCTTAATTAGAAAGAGATAAAACTAATATGAAAGAATGGTAATTCTTTTTCAACTACATTAACTTATTTATTTTGGGAATAGTCAGTTTTTATATTTAATAATGAATTTGGAAGCCTTCTAGAAATGATATCTAAATTAATTGTTTTGAATAACTAGAATTTCAATCACATGAAATTGTTAAGGATGTACCTCATTCTATAAGGTCTAAGAAAACTACTTATGATGATGATGATATGTTCTGTAAAGAGATCTATCGTATAATTTAAGTGAAATTAGAATTTATATATAACATTTAAATGTATAATTAGTTATTATTTACAAATAACATCAAAATTTGAGGAAATATTTTGAAGATATGGAAAAGTATTCTATTTCACAAAATGAATTTGAATCTTTTCTAGTAGAATATATATCATTAAAGAAAAATTTAATATCAAGAAGTGATTTTGATTCCTTTAAAACGTCTATAGTCGATCAAGTGTGGTTTTTTAGTTAAGAGGATATTTTTAATTCAAATATTTAGTAGATAAAAGAGTTCATAGTGAGATAATATTCTATATCATAAAAAAAATCATAAATCACGAGACTTTCAAGGAGGAAGAGATTTTTTAGGTGTTTTACCTTGAGTAACTAAATAAGGTCACTATTTTTTATGTGAATATACACCTATTAGAATATAAAAAATGTACTATTGTTACTCTCTTCATGAAACCTAGTCTATCTAACACTTGATTCAAAATATCAATATAATATTAGATATTTAATTCAAATTTATTTTTTTAACATATTTATTCACCATTTAATACTTATCATTATTTTATATCTAAACCTATTCATTATTTATACTATATTTTATTATCTAACCATAAAGGATCCTAAAAATTATTTTTATTAATTTTTTATTAATTGTTTTTGTACATTATTCTTCATTTCATAAAAATGGGGAGAAATAATGATGAACACAACCTCTGTTAAAAAATCAATTTTATTAGCATTCATTTTTTTATAAATGTGGTTACTTTTCACTAGATAAATATTTATTAACACAATCTTTGAAGAACAATATTATTTTATACTTTAGAGAGAATTATTGAAACACATAATAATTTTTTTATTCTTTAAATGAGGATAATTCTTTTTTTTAATTTTATATTAAATATTTATTTTTTTAAATGATGAATTTGTATCAATTTGTTTCATTGTTTTGGTTTTCATGAAAAATAGAAATATGTTTCATCATTTATTTATCCAACAATGTTTAATAATTTTTATTGATTTTAATGCATAAAGAATACAAATTTGTTTGAAAAATGTAATTGCAATCCATGGATTTCAAGTTTATATGTCCCTAGTTTAAAATTATTCAAATTTTTTATTTTCATAAGTGTTATCATATTTTTTAATTTGTCTAGAATCATTGTTTATAACCCTATTTCTGAGGTGAATTTTAATTTCATAAACCCTAATATTATATGGATCCCCATTTTTGGTACCCAATATTTGATATGATCAATAGGATTGGGAACCATACTTTTATAATCAACCATAAATTTGAAATCAGCCATATGTTCTCAAAGATAATTTTGAAGATAATCTATACTTAGTGAAACCCTACGTTTGAACTAGTTGTATATGATATTCAAATTCTATTCTATTTTCAAAATTTTCGAAATAGTTTAATCAGAGTATTTTTATAACATTAAATCCCTTTAAAGATTAATTTTATAATCCATATTAAATTCATTAAATTTCTCTACTTTCTAAGGGTTGTTATGAATTTTCAAAAAAAAATTAAAATTCAAATTAACATGCTTTATCAGGTGGATTTTTTGATGTATTTCACCAGAATAATATCAATAATCAAGATAAATCCTGGGATTTGACACTTTCTATAATAAAAAACGATAGAATCATTAGTTCAATAAAGATATACACCTTTTATACAAACATGTTTTTATCTATTATTATTTGATCACCCTGTTGTTGTTGTTGTATCCATTTTCAAACTAGTTTCTCTAGTTTTTAAAGTGAATGTTAGAGATAAACTTTATAGACATACATGTTTATCATATTTTGTGTTCTTTATTTTACTATATTTAAATAAATAATATGATTGCATGAAATTTATTATTGTTTTTTGTAGTTGTGATTTATTGAATATCATATACATATGTCGGTTTCTATTGCAACCGTGAGATGAACATATTATTCAACATCTACATCTTATCTTCTTTTCATGAAGTATTAACTAATCATAATCATTCAAGGTTTACTTCTGGATTCTTGTACATATTTATTGATTTCAATGTTCCCCATTAAAGAAAATACTTTATTTTATGGTGTCAACTATCAGTAATTATTTGTAGAGGTCCTCAGAAAAATGAATTACAAGTGAAAATCACCAAGATCACAAATAGATTATTAGTGGAGTGGGATTGGAGGTTTTTGTTTATAAAGTCCCGACCATAAAAATTACATATTATTGAATTAAATTTATAATTCAAATGAGGTTATTTTCAGGTTTAGTGTTTTAGAGAAATAGGTAATAACATTTTCATAACAGCCTGAATATTACATGTAGACAATTCTACTCAGTATTTATTTTTTTCATAAAATAAAAACTCTTGAAAAAAGAGTCATGTCTAGTTCTTTGTTTTAGACAACAAGAATTTTCTGTGATCTCATCCTTGACCATATTCCACATTATGTCCTGTGAAAAACATTTCAAAAACATTATATGAACATAAAAAGATCAGTAAGGGATACACATAGATAGAAAAATGTTAGTTTTTCAAAACAACAAGTAAACCATTAATACATTAACATATGTACTAATTTTCACATTTATAAAGTAGTAAATACTCTTCACTGAATAAAATATTACTACTTACCCTTCTGTAACCAAAATATTACCAAAAACCCATATAACGAACACAAAACATATAAAGGTAACATGGGACATAAACATACTTAATTGGAATAACCATATGGTCCACTTCTAATCATATCAGTAAATAGAATAGCCATACGGAGAACTTCCATACCCAATGAATTGGAGGTTATAACGTAACCACCTGTCCGGGTTTATCACAGAACCACCTGTCATTTTTTTATCACGTACCCACCCATAAAATGTCCAAGTACAATTATAAAATCATAACACATAAAACATATATAAAGGAAACAAAACATTTCCGCATTTCAATCATAATATATAACTTAAATATATTGACATAACAAATCCACCATCATATCCATTTTCAATACCAAAATACATAAAAGAGTATATGGTATTTATTTTCCTTGAAGAAAAACATTACGACTTTTTAAGGAAGCCAAAGAACAAATAATATTCATGGTGGAAGAAAGGTCGTTGTCACTGCTTACATTAAAAGAAACATTAATTTTTTTCATTTCGTAAAATGATTCGTAGAAAAAATATTCCCTTTGATAATTAAAGGGTTTTAATATAACATATAAAAGAAAATCATGTATTAAAACAAAATATGCCTCAATGAAAGGAGATTGTGACAAAATCCCTTACCTTGTGTCTGACTTGACCCATTCGTACTTTAATATCCTGAATAATAAACTAAAGATAATTTATACCTGATTAAGGACCTTTTTCATGTTTATTATTAATTTCATATCACTTATTACCATGTTATTAACATTATGTAATCATTCAAGTTAATAATGTTCATTTTGTCGATATTTGGTACTTGAGTCACAAATGAACACCATATAGTTACATGTTGTTCACATGGTACAAAGATCAAAATATATATAATGATATTGATGATTTAGATATCATATATATCATATATATATATAGTATGTACATGTATTTATAATAGTACATAACATTTGGAGGTAATAAATGAAATGCACCGTTCCTGGAGACGGTAAGTCGTACATACGCATGAACGCTACTTCCATTTCTATTTATTATTTTAATAGAATTAAGACATAATGATACATATGTATATATAAATTCCAGTATAATATCATATTATATAATTAACTCCATTCTTTATATGTCCCATGTATGGCATGAACGAGTCATATCACTTTGAGGGGCGGTAGTCCCCACTTCGTCAAATGAAATTATCATGTTTACTCAGTATGGAAACTAGAAAAGTATGATATAAATGGAAAATATAGAAATATAAAGAAAAAATAAACATAATATATATCATATGTAAATACAGTTCCATCATAATGGCCACTATGAGAGGTGGTAGGAGATAATTGAACAATCATCGTTTCGTGAGGCGTTAATTTTCCATCCATAGATACAGTTTGTTATTCACCCATTATATAGAGGTGGCTATAAGTTTATATTGAATACATCTCATAAAAACATTCTAGTATATTTATGATACTGTTGATGTTATAAAATAAAGGAAAAAAAATAGTTTAGGTTTTAGAGAAGTAATATAAAATGAAATAAGGTAAGATAAATTATTACCTTTAATCTGGGTAACTCCCATTGGTTTGAACAAAAATGGTTTGTTGAAGTGCCTTATACTGAGGTTAAGGCTTCTAGGTGGACGGGAGGGTTGTAGGGAGATTAATTGGGAAGATTTTGGACGATCCAAAAGGCTTGAGAGGGGTGAGGAGTTGGTTAGAAATGGTCTCCTTTTATAAGGGGGCGGAGGGGCTCTTTAGGAATGTTTGAAAATATAATTTTATTATTTAATGATATTCGGTTTATAAAGGTAAAATAATATTTTGAGTCAATGATAAAAAGACTCATGGTAGAAATAAAATCATTCAATAATAATTGTATAGGTTTTGGATGTTATTTTAATATTTATAATCTTTTTTATTTAAATGATTTATTAATGAGGTAAACACTGTATCATTACTGTGTTATAAATAATTTAATTTATTAGATGCCTAAATAGTATAAAAAAATACCATGATATAGGAAATTTTTTATCTTTCCAACAAATATTTATAGTCTAAAAGATAACTTAGATAAACCTATGTAAAAATTAAATTACTAAAAGACATATGTTTATGTCATTTTTGCCTTTACTTTAAATTAATTAACCTAAAGTGTCATTATCACCCATAAGTGGCTCTATGGGGTCCCAAAATTGACCCAGGGATACCCATGGTTGGCCATTACTCATAAAATAAGGTTAGAACAAGTGTTATGGTAATTTTCAATTATTAAAATATTCTTTTTACCTTGAATTACCCTATTTACCTTTAACCGTGGTAAATAAAAATCAAAAGTGACTATTCACCTAAAATTATTTCCATATTATTGAACCAAATTTTACTTAATAATAACAGCCATGTATGTAGGATTTTCAATATTTAATTCATAGAAGTTGTAATATTTAATTTAAATGAAAAAGTCATTTTCTAACTCCTACTAAGTGGTTTCACTATTCATCCAAAATTGAATTTTTCCAGAAAAATACCAAATATTCTCCCTAAGCTATATTTGATATTCTGAATTCAAAAATGATGTCTATTTTACCAATTTACAAATATAGAATTTTAATTAATTAATTTTAAATTAATTACTATTGATAAACAAATAGTGTGTTTTAAAGAAACAATAACTATCAAATTATTGACACTTGTTTATATCCAAATTCAAAGTGAAATTAATTCCAACGACATACCATGGATTAAATGGTAAACTTTTATTATAATTACACTTTAAATGAAATTAAAAATATAATATATCTATATAAATAAATTATACTAAAACTTATTTTTGAATTAAAATAAATTTCTTTTACTATTAATTAATAAATAATCTTTATCAGAAAAATTCCAAAAATTTACACAAAGTAAATTTTGATGTGCCCATTATAAAGAAGGGTTTTATTAGGTCAAATATATTGTATTAAAGTGATCAAAACTATATTTAATGAGGGTTCTCCATTAAATGGTGGTAAATCAAACTTTTAATGTGAATTATACTTAAAATTAGATTTATTCACATTTTAAGCCTGTAACGTTTATTGGATAAAATTGAATTCACATAACAAACATGTATAATAATATTGTAGTTATTTTTATTTATTACCCCCAAATACAACGGCTAGGAGTAAACATACATTTAATATAATAATATTATATTACTAATATACAAAGTAAAATTTCAAAGAAACACATTGTTGCGTATCAGGTGGGATATAGAACATAGCAACCATTTTAAAGTAAAATTAATATTTAATTAAAAAATATTAAAAAATATAAAAATATCTTATTCTTCACTTACCTGGGATGTTACATCCTTCCCCCTTTTGGAAATTGCGTACTCAAAATTTTTATTTACATATCAAAATAAGTGGGGGTATTTATCCCTCATATAATTTTTATATTCCCTTATTGCCTCTTCAACCATATGGTTTTTCCACAAAAACATTACCTAGTAAATTATCTTATTCCAAAAAACATGCTCTATATGGTCAAGAATCTGGACTGGTTGTTCTTCATAAGAGAGATTCTTTTCCAACTTAACTACCTCTGGACTCAAAACATGAGATGGATCTGGCATATAATTTCCCAAAATCAAAACATGAAAAACATTGTGTACCAGTGATAAAAATGGAGCTAATTCCACTCTATTCACAACTGATCCAACTTTATCCAGGATTTCATAATGTTCAATGAACATCGGATTCAACTTTGCCTTCTTACCAAAACACATCACACATTTCCATGAATAAAACATTGAGAAAGACATGCTCGCCTACCTCAAAAGAAATATCCATCCTCCGGTTATCCCAATAACTTTTCTGTCTTCTCTGATATTTTCTCATGTGCTTCTGAGTCAACTGATATTTCTCTACCACCTCTTCTACCAATTCTGGTCCCATCAGCTTCCTTTCACAATATTTATCCCAAAAATCTAGAGTTTGACAATGCTTTCCATATAATGCCTCAAATGCAGCCATCTGTATACTGGAATGAAAACTGTTATTATAAGAAAATTCAACCAAAGAAAGATATTGGTCCCAGCTTCCCTGGTAATCTAGTGAACAAGCACGTAGAATATCCTCCATGGTCTAAACTATTCATTATGACTACCCATCTAATTATGGATAAAAATATGTACTAAAATTTAATTCAGTACCCCAATAATTCTGAAGGTCTTTCGAAAAGTTAGAAGTAAACCTTGGATCAAAATCAGATACAATGGAGAGGGGAACTCCAAAGAACCTGACTGTCTCTTTAACATACAAGCAAGCAAGTTGATCAAGATACAAAGTATCTTGAATATAAAAGAAATGAGCAGATTTAGTCAATTGTGCAACTGTAACCCCGATTGTATTATTACATGGAGATTTCTTTAGTAATCCCACAAAAAAGTCCATGGATATATTTTCCCATTTCCACTCTGGCACTGATAAAGACTGAAGAATCCCTTTTGGTAACTACCGCTCTGCATTAACCAACTAAAATGTCAAACACTTCACTGTAAAATCAGCAATATCACATTTCATTCCATCCCACCAGTAATACTCCCAATGATCTTTGTACATCTTAGTATTACCCGGATGAACTGAAAATGGAGAACTATGAGCATTACATAGTGACTCATTCTTCAACTATAAATCACAAGGCATTCATAATATCTTCCCAAAACATAAAAAAATTCATTATCAACGTTAAAATCAGGCAACATACCCTTCTGAACCAACTCTACCTTTCTCTGTAACTCACTATCTTCTTTCGGCGCTTGCTTTATTCTGTGTGATAGAGATGATTTCACTAACACCTGAAATAAAACAAAATAATTTCCTACAGAAACAACTTCTATGCCAAAGTTCAACAAATCAAAAACCAAAGGATCACATTCCAATGGTACCATGGTTAAAGAGACATTAGTTTTTAGACTCAAAGCATCATCCAATTTATTTTATTTTCTTGGATGGTAATGGATCGAGAAATCATAATCCTTGATTAATTCCACCCATTTCCTCTATCTCATGTTCAATTATTTCTGAGTGAATATATAATTTAAACTATTTTAGTCAGTATATATGTCACATTTTACTCTATAAAAATGATGCCTCACATTTTTAACGAAAAAACAACATCACATAATTCCAAATCATGTATAGGGTAATTTAACTCTTGAAGTTTCAACTGACATTAAGCATAATAAATTAACTAATAATTCATCATGAGGACAAATTCAAGTCCTTTTAATAAAGCATCACTGTAAATAACAAACTCACCATTTCTGTAAGGTAGTTCCAAAACTGGAGCATTCACCAATCTTCTTTTCAATTCCTGAAAACAATCATCACATTCATTTTCCCAAATGAACTTAACTCTTTTTCGATTTAACTTACTCATTGTACTAGATAACCGTGAAAAACTATCAACAAAAATCATGTAATATCCTACCAAACCAAGAAAACTATGTATCTATTTTATATTTGTGGGTCTTGTACATTCTTCAAAAACATTTATTTTATCAGGATCACCAGTTACGCCATTTTTTAAACAATGTGACAAAAGAAAGAAATTTGTTGTAACCAAAACTCACACTTGATGAATTTCCCATAAAGTATATTTTTATTTAAGGTTTTCAAGATGACCCTTAAATGACTTTCATGCTCTTATTTACTTTTTGAATAAACCAAAATATCATCAATGAACTCATCCAAAAATTATCCAAGAACTCATGGAAAATTCTATTCAAAAGATTAATGAATACAACAGGTGCATTGGTTAACCCAAATGGAATAACTAAAAATTCATAATGGCCATATCTAATATGAAACACAGTATTTGGAATTTCTTCTTCCTTTAAATTCAACAGACGGTACTCTGATATCAAGTCAGTCATTGAAAAATACTGAGCTCCCTAGAGCTGATCAAACAAATCAACAATATGAGGAAACATATACTTGTTCTTAACAGTGATGTTATTCAATGATCTATAATGAATGCAAAGTCTAATTTAACCATCATTATTTTAACAAAAAAGATAGGATCACCCCATGTTGATGTGCTAGGTCGAATGAAAGATTTATCTAATAACTCCAATAATTGCTTCTTTAACTCTAAAAGTTCAATTTGATCCATTCAATATGGGGGTTTTGAAATTGGATTAGCATCAAGAACTACATCAATAGTAAATTCAACTTCCTAATCAAGTATAATAATCAGAAACTCATCAGGAAAAACATCCAGACACTCATTTACCACTGGAACATCATTAATATGAACAAATATTTTATTTTCAACAATATGTGCAAGGTAACATTAAGTTATATATTTTACTAGTTTCTCAGTTTCCTAATATGTTATTAACAGCAAGGGTTCATTATTCTATAAAAACTGTAAAAATTTCTGAAATGAAACCTCTTTAGATCTTCAACCAATTATAACATGACAAACATGCATCCAATCCATGCCCAAAACAGCATCAAACTCTACTAGAGGTAAGACAATAAGGTTTTTAGGTAGATTCTTCCATCACACAAGGACAGGTAGGTTGTTATGTTTTCTTTTTTTTTTCAAAATTTCATCCATGTGTTTTTACCATAAGTTCCATATTCATATCTTGATATGGAATTCCCATTTTATTAGAAAACTTCTCAGAAATGAAAGAGTGTGTAGACCCTGAATCAAACAACACATTGGCATAATCTAAACAAACAAACAGTGTACCTGATAATACATCATTTGATGGCCCATCATCTGTTGAAGTAGTTGCAAAGGATTTCACCACCCCTTTCTGCTTGTATTCTGGCTACATTCCCTCAGTTGAGTTCTTCTCTAGAAACTCATTTTCATAATAACCCATTTCATTACACTTAAAACATCTTACTTATGTATTTTCATTGCATGTATGATCATCTTCCTTACAATTATGAGAAATATAACCAAACTTATAACACTAGAAGCACTTTACAAACTATGATAAACATTCTCCAGGATTATTTTTACCACAATTTTCAAAAGTTGGATATTTAATTTTCTTACCTCTAGGTTTCTTTAATTATTTCTTTTCTCTTTTCCTGCCGACTAGTCCTCTTATTTTGTTGTTTTTTAAAGAAAACCTGATCATCAGAAAACTCCATTTCCACCTTCTACACACATAGAACATGTTTTTCATAACTTTTGAACTCACGAGAGGCTAATTATCTTCGATATCATGGATTTAGTCCTAAGTAAAATCGATTTATCTTACTATTAAGATCATAGATAAAACTTGGTGCATACCACGCCAGTTGAGTGAATTTTTCTTCATAAGTATCCATTGAGTCATCCTACTGCCTTAATTCCATGAATTTTTTTACATCCTAAATTGAACCACCATAGGAAAATATTTCACAAGAAACATACTTTTGAATTCATCCCAATCAACAGCATCAATCTTCTCACTATCCCTAATATTTTTCACCATCGACCACCATTGATCAGCTTCACCTTCAATACAGTAAACAACAAGACTAACCTTTTGATGTTCTGAAAACCCCATGATATCAAAAATCTTATCCATTGCTTTAATCCCCCCTTTAGCTAGTACGGGGTCATATTATCCTCTAAATGATGGGGGATATTGCCTCATGAAATGCTCTACTATTGAAATATTCCTCTACTATTGATATGGTTGATCTCATGCATGGATACCACAAGTATTTATAGCCTGAGTCAATTTTTCCATCACTGTAAAAAAATATTCAGTTCCGATTCCGACTATCTTAGGTTACTAATTTGGAAGGTTGTCTTCCTCCGGATTTCATCCCAACATAACTACCCTATTTCCTCTACGGAAAACCATTCTGAACACAGAAATATCATTGTCGAAGAATCATGGTAATATATAAATGATTTATCATTTCAATATTACCAAAAATTTATTTATGGAAATTTATTTAACAATACCCTAAAATCTAAAGTTGTCTAAACTGACCTCTGATACCAACTATAAGGACCTGACCTTAAATATTAAATATTCTTGAATTAAATGGATAATTCACATTGAGAATATTTTCAGGTTTAGAGCTGAATATAATTATGTCATAACATTTACATAACAACATGAATATTACATGTAGACAATTCTACTCAGTATCCATTTTTTCATAAAATAAAAACTTTTCAAAAAAAAGTGTCCTGTCAAGTTTCAAATTTTAGAGAGAATGACTTTTCCTCGAACCCAACCATGACCATATTCCAAATTATTTTCCATGAAAAACATTTCAAAAAAATGGGATGAGTATAAAAATCTCAGTAAGGGATACACAACAAAGGAAAAATGTTATTTTCTCAAAACAACAAGTAAACCATGAATACATTAACATAAGTAATACTTTTCACCATCATGAAGTAGTAAATACTCTTCAATAAATAAAAGATCACTACATACCCTTTTGTAACTAGAAGATTACCATAAAACCCATATAAAGAACACATAACAAATAAATGTATCTTAGGACATAAACATACATAAATGGAATATCCATATGTTCGACTTCCACACATATCACTATATGGAATCGCCATAAAACTGACTTCCATACCCAATGCATTGGGGGATATAACATAACCACACGTCCTGGTTTATCATGGCACCACCTGTCATTTGGTTTATCAGGTAACCACCGATTAAATATCCATGTACCGTTACAAAATCATAAAACATAAATAAAATATAAAGGAAAGAAATCATTTCCACATTTCAATCACAATATATCACATAAATATATTGACTTAACAAATCCATTATCAAAACCATTTTCAATACAAAAATACATAAAAGAGTATATGGTATTTATTTTCATTGAAAAAAACATTATGTCTTGTTAAGGAAACCAATGAACAAATAATACTCGCGGTGGCAGAAAGGGAATGTCACCCCTTATGTTAAAACAAACATTCCTTTTTTTCCTTTACTAAAACGATTTGTAGAAAAATATTCCCTTTGAAAATTCAAGTGTGCTTATACAGTATATAAAATAATGTCTTGTATTATAACAAAATATGCCTCAATGAAATAAGATTGAGATGAAATCCCTTACCTCGTGTCTGACTTGACCCGTTCATTCTTTAATATCCTGAATAATAAACTAATGTTAATTTATACTTTATTAAGAACATTTTTCAATTTTATAATTTCTTTTATATCACTTATTTCTATGTAATGAACATTATCTAATCATTCAGGTTAATAATGTCTGTTTTGTCGATATTTGGTACATGAGTCACAAATGAAAACCATATAGTTACAAGTCGTTCACATCGTCCAAATTTCATTATATCCAGAATGATATTCATGATTTAGATATCATATATTTAATATATATCTTGTATATACATGTATTTATAAAAGTACATAACATTTGGAGGTATGAAATGAAATCCACCATTCTTGGAGAAGGTAAGCCGAATGTAAGCTTGAATGCTACTTCCATTTCTATTTATTGTTTTAATGGAATTAAAAAACAATGATACATAGGTATATTATAATTCTCGTATAGTATAATATAATATAATTAACTCCATCCTTTATACATCTCACGTATGGCATGAACGAGTCATCTCACTTTCAGGGGGCGGTAGTCCGCACTTCCTCAAATGAAATTATCACATTTACCGATTATGGAAACTATAAAGGTATGCTATAAATATAAAATAAAGAAGAATAAAGAAAACATAAACATAATACATAGCATATATAAAAATAGGTCCATCTTAATGGCCACCATCATAGGCGGTAGGAGATAATTGACCAATCATCGTTTCATGAGGTGTTAGTTTTCCATACACAAAAATAGTATGTTTTCACCCATTAGATAGAGTTTTGTGTATGTGTAGTTAGAATAATTCTCATAAAAAAATCCTAGTATATTTAGGAAAGATTTTTGTTATAAAATAAATGAATAAAAATATTTTAGGGGATGGAGAAGTAATATAAATGAAATGAAGTTAAGAGAAATTGTTACCTTTAATTAGGGTAACTCCATTTGGTTTGAACCCAAATGGTTTGTTGAAGTTCCGTCTGCCTACGGTAAGGCTTATAAGTGGAATAGAGGGATGTAGGAAGATTAATTGGTCAGATTTTGGATGATCCAAAAGGCTTTAGAGGAGTGAGTAATTGGTTAGAAATGGTCTCATGTTATAAGGGTGAGAAGGGGCTCTTTAGGAAAGTGTGAAAATATTATTTTATTATATAATGATATTCAGTTTCTAAATTTCCAAATGTCATTAAAGTATAAGATATAATGACTCATGGTAGAAATAAAATAACCCAATAATAATTGGGCTGGTTTTGGATGTTATTCCCATATTTATAATCATATTTATTTAAATTATTTGTTACTGAGGTAAACACTGTATCATTATTGTGTCCTAAATAATTTAATTTATTAAATTTATAAAAATTATAAAAAATACCACGATGTATGAAATCCTTTTATCTTTTTAACTAATATTTATAGTCTAAATTATAACTTATATAACCCTATGTGAAAATTAATTTAAAATAAGATATTTGTTTATGTTAGTTTTTCCTTTACTTTAAATTAATTAACCTGAAGTGATATTATCACTCATAAGTGGCTCCATGGGGTCCCAAAATCCACCCAAGGATTTTTATGGTCTGTCATTACTCATCCAATAAGGATAGGACATGTATTAAGGTAATTTAGAATTATAATAATATTCTTTTTACCTTGAATTACCCTATTTACCTTTAACCACGGTAAATAAAAGTCAAATGTTACTATTCACCCAAAATTATTTTCATCTTATTGAAACATATTTTACTTCCTAATAACAACCATTTATGTTGGATTTTCGAAATTCAATTCACAAATGTGGTAAAATTTCATTTAATAGAAAAAGTCGGTTTTTTTAACTGTTACTAAGTGGTTCAACTATTCATCAAAAATTGATTTTTTAAGGTAATGCTTTGGTCAATGACCAAAGCACAAATTATTATTAAAAAAGAAAGAAAGTTACAAGAGTCTGAAATAGGGGATTTTTTTACAATATCTATCCAAAAGCTCAAATAAATCAGTAGGCATGGAGTCCATCCAAGCCATGCACTAGTGAACTCTTTTGTTGGCAAGAGCTTCAGTGACGGATTTCGCTTCACGGTAGGTATGGGTGGCGATGAAATAAATCCCGTGGAGCGAGTTAAGGAAGTTCATCCAATTAGAAGTATTCTTCCAGGCTAGATTAATGCTGGCATTCCAGATGGCATGAATGATGGTGGATGAATCACTCTCAATACATAGCTTCCTCCAACCTCTTTGAAGAGAAAAATCAACAGCATGGATGACACCCAACAGTTCCGCCTCTAGTGATGATGAGTTTCCACATCCGATGAAGAAACATCCCTAACACTGACTAGCAGAATCTCTGAAAATAGCACCGCAATTGGCAGGACCTGGATTTCCTTTGGAAGCACCATCAACATTAACTTTGATCCATCCCGGTATTGGCGCCTGCCAGAAAACCTCGAAGGTGTGTTTTGGCTTTGGATAATTTCTAGGAACTCGGAGACAGCAAAGGATCTCAAAGTCCCCAACTGAGTTGTTGTATAAATATTTCTGAATAAATGCATCTTCCTGGATCGCAATAAGGATCCAAGATTTTCATGCATTAAGATTGAAAGAATGATTATTATTAATAAGGTCATTTATAACATACCAGATCTCGTGAATGAGATCTACCACTGCTGCCAGCCAGATGTTTTTGATCTGCAAAGAAAGTTCATATCTAGTGCATTTTTTAAGAAACACAGATATAGAATCAGTAAAAGACCATCTGTAATTGAATAGATCAAAAACAAAATTCCATAAGGTAGAAGCAGTCGCACAAGACAGGAAAAGATGATCTGCATCCTCCCTGTGTTGGTTACATAGGCGACATTTAGAACAAATTTGGATACCAAAATTTTGGAGAATAGTATCAGTAGGAAATCTATTATGGGAAATACGCCAAATGAGAGTGAGCCTGGAGGGTTTAATCCATGGTTTATTAAACTCGCTCACCCATATATAATTTTATTCAATGTGAGAAAAATTCTGCTTATAAAAGATTTTGGAGTTTAGAATACCATTAGGGGTAGGTTCCCAAACCAAGAAGTCACCATCAGGGGAAAAGGAATGATTATCAATTATATGCATAATATTACCAGGGAGATCATGATGATGAAATTGAAGAACATATTTTATAGATTGATTAGCATCCCCAAGAATGTGACTATAAGGTAACACTATTATCAAGGGATTATCATACCATTTACAACACCAAAAGTTAATAGAATAATTAACACTAACCATCCATCTAGATTTCTCCATGATCTTACGATTAAAGTCCCTGATATATGGACAGATGGAAGAGTTGATGAAATTGATATTCCCTTTTAAGAGCTTAGAAATAAATCTGTGATAAAAAAAATTTGAGACTTTAGAAGAGGGATTAATAATATACCAAGTGAGATGAGCCTGGAGAGCGTCATGGAAAAGCTTTAAATTTTTTATGCCAATCCCACCTTTGTCAACAGTTCTACAACAAGAATTATAAGGAATAGTGACAAGCCTCCTTTCAAGAATACTACCAGTCCAGATGAAATTTTTAATATTAGTATTAATTTTCATGAAAATTCCAACATGCCATTTTTAAATCATGATGGAGTAGACCATTTTAGATACAATGGTTGACATGACCAAGCAAATTCTTCCAGCCATGGAGAGAGATTTCCCTTTCCAATTGGAAAGTTGTTTTATAATCTGATCGATGAAATCAGCGAAATAACTAGCTTTGGGTCTCCCCCAGAAAATAGGAAATCCTAAATAAGTGAAAGGAATTAGACCCTCTTTAATACCCAAATAAGTGGTAATACTATTTTTCCTACCGATAGGAAAATTCTTACCAAAGAAAATGAAATATTTATTCCAAGAGATCTCTTGACCAGAGACCTCCTCATAATGAGCAATGGCTTTCTTAAGAATATGAATATTATTTTGATCCACTTTTAGAAACAGGATAATGTCATCAGTATATAGAAGGTGAGTGGGAGCATTAAGATTTCTATTAACCTGTATAGGTTTAAGCTTACTTTGATCAACCAAATTATTGAGGAGTCTACTAAGATAATACTCAGCAATTACAAAATGGATAGAAGAATGAGGGTCACTCTGTCTAACACCTTTAGAACAATTACAAACCCTCTCGGAGTGCCATTAATAAGGATAGAGATGTAAGCTGAAAGAAATAAGGTCCTAATTCTTCTAATGAAAAGATCTTGAAATCCAAGGATTTTTAGCACTTTAAAGTTAAAATTCCAATCAATAGTGTCAAAATATTTTTTAATATCCAGTTTAATAGCCACACATCCTCCTCTATTATTTTTATTTAAACTGTTAAAGCATTGAAAGGCAAGAAAAATACAATCTTGAATGGATCTTCCTTTGATAAATCCAAACTGGTTCCAAGAAACAATTTTATTTCAAATAGGAGGAAGTCTATTTGCAATGATTTTGGTTATGATTTTGAAAATCTTGTTAATATGAGAAATCGGTCTGAATTGGTGGATCTCAAAAGATTTATCAACCTTAGGAATAAAGGATAAGAATTGAGAATTGATTCAATGCAGGAGTAAACCACGAGTGAAAAATCACTTAACTAGGTTACAAACATCCTTGTGGATTATGTCCCAATGATTTTGGAAAAAAACATTGTTAAACCCATCTGGACCAGGAGTACTGTCAGGATTGAGGCCAAAGACAGTGTCTTTAATTTCATGATCAAGAGGAGTGCTCAATAGAAATTCATTGTCCCTATCATCCACTAATAGAAGAATAATATCAGGTTTAAGATCAGTGTTTAAACCTGGGCCATTAAAAAGATTATAATAGTAAGAGGTAACATGATCTGTGATGGCCTCTTCAAAGCTAGAGATCACACCATCAATAGTAAGTTTGGAAAGAGGACGATTAGTCTTTCTAATTCATTGAAAGAAATTGTAGAATTTGGTATTACGATCTCCATCAGTAAGACATTTGGTCATGAACATGTGTTTGCGGATGTTATCTTTGAATGTAAGAAGGGAGTTAAGTTTAACGGAGATATTCACTTCCAATTGAGGATCCAAGATGAAGTCAGAGTTGGTGTTTTGAGTTTGAAAATAAGTAAAATCTTTCTCAAGTAAGGAGATATTGAAATCAATTTGAGAGTTTGAAGATTTGCACCAGCCTTTGAGGTCATGTTTGAGAGTATTCAATTTATGTAAACGGGCAAAAGAATCTTTTTTATGTTTCATAGAATTCCAGATGCTGTGAATGAAAGCAACACAATTAGGATTTGAAGACCAAGAATTATTAAATTTAAAAGTAAGGACATCTTTATTGTCATTTATGAGAAGGCTAACCAGAATAGAATGATGATCAGAGTTGAGCACAGGGAGAGTGACACTAGAAATATTTTCCCAGTTATCAAGGATCATCATCTTAACGAAGGCCCTATCAAGCTTACTAGAAACCTTTTTATTATGGTGGTTTCTGTACCATGTAAATTTATCCCCATAAAGAGTGATTTCAAAAATATTGTAGTCTTCAATAGCTGCTCTAAATTACCTGGAGGATATAGAAAGGTTAGAGGGTCCAATTTTTTCACAGGGGATGAGGATGGCATTGATGTCACCCATGACCACCCAAGGATATTGAATACATTTATCCAAATCAAGAAGATATATCATTCCATAAGTCTCTTCTATCTTGATATCTATTCTTGGCATAAACCAAAGTACAAAAAGTATGACGATCATTCCAAAAAAAATAATAGGTAAAATGGTGATCAGAGGTTCTAAAAATCTTGACATTTTTTAAAGAGGTATGGAAAAAAATCCACATAGAATCAGAGTGAGAAACTCTTTTACTGGAGCCTAGGAAATTGTAATTGAGAGAACCAAATCTCACAAAATTTATTTTGAAAGTGACTTTAGGTTCAGAAATATCAAAAAGAAGAGGTTTGTGAGTGTTTAAGAACCTCCTAAGAGTGATGGAGGTGTCCTGATTTGCCACACCATGATAGTTCGAATATAGTAAATTCATTACTAATTGGGTTTTGGGTTAGAACCCTTCTTATTTTTTGATTTTCCAACCCCTTTCATCCCTTGAGATCTCGTGACCACTGGGGAGGATGAGGGATTTTGTTTGGTATCCTATTTAGACTCCTGGTTTTCAGAGTTTTTCAAGTCATTTTCTTTGGGATTAGAGTTAGGATTTATGATAGAGACCAGAGGATCCTTAATTTTAGACCTATCCAGTGGGTGCTCTCCCGTAGATCCATGAACAGGTAACTAGTCATATAGAGACTGTGTCACATCATGAGCAACATGATCTGGAGTGGCCATGTCAGAAGTGAAAGAAGGACTGGACATGGGAACAACAACATGAGCAGAAGAATGTTCAGAATAGGAATGTGTCATAGCCTCTACCAAGACAGAGTTAGAATATGGTAAAGGTTTAGTGTTGTTTACATGAAATACAGAAAATAAACCCTCAGGATTCTGAGGATCATAAGTTCGAATGATATTAGAAGCTTGTTTCTATTTTCCAATAGCTAAATTGGATTCCACCATGCTACCCAAACAGGAGATAGCATCATGAGCAGATTCAAGCACAGGAATAGAAACATCAGTAACTGGGAGAGATAAATTTTGAGCAGCAAGTGTAATAGCTAAAGGGAGTGGTAGATCATTTTTACCAGTAACTACAGGATTGTATTTTTCATCATGAAGATTCAATAGTGTGGCACTATGTGAGACAGACGAAGGCTTGGGGACTTCTATATTAGCAGAAACAGTAGCAGGTTGTGTAATAGAGTCAGAAGCACATGTACTATTATGAAAAAAGATTGGAGAACCAGCATTATCAATAGGTAAGTGATGCTCTAAACTAGGCATTTAAGTATTAGATATAATATAATTTGCAATAGAAGTCTCTAATACAGGATTATCTGTGTCTAGAATTTTCCCCTTTTCACCATGTTCTTTGATGAAAACATCAGAAGTTCCTTCCTGAGCCGAAGGAGGTGAGACCTCCAAGTCCTTATTAACATTTTCATGCAAAAAAACAGCTCTAGAAGCATAAGTAGTAAAAGTTGTGTTGGGGACAGTGAGAGGATTGTTATCAATGCTATTTCCAGCTTCCACAGCCACTATGGCCTCTAAACCCAAAGCAGTATTTTCATTCCTATGAGAGGCTTCTTCTTCATCAACTAAGACACCCCAAGATTTACCTTCTAGGGAAGAAGGATCATTGAGCTTTTTAACCCAAACATCTTGCTTTTTTTAGAATTCTCATACTTATCATTATTAATTTTTTCTTTTTTACCATAATTAACCTCTTTCCAATCATTGTTAATAGGGGGATCCATTTGTTTTCTAGCCACCCGACATGTAGAAAAATTATGTCCAATGATTTTTCACACATCATAGAAAGGAGGTTTCTTTTTATACTCAATGGTGATTTCAATTCTACTAGTAGGAGTATTGAAACCAATAGTGGTTGGTAAATCACTGGCTAGATTGACCTCAACCATTAATCTAGCATATAAACCAAGGTCACCATTCAGAGTTCTATGGTCTATTTTGATAGGGGAACCTATGCAGGAAGCTATATCATTCAATATCTTTGGATTCCAATAAAACCAATTAAGTCCATGAATCCTGACCCAAGCATGTGCCATAGAGTTTATGTGAGCAAAAGGATTCAAATCAGTGTCCCAAACCGAAATCCTAAGAAAGCCTGGATTAAGATGCAAATTACCAAGTTTCCATACCTGATCAATCTCGGCTTGTGTGATAAATAGGATGTGATGATACCCTTTACCAATAGGAACCATCATCCATTTAGAGAAGCCCCTGCAATGTGCAATCTAGTTTTTTAGTTCAAGTAGAGACCAGGTCCGGTCTCCTGTATTGTACAAGATTCGACCGATAATCGAGAATTTGCACAGCTGTTCCCTTTGAACAAGGGCTTCCGGAACTCCATCGACCAAGAAACCTCCATCTTCAAGATTTTTTAAAAGAGGATTTTTACATACCTTTTCTTCACTCAGATCAACTCCTTTCAAAGTATCGCGAAAAGAGATAGGTAAAACATGAAGAGGGATTTTAGAGTTTCCAACTTCGATTTTCTTAGAGTCATGATCTGTGGAGACAGTGGCAGTGGGATAAGCATGCTGCCAAACAGGATCAAAGCCATCCATAAACAGATCTAAGGCAAATCAAAGGAATGATCTAGGGTTTGTCGACCATTGCAGTGCGCTTCGAGAGCTCCCCCATTTCTACGTGAGTATTCATCAAAAAATCGATGTTTGTTAGAAAATTACCAAAAAGTCTGCCTAAGATATATTTGATATTCCAAATTCAAAAATTATGTCTATTTTACTAAATTCTAAACATATAAGTTGCATTAATTAATTTAAAATTAATTACCGTTGTTAAAGCAAATAGCATGTTTTTAAGAAACAATAACTATCAAAAGATTAGCATTTGTTTATGTCCAAATTCAAAATTAAATTAATTCAAATGAACAAAAATATATTAAATGGTAAAAATATATTCTCATTAAAGTTTTAAACCAATTGAAAATATAATATAACCATATATAAATATTATATTAAAACACAGTTTTGAATTAAAATACAATATTTTTCACTATTCATTAAAAAATGAACTTTATCGGGAAATTTCCAGAAATTTACACAAAGTAAATTTTTAGGTCCCTATTGTAAATAAGGATTTTATTTGTTCAAATATAATTTATTAAAGTGATAAAAACTAGATTTAAAGAGGGTTCTTCATTAAAAGGTGGTAAATTGAACTTTTAATGTTAATTATTCTTAAAATTAGATTCATTCACATTTTAGGCCACTAACATTTATTAGATAAAAGTAAATACATTTAACAAACATGTATAATAATATTGTAATTAGTTTTGTTCATTCCCTCCAATACAATAGTTTAAAGTTACCTTCCACTAAAAAGAATAATATTATATTATTAGCATGCAACGTAAGATTTCAACAAAACTCGTTGTTTCTTATCTAGTACACAATCGAACATAGAATCACTTTAAAGTAAAATTAATATTTAATTCAAAAATATTAATTAATATGAAAATATCTTATTTTCATTTACCTGGGATGTTATATTGTTCATTGAATCACTATGTATCACCTTGTGTAGTTATTTCCTTGATTTATTTTCTACTACATATTTTTTGTATGAGAAAATGGAAAGGGACACTTCATTTCGAGGGGGATGTTTTATTTTTGTGAGGTTTTATTAAATGTAAAAAATTCGACCCCTCTTGTGTCTTTATCATAGTCATTCCAACTGAACCCATCATACTTGTTTAAGTATGTTGTCTTAGAAAAAGGCAATGATAGAATGATTAGGATTTATGAAATTATGAATTATCTTATTATGTAGATTGATATTATTTTACATGTTGTTATTTATGTTGTTATATTATCCACTAATTTAGTCCAATTTTATCATATTTTTTAAGGAATATTATTGTATTGTTTATATTATCCATATTATTAATATTTATTTAATTTATGATATCTTCTATAATACACATTCATTTATTGATAATCTAATCTCAACCTTTATTTATCTTGTTCCTCAGGATATGATGAAGAGATATATGAGTGAAATCAAAAATTTAATAGAATAAAAAATAAATTTCTTGCAATTATTATTATATTATATTACATATTTATAGTTATAATGTTAGAATCATGAATGTATCTAGTCTCAAAAAATTATTAAACTATTAGATCCTTTGGTTTTAGATCCCTAGTATATATGATAATGTTTTGAAATGACCACTAGTTCAAATCTACTGGAGTCGTGGTGTTACAATGCATTCTAGAATGGAGTAAGATTGAATTTATCAGCTTGTGAAGACTTGGTAAGGGATGATAGACCACTTATTAGTATAAAATGAAAATTTGGTATGTATGTGTGTGTGAGAGAGGGAAAAATGGGATTTCGTTTCTATGTGGAATAAATTAATTAACAAACTTATTGGGTTTAACTTTTTTGCAGAAAATGTATTTATTATGAAAAATTATTTTGATATTCTATCACTATATTTTATATAAATTTTTTTATAACTTTTATTGTCCAAGTGTCATGTGTCGGAATATTTTGGTAGATTGCCTACAAGTTCTGTTTACTTACTCCTACTATACTAACTTTGGTTCATATGTAGAAATTATTATCAGAGTCACATGTAAAGGAAAGGTCTTGTTTTCACTAGTGGAACACCATGATGACACTTCCTAATGGATGTTTGGATCTTTCAATTTCTCATATATGTTATCTGGACTGTTTCCACATTATCATTCTGGTGTCAGAATGTATAATGGTTTTCTTGTGTCACTTCTTTATTGATTATCATTGATACTCAAATTTTTTTGTTTTAATGGTTTTTCATTCAAGTTGTATCATTTATACTCTTGTATCATATAGTCTAGTTGCGTTGTTTTATGTTGTTATGTTTGGTTGAATTTATATTAATAAGGAAAATTATCCCCAATCCTCTTGGTAATCCCATGTAATTTATTTCCAATATTTTGAGTCTTTGGGTCATTACATGGGGCCAGTGGATCCTCTACCGCATCCTATGTCGATGTTTTGGGTGGAGACATAATAAAAAATGATATTATATCCTTATATATATATATATTATTTAATATATTATATTGGTTGAGGCTTGGGGATACATGTTTTTTATGTATATCATCAAATATTAAATCATAACATGAGTATAACTAATGTTTTTCATGAAGAACTTTTTTTGATACATTAAAGGAATAAAACATACACAATTGTTTCCATTGCTACGAGGTCCCATAAGGCCATTATTTGTGATTTTTTGAATTAGGACTATGTTTTTTATAACGTTTTTATATAAAAATTTGTTATTAATTGTATTGGGATTAAGTTCTATTATAAATTATTTTTAAAAAAATGTTAAGAGCTACACCCAACATGTCATTGTTAAGATACATAGGGTTTTTTTGATATATTTTCCCACGATATTACATATTATGTTACATATAATTAATTTATATGACAAATTTTATGAAAATAATTTTTTTGGATATCTATATGAAATTTCTGATATGGTTTCAAGAATTTTTACATATGATTTCATATATTATAAAAGATATCCAATCTTTGAGGGCTTAGTGTAAACTAGTGTATGATAAAAAATTTCACTAATGTTAAACACATTATGTTGTCGTATTAACAAAATTGTGGTTTTACATCTATAAATGTTTTCATAGTGATGGTAACTATGTTATTGTACTATACATGAAAATATATTTTGTAGGTATAACTTAAACCCCAATTTTGGATTGTAAATATGTACGTGTTATATGGTATTGCATGTATGGTTTTAAGAAATATTATATCCCTTGATTTAAAACATATTGTAATTTAATTTATAGTGAAAACATGATATAGCCTCTAAATTATAAGGTAACCAAATATGATAATATTAACATTAATATGTCATATTCATTATTTTTCAATAATATGTTAAAATGATCATGAAAAGGGGAAAAAATAAATGGGGTGATAACACTATAAACACATGGAATAACTCATACCTTATAAAAATATGAATTAATTCATCCATGTTTGTCAAGGGTGTCTCAAAAGAGTAAACACCATGGAGGAGGTATAGATAGATCCTATTATTACCTTATATTGATTCTCTCTCCTACCAAAAGCACTCTTCTTCTCGATATTTTGTTACCATGAGAATTTCCAACACGTTAAGGGATGAAGGAGGGTCTCATTGATATGTAAACCACTTATCTTGTACAAATCTTTTCCTAGAATAAAGAGATTCATTATTTTATATTAACCCCCTTTGAAGAAGTTGTCCTTTGGAATATTCAAATTATATTCATCAACTGTAATAGAGAAAAAAATTCTTAGTTTCATTACTGAAGAAAATATGATTTTATATAAGAATTACTCAATAAAAAAAGGATTATTTTTGCAGAAAATAATTTTTAGTTGTTTCCATTGGATGTTTTATAATAAGAATTATCCGAATCAAAACCTAAATATAAGAGACTTAATATCCTAATTTATAGTGTTTATTGTCTTATAGAATTTTGATATTTACTCCTAGAATATAAATAATTCAATTTGTTTTAGATATAAATTTCATAGAAACAATTTGGTGAAAATCAGTGGTGGAGTTTTTTATATATTAATTAAGTAGAAAATATGTGTTTTCAAGGAAAGGTGACTCATTTTTAAAATATATAATGGTGAGTCAGTGGATTTTTACCCTAATGGAAACATTGGTCACCTGATCATGAGATTAACTGGACACATCATTGTAATTTGATAAAGAGAGAAATAATATGTATCCATGTATCCCCACTTGGGATGAGTTTAGAGAATCCCCATGTGGGGTGGTATCCAACACTAAAATCTTTTAATTCTAATTTATTTCCTCATATACACAAAAATATAACTCATGCTAGTTGGGTTTTAAAAATAACAATTCATTTCTAATTGATATAGTGAGGCATCAACTATATCCTATGCTCAAACGGGTGACAAACAATATGATTTCATTGACCAACTTATCATTTTCATATTTTCACATCTACCTATTATTCATATTCCAACATAATAAATACTTAGGATTTTGTGGGGTTCTCTCAAGTATTCATATGTTATGTCCATGATTCTCTACCATGTTCTCATTAAACTGAAAATGAATAAACACTTCACATTATTTCCTAATGTTCATTTGAGGTTCTTGAATAGATGATTTCATATAGTATTCTATGTATATCATATATATAATATTATTAAGATTATATGTGATAATTTAAAGTATAATTTATTTATTAACATGATGTTGGAACAATGGAAACAACATCTCATTTTAAGGTTAATGTTTATGCGATCAATCCTTGGTAGCACAATTTAAAAATGGGGAAATAATTAACATTAAATGCAGGGCTATAAGTTTGAATCATTAGAGGTGGGGGTTGAGGTTATATTTGATATGGACATGGTCATAAGTAGAGAAAAAATGGAATATTGGCAATTATTTGGATCCGTCAGGCTAGTGATGATCACATGAATGTGTTAATCGTGTAATTTTACGCTACATAATGGAACATACATGAACTAATAAAATTGTGGGGACATAACACTAAGGAATTACTAGACATGTTATTTATAGGTTATGGTCTAAATCATGCATGGATAAAGGGATGACTAGTTTTTCATAGCCTTAGGGTATTTTCAATCAGAGACATTTTCTTCAAATAAAAAATAATTTTCCGATAATGAAGTGGGCTTAAAATAAGGGGTAGAGTGAGGCATGTTATAATTTTACTAAGGTGGGTGAATGTGTGTGATTTTTTGTTCTTTGGAACCCTTAAAACAAACTATAAAAAATTTAGGTTCTAATTTTTTAATTTCAAAAACAAATAATATTTAATACTGAATTCATAAATATAGGAATCATTGGAGAGTATAATTTTTTAGATGATTATAATACACACTTGTCATACTTTTTTTCATTTAATAAACATAGGACATCATTTTTAATAAAATAATATTTTTTTAATAGATATCTGAAAATATTGATTTATGATATATGATTGTTTTAATATTTCATAAGAATCACCCAATGGTAACCCTAATCTATGTAACATATTTTTTAATCATATAACTTAATAATTATATATTATTTGATGATTTAATGAAAAAAATCAAATTTTACATAAATTTGTTTAGTTTTTTTGAAGTGTGGTTGCAAAATATGTTTGTATAATATCATATTAATCCCATATTATTTGTATGATGAGTAAAATTATTAGATAGTGTGTGGGTCATTTGATATCATTTTTGAAAAAATAGTTTATTATAATATACATTGTTATAGATTTTTTCTCTTCTATATGAATTTAGAAATTAGGGGTTGATCACTTGATCAATCTAATAACCATGAAAAGAAAATATTTCAGGATTTCCATCCTATAGGTGATGATATGTTTAACTTGTTATTAAATCATGTAGACCAATTCAATTTGGAAATGAAAATTCAATTCCATCCACTCAAATATAAAATTATATGCAATTTTTAGATTTTGTTTTACCTAAAGGTTTCTTTTTTAGTTAGATGACAGTGCCACAAAAAAAATGACTTCGGTTTATTTTTTGAGAGATCCTAACATAAAGTCATTATTTATTGATTCTAGTAAATGAGAATTGTTTTTCATAGAGTTCATGAATTCCTCTACATAATATTATGCTTGAAACTATATGATTGTCCTTTATATTATGTATAGAGTCCATGCATATCTATGTATGAGAGTAGGATCTACTCTATATGTTATAAATTGATGGGGTCATGAAATGCTTATTTACAATAACTTGATTCATTATAAATCATCCCCCATTTATTAGATCACTTTCATTGATGGATAATGGTTTTTTGGGATCATTTTTTCTATGTGTATATTTATAGGACTTGATTTTATGTATAATTTTTTATATCAATTTGGGATATGGTTTCCTCTAATACTCTTAATTTGTTTTGGATAATGTAAATAATTATTTGGTCTTCTTGTTTCCTAGCTTATATTTTTACCTATTTGGACCTTTTATGGTACATAATTTTTAGGTAATGAATATATATTATGATAAGATACAATTTTATCATTATATATTCATTTACTTTAGTTTTTCATTAGTAAAAGGGACATCATTCTCGATATGTTTATAAACAAACTGACTCTATATCTTGTACAGTAAAATGCCAATGTTTGATAATTTATACAACATTTTACAAGTTATCATGGCTATCATCGAGTAATGATAGATGATATAGATGATATATTAGGTGAATATCATTTAAAGTTTCCATTTAGAAGTGTGTATGTTTATTGTTTTAGGTATTTATTTTTGTTCACCATTTATAGATGTCGAATATGTTGGGTTCAAGATTTGTATCTTCTTCTGTACTTGTATATGACATGAAATTTCTTACTTACATGCATTATGTTTTTTATTTTTTCATTATAATAATTGTTTTTGATACTATGGTATCTAATGGTGGTTTAGTGGTGTTATTGTAATCATTTTAATGGATAATACCTCAAAATTTATAATTTTCCATGTTGTTTATGGTAACCAACCATTGACCTATTAAAGGTTTATTTGGTGTAGAATACATGGGTATATCATCATGTATTACAGTGTCATATTGGGGTTAAATTTTTTCATTGTGGTAATATATATATTTTAGTCAACAGAAAATTTTATTGATTTTGGAACATTTCAGGTATTGGTTTGATAACTAGTGTAATGAACTAACCAAGGTCATCGTTATCTGATATTAAATCCAACCCACTATAGGGAACAAGGATTGATGTTGATCACCATCGTTAGGAATCACATTTAAAGGCATCAAACTATTAACATTTGAAAAAAAAATCACGTGATAAACATCGAATTTTACTAATGGGTTTCAACCATAAACCAAAAATTATTTAATTTAATCGTTGTGCTATAGAAAGTGCCTCGTGCACCTATGGTCTATGGGATCTAAGTGCGATCAATGAACACTTTACCTCCTTCCACCTTATGTGGCATTTGTCAATATAGCTCCATTAATTCTTGGTGGTCCTTGAGAATAGTTGTCCCTAATAATGAATTTGAACTGCATCTTTTGTTCAGACTCATGGAAGGAAATTTCTCATATTTCCTAATCCTATAGATTTTTGTTGGAAGGTGGTTTGATTTACCTAAGAGACCAATCCCTCCAACTCATTCTGAAAAACCCATTTTTGATAAATCACTCATTTAATATTGAAGAAATTCCTATGAAATATTTTGCTGGGGATTATTTTTTCATTGATCTTGAATTCCAAAAAATATACAATAAAAGATATGTTTGGTTAGGAAAATTTTTATATAAAATATTTAAAATAAATCATTAATTTTTAGAATCTATTATGGATGGTTGTAAATTCTATTCTCAACCAAAAATAGTTCAATGTTTTCTAATACTGTGAAGTATATTTTGCGGAATAATGTTTAGGGGAATAATATACCTTTGAAAATATATGTTTTCACCTATTTTACCCATACATTATTTTCATGAAGAGTATGATCCATATTTAGTGAAAATTATGATTAGTCTTTATTTATTTCCTATACCTTTCATTTACTTGTTCATCTCAAAGATAATATCATATTGAATAAAATGCTTCCATAGCATAGATATGGCTACCTTGATGATCCAAATCATGATGGTTGTGAAGATTTGGGTTGATGTAGACCTTTATTCCTCCTATCTTAGGTGGGGTTTTCATTCTGCTAGTTCTTATGGCCCCATCTTTGAGGATTATTATTTCTTAAAAAACATCAGTTATTCCCCTATTTCCATCTCTAAGGGAACTAATCAGTGTTTTATAAAATAACATCACAATATCATTTTATTTATGATTTTATGAAGATTTAGTTAGACAAAGTTAAATGTTTGTTGATTTTACTCATTTTATATTCTATATGGATCATCCCACCAATTAAATTCATCCACAACTAGTGTTTTCAATATCTAGTATTTGGTGGTAAGAAAATGTCTCCTTCCCAAAAAGAGAAGTTCATTTAGTCTTAAACTATGGTTAACCCTTCCTACATGGATCCAAACCAATTCATAGACTAGCCTAGTCTGGTCTAGGTATATTCTCTCTAGCATGATATTCATACTATTAATGGGGTGGCTTTCCAGCCCAGTCTCTATCATCAATATCCATGGTTGACCAGTCCAGTTTTAGTTCTAAATCTTATCCCTATTACTAAATATTTTTGGATGGTGGTGTTTTTGAGGAAATCTATTTTAGGATCACCAAAATAAATCATTTTTCCTTTGATTTCGTTAATAAATTCATACTATTTTAATAAATCTTCCACCAATGGTTTAATATCCCTCATAATAAGATTCCTTGGTTTGATATTAGTATTTAGTTTCCTTTCGATAAGATGTTCATACTTTCCCAAGATATGGAACATAATATTTGTATGTACTCATTCACATCTTTATCTCTACACCTAGTTTTTACTAAAAAATAAATGTATGCTATTTTAATCTTATCTATTAAGTATTTCACCCATTTTATCTAGGTTGCTGAAGAATCTTAAATTGGATCCATTCAGGTTTTTGTTAATCTAAGAAGGGATTGTCATCATTGAGCTCAGGTCAAATTACTACTAGATCTATGTACAAAATTGTATCAAGGATTTATACTTATTATTATCAAGACAACATGGTGTATGGATCCAAGGAACTAATTAACACATATTCATGAAATCAATTATTACAAGGAACACCAATTCCATCAAATGTCTAGAAAATTATGATCTCCTGAACAATGAATTTTTTATAAATTAAATTTACTTGATTTTGATTGATTGTCCACTAAATAAGGATAATATTCACTGTTAATTTATATAATATTAATGTGGTTTATTATTCATAAAAACCATTTTAGTTAATTTTACACTTTGAACATCATTTCACATAATGATTGTAATTCCTTCTTAAAATACACTATTATGTGGTACGTTTTGGACCATAATTTAAAGTACCCAATGATGAGAATTTGGAACCCATCATACAGGCCCAATGAAGCCCAAATTTTGTAGATTTCTAGAATAAATGAATAGGAACAAATCCTTCTTCAGGATCCATTGTTAATTCAGCCTCTATGGCGGTTATTAAGGCTGACCAATTTGGAGATCAAATTATGGGACAGATTCAGGGGCCCAGAAAACATCCTACAAATATAATCAAATCTTAGAATCTGCTGCTCCAAATGACCCTGAAATTTACAACAGTTTAGGTTCCATCTGGGGATACATTTTATGCTACAATATCCCACTCTAATTCGGCCATATAAAAGGTCTTACAATTATTTATGTTCGGTGGTTGTAAGTTGGCTGCCACCTTGGATCAAGAGTAGAAAAGTCCAACTTCCACAAGCTTTCCACCACTATAGGCCTACCATAATCAAGTGGGATGCTTTGTACTGTTGGATGATCGACCCAAGGTTACAAAAATTATTATTTAAGGATGTGGTGATGGAGAAGTTTTTGATCTTGGGTGGTTGGTTTCATTGTAGTGTTATGCTACCGCTTTGTGTTTGTAACCACATTTCTTTCTCCTATAAGTTATTTAATTCCCCTTAGTTTCATAATAAAATTTATTAATTTACTCTTATTTTTTTCTTCTAAATATCATGTTGATACTTTTAATTCAAGGTGTGAATTTATTCACACCATTATTTTTTATATTTATCACACAACGGTTGAGTGATCGATTTTTGTTGTTGTTTTTACTTCTTCAATTCCACCTTCGTAAGTCTACTTCCCACTTCCATTGAAGACATGTAATAAATTTGGGGCTAAATATTGTATGGGTTGATCCAAGGGAGTAGCAACGGTCTGGATTGGATGTTATTTCTCACTCCATTAATGGATAATCACTTCTTGTAAATGAAATTTTTATTTGATTATTTTAAAACCTCTACATCCTTATTGAATTTATGGTCACACATTTCAAGTGATAATACAATCCTTTACCTTGGAGTGCTCAAAACTTTGATCCTTAAAATTTATAGGTGATTAGTATTTGTGTTTGTATGCATTAAAATAGTATGTGATGGTTTTTTTGATCTTCTTAAATGAACCCATGTCAAATATAAGAAATTTAAATAATTAAAAAATGAATTCATCCTATCCACCCCGAGCGATAACCTAAGATCAAATCATTGCCTTAATTTGAATTATCTTAAATCTGTAATTGATCCTTTAAAACCATCTTAAATAAACCCAAGTTGGCCACTTAATATCCAAAAATAATCAATATAATGTACGTGCATGTAGGTACTTCTTAGGTCTCTGAGGATTCAACAACCCAAGCTACACTACAAGGATCGTCCGACATTCTTCTTTTGTGTAACTGTGAATAAAATTTTGTCACCATTTTTGGGGACCTATGTAAGTTTCATTAGACACTAGCATCCATTTCTTTTCTTCCCACTTCTCTGTTCTCCCCCCCCTTACTCTTATGGAAGACAATTTTGAACAAATCCAAACATGGGAAACCTATCCCTACTTTGATCATCCAACCCCATTTGGGTTGTAAAATGACCATCCTTATTTTTACTAGTGGGGTCATCAAAAATCTAATTAACCAAAACGTTTTAACTCCTATGATACACAAAACATTAAAACATATAATGAGTTGCAGTCCCTACTTAACCAATCTAAACACCCTCCTGTGCAATTCCAACAACATAATTATCCACCTAGAATAGACCATTTGGCCTAACCCTTTATCAATCTAAATCCAAATACATTACATGAAAACTATGTCAATAAATTTATATAATGAATTTTGAGGTTTCATCATTGATATTAGAGCTACAAAACTTTGAGATGGTTATATAACCCATTCCAACTCATGATATCCCTTCCACATCATTAATAGAAGACTCTTTTCACCCACAAACCTCTCATGTATTTATTGAAGAACCAAAAATTGGATTTGGGATAGATAAAGTTGATAAAGGAATTATTTAAGGGTATTTAAATAATGATGAAATTGAATTCTTATATTCAATAGAGAAAAATTTGACATCAAGGATTTGGTGCCACTATTAAAGCTCCATTGATGATTTTTCAGAAACACCAATAATTGAAACATTGAGAAAAATAAAAAACATTGAGTCCATTACCATCCTCGACAATAATATTTCTAATTTGGTGGTTGAATCTTTTATTCAAAATGAACCAATTTTTTTTGTTAAATTTGGAAAAACAAAATGAGTTGGATTTAAAATCTCAACCTGTGTTTGAGTGTCCTATCCAAACCAAGCTCAAAATTATTATCCTTCTTTCCCCACTCATGTATCTCTTAATAGGTTAGAACCATAACCTTTATATTGTAATTCATGCTTCTATTTCAAAAGAAAATGTAGGAATGATTATTGATGTCTTAGGAAAAACTAGAGAAGCAACTAGATCCACAATTTCTAATATTCCTTGGATTTACCCACTCATTTTCAAATATAGGTTTTTTAATTAAAAAAATTATAAAAATAGAATCAATCTTAAACTAGTTTAATTAGTGAAACATGTGGTCTTTAAAATTTTGAAAATTGTTATTGGGTATGTTGGGTGGTTTATGTCGGGCTAGCGACATTAAACAAGGCATTTCATGGGAGTCAACCCATGGTTTTCAAGTTTCCAATCATTTTGTTGTTTTAATGAAATTTATATTTTAAATAGGATTAATGAATCATTATGATATTTAAAAATAAAAAAATAGATTATTGACATGTTCTTCTATTATGTGTATGGATGGGTATGAATGGGGAGAACCATATTAATCCATGTCATGTGGTGTGATCCTTGAGTAAAATCTTACCCAGAAATTTAAACAGAAGAAAATCTATCATCCGTTTATTTTATTTTATTTTTATTTGTATGTAGGATAAAATAAAAATAAATAATAATAATAATAATAATATAATAATAAGTCCAGAACATTGGTCATGGGGCCAACCCTGTCACAACTGGCGAATCCACGGGGACTCGAACCTGGGATCGAAGGGAGACAGGGGCACGTGCTTACCACCGACCTACAATTTTTTGTGATTCCTTATTCTATAATTTTATATAATATACTTATATTTTACTTTCTTATATATAAATATATATATAGTTTATTTTGTTTCTTTTTTTTCTTCCTCTACATGGGAATTCTTAGAGTGACATCGATATCAAGGTATTAAAAGGGAGTCGTAAGAATTTCAACTTCACCCACCATGTGACTTCATTCCATGATCCTCGTTTTAAATTTCCTTTTTGAACTATCATTCTTTACCTCTACACCCTTCTAAATTTTATTTTCCTCAAACACTGGGGACAATGTTATTTTAAGTTGGGGGGAGATAAAATAAAAAATTCTTTAGTGTCAAAAAAACGATTTGAAAAAAAATTGTGCCTTAATGGAAGGAAAAAATTATTTAACCTTGAGCATGGTAATACAAATTGCACAATTTGAAACTGAATATCAAATAATTTAGCATTCCCTGATTCTGATTTTAATCCTTTTATAATTTCATGAGCATAGATTTTGGAAAGTGTGGTTGTCTAATGTGATATTTCATCGTTTATATTTTCATCCAAATAAAAAAAATATCACAATGCATGTCTTTTGGATAATGGGGTATTAGTTTTAGTTAATGGGGTACCCCAAATAAATAGCATAGTTTTGGTGATCATGTTTTTTAATATGTGTATTCAACAAATTTTTTTAAAGAAAACATTAACATTTCATGTTGAGCAATGAAATGACCTAATGTGAGGCTTTCGGCACTTGGGGATCGTGACTCCATAGTTTCATGGACCAAGGTTAGTAATTTTATCTCCATTTTTTGTAATTTTAATTTTTTTTTGACTAATTTAACTCGAGATGATGCTCGAGTACGTGGGCATCACTTGGTTCCCTATGGTCTTTGATCCTGAGAGTCATCAGCGAAGTCTCGCTACAGGGGTTCACTCTATTGAGTGCAATTTCAATTACCATGGGAAAATTGCAAAAACAATAAATAAACAATATAAAAACAACAAAAAATTGAATAATCATCTTAATATTGAAATTTGATTCCACCTAGAGCTTCCATCATTTCCCTCTTGAATAAAGATGAACCCCCCATTCTAATGCAATGCACAACACATCATAACTCTTAATTGATATTGGATGAAATATTGCGATGAATTGCAACAAATAAATGGGCATGGGATTGAGATATTCTTATTAAATATAATGTATTAAAATATTTTTATGGGTTTCATGATTTTTTGATATAAGGGTTTTTTGGTGATCATTGTGTATTAAAATGTTTTTGGAAAAGGGAATTTGAATTTCATATTGTTGAGATATATTTTTCTCAGGACTAGAAAAACTCAAGTTGGGAGTTGTGATTAGCCACTAAATAATTCCAAGGTTCCTTGTTAATTTATATAATAATGATGTGATTTATTATTCATAAACACCATTTTAGTGCTTTTTACACTTTCAACATCATTTCACATTATGATTGTAATTCCTTCTTAAAATGAACTATTATGTGGTCCATATTTGAACATAATTTAAAGTACCCAATGTTCATGATTTTATTTTCATATTTAATCATAAGGGTTTTAATTACATTGGGAACATTTCATATTTTTGGAGTGTTGGATGGTCCATATTAGAAGGAAACCAAAATGGGATTTCATGCAAACAATTCTAGAGAGGATAGATTGGACACCTGCCCACTGATAAGAATGTGGAGCCCAACATACAGCCCCATTGAATCCCAAAATTCGTGGGATTCTACAAGGAATGTAGAGGAAAAAATATTTTTCAGTATCCAGTGCTAATTCAGCCTCCATGGTGGTTATTAAGCAGTCCCAATTTGGAAATAAAATTATGTGTTAGATTCTGCAGCCCAGAAAACATCATATAAATCTACTCATTTCTCGGAATCCACAACTCCAAATGGGTCCAAACTATACAATCAAGACAAGAGTGGAAAAGTCCAAGTTCCGCAAGATTTCCACCACCCTAGGCCTAACATGATCAAGTGGGATTATTTGAATTTATTCACACCATACATTGTGATATTTTATCACACAGCAGTGGGGTGATTGATTTTTGTTGTTGTTTTTACTTCTTTAATTTCACCTTAGTTAGTGTAATTCCTGCTTCTATTGAATACATGTCATCAATGGAGGGCTAAAGCTTTTATGGGTTTATCCAAGGGAGTATAAAGGAGCTGTATTAGATGTTATTTCTCACTCCATTAATTTCTAATCACTTTTTTAAAATGAGATTTTTATTTGATGATTTTAAAACCTCTTCTTACTTATTGAATTTAAGGTCAAACATTTCATGTGATAATACGAACCTTTACCTTGGAGTTCTCAAAACATTGATCCATCAAGTGTATAGGTTATTAGTATTAGTGTGTGTAGGAATTAAAATAGTAAGTTATGATTTTCTTTAATCTTCTTATATGAACCCATCTCAAATATAAGAAATTGAAATCATTAAAAAAATGAATTATCCTATCCACCCCGAGCGATAACCTAAGATCAACTCATTACCTTAATTTGAATTAACTTAAATCTATTAGTGATCCTTTAAAACCATCTTAAATCAACCCAATATGTCCACTTAATATCCAAAAAAATACATTGAATGTACGTGTTTGTAGGTACTTCATATGTCTCTATGGATTCGAAAACCCAAGCCAGACTACAAGGCTCATCCTACCTTCTTCTTTTGGGTAAATTTGAGCGTGAATCAGTGATCCTTGACCTAATACATGTAAAATATTTTATTCATAGATTCATTAAAACATTTTGATTCTTAATTTCACGCCTAATAGCCCTAGTGACAGTAAAAGTTAGTTATTTTGTAAATAATATTTTTATGTGGAGTTAAATGAGACACCGTTATAGGACATTCCATTCAATATCTAACATGATTATTTATATTTGTATTTGTATGTTACATAAGATAAATGTGATGTGGCAGAATGTGATGGTCATAGGCATAATATAACATTATATTAAAAAATAAATCTAGAACGAATTAAGGGTAGCCATTAAAAGAATAGTTGATCATATCGAGAATAGAATAGGATCCATTTATCTTAGTAAGTCTATGAATTATTTTAAATCCTTTTTATCCCAAAATGACTACTTTTATCTTAGGTTTTCATGTGGTAGTTGCACTTGATGAAACAAAAATATGGTTATAACTATACCTTGAGATAGATTAATAGATTTTTAACTGAACTAAAAAGGATATTTGATGTACCATTCTCAAATATTAACCACATTGAAAAAGATTTATCATATCACTCAATGATAATTTATTAGATAAAATCATAAAATGTTTCTATACTAATGGTCTGTACACATTAAATATTATAGTTCATGGATAGTATGTTTTAATCCACTTGAAATGTTGACTTTTAGTATCAAGGAAGAAGTTGTATGGGTGATATCCAATGTTTTAAATACTGAAATCGTTCCTCAATAATATCCAAAGGTATATTGATTCCCATAAGAATGAATAAATTAAAAAACCCCTTTTGTAGTGTAAATTTATGAAGTAATCTAAAATCATGATGTGGATAATTCTACTAGAATAGATGGGTTTAAAATATCATTTTATATTGTGGTATTATATATAATAAAAAGGATCTCATTAGTGAACTAAAAGATTTTTTTCATAGTTTTTACTCTTTAAAGTGATACATGTTCCCAGACCCGAGTTCTCATTTTGAGGTTAAATACCTTGAGCTCCTTCAATTATTACTTGCCCATTTTTATGTGAAATTTCTTATAACATATTTCTAAAACTTGTAATAACATAATCTCATAGTTTTTGTTGACTAGAGGTTGATTAATGAAAATGTAATTATAATGCATAGATTAATGAAAGCTGTCATATGTTAGACATATGAAATTATAGAATATCTTAATATAAAAAACTACTAGACTAATTTTATGGTTAAAAAAGATATAGAATATGAAAAAAATATAATATAATTTTATCTAGATGTTTTTGAAAAGATACAACTTCTTGAAGAGTGTGTGTGAATTCTTCTTCTAATGGTATTCATGTCTATGGTTCTAAATATCACATATGGGGAAGCATTTTCTTTCTTAAAATAATAGTATCACCACTAACAGGTGATCCAATCTCACCCAATGAATCTATTATAGAAAAAATACATTATCAATATAAATATTTTAATTTTATATTAGGTGGAAGATATTCTATTTATGGTATATATATATCATTACAAGAATATATCAAGACGTATTCATGGATGATTTAATTTTATTTCTTAATGAAAACTGTGACTCCATAAATGTTTTCAATAATACATTAGATAAATATAGATGGTGGAGTAGGAAATAGATTAATAAAAGAAAGGGAAATGTGTATATCTCTATTACATGTACATCAATCTATACGAAACTAATTACATAGTGAGTCAAAATTGCTAGAGGGTCTTTTCCAACAAAATACATGGGTGATCCACTATATTTTGGTAAGATTAAATGACAATATAATATAGTATCATCAATTAAATCAATTTTTTTGTCAACAATTTTAAGAAAATTTTACATCCTTTGGTGGAAGTATGGACGTCATATATAGTATTCTTTTATATATCATAGTTTTTATGCTCTATGTTATTATGGTTACCTAAATAGTAATAAGTTCCATTGAAACATTTACAAATGGTTTTATTAAGGAATTAAATCACATAGGTAAATAACAATAGACCTGATGGTCATGAAATAACAATCCAATTGAACAAGGTGGAATTAAGGTATAATGTCATTTTCTTACCATGAAATATATGCAGGAAAAACATTAATTGGAGGAATTTCCAAAATATCACTAGGATTCATGATTATAAAATCTAAATATTGGAATTATTATCATTTATTTATTGGGTAAATTATATTTCTTATAATTTATGGAATAATACACTATAGTCTCTTTTCATCATCATTAATCATTCATGATGGATTGTGGGTTGGGGATAAATTTCATTTTGTACTGAAAATTAGTCGAGGGAATAAATTGTCTTCCTAGGGTTCTTAGTTCTGGATATCTCATTCTATTAACCTATTAAAAATTCATGTTTTATAAATGTTAATTTTATAATAAGTATAAATAATTTTTTTCAACCATTAATGTTTTAGAGTAACATAACAAAAACATTCTCAGTAAAAATATTTTACGTATGTTTACTGTCTTATATTTACACAAATTCCCTTCTGTTTAATAAATAACCAATTTTTGGTATGTGATATATTTGTTTATTGTTTTTTGAAAAAAAAATATAATTTCATTTTAATGATTGTTCACAATAATTCTATCAATAGTTATTATAAATTGAAAGTGAAATGTATTCATATATCATTAATATTGATCTGTTAAGAGAGTCTAAAAATGAAATCATTGAGAAACCGAAGTTTTAATGGAGGTTGAGGTTAATTTAAAATTTATATTCATAGATACTATATTGTGATCACTGTGTACTCAGGTTACAATTATTAATTAATTTCTTAGGTGTTTTTATCCATGAAAAAAATTATTGGGAAATATAGTGTCAGAGTTTTTTCTTTCTATTGGGTTTTAGATAATAAAATATACTTAGAACATGTTTGGGAGTAATAGAATGGTTTCAATTTACCAAGGTCTAATAATGATGATCATATCTATAATTTTTTACACACATTAGTGAAAAATGATATTATTTGGATCTAGAAATTAACAAGATCCTCCCCAACCACTCACAAGTCATTGTTGGTGAAAAAGGGGTCCATTATGAAAATAATTGTATTATAAGTAACTGATGATTGGACTCAATACAAATACTGGTAGATGATGTGATCATCACAATATGTTGGGATGAGGAATCATAAGTGATACTAGAGGGTCTGTTTTGAATAATTTTTTAACATTATATGCTAAATATAATTCTATCATTTCCAAATCTCAATCCATTCTTCGATATCTCTAATTGAGAAAGTTGTATAATTTTGTTGTGTCCAAGGTAAAAACATACACATTTTTAGTGGTTAATAATTTAATTCAGAACTTGCCTTATAATTGGAATACTTCATACTATATTAGAGTGTGTAAAGGGATGACGTTACAATATGTTTTTGGTACATAAAAATGGAGTGACTGGAACAAGCAAACAAATATTATTTCTTCTAATGGATGGAAATTTAATCACATAAAAATATAATCATATATTGGATACCTTACCTATGAATTTAAAGTCATTGTGCATGTGAAATACCTTGGGATTCACCATTTTATTTCTCTTCATACCATATTTTTGTTGACTTTTTTTTCATTTTCACCCTTTATAAAAATATCTCATTATGAGTGAATGAAACCAAAAACCATACAACAATTTTGTAGGTTGGATGTGTCATCCAAGTGAGACAAACAATTTTAAAACTAAACTAATTAAAAGAGTTCATAATAATAAAATATAAATCAATAATCATGAAATAGAATCCAAATAGTATACCAAGGAATTTTAACATTATAAAATAACTGAATATGGAAAAAAGAAGAAGAATTCAAATGGGGATAATTCATGAGATAGATTAAACTTAAAAAACTAAAAATAAAAAAAAGAACTCAATAATCCATATCGAAGTGAAAAGTACACTATATTCAATTTAAACCTCCTAAATACATGACCAATAATCTAATGATCATATGATATACCCAATATTCATTTCCCTTGAGCCTTCAAAACATGTAATATGAGCCACATACACAAAAAAGGTGTATATATAGGGTGAGAGAAATATGACCCATTTTGAATCTTCCACAAAATGAATTCATATACTATATAAATGAATAAATGAATTGATAATTTGTTCTGTAATTTACGAAATTGTGCCATTAAATTCTAATAATGTAAGTATCTTTGTTTTCACATAAACAACACTCTCTTTGAAAATGACTAAGTTAACCATGAATCAATAAATATTCATTAAAAAAATTTCTATAATGGAAAATGAGTAATGCAAAACGGAAAATAATTTTAAGAAATTAAATTGAAAATTCCTAGTATTTTACTATGTTTAATAACCATTAAAATTCATTTAAATGAAAAAATATATATTAATTTCAAATCATTTTTTTGAAAAAATATTATCCAATTTATAAACATAAGTAATTAAAATTGGGAGTCTACTAAGAAAAAAATAAATTCAATTAGAAGCCTAAAAAATAAATTTATTGAAGAAAAACATACATTAAAAATCTATCATAAATTATACATTAAATATTAATGAGAAGTCATTAATAATAATGAACATCAACAACCTAGACATAACTAATAATAATGAATAACCATCAATGGAACACCTTTTATCCATGGAGACAATCTAGGACCAAAAATTAGTGGTATCCATCAAACAGGAATGGTTTATGTGATCCATGTTCCTAAACACACAATTTTACCAATTTTAATTAACCTAGAGAAGATATTACTAATGAAAAGTAAATTTTAAGCATGGAAATACTAGTCAAATCATCGTTATACATCGGTACAATAATGATTTATATATTTTCTAGTTTTATTCCAAATTTTTCCCATAACATATATGTGGAGGTAAGAAATATATAATAACATATATAAATATAACAAGATAGAATCATATATATAACTCACCAGCATATTTTTTCACTATTAATAGATGAATCCACATACATAATAAAATAAAAAATACATTGATTCCAATGAAAAATGATAAATATATAAAATAATAATATTCGACCCTTTACTTATATATTTTAAAAAGGTTTAATTTCATAGTAGTATGTCAGCATATATTAATATGACTGGAAAAAATATAAAATATTTCTTACTACCATTTAAAATATAATGATAAACATCCAATATGGCATTTTAAAATAAAAAAAACATTTATGTTAATGAAATGAAACCAAACTACCTACTAATAAGAAATAATCATTATAGATAAGAAAACATAATTAAATTCACAAAAATCCATGATAAGCATATTATTTAAATTTAATATAATTTATATGAAATAATTTCTTAAAATTCATCTCAATTTATCCAAGAAATTTAAGGTCAATATTTTACTGAATATCCTATGTGCATGTTTCCATGGAATTACGATTTGGGGTATAAAAAAGAAATTCACATTGTTAGAAAGAATCATATATAAACCAATGTATATCTAAAGATTCATAAATTATGGAAACTATAATATTTATTCTAATTGAAAATAATGATTACAAACATAAATCATTACAAGGGAAATAAATAATTTATAATGAAGCGATCCAAATACAAATTCAAATAAAATAGAGACTTAAATTATCATTAAAGATTGGAGAGCTAAAAAATACATCTTTGTATTGATTTGAAATATTAAATATGGAAACCACTAAAAACTTGCTTTTGATGAAACACTTGGAATCATAAATAAGATAAAATAAGATGAAGAACAATACAGAATGAAGAATATGGAAGTAGAATAAGGAAATAGAATATGAAAATAACCATGGAGAGTTAAAACTAAAATGAATTAAATTAAAATAGTAGAGCAACTGATAAAGACATATTTAGGGAGCTATCCTTAGGTGGTCTTAATTTGTATGGATGTAATTTGAGGAAACCCCCCATTAAATAATATCCAAAAATTTCCAAATATTAATATTTTAAAATATATATGTGTACATTTCATTGGAATACTTCCTATACAGGTTACCTATAAATCCCAATTTACCTAATATTAATGCGTGAATTAACAATTTAAATGCATTGACTTTTTCATGTCGGTGAAAATTACCTATTGATTTTCTAAAAACACACTAAATGTCATTTTTTACTGAAACTCCAAATAAAATCATTAACAAAATAAATAAATAAAACCTAACTCAAGAGTGTTATAAAAATATATACTATATAATTTCCATCTTCTAGCATATTTATATTGGTATTATGGACCAAAAAATAAAAAATTATTATATTCCATATTTACAAAATGATTTAGAATTATAATGGGTCATGTAATTGACTCTTAGAATCAGTTATTTGAAATATAACCATAAACAATAAGGAAAACATAAGATCATTCAGGATAAAATTAAGAAACAATATATATTTTAACTAGAATGATATTGAGTACAAAATACATAATTGGAATTATACACATATAAATTCAATTAGATGATTTGAGACTATATTAAAAATAATGACATTTGATTGATAATGGGTTCCTAAAACCCTTAAATTGAGGTTAATATACCATTAGATTTACATATATTTATGGGATGAGTTTGGTAATAAATAATTATATTTATTAAAAAAAATTAGCAATATAATAATTAGAGAAACCCCCCAACAATTTCCTTCCAGTTGTTATTTTCATAAATGAATATAATTGAAAAAAACTAATTTAATTAAATAAATAATTCTATTATTATATCAAATTTTTCCAAAAGAATGGATTAAGAACCAATGAACTAGATAAAATATACACTAATAATAGAAAGGAATCACAAAATAGTAATTATTCCATTATTTAGAATTCATATAATATAATACAGCCATAATAAATAGATTTAATCCCAAATGACAAATAAGATATAAAAAAGATAAAATAATTGTTAATATTTGCAATTTTTATCTACCACATAAGTAGTTAAGTATAAAAATAATATATTTGATACAATAATAATAATATAGCAATAATAGTCTATGATATTTAACTGAATTTATATTCCCAAAAATCACCACTATAAATAACAAAAATAAAGTTAATTGAATGGAATATTAAATACATCTATAGAGTGGATATATATAACATAGAATGATTAAAACATTATAAATTTTAATTAATTCTTCATTATTACACTACAATACCATTATCTTCAACAGGTTGAACTTGGCGATTCCAATAATTATTTGAATTAGATTCTCGTTTCTAGCATGACTATATCAAATATAATCATTAAAAATGACCCATCATGGAATAAAAAATTCTAGTTTGGGAGCTACCAAACTAGAAAAAATATTATGTTTTGGATGAATATATTAACATAGATCCAAATATTTACTATGGTAAAAGATAAATAGAAACAACGATATGGTTTTTAAACAACATAAAAAATATGAATTGGTTGCAAATTCATCATGTTTTCACAACTATAATTGAATTCACTACATCAAGTTATAGAAAAAACACTAATAATATCAATCATTCCCATTATGTTCACCTAAACACTCATGTATTTCATTACAACCTCCATATTAGAGTTTTGTAAAAGTATAGAATCCTTCCACTAAATATTATAATGGATACCAATTTCAAAAACTAATATTTAATCAAATAATATATGACTAACTAATCCAAATGAAATTTTTTCTAAGAAAAGTGGAATGAATTCCCTAGCAGAGACTAAAGGTTCTCTTAATGGGAAAAATGTTCATTTATAGAGACAGTTATATAGTTTCATGGTAATATTTATTATTGAATAAAATCTTAAAATATTCCCATATATAGTCCTTCTATGGATTATGAAAAATAATACACTTCTTCCACATCAAAATTAGATCTTAAATTGTGAATTTGTGGAATTTGATATTTAGAGAATAGGGAATTTCGATAAAATTAAAAATATAAAATTCCCTTCCATAACAATTCTACATATTGAGAATAGTGATCCCATAAAATGTCTAATGAGATGTCTACAATATCTCCTAAACACAATCCCAATGTTGAACTATTCTAAGAAGAACACGAACTTGCACAACATGAATCGATGAAAAAAATGTCACAAGAATAATTTTATCAACTAAGGGGTGAACTTTTGGAAAATCATTTATAGTTCAATCTGATAATCCATTGATATTTATCTGATTGGAGTGACTCAACAATAATCTCAAACATGAAACATAAGTAGAACACACTAGGGGATTCAAAATTCAATAAAAAAATATACAAACAGTACCATACAAAACACTATAACAATATAATTTATACAATTACAGTATACAATAATTAAATATGTATACATTTTTTAAGATATTAATCTATTTTTATCCAAATAATTTAAGATGAAAACCATTAAATACAGTTTTATAAATTTTTAAAAGTATTTTTGTTTCATACTATATAATAAATGAAGAAAGTATTATTTGAATCCAAAAAATATTTAACCGTTAGTTTTATTAAAAACCTATGTATGATTTCTTAAAATATATAGATATCACTTTATACTAGTTCAAAACATTAAAACCCTTATTTTTAGTGTCCTTCACACAACAAAAATTATTATTTCAATAAATTATATATTTTACTTTATAAAAACTCTTTTGATTGAGAAATTAATCTTTTGAATAGCGGTCCACAAAATTCACAACATATGAAATGGGACATTCTTAATTAAAAAATTATAACACAACATATAAATTATCTCGATTCATATTAAATTAAAAATAATCTTAAATAAATGATATTTTAAATCGATAGACATACTCAATATCAAGAATAAAAAATAAATTACGATTAATGGGAAGATTAAGTGACCACAAAAGAGAAAAACATAAAGACTATACATTTCAATGATTTATCGCCTAGTGTTATGGTCTTCATCTCATTCATATAGACTATGTAACTTTATGGACACTTTTTTCTTCTTCTTATTAAGATGCAATTAAACAAAAATATTGTTGTGAACCAGCCAAAATGAAAATCACACATACAAGACAGCACCTCAAAACTCACTATTTTTCACTAAAAGTATTGACCATGAACTTCATTGTAACTGCATCTTATGTTCTGATAATCATATCCCTTCTCAAAATACACTTCACCAAATAATAAAAGTCATCAACTAATAACTTTTTGTAACAAACTATCCCAGTAATTAATTATATGTTACTCAAGACAACTCGATATAGGTCCCAAGGAACATTATTAATCATCATGGAATAGAAACAACTACTATTTCATTAAAACACATACATTATAAAATGATTTTTTATTAACCATAAAATATAAAATATGGGTTTTAACTAAAAACTCTACATGAAAATTCAATAGGTCAGATAAATCATTATTGTGAGATAAATAGTCTTGAAATTAAACTCAACCAATAAAGGAATATCAGTAAAATAGAACTCAATAAACATGAATCTTATTAATAAAATTCCAACACATATAAATGATAAGTGTTAATCAAAAAATCCGAAATAAAATAGAGACGGATGTGCAAAAATTCTTCAGATAGACCAATCATGTGTAAACAAAAATGAATAAAAAATAAATTCAAGCATCCATAATTAGATTACAAGTAAATTATCCTAATTTTACACCTAAAAAATTCAAAAATCATAATCCAATGATCATCTATTATTTTCAAGTGTATTCTACGTGAACCCATTGTTAGGATTCTTAGGATTTATTTACACTTGTTTGAGGATTTGAAACGGAAAAAAACCCTACAAACCAATATCTCTAGGCATGAAATTGATATCATGATACTATAAAATAATGAAATAACATATGTTCCATGATCTAGTCAATCCAAAACCACTATATTATTTATATTTAGTTCATTAAATTCATATAGTAAAAATTATTGGATTCCTTCATCTGTGTTGCATTTGTAGTTTAATTCTTAATCGCTTAATTCTTGGGTGGGAGTTCCCAACCTCCATGGATATTCTAGAAACACATGTAATAATTAGAGGAGGAAGATATGGGATATGAGTGAATGAAGTATCAACTAGGGATCATACAAAATCACCAATGAAAATATATCCTTTCATCCACCTCTATATAATCTTTCAAGGACACTCCATATGTTCTTATACATTTACTCAGGTGTTATAACACACTAGAAAATGCATTTAATATTTATGAATCCATCATATGAATAAACCTCCAATGCATTTAATTATATGAAATGGATTACATAGTGATATTCATGGGATTTATTCAACGATTTAACTAATATAAATTCCACTACAATCAAATAAGACAATATACCATGTTAATTATTATTATATATTATATATACTAGTAAATTATTTTCCATGAATTAATAAATATTATGTCATACAATATTCTTAAATAATATCATTCGATATAGGAATTAGGTTATTTATCCAATAATATCCTATATACACTAAATCATTATACGCATTTTTCGATTTAAACAAATATCAGAATATATATATTTATTTGAAACTCTATCAAAAAATCCTCTTTAATATTTTCTAAAAATAACATGGGAAATCAATAACCAATGTTACATTATATCACACTGTATGAATTACCTAGTGAATACCCATAAAAGGTATTTTTAATGAAATTTAATCATTTTTAGAAGACCACTTTAAATAAATGTCATTAACTACTAAATTATGAATAAAATATAATCCTACGGGACATTGTATCATGGAAAAACAATATTAATAAAAAAATCCAGAAATTTATGTATAGATACACATCTAGAAATATATAAGTGATATTTATTAAATAATGGGACATGAAATGATCACTCTAAAATGAAAGTATATCTAAAAATGTGTCCCCCACCTATAACATATAAAAGAATACATTTCCAAATAATCTATTTATCCAAGACATTGAGTGATCGTGGGACATAATTTATTTAAATCCAATATAGCCAACTCATATGTTCTCAATTTTATGAGTACAGAGTGTCCATTTCAATGAATATATCAAATATCATCCAAATTTTTTGAAAAACAACATCCCATGATCCCCACTCAATAGATAAGAACATCATATCTCATATGTAGGCATAACTGCACAATTCCACAGTCATTATTAAATGAGGGACTAGTGGTAATTATCATCATTTGAGAGGAAAATCCTCTCATGGTTCTGTTAAAACTGATGTAATGATCGATAACACAGCCAACCACTATTTTATTAGTTATTACCACGAATTTTGTATGAAAGGTTTCAATGTATAATGTTTCTAATGATAGGTATCTCACAAACTTTATGTAGCCGGGACACCAAATATAAACCATTCACCAATTATACACCAACTACATCGTGTATAACACACTATATGGTATACTTCATGGTTCATCTAGAGAAAAAAACTTGTTTTATACCTCAATATAAAATTATGTGTTTCAATACACTAATATTACTCATTTTGACATTAAAATTTCATCAAAAACAATAATAATCAATGATGAACATTAGTAAATGATTAAATAAATATTTCCTTTGATACGTCAAATATCATATCCCATAATGATATATATCTATATGTAGTTAATTTGAAGGAATGATAAAGTTTATAATGTTTTCTAATACATTATAAAGTATATATACATAAACTCATTTTAGAAGACTTAAAAACAATATATATGATCATAGAAAACCTATAATATATGATATTTCTCTAAATTAGTCTTATGTTTAATGAACATTTAATTTTTTTTAAATCATTATATCTCTATGTAATTACTACCATATAACTTTGTAACCATTGAATAAAACCATCCTAATAAAATCGTTGTTGAGTAATAAATTTCATGTAATATAGTATAAATTTTGGTGAAACTATGTATTCATATTCTTAATATTGAAATTTTTGAACATATTAAAACTCTCTAATTTTACAACATAAATTTTTTTGATGTTAATAACTTATGTTGTATACTATGAATAGTTTCAAAGTAAATCATCATTATTGTTGGAACTCATTCCATAAATATTTTTCCTTAAAATCTAATTTTACTATTTACATTTTTACTGCACCAACGCATCTTAAAATAAATTAGTACATTAACTATAATTAAATTTTAACTTTATTTAGTATAAAATGTTATTTTTAAACATTATAATTCCTTATGTATAAAAAAACCACACTAACACTTATATGTTATATCCTTTTCATTATATCATTCTATTAAAAAAATTATCACAAAGTAAAAAACTCTTCTTTTCTTTTATATAAATACATCATAAATGAACTATTCTATCTATATCATATATATTATACTATGTGTTTGAATTTTTTTTAAAAAGAATATTATTAATTAAAATATTCCATCGATGGTAGTGGAATCTCAATTCCTCATATTTTTTCAAAAATCTCATATAACATCCATTGTCATGCATAAAGAAGTTATACTGATCATTATCTCAATACATGTTATAGAATATATTAAATCATAAACCATGTGTATCATCTAATATTATTTATAACAACTCTATTGTCACTAAACATTTCTCTCATCATATAATGGTAATGAGATAACTATTCACATCAAATTTTTAGAATCAATAAATATCAACAAATTCCTTTGCATTAAAATCATTTATTTGGAAACTATTATTTTTCCACCTTATTGAAAACTAGAAGATCTATAAATTCATATCTTAATTTTTAACTCCTCTATACACACAACTTGTGTAATATTTTCATTTGGTATTACATACCCTTCACATTTAAATAGTTTAATTTTATAAAATAGACATCAGACATAGAGTCTCCATGAAGATTCCAAAACACATTTAGTTATTCTATAAAATTACATCTAATGAATTATTATTACACCTTCTTAATAACACTCAGTTTTAATGAAATTTATTTAAGACTTTAATTGACATTATAAGATATTAAAATTAACTTTTATTCTTATTCTTTGAACTTTTATCCAGATAGAAAATAATATAGCACTAGAACCAAGAAATCACATGCCCAAGTTTACTATTTGTTAATATATTAGAAAAATTATCCAAACAAGATTTATCCCATTACAAATGAAATTATTAATGATGAAAATTTAGTGAACTTGTTATCTAGAATAACTATTATTGGAAACCTCATGTACCACCAAGTCGTTATCGCACTCAATCATATTGAGTATGTGAGTGGAAGCTAAAATACATTTGATTATTTTGTATCTAATTCATTTGATAAATAATGTGAATAATTATATGATTCTCATGGTTAACTAAATTCACTTTTCAAACAATGTAAATATTTAGTTACTCTATATGGTATTGTTTTAACATAAATAATTACAATACTTAAGAACATTTATTTTGTGACCAGTATTATGAGTTTATTACAATAAGAATCACTATTTAAAATAATTTATTTCAAATTAAAGTGAGATAATAACAGTGTTATTCATTTACCACCTAGAATTATATGATATGAGTACCATGTTTTTCAAAAATTTAATATGTAATTATATTAAATATACCCACACTAATATTATGGAACCTATTATACTCAATATATCTTAATGGGATGAGATCAATATTTCACTAAGAGTTGGTTTATTTTATAATTTATCCCCTCACATATCTATTAATGAAATGAATTGTCCCAATACTATCAAATATGAATCTTGGATAGTTGATTGGTTAACACTTTTCCCAATCCATGACATAGATAAACACAACTTAACTCATAATAACCTAATGCTATTTGGGTCTCTAAAAAATGTGTTACTAAAAAAACATCATGAATAAGAACAAAATAATATCAGGGCCAGGAATTTATTATTTTCATTATTGAAGATAATATCGAGGAACACTACATTATCATTCAATACCCAGATAGATGATCATGGCCAAGAAATTTTTTTTCCCATTATAAATGAATACAACACTTATTGTTATTTTGTGGTTTAAATTTCATCATCTTATTTCATGTATTCACTTTATTTTTATGCATGATAATAATAATTCATATTGGAATCATATTCCTCAAAAAAATGAAATATTCAATGCATATTAATGTGACACTATTTACATAACTCATGTTTTGTGCTGCTAACCAATATTAAAAGACAAATTTTTTTATATCCATCCATATTCATACATTAATACTATACATTAAACCCTTTCTGGGAAAGGATATGAATTATTTAAAATCAACATTCCATAGAAAATTAATCTTGGAGCCACAAATAGTCAACCCTAACAATTGAATACAAACCATACACTATAAGGCCAATGATTAATTCAGTACAATGTGCATCTGCATAGTGATACCTTACTATAGACCAATTTAAATTCCCTTAAAATTCTAACAAAAAATATGTATAAATAGTAATTAACTAATTAATTCCATATCATAACTCAATACAATCATTATAGGAAAACTAAATCCATTATCATACATAGAATAAAACTTTTTAGTTTCTTGTATGAATATTTATAAGTAGTTTATCAACTTAAACTAAATTGTAGACAATATATTCACAATATAAATATTAAATTCCTAGTTAATATAAAATTGGAAAAATAAAATCTGTGAATAATTTTTATATTCAAATAAGAGGTAAAAAATTTTGTTTTGTATTGTGAAGTAGAATTTAAAGCATCATTTTAATATCAAGATTGTGAGAATTTAATGGTATGAAACTACCCTGATAATATTTTCAGGTTTCCTATGATATAATGATACTTATTCAAGAACTCAACAATAAATAAAAACCCATAAACCATGATCATAATGGGTGAAACTGAAAATAAATTAACTATTAAAATAATAAATAGTGTATGTAACATGAACGAGTTGAGGCAAAACCACTATATTCATCATTTATGGTTGATGAATATCACATTAGATATATCAATTATGTCCTTCATCCAAGATGTATCAACAAGTTGATACTGAATCTTCATATAATCGTGTAGTATTTTCCAACTATCCTTGATAATCTAGTATCTCATAAACTACAGGTAGAGGAAAATTATAATTCTTCATGAAGGGATAATCCACAATGGATCATGAAAAATGTATCACAAAAACTATATAATTTTGAATCCATTATTTATGTACCCATGAATTCACTCATTCATTATAAAGAGGGTGAAAATACATCCTCTAGGTATATATTCATTATATGAATGTAACCCCTTTTCATTTCATCTTATGAAATGAGTTAATGACATGTAGAGGGACTTATTTGAATATTTAACTATTAAAAATTCCATATGATTTGTATAAATACAAGTAATTAAAGGTAGTGATTATGATATAAAACATATTATATTAAAAAATATTTCAATAGAGAAATGAATACCATATCCTAGGATATAACTATATTGTATCATTGGATATTGGACTGTTCGAATGTATCCATTAACAGAAAAATAGGTCTTAAAAGAAACATACACATTATGGGTGTGTACATGGGGTGGGAGTAATAATTCATAGTAAGTATCCTCCCCACTCCACAAGAATATATTTTAGAGAAAAATGCATGAAATTCAATTTTGAACTCTATTTTTAATTTTTTTTTCATTTATAAAAAATAAGAAACAAGAGTTTCCCTAAAATATAACTTCCCCTTAAAATGATCATTTGAAAAATTACTTAATAAATATTACTTAAAATTTTTAACATTAATTTTAATTGTTAATTTATTAAAAAAAATTAACATTAATTTGAATTTTTCTATATTTGACTGGGTAAGGAACAATTATATTATTTGAACTAAAAACATAATAATGGATAAAAATATTTTTAGAAGAAACATTATCTTATTTAATAACTTAATTAATATAAATTGTGATAAATAATTTAAAAAAATTATTTTATTACAAAGATGAAAAATCAATTTATGAAAGGAAAAAATAATTTCTTTATTTAATATGAGTCTCTATTTTATCAAAATATAAATGATAATTCACCAGTAATACTGATTTTCAAAAAGGTGACCCAAAATAATAATAAAAATGTCATTAAGGGAACACCATGGTTAACTAGAGTCAATCCTGGAAAATGAAATTGTGGTATCACTCTTACTGGCCTTCATGAAGTAATTTAGCTACCTAAACACTTGGTTTAAGTCTTCCTTTCCCAAACGATATGAAAATTACACTAAATAGAGTAATTTTCTAAAATAGATCCTATTTTTTTTACAATTATCATACCCTAGTGATTTAATCATCTGATGATCTCTCTCTACGCTACCCAAGGATACCCATGGAATGTAAATGAAGGAGGTAAATGTAATGCAATAAATGTCAATAAAACAAAAACTATATCAAAATTATAAACCACCCTAACATATGTTAAAAAAATGTGATTACCATTAAGGGAATGTGTAACAAAAAATATTAATGTAGTTGAACAAATATATATAAGATGACTTAATACCATTTAATTCATAATAAAGGATAAAAATATCCCTTTAAACCCCATCCAAAAAATAAATAATAAAATGGATGGAAATGACACTTACATTTTATTTTATAATTGAAAATTTATCTCAAAATATATGGAAACAGGGTCCAATTTTTATAAAACCCGTATAAAAATATAATTTTAATTCACTCTAAGTCAAGCTAAATCATTTTAAAAAATTCTATTCCACTTATTCAGTATAAAATATAAATTATGTTTTATATGACACCTTATTCACCTGATTTCCAAGAAATTCGTTTTCAGGAGTGTAATCACAAGAAGTATTATTTTGGAAACAATGTAACATTGAAGGATCCCGAAGGATATGTATAAAATGTCCAAATATAGATATCCTAAAAAAAATTCCTCATTAAAAACGAATATAAAAATATCAACTACTCCATGTTCAATCAATAAAGGGGGCCTTGAATCCACCTACTAAAATCAAATTAATTCAAGTACATAATTCATACTCCACCATGAAAAAGAAGTTAACACATTTATATGTTGATTTGGGACACTATAAATGGAAAACCAGCAATTGAATTTCATTCTGCATAAAACCCTAGCTGTTATGGACATGGGGATAGAATATAAAGAAATAAAAAGAAACACAAATAAATAATGTGAAGGTAATGTATATTTATAAATATAAAACCTGAATATATTCTAAAAAATGATGTATAATTACATGGATAAGCTATTGAGGATGGAAGGAAGCCTATGGTTTATGTCATATTGGGAGGCATAATGTGTGTGGAAGAAATAGGGAGGAAACCCCCTTTAAAATTATATCAATAACCTTAAAATTAATATTATTTTATAATTTTCAAGGGTATGATTCATGAGATGGTACACCATGATGGTTTCCCATGTAACTTAATACCTGTCCCAAGGGATATCAACTTATTATTACATAAATTTATGAGAGTGTACCCAACCCATGAATGTTGGAAAATCCCACTAAGAACATAAATTGTTTTACCCAAAACTCACAAAAAAAATCCCTAAAAGATAATAAATTGAATGACTAAAATTACATCATGTATGTTATAGTTAGAAACAAACTATTCATGGTGTTTGGATTTAGTTTGTCTAAATAGAGAATAAAATAAAACGGTGTGTTAGTTGAAAAATTCCTAATGAAATAATATAATCAAATATTGACTAAACTGTGTACTTATAAAACTTTTTATAAGGTATAATTAGGTGGGTACATGGTCTTAAACTTGTTATTCAATGGATTATGTGAATTATTCTTATGATATGAGAATCATACTAGAAATTATTGTTTTTTGAAATTTTATTCATCTCTCCAAAATATTTCTACTTTGTAACATCATGAATAAATTATGTATTTTAAATTAAATCTAAATATAGTATGTTTTCATGTATAAATTAAGTAAAAAACCTTGAAATAAGTAAATAACTAGTGTGTGATTTCCATATTCATACTTTTATTGGTTTATGATGATGATTATGTCTTTATCCATGGAACTATGTTTGAGGGACCTACACTCACAACCAATCTATGTAAATAACCTTTTCTATACATTCCTAAAACTCATGGTTTGGAGTTAGTGTATATTTTTTATCACTATATTCCACATATTTTTAGTGTTGATAATGATTCTTAGCGTTTAATCATTGGATTCGTGATATTAATAGGATGTTACATCTAGGTAAGTCACTAGTTTCATAGGAATTTATTCATTAAGGATAATCTTGTATGATGGTGGTTGAGTAGGTGGTGGACATTGACACCTTATCACATGAAACAGGAATGAGTGACTTTGAGAGTGTTTTGAATCCTCTTTAAAAGGGATAATTATTATTTATATTGAATAGTTCATTTGTTATTGATGTTTCGGTATTCTACATATCATTTTATAATCATCATGGTGCCAAAATCTCAATATGATAACCTATAGATTTCACATTAAAACATATTGTATCATAAAAAACAGTTACTCATTGGATTAATCAATAATTATTAGAAGTGATAATTTTTAAATTTTAAATTTTCCTTCTTAAATAACATTATGTGGTGAGGATGAGTAACTAGTACATAGATAATTTTGAGGAGTATATATACATTGTGGATCCATGACTACATTTTTGAAAAGTATAGGTTTCAAGAACTTCTAAGAATTAATATTCTCTTCAATTTTAAAATAAGTTGATTTATGAAAAATGATATGATTTGATATTATAGTTATAGGAGTATCACAAGTTGTAACAACCCTAGAAATGTAAACCAACTCATTTTTTAGTAGTAGTTGCAATGAGAATTAATGCTCAATGAGGAGACCATGTGGATTTATACAACGAATGATAGACAAGAGGCTATTTTTTATAGAATTTACAATAACTTAAAATTTTTGTAGAGAACTCAAAATATTGGGTTTTATTGTTTGAAAAAATTAGTATATTTTGGTGTTTTTGGTTAAGAAGGGTAAAATTATAAATTTAATAGTTTCTAATTCAAATTTCAAGAGAAAAGTTTGATTCAATAGATACTTTTTAATAGAGGGAGGAATTATGACACATTTCTTTGGTTTTTGACCTTCTTGGTTAATGATTATATCAAGTGGAATTCATTTAAAAATTTCTAAATTTATTTATTTACATGTTTAATAATTTAAACAAATATATCATTTTTAATGGATTATTTTTATCAAAAAATTTATATATAATATTTTGTGGTTATTAACACAGAAATATTAGAGAAATTGATTGTTGAATATTCTATTAAAACCATGACATAACTCATGATCAAGAAAATGGATCAAAATGCGGGTTTTAATTTGAATATCAATTCACGTGATGAGAAGTTAATGAATGATTATACCTTGATTTGTGAGGGTAATAAACCATTATATCTATCTTTAAATATATTTTCAATAAAAAAAATAAACATTTCTCTATTATCATAAGGAATAAAACATTAGAATACATGTGTCATGGTTAATCAGGAGAGGTGGATAAGAATGAGAATAAAAAAATGATTCATATTTATTGAGGATTTAAGACCATCAATGAATCGAGTTAGGTGAATTGAAATTCAAATATTTTATAATATATAGTGAATTTATCCATATTTAGACAATACATTATAGGTGAATATTTCAAGAAAATATGAGATAACAATTATTGATGACAATAACATTCAATAAAGGTAGAGGATTCGATTGAATGATAAGGATTTCTAGTGAAATGATGTTTTCTTCTTCCAAGCTCATGGCTCTCCCAAGGTTCCGTGCCCTAGTCTTCATATGAAAGGGAATAGTGTACCCATATTCAAGCATCCATGTCACCTTAAAATAAGATATTTATAAAAATTCTTCACATTTTAGCCATTTATCATGTGTATCCTTACGTAGATTATGTCTCTGTTTCACAAATCACAACTTCTACACTAAGCCACACATGCTGACATCTTCTCTATGTGAATCCTTTTTTCACCTAACCTATGTGCCAAAAAATTGTAATTATAACCTAAAAACCTAATATGGATCTATAAATGGTATCCAATCTCGTCAGTTCCATACCACCATTTTCCCTATAATAGGGTCCATATGTTTACTATATGGGGTGAATGAGTGAGAGAATATATCAAAAGGAAAAATCATGTAATTTGAAAAGATAATATACTTCTTTGAATTATTGAGTATCCATTATCAACATTAGGAATATCTCTATGTGTATCACCCTATGATTTTAGGAATTATTTGGTCATGACACACCATCTCCAAGATGAGGGAAGGGATGAAAATGTTTCATGCGCTTCATTTTTCATGGTAAAGGAGATATAATGACCCCTGAGTCCCACCTTCAGTAGTCCTCGAGGAGGAAATTATCACCAAGGAGATAGAATCTCACATAAATGGAAGTCATAACCCTTTTTATAGAACAATATCAGATGATAAGATGGTAATTCCATGTAACACCAAAGACTAAAGGTAAAAGTAGATCCAATATTACATTCCCACATGCATGATCAATAGTAAAAATCATACAAGATAATAAAAACCCCCAAATGATATACCAAACAAGGGAAACTATCCCATTTCAGTGACTACCCTGACATTCGGGCTAGTAGGGTCCAATATTGTCCTTGAAGTCCTCCAGGAAACTTGAAAATATCTTTACATAAGTAGGGTGAGAATACAAGTATACCGAGTAGGGAAAAATAAATCTACTCATGAACAATTGAGGGAACATAAAAATGCCCCTGTGAGAAAATAGTAGAACCTCAAGAGTCTACCAATGAATCCTAACCAGCCCAACCTCACCAAAGAAAAGTTAAACATGTAACGAAAATCATGTAAAGTATTAATATAAGAACATAGACATTTAGGTACCCCACAGACCACTTTCCCAATGGTTAACTACTCATTTCTAACAATCAGACATCTTGAAACATCCGATATTCCCATAAACATTCGCACTGTTTCAACCTACTGGTACACACCTGTGTATTAAAACACACACAAACACATCCATAGAAACCTAGGCCAAAACAACCACCACCACACCTAAAGACACCTAGGCCATAACAACCAGTTCCATGCCCAAAGACACATAAGATTCATCCTGAAAATACTTATAAAAACAAACCTGGCCTGAAATTCCCGAGGCCCCTCATCTAAAACAGACCCTTTCCCAAATAATCTTGTATTGTGGTAAGCCTCAATCCATTACAGCCTGCTCAGATAAACCTGAGCGGTAAGATCTAAAAGAGGGAGAAAGGAAGAAAATAAGAATCCATCCATCCATAATCTCACCGAGATGTTACAAATGAATCCTTCTACCATGAAATAGAGGTTTTTGGGACATAGTGCTAAATAAGGGTGGGGTGAATATTTAAATTACAAGGAACTAAAATATATACATATAGGTAAAAAACACTCATCCCCTATCTATGGGTTCCACATGAACATAAAACAATCACACGCCAGCACCACCTTTGTTGCTACTCCTACAAGCACAACCACACAACATACACTTACAAAGCATAACATATCCCTTTTTTAATTAAATTTATATTTATTTATTTAAGGGGACTCACCAAAAAGTATTCGATCACTACCGGGAAACTAAAAACTGTAACAACACTAAGAATCGAGAAAACCCAAATTACAGTCCCACTACATAAAAACACAAAACTAGACTTGTTTCTCCACGGAACATCCTCATTCAACGAATATCACATGATTCAATGAAAAAATTCACATTCCTTCTCTCACAACCCAGCCCTACAGCCCTGTTGCCCAAAAAATCCCCAATGTACTCCCACTACATAACATGTCCATAACCACACCAAAATCCCACTACTCAATGTCGCTTCATGACAAAAACATAATAGAAAGGTAGTTTGGCTACCTACAACTTCATACATTCCATAGTTAATCAATATCTCAGATTCAGACACCGACAGACAAAGGATAGTCCCACTACCTACAAGTTTATCAATCCCACAATCAGCCAATATCTCATACTGAGACACCAACATACCCCCTATACCACCCTACATACCAAGCTTACAAAACCTAGAAAGAACACACATCACATAACCACAACCATCAAACCAAGAATGTTCATATTTTACCAACAAGGATTCTTTAATTTCAAGGTTTATAGAATCAGGGTGATCAAAAAACAATTTTGATCCTTGGGCATCGATTTATTTAACTGAGTTTGCGTGATTAACCTGATTCCATGTTATCTCTGTATATCAAAACATCCCAGAAAAATACAACCAGTGCACAATCAATGACCACCCATGGTCTTGATTTTTAGAAGTCAAATAGCCAAAAACCCATAAGAGAAACAAAGATATCAAAAGAAAAATAAGTGACCAAGATCAACCAAACCCTTCCCATTATTTTATTTATGAAGGTTATCTTTTGATCATATTAAATTCTAATTTAATTATCAGTTAAATAAGAGTATATGGATGTTCCTTATAAGATATCATTAATATACCCACACTGCATGATGCAAAATTAATAAGAAGCCAAAGAAAATACCTATTATGATGATCAATTATCGAAGTTCATTCTTGTGCCAAGAACAGGGGATGGCACAACATTCAGAAAGCACTCCCAGGCTGAGTGGGGAGGGATCCGGCACGAGCACAAGACTCGACTTGGGATAAAGTATCTAGATGCACAAATGGAGAAGAAAAGGTACAAGGAAGAGAGGATCTAGGATTATGAGGAGGCCAAATCCCAAAATCAGGGAGACCAGTTTGAAGTACATTAAATTCAGATCAAGGATTGACCATGAGGCTATGATGTTTCACACATTGAAATTAATTGAGAATTAATAATTCCCCTCATAAATTGTGGAGATATACCAGAAGATAGACAAGAGTAGATATATTAACATTAAATAGATAAATCACAAATAACATGGTTTAAATTTAAAAAACTGGGAAAAGTTGGAAATGTGTCACCAATGGGTTAGTCACCGACACGACCAATCAACACCTCAACTTACCGGCTCCCTAAACTACTGAGGATGAGCTACTGATGCCTTGACCTACAGACATATCAACCAACTGATGATTAACTACCAATGACTTGACCTACCGATGCCCTGACATACCAACATTGATTCCCTCGACTCACGGATGTTGGCACCCTTGACTCACCGATGAGACGCCCCATGAATCACTGATGCTGATGCCCCTTGACTCGTTGATGCACTATCATGCCAACACACTAACATGCCAATGCACTGACATGCCGATCCACTGACATGCGGATTGAAAAACAAGAATTTTGGAAAACTCATGAACGGAGCCACCCATATCCCCTGGAACACCTCAACACTAGATTTTCACAAAGGAGGGTCCAAGGGAAGATCTTTTTTATCACATCAAATACCTCTCAAACTATTTTCATACTTGAATATTTAAAACTGACCTAGAATAAAAGGTGTCCAAAAACCATCCCTTAAGATACCTCTCAGGAGTAAACAACCTTGTGTCAAAAAATTGAGGGTAAAAATTAACATCGAAGAACACCAATCCAACATATATCTCCTAAACAACTGAGGAGAAACTAAGGCTCAATTATCCAATGAAATTATACAAACACTAAGGACCACACTATTTAGATAAATGTATTTTGGTGCTCTTTCTCCTTTTCAAGAAACTAGTCTCTTGGGGTGGCACTGACTCAACCGCCATGGTTTAATCACATCATCATTAATGCCTATTGATTAGGTATCAGGTCCCCCTTCCCATATTTAACAATTATTAGAAAAAAATAGAGAACTAGGAATCAACTTATCATACAATCAGCGAGGATAACAATTACATCATAAGAAAGTCACAGATAAAACACAAGATCAAAACTCAGAATATCACTGGGTACTAGGAATGCATATTTGACTCATGTTCCCAAGTACTCTCCTCAAGTACACCACGCATCCATAGCACACAAACCAAAGGAATGGTCTTCTCTTGAAGAAACTTCCCCAAACAATCCTATATTCTCACCAGTTGCTCCATTAATGTCACATCATCCTCGATATCCAACACTCCCAAGTCTAGGATGTGGGAGTCATCATTTATATACTAACAGAGTATAGATACATGAAAGAATTTTTGGATCCTCGCTATTTGCAGTGCTAACGTCTGCTAATATGCCACCTTTCCATCTCATCTAAACAACTAGAATTGTCCGATGATCCTAGGAGAAAGCACCCCTACCAAACTTATGTTGTCCATGCCAAAGAGATACATTTCTGAACACGTGGTCCCAAACCTCGAACTCCAAGGAACTCCTCCTATGAATGGGTATGACTTCTGTCAGTCTGGTGCTAGCATCATCCTTTGATGCACAAAATAATCTTTCTCTGTTGTGCTCTACACAACCTCTAGGCCAAGATCACCTACCTATCCAACCTCAGTCCTGCACAATGGTGAATGACATGGTCTTCCGTACTAGTATTCAAAAGGTGAAATGACATTGTTAGAGTAATAGATATTATTTTAGGAACATTCCACCATGGGAAATGTTCATACCCATGATCCTCTAATGTCCAGAACACACTATTGCACCATATCCCCTAACATTTAGATAGCCCTCTCTGTCTGCCCATCCATACGAGGGAGGAAAGTTGTGCTAAGGCATATTTGGGTTCCAAAACCACACTATAATCTCTTCATGATTCATGACATAAAGAGTGTATGATGATCCTAAATGACGGATCATGGAATTCCATGAAGCCATACCACCTCACCAATGCAGATTTGTACTATGTTATCAACTATGCTCAACTTCTTCATTTCCAAGAAGAGAGCCAATTTCATTAATCAGTCCACTATAACCCTGTTGGAATCACAACCTACATCAGCCTTGGGTATTCCTATGGTGAAATAAATCAAGACTTCATCCCACTTCCACTCGAGAATGTCTGAGGATGCAATATACCACTCGGAACACAACGATCATCCTTCACCTTCTAACACATGAAACAACATACCACAATCTCTACCACTTTCCACTTCACTCTGGACCATCAAAATTAACATCTAAATCCCTGGTACAACTTATAGACTCTGAGATGTTGCACCAGTGGTGAATTAGGGAACTCATCTGGAACTCTATCACGCATTTCCACTGGGACAAACAACTTCCCACAAAACAACATATGATATTGACTATCCCTCAACCATCACTTCAGTGCATCACCCTGGCTTCCATGATCACAAAACACTTCTGCCTTTGAGTCACCCCACTAAGACTTCTCCACCTACCATACCATGGAAGACTGCACTAAAATTTCAAATAGACTACGTCTACCATCCTCTAATATCAAGACCAGATGCAAAGAATCCAACTCCAACATTGCATTACAAGAATCTTTAGACTTCCTTAATGCATCCTTAATTGAATTCATACTCAAGGAATTATCCACAAAATTACCCTTTCTTGAGTTGTATGATATTTTGACATCCAAGTCATAACGAAACTCCATCCACCTCCACTGTCTCAAGTTTAGGTCTCGCTAGGAGAAGACATACCTCAAGCTCTTGTGATATGTGAAGACCACAAAGCATTCCCCAATGAGGTAATTCTTCCACAAATACAACAAGATAAAAACCATTGAATGTTCTAGGTCAGGGGTAAAATAGTTATGTTCATGAGGACGTAACTTCCAATACCATTATAATATTACTCTTTAATGTTACATCAACACGCATACCAAACCTTCTCCAGAAGAATCGCATAACACCTCAAACATCATCCCCTATCCTGGATGCTTGAGCAATGGGGCGTTGACTAGACTCCCCTTAAGGAAGCTGAAAGATTCAAAGCACTGCTCACTCTATATGAATGTTTGGTCCTTTTTTGTTAAATCCACCAACTAAGTGGTTTCATTCCAATCCGAGTATTTTTAATTTATTTATTCTTCAACCCCATTAAAATAGTCTAAAAATATGATTATATTTTAAAATAATTGAATACAATATACTGAATTTTTTTATGGTAGTTATATCACCTTTATTAATCTCCACTTCTATCTAATGGGAAATTAAATCTTTGATCATGTTTATAGTAAACTACCACCTCAGGATCCAAGGTAATTCATTTTTCGTCAATGACTTTCATGGATGGATACAGTTATGTATTTTATATTATTATATGATAATTATAATATAATTATAATTCTTTAATTATAATATCACATATACCTTATTACATTCCAATCCTTTAAACAATGACGATGTTTCTTGCGCATACGTGTAGACTACCGGTACAATGATGCAGTGTGATATTTTTTCATTTTTATTTTGAAATGGATGATAACCAGGGTGAATTTATTGAATATATTATATATATATTATATAAAAACTATCATATAAACATAAATTAATTTTTACATTTATTTCATTTTGTTCATAATGGTAATGGAAGCATCATTCATCTGTTCATGAAACCTACAATTTCCATAAATATTGAAATTCATTTTCATACACAAACAGTAATGAATTTCTATAGACAAACATATCTTTAATATATATTGTATTTATTTGAGGGATAAATTTTTGAAATTACAGAACCATGATCAATGTTAAATCCCCGAAAATTAAAAACTAAAACATACATGGAACGATTAAAATTTATTACCCAAAACATGATTTTGAAAAGGATTTGATAATATAAAAGAAATAAAATGTCATATGTAAATAATAAATTATATGATATATATGATTATGGTTCTATAATATATTAATAATGAACCGTTATAAATTATATAGTAAACTAAAATGTGTACTAAGAATGTCAATACTTGAGGTAAGGTATTTTCATCTCACTTTTATTTCCATTAAACGCATGCCCTATTTAGCAGTTGCTTCTTTTATGTGGTGAATATTACACCAATTAATGATATTTAATATGATTCATATGAAAATTATATGTATCTACATATCCATATGTGGTTTTTTCTTCCATGGGGATTTTAATATCACATATCTCCCTTAATGTATGTTTTTGTTTAGGTTTTAGTTTAAGTCCTTTCTTTTGGGTAAATATTTGATTCCCAAATTTCATGAGGAGTATCAGTGGTGATTTGGGGTTTGGGATATGAAAAAGTAAGAAAAAGTTTATTTCATGGCATGTTGCATGGATTGTAGATGGTTAGTGGAAACTGTGTGGAAATCCCAAGAAAATGTGTGAGGGGTCTGTTTTTGAACAATACCATTAGCACAACATGCATATGGTTTAGAAAACAATGAAGGTAAATTGTGAGGCCCAGTATCGTTGGGAAGTTTACTAAAAAATCATTTTGTGATGTCTTATACCAAAACTATATTTCACCCCTTATTCTTCCTTCAACCCTAGGGATGATCCAAGCTTCCAAGATCTTCCAAGATGTGATTTTCCTTCAATACTATGCCTTTTGGAGTGCCTTTATTTGTGAATTGAATATTTGGTTATGCACAATATCATATAGGCATCTCTTTTTTGGGTTAGCATTCACATGTTTTCTCCATCTCCTAATAATTCTCTAAAACTGTTTATTTTCATGGGATATTTCAGTTGAGGATTCAAAGGGTGGTGGAATTAAGATCTAGTGCCTTGATTAGGAGTGCATTAACCAAATAATTCAAGGTAGGTGGTATAAAAATTATATCCTATAGTTTATTCATAGATTTTTAAATTTATGGTTTTGTTTTTGTATCCCTTCTGGATGTGTTCCTGATTTCATTGACAATATGTGGTGTATTGGGTGTCCAAATGATTAATTAAACCCCTCTTGATCCCTATGGGATGCAAGGAGGATGACATGAAAAAATTAAGGCCTCCTATGGGGTGTGTCGGACCACTCTATTGGGCTTACAGAAATTTAAGGTGTGAAATTTACACAAAATAATATGTAGACTTACCATGAAATCTAATTGATTTGTGAGGTAAATAGGAAATCGGGCTAAATGGTTAAAGGATAAAAAGGATGAATGTGTTAATAGATTTGGGAAAAATGTAAATTTCAGAAGTATAGATATTGTTGTGATGATGAAAATTATATTTGTTAGGCTTTTTGTGATGTGGTTAATTTTCGTGAATGATAAATAAGAATGTTCATATGGTTTGGTATAGTGGAGTATATATGTGAGGTTCTATGCCCACGGGTCAAGCTGGATTACGACTCTATCTCCACAACTAAATAGATAGGTTAGGGAAGAGTACAGAGTTCTATTCCCCTAATTGTATCATTCCATCCAGACTGAGGCTTCGAGGTGATGATTGTGAGGTTTTTATAATTTGATTCAATGTGAGATAGGACATGTTCTTTTTCTATATTTTTGAAATCATTGACCCCTCCAAATCCCTTGAACACCTGAAAAAGCTATATTAATCCTTTGAATGCCTATGTAGTGAACCATGATTCATTGGTTCTATAATATAATGGAATATAGTTTAGAATAAACTACTGAACAATTTAACCTTATTTTCTAATATATATCACTTTCTTATGCTATTTTCTTTCACTGGATATTTTGTTGACATTGTTTTTGGTGACATACTGTGTTTTACACACACCCTTCTTAGGCCATCGTCAGGTGATCAAGCAGATTTTAGGTTTCATGTCAAGGAAAGGGAAAGGACCCCATGCTTGGTAAGAGATTCTGGTTCGGTTTGTTTACAGTTGAGGTATGGGACTTGGAACTGGGATCATTTTTGAGATTCCACTATTTGTGTTCCTTTTGGGTTTGTTTTTCCTTGGAACTATAGCATGGAATGACATGTTTATTATTGGATATGATTTATACCAATTTTGGGGTGGGTTATTATACATGTTATAATTTTTTCCTATTATTTTCATAATTTAAACTGTTATCTAGTATGTATTACTTTGGTAAATAAGTTATAGTCTCCACACGTATCTTATTAGACACTCGCTTCTAGTTAGCAACCTCTGGTGTACGAGAAAAAACGCTTGAGGTCATATGGTGACCCCTCTCATCGCACCGATTTACTAGCTTTAGGGCTGAGGATGAAACAAAATGGTATCGGAGGAGTTCTTTTATTTTTATTACTATTTGGGGATGATATATTGAAGTTTAGAAAAGTTTCCAGACGAGGTAATTAGCTCATGTTTTGGAGTAGATAACCCATGTACAAAGTAAAATCCAAGTCACCCTGTGAGGGGATTATTGATCTTATTGTGTGTTGTAATATTTAATGTTATTTCATAATCAAGTGATGCACTTGTTGTGTGATTTGACGGTTCTGTGTTATTTTTATTATGTCTAGAAGGGTATGAGGTAGGTTGTTCATGAATTATTCTATGTACCTATGTAGTAAGTTTCATGCATCATGGTAGGAACTCACACGACATGGGTGTCTGGGATATAGAGTTTTGGATGAATTTGTTTTCTGAAAAGTAATGATATTATGCCTAATTGGATTGTTTGAATGGTTAAAAAGGGAGGTGAAGATGTGAAATATTAATTTTAAAATAGAGCTTAATAAAGAAGTAAAAGTTGATTAACCTATTTTAAAAGTAAATTGGGATGTATAAATTTTTATCAATTGGTGAAAAAGATATGGCTTGTAATCATGCGAATTAGAATCCCATTTTATCCATTTCCTTTGGAGAGATGGTGAAGGGTAGTCATTCAATTGTGATTGGGATTATTTAGGTAGTTTATGATATATTATTTGGTTATGTAATGTGATTATCCTAAGGAGACCTTTTTTATTTTTTTGTAAAATCATTATGGCCGAGTTCTAATGCTCATGTTTGGAATTGTAGGGAAATTTCATCATAGATACATGTGCGAGTTGGGAAAAAGGAAGACATTGTCGATAACACTCATGCAATAGTAGAGTCGTAGAATGTTGTAAAGCCAGAAGATAGAGAAGAGTATTTTAGTGAGAAATTTTCTCATTTTGTAAATAATGAACTAATATAACCGAGGGAAGCCTAAACTGAGTATTTTTTAGTTGACTATGGAGTCCTTGCCCCATCACACTACGACCAATAATGGATACGTTGGGCTGGAGCTAGCATAATTCGAGAAATATTCTATCCAAACTAATCATTCCATCCAGATGCTCCTCTTGAGAATTGATTCAAGTTTGAAACCTACATACAGAGAAGTCGAGAAAAGTATTTGTGGGACATCATGGTCCAAACGGAGTAGGATGAAGGAATGATGCGGAAGAATTTCTAGGAGATGTTTCTTGAGAACGTCTACCTAGAAACCTTGAGGCGGGAGAAGGCTTCCTATATTATGATATTAACTCAAGAGATAATTTTGGTAATGAACTATGCTAGTCATGTCAATGATTTGTGATCCAACAGTATGAAATTGAAAGGACACGAGGTAGTCGGGGTTAATCACTTCCATGATGAGCTACAACATAAGATCAGGTCTTAAGTGTATATATTTCATCAGAAAAGGTTTTTTGAAGTGGATTAACAAGCCCTTATCTTGTAGGTGAACCTGAATAGAGCATCATGTAGTGATATTTTGGTTTCATCTGGGCAGGTAATTGGTTCAAATTTCAAGAGTAGGATGCACTATTTTGGAATCATTCATTAGGGTGTAAATGAATAGAGCAAATTAAAATAGGTGGTTAGATTTTAAGGGTGGCAACCAGGTATTCTGTTATTAGAGTGGGAGGTCCTAGAACAAGAATAACTAGTGACCCCGCCCACCAATCGAGTGTCGAGCATACGGTTGGCTAGGCCATGTGTATAGGTTTGGAAAGAACCCACAACTTTCAAGGAATGATAGAGGTCGGCGGAATATGTCATGTGTATGTAGGGGATAGTTTACCCCATAGATGGTAGGAAGTTGGAGATCCATGGGCTGTACTAGTAGACGTGGTGGAATTGGAACTGAGGGGAGAGATCATCCTTATCAATAGAGAGGTGTAGTGCTGGGTAAACCGGACAAAGACTAGGGTAAAGGGGCAGTTCATCTCCATGTAGTTCAGACTACACCAGTAGATGGTGAGGTAGGACCTTCTACTATTTATGGTATGATTTTGGTGGCTTCCACCATTTCTAGTGCTTTATTTGATACATGTATTACACATTCCTTTATTTATGATCAATTCATAGTTGTGTGGAATTTAAATGTGAAGACATCATGTTTGGTAGGATCGATTAATAATCCACAAGGGGTATGAGTTGACGACATCAGGCAGTGTAAGGGTTTTTCTCTAGAGATTGGTGGGTATCATTTTCTGTGGGATCTAGTTTTCCTAGAGATGTGTGGTTTTGACCTAATAATGGGGGTTTATTGGTAAGGGATATATCAAGAATGTATCGAATGTTTCCATAATTGGGTAATATTAACTTCCCTCTATGGAAAAACTTATGTCCTTCATGGTGAGTGGGATAATTGAGCAGGCCATATAGGGCTACTACACCAGAAGATGGGAGAACTCATTGCCCAAGTATCATGCCTTATGTTAGATGATGGGGAGAAAGTGAAAATAGTCTTCCCCTTTGTTTTAGACCTGTTTTGGGATGTTTTTTCTAATTACTTCACAAAGTTACCACCCATGAAAGATGTTGAGTTTACAATTGAGTTGTTACCAGGAGCAGAGCATGTTCCTATTCTACCATATCATATAGTGCTAGAAAAGCACCATGAACTGAAGGTTCCATTAGTGGAATGGTATAATAAGGGGTTTATATATCACACTAAATCACCTTGTAGATATCTTATAAAATTTTCTAATAAGGCAGATGGATCACTAAAAGGTTATGTGATGATTATAAGAAGTTTATGCAAATGATAGTTAGCAACTAATACCCTCTTCTTATAATTTTTGTCCCTTTTGATCATTTTGGAGGATATTCAGGGTTTTCAAAGATCTATTTAATGTCATGGTACAATTAATTGGGGGATATGCATTCTGACATACAACAAATAAATTTCTAAAGTAGGTACATGCTGTATAATTTTCATGTGATGTCGTTTGGATTGAGTAGTTCCCTAGATGTGTTCGTGGACTTGATGATCTATATTTCACCCATATCAAGATCAAATCAAAGTGGTCATAATTGATGAAAAATTTTTGTACTTTAGAACACATGATGAACATTCCAAACACCTTCACATCATCTTGGGAACACTAAGAGAACATAGGTATTATGCCAAGTGATCACAATGTCAGTTTTGGATTGATGAGGTGAACTTTCTAGTACACATCTTTTTTGAGTCAGGTGTGTCAATGAATCCATAATTTTTTTTGGTTATGGTCTATTGGGAGAAGCCTAAGAACTTATAGGATTGTAACATCCCAGGTAAATAAAGAATAATACATAAACCATATTTATTAAATTTATTGAATTAAAAATTAAGTTTTTTTAAAGTGGATGCTATGATCGATCTAATACCTAATACGCAACACCAGGTTTCTTTGAAGTCTAATGTTACACACAATGATGAGTCGTATAATAATATATTATTTTAAATAGTAGTTAAACCCTATCCATTTTATTGGAGGAAATGGATAGAACTAACTATGAAATTATTATACATGGTTGTTAAATTTTTATACATTTATCTAATAAAATTTAGAGTCTTAATAGGTGAATGAATCTAATTTCAAGCATAAAAACACAAATATTCATTAAAAGGTGGGTTTACTACATTTTAATGGATAACCCTCTTTAAATATAGTTTTGGTCACTTTTATATGTTCTATTTGACAAAATAAAATACGCTCATAGAATCAGGACATCAAAATTTACTTTGGGTACTTTTACTGATAAAATTCACTTTTTACTAAATAGTGAAAAATACTATATTTTAATTAAAAACATCCTTTTAAATATAATTTATTTATTTGGATATATTATCTTTTTAATTGGTTTTAAAGAGTAATTAGATTATATTTTTGTCATGTAATTCAATTTTGGTCATTGGAAGTAATTTGACTTTGAAATTAGACATAAACAACTATTAATCTTTTCATAATTATTAATTATTAAAAACATGTTTTGTGTTTTGACAAAAGGGATTAATATTAAATTAATTAATCCAACATCTATATTTTTAATTTTGTAAAATAGACATTAATTTTGAATTCAAAATATCAAATATAAAATTGGATGAATTTTTGGTATTTGTCTGAAAAACATCAATTTTTTAAGAATAGTGAAAATACTAAGTAGTAGTTAAAAGGCTGACTTTATCATTTAAATGAAGTTTTATCACTTATATGAATTGAATTTCAAAAATCTGAAATTCAAGGTGGTTATTAATAAGTAAAATGTGGTTCAATAAGATGAATGTAATTTTTGGTGAATAGTAACTTTTGACTTCTATTTTCCATGGTTAAAGGTAAATAGGGTAATTCAAGGTATAAAAAATATTACAATAATATAAAATTACCTTATAACTTGTCCTAACCTCATTGTATGAGTAATGGCCGACCAAGAAAATCCTTGTATGAGACTTTTTCCTTTTAAAGCCACTTGGGTAAGATAATGATATTAAAAACTATTTATTTAATGTAAAAAAAATATCATGAACTTGTATTTTCTTGCTAGAAAATTTTAATGTGGGGTTATAAAATTGAATTATTTTACTATAAATATTCATTTAAAATATAAAAATATTTCCTAGATCATGTTATTTATTTTTTAATTTTTAGACATCAAATAAATAAAATTATTTATGACACAATAAGGATGTAGTGTTTACCTCATTAATGAATGATTTAAATAATTATGATCAAAAAGATTATAACAATATAAAAAACATGTCCAATTCATATTGGATTATTTTATTTCAAACTAGATACACTTTATCATTGAATCTAATAAGTTTTGTACATATATAAACCGAAAATAATTATTTCATATAATAATATTTTCAAACATTCCAAAAGGGCCCCTCCTCCCCCTTATAAAAATATCACAACTATAACCCATTACTCACACCTATCAAGCCACTAGGATCATCCAAAACCTGAAAAAATAATCTCTCAAGATTCTTATCTTCCACTTAGAAGCCTTACCTTAGGCAGAAGGCACTTCAATAAATCCTTTTGGTTCAAACCAAAGGGAGTTACCTGATTTAAAGGTAACATCTTCTTTTAAGTTCGTTTCATTTATTTTACTTCTCCAACCCACTAAACACTTTCGTTCATTTATTTTATAACATTACTAGTATCTTCAATATACTAGGTTTTTTTCATGAGAATTATTTTAACTGAACTTACACACACCTATATCTAATGGGAAAAGAACATACTATTTCAGTGGACGATGAACTACTCACTCACGAAACGATGATAGTTGAATCATATCCTACCACCTCTTATGGTTGTCATTATGATGGAACTATATTTATATGTGATATATATTATATTTATATTGTCTCTATGCTTTTGTATTGTTTATTTATATCATAACATTATGGTTTCCATAATAGATAATAGTGATAATTTCATTTGAAGAAGTGCGAACTACAACCCCCTAAAAATGATATGACTCATTCATACCATATGTGGAATGTATAAAGTATGGAGTTACTGAAATGATATATGTTATTATACTTGAATTATAATATAAATATTTATTATTATGTTTTAATTTCATTAAAATATGAAATTGAAATGAAAGTAGTGTTCATGTGTACGTGCGGCTTACAGTCCCCATTAACGGTGCATTTTTGTTTCATACTTCCAAATGTTATGTACTATTATAAATATATATATATATATATAGGATTTATATTAAATATATGATATCTGAATCATTAATATAATTCTCGAGATAATGATCTTTTGACCACATGGGCAACTTGTAAATATAATAAGATCATTTTTGACTCAAGTACCAAACATAGAAAAAATTACCGTTATTAACATAAATGATTACATAATGTTTATATCATGGAAATAAGTGATATATAAAGAATAATAAACTAGAAAAAGGATCTTAAGAAAGTATAAATTAACTTTAGTTTATTATTTAGGAGGTTAAAGAAAGAACGATTCAAGTCAGACACGATGTATTGGACTTTGTCTTAATCACATTTCATTGAAACGTATTTTGATTTATACCGGACATTATTTTATATAGTGCATAAACACCCTTGAATTTTCATTTCATTGAAAGGGGATCTTTTTCTAGGATTTGTTTTACTAAATGAAAACAAATAATGTGTGTTTTAACGTATGTGGTGACATCATCTTTTTCTGTCACTGTGTGTATTATTGTATATTTTTCTTCCTTAACAATACGTAATGTTCTTAAAAGAAAAATTAATACCATATACCTTTTTATGTATTTTGGTATCGAAAATGGGTTTGATAATGGATTTTTTATGTCAATATATTTAAATGATGTTCAAAGGTTATCTTTCCTTGATGTTTTCTGATGTGTTATGAAAATGTTATGGTTCTTGGGAATTTTTTATGTATATGGATGGTTCTGTGAAGAACCTAGGGTGGGATAGCCCACGATACCTCTCTAATGCATTACGTAATGTGATAGAGTTAAATTTGAATATTTCTCTAATGAATTTTTTTTAATATACTTTAATAGGTATTACAAATGTAACTCACTACATGGCTGTGAACTCTACAACATATGTATTTTATGGATACCACAAGTTACATTTATTATTTTTTATTACTATGTGTTATTCATAAATATTATGATTTCATGAGGTTTGTTAAAACCTTTTGTATTTATGAAATAATTTCTTATTTCATTATTTTAAATCCCTTACTGATATTTTTATACTCATCCCATGTTTTGAAATGTTTTTCATTGGACTTAATGTTGAATTGGGTCAAGGATGGGATCAAGGAAAATTCATGCTTTCTAAAACATGGAACTAGAAATGAAGCTTTTTTTCAAGTGTTTTTATTTTATGAAAAAACGGAAACTGAGAAGATGTGTATACTTTGTAATTTTTTAGATGTGACTTCATAGTTATGGCCTAATTCTATAAAACTCTAAAACTGAAAATATCCTCAATGTGAATTATCCCATTAATTCAAGATTATGTTATGTATTAAGTCTGGGTCCTTATAGTTGGTATCAGAGGGAGATTTAGAGAACATTAGGAGCTAGGATATTGTCAAATAAATGTCCAATAATTAATTTGTGTTAATATTGAAATGTTATAGTATTTATATATTAAGATGTTGCTCCACCTAAGATATTTCTATGTTAAAAATGGTTTTCTGCTGAGGAAACAGGACAGCTGTGATTGGATGACATCATGAGGAAGAAAACCTTCCAAATCAGCAACCTGAGATGGTCGGAATCGGAATTTAATAGTTTGTTACAATGATGGCATAGTTGAGTCAGTCTATAAATAGTGGTGGTATCCATGCACAAGATCTATGAGATCAACCATAGAAGAACATGTCAGTAGTGAAGCATTTCATTAGGAAACATCCCCCATCATTCAGAGGATCATCTGACCATGTGCTAGCTGAAGGGTGGATTAAATCACTAGAGAATATTTTTGATGTCATGCGTTGTTAAAAACATCAAAAGGATAATCTTTTGGTTTACCATATTGAAGGTGAATCCGATCGGTGGTGGTCGATGGTGAAAAATATCTGGGATATTGAAGAGATTTATTCTCTTGATTGGGATGAATTCAAAGGTATGTTTCTTGAGAAATAATTTCCTAAGGTGGTCCATCATAGGATGGAAAAACAATTCATCGAATTGAGGAAGGAAGATGAATCGGTAGCTACTTATGAAGAAAAATTCACTCTATTGGTAAGGTATGCTCCAAATTTCATTAAATCAACTGCTTTTACTCGTGATTAAAGACAACGTATCAAAGGGATTTAGCTTATAGTGAGACAAAAAGTTATCAAAAACATTTTTGATTTGTGGAGGAGGTGGAAACTTATTTCTCTGATGATTATGATTTTTTGTCAATCAATGTAATAATAGGTATACGTGGATGAAAAAAGCGGAGAACCCTTCAAAAAAGTCTGATGGTAAGAATCTTAAGCTTACGATTTGTGAAAATTGTGGTAAAAACCATGCTGCGGAATGTCTTTTGAATTATGATAAGTTCTACTAATGTGGTAAATTGGAACATAAGGATTGTAACTACACTGAAAAAGTTCAGGTTAATGGTATGACAAAATCTAATTTATAGTCTGTAAAATGTATTAAGTGAAATGAAATGGGTCATTATGAAAATGAGTGTCCAACTATGAACTCAACTGAGGAAAATTGACAGGACTACATGTAGAGAGGGGTGGTGATATACTTTGCAACTACTTCAACAAATATTGGGCCATCAAATAAAGAATATCAGGTACACTGTTTGTTTTTTCAGATTATTCTAATGTGTTGTTTGATTCAAGGTCTACATAGTCATTAATTTATGAGAAGTTTTCTAGTAAATTGGGATTTCCATCTCAAGATATGAATTGTGAACTTACGGTAAAAACACTAGGGTGAAATGAAGAGTCAAAAATATATTATAAGAACCTTACTATAAATGTGTGGAAAGAGAATCTACCTAAAAACCTCATCATTTTGCCTCAATTATAGTTTGATGTTATTTTGGGTATTGATTTGTTTTCTGTTTATCATGCTACGATTGACCGTAGATCTAATGATAATCATTTTTAGAAATAATTGTAGTTTATGTACAAGAATTAACCCTTACATTTGATAACCTATTTGGAATCATAGAATCTAGTAAAAGATGAAAATTAAGTTACATGGAACATATTATATAAAATAAAGGAACTATCCAGATTAATGATGTGATAGTGGTAAATGAGTATCTTAATGTTTTTCTTGATGAGATGCTTAGAATAATTCATAATCAGGATATTGAATTTACTATTTACTTAATTTGTGATACTAATCCTATTTCAAAACTCCCTTATCGAATGGATCAAATTGATCATTTAGATTTAAAGAAGCAATTGCATAAGTTATTAGATAAGTGCTTCATTACAACTAGCACGTCACCATGGGGTGATCTTATCTTGTTTGTTAAAAAGAAAGATGGTTCAATGAGACTTTTCATTTATTATAGAGAATTGAATAACATCATTGTTATGAACAATTATCCTTTACCTCATATCGATGATTTTTTTATCACCTCTAGGGAGCATAGTATTTATCGAATATTGACACGAGGTCAGGGTACCATCAATTGAATGTAAAGTAAGAATACATAATATAGACCATGTTTCGTACAACATATGACCATTATGAATTTGTGGTTATGCATTTTGTATTAATTAATGAACCTACTATTTTAATGGATCTTATGAATATAATTTTCTATGAGTTATTGTATAATTTTTTGGTTGCGTTCATTGATGATAAATTGGTTTATTCCAAAAGTAAATAGGAACATGAAAGTCATTTAAGGGTTTCCTTTCAAAACTTAAAATAAAAGAAACTGCTTGGAAAATTCAAAAGTGTGTGTTTTGGTTACAAAAAATTTCTATCCTTGGTAACATTGTTTCAAAAAATGGAATAACTAGTGTTCCTGCTAAATCAAAAGTTGTTAAATAATTGCCAAGACACCCAAATATAACCAAAAGTCAAGTTTTCTTTGTTTGGTAGGTTATTTCCAGAGTACTATTGAAATATTTTCATAGTTATCTAGATCACTGACTAATTTAACATGAAATGGTGTTAAGTTAATATTTTAAAAAGAATGTGATGATTGTTTTACAAATTCAAATGAAGATTGGAGAATGCTCTAGCATTGAAATTACCTTCCAAAAATGGAGAGTTTGTTATCTACAGTAATGCTTCGTTGAAAGGACATGGTTTTGTCCTTATGCATAATGGTTAGTTAATTTCTTATGCTTCACGTCAGTTGAAACCTTATGAGTTATACTACCCAACAAATGATTTGGAATTATATGCTATTGTTTTTTCTTTAAAAATTTTATGGAATCATTTAGCTGATTCATTAAACAATTCATTACCATCCAGAAAAAGAAAATAATTTGGATGATTCATTGAGTTCAAAAATTAATGCTTCATTAACCATGTTATGTTTGGAATGAGATCTTTGGGCTTTTGATTTTATGAACTTTGGAATAGAAGTTGTTGGTGTGGGAAATTCCACTATTTTGTTTCAGGTTTCAGTGAAATCATCTCTATCGCATATAATTAAGCAAGTGAATAAGGAAGAGAGTGAGTTTCAAAAAAGGTTGGAGTTGGTTCAGAAGGGTATGTTTCTTGATTTTGACATTGATAATGATTGTGTTCTATGGTTTGGGAAGAGATTAAGTGTGCATTGTGATTCAAATTTAATGAACGAGTTATTATGTGAAGCTCATAGTTCTTTGTTTTTAGTTCATCCTGGAAGTACTACGATGTATAGAGATATTCGGAAGTATTAATGGTGGGAAAGAATAAAAAGAGTTATTTTGAACTTACAATGATGTTTTTGACTTTTCAATAGGTTAATGTAGAGAGGAATTTACTGAAAGAGATTCTTTAGTCATTATCAGTGCCAGAGTGGAAATGGGAAAATATATCGATAGGCTTCATTGTGGGATTACTAAAGACAACTCGAGTTAATAATGGAATCTAGGTTATTGTTTTTTGATTGACTAAATCTGATCATTTCCACACTATTCGAGATACATTGCCTCTTGATCAACTTTCCCAGTTGTATGTTAAAGAGATAATAATGTTTCATGGAGTTCCCCTCTCCATTGTATCTGATCATGATCCTAGGTTTACTTATATATTTTGGAAAATCCTTCATATGTCTCTAGGTACTAAATTAAATTTCAATACAGTGTTTTATCTGCAATCATATGGTCAGTTAGAATGACCAATTCAGACCTTGTATGATATTTTATGTGCTTGTTCACTATATTACCATTGATGTTGGGACCAACATATTTCATTGGTTGAGTTTTCATATAATTATAGTTTTCATTCCAGTATACAGATGCCATCGGTTCAAGGCATTATGTGGGAAGCGATGTCTAACTCCATATTTTTTGGATGAAGTAGGTGAAAGGAAAATAATGGGACCATAATTCATAGAAGGGAAGGCAGAAAATGTTCAGTTGATTCAGATTCACATGAGAACATATTACAGCATGCAGAGAAGTTATGCGGATAACCGGATGAAGTATCTTTCTTTTGAGGTAGGTGATCATGTCTTTCTCAATGTTTCTCCATGGAGAAGTGTGATGTGTTTTGGTAAGAAGGGAATGGTGGGTCTGAGGCTCATTAGAACTTATAAAATCTGAGAAAAAGTTGGATCTGTTCCCTATAGAGTGGCTTTACCTCAATGTTTAACTGAGGTACTCATTGTTTTCCATGTTTCAATGTTGAGAAAGTATATTCCAGATCCATCTCATTCTTTGAGCATAGAGGTAGTTAAATTGGAAGATAATCTCTTTTATGAGGAACAAGAAGTCCAGATTCTTGACCGAAGAGAGGAAGTGTTGTGGAATAAGGTAATTAATCAGGTAATGGTTTTATGGAAGACCCATATGGTTTAAAAGGCAATGTGGGAATCTGAAAATTCCACGGGGGATAAATACCCCCACTTATTTTATAATTTAATAAAAATTGTAAGGATGCAACTTCCAAAAGGGGTGAAGGAAGCAACATCCCAAGTAAATGAAGATTAATAAATTTTTCATATTTTTAAAAATTTGTGAATGATATTTTAATTTTATTTTAAATGGGATATTATTTTTGATAGCTTACATGATATGTAATAATGGGTTTCTTTGAAGCTGAATGGTACACACAGTGCTGAGTAATACTAAAAAATAATAATATAATAGTATTTTAAATGGTAGCTAACTCTTTTCCATTATATTGGTAGGAATGAAAATAATTAACTAAAATATGATTATACATTTTTTTAAATGTTTTTACATTTATCAAAAATAGTTATAGGCATAAAATTTGAATTAATATAATTTTAAGCATAAAAACTATAATATTATTTTAAAGGTCGATTTACCTCCTTTTAATGGTGAACCATCATTATATATAATTTGGGTCACTTTTATATGTTTTATTTGACAAAATAAAATTATTAATTTGAATCGGGACATCAAAAATTATTTTGGGCAATTGTTTTGTATTTTTTTGATAAAATTATTTTATAATGAATAGTGAAAAATACTATATTTTAATTCAAAAAACCATTTTAATATAATTTATTTATATGGATATATTATCTTATTATTGGGTTTAAAGAGTAATTAGATTATATTTTTACCATTTAATCCAATTTTGTTCATTGGAAGTAATTTCACATTGAAATTGGACATAAACAAGTGTCAATCATTTCATAGTTATTATTTCATAAAAACACGCTTTATTTTTTGTCAATGGGAATTAATTTTAAATTTATTAATCTATCATATATATTTTGAATTTGTTAAAATAGGCCAAATTTTTTAATTTAAAATATCAAATATATATTAGCCTTAATTTATCAATTTTTTTTTAAAAACATCAATTTTAAATGAAAAGTGAGAACACTGAGTAGTTGTTAAAAAGATGAAATTATCCATTAAATAAAATTTTCCACTTCGGTAAATTATATTTCAAAAATCCAACATACATGGTTGTTATTAGTACATATAATGTGGTTCAATAATAAGGAAATAATTTTTAGTGAATTGTAAAATTTGAATTTTATTTCCCGCGATTAAAAGTAAATAGGGAAATTCAAGGAAAACCCCAATATTATAATAACATTAAATTATCTTCACACTTGTCCTAACCATATTTTATGTATAATGGCCGACCAAGAAAATCCTTGGGTGGGACTTTTTTCCTTTGAATGCCACTTGGGTAAGATAATGATTTTAATTTGTTTTAATTTATTGTAAAATATAATAATATCATAAAAATGTATTTTTTTTAAACCACATTAATTTGGTGTTATATAATTGATAAAATTGACTAAAAATATTCATTATAAATCTAAAAAAATCTCTACAACACGGTATTTTATTTATATTTTTGGACATTAAAAAAATAAAATTATTTATTACACAATAAGGTTCTAGTGTTGAGCATATTAATGAATGATTTAAATAAATAAAATTATAATGATTAAAACAATATCCAAATCATATCATTGACATTAAAAGTTTTTGGACCATTAGAAACCAAAAATCATTATTTAATAAAATAATATTTTTCAGGCATTCCTAAAGAGAGCCTCCGCCCCTTTATAAAAATTTATCAACTCTAACCCCTTACTCACGCCTCTCAAGCCCCATGGATCGTCCAACATCTACACAAATAAGATCTCAATATTTTTCTCTTTCACTTAGAAGCTTTACCATAGTCATAAGACACTTCCAGAAATCCTTTTGGTTCAATCCAATGGGAGTTACTCGATTTAAATGCAGTGTCAGTTCATTTCGTTTATTCTAATTCACTAACCCCCTAAACTCTTTTCATTAATTTATTTTATAACAAAACTAGTATACTCAATATACTAGGTTGTTTATATTAGATTTATTTAAACCATAATTACACACACTTCCATATAATGGGTAATGAACATAGTGTTTCTGTGGATGGCGAACTACTCCCTCACGAAACAATGATTGGTCAATATTATCCTACCACATATTATGGTGGGCATTATGATGGAACTCTATTAATATATGATGTATATTATATTTATATTATCTCTATGATTCTTTATATTTAATATATATCATACTTTATGGTTTCAATATAGGGATAACACAATAATTTCATTTGACAAAGTGCAGACAACCGCCGCATCAAAGAGATATGATTCATTCATTCCATGCGTGGAATGTATAAAGGATGGATTTACTGAAATTATATGTGATATTATACTGGATTTATATTATACCTATTTAACATTATGTTTTCATTTCATTAAAAAAATGAAAATAAAATGAAAGTAGTGTTCATGCGTACATACGACTTACCGTCCCCATGAACGGTGTATTTCATTTCTTACCTCCAAATGTAATTAACTATTATATGTATATATATATATATATAATGGATATATATGATATATATGATATCTAAATCACTAATATCCTTCTAGAGATAATTATTTTTTTACCACATAGACAACTTGTAGATATAAGAAGTTCGTTTTTGACTCATGTACCAAACATTGAAAAAATTACCATTATTAACATAAATGATTACATAGTGTTTATAACATGGAAATTAGAGATATAAAAATAATAATAAACTTTAAAATGGTTCCTAAGAAAGTATAAATTAACTTTAGTTAATTATTCAAGAGATTAAAGAATGAATAGTTCATGTCATACATGAGGTAAGGTACTTCGTCCTAATTTCCATTCATTGAGGAATATTTTGTTTTATACATTACTTTCTTTAAAACAGTGTATAAAGACCTTTAAATTTTCATTTCATTCAAAGGTAATTTCTTTCTTTGAGGAGTTTTACTAAACAATAAAAAATAATGTTTGTTTTAAAGTAAGCGGTGACAACGACCTTTTCCGCCGCCATAAGTATTATTTGATATTTGGATTCCTTAAAACCCCATAATCATTTTATAAAGAAAAAATACCATTTACTCTTACAGATTTTGGTATGGAAAATTCTTTTAATAATATAATTTTCTATGACAATATATTTAAATGATTTTGAAATTTTATCTTTCCTTTATGTTTGTTTTATGTGTTATGAATATGTTATGGTTCTTGGGCATTGTTTACCTATACTGGTGGTTACGTAATAAACCTAGGGAGAGTGAGCCCGAGATAGATCTCCATTTCCTTGGGGTACGTGATGGTGGTAAATGTGAATGTTTCCTCTATTATATTTATGGAATATAATATTATTGGGTATTCCAAATGTAACTTCCTATGTTCCTGTGAAAGTTACAATGTATGTATGGTATGGATGCCAAAAGTTACCTTTATGTTTTTTGATTACTATGTGTTATTCATAAATATTATGATTTCATGATATATGTTAAAAAGATTTTGTTTTTATGAACTAATGTTATATTTCTTTATTTTAAAACCCTTAATGATATTTTTATGCTCATCGAGTGTTTTTAAATGTCTTTCATTGGACTTAAAGTTGAATAGGGTCAAGGATGGGATAAAGGAAAAGACATGTTGTCTAAAACATGGAACTAGACATAAATCGTTATTTTTAGAGTTATTATTTTAGGAAAAAAATTCAAAATGAGTAGATGTTTCTACTTTGTAATTTTTGAGATGTAATTTAATAGTTATGGCCTAATAATATAAAACTTTAAAATTGAAGAGATCCTCGATATGGATTATCCATTTAATTCTAGATTATGTAATTTTTTATGGATGGTTACTTATAAAGATGTTGGGTGTTTTTTCGGTTTGGGTGGTTATTACTGATGTTTTATTAGAGATTTATCTCGTTTGGAAGTGCCAATCACACAAAAAACCAAGAACTGGTTCATGCTTGATAGGTCAAAGTCATCTGATAATGATTTTGAGGAGTTTAAGAAGTAGTTTCTGACTTCACCAATTTTGGTCTTACCTTAACCTAGTATGAGGTACACCTAGTTTTGTGATGAGTCTGGTGTTAGACATGGGGCAGTGTTGATGTTGGATGAATAGGTTATAGCTATGGGTTAAGGTAGTTGTGGCCACATGAAGGTAATTATCCTACTCATGACTTGGAGATAGCTAATGTGGTTTACGCCTTAAATGGTAGGAGGCATTAATTTTTGGGATAACCTTTCATATTTTTCACTGAACATAAATTTCAAAGGTACATATTCTCTCAGTGGGATTTGAATCATAGACAGTGACAGTGAGTCGGGTACCTATGGTGTTTCTATTTTTAGTTGGTATACAAACCCGGGGAAGGGGAATAGTGTTGCTGATGATTTGAGCTGGAAGACTCACAACTAGGTGGCTCATGAACATAGTTCCGAGTGGAAGATTATGGCCTTATTTGTTGAGATGCATTTGGTGGTACATGAGGGGAATGAGAAAATTCCCTTGCATATATGGAAGTTTAATCTTTGATTTTGAGCTGATTTAATGAGAGTCAGCATGTGGATTTGGAGTGTCTAGCTATGAAAGAAATTCATAAAGGTGGGTACCCACCCTCTAGTTGGACATTCAGTGCGGATGAATTTTCTTATATTCATAGGTATGATGTGGTGCTGAAATGTATATGGGAGGAGTTGATTAATGAGTATCATACATGAATGTGGGACGTGAATCCTGGCTTGACTAAGATGTACCATGATCATTGTAGGATGTTTTGGTTTGCAATAATGAAAAGAGATGTTGGGTGTTTTTTGGAATGATGCCTTACCTATCAATAGGTGAAGGATGAACACTAGATTCCATGTGGGTTATTATAGTCATTTCCTATTCTAGAATAGAAGTGGAATGACATAAAGATTGACTTCATAGTAGATCATCTAAGGAAACCATAAAAGAATGATTCAATCTAGGTAGTGGTAGATCGGGTGACAATGTGTCTCATTAATAACCAATATTGAAGACCTATATAGTTGACCAGTTGAGAAAATTGTATATTTGAGAAATATCATAGTTTCATGGTGTTCTATGAACCATAGATTCGAATTGTGATCCATGTTTCACCTCTTGATTCTGGTAGGGACTACTGAAGGCTCTTGGTTCCAAGGTTTTGTTGAGTACGTCTTACCACCTACATACTAGCGGGACATAGAGCATAAAATTCATGTTTTGGAAGAGATGTTGAGATCTTTTTTTATAGATTTTTGAGGTTTTTGGGTTAAAAAAATTTCACTCATTGAGTTTTCCTTCAATAGTAGTATTTACGATACAATTCAAATGGAACATTTCAAGGCACTCTATGAGAGACCGTGTAGATCTATGCTATATTGGCTAGAGGCCGAAGATTCTAAGCTGTTAGGTCTGGGTTTGGTGCAGTAGACATCAGATTGGTTTTTATTGATTCAAAAGTGTATGATAACAGCTTAAATTAAGAAAAATTTATATTCAGATCGGCATTGTAGACCTCTTGAGTTTATGGTTGTAGATTGTGTTTCTTCAAGTGAGGCCAAGGTTTCTTCACTGCCATATCCGGACAAAGGTATAGTTCTCACCAAGGAATGTGGGGCCATTTTAGATTCTATAAATGATCGGATCAATGTATTACCAATTTTATTTTCTATTGCAGTATATTGGGATGCATGATGATTTACATGTTTCACATCTTCGAAAGTATAACCACAATCTATCTCATGTGATAAATTCCAAGGATGTCAAGCTTGAGAATGATACATCATTTGTGAAAACCCAGTTCATATTGTGGATCGTAGTTAGAAGGAACTTTATAGAATGTTGGTACCTTTTTTTCTTGTTAATTTTAAACATGGGAACGTTATGGAAGAATCACGGGAGAGAGAATTAGATATGTGAGTTCCATGGTTTAATATATTTTCTTTCGGGTCTCAATGATGTTCAGGAACAGCTACTTGGAGATGGGACTTCATTATGTGGGGATGTTGTAAGATGCTGAATCTCCCTTAAGGAATGTTTTTTTTGTTTTAGTTTAGGACATTTTTTATGGATGAATATATGTTTTCCAAAGTTCACGAGGATAATTGGGGGTTCATCAGGTGTTTGGAAAATGGAAAAGGAATAAAAATGGGGTTTATGGGCATGTTTCATGGTCTACGCACAGCTAGTGAAATATGTGTTGAAATCCCTAGTAATCATGTGATGGTGTGGTATTTTTGGATTATAGAATCTATATGGTTATAACATGGCTTGGAAACCCATGTAGGTAAACTGTGTGGCCCAGTAACTATGGGAAATTATAAAAAATTCCATTAAGGGATTTCCTATACCAACTCATGATTTCTCCCCCTTCTTCCTCCTTCAACCTAGTGATGATCCAAGATTCCAATATATTCAAAGAGGTGATTATCCATCAATACTAGGCCATTTATAGTGTAGTTTGTTGGGGATTGAAGATCATATTATGTCCAATCTTCTGTTTGCTTCTATTTTTGGGTTAAGGTTCACACCCTTTCCCGATATATTTCTAATGCTCTAAAACCTTTTATTTTACAGTGAGATTTAGGTTTATGGTTAAAAGAGTAGATGATCAGGATCTAATGCCTCGATTAGGATTGTGTTCATCAATAGATTCAAGGTAGGTGGCCTACATGTTATATCCCATAGTTTATTCATATATTTGTCCATTTAAGGTTTCATTTTAGTTTCCCTTCATCAAGGGTTCATGATTACTTTAACAATATGTGGTGTATTGGTTGTCTAAATGATCAATTTAACCCCTCTTAATCCCCATGGGATCAAAGGAGGATGATTTGACAAAATTTAGTCCATCCATGGGGTGTACCAACCCTCCCGATTGGGATAATAGAAATGTAAGGTGTGAAATTGACTCACAATAAAATTGAAACTTATAGAGTGGTCTAATTAGATTATGTAATGAGTTTTAATGGATAGTGGGTAGTTTTTTCAAATGAGGTCAAAGGATAAGTGATTATTTGGAGATACTATAAATAGGTAAAATAGGATCAATGGGAATATGATAAGGATTTATGTTTATACTTGAATATGCTTAGTGATATAGGCATTAAAAATGGGAAACATGGCTAAATGGTTAAGTGATACAAATGATGAATGTGTTAATAAATTGATCCATCCTGTTAATTTTGGTGAGTGATAAAAAGCATGTGCACACTTCATGGTTGAGTGGAGTATAGACTTGAGTATCAATGAAAATGGGTCATGTTAGACTGAGGTACTAGATCCACCCCCAAATGCACATGTTAGGGAAGGGGGTGAATTTTATTCCTATAACGGTTTCATTCCACCAGACTGAGGCTTTGAGGTGAGGATTATGAGTTTTTTAAAATGTCATTCCTAGTGAGATTGGACATGTTAATTTTTATATATGCTTGAGATCATTGACTATGCTTAATCTATTTAGCATAGGAAAAGATAGATTAAGCCATGGAATTCTTAATGAGTGAACCAAGCTTTATTTATAGTGTAATTTAAATGAAAATATTCTAGAATGGAATATTAAACAATTTATAATTATTTTCAATCATTCATCACTTGGATGGACAATCATCTTTTACTGTATATTTTTAGACACCATTGGTGGTGACTTACTGAGTTATAGTAACACCCTACTTGAGCCCCCATTGGGTACTTGAGAAGAATTCATGGTTGCTGGTCAAGGAAAGGGAAATGGCCAAATTCTTGGGAAGTGAGTCGGGTTTTTTTTGTTCATGGATGAGGTCTGGGACTTGGATTCAGTACTTTTTTGGGGATTCCACTCTTTTTCTTCCATTTGGGTTTTTTATTAGAACTATAGCATGAAATATTATATAAACTGTGGATATGATTTTTATCTAGTTTGGGGGTGGGTTACTATGCATGATATTGTTTTTTTCCTAGTGTCTCAGTTATTAAAATTTTTATATGTTGTGGATTACTATGGTAAAGAGGGTATTGTCTCCCCATTTATCCTATTAGACCCTCACAGCTAGTTAGAAAACTTTGGTGTACGAAGAGGTCTGCCTGAGGTCATGTGGTGACATGTCTTGGGGCACTTGTTTATTGGCATCTTGGTCAAGGATGTTACATGGCTTGTAATTCAAACACTACCAATGTGGTAAAAGTTTTATATTACGATGTCATTTTTATCATAATGTTTCATGATTATTCTTAATATAGTGAAATATTATGATATATGTCTCAAAAAACTCGTTAAAATTATTCTTATATAGTTATTTATATAAAATAAATTCTACCCTTTAATATTCCCCTCTTTAATAACTCAAGATAAAATAATAATAATTTTTATGAAATGTAAACATTATTTCCTTATTCAATCAAAAATACCTTTTCTTCTATGTACATGTGTTCAAACACGTTTAATTAAAATATTTTGAAATAATCAAATGATTTTCTAAATAAAATTTTATCCATGTTTTAATTTTAAAAATTGATTATATGGAATGTTTTGTTTTTTTATAAAAAATACACTATCATTTTCTTACTAAAAATGTCGATGGAATCTTCATCTTAGAGTGTAATACATGAAATTTATTTTATAATATAATGAACACTCAATGATTTATTGTGTTATTTAAAATATTCCAAGTTTACATTTGGATAAATTTTATATTTAATATTTGGGAATTTTTATCATTTTAAATAATTGGTTTTCGAAGTGGATTGGTTATTTTCATCATGAAGTATTCCAGATCATACATCAAAATATACATTCATCTAATATGATATCATCTTAATTATTCTTTACTAGGGATATGATCCAATGTCAAAAAAAAATATTATTTATCTTTATTTTTTATGATTATTTTGACATGATTTTTAATAATCACGCTTTTTTTACATGGTTTAAGATATGATGAATTTATAAAATTCTTATCAATCCCATTTTTCCCATGGGTTATGATAAGATGAAGGTTTTACGATCTTTTCGAACACATATGTATGATTTTAATTAAATGACTAATGGGAGCTATATCTCTATACAATTAATTTGATAATTATTAATTTTTTTGGATCTCGAAGGGAAAATTGGATGTTTTCCCATACCCAGAAGAGTGTACACAATAGATTATCAAAATCCCAAAAGAGGGTACACAAGAGGTTATCCCAATACAAAATCATAGTACACAAGTGTTTACCTGAATCCTAGAAGACGGTACATGGGAGGTTGTCCAAAGCTGAAGTAGGTACATAGGTGGTTATCCGAAGCCTAACATTTTATGAATGTCTGGGTAGGTATCCATGACATAATATTTTTAATTCATATGTGTATTCCACAATTCTATGTCTTAGTCCATTGTTATGATATCACAGATCATGTTCTTTGATTCCGTTATGATTCTTTTATTATAAACCTACAATATTTTTGACATCACTCATGTTTATGATCTATGATATGCAAGGTATGGTTTTCAAAAGTTATTATTATGTATGCATACCCTAATGTTCATGTTATATTGATATATATTATGTTTACCATCCTAAGAGTCTAACTCTCCTTTTCTTATGATTCATTTCCCAATTTTGTTTAGAATAGTATTATGTATGATTCATATAACAAGTCTCCTAGTTATGATGAACATAGAGGGAGATGGAGTAGTTCACTTATGAACTAGTTGATTATGTATCTGTATTTCCAAATGAACAAGACCTGTGCGATTCTCGAATGGATCGTTATGTAATGAAATGAATATTAATATATTCAGATGTGATATCAATATATGAAAATTTTGGGTCACTCTACCAAGTCTATGAATAATAAATATAATTGTAACGTGTAATTTTTTTATATTAATTATTAATAATTATGATTTTATGAAACTAAATATATCCAACACTTCATCTGTACAAGGGTGAATGAACCCATCATAAATGAATGATATTATGGTTCCACCTTCCTTATTCATCCTAGAAGTAAAATTTTAGGGTGACACATTATCAATTAAAGCTTAGAGAACCCTACTAGAGATTCATGTCCCCCAATAATCCATGAAAATAGAAGTAGGGTGCCACATCCCCTTGTCATCATGGGAGAATCAGAGTAGAATATCGAACACCGATGTCACTAAATAGATTATATACTAGGAAACCCTATTCCAACAATATTTCAAATACCTCAAAACTAAGGAAAAACTTCTCCTCGCCCCCCATACTAGGGAAGAAATATGTTCATCCCTTATAAAAAATTGAAACATCTCACATTCCACTCAAATGGTGTGACACTTTACCTATGAATCATTCTTTGAAAAACATCACCCTTGACTCCATACAAGGGTGAAATTACACTAATGACTCATACAAGGTCAAAAAATTTCTCAGGACTCCATACTATGGATACAATTTTCCCATGAGTCTATATAGGGGAAAGACATCTTATAACATTATTCTAGGGAGACCATTTCCCAAGTCTCATACTACTGTGGCACTTCACTAATTCCTTATATACAGTAAACAATTATTTTATGCCTCTATATTTGGGTGACACTCCATATATATCATCAACCTAGAGAGAAACTTCACCCAACCCTCTATAAAAGATATATATATTTCGCAGGCCTCTATAATAAGGTGACACTTCACCCATCCATCTGAAAAGGGTGACACTTTTTTCAAGACTCTACAGTAATGTGAACCATGTATTAATCTTTCACTTTGACCAGTCATCCATATAACGCATAAAATTCCTCCAAGGATTCATTTTTCTGTAGAGACCTCTATCGGGCCACGATATTAGTGTGACACATCACCAAAGACCCAATAGATGGATAACACTTAACCAATGACTCATACTAGAGTGACACTTTTTCCAAACACAAAAATTTGGAACCACTAAATTCATGACTCATATAGTAGGTTTTAATTTTCTAAAACCACCAAATATAAGCATGTTATGGATATACTTCACCCCAATCACCTATCAAGGTAACTTATTATCACAAGTAACCTACCTAGGTTCCCATCCAATTAAGCCTCCTCGTTGACATTAGGAGCTACATTCCTTGGTCATACACACTATCAAAATCCCACTAAATCTTGTAATACATTGATAATAGAGATTGTTACACCCCAAATAGACCATCCCTGAGGGTTTCCCCAACTAATAGGTCCATATTGGTGTTAACAACCAAATATTCCATAGACAAAAAGTATCCATATTATTTGTTGATAGATGAAACCACCCCATAATCAGGATTTTGATCATCGATGCCTTATAAAAATGAAATAACTCTTAAATATCAAGTCATCTTCATATATATCAATAAAAAATTCAAAGATCACAGAATACATATCCAGGGCCTTCGAACTTGTGTGAATCACAAACTGTTGTCAATTTGTTCTATAACCCTTGAGTTGAGTGTTATTCCTTTTTGAAGTTTCTAACAGACTTGAGCTCAACTTCTATATTCTATCCTCCTTCTATGTATAATCCATGTCCATTCCCTATTTCATGAAACCATCCCTAGGATCCCTATCAATGATATAAATATATGTTCCTCTTATTAGGAGTAATATCCAACCATATCATCTCAGGCGTAGTTACTGATAAGAATTAGGATCCTAAAATGCCACTCATGTGTAGGTCTAACAAATATCATTTTTATGTTTCATTTAGCTAGTATTCATAGTTTTATGAAAATAATTTTCATAGTGTGTAGTATATTCTACATATATTAAATCTACATATACAAGTAACTAGTCATATAATCAATACTATGATAGATATACATAATAAATAATTTCCTTAAAAGAAACTTATTTTAATCGTTGTTTCTTGACCAGAAAATGATACAAAAAGATCCTTAACATATATCCTTAAATGGTACAATATATCCCAGTAAGTGTATTTGAACAAAAAGGGTTATGATACCTTTTTAAATGTATATATAAAAAATAATCCATAAAATATTGATTCCATCTACAAAATATATTCTATCTCTCAAGATGAAAATAAATTATCAAATTTCTATTTTAATGATTTAAACCATAATAGAATGAGATAGATGAAAATAAATTGATATATATATATATATTCACATTGATTCATGGTAATTATTGATCACTATAATTACCGTGGTAAATTTTATTTATTCGTTAAAAGATGTAGAAAATAAATTTAAAACATACAATAGGATCATGGGCTTGAAAAAAACCCTTTAAGGGATTCGATTTCATCCCATTATCTATACCAATGTGTAATCAATTGTGTAATTTGTATGTAATAGTGACAAACTACATTTTGAAATGGGTTCCATTCCAAATAAAAATGTGATACCACAAATAAGAAATGGAAAAAATAACTGAACTCAAAGAGAAATCATTTACCTATGAAAGTGACCAACAGATGATCTTATTTTGGTTGACATGTAACAATGATAATTTTTTATTGTAATTTGATCCTTTGGGATCTTATGACACATCAAAATGGTATCATCAAGTGAACTATCACATTCACTAATCCTTGGAAATATCCGTGATAACTACACAACATGTCTATATTCTTGAAACCATAAACTAGTTCACATGAAATGCAAATTATATTTGATTAAAATAATTTCCCCAAACCCTACAAATACAATGTAACCAATCTAAAACCACTAGTTCTAGTAGGTGGTTTATTTTTTTGGAATAATTAGTAAAATAGATCCATCCAAACCACAGAGGTATCTCATGAATGACTATAATAGATAAAGCCTAGTATGACTTCTTAACACTATTAGGTTATGAAGAAGAAATTAACATCTATGGTTATATCAAAATAATTTGGGAGTCAATAACTAGATAATAAAAAACCCCTTATCATATAGAGATGGAAGAGGGCATTAACTACAACATCAATTCTATTTGGAATCTTCTTATGGTTGTTCCTGCTAACTGAATTCATCACCAAGGTCGCATGGTCCCATCCCCTAAAGAATATACTCACAAGATCACCCCAAGATTCAGGTTATATTTTTATGAATAGGATACCAAAGGGGAATGACCAGTTGATGGACATGGCTAATAAAATAGCGTAATTATATCATATGTTAATTCCTTTCAATAATCAATAAATATAATAGCATATCTAGACGGAAAATTAAGAAAATGATAACATCAATATTCCCAAGCATTACATTTTTAAGAATACTTCAATGAGAACCCATGAGTTGGATTATATCAAAATTATAATAAACATATGGGGAGTTTATTGGTATATTCATATGGATTCATAGGAGTAGGATTATATACAAGTTCTCATAAATACCCATGAATTTCATAATTATATTATGATAGAACCTTCTAGTAAATATCTTGTAAATGTTACTATAACAACATATAGAGTTCATGAAATATTCTATATGAATCATAAATATAGGCTCATATCATTTTTCCTGCTGACACCTGAGGAGTTCATTGGAATATTTCAATAGAATATTGAAGATAATTACATATCTTTATTACCCTGACTACCCAAGAAGTTATTTTTAATATTCTAATGGTACTAAACGAGCTTCCTAGGTGGAATACTATACATAGATTTTGTTTAATACATTTTCTGACATAAATTGTAACCTAGGTACTGACCCGGGTAACCCATCCATGAATATTGAACCCCTGATTTTAGGTAGTTAACCCTTAATTTATGTATTTTGAGTACATAATGTAATAGTGTTATGTTTTGGGAGGTTCTTATGAGTTTTGGAATGTTTTGTTGTATTTTTGGTTTGTTTAATGTTTTATGAGTGTTAGTAGAAAACCAGATGAACCTCATAAGAATCCATGAAACTAAAATAGATATAATTGTTTAGGGTCACAGTTAGGTGCACAGTTTGTCCAAACAATGTGGCCACCATGGAGAAACCAGGAAAATATGGGAAAAGCATTAAAAATAGTTGGATCATGGTTTGTATAACCACGTGATCCAACCATGTGAGGGGTGATTGGAGGTAGTGTCTAGTGCATGCTTAATTCCTGGTTTTCATAACCATGCACCATGACTATGAAATATTAAAAATTAGAGTTAGATATTTGTGAATCTATCCAAATAACCTCCTAAAACTCTCTTCTTTAACCAAAAAAAGTCATAAAAATAATTCCTCTTCATCCCCTTTCTTTAGAGACTATTCCTATTGATCTCATAGTGGTTCCAAGGTGAAGCATTGTGTTTTACAGGCTAGTTTTTTTATTTGACCATTCCTAATGGTTTTTCTTAGAGTTATTCTTCTTACCTCACATGGATTCATGGATATAATATATTAGGGATAAAAACATATTTTGTAACTTCAGTAATGGTGAAATATGGTGGTTTTCATTAAATTGAACAAAATCTATGGTTATTTCATGAAGTTATCAATAGGGTTTGTAGTGTTTTTAGATTTTTCTTCATTTTCACCAATTTGTTTGTGGTTTTTGGCTTCATTATCATCAATTATTAGAAAATGGATGACTGATATCAAATTGATTGGAATTATTGAATTAATTTGTTAAATTGATGTTTAAATCTTGATGTAAATCCTCTTTAGTGATGGTTTGTGAAATTGTTTTAATTGGTTGTTTTTGGAAAGTGATTTAGTTCATGAATAAAAATTAGTTATTTTCAAATATTTTCTTTGTTTTGAATCATGGAAAAAGTTTTTTGATATTTTTTCAATAAAATAATTTTTCTGTTGGAATTAATTGGTATGAGTTTTTTTATATACGGTTTGGGTGTGTACATGTGAATTTAGGATAGATAAGTGTGTTACGTTTTTACCATTAAAATAATATGACTTATTAGTGCATAAATTTCCCCTCCACAAAAAATGGTTATACATGTGATTTCATGGTGAAATGAAGACTCACCAACCATGAGTATATAGTGGTCCCTGATTGATAGGAATTTACATATGTGTATGATTGTGTATAGGTGTCGAAATAAATAGGTATGCAAAAATGGAATTTTAGAATTGGTTTCAATGGGGTTTTTGTTTTTTTTTTGGAAAAATTTTTCGTCTAGAAAATTCATTATATTTGATATAAAATACATTAAATTATTTTAAAATATTTTATATAATGTTTGAAACATATTCTATCCTAGTGGAGTGAGTTGGGGAGTCATTTGGTAAATACTACTATGTTTTTAACTCATCCCCTTCTCAAGAACATTGGTTTATTTTTAGATATTGTGTATGAAGACATATATAATGGTAAGGTATCTCATTTATATGGGGATACATCAAGATACTATGGGAATGGAATATGGATTTGGAACAAGGAGTAGGTTGGGAGTTGCTGAGTTAGTATTTAAATGGTGTTTGACTATTATTGGTTTTGGATTCCACATTGTACTCTAATATAGTATGTTTTCGTTTATTTCTCTTTGAGTTGTATGATAGTATTCTCACAAATCATATAATGGGTTTTTGGTTATGATAATCTTCGTATGGTTATTTTTAAAAAAATGGAAAATCATTCCACAATTTTTATGAAGACCTCAATATTTATTTCCATCATTTGTTGTCTTGGGAATGTCACTTAAGGTGAGTAATACATCTATCACTTCTAAAGACAATGAGGAGGGAATATATGTTATAAATGGTATTATTTTGGAATTTTAACATTTGTTTTTTAAAATGGAATTTTTTTTGTTCCTATATTTGAAAATCATTCGTGTTTAGTCATTATGTTAGATGGTTAGTAAGGAGTAGGATCATCATATCTTGAAATGTAGAGCATAAAGTGTAATATATAATGAATTTATATTGAACATCAAGTTACCAGGGAGTTTGGGTTCAATAGTGTTTTGGGACACTTATAGGAGTTGTAACCTCATCTTCCAGGGTTTATCTGATGTGAACAGGATGACCTGCATTGATCAAAATGGAATCTCACTAGGAGTTCACAATTCATTTTGATAATTATTTATGAGATGGCATAAAAGTGTTGATTTTTAAAAATATTTGAAAATTCATTGATGTTGAAAGGAAATTTAGGAATTTTTATAAATGATCTACATGTATAAATTATAGAATTTTGGAAATCCTCGTTGTGGTATGTGTAGTGTAGTAAATTTTTAAATGATAATCCTTAAATTTATAGAGAGTAAGACTAAATGTTGTTTTATTTTTATTATAGAAAATTTTAATGGTTAGGTGTAGAAGAAACCAACCAAAAGAAGGCGTTGAGAATGTGGTTGAACCTACACCATAGCTGAACCAACAACTAGTTTAGTTACTTTTCTAGGATTTATAGGCATTGGATAGAAAGAATATAAGGGGTTAACCAAGGAATTTTTATCATTCCACTCAATTCCAAAATATTAATCCCCCATATTTTAGGGTAATTTATAATTGTTAAATGATGAGGTGTGGTTGAATAGGATGAACTAAATTGTCAATTGCATAGGCACCCCAATCGAGCTTAATGTGAAGTTAGATAAGTACATGTTGGAAGATTTAGCATATCAGTGGTGGGATTTAGTAGTTCAAGATAAATTAGACAAAGGAATTTTATGGGTGGATTTTATAAAAATCTTCAACAAATAATTATTTCCTCACAGATTACGAATTTCTATAGTGATGAATTTATTTAGTTTGATGTACAAAAACCACACAGTGATAGAGTGGGTGCATAAATTCATGAATTTAGTCTTTCATCCACATGAATTTTATTGAAGGGAATCTGTAAATGCAAACATTTTTCATTTGCGTTTGAGGTAAGAGACTCACTAAAATATTATCATGATTTATATATCAGAGTATACATAGCTGATTAATAGGGAGTCGATGAAAGAAAGAGACACACTAATTAATGAAGGTCAATGATACATGCTGATAACTATAGAAAATGAGTGGAACTATGATACATTGTTAGGAGATGTAAATCAATCACGGGGACTAACATGGAGATCTCTCACACTTGGAAGGAGGGAAATATGGTTGCTGATTTTTTGCTGTATATGACAACTCCATCTCGCAGTATGATTTTTTTCTTTAACATGGGGTCTTTTCCTAGTGACGGGATGAAGTTTGTTGTTAAAGATGCTTTGGGCTTGCAGTACTTTCGTCCTCCGCGATTATTTTGGTATTTGTGTTTTTTCAAATAAATAAAAATGTTAATTTTCAGTCAATCAGTGGATCTATTAATGCTACGAATAAGTCCAATTGGTACACCTATTATGAAATAGGTAGTATTACATAGAATCATGAAGAAGGATCGGAAAATCATTCACTTAAACCAAATAGTATTATTGGATGTTGTCAGTGTGGTTATTCCGGTAATATGAAGTGATATTGTAAGAAACCACCTAGAAAATGTCAATATTGAAACCATATGATACATCTATAGTTCCATTATAGTATCTCTACAAGGATGGGTTCTTATAAAACATATCATGATTCACATATGTCATATTCTTTAATGGGATAAGGGTAGGAAAATAGTTCTCATTAGCAGAATCGAGGAATCCACATTTATTATAGGAATAACATAACTATTTAACACATGAATTCTCAAATAGTTAACAAAGAACACATTACACAGAGTAAGAATTTGAATGGAGATGAAAAAATAATCATGGATGATCAATATTTCCAATTTATGGTGACAGGTATTATTATTTTAAATTATACCCTTATTCAAGTTTCGTTTGATATAGGTGCATCCCACTTATTTATTTCTTCTCATACTATTGATAATATGTGTTTATATAATTATATGATGCCATCTATTTTGAATTAGAAACTCTTATTTTCCAAAGGGAATTTATGTCCTTTTTTCAAATCATGTTCATTAACTATTGATGAGGTTGAACTGATTTGTATTTTTTTCTTGATTGATATGGATATCGATGACATAATCTAGGGTTTCTATTGGTTCATAATTTTCAAAACCTAAATTGATATTCATTTTTGAAGGGTTAGTTTTTTATACTGATAATGGAATCAAGAATCTATTAATAGAATATTATAGTGTAATGGTTAGTGGGATATTAGTTTTGGCACTAGAAGATAAAAATATCTCACACCAATTGGCATCATTGACCATGACATTAGTTTATGATATCACGATTAATTTTTTATAAAACAATTCATCAGTTGCATGATGTTTTACTACTAATTTATATAAGATTCTAACCACACGTGATGTGAAATTTCTGATTGATATCTTTCTAGAGACCAATACTATCTCAGTTCCTTCATATAGGATGGCACCAACAAAATTAATGGCATTAAAATTCAATTTATAAGAGTTCGAATGTAAAGGGGTTCTCATCCTAGTATTTTTTTGTGGGAATGAATTTCTTTTTCTGTCAAAAAATGCAGAAAAAACTCTTCAACTATGTGTTGATTATCATAAGATTAACCAAATAATGATAAAGACTCATTATCTTATTACATGCACTGATGACCTATTCGATCAATTAATGTATGCCCAGTGGTTTTCTAAAATTGAATTACATTCAAGATATCACTAATTGTACATTCAAAATGAGGATATTCTAATGAAATATTCCATTTATATATATGGCTATTATGAGTATGTGGTTATGCCCCTCCATTTTACAAATTCACTAGTATATGGAATTGATTGATCAGTTATTTCAATGATATTTCGAATCTTTTATGGTGGTGTTTTTAGATGAAATTCTGTTGTATTCTAAGATAATGGTTGAGTATGAGAATCACTAATAGAGAGTGTTGGTTATCTTTTTGGATCATCATATATATGTAAAAATTTCAACGTATGATTTTTGGATACAATAGGTAAATTTATGTCTCAATTTAATATCAAAAAAATCTATTTTGATGGATCAATAAAACATAGAGGTTGTGATATATTAGAAATTTCCAAAGAATGACTTTGACATATGAAGTTTCTTTATCCTTCATTGTTATTATAGACCTATTCATCATGAATTTACAGCACTACTTTCAGAAATGATATCTTTGAAAAGAAAAAATGTTCCAATATTGTAGAATGATGAATTTTAGAAGTCCTTTAAAAAAATAAAATCAAACCTTACATATGAACCAATCATTATATTTACCAAATTAGACATTGGTAATGTGTTGTCTTAGGATGACTTGAGATTGGTGTTGGGGTTTCTTCTTTTATAGGTAAATCATGTCATTAATTAAGGATCATGATATCATTGTTTCATGAGAATAATTAAACCACACATGATAAGGAATTATTTGATGTATTCTATTCCTTGAAAAAAAATAATCATTACCGCTTTGGGAAAAAATTTATGGTTTTTATGGATTTGAATATCCTGAAATACATTTTATTACAAAGGTATTTGATTTTTATTTAAATAATGTAGATGTAGTATCGTTAAATTTTCGACATTGAATTGATTTATACACAGGTTAAAGGAAGTTCTATTGACAATACATTAATTCGTAATTAAAAAAATAAGTTGGCTAATGAATCTTTGGATTAGTGGAAAATAAGGTTGTTCATAGCTAATATGCTATTATATTATGAAGACCAAGGTAATGTTGTAGTTTTCCTTCTATTTTCTCTCATTCTTTATTTGGTTACGAAGGACAAAGAGGCACAAAAATATAATTATAAATGTGTTTACATGGGGTCATAAATCAATATTGGGGAGACCATTGAGGGATGGAATCTAGATTTGAATTTACTGTTATCATTTCAAGATCATATGGTTATAAATTTGTGTTTTCAGGAACAACAACTTTATACTTAGCATAATTTGGGATGTGATGTTTATCCTAGAAATAAAAAAAATATTTTTAATGAAATTAATGTACAATATTTATGGGAGGCTATAAAATTAAATGTGGCCAAGTTTATTTTGAGAATCCTTACCTATCAGTAGGTTAAAGATGATTTCCAATGACCAGTGGGCATGTTTTGGTATATACCAATTCCTATGTGGAAACGAGAGCATATAGCTATGGATTTTTGGTAGGTCTAATAGGGATGATTATAAAACTTGATTTAATATGGGTGATAGTGGATTTTCATAAAAATTCATCACAATTTCATCTCTATTCATGGATCTCATATGGTTGATGTATTTTAAAAAATCTATATATGAGAAGTGGTAATGTGGAATGGTGTACCCATTTCTATTGTATCAGACCGATGCTTGTAGTTTACGATCCATTTCTAGAAATTCATACCGCAAACCCTTTGGAAACAATTTACTATGTGCACTACATATCACTCTAAAATGGATGGAAAATTTAAAATGGTGATACAAATATTGGAAGGCATACTTAGGACTTGTGTAATGGATATTGGGGGATTATGGGAAGAGAACATACCGTTATTTGATTTTTTTTCTCTAACAACTTTTATTAGGCCTCAATGCATATAGATTATTTTGAATCATTTTATGGGAATCCTTTTTGTTTTCCACTTTGTTTGGAAGAAGTAGGTGGGACATCAATCATTTTACCAAGCCTTGTGTGACAGACAATATGGAAGATTCAGTTGATTAGAAAGCATATGGAGGTGACTCATATTCTTCGTATATTATATGTGGATCATCGTAATTAGCCACTTTTATTTGAGTAGAGTGACAAAGAGTTCTTGAGAATCAATACAAGGCTTGTGTATCGTCATTTTTTGGATGGAGGGAAAGTTATCTCAATGATACATAGGCACTTTTGAGATAATTGAATGGGTTGGTGAGGAGGCATGTCAGTTTAAATTTCCACCAATGTTAAGTTTTGTGCATAATTTCTTTCATATATGTATGTTTATAAATACGAACCTGATCTTGACCATGTTATTTGATGGTATCACATTGACCTAGAGTTTGATGCTACTTTTATTCGTCTTCTGGGGTAGATTTTGAATAAGAAGTAGAAAGTATTTCTTGGAAAAACATTGGTCTTGATTGGGTTTTATGGAAACATGGTCATATTTATAATGAAAAATGGGAGTGTTAAATGGAAATGGTTGATAAATAGACCAAACTCTTTTAGGAACATGGTTTATTTCATCATTATGGTGATGGAATGACCAATGGTGGGGATATTGTAGCCCCCTGGTTTCAAGTAATTACCCATTCATTTCAATATTTTAAGTATATAATGTAATTGGGTAGAGTTTTTGGAGTTTTGGATGGGGTTTTTTATGTCTCTTTTGGATTTTATGGAGGTTCAAGGGTTGATATCTGTTATTAGAAACCATGGTGAACCTCTATGGAAATCGTGCAACTAAAAGAGGGGACTTAGGTTTAGTGCATGTAAAGGAACACAGTTTAGCCAAACCATATGGTCACTCCTAAGAAAATATGTAAATAGGGATATAGGTTCTTGGAATTGATTTCAAATAGTTTTTCCAATCATATTATCCAACCATTCATGGGGTATTTGGATATAGTGTCTAGAGAATGATTAGTGCAAGGCTTTTTAATAGTATTCCCTATCTGTGCCCCATAAAAAAATAGATCTAGATTTCATGGATCTAATCTGAATGTCTTCTTAAACATCAATTTTTCCACCTAAAAATTTCATAAACCAAATTCCGCTTCATACATACACTTTAGATACTATTCCACTTGATCTAGGAGTAGTTTCAAGGTGAATCCAAGTGCTTTAGAGGCCAGTTTTGTTGGTCAGTGATTGTTCTTGTTAATTTTCATTAGAATTTTTTTCATCCCTCCCATGGATTCATGGATCTAATCCTTTAGGGATAGAATCATGTTCTGTGATGTCAATATTGAAAAAATATGGTGGTTTTTTAAGGTAATATTATCTATGTTTAGTTCTTGATGATCTACATTGGGTTATTATAGTTTTTAGACCATTCGTTGTTTTTTCTAAGTTTGAATGGGGATTCAATCTCAAATACTCGTATTGAGACATTAAGTATTCATTTATTATTCATTGAATTGATTTAATTTAATTGGAAATTTGATGTGAAATTTTTTATGGAAATCCTATTTATTGATATTTTTTGAAATGTTGGTAATAGATTGTTTTGGGGAACATGATTTTGTTCATGATTTTAAAATAGTGAATTTAAAATATGGTTTAGTTTTGAGTCATGAAAAAGTATTATGGAAATGATTTCAATAAAAAAAATTTATCATTATATAATGGAATAGGTTTTACCATATTTGGTTGGCATGTGTTCATGTGTATTTGGGATAAATAAGGACTTGATGTTTCCCCTGCCAAAATAATGGGTCAGATAGGGCCAATATCTTTCCCCCATCAAAATGAATCTCCAAGTGATGACCTGGTGAAAGGATGAATCACTTCTCGAGATTATATGTAGGTCCATAGTTTTCAAGAATGCTTGGGTGTGTGTGTTTGTGGGTATGTATAGAAATAAATTTTTATGCGAGAATATAATTTTAGTAATAGGATTGAAGGCTAGTTTGGTTTCATTATATGGAATATTGGTTTGTCTGAAAAAAATTAGAGTTTGATATAAAAAATATAAATTGTTCTATACTATATTATATAAATGTGATAACACATTCTATCATAGTATAATGAGTTGGGTTTTCATTTGGGAAATACTACTGAGTTGTATACCTTCCCTATGTTAGGGAACTTTCGTGCATTTATATATATTGTAGATCAGGAGACAAGTAAAATAAATGTATCTCATTTCATTAGTAAGGAATCATGATACTGTGGGAATGTCTTATGGAGTGGGATCATGATGGAGGTTGGGAGTTTCCAAGTCAATGTCATTGGTGTCATTGAGTTTTGTTAATTTGAGTTTCATATTTTTACACTAATATAATATAGTTTGGTTTTTTGTTTGAGATTCATTACAATATTCACATGAATAATATATTGGTTGTTTGGTTTTGATATTATTTATCTGGTTGGTTTGTTTTCAATGTTAAAATCATCCATTTATTTTTAATGAATCCTTCAACATTTATTTCTAGACTTTTGGGTTTTGGGGATTTTACATAAAAAGTTTAACACATTCATCACTTCTCAAGCCTATAATGAAGTGAATTATGTAACAATGAATATTAATAAGGAAGGATTATCAAAGGTAAACCACTTCCCATGATCATGTACATACCACTATTAACAATTATATACTTGAGTATCTAAATAATTTTCGGATAGTGGAATGAGGATATTCTAGATCTTTATCAATAAAAGAGGGAGACTTTTTATATGAAGGAACTCTTATTGCTACCATGATCATCAAATATAGTGGTCCTCCATAGTGAGTTTTTTGTGAATTCCATCCCCATAAAACTGTATCCAGAAAAATTTAAGTCCATCCAAAAGAAATCTTTTTTATAAGTACTCCCTGTAACAAAACATTAGGTATGATTGCAGGTCCACCCTATGAAGGAAAATTAAGAGTCTACTATGGAGTTCATCCTCGTTTTTTCCTCTGTGTTTTTCTACCCTATAATTTCTTATCTTCTACATGTTAAGGTCCACCCTTTTCTAAGCCTACTCCAAGATTTACCTCATACTAAGAGACTCTTGGGAAACCTAGGGTAGCTACATCGAGAATGTTATCTTCAAATAATGATCTCTTATTTGGGATAAATAGATTCTTGTGGTGACAATCATCATTTATGCCACATTGAGAATGTGTACCTTTTCATAGAGATCAATATATTTTAAATGATCATACTCATCTTAATATAGTGGTGTAGATATAACTTTTATATGAAAATCAACTTGAAGAACCCCACAGAGAGGATGAATATAACCATATTATCATGTGAAAATAGTTGTCCAATGATATAATATCCTTCATGTTCTAGAACATTTCTACTCTCTACTATGATATTCTAGATTTTTTTTTTAATTTGAATTAATACTCTACCATCATCACAAATTTCAGGATACTCCTCATAATCTCTATACTTGATATATATCTTATAGGGACTGTGTTAGAAATTTAAAAGAGATATATTCATATTTCAATTAGGCTAAACTGGCCACTGTATTAGTGGGCTAGAACCCCAAATTAGGGAAACATGTAAAGACCCGTAAAATTCAAGGGAAATTTTTTCTTAATTTTCTTTGGAATTTTACAAGAGTGCGGTTTCAGACGGCACCTGATTCCGAGGCCCGGAGTTCCCGGAATCAATTTCCGAAGTTTGGCTCGGGTACGTTCAGTGAATGAACGAGCGGGAATTCCTAACTTTTGATCCGGTGCTCGGAATTGAAATCTGAGGGCACCGATGAACTCGCAACGCCGATATTTGCTTAAGGAGACCTTTTTCGAGGTTGCGTTTATTTCGGGTTGAGAGTTAGTTTTTGGGAGTTTAGAATAAGTTAAATAAAAATTTTGGATTACAAATTTTTATTTAAACTTGTTGGTTAACTTCTCTCAAAGGAAGTTAGGGGTGGAACCCACACTCACTTAACCTCCCTTGAGAGGATTAAGTGTGGTGGGGCCCACAAGAACCCTAAACTTTTCATCTTCTCCCAAACTCCCTTAACCCCTCTTTAAATGACATGCAAATTGTTATTTAATTTTGGAGTTATCTTATTTGAATTTAAAACATTTTAAATTCAATTTGTTATGTTTGTGAATAAAATAAGTCTCTATCTTATTTTATTTGGTTAGAGTTGTTTAGCCATCTTGAGAGCTTTTGGGTTCTTCTCCTTCTTCTTCAACTTTGACGAAGAACGCTCAAGCTTTGACGAAGAACGCTCAAGCTCCGACGAAGAACGCTGCTCCTCTCTTCTTCGTCTTCTGTGTCAACGATAGGGAACGCCGCTTCCTCCTCCGAATCCCTTCGTCGGCATACGAAGATTCGCCAACGACGTACCTCTTCGGACGTACCTCTTCGTCATCGAATTTGACGAACGATTACCGTGATGCCCGACCTCCGCGACGTTGTCTTCCGCGGGACGTTGACAAATCTTCGAACCTATACCCAAGGTAGGGTTGTTGTTAATTGTTTATTTATTTATCCTTGTTCGTGGTTCTAGCATGACTAACGTGAGGATTTTAATTATGTGTTATTGTTTAACATGAGGGGGCCGGACCGCATGAACACGGCCGAACCCACTCCTTCGTTCTTGATATTTTATATTGCAGATGAAACAAGGTGGCGTGCTGCCGTCGCACCACGCGGTTATTCGCCCGATTTTATTGCGCGGCGCCGTCGCGCCGCACCATTGAAGAATCATCATGAACGCGATGCCGTCGCGCCGCGTCGAGGGATATCAAAGGCGCGGCGGAGGGGCGCGGTGCCGTCGCACCGTGCCGGACGACGAACACCGCGGCCGGTTCCGGGCCGCGGCGGGATGAGAAGACCGGTGGCCGGGCCGCCGGCGTCGGAAGCCGGAAAGGGGACCGGTATTCCGGTCCCGTTGAAGACAAACCGGTCGGCAGATGGCCGGCCGGAAGGTCAAAGGCCGGGGGAAATTAATTCCCCCGGACAGCTCTAAAACCCCCCACATTTAATTGGGGGGGGGGGGTTTCCTTGAGGGGGGGGCAGGCGGCCCCCCGGTTCCTCCTCAAAGCAGGCCCCCAGGATGGGGGCCGTTGATTGGCAAAAAGGCGCGGCTATGCCGCGCCGCCAATTTGAAGAAGCGGGGGGCTTTGCCCCCCCCCCCCCCCCCCGCGCTGCCTCTGTGCGGCGCCAGGCCGCCGCGCCGCCGGTCGGCCGGGCAGGGTCGGGTCGACCCGGTTCGGGTCGACCAGGGGGGGTTCGGGACGGGTCGGCCCGGACCCGGACCCCCATCTTCGAGACGGATTCGGACTTTTGGCCATAACATGAGCCACGGACCTCCGATTGACGAACCGTCTGCGGAAACGCGATCCTTGGATCAAGACTGTCGTTTTGGTATATCGCACTCAATGTTTGGGAATACTTTGAGTTCGGCCGGGTTGGTTCGTTCACGAAACCAACCGGGCCTTCGGAGCGGAAACCCTCATATCTTGAGCTACGGACGTCCGATTGACGTGCCGTCAGCTTTGTTGTGTTCCTCTTAGTGAGACAGATCTTTTTTCATACTCCGCCCGAGGTTTGGACGCAGGTGGAGTACGGTTGGGTTGGTTTTTCCTTAAAAACCAACCGGGCCCCGGGGACGAAAATGCCAATAACTCTCAGACCGGGCGTCCGATCGACGCGCCGTCTGTTGCGTTGAGTTCTTGTTGACAATACGGAACTTTTGGATACATCAAATCTGGACTTTGTGACAGTTTATGTATCAGCCTCTCGGCTCGTGGAGCGGATCCTCCTGTACGAGCTTGCTGTGTGCGGGAACCCTAGTGCTGGCTGCGACTGTTACTGTGACTACTACTGCTACTGCTACTATGAGTGCGATGACGAAAGTACAGAGATCCTGTGTGGATTCGACGACGACGACTTCAGCACTCAGCGATCCTACGTGGATCAGTGCTACAGGTCCTGTGTGGGCCCGATCATGTGTGGGTCCGATCCTGTGTGGGTCTTTGCGCTCAGCGGTCCTGTGTGAACCAGCGCCTATAGGTCCTACGTGAGCCCGATCCTGTGTGGGTCTTTTGCGGGGGTTAGTTACCTATCGATCCTTCGTGGGTCTGACGACTTAGATGGATCAGAGATCATCTTTATCGTTCTTTGAAGATTTATACCTGTGTGAGCAGAATCCTGTTGTTTTACTGTGTGGATTGTGTTGTGCTATCCTGTGTGGATTACGTTTTGCTTTCCTGTGTGGAATACGTTTACTTTCTTGTGTGGACTGAGTTGTACTTGGGCTCAGAGGTTGGAGCGTATTTGAATTGATGACTTAGGTATATGTATGGGCATATACCTAAGCAGTGTCGGTTGTTACTTCATTATTGTACCTTTCTTCGTGGTTTATCCTTTGTGGATTTGAGAGACCTTCAGGGGTATCGGGGTCCCTACTGAGTAGCTTATACTCACCCCTGCACGGGCTTTTCCCACACTACGTTGTGTTGGTTGCAGACGACGGACAGCGTTGATCTTAGCTGAGGCTTGCAGAGCAGGACGGTACCTGGAGGTGGACCACTGGACGGGACGTGCTCGGAGCGGACGGTGGGACCCGTGGAGCAGTGGAGCTATCTGTACCCACCCTTCAGGTGGGATTTCCAGTGGACAGCCCGGTGTAGCGGCTTTTACTTTTCAGTTTTTGTTTTCCCTTTCGAGTTGTACTTTACTTTCAGTTTGGGTTGGTATACTGGCCCATTTACTTTTCCGCACTTTCAGTTGTACTCTGCTTTTGCTTAGTGTTTACTTTCCGCTTTCTTACTCTGTGGTGTTTGTTTACTTTACAAAGGCAATGCCTTCCCTTTTTACAGGGATTTACGCCTTGGTTCTAGTCGCCAGCCCCTGGCCTATGGAAGGCGGGCTTGGGGTAGTCTCGGCACGGACCCCGAGGGCGGGTTGTGACAAATTGGTATCAGAGGAGTTCGGTTCTACCACGAACACTGATCTTTTCAACGTGAAGCAATAATGTTTAGCGTATTGAGTGTGGCTATCAGTCCAGGGAGTCCAGTGTTGGTGCGGCGGCCGACGTATCCGTACACCAGGACCCTGACTTCTGATTCCCGACTTAATGCACGAAAACATTGATTGCATGTGTGTTTCAAAGTTTTCTTTGTGATTACTTATATAAGCTCATCAGGTATACTGTTCTGACCATGGCGCACCTGTTTCCTTTTCAGGATGGCCCCACGACGGCAGCCAGTTAGGGTTCCGAGAGTCGAGTGTGATGACAGCCCACCGAGCGACGAGCCTTCGGTGCAGGGCCCTTTGTCAGCAGTGGCACCGGCAGTAGCTCTACCCGCCAAGCCCCCGATGCTTCCAGCACCAGCCGCTGATGATGCACGTCGCCTCAGCGCACTGCATGAGTTTCAGCGCCAGCGACCGCCCAGGTTTCTTGGGGAGACGGATCCCCAGGTAGCAGAGGACTGGCTGGAGGCAGTGGTACGTGTGTTTAGGCTAGTGAGGACACCAGCAGACCTCATGGTGATCCTCGCTGCGAGCCTACTACATGCAGTAGCAGGACGATGGTGGAGCTTGATTCTCCAGGTGCAAGATGAGGCATCTCTACTATGGACGGACTTTGAGAGCCTCTTCCGCTCGGAGTTCGTCCCAGCCACCCTTCGTGCGGTATGTATCCAGGAGCTTCTTCAGCTGCGGCAGGGCAGCATGACGGTCGCTCAGTACTCAGCGAGATTTACTGATCTCTCGCGCTACTCGACCGACATGGTACGGGACCCATTCTTCCGGGCCCGGACCTTGGAGCAGGATTTGAGACACGAGATCAGGGCATCGTTGATCTCCCTCAGCATACCGACTCAGACAGGAGTACTTGAGAGGGCCCTTCGGATCGAGAGCTTCCTTGCTGAGTCTACACCAGCGCAGCGACCCACCGCAGGGCGGCACGTGGCAGAGTCATCTGCAGCAGGCAGTCGACGGATGACTCAGGGGTCCAGGCAGACCAGACCTTCGGGCAGACGACCTCAGGACACTGGCTCAGCAATGGGGAGCACACAGCGCGGAGCCGGTCTTTCGAGAGGTAGACAGTGCTACTCGTGCGGTGGGCAGGGCCACATGGCTCGTGACTGCCCGACCCGTCGTGCCGAGGAGCAGCAGTCAGTTGAGGAACCACCTAGGCAGAGGCAGAGGTTCGACCGTGGCAGTCCGCAGGGAAAAGGAGGACGAGGCAGAGGAGCTGGCTGAGCAGCAGGTGGTGGGCGACGCTTTGAGGCTCTACCACCACCACCACCAGGAGGTCCACCCCGACCTCAGGGAAGAGCACAGCTTCAGGCAGCTGAAGCTTACGATCATGGAGCTCTAGAAGCGGGTGGACTAGTTCGGGACTAGCTCCAGGCATAGAGGCCTTTTCCCATAATTCCTCTAGCTTCGTAGTTTGTGTTGCCTTGTGTCCTTGTACTTTAAGTTGAAGTAATAAAAGATACTTTCCTTGGTGACTTTTGTTTTCTTGACTTTTGTTTGTTTTTACTAAGAGGTGCCGGTTAAAAACTGTTGACTTGACCCTCACTTGCGAGATTCTTACTAGAGGAAACCCAGTGACCACACACTGATGCCGACAGTGAGACTCAACCCTTGGAGGCGAGAGTAACAGTTGGACCTCTTTGTCATAGCGTCGAGGCCTTACGACGTCATCCATGCCATGAATTAACTAATCATGACGGGATTGACTGTATTAGGCAAGGAACGTGGTTCATCCAGGGGATGAGACCTGATTTCACTTTTCGGAAAAGGAGAAATCTTTGCAGCTAGTCTCTTTGCAGATATCCTTCATGGATAGAGATGGAGCAGCCTTCCTCCAGTCTCTCACAGTCACCCCTCCTCTACTACAGTAGGTCAGAGAGGCACAGCGTGAGGACGCTGACTGTGAGACACGGCGTGCACAGATATCCTCGGGATAGACACCTGATGGTTTCTCCCATGGAGTAGAGCACGACATCCTTTTCAGAGGACGTACCATGGTACCAGTCGCTTTGCGAGAAGGAGGTGCTGAGAGAGTTTCACACTTCTCCTTTGGCGGTACATCCTGGAGTGGCGAAGATGTACCAGGATCTCAGACGACAGCACTGGTGGCCGGGCATGAAGAAGGTTGTAGCAGAGTTCGTTTCTCGATGCCTCACCTGCCAACAGGTGAAGGCAGAGCATCAGGTACCAGCAGGCTTGGTACAGCCCTTCGAGGTTCCGGAGTGGAAGTGGGACGGCATATCTATGGACTTCGTGACTGGACATCCACACACTTCCAGAGGTCACGACTCCATCTGGGTGATTGTTGACCGACTCACCAAGTCGGCACACTTCTTACCCATTAGAGAGCAGGGATCAGTGGAGAGTTTGGGACGTCTCTACGTTCAGGAGATTGTGCAGCTCCACAGTGTGCCATCATCTATCGTCTCCGATCGAGATGCTCGCTTTACTTCCCGGCTTTGGAAGGGGTTACAGGAGGCATTTGGGACGCAGCTACGTCTGAGCACAGCCTTTCACCCACAGACGGATGGTCAGACGGAGAGGACCATTCAGACTCTCGAGGACATGCTCCGCGCATGTGTCCTCGACTTTGGTCGTAGCTGGGAGGACCACCTACCCTTGGTGGAGTTTGCGTACAACAACAGCTACCACTCCACCATCGGAATGGCACCGTACGAGGCGTTGTACGGCCGACCTTGTAGGTCTCCTTTGTGCTAGACAGACCCTGGGGAGTCAGCACTTGTGGGACCAGAGATGGTCCAGGCTACGACAGAGAAAGTCCAGGTCATCCAGGAGCGGATGAGGATAGCTCAGAGCCGGCAGAAGTCATACGCTGACAGGAGGCGGAGACCACTAGAGTTCGAGGATGGTGACCGCGTCTTCTTGCGGGTCTCACCTCGACGTGGTATTCGGAGATTTGGCCAAGGAGGAAAGTTATCTCCGCGCTTCATCGGACCCTTCCAGGTCCTCAGCAGGGTTGGTGAGGTGGCTTATCGCCTGGCTCTGCCACCTCAGTTTCACCTGGTGCACGACGTCTTCCACGTATCTCAGCTGAGGAGATACGTGCACGACCTAACGCAAATCATTGACCACGTGGAGCTTGAAGTTGACGATGGGGTGACTTTTACGGAGGTCCCAGTTGAGATAGAGGATCGACAGGAGAGGGTCCAGCGTGGGCGATCGATTCCTCTTGTGCGCATCAGATGGCAGCACGGAAACCTCCAGGAGAGCACATGGGAGCGGGAGGCTCAGATGCGTGCTCAGTACCCTTATTTGTTTCCCTAGTTTTTGATGTAACTTTACGGGGAAGTAAAGCCCTGAGGTGGGAGTAATGTAAAGACCCGTAAAATTCAAGGGAAATTTTTTCTTAATTTTTTTTGGAATTTTGCAAGAGCGTGGTTTCAGACGGCACCTGATTCTGAGGCCCGGAGTGCCCGGAATCAATTTCTGAAGTTTGGCTTGGGTACGTTCAGTGAATGAACGAGCGGGAATTCCTAACTTTTGATCCGGTGCTCGGAATTGAAATCTGAGGGCACCGATGAAATCGCAGCGCCGATATTCTCTTAAGGAGACCTTTTCCGAGGTTGCGTTTATTTAGGGTTGAGAGTTAGTTTTTGGGAGTTTAGAATAAGTTAAATAAAAATTTTGGATTACAAATTTTTATTTAAACTTGTTGGTTAACTTCTCTCAAAGGAAGTTAGGGGTGGAACCCACACCCACTTAACCTCCCTTGAGAGGATTAAGTGTGGTGGGGCCCACACAAACCCTAAACTTTTCATCTTCTCCCAAACTCCCTTAACCCCTCTTTAAATGACATGCAAATTGTTATTTAATTTTGGAGTTATCTTATTTGAATTTCAAATCGTTGAAATTCAATTTGTTAAGTTTGTGAATAAAATAAGTCTCTATCTTATTTTATTTTGTTAGAGTTTTTTATCCATCTTGAGAGATTCTGGGTTCTTCTCCTTCTTCTTCAACTTTGATGAAGAACGCTCAAGCTTTGACGAAGAACGCTCAAGCTCCGATGAAGAACGCCGCTCCTCTCTTCTTCGTCTTCCATGTCAACGAGAGGGAACGCCGCTTCCTCCTCGGACTCCCTTCGTCGGCATACGAAGATTCTCTAATGACGTACCTCTTCGGACGTACCTCTTCTTCATCGGATTTGACGAACGATTACCGTGAAGCCCGACCTCCGCGACGTTGTCTTCCGCGGGACGTTGAGAAATCTTCGAAACTATACCCAAGGTAGGGGTTGTTGTTAATTGTTTATTTATTTATCCTTGTTTGTGGTTGTAGCATGACTAACGTGAGGATATTAATTATGTGTTCTTGTTTAATGTGAGGGGGCCGGACCGCATGAACACGGCCGAACCCCCTCCTTCGTTCTTGATATTTTATATTGCGGATGAAACAAGGTGGCGTGGTGCCGTCGCACCACGCGGTTATTCGCCTGATTTTATTGCGTGGCTCCGTCGCGCCGCGCCATGGAAGAATCATCAAGAACGCGACGTCGTCGCGCCGCGTCGAGGGAAATCAAAGGCGCGGCGGAGGGGCGCGGTGCCGTCGGACCATGCCAGACGACGAACACCGCGGCCGGTTCCGGGCCGCGGCGGGACGAGAAGACCGGCGGCCGGGCCGCCGGAGTCGGAAGCCGGAAAGGGGACCGGTATTCCGGTCCCGTTGAAGACAAACCGGCTGGCAGATGGCCGGCCGGAAGGTCAAAGTCCGGGGGAAATTAATTCCCCCGGCCAGCTCTAAACCCCCCCCCCCCCCCCAATTTAATTGGGGGGGGGGGTTTCCTTGAGGGGGGGCAGGCGGCCCCCTGGTTCCTCCTCAAAGCAGGCCCCCAGGAGGGGGGCCGTCGATTGGCAAAAAGGCGCGGCTATGCCGCGCCGCCAATTTGTAGAAGCGGGGGGCTTTTCCCCCCCGTGCGCTGCCTCCTTGCGGCGCCAGGCCGCCGCGCCGCAAGGCCGCTGCGCCGCCGCGCCGCCGCCCCGCCGGCCGGCCGGGCCGGGTCGACCCAGGGGGGGTTCGGGCCGGGTCGGCCCGGACCCGGACCCCCCATCTTCGAGACGGATTCTGTCTTTTGGCCATAAATTGAGCCACAGACCTCCGATTGACAAACCTTCTGCGGCAACGCGATCCTTGGATCGAGACGGTCGTTTTGGTATATCGCACTCAAAGTTTAGGAATAATTTGAGTTCAGCCGGGTTGGTTCGTTCACGAAACCAATCGGGCCTTCGGAGCGGAAACGCTCATATCTTGAGCTACGGACGTCCGATTGACGTGCCGTCAGCTTTGTTGTGTTCCTCTTAGTGAGACGGATCTTTTGGCATACTCCGCCCGAGGTTTGGACGCAGGTGGAGTACGGTCGGGTTGGTTTTGCCTTAAAAATCAACCGGGCCCTGGGGACGAAAATGCCAATAACTCTCAGACCGGGCATCCGATCGACGCGCCGTCTGTTGCGTTGAGTTCCTATTGACGATACGAAACTTTTGGATACATCAAATCTGGACTTTGTGACAGTTGCTGTATCAGCCTCTCGGCTCGTGGAGCGGATCCTCCTGTACGAGCTTGCTGTGTGCGGGAACCCTAGTGCTGGCTGCGACTGTTACTGTGACTACTACTGCTACTGCTACTGTGACTGCGACGACCACAGTACAGAGATCCTGTGTGGATTCGACGACGATGACTTCAGCACTCAGCGATCCTACGTGGATCAGTGCTACAGGTCCTGTGTGGGCCCGATCCTGTGTGAGTCCGATCCTGTGTGGGTCTTTGCGCTCAGCGGTCCTGTGTGAACCAGCGCCTACAGGTCCTACGTGGGCCCGATCCTGTGTGGGTTTTTTGCGGGGTTTAGTTTCCTATAGATCCTTCGTGGGTCCGACGACTTAGATGGATCAGAGATCATCTTTATCGTCCTTTGAAGATTTATACCTGTGTGAGCTGAATACTGTTGTTTTCCTGTGTGGATTGTGTTGTGCTATCCTGTGTGGATTACGTTTTGCTTTCCTGTGTGGAATACGTTTACTTTCTTGTGTGGACTGAGTTGTACTTGGGCTCGGAGGTTGGAGCGTATTTGAATTGATGACTTAGGTATATGTATGGGCATATACCTAAGCAGTGTCGGTTGTTACTTCGTGATTGTACCTTTCTTCTTGGTTTATCCTTTGTGGATTTGAGAGACCTTCAGGGGTCTCGGGGTCCCTACTGAGTAGCTTATACTCACCCCTGCACGGGCTTTGCCCGCACTACGTTGTGTTGGTTGCAGACGACGGACAGCGTTGATCTTAGCTGAGGCTTGCAGAGCAGGACGGTACCTGGAGGTGGACCACTGGACGGGACGTGCTCGGAGCGGACGGCGGGACCCCTGGAGCAGTGGAGCTATCTGTACCCACCCTTCAGGTGGGATTTCCAGTGGACATCCCGGTGTAGCGGATTTTACTTTTCAGTTGTTGTTTTCCCTATCGAGTTGTACTTTACATTCAGTTTGGGTTTGTATACTGGCCCATTTACTTTTCCGCACTTTCAGTTGTACTCTGCTTTTTCTTAGTGTTTACTTTCTGCTTGCTTACTCTTTGGTGTTTGTTTACTTTACAAAGGCAACGCCTTCCCTTTTTACCAGGATTTACGCCTTGGTGCTAGTCGCCAGCCCCTGGCCTATGGAAGGCGGGCTTGGGGTGGTCACGGCACGGACCCCGAGGGCTAGTCGTGACAAAACATGTAGAGTTACTCTAGTGTGAAGGCCTTAATTGAATTATGTTGATCAAATAAATATTTTTTTTATACACCCTGAGATGTATATCAAAATACGGGGACAATATGGTACCCAACACTTTACTCTATTTTTTGCAAATAAGGTTCGTCATGAAAAGATGCATGACATATCATACCTCCTGGAAATGACTTATTCCATAGGTCTTTGTACAATGGTTGGGTTTCACATCAAATTATTACAAATCCAAAATTCCAGAAAAAATCATACTAATATGGAATGATCCATTAACAATATCTTATTTCAAGTTGGAAAGATGGTCATGAATGTTTCCATTTGAGGGAAAAAATCAATCATCAAAACCACATTAAAGGAAATTGGTGATTACCCCAAATATGGAAATTCATTTTTATTAGACTAGGATAAATAAATTAAAGACTAATAAGGTTGAGGAGGAATTCCTTTTGAGTGTACAAGATAATACGTAGATATCATTGAAATGTATATTTTAACCACAACTGATGTCCCTGGAATCATCAAATTTGCATCAGATAAAGGATGTCATGGTGGAAATAAATCAATCCCAACCCTTAGGGTTGGGTGAATTATTACCTTCCCCACCTCCAAATATGTTATTTTCTTGAATATAGTTAAATTAAAAAGAATATCCATAATGGATTCATTTACTCCATGATTTATCTTGTTTATCATTAGTATGTTTAGTAGATGTTTTTTGAGACTCCTTTATAATTACCCATAAAAAATGAATTCCTAGATATCATCGAGGGAAGAAGGGGAAACCATGAAATGATTGCAAGATTCAATGACCCACATATTAAGAAGATATCTAGGATTACAAATTATCCCTAAAAAAGTCATAGGTTAACTAATTCACTAACTATTATAATGTATATTATGATATTATACCCATTGAATTATAAAATTGGGATATATTTATTACTGTTAACTACATATATAAAAAAATATGAAATTGGTGTAGAAGAACATGATGAAGATGAATCAATTCAGAATGTGTTGAAAAGAAAAAATGTGTGAAGATGGAATATTCACATGATATCTTTGGTATTCCCATAATCATTAAACTCCATGAAATATCTAACTACTGTATACTTAGTGACAATACACTTGATATAAATGGATGGAGTAGCGACATATACATACCACCTACCATATGAAGATGTTAAAACCATTTTTTATGATGATAAAATTTATAAATTTAAATTTTATTAGAAGAAATAGAGGTGAATAAAGTCAAACTTTCATAGGGGAAATATACATGTTCATTACAACTCACATACCAAGATTAATATATATCATTTGAAAAACCTCCTTCTATGAGAAGGAATAAATAATCTAGTAAGAGTGGGATCCAATCACTTAATAAATTAACGGTCAATATAATCTTTATATTTAACACTATATTCCATGAACTATCTATAATCACATTCCCTAGAGTAGTAACTACCACAATTTTATACCTTATAACCCAAGATGACTCAAGCTAGTTAAAAAATGTATACACAAGAAATTAAAGAGTATTATGTTTTTCAAACTGATTCCTCTTTGGTGTTATACCATTGAATAATATCTCTATAACAACATGAATCTATTGAGTCTCTTTACAACTAAAATAAATCCATAGAATGGATACATGAAATAGTATAACTAGAGATAAATTCATAACCTAATTGGGTGGACATAAATTCTTTTTCACCAATTTAAAATCTTAATTTATCAATATTCAATGGAATAAGATATCTTTATTTATGTATCACATATTTTATGTCTAGATGTGTCCCATTCATGGGAACCTTAGTGCAGTCGGTGGAAAAAAAACAAAGATGATTTTAATAGAACCAGGAAGGACCAATATTATTTAATTATAGTAATTTATATGTTAGTAATAATACATACTAGATGTATCTTATATGAAAATTAATTTACCAGTTAAACTACAAACAAATAATATAAAAATTCCTTGCACTATAAAAATAAAAATAAATGATAATGAGCGAGTGGAAAACATTATTTTTAGGTGGGAAAGATTATCATATTCCCAAAATATTAAAAATTCCCAATAGTTTCTGTTTGAGATATGTATTGAAAATCTATGATATGGGATTAATACAACACTTATTCCATTGAAATATCATATAGGATTTTGGGCGATAAAATATGGATCATAATACCTATAAGACACAAATCTGTATTTAAAATAAAAATTATTATCAATTCCATTAGGATTAAGGAATAAATATAACAAATTAGAGACCACAACCATCAAGATAAAAAAAAATTGTTAATTCTAACTCCGATATCTATGTCCACAAAAAATCATGGTGTTCCTCTTTTTAAAAATATTAATAGTATCATCAACTTAATTAGTAAGAGAATAGTAATCAAAATTGGTTGAATTTTTAATATTTTAATAACAGAGTTCACACCTTTTAAAACCAACATGATCTAGGATTATTCATTATTGCCGTGATAAGAGGCTCTTTAATGGCACCCTTCTCTCCCATCTCTCCACCCACTCCCGTCTCACCTAGTGTTTCATCCTCAAATACTTATCTTCTGGGTTGGAGGCTCTCTGTTTCTTCCTTTTAACAATAATTTCACCACCTCCATTCTCTTTCTCTTTCAGCATGGAAATTATGGGCATTGGTTTGTCTTCTGTGTTGTCAACAAATCTTTCTATGAGGTCTAGGAGTTCGGACCCGTTGTCTACTGCTGAAGATGATAGACTTTCTTTCTGAAAATCTTTCCTCATGGGCCACTACAACTCTCTTGATCAGAAATGGAGTGGTGGTTCAAAGAGGTTTTGATTATTGTGGCTCGACGGTTGACGAGTCTAAAGGCAATACCTATGTTCTCTTGCTCAATTTTGAAGGGTCCCAGGTTTTTACATCATCTTTGTGCATATAATCCAGAGCACTCAGATTGTCATATCCCTGATATAACCTTATGATACATTTCTTCCCTCTTGTAAATATCTAGATTAGAGTTATCAATGTTGTTTTGGGAGTTGAGGTTCATGGTTGGCAGTGTTCCTTGCATGAATCTATCAGAGAGGGTAATGGTTTCTCAGATTTTTTCCTCTAGTCTTCAGTGAAGGTGATATTTATTCTTCTCAGAAGTTTATTTTTTTGAATATTTTTCAGTGGTGATCCGATCTATGGTTCTGGTTTTGTTTTGTTTATTGGTAAGGTGGCAGCTGTTAGTGTCTCTCCTGAGGCCGATGTGTTATTTTTGTCTAATTTTCATCATCATTAGCTCGTTCTATTTTGTGGGAATCATTATTTCTCGTTTGATGTGGGTTGATGATAATTATAGGGAGTTATATGATGGAATTGAGGGTCTGGGATTGTCTCTAGTGTTTTAGTTTTTTGTGGCACACATAGGTGTATGGATGAAGGGGACGATGAATATTTTTGTTCTTTTTTTGTGGACTGCAGTGGTGTATGCGGGTGTCGAGATGATGTTGTGGAGGTTTGATGATGGAGATGATGTGTAACATGTTATATACAACACACTTCTAGTGGATTAAGAGTTTTTCAATATTTTCTATCATATGGTCTCTATTTTGAATTCTGCAACAGGAGGTGTGATGAGGATTTTGGCTTGATGATGCAGGTTCTCGTTAAATGTTTTGTAATTTTAATTCTATCATGTGAATTGTTTTTTGGAGGTTTTTTCTGAACCATGGGTATCACTTTTTCAATAAAAGTTTTTGAGTAATAAAAATTTAATTTTCAGGTCATTGATTCCTTGGAGAAGAACAAGGTTAAGATTATTAAAACTACAAGACTCATTGATGAAGGTCTCAAGGATCACTCTAAATACTACCAATTTCATCTGATAATAGGGTTATATATATATATATATATGTTTTATATTCAAGGATATAGTTTAGAAAATTATGGACTCAAGGATGATATATTTGGGTAAATCCCTAGATTATTTGACTTGTATATCCATTACTCTTCTATAAAAATAAGGATACTATAAATAATTATTCAATATAGTGGTAAACAATTGATTAATGGGTGACCATAAAATCATTCATCTATGATTATGTTCCCATAAGATCATGACCAAATTGACCATTTGTTACCATGATTTACTCTGTGATACCTAAGGTGGTTTCCCAATCATTCTAGTCTCCTAAGAGTTGATGCAATTATCGTTGGTTAAAAAGGCACATGATGAAGACCCCTTTAAGGAATCCAATATGGTTCAGAGTATTTTTTTCTTCTTAGCCCCATCACAAATAGAATTGGCACTTACACACCAAATATAACTTTCATAAGATATAGAGTCACAATGTCTATTTTCAAATTGTCATTCAATTGAATTTCCCCTTCCATGATAAGGGGGACTCATGTGAGCCTGATCTACCATTAAATAATTAAATAAGTGGTTATAGAGGTTTGGGAAGAAGAAACTATGGTATATATTGATAATCATGAAATTGTTTTGGTTAAAACTATATATTATGTGAAAACCTAGAGACAAGCACTCCACTAAAAATAAAAAGAACATCCATATAATAATAAATACAATAGGGATTGGTCATATCCAATCATAATAAATTTATAGATATCATATATATATATATTGGTGTGCATGTGTGTTTTATTACACTTTAAAATCATGGGAAAAATTTTTGTCTCAACCCACAAATGGGAACAATATCATCATGTTCTGTTCAAGGAATGGATTTTTCGATGATGACATCCTTGAACTCCAATCCCAATGATAAGAATCAATATATTAAATTTATAAAATTCCCTTGGATAAGATTTAAAAAATTATAAAGAATCTATATAACATCATATGAAAGATCTCATTCATTCTTGTCATTCATATTTTAGAAGAACCTTGGAGAACCCTTTTTGTCGCTCTTTCAAGACCATACAATTCAAAAATAAATGTTTCTATAGTTTTGAAATATCATGAAAATACTTATTTTAATCACATATAATCATTTATTTAATTGAAAAATAAAGGTATTCTTCCAAATGTGGTGATATTATCAGAATGTACATATCTGTTACAATTGAAGATATTGACATATGTTGAGTCCCAGTGAAAAAATGTCTTGGTATCAACCTTAAAATAAGACAAAACATCTCACCAAAAAAATTTAATGTATACAGAATATCTCCTTCGATTATGAATTTTTTGGGATCAAACTATATCAATAACATCCCACTCAGGATAATCAAATTGATATCCCATTTTTGTGATCTTATTTTTATGTCCAAATTTTTTTTGGTGCTATAGGGCATGACCATCATTGAATTTTTTTGATGGTTTCGGAACTAAATACATCAATAGTGCCCTAATCATATCATCAATACATTAAATACTAAATTATTATTTACTTTGGGTACCATATGTTGATATATCTCATTTTTAGTTTTATTAATATCAATATATATACATAGGGTATAACAAAACAGATTGGAAGTATCCAATAGTAAATAACACCATGCATATTACAAATTATAATGGACTTGAAATCTACCATATTGTTCTATGGAATGAAAATTTTTAAGAAAATTTGTTTACCATCAACAAAATAGAGAAAAAATACAATATATTGGGATTAATTATGTTTCATGGGTCACATTGTCTATTTAATTAAACCTTATGGTTACATTCCAATTAAATGATAATTAATTGGATTCTTCCATTGATCAAATTATACCAATATAAGTGGAATCCCTCACATAGTTCATGCATATAAAAAATTATTTAAGGATTATTTATTTGATTATAGGCCAAAAATATATTATGACAACACATCTATGGAAATATAATCATCTGCATATGAATCTAGAAGAAACACATAGGTTTTAGGCACATTATCTCTATTTCTCATGGAGAAATCTACACCAAAAAAAACTATCCATTCTAAAGAAGGATGTGATAATGATGGACATAAAAATAACCCTATATTATCTTCTAGTTCTAAAAATATTGATATTTCTTCTAAACCCTTGAATGAAGATAAGGAAGAATAAGTTTCACAAATTTGTCTTTTAACACTAGAGTAGTGTGTCTCAATAATAATTTATGAACTTACATAGGTAAATTTAGGAAAAGTGGAAGATGTATAGATCATGATTACTAGTGACACCATGACCATTAAAAATAAGAGGAATAAATCTCTTTTTTATGAATAAATGATACGTATTCATGTGAAATTATATTGAATGTTTTGGGGTTGATTCCCATTTGTAAACCAATTATTTTTTTCCTTAAAATTACAACCTTTGATTTAAAAAATTAAGCTGAATACAACAACATCAACAACCTGAGGTTGATGTTGATGTTGGTATAATGGTAAACTATAGAATCCTTTAGGATTTTCAATTTCTAAATGGATCCCGAATATCACGCCCATTGTGAAAAAGAATGCATAAATTATGTTAATTACTAATTTGTGGAATCTTAAATTGCATTGGTCGGAGAATGATTTCGAAATCCAAATAATGAAACTATTGATTTATTTGATGGAGAATTATATTGCCTTTAATTTATGGATGAGTAAAATTACTACAAACATATATTAATGAACCTATAAGATCATGAAAAACATCCTACAAGACACCCTATGGGGAGTACTATTATCAAGAAATTCTATTCGTCTTGATGAAAACCAGACCTAAATACCAGCATTCAATGAAGCATATCATAATTTCCATTATAATTTAGACTAAATATTGTTATGTGGTTGATTATTTGGAAAAATATCAAAAATTGTTTTATCATCTTGTGGATATCAAGGTATTTTTTAACAAACTACAACAACACAACATGAGGAAAACCACATGGAATATGATTGTGGGGTAAATTTATAGACATTAATATGAATTATTGTATTAAATAATGACACCAAGGTCATACCCAAGAAGACCATGGATATGGATGACATGATACCTCTTTTAAATCTAATGTAATGGAGAGGACTTCTGGGGTGTCTCACAAACATTTGGATCTACAAAACTAATTTCCATAATAATAATCCTCTATTTAAAATTTTGTTTAGTAACATGGTTACATATTATTGAGATATATATCATAAAAATATTTCCCAATCTCAAAAATAAAACCATATAACCACACCAGTATTGATAGTTCTTATATAAAGGAATCACATCATCCTTTATAAACAAGATCTGAAGCAATAAATTGGTGTCCTCCTAGCCCAGATGAATGATAATGTCAAGGAAAAATACCTTAATATCTCAATAGTAAATTATTGGATAATAAGACATAGTATTTTAATAATAAAAATTGATACTTCTCAATGATTCCTGAAATTTAAAATAATCATTATTATTTATAACACCATGAGGTCCATCATATATCTCATTTCAATCTGTTTAAATATTAGTACTCCATTTATTATGGTGAATATAAAATAGTGGTTAGTTATTATATAGAAATTATATATCTAAATCATGTATTATATTATGAATATATTACAAGAAACATTATATGTCATCATAGTTCACCCTAGCCCAGAAAAGTCACTATTGGACAAGGAGCTCTAATCTATAGAGGTTATCTCCATCTACAAAAATTACAGGTCATCATAAATGTTCTTTTATGGTGAATATAAAAGACTAACATGTATAAGTATTGATAATATGGATCAATACATGAACATACTGTGAATTTTATTCATCTATCCATCAAAATTAGTTATGATTTACTCATTCATACTATCATAAGTGTTAACCAGCATTGTGGAAAGTTATCAGTCTATTATATTGGGTTTGGAATTAAACCTACAAAGACTAGTGGACTAAATAAAACACAATTTAGGTTTAGAATTAGTTATGAAGGAAATTTATGGTGACTATTTCATAAAAAATGAATAACAGATTCTCTTTCGTGATTCATTATAGGGAGTTATGGATGAATTCCATTCAGAACCATCACTGGATCACATCCCACATTCACAGAATTCCCAAATTGATAAATTTTTCATTGTATCTATAACATTGGAAGAAATAAATATTGATGAGATAATCATTAAAATCATGTAACATATAATATTATTTCCATTCATTAGCAATGATATAGATGAAGTTGATGAAATCTGTACCACCATAGATCATGGAGAAACTTTTACCCTATTAATTGATACAAAAATTAGCTGGATAGCTCCAAAGGTGGAGTATATTCAAAATGGTATTATCCCTCTTGATTAATCAAATAATGAATACATATTTTGGTGGGAATAAAATTTAATCTTTTGAAACATATCAAATTTTCAAAAAGGTCCTCTATGAGAGTGGATTTAATGGGGTCCTACTAAGGATCATTAAGAATAGAGATGGCCAATGTTTTTTAAAATTAACACATACTAGCTCCAGTAGTACTAGAAGTCAAAAGAAATGATCTCCTATAAATTAAAAGGATTACTTTTTTATGACTTCAATAAGACAAGACTATATAATATTAAAAAATAAATTATATATTTATTAGATACATGACAATTTTATTTATAAAACCATTGAATTATATTATTCTAAAAAATTATTGATTATTTTTCGTATGGGTGAAAGATTACATGGGTATATATTAACCAAACATAGCCTATATATTTCATTGAATCCTTAATGCGACTAATTTATAATCTAAATAGGACAAATAATTTCTTTAAAGAAGGAAACAAGTAAGATATCATCAATTTTGTTAATTATAATAGCATTACAAGATATGGTTTTCCTCACACAATATTAATAGATAAAAACACCAATTTCAATGCTATAAAATTTAAGATGTTATATCAGGAGAATGATATCTAGTCCAACCATTCATCTCAAAATCATGTATCTTGGAATTGGAATAATTATTCCTTATATTAATAAGCCTTCTCCTTCTTAAATGGTTATTGAAGATGTTAATACTTGATATTAATAGGCCTTCTCCTTCCTATATGGTTATTTATCACCACAACATTATCTTAAATCCAAACTCATTTTCTCCCAATAAATGAGTTTCATCAGTATATGTTATCCTTACCAAGAACCACATATGGTTTGATTTTTATAGGATACCTACTACCATCTAGAATGTAATCTTTGGACTTAGTCATAAGTATCAACTAAATCAAATACATGATTTCTAATGGCTTATAAAGCATACAAAATTAACTTTAGGAATTTTCCACTAACATAAAACTAGGAAAAAACTATATAATTATCATTAATGAGATATATTTATGAAACAAAATTCTCCATAAAGTCATCATCATATGAAATTAAATTTCAGTAAATATGAGTACCAGTCACATGATGTAAAAATAAATAACATATGTTCCACCCCACAGTAACCATAAAATTCATTAGTGGTTTATTTTTAATGTCCTAATTCCCTTTCAAGATAGAAAAAATTATGAATGTGTCTCAAAAAATGGTTAATTATTTATAAAAATATGATAGGGTAAAATTATCTCATTCTTATGAATTATTACATAGATTTTTTGGTATTCATAAACTATGTCATTGGTTCACCTCTCAAAAAACAACCATAGAAAATGACCATTATAACATATCCATGAATAAGGGTATGATTTATGCATCAGTATTTACTAAGGACAAATTGAGTCTTGATTTTTTTTTATTTTAGTATATATTGACATTGAAATCACATATATCAGACCTAGTAGAAATATTATCATTCATCCATATAATCAGTAGGGTTTTTTATTTATATCAATTTTTCTAAACTAACCATACACTATGAAAAAATATAACAAGGCGCATACCTACTACCTTGGGTATCTCCATAGGGGTCACATATGTTTATGACCTTTCACTAAATGAAAAAATATTCCCCTCTATAACTATATATATTTTGATTCTTTTATTTAATGGATACATAGTGAAGCATGATATTATAATATTTGGTATGGAGATAACGTCCATGCCAAATTCTCCCCTTGTAACGTGATCTCTTATAATTCATATTGGGATTCATCCTATATTGTATCACTATGTCACCTATAAATATATTCCGTCTTTATCCTTAATATTAAATTGATTATTAAGGATAATTAATGATTAAATTATCATAGGTTTGGAAAAATAAATTAATTTCTGGTATTAAATATAGAAATATTTATATACCTTATTTGTCTCCAACAAGAATTTCACATAATTTTGTATTCAATTTAGAGAAAATAGTTTTTTTAAAATAATTGGATAAGAAAAAAAATAAGGGAATGATAAATGATATTGAAAACAAGATATGGAAAAGGTTATTGAGTCATGGCTATATTTACAATTGTTATTTTTTCTTTATCCTTAAATTATTGGCTCATATTCTAATTAACTACATTGTGGGAGGTTTCAAAATCATTTCAACTATCACCCTTAGTTAAATAATTTTGTTGAGTTTTAACATTACATATCTCACTAAAAATTTCCATGCTCCTTTCTATGTGTGAATATAAAATAATATGAACTCCTACCATTCTCAGGTAATACCAAATCACGTATTTCGCATCCTATGAAATCCAAGAGTGACCGATACCCCATTTATATGATTGGTAAATCATTAAACACTTCACTAATCTTATCATTCCAATTCTATTGTATAAAGATAAAAATCAATTAAATGTAGATTAGATATCATTTACTAGTGAAATAAATAATAAACATGGTAAAATAAAACTCAATATAATCTAATATTATGAACATCTATTGAATATTTATTAATTTTAAACAATATAATATGTACTTTATTAATTAAATCGTCAAAATAAAAGCATTACAAAAGGGGATCCAGGGCCCCAAAAATATTTCAATGGTTTACCCCTCCATTAGAAGGGTGATAAAGATGAAAAAAAAAAAATTTATTAAATATTTAAGGAAAATAACAAAATTAAAAATAATTTAGAAAATGATAGTAAAATAAAACTCTACAATAATCCATGTAAAGAGTAATACATTAAGAATTTTTCTATTTTTAAAATATTTGGTTTCAATATTTTTTTTGTATGGTCAAATACCAACGTCATACTTGTTTATTATATTTTAAAAAAGTTTCTTTTTTCCTCAAACATGTTTCCCATACATGATTCTATCTTCATTGAAAATTTATTACATTATATATTTCTTATTTTTAAAAATATAATTCTTCATATAATACATGTGGTTGCCTCTTATTTGTTTCATAAATTATTATAGAGAATTCCTAAGTATTTTCTCTAATTAAAGATGATCCTTATAAACTTCCATGCACACATTCTAATGTCACTATTTTTTCCAAAGGAACATGTTTACATAGCTGAGATCATACACTAGGTGTGTTGAAATGATTCTAACATATCACTAGATGATTCTTACATTGGTTCATAAAGGATATATATATAGATCATGATTATTTATATAAAGTGAAACAATGATGTTTATGTGCACTGAATTCCTACTTATATAAAATGAATGTTTTTTTTCATAATATATAATTCTCATGAAGTAAGAAAAACCACTCTTATGGTGTTTGTATGATGGTAACATAAAGGGTTGAATGATACTTACGTAGGAAAAACATCCATTAGGTAGCACATCTATATAGTATTAGTGCCTTATCCATTTATTAAATAAGTGGTAGGGGTATATCCCTAAAAATTCTCCATACATCACCATGTTCATTAATTTTTTTTATATTTTTTAATTATCTCCAATGTTACATTCCATGTTTAGATCGATCACAATAGAAAGATAAATAATAATTAGTATTATTTATCCAATATATATATAAATATATATATATAAATATATATTAATTTCCAAATTTTTATATATTAAAGAATTCTCAAAAAAAATTATTTGAAACATAACTTCTACAACTCCTTAGAACCTAATGGATAATAAATATTAAGGGGAAAAATCAATTCAATATTAATAAAATATCCTGAATTTTTGGAAATTTTAAATTTCTCTGCACTTAATCCATGGAATCTAGGATAGCTGATATTAAAAATGAAATCCTAATAAACTATCCAATTCATGTTTCCTTTTCCTTAATACCATAGTCCTCAATATTATCATTCCTAGTTATTTTTCTTAGTCACATATTCTTTATTATGTTCATTCAACTAATTTATATTCATTTCATCCTCCCATGCCCATTTATAAGTTCATACTCAGAATTATTTCCCTCAACAATAAAGTGCGAATTGTGAGAAATAATTTTATCATTTGAAATTCTAGATAGTTTTATTATAGTATCGATGAATTATTCATATATACAAATGATTCATGTGTATGACCATATCATAAGGAAATTTTTGGTTTGTTATGTGGTCTAAGGGGTGGGGGTTATATTAAATAAAGTAATAATGATGATTAAGAGGTTTATATCTATATGGAATTATAATAATTTATTTTTTTTCTAGCAGGAAAGACTTATTCTTTTTTCTTAATTCCATTGATTTAGATCTATCCCTTTTGTTAAATATCCATTTACACATTTATAATTTTAGTATTATATAGTATATACACTCTCTATTTCATTCAGAAATTTTTATTTATGTTTGAATTTAATTTTAAGATTTATGGAATATATGGACTGATGATTCCTGAGCAGCTTAGAGATATTATGTTACCAGTATTAAAATGTATTTTCCTTCCATTAATTAATTTATCTAAACAAAAACAATATATATTTTCCAAACTAATTCACCAAAATAGATTTACAGACTTCATCATCTGTACAATAGATTTCTTCTCTCATATAAATTTATTTTTTTCAAACTCCACTTCATCTTCTTGGATAATCCACCATAAACAACAGTAAAATTTGTGTTGTATTTATTCATTATTTTTCCCTATGAGTTGAAGTTTTATTTTTAAACTGACTCAATATTTCTTCTTAAAAAATGATTTTTAAGGAAACAGAAGAATCATTCTCATCAAAATAGTAGAAAATTTTCATTTTGTTATTTTTAAAAAATATATTCACAATTAGAATTCATCCCCAGCATGATTTGATTAACATATCAGAATCATAAATGATGAAACACTTTTCACTTTATCTCATGTTAAATATGTAAAATACCATGTCCTAACTCACATTCTTCCTACCCCTACACATGAATTTAAACTAGATCATTTATCAACAAGAATATAAAGGGATATAATGATTTTTGGAAGGTAATGTGGCTTTATAACGAGGAAAGTCATTGATATTGGGGTCTATAAGGGTAAAATTTAATGATATTCTAAAATAGGAGTTCATTGTAAAAGGTGATTTAAAATCAAAAGGAAATATCAACAATTTATAGAATAATTTCTTTAGTACTCCATGGTCTTGAGTATATAATTCAAAAACAATGATTATTCACATATGTAGAGGTTATATAAATAAATATATAAATGAATTAATATGTCAAAATACGTTTTCAGGCATCCTAGTTTTGTTATTAAAATTTAGTAAATCGTTTCATGACATGATATTTAGTAATAAGTGGCAATTTAGGATTTCTCGACAATTAGAATTTTAAAAAATGTTTCTTTCAATATTCATTTAATTTGAGTAAATTAGTTGAATCAATTCATCAACATTTGAATATATTCAAAAGTTATTACATACAATAAAATTATTCATCAATAGGTTTTAAAAACATATTAAAAATGGAAAATAAACACACAAAAATTAGAAAATGACACAAAATTCGAAAAAGAAATAAAAATTATTAAAACCCAAACAATAAAGGACCCCTCCCCAAAACATTAATTATGTAGTTTTTTAAGTTAGGTCAAGAATATTTTTTATGTAATTATATTTTATTTTATTCATATAAATAATCTTTCTAAAAGTAAAAGTACGACCTAATGAGTCTTCATTAATAAACTGGTTAAAATAATTTTATCTCCTCTATTGGTGTTTCAGTTATGATTCTATATTTTTTTCCGTATCATTGTTAATAAGGAATATATTTTAAAAATCATATTTGAAAACCTTAGTAACTGAAAAATTATAGAAATTAATTACTATAAAAAACATACCATATAATATAATGTTTACCTATCATTATCTTTTGTTTTGAGTTTTCTAACAACACTAGGTCCCCTTGATGGATTTTTTTTAATTTTCTTGTCACGATCAACTCTATCCATGTCCGTATTTACTATTTTATTGTAGTTGTTATGGTATTATTCTATTATGATTCACTCCATACACATTCATCAATAAAAATATTCCCCTTTTCAGTAAATTAGTTCCCATGATCACTAATCATCAATCTCGCCCCCCTAATATATAAAATATGTTATCTCTAAAAAAATCACCAAAAACAATATCATCTACAGTTTTTTAATCCATATCATAAAAAAATTTAAAACATAATTACTTACACATAATTTATGGGTTTATTAACCATATGGGAATATGTTTTATGAAATATATACCTCGAACACTAAAAATTGCACAAAAACTATATTTATTTTGGGGATTTTTTTAATACTTGATATGTTTCTATTAAACTAATATTTTTCAAAAAAAAATCATAATTATTGAGAATCTATTAGTATTTTATTCTAATTAAAACCTAATTATAAAACATTCCTTTTGTCTTTTTAAATCCAATGTGTTTTAAATAAGATAGAGTTGGAAAAAAAATAAAAATAATTTTAAAATCACATTAATTTGAATATATTCTTATCCTTTGGTCATTAGAAATTATTAAAAGGAATGGATCATCCAAATGGTAAAACTTGGATTTACATTTATGTCTTTGAATTTGTTAATGATTAAATCGAGATGTGAACAGAAATGTTACCAAATAATTTACTTTATCAATATATAAAGGCAATAATCCTTTAAGAAAATATAAAATGTTTCTGATAATTTGATCATTCACTAGTTCTTATGATTGAATCTACACTTATTCTATGTTTTTCAAGCTTCATAGTTGATCAGAAACCCAGTTCTCAGTTCTTTTCTTCTCCATGATATTTAGGTTATACTCCTGGAGTAGCATAAACTGTCTGACCAGCCTAGCATTTTCATTATCCTTATTTATAATTTACCTCAGAGGAATATTATCCAAAAATATTTTCACTTAGTTCCTAGAAAATATTGTTTAAATTTTCCAAGTAAAATAAAATTATTAAAAATAATTTTTCTATGATGGAATACTTAGGATTGAAAGAATCCAATTTTATTAAAAAATAGGAAATGACATGTGGCATTCAATTAATTAATTAATTTAACACTAGCCCAGTTTAATTATTATAGGTATCATAATGTAACTTGATGGGATGTTACTAATTAAGAGGATGGATTGGTCATAGTGAGATTAATCTTCTATTTATGTCATCAAAAGACTCTATTTAGTCATCATCAAAATTAAAATACGAATCATTCAAGTATAAGCTAGAAAGGGGAATCACAACCTTAATACCTTTTTTTCAGATTTCATGCCCGTGGATTATTTTTGTTTCCACCATCAAAAGAAAATTCTCAATGTTCAAAACAAACTACCTTGTGTTACATGTTTTCAATAAAAATCAAGATTTTTCACTAAATTTTCACATAAATATCCAAAAGAATTTAAATTAATCCAAATACACATCCATTAAGCCCATAAATTGTTCATAAATCATAATTAGTGACAATTAATATAATGTACCTAGATAATTACACAATCCACATAGAATACTATTGTCAGAAAAAGTCCCAAAGAGGCATGTAAAGTGTTTCTTCTCATAGTCCTCTCAAGAAATGGGTACTAAAAAGTTACCTACAAATAAATATATGAAATATTAGTGAGTTATACATACATATATATCCAAGATATATTAATTAAATTTTATGGGTAAGTGATCTTATTAGTGACCTTATTTAGTTTTTTATGATTTATAAAAAATCTCCAACAATTTTGAATTATCAAAAGAATAACTCATCTTCATAAATACTTGCAAATATTAGCATAATTTTGCAGGATCTACATGAACAGTGTTGAACCATTTTTATTTAAATATGATAAATATGATCTATACCACTATAAATTTCAATATATAATTTTTCAAATTATCCCTTGTTGTGGGATTCATCCACCTTTCAGTATTCCTCATAGGTGTGAAATTTTCATAATATAAAATACTATATATTAAAATGCTTGGATTTACTTGTATAATATCACCTAAAATATAGCCTATTTAATATATAATTTCCCCCTAAAGTTTAGTTATTTTATTTTATTTTTTATAATTTATATTATAAATTATCACGAGTAATTTTTTTGCAATGCATTTTTATATAATTTTTTAAAATGAGTTGTAAAATATGTTAATTCTATATTTGGAACTTTCAATAAAGTTGAAATTATATTTGGGTTTATAATTTTGATCACAAATATACCCTACACACAAGATGATATATCCAATTCACCAACATGAACTAAATTATGAATTCTGTCATTTAATTCAAAAGTTACCATTTCCTTCCATATAATTTTATTTTCTAAATTACTAAACATGATCTTTATATATTGAATTTTAAATATTTCAATAGATCAATAAGGATAAAATTTCATATTAAATACCCAGAAAAAACTTGGGTTCATTATCCTAAATTTATTAAAGTTTAATAAGTGAATAATCTTCTAAACAATGCCTCATGTATTAAAAAATGATGAGGCGGGTAGGGTTGTCTCTGAACTCCATGATGAATTTTCATTCATGAAAATTGATTATTTTGTCAATATTATTTTGGAAGGCTTTCAACAAAATGATGGGATAATGGTATGATGTGTTCACATCCTCCATGTTGAGTATAATAAATTATAATAGGTGGATAAACTTCTCAACTCTAACAAACTCATTTTCAAAACATATATCTAGAAATGCAGTGGATCTGTTTGGAAGTTATTCCAACAATCTATTGGGATTCAATTATTCCATGTAAAATTAATAAAACATTGAATGAGGCATAAAATTAATGGTAGTACCAATATAATATATGAATATGAGAAATTCTTTGAAACTACGCTGAAAGGGATAGAAATTTTCCTTAGATCTAAACATTTTTTAGAGAGTTATAGTGTGATAAAAAAATACACTTCTTCCATGGAAAACTATATCATTCCCTTGAATCCATCTCTTTTTTTTAATTTCCTTAGGGATCTTAAAATACTGGATAATGTTTTGAGTGTATAAAATGAGGTATATTATTCACAATTTCATGATATGTCCCCAAAAAATCATATTGATGTTATTCCCCTTGAATGTTCTTGGACTTCATCATTCATTATGGGAATGGATGTTGAAATAATTTTTCCTCCTTAATTTTATATATAAAGGGTTAACTTTTTTATTTTTTATTTCTTCAAATCTATCTCCAACTTCATTCTTCTATACATCCATGTTTATATTTTTGTATTATATCCACATTTTTTATTTTCAATTTCATAAAAGTTGGGTTGATTCTTCCCTAGTATATCTGAGTTTGGTGGTGGTATTTATTCTCCATTTTTTTCATGGTACACACATTAAAATTTCAATGGTGGAATTTTTTATCTATTAGATAGAATAATATTTTTGATTGGATCAATATAATATTTATGATTTCGTTCACTATCAATATACTTAATTACCCACCCTTAAATGTTAGTCCCCTAATGGTGTTGTCTAAGTGGTGGTATATGACCTGAATGATATTTAAATATTAATTACTTCTATGATGGAGGGTTTATTGGTAACATGATTGGGTGTATGTTCACTTTAGGTTTTTTATAAAGGTGGTGGGTTCTTCAATTTTAGTTTCTACTACTGAAGTGGGATTTATTCTTGATATTGATTTTTGGAGGGTTATTTATTAAGATTTTCTTTTTTATGAAAATCCAAATTGGTTTTGGTAACTATTTATATATACTATATTTTCATATAGATACTATATATTAAAGTAGTTTTTTATCATTTATCAATTCCCTACACTTCGAAAAAATCGTTACAACAATGATTAGGGGAAACAAAATACCCATACGTTGATCAGATCTCATTATTCATTTGTTTAGTTCTAGTAATTTGTTTTAAAGTCCCACTTATCATTTTATGTAAAGGTTTTAAAAAGGATATTTATTAGAAAATCATACCATATTATGTCTTCTTTTTCTTCTACCTCTGGTCCAAAACTACTATGAGTTTGGTGAAATATTTTAAAAGAGACATATTTCATATTTTAATGATTTTACTATAAAATATCCAACCATTAATGCATCCAAAATATTTAAATCATTTTTAATTAATAATGGATAAAATCATTTAGTAATATAGTGAATCTCAATTGTTTTGTGAGGGAATATGGAACAATGATGCTGGAACTTCCACCAATATTCATAATGAGTCTACCTAGATGCTTTAATAATGGGGTATATTTTATTTATGGTGACTATGATTCTGAAGGTAATGAATATTATCAAAAGTAAACATATCTAAAAGTCCATCAAATCATTTAATTATCTTATTTGTACGTTTTTTCATCATTTATTACCTTATTTATTGCATTCAAAGGGGAATTTCTTCCACATTACTTGTTTGTTAACCGCTCCTCGGGGATTTAGTGTGGATATTTTAAGTGTGGAATATTTTATGTCTATCAATATCTTCTCCTACACTACTATGAAATTTTAGTAATAAATTTATTAAAATAATTTATTCAAAATCATTTTATAACATATATATGGAAATATAATTGTTTTGGGTTGGTGAATTGTGGTATATATGGGTCCCTTAATGTCTGATTTAGGTTAAATGTCCTAAAAAAGGCTCAAGATGAACACTGGAAGTTTCCATTGATTCTATTAGGAAAACATACTCCAATTCAAATTTTAATTTTAATTCATAACTCCAGTGAGATAATTTCTTTCGATTTTTTTTCAAAATAGTAAATGATATTATTAGAGTTTCTATTTTGGGAATTTTAAAAAGTAGATATTTATCATTGTTAGCATGAACATGGTGAATTGTTTTAATAGACACAACTCTCTAACACGTGAAAAGAAATTACATTCCAATGTAATTTTTTTGGAATATTTGGTAACCCAATATTGTCACCAAAGACGAGTGATCAAAAATATGTAGCCACATTAGAGTGAATGGTGCATTTGAATTCATTGGTTTTTTAAAAACAAAGAAATGAAGCTAGATATAGGATAATATATAATGCATCGGTGAATGGTTTAGGGTTTTCATTCCAACTGTAATGTTATCCTAGTATGTACATTATTCTCTCCTCATCATATTTACTATTATGTTGGAAATTTCACATTCACTTCACCTCTCACCATTTGATGAATATTATTAGTGAGATTTAACTTAACATATATCATTAGTAAATTATATCCTCCTTTATATGAATAAAATTATAATAGTAAACCACTCCTATCATGCTCACAAAAAATGATAGTTGGTTTTCATGATTCCAAGAAATACCAAAATCTTCCACTTCCACTACCGCATGTTCCAGAATATTCTAATCTCTTCACCACTTAACTCTTTCCTATTACATCATATATTGACTATTAATGATTTTAGGGAGACTATAGAACACTAAAGAAGTTATTCAAGAATAAAAATAATATAATCAATCATAATAATATCTTATATTAAGAACTATAATGGAATAACTAAAATAGATTAACTAGAGATATATTTATTCTTTAATGTTAAAAATATTAATAATTACAAAAGGAGATCCTCATATTACTTGATCACTCAAAACTATTACTCCACCATTAAAATGTTAACTAAGATAATGGAGAAAGAAAAATTCATTACAAAATAATGGAAAATCAAAAACAAAAAACTGATGTATAAAATAGAAGTATTAGTGAACTCTAAAGGTAACATTCTAGAGACTCCAAACTTTGACCTCGTATGCATTTTATGATATCTACATGCCTTCAATTTTAGTAGTTCAAATCCCTATGAGATAATTATATTTTGTATTATTGATTTTTTATATTCCTCAGATTTTTTACCCTGTCGAGATCTTATATTCCATAAAAATCTATAGATTCCTCCCTTTGTTATTAATTGAAATATAATGTGTATTATAATACACATATCCACGTCTAATTGGTTTTATTAATGATGTTGTGGTGTCCCAGATATGTATATTAATTTTTAGATGATCCTTACAAAATACCATTGGACTTTCATCATACTACTGATTTTAAGAGTGGAATTATGATTTTGTAAATGGTATCATCCTTTTAGTGTATGTAAATGGGGATTATAGAGATATTTATTACTATTATATATGTTATTAAATTATTATCATAGTGATTTGGTTGATCCTTATAGAGTGATTTGATGATTGGTATGTTTACAAAATTCATGATTATATGACATAAATATTTTTTAGGTGGGTTGGATGATGATTATGCAACAAAAAAATCATGATTATGGCGGTTTGATGATGATTTAATAATGTGATCAATAATGATCATGTAAGTAAAACCCATTTCTATATATCGTTTGATTTAATATTATAGTTTCAATACATTCTCTATTGCTTCAAGCATTCTTAGGAGATCGATCCCTAAAAACCCTTCCGACATCACTACTTTCTTTAACAACTCTCTTATAAAGTAAGACATCAAATGTCATATTTCATGTTCTAATACTTAAAAATATAAAAATAAAGAATAATTACTAAAAATCCAATCATAGTTCTCAAAAATTAAAATAAGTGAGATAAATTCAATTATTGGGCACTTTATACTATATTAGCACAATCAAATGGTTTGACACATTAATTTGAATGCTCATTATAACACCATAAATAACTGAATATTAGAGAAAAAAATGATTCAAATATAAAATGTTTTATGATTTTATGTAGTATGTCAAGTCTTCTTATGTTGAACAATGTGAATCTTGATTCTTCATAGTACATTATATATAGTGACGTCCATATTACCAATATTAGTTCTAAGGGTAGAATTTATCAACTTCAAACACACCTACCAGTATATTTTATCCTCATTTAAATTGCTTATTCCCATGTTAGACCCCAAAATAGGATAGAAAATCATAATGATAACTGAATTCCAATTCATACCTATTATTTTATGATATTTAATTATTCTTGATCTAAACATTTTATAACCTTCCATTGTTTATCATACCCATTCCAACTTAGCATCACATAATAGAAAAAACATTGTATTATTTAATGTATAGTATTCAAATTAATTTTAAATATCATATTCCCATATACCACACATGATACTATAATAATTTTATCTTCCCTAAAAATGACATGGTTATTGGTAATGATTGTATCCAGTGATAAAAAGGTTGCATGTACATTGTATTAATGTAGATGTTGTATATCTAGCCTATTAACCGAAAGAGTGTTTTTATACTAAATAGAAGGTTCCCTAAACACATATTACATTATCAATATTTTTTTAACTCGCTGTTTAATTTTTTTCAATATTCATCCCCAAAATGATAATTTGATATCATCACTCCTCGATTAAAATACATCAAGAATTGATTTTCATCATTATGATTCATTGTTCAAAGGTTTTCGAGAACACCATGATCTTGGGCCCAATTGGGGTTTTCAAATCACACCCCTTGTATTGGTCATAGAAAAATGGCCTTAAATTTTGTGCACATATCCATAAGACTGTATATATCAATGTATGCCATTTATCTATTTAATTAGGGCTTACCATCCCTAATCACTTAACAGACATTCAAAATGTTTATTGATCGAGAACTATAACCCTAAACTACATGCACCTCCCTATGATATTTTATATCGTAACCATGAAATCTTAATTATATTTGATATAATCGGCCCATATTATTAAGATATTATAAATTTATCTCAATGATGAATGAAATTCGACATCAATAAAATTTATTCCAAGAACACTAACATTAAAATTCATGGGCCATAAACTTCATAAGGTTTTTTAAATTAGATTTTAATCCTAATTCACATCAAGTTGGTATTACCCTTGCCTTCATTCAATAATCCCCATTTTTTAAAAGATATGAAATGTTAAAAAATATATATTTCACGTACATGCATAAAAACCCTATGATGTTTTCACATTTCCCAGAAATGATCTATAATATAATTGGAATCTGTATTAATTTTACATTTACCATTCCCTTGTAATATAGAATGTCTCGTCTTTTTGTTAGTTCTGTTAAATTTTAAATTCTCACCTCATTTTTTTGGTTTTCATGTCCCTAAAATTCATAAATAAAGTGACATAGTACTCAATAGGTTGAATATATGCAATAGACATCTTTGGTTATAGTTAAATATATTCTCTCTATCCTTTCAATTTCTGTGTCTTAGGAATAATTTTGAGTAAATCAAAAATTAAATATCAAAAAAAATTCTAGTTAAAACTCACAAAGAGTGGAATAAAAATAAATTTAGTTCATACACACTAATACTCTACCCATCATTGTATTAAATAAAATTTAGCGTCAAATTAAAAGTATAATAATCTTGTGGGAATACCCTATGGTACTAGAAAAGGCTTGGTTATGATAAATAGGTTCAATTATATATAAAACAATTACAAAAACATTCCTTTACCTACATATATTGGTTAATAAGTTTTAAAAAAATACTAGGTGGTATATTTCATGGTATATAAGCATTTTTAGAAATTGAATTCCCTTTACAAACACCCTTTATTATTTTTATTATACTATATCATTCACTTCTCTTATAAATAAATGAAATTATTATAGCTTATTTTGATGGTATAAGTTCCACAATATTTTTACAATTTATATCCAACAAATAAAATATGGTAAAGTGGAAATCAAAATACATTTTCCATTATCTCATGGACTTACCAGAGATTGTGGTTATGTTATATGAACTGTTGTATTCAAACTGAATATATACATCCTAGGATACATATAAAAAAGGTAACAGATTGATTCACACACTCCACCATTGAATAAAGTATTTGAAAGTTGTTATTTAATTGATAGATTCTAGAACAGTTTTCAATTGGATTAAAATAAACTTAATATTACTCTTTGTGTGTTTCACTTATTATCATAAAATCATAGATTAGAAAACAAAGGCCATCAAAAACTAACAAAATTTTAAGATATAAAAATTTTCAATTATAAAAAAATGGAGGGATAATAAGAGACATAGATCTTATAAATTGGATGTGAGAATAATTTTTTTAGATATATAAAGTAAGAATTATATCAACTCTGAATGTTAAATAACTAATTTCTTAATCTTTTTTAATAGCCCGCCAAATTCTGGTCAACCTTATGGTGTTGAACTCTTTCTTTAATAGTTTATTTTAGAATATTGTAGTACAGTCCTATCATTTCTTATCATCTTCATTAATGATCCTTTTATTCTTCATTAAATTCCATTTATCTATTTATATATGATAATGGATTTAGTTTTCCAATAATACCCCTTTTGAAATAAAATTTCATTACCTAGTCTCTTCCATGATAGGTCCTTATAGACCTTGAAATAATATGGCCCTAATATCTAAAAGATGAATATTATCCTTGATATTATAAATATATATACAAGTTAATTCAGCGTTCTTTGAATCAAAAAAATTAATGTTCATGATTTTATTTATTTTTTTGGTTATCAAAACTGCCATACACCACGGTAATGAATATTTATTCCATCTTCGATAGTATATGGGGTAGTTCTTCAATAGGAATCCCATGAATCAGATAGTAGATATACTATTAAACCATATATATCATGGTTCATTAAAACATTAGGGACCAATAATTTTAATTAAATCACACAAGGGAGATAAGGATGTATGATGTCTTTGATTCACATAATGAGAACACAATATCAATGTATTTAATATTTTAGGAATTCAATAATGATGAGGATACATGATCTGATGTCAGTTCTATCCAAAAATCTGTGGTTATACATATAATATTATGATTTTCCATTACTATTTATTCATTGGATTTCTAAATTTGGAAACCTCATTCAATTGCCACATTGAATATAACTATTGCATCATGTTTGGAAAGGCTGATGATCAGCTTTTCTATAAATAGTGTATTCTCAAGAGAAATTTGCATGTTTTTTTAGTAGAAATTCAATAATATTCTATGTTGATACACCCATGAATTATTGAAGAGAATTAGATTAATCTAAGGCATCAATATACATTATTTCCTTCACACATTATTTCACCTTTATAAGCATCACAACTTTCTTTGGACCTATTATTAGAGGAATTTTTGATTCATCATAATGTGTTATCAATATATTTTAATGAAATAGTAAAAACAATAACTTTATAATCACTATAGATTCATGGAAACACGTTAATTTATTAACATTCAATTGAAACCAAAGCCTCATAATGAATCCCATAAACCACCACTATTAAGGACTCTGTTTCTATACCCCAAGAATATTATTTAGGAATGTTATAACCATCAGTATTAATATGGGATTCATTAAGGGATTTCATTCCCCTATTTTTTACAGGAACCACCTTAATGTATAAAAAAAATTTTGTTTCACTGTTTTCTAATAACTCTTTATATTTTCTACACAAGGAATAAGGAACTGAATTGAAAAAAATTAATATCGTGATAAAAAACATAGTGGAGGACTAAATAAGATATAAGGATCCAACATCATAGGGTGGGTTTATAAATCATTGGGGGTTATTCCTATTCCAGATTATTAAGTCCTACCAATTATGATTCCCTCTCAGAGAAAATAATTTCTATAACTAAAGAGATCAATATTAACACACGAATGAAAATTTAAATCTCATGTTTAATGACCAACCTCTATCACCGTTATAAATGTGATAGGACAATATTTTTGAATTTTAATGAATATTATAAGGGAAAATTGGATATCTAATTTCATCCTTGATAGATAATATGCTTATATTGGTATGGTATGGAATGGGTCTTGTCCCATTATCTCAAGTGTAATCTTCTATCTAAGAAAAAGTGTCATTTATTTTATTATGTCCCCACAACACTACATATCTTAGTGTTTCCTTTGGTGTACTAGGGATACTCTACATGTACCTATTCTAATTCAATCTCCATTAGAATGTAATTTGTTTGAACATTTTATAAGCAATTTGATCGATAAATGTAGTTTTTTAAGGGATCATCATCACACATATTAAGTGATAAAGGAATCATCCCACTATTCATCAAAATCATTAAATGAAACCTTTGACATTTTTGTTGTACAATATATAACACACATTTTTAGTGATTGGGACTCTAACATCAATGGAATTCACTAGAATTTCTATGTCATTTATGTTTCGGAAAACCACTTTTCTTTTATTTCCTAGAAAAAATTACATTATAAGATTTTCATTTCAATTCTATTGTACTTGTTTTCCACATTGAAAATTAATGCACACATCATCATCTTTCTCAATTACTGACCAGACCCACCATTATTAAATTTTCATAACATTTAAATAACATAGGGAGGCCCCAGACCACTTTATCTTCAATGTCAGCCCAAGTATGTGACATTATGAAAAGGCTCTATCTTATCGCTTCGAAATTTTTTATCTCGTTTCATATCCTATAGGAATGTTTTATTCAATACGATGTTTTTTTAGGTTTATGTGTCAAGATTAATATAATATTCTAGTAAAATAGTAGTAATTCCTTTATTGTTTCATGTAGATCCCATATGGACCATGTATGGATACTAAGATGGGGGAGAATCAATGTTCTTAAATTTTCACCAAATTTTAACTTCTTTAAATAATTCCCTCAACTCTTGAACCTATTACCTAGTAAAGAGTAATGGATCTATCCTGTTAAATGAAAACAATAATGAAAAAATAACACAACATGTTTTTATAGGTTTTGTTACAAATACCTTCTTCTTTTTGTGACCAACCTATGGTTGATTCTTGGATTTTATTATCACTATTTATTGTAGTGAATAAAAATCCTTGAAATTGGAACACTATGTTTATGAAGGAAGTAAACAATCAACCAAAGTTAATGGTGTTTATTATATTTCTTCATGCAGTCATCAATGGTGTTGTTTAGACTAGATCCACCAAAACTCCAAATATAATCAACAATCCCACCAAAAAATATATCTATACGAAATAAATGACTTTGAATAAATTGGATAATCATATATGTATGCTAAATGACTTTGAAGACCACATAAAAAAAATATTATGCAAACTTCTATTATACTATTGAATTAGTGGAAGATGATACTTCCACTACATGTCGTAGATTCATCAGAATGAACAACTGATGAATATATCAATGATCTACAAATTTACTTCTTCATCACTATTTTAATTTCTTAGGTAGATACTCCTTCTATCATTGATGTTTCTAGACATGAGTAAATGTGTGAAAAATATTCACACAATGCCCATTAATATTTAAGTATGAATAAATCTTGCACAATTTCCAATCAATTTCACATAAGGCATTTGTTTCATGGAATACAAATTAATTTGATTATGTTCTCCACAATTATTATTATGTGGTTCTCAATGTACGCACATGTGAATGTAACCATGCATGAACCATGTTTTCCTTTTTCTTATAAGCCTTACACAACTTTTATAGTCACACAATGTATATATTGTTTATTTAATTGAGATCAATGTATGTGTTACATGCATTTATTTTATGAAAATTATAGTTGTTTAAGTGCTTTGGGTACACGAGATACATGTAATCCACCTTCCACTTATTCTTGAAAGATAACATGATTGGTTATCGGCCTTATATATAGGAAATATCTTATTAATTTAGTTCATATTGTATGTGTGTAATGTCTCCTTAGTGAACATGGTTTTCCTTCAAAAAATATAGTAGGATTTCGTGAAAAAATAATCAAATACTCCCTTTATGTGTATTCATAGAAGAAGTATTATTTCCTTCTTTGTGAAAATCAATAGGAGTGAACAACTCGTTATTGGATTTTAGAAATATACATCTTCATGGAAGATGAATATGGTGTTAAAACACATGTCATGTGTACACAATGCTACTTTGCATAGGGTGTTCATGAATGTTCTTCAAAAAACTAGAATGGTTTGTGGGACTCCCCTTTTTCAAAAAGCCTTCACGTTTCATAGATCTCTCATATCTCTTTTACAAACTAAGATACATAGAACTTCTCCTATTCAAAAAAAAATAGTAGTTTCAAGGTCCTATATTTCTTTATAAAATACATCTATCACGGTGAGTAGAAAAAAAACTAGTATTGGTTTATATATATATATATATATATTGTAAGAGTCGATCGACTCATCTCTGATAATTAAGACATGTTGAGACATCGAATTTCCATTCTATTCTGAGGATCATTTTAGTGATATGATTAATATTAAATACCGTGGAATATCTTCAATTATCAGTGTCATTCATAATATTTCAATTTACACCATAATTTACAGAATATTTTCATTAATAACACTCGATGATCCTCTATGATGTAAATCTTCTCATGTGTGTGCACCAAGGATCGTATTCCCTTCATATTTTGAAATATAAAAGGTATCCATAAATATCAGTGGAATAAAAACATTATTTTCATCAGTTGATGAAATTTATTTGATATTAATATTTTTCTTGAAAGAAATAGATTGCACATATGGGTTCAGATAGATTTAAGCAGTCAAATCACCTACGATATCACAAGATAAGGATATCAACTTTTGTGATCTCGATCTGATCGCATTGCCAAAAAATATTTGAGTTTAAAGGTATATGAATACACAAATCATTAGATATGTGTTGAATATTTCTAATATGAAGGGAATGAGATATTTTATGATGGTGATTTAAACTTTAGGGGTTCAGATGATTGGATGACCAAGATCTTCTAGATCGAAACCAGAGTTCTGCCTGAATATTAAATGGAGGAGGAACAATGACCTTCCAATTACCATCCCACATAGAAACCACAATTTTTTTGCTCTTCTATATAAAAATAAATACATAAAATGATCCACCCTTAAATATTTCTCTTCCCCAGGTACCACCTCATACTAGTTATTTTCAACTTTCATTCCACCACATTCAGTGGTGCCCCTGCTTATGCGCCTTATACATGAGTGGATGTTGGATCACCTTTTTCCACCTATAGGTAGGCCTGAGGTTAGTTCCTTGGACCATGGATGACATCCAGTCCCCACATGTGGCCAGGGGTGAGGTAACACTGGATTTCTTGTCGCATGGAAATAATTTATATAAGGATCCATATAATATACTTATTAATACTAAGTATAAAATTTAAATTTATCCTTAAGACAATGTATTTATACATCCATCACCAAATTGTTAGCCTTATTAAATAATAAAATTAATCTTTTCATTATGAAAATAAATATTTGCATGGTATTCATCAATTTTAAAATACTAATGCAATAATATTAATATTTAACGGCCTTCATTTATTATTTATCATCATTTTAAAATCACCATTTAAAAAGATTTCCATTACATGCCCTTAAAATTATCCTACATAAATAAATGTACCTTGAAAATTAATCTTTTAATTGCATTATGCTTATAAAATGGTGAAGACAATTTTCACTCTCTTAGTACACTATGTACATGTCATTGAACATGATAAAATATAAACAATCCTCTTTGATGACAACCCAAAGAATTGATCAAGAATGTTATTTGATGCTGGGAATCAATAAAAATTCTCAATGAATCATCACCACTTAAGGATAATTTTTTTAACCAATTATAACAAATTAATACATAAAAATACTCCATACATCATCACCAACCATGTATAATTTTCATACCAAAGGTTAATCAACGAATCTATAATAATTCTCCAACCATAATCACTAATATTATTAGTTATTTCTCAAAAAATTCCATATATATTTTTCCATAATTAATCATGGGTCCTAGAGGAATTCAACATACATTGAAATTAAATTCCTTCTAATATATTGACAACAAACACAACCATACTCATCAACCATTCACATGGCATCTTCTCTCTCCCCCATGGGCATTGTTGTTAATACAATCTTAATGTCAATGTCCATTCTCCCAAATAATTAAAATCAGAGAATATAAATAACAAAATAATTTTATTTTACCCTTCAATCCATTTAAACAAAAACATCTATTTTTATGAAATTAGGATAGTAACACATGGATTACTTAAAAAGGAACTTTTAGTTAATATATTCAAAGTCTACATGGGATAACCTTGTTTAAAAAATAAGGGAGACACAACAATGTTTATATATTTTTTCCATTACCAAATATTCATGTGATGTTATCCCCATAATATTTTTATTTTTCAAAGAGGGAACTATCTAAAAAATTATCATGTAATACATTTTCAAGCACAATTTAGAAAACAAATATGAAATTTTAAGTGCATGAATTTTTTTCACCCCTAATCCTTTAACTTAATAATCATTCAACACTCCCCTTTAATGTAAATATTTTATATAATCAATATAATATAATTAATTATAGTTGGTTTACCCTCATTTTCATCTTCTGATTATATAACATGATCTTCCTGATATTCCAAAAACAAATCTTAATTTTATATCCTTTATGTTTTCTCCACCTAAATTGGTGAACTCCCTTGATTTAAAATGTTGGAAAATTTTAACAGATAATCGTCAAGATATTCATGTTGATAGTCCACCACTGTGTAACAATTCATGTTTTCCCAGAACATAAATAATCATTGCTAATTATTTTATTAAACTTTTTCACCATGTTATCCTTTTAATAGTGATCGTCAACTTCACTTTCCTGCAACGTAATCACCCAAATACTACATGAGAAATAAGTAAATAAGATTAAAATACTAGTGAGATTCCTATTAAGATAAATAGGTGTGAGAATTTTTTTTCTCAGCCAAAATTCATTTTTTTGTGTTTCTATGATGTTTTTGGTACTCAAAATTCTTGTTTATCCTTTATATTTGACATTTTGATATTTATTTTACAATATATACACTTTACATCCATTAACCATCATATTTTGTGCCTTTTTAATCCTTTCTTCTTCTAGGAGTGAAGTAATTTATCCTCAAGTGTCATTTTATACCAAAAAAAAAATCTCTATGAGTCAGTATAATAGTAATACAATTATTTTCATTATTTTGAGCATTCTTTCACCTTCTAAATAACGTTTTGAGACACATGAGATTTAATGTGTTGTAAAACTCTTATGAAATTTGAGATCTTCATGTGGAACAACCATTTTGAGATCTTCATGTGAAACAATTTATCAGGGTAGATGATTAAGTACTAATTATAAACAAATTATATCTTGGAGTTTCAACATGGATTCTTTAATTCTTTGAGTTACCTTTATTAGGTAAATTATCAGAATCATCACTACAAATTCCCTCAAAAAATCCTATTTTCTTATATCTAAAATTTATTGATTCTATTCATTATTCAAACTTGATTAAATTTTCGTCCATAGATGGTTTACAGTGGTCCATGGTATGAAATTTGTTTCCATAGTAGAAGAATATTTTATTGGATGAGATGACATACAGCAAATTCATCTTATCATTCTTCTTGGGAGTTTCTTGTTTCATAGATTTATTAACTAACATCCTTTTTATACACCCCAGGTAAGACTTTTAAACTTTTTTTCATTAATTATGTTTTTGTTTTTGTTTCTCTTTTCATCAATATATGAATAGTGCATAGTTAGAATATAACATAACTCATCATAACTATGACCACTTATGTTCCAATAATCACAGAAGTATTCCAGACACCCAAAACTAATTTTGACAGATATATTATTCTTCATCAATGAACTATGGTTTAGTTTTGTAGGATTCTTAATCGCTTCATATCTATTATCCAAAAATGAAGGCCTTCTGTAATTTTAATATGCGGACACATTATTCCAACGATCAATGGACTGATTCCAAAATTTAAAATAGTACCAAAAATGTCCAAAAAATCTATTTCATTTAATTATTTTTTAAATCCGACTAGATTTAGTGACTTGTTGGTTTTTTATTTTTCTTTCCATCCTGGGAGAATAATTTTGGGATTTATTATTGAAAACCTTCCCAATATTCTACCTTAGTGTTTTGGTGGGTATAAAAGAAATTTTATCTACCCATATCTTCCACACTTTTGGTTTTGAGCATTCACAAGTAGATGAGACTGCATTTTTAGAAACTGAATTTACTAGTTTAGGATTTACCTTGCAATATGATTTCTTAGAAGGGTAATAATGATATTATATTGGGATATGTTTTCCACCATTACGAGTCTCTTTAGATATGTGGGTTACACTAATTGTTTTTTAAAAACATTAATTCTTGGATTTTAACTCTCTTCATATGTTTCGTTGGTATAATTCAACTTCTTATTATCTTGGGAATATCCCTCATGTGTTTACATTGAATTTCATAATTCAGGATAAGGTTTAAAAACACTACATACTAAAGAAACACTTCTCTTTTTTAACTGATTTTTCTCCACAATCCCAAAAAAAATTCATATTATTAATCATATATTCATTTTTTTTTGTATATTACTTCAAAGATTGTTCATAGTAGTTAATCCATGTAGAATTTAATTCCAATTGAGCATCCTTGAAACTGATATTAGAATTATGGTATTCTTCCTAAGCGTGGATCATCTTTATGAACTCTTCATTAAACTTGGCCTTTTCATCCACTAATATTTCAAACACTTTGACCTTACATGTTTTGTATTCATGTTTAGAATCTCTAAAATTAATTGAAACAATGAACAATGCTTTATGTGCATGGATTATTTATGTAAAAATGTGTACAACCATAGTGATTTCATTAGAATTAAACTGAAATTATTCTTTATTTATGAAAACATTTTTATTACAAGGAGTCAGATAATTTTCCTTTTCTTCAAAAATTTATATGATAACATTGATCCTTTAGAATTTATTTTCAAGTGCATCATCCTATTTGTTTAATTCATCCTCAATTTAAGTTCTTTCAACAAAAATATATTTTACTAAATAATTTATATAAGAAATCACTTCCTGAGGAACATTCTTCAAATATTATTTGAATTAATAGTGAAATCCTTCAATAATTTTGATAGTTTTCTCTTACTCATAATCTCTACAACATAAACTAGTATATTTCTAAGAATCATTTTCAATAGATATAAAAAGCTTAAATTGATCCTGATATTATTTATTTGAGATTTATATAATCCATTTTTGTGCCACTTATTCTCATTTTTTAGAGTCTTGGTAGATAACTCCATGTTTTGTTCCACTAGATTAGAGATTAAATTTTCCACATGATGTGGTTAAAAATAATTTTAATATATAAAAGTCAAATAATCCTTGAAAAAAATGAAACGAAACTATAATCCAATTTGAGGTAGAACAACGCTTTGACATGGCATTTAGAGTATATATGGATTGTGCAGGGACATTGAGGGGTGGTCATGAATTAGTGTAAGAACATGGATCTTATTATCAGGTATGTTTTATTTTCTCCTATGTTTTTTAGGAAAAGTGGATTTTTTATAAATTTCTTAAGTACTGGCTGGGTACATTATGAGTACATGTTGTGTACTCAGATACTGCGGGTAGTCGGGTGCTGGCCGTGTAACATCCAGGCACACAAATGTGTGGGGTGACCTAGAGACCGCCTAATATGGGGGATGGTAAGGGAAAGTACACATTGTGTAATTATAATGTACAATATTTGTACTTACCTTTTTTTTATTAAATGTTATGGGGTCGCGTTTAACTGATAGAACCGTCTCATTATAGGTCGGGTTTGTCCAAGAGAAACCATTTGGTCAAGATCATTTTCTGAGCTACCAACAGAGCATTTGTTCTCCGATTCAACTGCCATTTATTGTGTTGGGATCAACTCAGTAAGCTCATACTTCTTCTAGATCTTCATTTCATGATTCCTCCCCTTTCTGATGTTATCGCCGGTTGAACATTATATATGTTTTTGAATATCTATGGTGTTCATGGGTGATTCAAGGCTTTTGGATCATGTATAGAGATCCTACAACATCTAGGTATGTGGTTTGTGCCTTTCCATTGAAGGTTTTTGAGTTATATGTTTAAAAGTGCCCAATACCCTTGAATAGGGTATTGCGTGTTTACAGTTTTAGCACTATTAATTTATTACTATGCTTATATGCGGGAGTAGAGGTTAATTGAATGTGAATATGGTCAATTTCTATGCATTGGAAGTGTTTTCCATTCCATATTTTGTTTATGACCATTTTTTATAGTTTTCCAGCTAGGCTCTTGTTTGCTTTCCATGACAAGTATTGTAGGACAGAGTGATTTTGTTTATCTGAAATGTTGTTATGTTGTAGACTATTAGGCAAGTAGTTCATGAGGTTTACATTATCTGATATGCATTTCCATGCTTTTTTGACTTACACAAGGCCATAAGATCCAAGTGTAGTATACCATAGGGATAATGGATGTAAGGGCTTCTACAGAGTGCCTATTTTTACTATTACGATGTGAGACCACAGGGGGAATTTACATAAGTTCTTTCTCAGAGTGTATGTAGTTCCTTTACATGGGCCACATGGGGAATTTGACATATGTGCATTCCTAGAGTGCCTTTAGATACTAATAAGAGACGGTAGGGGGAATTGACGGTCAGTGATTCCCCAAAGAGTCTATACTAAAGCTGAATGATAGGGGTTATACTGTGTGTACTTCCCAGAGGGATGCTTGTGTTTGTTAGGTAGGAACAGAGGGGATAGTTTGTGGGTACATCCTAGAGGTTTACCTATTTGTGATTATCAAATTACATGATATGTCGTGTTTAATGCTATAAAACTGTAGGAATGCCTACTATTGAGTACTTCCTTGTCTACAGTTTCTTTTGTTTACTACCTACCATATATATATTCAGTGACTATTAGGCACTGAATTCTTGGCGGTATTACTGGGATATAGTCTCAAACCCTGTTTGGGTCATTATTTGGGGCCCAAAGAGATTATATTGTTGCATGTATAGATAATGAAAAGCCCCCTTATACTTTAGGTACATAACTGCTTTGGATCTTGAGAGCGTTGGACCAAGTTGATTCATGCGATGCTGAAGAGTTATAGGCTACTTTATTTTGTACTTTGGTTTAGTATTGTATTTCAGCATTTAGATGTGTTTGGATATTTTCCTTGATATATGTATCATGCACCATTATATATGTGCTCCAACTGCTTATTACTTTTAGTCTTTCATTGTTTATTTTTGTATGTTATTACACTGCTTCTGCTATTGTCATCTATTTATCTTCGGCTATGTTACTCTTCTAATGAGGGAATAGTTTCTCCACAATCTCATCTATGTCTCTCACTGCTAGTCGGCAACCTCTAGCGTTAGGGTAAATACACTTTAGGGCATGTGACCAACCGTGTACGGGGTTCCTCTGGGTGGCTTCCGGAACCAGGACGTCACAAAGTTGTATAAGAGAAACAATTTTCTCTTGACTTACTATATAGAGCCTATAGACAGGGATAGGAAGGAATAGGTATTTGGTAATAATTTATGCTCAGGAGTAGCTAACTCATGTATTGGGAAAATCCAATCTACCATGTTTATTACAGGTTTTCTGGTTTTTCAATTTTATAGTTGATTTTATTCTCACAGTTGGATGATTCACATGTTTTGTGTTGTTATTGTTGATATTATTGAGGTTCTATTTCTGTTGCAACCCAATGAGATGAGGGTATGCCATCTCATGCATCATATAGGCTCCTGCTAGATATCACATGTCATGCATTATTTCCATGCCATTTAGGATTCATTAGTGGTCACATGTTGTTGTGATAGATGTTCTTCTATATATCCATGTTGTTTTGACGGATTCCTTGATATAATTCCTAAATTTTGATACTGTATCAGTTGGGTATGGTTTTTTTTGATTGAATTCCAATAATTGGTTCTTGAGGTGTTAGGGGACCTCATTGATTGGAATTTGGGGGATCATTGCCTTGTTTTCCTTGTATATGACATGTATAAGATTCCAAGCTTTGATTAGTGGGATTTATGGGCCCACACAGATTGAAATTTAGAACATAAGGGCTCATTTTGTGGTTTTTATTTCTTCTAGAGTAGTTTTTTATTCTTACTATCTAGAAACACCCAAAATACACACCTTGTAATGATGAATACACTCCATGTGTTCTTTGGTTTGGGAAAGAAACTATTTTTATTAAGTACACACCTTGTACTTTATGTACATGTCGTGTAGTCGCTAACCATTTCCCAGACTGCGTGGGCAAGGTAACGAGGTTTGGAAACCTTTGGTAAGACATTTCGTGTACCGTATGTACACATCATGTTGTAGAACCGTGTAACCAGCCGTGTCACTAACAACACAGGTCGGTTGAGCCTTTTCTAATACACACTGTGTCCATCTAGAACATACCGTGTAGTGTAACAAAGAATCTGGCCTTGTCACCACAAACACGGGTCAGTTAAATCTTTCTACTACATGTCATTTACATCTGGAACACAACATGCAGTGTGATCCATTTATCTGGTCGTGTCCCTAACAACATAGGTCGATTAAGCTCGTCTAGTACATGTTGTCTCTGGCACTAAAATTACATGAAGTCTTTTTCTAAGATAACCGTGTAGCCAAGCCATAGAAGGGAACTCGGGTAGGGTAATAGGATTCAGCTACATGCTGTGTATAAGGACAACACACCGTGTATGGGGTTGTTACACGACTGGTTGTGGCATATGTACATGCCCATGTGAATGGATTAAAGGAACATGGAGTGTAGTCAAATATACATGTCGTGTATCCATGTCTTGAAGAACATGAATGCCTTATTTCTCTTGTTCCCTCCTAATTATTCCAGTTTTCAGTCCTCGGTGTTTTTGATATAAAGTGTGTGCTTGACCTTGTAGAGTTATTCCACCGTGACATCCTTCGGTTGTACGCAAGTTATAGGGAAATGATTAGACACTGGATATCACTGATCAAGAACTTCCAACAAATCCTAATATAGTGCTATTCTTGGCACCAAACATCATTCCAGGCATAGGTTCTGATGTAAAGTTATGAGAGAGCTTCATGAGGATCATGCAGACCTTCCAAGGAGTATCGCATCTGGCCCCTTCTATGGTAGAGTTGACACGGGTTTTCCAGTAGCAGAATTCTCCAACCTTCACAGGGGAATGAGGAACTCAGGCTGTACAGTCATGGTTTGAAGCCATAATTTCCATCTTCAATCATCTGTATATTCCTTCAGAGAGGAGGTTCATGCTCTTTACGTACATACTTCAAGATTCCGCTAAAAGATAATGGGATGTTGTCTCACAGGAGGGACACTAGCAGGTTTGGACTTGGGATGAGTTCCAACATACATTCTATGACTACTTCAATCTGGATACCATGAGGACTGATCGAGCTAGAGAGATCATGAGTCTAGAGAGGGGTACTCTCTCATTCATGGAGTATTCTTCTTGTTTCAGTGAGCTATATCACTTCACACCTATTCTAGGAGGTGATGAGTTATTTCTGGAAAGGAATTTGTGGATGGTATGAGGTACGACAACCAATCACAAGTGAACATCCTTAGGTTGACTTCCATCACTTCTATCGTCAATTAGGCATTGATCACGGTGTAAAATTTGAAGGATTCTAGAGTTGTGAGAAAGGGCGGTTCCACATCCAGAGTAGGTGTCCCTCCAACTGACAGTACGATGAACTGTAGTGGGTCTTCATGCGGTGATCCCAGGAGGTGAGACACTTCTTCTGGTAGCCAGGAGGTGTGCTACCAATGTAGAAAGAGTGGTCATACAAGGCCACATTTCCTGAGAGACCCAGTGGAGTTCCAATATTGTGGCAAGATGGGTCATCTTTAGAATTTCTGTTAGACATTCTCACCAGTAGTTGGTGATAGGGGTTCTTCGATGAATCTATGTTCAGGAGAAGTGCCACCAGTTTCTCATTAGTCTGGGAACTGGAGTTCTTCCCACTATTCAAGACGAGGTGGAGGTTGCGACCATGGTAGTCAGTCACCAGGCATTCAAAGACAATATAGTGGATCAGTTCAAAGTGGTCATGCAGGGTCACAAGGCTGCAGTGTAGGTCAGACATTTGCAGTGGAGGGGACCCAACATGAGGAGGATACTAGACCCTCTACAGTTAGAGGTACGATCCTATTTTCCTAAGTTTAATATTCTGCTCATTTCGATATAGGGGCTTACCATAGAATTATATATTTTTCTATTGTGGAGAGCCTTGGTCTCATTATCTTTACTTCTGTTGAAGTATCGACGTTGGACACACTATTGGGGACTAGGAAGGCTAGTGTACGTCATAGCCGGGAGTGCCCTCTTGTGGATAGAGGGAGTCACTTATTTTAGAACCTTTATGTCTTAGATATTAAAGGCCATGATGTCATTCTCGGAATGGACTAGTTAGTTCCCTTTTAGGAAGTTATCGATTGCGATCACCATAGTGTTATTTTCAAATCACCAAAGGGTAGACTGTTTCTTCATAATGGTGAAAGGGATGTCCCGGTGAGAAGATAAGGACTCGAGCATCATGGGTTGGGAGGAGTTACATCCCAAATTTCTACTCTTTATCTGGATGGCCAGGGGACATCTTATACTAACTTTTTCCCAATGGTGGATTGTTTCAGTGATGTCTTTCTAGAAGAAATTTCAAGTTTTTACCGAGAGAGGTAGGTAGACTTTTCTATCGAGCTTCTGCTAGAAGATGATCCGGTGTCCATTCCTCCTTATAGTACGGCTAGACCAGAGTTGCAGGAGCTCAAAGAAAAGTTTGAGGAGTTATAGGGTAAGTGTTTTATATGACCCTATTTTTCACCTTGGGGTTGGCTTGTCCTATTTGCGAAGAAGGCGGATGGTTCCCTTAGACATTGTATGGATTACCAAATGTTGAACCAGTTGATGGTCAAGAACCTATATCCCTTACCAAGTACTGATGATCTCCTTTATTAGCTTCTAGGAGCCCGAGTGTTCTCAACGATTGACTTGAGGTCAGGTTATCATCAGTTTCATGTTGGATCATCTGATATATCTCTTATAGCTTCTTGAAGAAGGTATGGTCTATATAGATATGTAGTTATGTCATTCGGTCTCAAAAATGTTCAAGCACACTTCATGGCACTGATAAACCGAGTGTTCCATCCATAATTGGATTCATTCGTGGTGGATTCCATGGATGGTATCTTGGTGTACTCTCACACTCGACTCGACCATCCTAACCATCATGAGATCATTTTGAGTACACTAAGGGATAATATTTTATATGAAAAGCTCTAAAAATTCCACTTTTTGATGGATTAAATTCACTTCTTGGGACATGTTATCTTGGAGAAAAGAGTAATAATAGACCTAGAGAAAATGAGGGCAGTAGTTTCCTAGGAGCATCTAAAGAATGTATTTGAGGTATAGAGTTTTCTAGTGCTGTCTGGTTACTAAAAACATTTCATATATGACTTTTAATGCTTAGTAACACCACTGACAGGCCTAACTAAGAAGGGTGAAAAGTTCTTGTGGTAAAAATATTATGATTCGTCTTTTCAGGATCTGAATGGGAGGTTGACATCAGCACCGATACCAGTTTTTACAAATCTGAAAAAGAGTTACACTGTTTAATGTGATGAATCAGGTATCAGACTTGGATCAGTGCTTATGCAGTGGGAAGGATTTGTTCTGTACGGGTCTTGAAAGTTTAGGCCACATGATAGGAATTTCCTAATGCACGATCTCTAGTAGGCTGCAGTTGTATATGACTAAGGCTGTTGGAGATATTATCTATTGGGAGATAATTTTGTGTTTTTCGCGGACCACAAAAATCTCAAGTATATCTTCACTCAATGTGACTTGAATTTGATATTGTGAAGGTGGGTTGAGTACATTCTATATTTTGACTTTGATTTTTCTTATACGCCTGACAAAGGCAATGTGGTAGCTGATGTGCTGAGCAGGAGGGCTCAAATATAGGCAGTTCAGTTGACCAGTAGTGAGTGGTAGCTTATGGATCTATTATCTGAGATGCATTTTGAAGTGAACGACAGGTATGGAGAAATGTTTCTTTCTTCTTCAACAATTACTTATACTCTTATTTTTCGAGTTCGAATGTGGATGCTATCAGATTCAGAAGGCCTAGTCCTATGAGAACGTGTGTTAGGAAAGACCCTTATTCCTCGGTGTACCATAGTTGGGGATTAGATCTTGCGTTTTCATGGGAATGTATGGATGTCAGTAGATATACATGAGGAGTTGATGTGGGACATTCACTCCTGGGTTTGGAAATTTCATCCAGGCATCACTAAGATGTATCATGATCTACACAGTCAGTATTGGTGGCCATGCATGAAGAGAGATGATGCTGGTTTCATGATGAGGTGATCCACCTGTCAGCAGGTGAAGGCGGTGCATCAGAGACCAGCCTGGATTTGGCATCGTTTACCCATTCATGAGTGTAAATGGAAGGATTTCGAGATAGATTTTGTGACAGGTCTACCAAGGTCACCTCAAGGGAATGATGTTTTTTGTTATCATTACATTTTGTTTAGAGATGGTATACATAATCTAAGAAAAATAAATGAACATTAAAAGAAACTAAATGAAAAGGAGGATTTTACCTCTAAAATGTCACCTCCTTCAGAACCTCTATATAGAATGGGTTTTGGACTTTTGATGAGAAAAATAGATACCTGACATGGTATAGGGGCCTATGGAGTGCTTTAGGGAGAATTTGGATAAGGATCAAAGCTCGATATGTGTGAGTAAAAGAGGGTTTGAGGGGTGGTTTTATAGTGGAGGAGGGGTTATTTTCACATTATTTAATTCATTAGTTTTTTCTAATTCTCAAGATAATAAATATTATTCATGAATTATTTTAAATACACTCATTATATAATGTGATTTTGAAATAATGGTTCTTAAATCATTGATAAATAAATAAACACTATATTTATCTTATAATGTATTTATATAGTAAATTTTCATATTTTACTATTCAACAAAATTTCTAGTAATTCAGTAAAAATCCAAAAAATTCAACCGAACCATTTTTTGACATTTATAATTAATAAATATACAATATTTTGTGAAAATAAATTTCTAAATATGATTAATTTTATGTTTAATTAAAATTTTCAATTACTTGGAAAATACATATTTTAAAATTATTTATAGTTTTATAACACATTGAAAATTTACTTAAGCTATAATTATATTATCTTGAAATATTAAGACATAAAAATATTACTATATGAGTTCCTTTTATGAAAATAAATATTATTTTAAATTATGAAATTAATCAGAACAATTTTAATTAAATATTTATAGCTTTTAAAAATACCTAGACTTAATTAATAAATTTTAAAATATTTACATACATATACTATGATATAATTATAATATATTTTCACTTATTTACCCCTAAATTTTATATATACTATCATGTGGGAGGGTATTATTAATTTGGATTGTTTACTAGTCATGAGGGTCATATTATTATTCCAAAGATTCTGTTACTATTTCATATGTATTGGTACTTTAAATTCTATAAATACTTACTATTTAATTAATTATTAATTTATAATGTATTTATTATTTTCCATAAGTGTTTATACATGATTATGAAATTACTATAATAATAAATAAATGTTATTGAAAAAATTTAGGTTCATTACATTCTTCCCCCTATTGAAATTTCTCCTTCGAAATTTTCTTTTATAAATACAAGTGATGGTAATACTCCTTCATCACCTTTGTTGGTTACCAAGATGCTTCTTCATACTCATATTTCATCCACTACACATTAACATGGTGGGTTATCTTGTTGTGAATATCCTTATCTCTTCCATCCAGAATCATTATTGGATTCTCCTCAAAAGATAGATGATCTTCCTGCTATACCACCTTTGGGTTCAGAACATGTGGGCGATCAAGTATGTACTTTTCTCAGGAGTGATTCGTGGAAAAATTCATAAACAAGATACATATTTGGTGTAACTTCAATCCAATACGCCGTGAATGTTAAGTGATCAAGGATCTCCATGGGTTCAATGTACCTTGGGAATAGCTTCGCTTTCTTTTCAAAACTCATGAATCTCTTCCATGACGTTATTAAAAGGGATATTTTATCCCCATCGTCGAAATTAAAGTCCCTTCGATGGTTTTCAACATAGTTATTTTCCAACTCTGAGTAGATCTGATATGTTGATGGATGTATTGAACCTTGTATAACATTTCCTTCACAATATGATGTCCATGTAGCTTCCTATCACCAACTTCATCCCAGCAGGATTGAGTTATGCATCGCTTTCAAAACCGATCATCATAGGGATCCATCTAAATACTCGAGTGGATGATGTTGTTGTATGATAACTCTACCAAAGAGAGATTCTAGCCCCATATGTTGTTAAATTATAAAGATTAGGATCTTAGAATATTCTCGAGTTTTTTAATAGTCCTTTCAGATTTTCCAAATGTTTGGGGTTGATAGGCCAAGCTAAAATTTAATTCAGTACTCAAAGAATATTGAACACTCCTCCAGAATTTAGATGTGATCCAGTGACCATGATTTGAGAAAATTGTGAGTGGAACTCAATGCAGTATCACTGCATCCTTAACATATATCTTAAAAAGATGCTCAAGAAAGAGATATTCCTAAATACTGTTAAAGTGGGAATCCTTGGTGAGTTGGTCCACCACAACCCATATCTCATTATTTCATTTGTATGTCTTCGGGAGACCTGTGACAATGTCTATAGTGACATTCTCCCATTTATATATGAATATCAGAATTGGTTTTATCATACCTTTGGATATCATTCACTTGAATTTAAATGTATGACATATCATGAAATTTAAGATATAATCCACAATATCAATCTTAATATTTTTCCACCATAAGTGTTCTCATAGATCATGGTAGTGCTTGGTACACCAGGTATGGAGATAAAAAAGTTGAGTTATGTTTATTGTCCAATAGTTCCTTCTTTATCCATGGTGATAAAGACTCATAGAGCCTCGTTCCAACCCAAATCACACCATCATCATAGATATGGAACTCTTGCAGCTTCCCTTACTTTACATCATTCACATTATTTTATAACTATAGATTTTACATGAATTCCTCCTTAATCTTCGCTTTGATATATGGTCGGGAAACAAATTGGGAAAGGTAGTATGTATTCCCTACCATTATGATTTCCAAATTCATCTTTTAAAAATATATGATAATAAGGACTTTATGTATCCCAAACATGGATAAGTTTAATGCTATTCTCTACTAATAGAATCATCTACCTTATTTTCTTTTACATGATGATAGTGAATAGAGGAGTAATTTTCCTTCATTATATTTAACCATATCATGTGATCTATGTTTAGATAATTTATTGTGAATATATACTTTAGGGTATTACGATCATTATATATGTAACACATCTCCCGATAGTGGTAGTGATGGTAAATTTTCATTGAAAAAGTCATAGCTACTAGCTCCAAATCATGTGCTAGGTAGTTATGCTGATGGAACATCTACATTCATGAAGTGTAGGCTATTAAATTATCATTTTTCATTAGTACAAAACCCAATCCTTTCTTGTAAGAATCGCTGTATATTAAAATTAATTCTCCATCATTTGGTAATATTTGTACAGGTGAAGTGATCCACCTCTTCTTTAGCTCCATGAATCATTCCTTAGATTATTCATTTTTAAAATATTTTAACCCTTTCCTTGTTAACATAGTAAGATGGCTTGAAAATCATGCAGAATGTATCACAAAACATCGATAGTACAAGGTTAATCTAGACAAATTGCATATTTCAATGATACTAGAGTGTCTAAGACATTTCATAATTGCCATTATTTTTGAAGGGTCCACAGAAATTACCTCACTTGTGATCACATGTCCCAATAATATGACTTGTTTCATCCAAAAGTCACACTTCATGAACATATCAAACAACTTCTCATTTCTTAATTTCACCAACCTAATCCTTAGAAGTTGTTATTGTTCCTCCTTTCTCTTGGAGTAGATGATAAAATCATCTATAAATGCTTCCAATTTATTTTTTTGAGGTAATGTCTAAAGATTTTATTAATCAAATTGATGAAGATTTTAGGATAATTAGAAAGTCCAAATGGCATAAAAAAACTCATAGTGCCCATACATTGTATGGAATGTAACAATCTGAATACCATCATTATTCCCCATTAGCTGCTGATATCTAGAATGAATATCCAACTATAAAAGTTATTGATCCCCTCGTAACTAATAGAACATCATATCAGTCCAGGGAAGAGGATACTTCTTCTTTATGGTGATATTGTTGAGTTCCTAATTATTGATACACAGTCACATTTTTTCATCCATCTTTTTGATAATGAGAAATGGCACACCCTAAGGTGTTGTTCTAGGGAATATGAACCCGTTATCAAAATTCTAATGAAAATTACTTGTTAACACCTCCATTTCTATAGGATCCATAATATATGGAAACATTGAGATAGGATTAGATACATGTATGGGTTATATTGATAATTCTATATAAAAATCTAGGGGATGCTGGAGAAACTCTTAGAGAAATACATCACTATATTCCCTAACAATAGTCATTTCCCCTATATTGATTATATCATTTAAATCAATCACTTGTGAAAGGTATTCTTATTTATAGGGGAATAAACACCCAAATCATTGAAGGATTTTCCAAAGGTGATTCATGATATTCCTTTCATTTTTAGAGGATCATAGGATGGTTTGAAATATGAAAATCAACTTCCTTTTACAAAAAATTGATTTCTTATCTATATAATGAGAGAGAATCCATCCCCAATATAGCATTTAATTTCACCAAGGTTTTTACTACAAGATACATTAAAAGTATCTCCCCGCATACTCTAACATGAGAAGATTCCAATACATGGGTTGAAATGATCAGACCAATAGTTGTTTTATAGATATCTCTTCTTCAAGGGTTTGCGACATTGATTTAATGGTTCTTGAAAACATACAATATATAAATGAATCTATTGAACGAGAATCAAACAAAAAAATTTCAATTATTGCGTGAATCAGAAGTGTACTTTATACAAAATAATTCTCTTGGTCTACATTTGTAGTAGTACTGAAAAAAACCATGCCCTTCTCCTTTGGATTTGATGGTTGATGATGTTGAATATGCTTGAGGACTCAAGGTTTAGTTCACTGGCATGAATAGTTATTTTTCTCCCTACAACTGCAGCATTGGACCATGGGCGGTGCTACCCATTCCATCACCACATTTTCCTAATCCCTCTGGAATTTTTTACATTCATGGTCTTGGTGGACATCTCTCCCACACATTAATAATTTAACCATCGCTTTGTGATACTTCCCATTATTTTTCTTCCCACATTATTGACATGTGGGTGGTTGAGTGTTATTTACACCTTTTTCATTAGATCATATATCTTCAAACTCCATATTTCATTTATAATCACCATATCCCTAAGACCATTCTCAAAAATACATATCCACTTTAAGATCACATTGATAAACTTATTCATAATTACCAAAGTCTTGAATTTCAGAATCATTTGTATGGTGTGGTGTTAATACTATAAGGATTATTTCAATTTTACAATCATTGTTGATAAAAAACCGAATCATACCTTTCATGCCTTGTGAATATTTCTTTTTAGGACATGATAGATTCTCCTTAGTTTTTCATCTAATATATGAATTCTCTCTCAATCATTGTAAGAAGTGTTTGATTGATATAATTATTAAGAAACATTATCTTAATATATTCCCACTCAATATCTGCTATTTCATTCTTCGGATTGGTATTATAAATCAAGTCCCACCATATATAAGCCTCTCCATCTACAAGATAAATAGTGAGATTCACCTTATCCATCTCAAAAATAGTGATGAACATAAATGACCTTCTTCATTTTGAAAATACACTACTCCTCAAGTAGTGTATTAGACGTTACACTAAACATCAATGGTCATTGCTACATAAAACACTCAATATCCAATTGCTCCCTCTTATGGAAGGCATACATTCTACATTATTCTATTTATTTTTCATAACCTGAGATAGTTATGTAAGAATCATCATGAAATTTGGAACTCAACCTCCCAATTCATTGGGGATTTATTTCAGGAAATCACATAATTGTAACTGGCATGGTTTGTTTTACAGATTTCTCATATTTCCCAACATCTTCTAAAAGCGAAAAGGCTATAACAAAACATTAGTCAACAATTCATAAATATATAATTTATTCTATTATGAATTTAATTATAAAGGCATATCTTTTGGGATCCCAAAATTTAGCCTTTTCATAATAAATCTCAAGTTCTCACTTATACTAATTATCATTCTATGGTTTTTCACTAAGTTTCTATAATCTTAATTCCCAAATTAACTAAACAATCTTTTAATACTAACTATAATGACCCTGATTTTTCATACATATCTTATTAAATCATTTTAAAGTCTTAAAACGTAAAATATTTATAATATTAGGATATAAAGGATTATTATCATAAAAAAATTACTACCATACAAATATTTTACAAAATAAAACACAAACATTTATTTAATTTCTTCTTCTCAAGATTCTAATTTTCCCTTGAATTCACATTATTACAAGAAATCACATAAGGATATACATCAAACAGGGGTGATATAAAATCATAATAAAAGGATAGTTAAAAACATTAAACAAAATAATATAGGGTGAGAATAATCATTATAATCATTACATAGGTAAAGGATAATAATCATGAGTAGAAGTGTGAAGAAAAGGAATGGAATGTGGAAATTCATTAAAATTAAGCATCATGTCTTTGTGGTCAATTACCCCACAATGTTGTGAGATAAGATATAATCATGTTCACCCCAATATTAAATTTAATCATTAGATTCATCAAATTAAAAAATTCATTAGATTTTTATAAAAATGTTGGTTCACCTGTCAGATCATAACATTTTCATTACACTATAAAATTTTGGGTGCACCTGTCAAAATAGAACATTTATAGTGTCCTGTATGCCACATAGAAAATATATCAATCGTGAAGATAAAATAACCCATGGAAATGAATTGTATTCATTTTGTAAGCATACATTCATAAAAATTGGGTTCCCAAATGAAATAGGAAACAACATTCTTGACATAAGAATCATCTACCTTTAGTGAAGAAGAAACAATCTCGAGAAGTAAAAGATTTTTTTTGAAAGAATAGTTATTTTAAAAATCACTCTGTTTTTCATTAACTCAATTACAAAAAACTTATAACCCAAAAATTTTAAGATAATGATGAAGAAATTATATTTATGGAATATTCATACTAAAAATGTGGTGAACGTGGGAATGAATACAGAAATTTAGTTGGGTTCAATAATTCCCTTTACCTAGAGTCTAAATGCTTCCTTCACATTAATATCCTATATAATCACATTAGATAAGATAATTATGAAATAAATATAGTTTTATATACGAATTTTCATTCCTTATAATTATATAATTTACATTCATGGGCTTTTATATGATTTATAGTGTTTAATTTCATCGTTCGGGGTAATTCGTTTCCTTGGTTTTCATGATCGATTCACGTGTATACATGAATTAAAGTTCATGTAAAATGAGGATAAATATATATAATATTTATTATATGTTAATAATGATATTAAATATGTATTAATAGCCTTATACATAAATTTTTTTATATGGAATGAAGATGAATCATTAGATAAAAATTAATGGAGATCGTTTTATGTTAATTTTGGATGATTTTCAATAACAATGAATTCATTTTAGATCATTTATTATTATTTATATATGTTAATTATCTAAAATAAATTCATATAACATAAAAATAAAATATTTTTTAAACCATCTAATGTTTTTATTGACAACCTTGAAGGTGTTAAAGGAAATTGAAACTCTACCGCCCATGATGTTGATAAATTGATACATTACAGGCAATAATTTTATTTTTAGAATAAAATAGAAATATATTGTATTTTAATGATGAATCTTCCATTAAAATGATATAATATTATTATATCATGCATAATTTAATTATCATTCTATTTTTATATTATAAGGTTTAGATAAGTGAATAACATAAGTGAACTTGAAAATAAATTATGAAAGAGGAAGAGGATTTTACCTCATAAATATCCCCTCATTGAAAACATAATTTGGGAAATGGTTTTGGCCTTTTGATGAGATAAAGAGCTCCTAGTAATAGGAGAGGGGATTGTGGATTGGTTTGGGAAGAATTTATAAAAGGATAAAAGCATTAGAGGTGGGAGGATAAGCGGGTATGAGGGGTTGTATTTATAGTAGAGGATGTGGTGTTTCTCATTATTAAATTAATTAGATTATTATTTTTCTCAGTAAAAGAAATAATTTTCATTCATGAGAATATATAAGGTAATTAGATCATGTGAGTTTTAATCAATGGTTCTTACATTGGCTATGACTCAATGAAGATTACATGTACCTTATAATGTATTTATATCGTAAATTATTGTATTCAACTATTCACAAAAAAATTAATGTAATTCTAAAAAATCCCAAAATGTCACCCAAAACATTTAATAACATGTCAAATTAAAAAATTTACTCCATTTTGTTAAAATTATTTTATAATAATGAGTAAATTAATTTTTAATTAAAATCATCATTTACTTGGAAAATACAGTTTCTAAAAATATAACTGATTTTAAAACATTGAAAATTTATATAAGGTATCATAAAATAAATATAAATAGAATTTTTAATCTATAAAAACATTTTATGAATGTAAATTTTATATTAAATTATTAAATTTATCATATATTTGTAATTAAATATTTATGAATTATAAAAATACCAACCTTAATTAATAATTTTTATAATATTTGATTATTTATAGTATGATATAATTAAATCATATTTTCAATTATAAGATTCTTAAATTTTATTTAAACATTTATGGGTGAGGATATTATTCATTTGGACCGTTTATAATTCATAAGGGTAATATTATTATTCCTAATGGAATGTTACTATTTCATCAGTATTGGTTCCTTAACTTCTAGAAATAATTATTATTTGAATAATTCTTCATTTATAATATTTTTATTAGGGTACATAAGTACGTATATGTTATTATGAAATTACAATAAGATGGCATAAATTATATTGAAATTTTTTTGGGTCCTTACATTTTTCATGGAAATTTGATTGGTTGTGGTGCTTCTGATACACAAGATGCTTTCACTACCCCATCCAATTATTCTTGCGTGAAAACCCAAATTGTTGTAATCCTTGTATGCACATAAGATCTTATTCCTTTTAGTATATATTGCATATATACACTGTCTCCTTAGTGAACATGTTTCTTCCTTTTAACTAGCCAATAGGATGTCACATGAAACCTTTCAAATACTAGCTTCATGGGTATACAAAAAAACATTATTAGTTGATTCTTCGTCAAACATTGTATGAGTGAACAACTCAAAATTGGATCATAGAGAAAGATGTATTCATGAAGCGTGATAAGGGTTATAAAATAATAGCCTCTTGTTTAGAGTGTTGCTTTAGATATGGTGTACATGGATCTTCTTCTCGAAACTTAAATGGTTCATGGGACTCCCATTCCTTTTGAAGCCTTGGATGATTGAAGATATATCTTATCTCTTACACAAATAGAGTTGAATGGAACTTCTCATTTTTGTAAAAAGTTGGTTTCATGGTGCTATGTTTCATTATAAATAATATCTCTCTTGATGATCAACATTAATCCTTGCCGCCATACCTATATAGTTATAAGAAGATCCCACCAACTCATCTCTAAGAATTATGCTGATATGAGGCCTACTATTTTCATTTAATGCCAATTTTCCTTTCAATTCCTTGATTATTATGTTGTTTCTGGTAATATCATCAAATGAATGATTCATTTGAGATATTTAAATGTTTTATTAGATTTATGTCATATTTTCTTTGTGATTTTTCAATGATTCTTTGCAATAGAAATCACCTTAGGATCATTCACTAAGGATCTAATTTCATTCATCTTATGACCTATGGAATGGATCCATCAGTATCAATGTCCTCAAAAATTCATTTTCTTCAGTTAAATAATGTTATCATGTTTTTTTATCTGATGCAAGCTAGATAGGGATTTCATGATTGGGTTCAGATCAAACTGAGTAGTACAATCACATAATATATCACTAGATATGAACATCACCATTTGTGAGATTGATATATGATCGATTCCTTAAGAGATATCCATTGAAAGGTACACTATGGTGAGACACATTAAAAATATGTAGAATAATTTCACTAAGTGAGGAATGAGATATCCACTGATAGTTATTTAAAATGGTGGGGTATGGATGATCAGATAGTCAAGGTCTCCCAGATCGAATGACCAACATTATATCCAACTATTAAATGTCAGAGGAAAAGTGTCACACCTCTCTCCATCCCACATCAAAAACACCATGTGTCTTCTCTCTATTAAAATAATAAAGACACCCATTAAACCACCCCTAAATTTCATCTACCCTTGTTAGCACCCCATACAGATTCCCTTCAACTATTGTGCTACCACAAACAGTGGTGCCACCTCTTATATCCTTTATACATGAGTGCATGTGGGCTCACCTATTTTAACATGTGGTTAGGCTTGAGGCAATTTCCCCAAGCCATGTTCGACCTCTAGATCCCACATGTGTTCAGGTTCACGCTATCCTTCGCTTCTTATAGGCTGGCCATATTTTTGTATAAGGGACCATATAATATAATTAGTTTAAACTAAATATGTAATATAAATTAAGCCATAAGCCATGGTAAGTATAATTCCATCACCAAATTCCATGCCTTATAAAATCCCTTCTCCTCATATTCTCGCCATGAAAATCAATAATTACATGATCTTCATCAATTCAAAAAACCTCATGCCATAATATTATTATTTCAGGGCTTTAATTTATTCATTAACACCATCATTCAATCATCGTGAAATAATATTATAATTTCATTCCATTCAAATTATCATTAAAAAATAAATTCATATTGTAAATTAATATTTTCAGTATCTTCTCCTTATCAAACATTGATGATAATGTACACTCCCCTAGTACAATAAGAACATGTCTTCGAACATATGAATATGTTAATTATCATCTCATTTGGCAGCCTGTAGAATTTATCAAGAGTGACATCCAATGCAATGAATCTATTTAAATTATCCATGAATCATCACCACTAATGGATAATTATCAATAAAAACAATAATAATTGAATCCATAACAATTATTCAGAAGTCATCGCATATCTTCTTCATTATTTCTCAAAATCATTCAATATTAATCATTCCAGGATTTATCATTTATCAGGGAGGAATTTCTCATACATTAAATTTTTATTCCTTCTTATATATTGAAAACAAAATACCATACTCATCAACCAAACACATGGTCTTTTCCAGGGAAAAATTAGATTATTTATTCCTTCAGTCTATGTTTAAACCTATGAACATATAGTAACCCTAGGTACACTACATGCAAGAATCCTGAAATGATATAACTATACAAAGCATGAATATATCTTAATTTGAATCCAATTAATGAATTTTAAAATCTAATCTTACCCAATGTAGTCTCTTAGTCTATCATAACCCAAAAAATAAGAACCAATATTGGATGGTTCTCTCGTATGAAAACTGTTTTTTTTCAACCACATGTTATTGTCTATATCGAACCTTGTAAGAAAATTTGTTTGGAAATTAGGCCTTGTAGATAATGTCATAATAAATAAGGTTCAATTAGATATAGTCTCCCATGACTATTTTATATGATCATGATTCATAGTCACCATATACATCATCTGTATTTATCTAATAGGGGGATTATAATATGGGTGAGATGATAATTGATTATATTATAAGGATCCTTAGTTTCTTTTCACCCTTCAATGTTACTACATGGACACTATAGATTTCCTATATGAATGGCTTAAATTTTAATTTTAGAATTTAGATCTCATAGTGGGGTTTATATGTGCTTAAATATATAGATATCCACCACCTAAACACTTTAAATAGTACTGATATATATATATATATAATAGAGACTTCATGTTGAATATATGTTCTAGGTACTGGTGGAAATTGACTATAGCTAGTACGGTAATGCCAACAGGACACCCATTTTGAAACATGGATTCCATATGAAAAAAATTTGTTGTATTTCCATATGTGAGTCCTGAGCTGGGAGCATATATCAACTTAGAATCATGGATTAAAAATATATTAGGTAAATTTAAAGAATTATATTCAAATTAAATTCATAAACCCAATATTCATAGTGTCCCCTTTCAAGATTGGAATAATATGTGAACGGGACACCCTATTTTACTTGGATTGACACAATTTAGGTGTTTCAAGATCAAATTATCTCCATATGTGACCCAGAATATCTTTATCAAATTTTCAAAGTCAATGTATGACTATGGATGGGGCCCTAACACAAATTCATTTAGGTCTTCCATAATTAATTATTAATTTAATGATTTTATCACTTTGAATCTCCCCTTACGAACATTTAGGGAAGATACTCATCCTACATATCATAAAGAATTTTTACTCTAAACACTATAAACACATTCAACATAATGATTCTTAATTCACGTTGGGTAATGTGGAACACATTTTTATATAGAATTCAGTGACTCAATAATTATAGAATAAGTTCAATGCTTTCTTACAAATATGTCTGTAATATCTATTTGTTTTCATAGATCACTAATTCATTTATATTACTTATAAATTATAAAAACATGTGTTTAACCCATTATAAAAACATATATTCAATATTGGGACCATTTATATTAGACATGTCAACATCATCATTCTATCCTTAGTGTTTGTTAGTAGCTGATTGGTAGAATACATTGAAGTAAATGTGTGTTTGGGACTCTGATATATATACCCAGATGTCTGTGGTTACATTGGAATGATGTAGTATATAATAAAGGGGGTTTTATCCCTCCTAGATATAAAATCCTCTATATTATATGTTATCTCTTCTATGATTGAAAAAATCTATCAACTGTCTGTATTGTCTTTATTAAACATCCAAGATAAACAGGTCAGTGAAAATAGTTACATTAGATTTCAGAGCAATGTGAGAAATAAAATCCACTTTTCTATATTATAAAACTAAATGGACTTAAAAATGAGAAGAAAATGATCATAATGTAAATAGATAATATAATAATTTCATGAAGAAATGCAAGAGAAAATTTGATAACAGATAAATATTATCCCAAGTGCCTTCCCTTATCCCCATTCACTTAGGATATTCTTGTAGACCCACATTATCAAGTTAGATTCACCTAGGTGTGTTCTCATACTGTTATTTTTATGTCTGACCATTCACATTGACATCATATGATCCTAGCATATATGATGCTTAACAAAGAATAATAATTCTTGAGTAAAGGATTTGGTAGTGTACAAACTCACCAAGAACAGGGAGAGTGAAATGAAAGTGGATAGAGGGGAACAGAGATAACATTATGTTTAATTTATGATCATTTTATTTATAAAGATGGATTTTATACCCATTATTTATATGGAATGACTAGGTCTTCAACACAATATATTGTTTCCCTATTTCATCCCCATGTCTCAAACATAAGTTCTAACTCCTTTCATTCAATCTAACATCAATCCGAATTCATGTCGACCACTGAATATGAACCTCCTTATTCCAATATGATCCAATTCTATAAAAAAAATTGACCTTATTTTATATGGTTAAATGATTTAATCAGATGATGGGTATTTATAGTAAAAATATTTTTCCATGCATTAATAATCATGTACCCGTACATCTATGACAAGGCATTCTTTTGAAAATGGCTTATCATGAATTGCATTTCTTTTGCATGACTCTTTCTATGAGGGTATTTGTTTGAAGACATAATACACCTAGCATCAATAGTAATTTATTATACATAAATCAGGGATCCATTTCATGAATCATACACCCTAGATAATCCTCTTACACCCATGATTCCATTTTATGAAACATTTATTCTCCAGGAATCCATGCCAAAACCCCCCTCTAGTGAATCTTAAACACTAAAAGGTTGTGTTTGGTGGAATCCAGATGCATCCATTCCTTAACATATTTTTTCATTTAAAAGGGATTTCATTCTCTCATTTAGGAAGCATGAGAAGTGGATGTGATCTAGAGGATCCAAGATAATATTCAGGAAATATAATCCTCTTTTCCAACTCCATATTCTACCTTCCATCCTTTGGGTGACTCTACATAGAAAAACATAAGGAAAATAATTGGATATTATGGAAAATGTTTCTCAAATTTTTTAAACATAAAATATTCTTCAAAAATGGACATTATTCTCCTTTAGTAATAGATAAAAGTACTTCATTTTATACGAACAATATTAGGTTCAAACATTCCCTAGTAATCCTAGAAGTACTATACTGGGGATTAAAATACCCATGTCTTTCTAATAGAACAACAATAGGAACCCATATACCATTTCCATATTAAAAGAACAGTAATATGGTTTCAAATACACTAGTTACCTCAGGTTAACTATACTAGGGAAACATGCACCAAAGTCACCATGTACATCCAATACTAGGGTTTCACATTCCCTAATCATCATAATTCTCTCCAAAGTAGGGATACCATATCTCATGCCTCCATACTTAGGGGAAAATCATCAAGGGTTCGTAATATAGTAACACATATCCCAGTCATCCATAACATGGAGATACTTCTCCTATGACTTAGACAAGGGTGAAATTTTACCCTGGAATGTATACCAGATAGACACATCACCCGGATCTCATAAAATAGAGACACTTCAACAAGGATTACTTAATTGGTTAAAATTTCTCACGTACATCTATACTGGGGAAACAGTTTCCCCATACCATTGACATGATAATTTTTTTCTCATAACTCATAATATGGAAACATTCCAGAAAAGCATTCATAAATGGGGGAACCTTTTCCAATTCCTCCATACATGGGTGTAACATTAACAATGTCTTCAGATTAGGGATAAAATTTTGATTGGACTTCAAAAAATGAATACACTTTACACAGGCCTGAGAGTAGGTTGACACTTTACTCATTCCCCTATACTAGGGTTTAGCATTTCCAAGACCTCTATATTAGGGAGGTACGTTTATCATGTCTCCATATTAGGCTGAAACTTCACCCGAGCCTCTATATTGGGGAAACACTTTTACTAGAACCTTATATTTGGGATCCCCATATGAAAAGAACTATAAAATGGTTCCAACTCTCGTAGTCCTTAGATATTTGGGTCTCATTCGCCCATACTACCCATTATGAACTTATTTTAATGGAACCTCACCGAACTCACCTACAAGACACATCATTTTCCCAATTCGTCTTTTAGGGCACCCATCCACTCAGACCTCCACGATGTTCACATAAAAAACATGGATATATTATGTGCACCAGGATTCTACTCTTCAATTGTATATGAACTTTTCAATAGGGATTGATAAACCGTTAAGATAACCTCCATTAGTTTTTATATGTTACTAATAAGACCCTCATAATTTTGGAAATCATGAATTTCCTTGAAACAAGGGTCCCTAATGTTATAAACCCTCCTATAGACTAGAAAGATAATCATAGCTATCTTATACCAATCACATAACATAAATGTATCCATTGATCATTTTGAAACCTAATCAATGAGATAAAAATATGGAAATATATATTTTGGGTTTTTGATTTAGCGTAAGTACAAACCTATCCACTCTATGTCACATCGCATGTGAGTCCAGTCTTCCTTACTAATCAAGCTACCAAGGGACAAGTGGCAACGTTCACATAAGCATCATTCCAATTATAATCCAAAACCATAGATTCATTGATGATGTCATATTAGTGATCCCCATCAATGAGTCATGAATATATAGGCATTCATTCAGATGTACTCCCCAACCATATCCTCCATATTTTGGTTACATATAGTCTAGATGAACTAGAAAGTGTTGTCTACTTATAAGTCCCACAAAAACCATTTCTATGTGTCTTTGATTATGTAATTTATGTTATATGAACATAAATGTATCCATTGATCATTTTGAAACCTAATCAATGAGATAAAAATATGGAAATACATATTTTGGGTTTTTGATTTAGCGTAAGTAAAAACCTATCCACTCTATGTCACATCGCATGTGAGTCCAGTCTTCCTTACTAATCAAGCTACCAAGGGACAAGTGGCAACGTTCACATATAGGCATCATTACAATTATAATCCAAAACCATAGATTCATTGATGATGTCATATTAGTGATCCCCATCAATGAGTCATGAATATATAGGCATTCATTCAGATGTACTCCCCAACCATATCCTCCACATTTTGGTTACATATAGTCTAGATGAACTAGAAAGTGTTGTCTACTTATAAGTACCACAAAAACCATTTCTATGTGTCTTTGATTATGTAATTTATGTTATATGAATTTAGAATTCGTATCATATATTCTATTCAATACTTTTTCAAACTTCTTAGAATAGGTCCTAGTCATATGACAATAAATTTATAAAATATTTATGTCTTGAGCACGTGACCTTAAAAGCCAATTCATCTGTTCAGGGATGTATGAACTTAAATGGAACCATAATGGTCCTTGTAATATTTAATTAAAAGTCATGAACTATCCCGTTGAATGGAACTGAACTACTATAGATCAAATTGATTACTATGGTATATGTTACAAGCCACTCTAATGTACTCAATACCAATTTCACAACACTTAATACCTATCTGAATGGAAATAAATTTTAGAGTTCCTAGTTGTATATTTTTAAACAATAGTAGACCAATATTAATGTATAACCATTAATACATAAATACGATCATATAAATTCGTGCAAAAAATCAATCAATTTCTTGACCATGGTAACTAGTATTGATAATAAGAAGATTATCATGAATATTTCATAAATATATAAAATATTCTCAGAAAAGTAGTACGAACTGTTAAGGGATAAACCTACTTCACATCCTATCAACCAACACCGAATCCAAATTTTTACTAGTATGTCCCAACATCCATTTTCCTTTGGAAATCATGTCAGCATAAAATCAAAATATATAGGAAATGAAAATGTTGGGCAATAATTATATTGATAAATGTAATTTATAAATATGAAAAAAATTGAGTATATTTTAATATATAAAATATTTAACAATTGTGATATGGTGAATTAAAAATGGAAACAAAAAATATAATTTTTTTAAGGAAATAAGAAAATTTATGGAGAGTATATTATATTTTTATAAAAATTGATTCATGATGGATCCTAATGGATTGATGGTCGAATTTGGAGAATTTATTGAAATTTATAAAAATATCATATCAATATGATTTTTATGTTTTATGGTACAATAAAATTAGTGCTGATAATTATTTATAATTATTATTGGTTTATCTATTAAAATATGAGGATTTTTTGAGCTTGAAATGTGTTCAAGGTAAAAAAATACATTTAATTTGTGAAGAGGAATTTGTTTGACTACTGTTTTGAGGTTTTTAGTCATGAAACAATTTTTATCAGTATAAGTATGATCTAATTTTTTATAGGTCCATTCAACATTATGGAATATTTTCTATGATTATGGTATATCTATAAAAGTAGTGGATATGAGGTAAAATAGGCATAAAGGATTTCATATGTTTTTCACTTCAAATTGATGAAGTCCTAATTCAATATAAATTATTACATAGTGGATTTGTAGTTTTCACATTGGTGATGCAATTTAACACTGGGGGAATCATATATTATTTAAAGGGATATATAGAAGTATAAAATCCAATTAACTATTTTATAATGAGATAACATTTATAATAAAATATATGATGGATTGATATATATGAGCATTGGGATTTCTGGAAATGATATGCCTAGTGAAAATGCGTTAAAAAAATTTAGGAAGCATATGAGTTATGTTAGAGATGGTATAATCAACATCCTATGAACTATATTGTGGTAGAGTGAGGTAAAAGTGTGGTATAACTATAAAATATGGGGTTTGACATCAAATGAAATATTTTTATTTGTATATGTTTATAACACCCCAAGATTTTATGAAAAATATTCTTTTAATTTCATTAATTTCTTGTGTTGTATTCTACACCAAGATTACCTTGCGCTATACGCAACGCCGTATTAGCTTGCAGTATACGCAACACTATTCTTGGACCGTGTTACACACAATTTTGAGAATATTTATTCTACGCAACATTGATTATATATATATATATATATTAAATGTATAAATGAAATATGGTTGGATTGTGTTATACGAAACAACGAAATATTCTTCCACAACACGCAACCCTGACTTGGCTTGCATTACACGCAATCGCGACCTTCCTCGATAGCGTGTGTTGTACGCAATACCAGGTTTTAATAAACAATGTTATATTATTATATGAACTAGCCGTTATGAATAGTATTAACTAAATTTTGAATTTTATAACATTATTATTCATATTACACATTTCTAGAACATGGTATAAGAACAAAATAAATTTTTCGGGTAAAATAAGTATTTTTCAAAAAATGCAGTTTTGCCGCCGTTGGATGGCGCACCCACTTTAAATATGGTTTTTGACATGTTTATAAGTTCAATTTGACAAAATAAAATTCTTCTTTGGAATCAAGAAATAAAAATTTACTTTGGATAAAATTTTCAAATTATTCTGGTAACTTCCACATTTTAATGAATAGTAAAAACACGCTATATTTTAATTAAAAACAACTTTTTTCATCGTAATATCTTATGTGGTTAAATTATAATATTTAATGGTTTTAAAGTATAAATATAATATATTTTTACCATTTAATATAATTTATGTCATTATCATTGATTTTACCTTGAATTCGTATGTTAAATCAATTCAATCTTTTGCAATGTTTTAAACAAAAACCCATTTTTATTCGACAACGGGATTAATTTTAATTTAATTTCTGCAACTTCTGTGTTTTGAATTTTAAAAAATAGATTCCATATTTGGAATCAGTGGGTCCAAATTATTTTAATAGGATACTTTTTATTTTTGGGAATTATGAATAGTAACTACGGTAAATTTTATTTACCATAGTTAAAGATAAATCGGGTAATTAAGGGTAAATATAATATTATAAAATTACCCTAACACATGCCAAAATTCTATTTGATGGCTAAAAGTAAACCCATATTAACTAAGGGTTGGATTAGATTCATTTTATGGACTTTTGACCATGAAAATAATTTAATTATTATTAAAACCAAAGAAAGTGACAACATGTCACTCTCTAAAATATTATAAGTATAATAATTTTAAATTAGTGATAAACATCAAAAAATTTCAAACATGAATAGTCTCCAGAAAGCTAAAAAACTTATCTACATCATGAGAATTTATTTAGAATTTTTTGGGATTAAATAATTATCATTAATTATGACACAATAGTGATGCAGAAATTATTTATCTAGTGAAAAATCAAGAATATAGTTTTTTATTAAACTAATAGTGACATTAAAATGCACAAACCCCTGACCAAAACTTATTGGTAGTGTAACTTTAAACTATAATCATCCAATGGTCAAATATTTGACCATTTGGAGTCTTATACAATCAATTATGACACTTATATTATTTTATTTTAAATGATGCCAAAGTTGTCACCTTCATAATTTAATAAATATAACAATTTAAATATTGTGATTTTAAGATAATAAATTCGAGTAAAAGTATTATTGTGAAAGGTAATATATTTATATTCATCATAGAATTTTATTTTAAATTTTTATGCAACAAATAATTATATTAAATAATTATACAAAAATAATGTAGTAATTATTTTATTAAGAGATAAACCAAATAAATGGTTTTTAAAATAATAAAATAAATATTATATGAACTATTTAATGTAATCCACTAATTTTATAGATACATATGACCATTTATTAATATATTAAAGATTTTAGTTCGAACATATATTCTGTATATATTTTATTTAAATTCAAATAAATGAATAGTGTCAAAATTGACACTATTGTTATTTCATAAAAATAACATATTATAAAATAGTTTAAAAATCACAAATATATTTAAAAATTATTTATTTAAATTTATATGGTCTATAATGTTATAAAGTAAACAATTATGGAAAATTCATAACAGATAAGTAATTATTTGTTATAATTTAAAATTTATAATTTTATTACCACAAATAAACTTAAATAGATTAAATAAGGATAAATGAAAATGATAAGGTTTAAAATAAGTTCCAAACATGTCTAAACTTGATTGGTTGATGAGATTACAACCCTATCTGATATAATCTTCGAATATGAGTCTTTTTTCGTGGTTTTTAAGTGGGGTTAGATTTATTATAAATTAATATTTTTAAGAATTCCAAAGGTACCCCTCTCCTCCCTTATAAAAGGACACCTCCTCCCCCTCCTCCTCACACCAATTTGAGCACTCAAGCTCGGCCAACCCCTGCCAAAATATCTTCTCCACTTCCCTAGAAACATCCTAAAGGTTCTGGTCTTCCTCAAAGACCAATTTTAGTGCCCTAAGAGGAGGTCTCAAAGAGGAGCTTCAAAGAAGAGGTAATTACCGTTACAAATTCTTTCATCTTTATTTCTTCTTCCACTTCTTATTAATAGGTTGTTTCATTATGAAGTAATAACATCAATATCACTCATATACTGATATGTTATTATAAGTATAAAACAACCATATTTCACCATCTATCCATCCTACGGAAAAAGAAATCACCGCGCGTGCGTACGTACGGAATACAGTCTCCACGACGTGGTGTAATCTATTTTCCACCACCACCTTACATGGATGGGTATAATGATGTAAATATTAACTATACATAGATATTACAACATCATATTGATTCTGATATATTGTATAATCCACTCCAGTTCAATTCAATATTTATGGAAATGATATCATCGCTCGTGCGTACGTACGGACTACCATCTCCACGACGCGATGAGATTCATTCTCCATGTTAACCATTTAAGAATGATTATAAAGTATATATAAGAAATAATAATGAAATATATGACATTATAAAGCTTCTGGATTTATGTATATATATATGTATGTCATCTACTTACTTCCATTCAAGACAATAAGGAAAGGAAAACAGCGTTCATGCGTACGTACGGACTACCGTCTCCATGAACGGTGTTTTTCATTTCATTTATCTATCTATTATATATATATATATATATACTGAATATATATGATATAAAAATAATATTTTATATTCTGGAAGTAAGTAAATCATGATATAAGTAATAATAATGTCAATAACAACAAGTCAAAACACCTACGATAAATGAAACGATTTTACCCAAAACGCTTCTTTAACATGGAATTTACAAAAGAACGGGTAATATAATGTCATAAGTGAACCATATATGATATCATAATGATGAATATGATTCTGTAATAAGTCAATGACATTATTTAAATCATTATACAGGAGGTTCGGACACATACGAAGCAAATCGGACCTAAGGTAAGGGAAATATCACAATCTCATTTTTATCCGAGATTGTTTATACTTTACTATTTACTAGGGTGTATTTTATCATCCACATCCATGTTTCCTCAGTATATAATATTATTTCCATTCACCTACAACTTTTTAAATCCTATTCTACCCTTCGGTGACTTTTTAGTAAAAGATATGAAAGGAATCTTTTTTCGTTTTTCATACGAGGTACTTTTTTGACTTTTCTGACAAAAGTACGAAAAGAATGTTTTTTTAACTTATACAGAATGTATAGATTTTTAAAACATTATTTCCAAGAAGCTTCCTTTACAAGTTTTCAAGTTTATTTTTAATCAACTTCTTTTAGTTTAAAATTTTATGACATGTTAAGAAAGGAAAAGTATTTTTGAAGTAGAAAGGATATTTTCCTCAAGAATGAAGTTCAAGTGTTTTATCAAAATTATTTTCCATCTAAGATAATAATGGGTTCTGTTTTTATCCCTATTATTACATTGATTTGATTATTTTGTGATGGAAATATTTTATGAATTCCTTATCTTATATGAATTGTTTTATGATGTCACGATGTTTAAGATTCCCATTTTTATTACATGGGTTATGCAATGATGTATGGTTTATGATTTTGTGGCACACATAAGAATGGTATCATTATGAGATGGGTGGGACCTATATCTCCCTCCAATGCATTGGGTAAAGATTTTATATCTCATGAGATAGACATGGTTGGAATGGTAGGTTATACCGGTTCAGTGAAACAGGACTGAAACGAGGGTTACTCGATTCAGAAAGGGACTTTGTCCACTAAGATAGTCTTGGAAATGAGTCTTGACTAACAAGAAATGATTCTCTATGATTATTTGTGAATTCCACAAAGTTTCATGTTTTATGTTATGATTATTGTGATTACATTTCACTGCCATGATTTACCCCATGTTATGAAATTATGATCTCTTTTGCAGGTTAAGATTTCCAAAAGTTATGTGCTTATGTATATGATGTGATTGATATTTATTTTGTTTACCCTTAATGAGCATTTGAGCTCACCCTTTTATGTTTTCTTTTCCCCAGGATATAAAGAAAGGTTTTAGGTATAATAAAAAGGAAGATCTTTATGGGAGATGTTGAAGATATTTCACCAGGATTAGAGGATTATATTCCGAGTTTCCAAAGACACTAAACTATTACGGTCCTTGTGTGTGTGTTTTTGTTATGTACTAAGTATTCCGCAAATATAATGTAATGTCAATGTACGTCAAGATTCGGGTCTCTACAGTTGGTATCAGAGGAAAGGTTTAGTCAACCTTTGGAAACTAGGATGCGAAAACGTTAGTGAGATCCCTAGAGATATTTCTACGGTTTGTCTAGGGATGTCCCTAAGGATAAGTATACGTATAGGATACAGTCCTATAACTACGGTAACGATCTTAGAATTTAACCTAAGAAGTTAGATATTGAGGATACTCCCCCTTTATAATGTTGTTTTCCCTAGCATGATTTTTTCCACTCACACTATTCTTTTTGGGTTTTAGAAAATGGCTGGAAACAAGATGATTCACAATAATGGAGGATATGATGGACAATGGAATGATATTCTTCATGAGAAACCAAATGAAATGGGATTTGGAAGTCCAGACATCATTTTTATGCCGAATCAGCAATCTCATAATATGATCAATAAAGTAAAATTTGGTATGTTTCCTGACTCGGCTAATAAGAGAAAGATGGAGTTTCATGATGACCATAGAGGAAAGAAAGTTCAATTTCCCCTATGTAAATCATGTGGGAAGAGGCATCAAGGAGAATGTTTCAAGGGAACTAGAAGATGCTTTGGGTGTGGAAAATAAGGACACAAAGCAAGTAAGTGCAAAGGAAAAGGGTCGGTTAACACCATGGATGAGGATAATGGTATTGCTACGACATCAAAAATGGTTAAGTGTTTTAAATGTTGAATGTATGGGCATTATGCAAACAAATTCCCTAAGGGAAAGACTCATGAAGAGAAACAGTATGGTCATATGGGTAGTATTTATGTGGATGATGATGAAGAGAATACAAATTATATGTGAAGATGAAAGAATTTTTGAAGCTCGGTCAATGGTTTAAGAATGTAGTGGAATGATTACATGTTTATCATGTGTAATTTTGTATAAGTAATCTCATGCTACTATGGAATAAAGAGACATCTATGGATTGTTACACTGTTGTCTTTCCTTGAGTTTTGAAAGTGTATGATTAATGTTACCAGTATCCATGAAAGGTTATTCAGATATTTTTGGAATGTAGATGATATGCGCATAATGAAGGGATAAGGAGAAAATTAAATGTTTGATAGTATTCATGAGCTCATGATTGATATAAGGACTAAGTGATATCATGGTTTGAGTATATTGAATTTTGAGGATTTTGGTATGTGGAAAGAGTTAACTTTTAACAGCACTCATGTTTTCAATAAGGTTCAATGGGTATTCAAGAGAGTACAAGATTAAGGCCTTTAAATGTTTGGAATGTGACCAACAAGATATATCTTATGATATATGGGATCAACGATGGTATTTAATCTCTGAGAGTGGACTGCAGTATTATGGATAAGCCTAAAGATTGGAATGGATTATGTTGGACATAAGTTAGTATTGTTTGTTTTTCGATATTATTGATGGGATGTTATAGTAATATTGTTTTAGAAAAAGGACAACCTGCAGGACGGGCGACAACCCATCGCGTCGGACAAGGCTGTGGGAATCAAACCCACAACCGAAGTGCGACTGGCCTTTATCACCTACCACTGGCCTACAGGAAGTCCCTGTTTAGTAGAAACTGGTTTTATTATATTAAGCAGTATGATATATGAAGTATAAGTCCATTTTAAGAACCATATATGATTAATCTCACTATAGAATGACTTATGTATATTTAATAACTTTGTCTAACCTTTTTTTAAGACAGATAGAATGACCCGTCATTCTATCACATGATCTGCTAACACTTCACGAATAACAAATTCAACTTCATTTCTTTAAGAGATGAAGTGGAAATTGTTCAAGGCACAAACAACAGTGAGATTGTAACAAAATAAAGTAAGTATTTATTCTAATTCAAATTATTCAACTTTAGGGAAATGATCATGAAAACCAAAAATGATGTCCTTGTGCCCTTATATCCGATTAATCAGATGGTACCCTAGATCATCACAAATCTATGGCTTTGTGATTGTTGGCTTTTCCATAGCCATGTTCTCTACCGCTCTCTATCAGAACATGATGGTTAGATTTCTCTTCCATATCCATATTTTCACCTATGTGGAAACCCAGTGATTAGTTTATTTGGGTAACCATTACGTTTCATACTTTTGTTTTCAAAGATTGTTTTTGGTATTCCTTTTTACGATGTGGGTTCCTATTAAAGAAACTTTCGTATAGTAAACCATTTATATCCCCGAAGAATTTCGAGGGCGAAATTCATTTTAAGGGGGGTAGAATGTAACACCCCAAGATTTTATGAAAAATATTATTTTAATTTCATTAATTTCTTGTGTTGTATTCTACACCAAGATTACCTTGCGCTATACGCAACAACGTATTAGCTTGCAGTATACGCAACACTATTCTTGGACCGTGTTACACACAATTTTGATAATAGTTATTCTACGCAACATTGAGTATATATATATATATATATATTAAATGTATAAATGAAATATGGTTTGATTCTGTTATACGAAACAACGAAGGATTCTTTCACAACACGCAACCATGACTTGGCTTGCATTACACGCAATCGCGACCTTCCTCGATAGCGTGTGTTGTACGCAATACCGGGTTTTAATAAACAATGTTATATTATTATATGAACTAGCCGTTATGAATAGTATTAACTAAATTTTGAATTTTATAACATTATTATTCATTTTACACATTTCTAGAACATGGTATAAGAACAAAATAAATTTTTCGGGTAAAATAAGTATTTTTCAAAAAATGCAGTTTTGCCGCCGTTGGATGGCGCACCCACATTAAATATGGTTTTTGACATGTTTATAAGTTCAATTTGACAAAATAAAATTCTTCTTTGGAATCAAGAAATAAAAATTTACTTTGGATAAAATTTTCATATTATTCTGGTAACTTCCACATTTTAATGAATAGTAAAAACATGCTATATTATAATTAAAAACAACTTTTTTCATCGTAATATCTTATGTGGTTAAATTATAATATTTAATGGTTTTAAAGTATAAATAGAATATATTTTTACCATTTAATATAATTTATGTCATTAGCATTGATTTTACCTTGAATTCGTAAGTTAAATCAATTCAATCTTTTGCAATGTTTTAAACAAAAACCCGTTTTTATTCTACAACGGGATTAATTTTAATTTAATTTCTGCAACTTCTGTGTGTTGAATTTTAAAAAATGGATTCCATATTTTGAATCAGTGGGTCCAAATTATGTTAATAGGATACTTTTTATTTTTGGAAATTATGAATAATAACTACGGTAAATTTTATTTACCATAGTTAAATATAAATCGGGTAATTAAGGGTAAATATAATATTATAAAATTACCCTAACACATGCCAAAATTCTATTTGATGTCTAAAAGTAAACCCATATTAACTAAGGGTCGGATTAGATTCATTTTATGGACTTTTGACCATGAAAATAATTTAATTATTATTAAAACCAAAGAAAGTGACAACATGTCACTCTCTTAAATCTTATAAGTATAATAATTTTAAATTAGTGATAAACATCATAAAATTTCGAACATGAATAGTCTCCAGAATTCTAACAAAATTATATACAACATGATAATTTATTTAGAATTTTTTGGGATTAAATAATTATCATTAATTATGACACAATAGTGATGCAGAATTATTTATCTAGTGAAAAATCAAGAATATAGTTTTTATTAAACTAATAGTGACATTAAAATGCACAAAACCCTGACCAAAACTTATTTGTCATGTAAATTGAAACTATAATCATCCAATGGTCGAATATTTGACCTTTTGGAGTCTTATACAATCAATTATGACACTTATATTATTTTATTTTAAATGATGCCAAAGTTGTCACCTTCATAATTTAATAAATATAACAATTTAAATATTGTGATTTTAAGATAATAAATTCTAGTAAAAGTATTATTGTGAAAGGTAATATATTTATATTCATCATAGAATTTTATTTTAAATTTTTATGCAAAAAATAAGTATATTAAATAATTATACCAAAATGATGTAGTAATTATTTTATTAAGAGATAAACCAAATAAATGGTTTTTAAAATAATAAAATAAATATTATATGAACTATTTAATGCGATACACTAATTTTATAGATACATATGACATTTTATTAATATATTAAAGCTTTTAGTTCGAACATATCTTCTGTATATATTTTATTTAAATTCGAATAAATGAATACTGTCAAAATTGACACTATTGTTATTTCATAAAAATAACATATTATAAAATAGTTTAAAAATCACAAAATATTTAAAAATTATAAATTTAAATTTATATGGTCTATAATGTTATAAAGTAAACAATTCTGCAAAATTCACAACAAATAAGTAATTATTTTTTATAATTTAAAATTTAGAATTTTATTACCACAAATAAATTTAAATAGATTAAATAAGGATAAATGGAAATGATAAGGTTTAAAATAAGATCCAAACATGTCTAAATTTGATTGGTTGATGAGATTACAACCCTATATCATCTAATATTAGAATATGAGTCATTTTTGGAGGTTTTTAAGTGGGGTTAGATTTATTATAAATTAATATTTTTAAGAATTCCAAAGGTACCCCTCTCCTCCCTTATAAAAGGACACCTCCTCCCCCTCCTCCTCACACCAATTTGAGCACTACAGCTCGGCCAAACCCTGCCAAAATCTCTTCTCCACTTCCCTAGAAACATCATAAAGGTTCTGGTCTTCCTCAAAGACCAATTTTAGTGCCCTAAGAGGAGGTCTCAAAGAGGCGCTTCAAAGAAGAGGTAATTACCGTTACCAATTCTTTCATCTTTATTTCTTCTTCCAATTCTTCTTCTTTGGTTGTTTCATTATGAAGTAATAACATCAGTATAACTCATATACTGATATGTTATTATAAGTATGAAACAACCCTATTTCAGCATCTATCCATCCTACGGAAAAAGAAATCACCGCGCGTGCGTACGTACGGAATACCGTCTCCACGCCGTGGTGTAATCTATTTTCCACCACCACCTTACATGGATGGGTATAATGGTGTAAAGAATAAATATACATAGATATTACAACATCATATTGATTCTGATATATTGTATAATCCACTCCAATTCAATTCAATATTTATGGAAATGATATCATCGCTCGTGCGTACATACGGACTACCGTCTCCACGACGCGATGAGATTCATTCTCCATGTTAAACATTTAAGAATGATTATAAAGTATATATAAGAAATAATAATGAAATATATGACATTATAAAGCTACTGTAATTATGTATATATATATGTATGTCATCTACTTACTTCCATTCAAGACAATAAGGAAAGGAAAATAGCGTTCATGCGTACGTACAGACTACCGTCTCCATGAACTATGTTTTTCATTTCATTTATCTATCTATTATATATATATACTGAATATATATGATATACAAATCATATTTTATATTCTGGAAGTAAGTAAATCATGATATAAGTAATAATAATGTCAGTAACAACAAGTCAAAACACCTACGATAAATGAAACGATTTTACCCAAAACGCTTCTTTAACATGGAATTTACAAAAGAACGGGTAATATAATGTCATAAGTGAACCATATATGATATCATTACAATGAATGCGATTCTGTAATAAGTCAATGACATTATTTAAATCATTATACAGGAGGTTAAGGCACATACGAAGCAAATCAGACCTAAGGTAAGGGAAATATCACAATCTCATTTTTATCCGAGATTGTTTATACTTTAGTATTTACTGGGGTGTATTTTATCATCCACATCCATGTTTCCTCAATATGTAATATTATTTCTATTCACCTACAATTGTTTAAATCCTATTTTACCCTTCGGTGACTTTTTAGTAAAATATATGAAAGGAATCTTTTGTCGTTTTTCAAATGAGGTACTTTTTTGACTTTTCCGACAAAAGTACGAAAAGAATGTTTTTTTAACTTATACAGAATGTATAGATTTTTAAAAAATTATTTCCAAGAAGCTTCCTTTACAAGTTTTCAAGTTTATTTTTAATCAACTTCTTTTAGTTTAAAATTGTATGACATGTTAAGAAAGGAAAAGTATTTTTGAAGTAGAAAGGATATTTTCCTCAAGAATGAAGTTCAAGTGTTTTATCAAAATTATTTTCCATCTAAGATAATAATGGGTTCTGTTTTTATCCCTATTATTACATTGATTTGATTATGTTGTGATGGAAATATTTTTATGAATTCCTTTATCTTATATGAATTTTTTTATGATGTCACGATGTTTAAGATTCCCATTTTTATTACATGGGTTATGCAATGATGTATGGTTTATGATTTTGTGGCACACATAAGAATGGTATCATTATGAGATGGGTGGGACCTATATCTCCCTCCAATGCATTTGGTAAAGATTTTATATCTCATGAGATAGACATGGATGGAATGGTAGGTTATACCGGTTCAGTGAAACAGGACTGAAACGCGGGTTATTCGATTCAGAAAGGGACTTTGTCCACTAAGATAGTCTTGGTAATGAGTCTTGACTAACAAGAAATGATTCTCTATGATTATGTGTGAATGCCACAATGTTTCATGTTTTAAGTTATGATTATTGTGATTACATTTCACTGCCATGATTTACCCCATGTTATGAAATTATGATCTCTTCTACAGGTTAAGATTTCCAAAAGTTATGTGCTTATGTATATGATGTGATTGATATTTCTTTTTTTTACCCTTACTGAGCATTTGAGCTCACCCTTTTATGTTTTCTTTTCCCCGGGATATAAAGAAAGGTTTTAGGTATAATAAAAAGGAGGATCTTTATGGGAGATGTTGAAGATCTTTCACCAGGATTAGAGGATTATATTCCGAGTTTCCAAAGACACTAAACTATTACGGTCCTTGTGTGTGTGTTTTTGTTATGTACTAAGTATTCCGTAAATATAATGTAATGTCAATGTACATCAAGCTTCGGGTCTCTACAATTTTTTTCGTAAATATGGTTGAAAAATTGGATTGTGGGATTCTAAATGCATTTATAATATATGAGAGTTATGATGCTAAGGATGTGTCCAGCTATTGTGGTGACATGGGATGCATGGTAGTTATGATATAAATTGTTTTAGGGATTTGTTTTGGATAATCACAAGGAAATTTGACTCTACGGTGACAATTAGGTAATTCATTATCTTTTACTGCACTTTATGGTAATTTTTTAAAAATAGTTTTTATGATACACTAATTCCATATTTCTTAATCAATTATATTAAAGTGTATGCTTCTTTATTTGGGTTCCCTTATTTCTTATGTGGGGAAACACCCACAAACATAAAGATTCTATATAGGTAAAAATCCAATGAGTCCACATATATATATTAATGGAATTATAATAATGTGAAGGAGTCAATACTGGTGGCTAAATAATAATATTGAGAATCCTTATGGATAGTTAATTTACCAACCATTATAAATTATAGAATGGTTCATTTTGGAGGATATGTTATTGGATATTTCAATGCGAGTTCAATGTATATGGAAAACTACAATGTATAAAAATGTGAATTGCAAGTGGAATATTTATTATAGTTGATGTTTTGAGATTAATAGGGTCTAATGGCAATGAGGGACTAGATGAATAACGATATCTAGAAAACATTTGGTATAGATTTCCATTTGAATTATTTTATTTACTACATTTTCAAATAAATTATCATGCTCTATTCACGTGGATAGATGAGATATTTTTGTAAGAAACATACTGAGTATGTTTATTTTCTTAATATATCCTTATATATATACAATATAATTTATATTTTATCAATATATTTAGTGATATTTTAAGAAGTCTTTATCACTAGAAACTAGAATCTAATGTGAGAATATAGTTTTCATTATATATTTATATGGATATGGGAGAGTTGTTGGGGATTGATATTGATTTATTAACTTTTATTACATTTATAACCTAAACCGAATTTTAATAGAAATTTTTGATGTATTTGAGGTTTTTAATATGAATTAATATTGTTATAGTGAAATAGTTATTTCTTTTTTTCAGGGTAATTCAATAAATTATATATAATATTATTCCCTTGATGACTATCACAAACCCATGGCATACTGGAAGTAGGATTGTGGGGTTAGAATATATTCTCCTCACCTATTTTTTTAGAGGAAGAACAAGGTCATGATTTGATGAATTATTATCCGTGATAGTGTTTTAAAATAGTGTTTTGAGTAGAAACTAGAAATAATAGTGTGGGTTGGTAAGTGAAAAGGATTCATTTATCTAACTATGTGAAGTAGATAAGTTACACTAATGTCACACTGAATATATTCTATGGTAAAAGAATTTACATTCTTATCCAATTGAAAAATATGATGATGTTAGTATGTTTAATGTAGAATAAATTTATAAGTGTGGATTTGTAGATCATTTCACATTTGGAAATGATGATTGGGATTGTTTTATATGAGTTTATTGTTCATGTTTGGTAGAATGAGGTGATTGTATTATAATAAATTAATTTCACATATCCATTGGATGTAGTTGGTTTAATTTTTCTCCATTATTTCATTTATATGGTTTCATAATGATGTTTGACATGATGTGGTTTATCAAGAACTAGAGTCTATATATCAGAAGGTAGACTCAATAATTGGATGAGATTTGAAGAATATCCTGAGTGAGTTCTAGAATAACAAATTACCAAATTTATTAGTGTTATATATATGCTTATAAAATTTATCATTGTTTAGAAAATGTTAATATTAATCTATAATTGATCCAGATGGAGGATAAGCACCATGATTCTCAAGTTATGTTCATTTTGTTCATATAGATACACTAGTTTTGAATTTTATGATTATCATATCATGATGTGTATACAATGAATTAAATTCATGTGATGATTTATTTTTGATAGATTTACTACCAAGTGATCCATGATTTCTGTGATAACAAGTATTTTTTTGTGATATTGTTGAGGACAAAATCTATTTGGGTGTTTAAAGTGAGTTTCATATATATAATTTTTTTATCTGGATATCATTACCAAAAATTAGTTAATAGATATTTATTTTCCATGTGGTTTAAGAAATGAAATATTTGGGAAATTTGAAAAAAAATCTCCATCTTTTTTAAAGAGATATTATCCAAGGATAATATGAAATATATTTTTATTATAAAGATAATATTTTTCCTTATGATTTTTCATGAAATTATTCAACCAAATTTACCCTATAATGTAATGATTTTATGGAACCATTAGACATTGTGCAAGACTACTTTTATTCAAATTATTATCAATTAGTGTCAAGGGCCTAATAAATTATGTAAATATTATTAAATTTATATTAATATAAATTGTTTATATCAGACTCTACCTAAACATTAGAATAACCATTCCTTGTGGTGGACAAACCAAATACTATAAAAAATAAAAAAAGGGAACCATAATGTCCCTATAGTTAAGAATATATGTGTTACCAAAGTACTTTGAAAACATTCTAGGTGAGATTATAAGGGCGTGTGTCCTATAACCGCATAGGATTCAATAACTCACCTATATAAATTATGTTATGGTGATCAAGTGTATGTGCATTAAATTATTGGTAGAGAGTGTGTATCAATGATCCTTGAATCTCATCCACCCATAAACATAACATGGTATGTAAATGAAAACCATGTTAGTTTTTGAAAGTAAATTATTACTTTCTAACAAAAATTTGTTTTGATAAATTTGTCTCCTTTAACATCATATTAATGTCTTAATTGCTTTAATTAATTAATTTTTATTTAATTTCCATGTTCTAATAAACATTATTTTTTTAAAGGTTACTTTTTTAAAATATTTAATGATACTTTATGATATATATATTTATATATATATATATACTAAGTCCTAATTTTATTATTATGTAAAACACATTCCTTCCTTGAGAGGAACTTAGCTCTCCTTCAACCACATAGGAGACCCATTGGATCAACCCCATGGTATGAATAGAAAAAGTAATTCCCCTAAGGAGGCTTGGATTCAGTGTGAATAGTGCATTCCAATGGCATGTAGGTCTACGTATAAGGCTAATGGATCATACCTACAGAGTGTATATGTGGGATAGGTCACCCACTAGGCTTGTGGACGGAATGTGTGTGTTGTGTTTTAATTTGATCCAAGCATCAGTGCTTCATGATTGTTATACCACTCAATTTTTTGAGTTTCCAATCATGTGTTGGATGCTAATATGAGTCATTTTTTAACAGTGTTACACTCATATTAGAACTCAACTGTTTTCTTTTATTAGATTATTTTATTCATCCTTATTGTATCTTCTTACCCAATGGACTGACCTTTAATATCCAATACTCTCATGAATATAACCATGTTAATTCAAGTATGTTGATCTTTCCTCTCTTATCCCAACATATTTTTATGATTTTTTTATTCATAATATAGTCTTCTTGAATTAATATTATCTTTCAACCTCATGGGGATATTCTTCTTCAAGTTTTTCCATATTCATTTTGTTATCTCTCTTAATTCATATGGTTTGACCACTATTCCCTAATGAATTCTCAATGAGTCATTGTTATATAATATGAATGGTGGGAGTCAAGTAACCATTGAAAAATTCTAATGGTGGTTGTTTAATTGCCATTAGAAAAAACCAACAGTGGGTTTTGAGTCAACATTGGAAGAACCCAACAATGGGTGATTTAAGAAACGGTTGGAACCCAATGGTGGGTCAGTGACCTAACACCAGGTTGCAATGGTGGGTATTTCTACTCACAAATGGAAATAAAAGGTGGGTTATTTTTTAACCATTTGTTTCATCTTCTCGTTGTTGTAAAACCCTTGGATGCTTCTTCTTCAATAACCAACATAAGATTTTACATTCTCATACGATCATTTCTATAGATTTATATATGTTAATATTGTTTTTTTTGAAAATAATATATAATTGGTTAATTTATTTTTTGGATATTTTATATTTTCTATAAATATCATGAATGATGATATTTAAGTGCCATTTTAATGCATTAATTATTATTATTTTATGTAGTTATATTTCATTTTTTTACTCTGTTCTCTTAGTTAATTTTTCAAAGATTTAATATATTTTTTTGAACATAAATTCTTATTTATTTTTCATAATATTTTATATATTTTTATCATCCTATTATTTGTAATACATTTTTAATGATCCATAATTGGTCATTTAAAACGGTAGGTCATGAGAAACCGTTAGATTCATCCAGTAGTAGATCATGAGTCACCATTGGACTTATAATATTAGAATTTTTTTTACTACTTATCTTGATTCCTTTAATTTGTTTGTGGCGTACAATTTTTTTTTATGGTTGGTTGTATTAATTTTTTATTGAAACATGGAATAGTAGGTCATGAGACACCATTATCCTTTTTTAGTGGTAGTTCATTTGACATCATTCATTATTTTCAGAAGTGGGTCATCAGTCATTATCATTAACATCGAGATACCTCTATATAAAATATCATGTGTCAAAAAATGTATTTCTTATCTATTTTTTTTATTAATAAACTTATATTATTAAATAATTTATTATTTTATATTGAAATAAAATTTTAGATTATATAAAAAATAATTTTATATTGTGTTATTTAAATTTGTGCATGAATATTTAAAATTCATGTGATGTTATGTTCTTCATAACATTCTTCTTTATGTATAGTCTAATGATTTTATTTTTTATTTCAATTATTTTATTATTATGAATTAATTATAATTGATATAATTATAATATTAATTATTTTATATTAATAATTAATGAAGAGATATAAATATTAATTATAATCTTGTGTAATTAAGTAATACATTAACAAACAAATGTAACATTCATTTTATTTCTCTTCATTTTTACTAATAAGTGTCATGTAGATAATAGATATGTAAACTCTCATTGTAGATTTTTTTTAATTATAAGATAGTTTTTTTCAAGGAATAAAAACATATTACATTGATGATTCATCCCTGAAGATAACTTTTCATAAATGTTTGACATTCTACTACTCTAAATTTTTCATGAACATCTATGACTTCTACATTTAGTTATGATCACTTATGGCCTTTAAATTTGACATATGTTATTTCCAAGAGATCAACAATCATCATGTATAATCTTCTTCAAAATTGTTATCATATGATATGTTTTTTTTTTCTTTTATTCTTGTAATATTTTTTCCTTCTATTTTTTTCATCATGTTCTCATTTATTCATTTTACATAAAAATAAATTATTTATTATATTTTTTATTCCACATTCTAAGAAGAGGTTATAATTATAAATCCTGATCAAAAGTTTTGTATAAAATATTACGCTGTTCTCGTGAATCAGGAATAGGTTGTGCCTCTAGGTTTTTTTAAACGAAGGGTCTGTAATAGTGTTCTAACACCTTTAAAATTGATTTTTTTAAGTGGATAACAATACCCTCATAGAGAAGAGAATATTTTGATGTGGACTATGATCTTATTGATCTAAAAAACTATAAATATTTTGTTCCACCCCTTACATTTCCACTACAATTAGACTCCAGAACACGACACCCACTAAATATTAATATAATATATGTTATGATTGTTTTTTAAGATACTATTCACCCCTTCTATAGTCATATTTTTTTTATATAAATCCAAAAAAATTTATCAAATCCATGGCTCTGATTAGTTAGCATCACAAAATTTATTAATATTTAATAATATTATTTCTCCTGCTTATTTTTGATATAATGTTAAACTTGAATCTTAGAATAAATATTATATGGTACAAAAGAATTTTTTTTCATTTAATATAGATGGTATCAATTCTAAAATTGGATGACACCATAAAACCCCCATTCCTTGATGTGTGTGGATTTGGATACTTGGAATATATAAAAGAAACATTTTTGAATAACCTATGTCCAGATTATTGGACCATCGTGGAAAATCCATACGAGCTTCCCATTGTTGATCAGGATACTCTATTTGGTAATGACATGGTAAAATAATATTTGAAATACAAAGATAATATTTTTTATATTTTGCTATATATAGAATTGTATATAGAAATATTTCATCATGTAAGACAACATATGACATATAGATGATACTGCAAGTGACCCAATATGGTACTGAAAATATGAAGAGAACCATGATAGGAATGATTTGAGTAGAGTACCAGAACATCAAAATAGGGGGCAATGAATCTGTAAATCAGATGTCACATCAATTAAAAAGTATAACCATTGGTATGAGTGGTCTTGGAGATGTCTTGGAAAAGGCTGATTAAGTGGAATGATTTCTTAGAGCTCTTCCGAATAGATGACAAGAAAATAAGGTGTCCATAGATGGGAGTAATAATTTAAATGAGTATACATTAAATGAATTTATAGTATTTCTTCTACAGTATGGATTAGGACTGAAAAATATAACTCATTATGAGTCTAATATTTATTTTAAATAAAATTTTATTGATAACTATTCTACCACTAAATTTTATTGTTAGAAAAGGGACAAGGATATGGATGAAATTTGTAAGGTTTCTTTATGTTTATGAAAAACAATGGTAGAAAGTGGCAGTTCAAGAGAAGTCAAAAAAGCTATAAGAATTGTAATACTTCTAACAACAATGACATTTTAAAATTAACATGTTATGGATTTAGGAAGAATGGTTTAATAAATAATGACTTCCCAAAACTCAAACATATGAATATAGTCTAATATAAAATATTAAAGGAAGAAACAAGCTTCGTTTGGATGTTGTGAATATTCCTATAGTTTGCATTCATGTTATGATTTAGTATGTGAACTGGATACGTAAAATATTTCAATAAAAGTTATTACAAGTGAGTAGAATGATTTAATATTTACTAGAATAATATCTCCAAAAACATTTTATCATAATGATTTATCTAGAAATGTAATTGATATTTTTTCTAAGAAATTCTATGATTCAGATTCTATAAATTGAAAACATGAGAAACTTCTTAACAAAGTTTAAAAAATAATGAATTATGGAGTGAAAATAATTGAAACGTATAATGAATTGAATGCCACAAATAATAATGTCGATAAAAAATTGAGAAAATGAAAATCTAATGTGTTAATATGATAATATGTATATATCAAAATGATATATCAAAAGATTATTACAAATATAAATTACTAAAACTAAAATATGAAAATGAATGGATTATAAATTATTGATGTCAATGATCATGATCAAGATGGTATATTTAATTTAATTATTGATAATATAAATAAGTATGAAAATTAATATATTAATTTAAATAAAGAAAATAAAATTACGAAACAAAACTTCTTGATCTAATAAAAAGGTACATATAAATTTCGAAACAATAGAAAATGAGTATTTGGAATTGAAAACAAAATATTTAAATTATAAAGATGAATTATATACATTTGTAAAAGTTATTAAAAATTATAATAAGATGAAGATTTTAATGTAACTAACCACAAATGATAATGGTTTTTGAGAAAATAGTACTTCTCGTTGTTTAAATAAAAATATATTTTTGAAAGTCTCAAAAGGATGTATTTCAAGTATGAAATTTTTTAAATGAACAATAAAAGGGAATTATTCAAATGAGTGTTCATAAATATTTAAACATCCATTTTGGAACATTATAAATTTCATTTATAATTATTGAATTTCTGAACATCACACAATTAAATGATTTAGATATTTTAGGGTGCCTAAGTATAATATTAATATTCTAGTTGAACCCAAGTTTTCATGTATACCAAAATTGTTTACCTAATTTTTTAATTCCAGGAAGTCTTCCATTGATTGCTAAATTACTAATGTTACTTATATATTATAATTTTTATTAACATGACATGTGATATTTTAACTTTTTTCATTTAATTCAGGTTATAGGGGCCTTGTCACTTTAAGAGACCATTCTAATTATAAGATAAAAGGTATATAAGAAGTTGGTTTTCCAAAACAAAATGATATTTCCAAATTATTATATTTATGATGTTTAATACATAATATTAAAATTAAATCACATTTTATGTGATGTTGCATTAGAAGTTATTTTTGAAAATTATGAATGTACTTTTCTGAAAAATAATTTAGTATTAGTATATGAAAATAGAAAAGAAAATGTATATACAATTGACTATTCTAATCTAACCAAACAAAAGGTTAAGTGTCTTTATGTTGTAGAAGGAAATATAATTATGTAACAAATGAGGCTTGGGCTTGAAAATTTCATATTTTTTGACATACTATCAAGTCATCAATAGGCATTACATCATAACAATTTACATGAAAGTATGTTTTTCAAGTGTGATTATTATTTAAAGAAGCACCAACACAAATAATGATTTAAATCTATAAATAATTTTGGTACATATATTTGTTTAGAAATAAAATATTTTCACTTTTTGGGAATATTCTTCTTTCCCATTTTGTGATACAAGGTGTGTATTTTTAATTATATATGATTACAATAGATTATTATCTATTTATTTTTTATCATAGGAAAAGAAAACATTATCCTTTTTTTTCTGTAATCATATTAAAAATTTCCAAAATAATTCTATAATATATGTATTATGTGATTAAGGTGTTAAATTTGTGAATTTATAGTTTTATGATTTTTTTGAATCAAAAATTTATAATGATTATTTCATATCCCATAATACAAAACAAAAAAATGGTGTGGTAGAAATAAAGAATAAATCCATTCAAGATATTACTAGGTCAATGATTATGGAATTTAGCATACCCAATGTTTTTTCATAGGGACTTTAAATACATATTTTCATGTTTTAAATTGAGTTTCAATTACAAATTTCCTAAATAATTTCCCTTATTAACTTTCAAAAGGTTTTATACATATTTTGTTTACTTCAACATCTTTAGATATAATGTGTTTATATTAAATATAGTGGATAATTAGGAAAATTTTGACTCTTTGTCAGATGAAGGGGTATTAATAGTATTTTGAAATTCTAGTAAATATTATATAGTATTAAAAAATAAACAATTATCTACTTTAGTAATCTATGAATGTTAAGTATAATGAGAAAAATACTAATAAGTATGATTCTAAATCATTCCTGGAGAATGAGGGGTTTAGGGAATTTAACATTAGTAATGATAATGATTGAAATAATGATCAGGAATTATTTTTGGGATATCATTTCTTTTCTGAAAATGATCCAAAGTATTGTAAAACTCATAATGATCATTCTATTAAAAAATTAACTGGTAATGCAGAATCTAGAATTCAAACCCGGATTTTTTTGTTATACTATACTAATTCTGTTTTTGTTACTAAATTTGTTCTTATAATTATTAAAAATTACTTCATTTCTTCAAAATATATTAACTCAATTCATGATGAATTAAATCAATTTTAAAGAAACATATTGTAAGAACCCAAACCTTATTTTCAAGTATGTGTTTCTTTTTCTGGTCGTTTTTGAGAAAAATATGAAAAAAAGATGAATCTGGAAATTTTCTATTACACGCCCTGTACTTTATGAGTACAGGCCGGGTACTTTTCTCCCATCTGAGGCTGTGTTTTGGTCGTGTCCGGGCCACACACACGGTGTGTAGGGGTTATGTGGGGGCCTCTTAATGGGGTGTACAGAAAATCCTAGTACACGTTGTCTAATCTAAAAGTACACACCATGTACTTCCATTTTTTTCATTAAACTATCCAGGGTCACGACTTAACCTCGAATACATCTTCATCTCCAGCTTCTTCGACCAAGAGTGAGGGTACGGCCGCGGATCTTCTCCGAGTCACCGATCCATCACCGGTTATCCAAATCGAACATCGTCGGTTGCAATAGAATCGCAGTGGTGAATTCTTGGTTCTTCTTTTTCCACATTTCCTGATTCCTTCTCTTGTGAGAGTTATCGGAGGTTGAACGTTTGAGAATTTTTTGCAGATCTTCTCCGTTCTAGGATGATTAATGGTCTGAGGTTCAAGTATATTGATCTCCTAGGATCTAGGTAGGTGGTTTGTTGCCCTACGTTGAATGTATTTGATTTTTTGTGCAATTATTGTCGAATTCCCATGATCAGGTATCTCGGGTTAGGGATTTAAACCTGTATTATTATATTCCTTAGATTTCATGTATTCTTGAGGTTATTAAATGATTAATTATTTATTTTTAGCATGTTTGAGGATCACTCCATGTGTTTTCCCCCTGTTTTGGCTATTTATCGATGTTTGGCTTAGGTTTCCTGTGAGGCAGACCTTGTTGCATTGCTTGCTTGCATTGATATAGTTGATTTCTTGTATTGTCAACTATTTATATGATTTTAATGCCTTGTAGTTGTTATTCAAGTAGTTTTTCTAGCTTAATTTTGGATACTAATTGTCGATTGCGCACGACTACACTACTCAGGGTTGTGGGAACCTAGTGTGGTAGACTAAAGAGGGAATTGACGATTAAGGGCTTCCCTAGAGAGTCTGTTATAATTTAGTATCGTTCACAGGACCTACGGGAATGGGACTTGGTGCTTCCATAGAGTGTCCATAGATACGTATCGAGTCTATAGGTGGAATTAGACGTAAGTGCTTCCTCAGAGAGTTTATAGCTATCGTTTCAAGACCGTAGGGGAATTGATAGTGAGAGCTTCCCAGAGTGTTTTTGCCTTTGTATGTTTACTTGAATAGAGGGGTCTGCCAGTGTGATCCACCTAGAGAGTCAGCATGAATATTTTTTGGTTGTTTGTGATGATTCCACCAAGCCATAGAACAAGCTTTGGTTTTTTACTTCTTGTTGTTTGGGTAGTCTGTTGAGATACCTATTGTGTTAATTGCTATGCCTTGAGAGTATAGATTGTAACACCCCGAGATTTTATGAAAAATATTCTTTTTAATATTATTGATGTCTTGTGTTGTATGATACAAAAAAACGAGCTTGCAATAAATGCATCCCTGACATGGCTTGCATTACACGCAATCGCGACCTTCCATGATAGCGTGTGTAGTAAGCAATACCGAGTTTCACTAAACGAGATATTATTATAATATTATTATGAACTAGCCGTTATGAATAGTAATAACCACTTTTTGATATTTTATAAATTTTATCATTCAAAATGACCTTCATTTTTGGATTCGGAATATCAAAATTAGCTTAGGGTGAAATTTTTGTACTTTCCGGATAACTTTCATATTCTGATGAATAGTGAAAATTACTAAATTTTAATTAAAAACAACTTTTTTCATCGAAATAATTAATTGTGATAAATTATTAATTTGTGTGTTTTTAATGTATATTTAGAATATATTTTTACAATTTAATACAATGTTTTTATTGGATGTAATTTGACATTTAAACCAAACATAAACAAGTGTCAATCTTTTGATAGTTATTATCTCTTAAGAACACGCTATTTGTTTTGACGACGGGAATTTATTTTTAAATTAATTAATGCAACTGATATGTTTTGAATTTGTTAAAATAGACATCATTTTTGAATTCATAATATTAGATATATCTTAGGCCTAATTTTTGGTCATTTTCTGGAAACATTCATTTTTTTGATGAACAGTGAAACCACTAAGTGGTAGTTAAAAAAACTGAATTTTTCATAAAACATAATTTTACCGCTTCGGTGAGTCGAATTTAAAATATCTGAAAGACATGGTTAATATCAAGGACTAAAATGTGGTTCAATGAGATGAAAATAATTTTTGGTGAATAGTAACTTTTTACTTTTTTCACCACGGTTAAAAATAAATAGGGTAATTAAGGGTAAAAATGATATTATTATTACCCTAACACATGTCCTAATTCTATTGGATAAGGTTAATTCGACCAAAAACAACCTTAGGAATAAAATATGACCATTTATGACCACTAGGATTAGATTAGGACATTTATTATTAATTTATTTAGGAGGGCTTAAAATAGTTAAAATCAATGTTTAATAACTAAATCATTTTTAATATAGGGTTATACATTAGATAAATTAGACTATAAATATTCATTTGAAAGCTAATAATATTGCCTACATAATGGTAGTGTATTTATAATTTTTATACATTAAATAATTTAATTTATATATAACACAAAAATGATGCAGTAATTATCTTATTAATGAAATATTGACATAATTGATGTTATAAATACCAAAATAAATGTAATTTGAGACTTTTTATGAATTACACTAATTTTATAGGTTAATATGAAATATTATTATTTATTTAGTTAACTTTTCTGGAACTAGTAATTCTGTTATAATTTTCACAAAAATCAATTACCAAATAGTGTCAAAATTGACATAAAATAGTTTTTAAAACAAATATTATATTATTAATTGTTATTATATTCCTAAAAATCTAAGGATCGGCCAATATTCTTATATCATGATAGTTGTATCATTAATAGACCACTTGGGGGTCTCTTGGATGTATATGGTAAGTTTATTAAGTATATAATATAAAAATAGAAAGTGACATGGTAAATGTCAATCTAATTAACTAAGAGTTAAAACTAAAAGTTAAGGTTAATATAATGACCTATACTTGTCTAAATTATATTTTATGAGAGGATTTCTACCCATACCCACGGTATCTTCTAAATCGCTCAATTTTTTAGCTATTAAAAACCGAATATGACTTTATAATAAAATAATATTTTTACTTATTCCAAAGGTGCCCCCCCTTCGTCCCTTATAAAGGGGCACCTCCTCCCTCTCCTCCTCACACCAGTTTAAGCCTTAAAGCTCGGCCAAACCCTACCAAATTCTCTTCTACACTACCCTAGAAACATCCTAGAGGTCCTGGTCTTCTTAAAAGACCAATTTTAGTGCCCTAAAAGGAGGTCTCAAAGAGGTTCTTCAAAGAAGAGGTAATGTCCATTACCGATTATTTCAACATTGTTTCTTCTTCTACTTCTTCTTATATAGTTGTTTCATTATGAAGTAATAACATTAGTATCACTCACATACTTATAGGTTATTATAACTATGAAAAAACCCTATTTCACCATCTATCCATCCTACTGAAAATGAAATCATCGCGCGTGCGTACGTACGGAATCTCGTCTCCACGTCGTTGTCTAATCTATTTTCCACCACCACCTTACTTGGATGGGTAAAATGATGTAAATAATGACTATATATGATTATTTTAAAATTATATTGATTCTGAAATAGTATAAATACCCTCTAATACAATTCCATGATCATGGGAATGATATCATCGCTCGTGTGTACGTACGGACTACCGTCTCCACGAACGCGATGAGATTCATTTTCCATGATTAACCATTCAAGAATGATTATAAAGTATATATAATAAGTAATCCTGAAATCTATGCCATAATAATGCTACATTATTTATGTATATATATATATATATATCATCTACTTAATTCCATTCAATACAATAAGGAAACGAAAACAGCGTTCATGCGTACGTACGGCCTACCATCTCCATGAACGGTGTATTTCTTTCCATTTATTGATCCATTATATATATGTATATTCTGAATGTATATTATATATAAATCATGTTTTACATTCTGGATGTAAGTAATAATGATATATGTAATCATATGAATAATTACAAGTTAACACACGAATGATAAATAAAACGATTTTACCCAAAACGCTACTTTAACATGAATTTACAAAAGAACGGGTAATATAAAGTCATAAGTGAACCATATATGATATAATAACAATTAATATGATTCTTTATTAAGTCAATGACATTATTTAAATCATTATACAGGTGGTTCGGATCCATAAGAAGTATATCGGACCCAAGGTAAGGGATAATTTTCCAAATCTCATTTTTATCCGAGATTGCTTATTCTTAAGTATTTACTGGGGTTATTGGTATCATCCATGTCCATGTTTTATAAAAATGTATTCATGTATGTTTAAAGTTATTTTTACCCATTTTGACTTTTACCCCATGGTATGGAAGGAATCTTTCTTTTATTCACCCTACAAGTTACTTTTTGACTTTTCCGAAAAAAGTACGAGAAGAATGTTTTTTAACATATAGGTCAAGAATGAATTTTTATGGTTTTATAAAGCCTTATTTTCATGAAGAATCCTCCAAAAGATTTCATTACTATTTTTAACAAAATCCGTTTCTCATAAAATTGAATGACATTTTGTAGAAATAGAATGATTTTGAAGAAGAAAGGATATTTTCCTCAAGAATACATTTCAAATGTTTTATCAAAACCATTTTTCAATCTAAGATGACATTATTTCACATGTGTATGTTTCATGTATAATGTATCTATTATTTACTTGGTTTCACTGTTCTTATGATGAAATTATATCCATTTTTTTATATGGATTATGTTATGATGGGATGATGTTTATGATACCCATTTTATTCTCTGGGTTATGATGAATGATTTGTGTTTTTGTTGTGGAAGAAGTAAGAATGATTTCATTATGATATGGGTGGGACCTATATCTCCCTCAAATGCATTGGGTAAAGATTTTATATCTCATGAGATAGACATGGCTGGAACGGTAAGTTAATCTGGTTCAGTGTTAAAGGAATGAAATGAAGAGTGATCTCGATTCAGAATGGGACTTTGTGCACTAAGATGGTCTTGGCAGCAATGCCTTGGCTACTATGGAAATCATATCTTGTGGATAATGGTTGCCAAAATTACATGTTTTTTTCCCATTCTATTTTATCATGATTTATGTTCCATTATGATCTATGCCTTATGTACTTCCATATTTTATGTCGTTGCTCAAGATTTTGATGTTTAAACATTATGTTCATGTTTTTAAGTTCAAATGTATATGTTATGTTTTATTTTATCCATGCTCACCCTTACTGAGAATTTGAGCTCACCCTTTTTATGTTTTATTTTCCCCCAGGATTAAAAGAAAGGTTTTAGGTAAGGAAACAAAAAGTGGAAGATCTTTATGGGAGATGTTAAAGATCTTTCACCACGATTAGAAGATTACGTTCCAAGTTTCCAAAGGCACTAAACTATTACGGTCCTTGTGTGTCTATTTTTGTTATGTATTATGTATTCCATAAAAGTAATATAATGTCCATGTACGTCATGCTTCGGGTCTCTACAGTTGGTATCAGAGGATAGGTTTAGTCATCCTTTGGAAACTAGGATGCGGGAACTTTAGTGAGATCCCTAGAGATATTTCTAAGGTATGTATAGGGATGTCCCTAAGGTTAAGTATAAGTATAGGTTATAGTGCTAGAAATACGGTAACGATATTAGAATTAAACATAAGATGTTAGATATTGAAGGTATTCCCCATTTATTATGTTGTTTTCCCTAGCATGATTTTTTCCTCTTACACTATTCTTTTTGGGTATTAGACAATGGCTGGAACCCGAAGGAACCGTGTTGATCAATTAAATGGACAATACAATGATTGTCCTCATGAACAAACAAATGTTTTGGTAAATGGAGTGAAAAATCTTATTTCTGTACTTACACAAGCTGTAAATCATTCTAGACTTCTAAATGAGCAGAGAAGGGAACTATATTCTATTGAGTCCTTCATGAGGCAACGTCCACCTTCTTTTAGTGGGTCTTCTGATCCACTTTTTGCTGAACAATGGATCAGTACAACTAAAAAGATATTTTCAGTTCTTCAATGTTCTAAACATGATAAAGTCATCTTAGCAGTATATCATTTGGAAGGTGAAGCTGATCAATGGTGGATTCTTATCAAGAATACGAGGCCAAGAGGTGAAATTGAGTCCATGGAATGGGACGAGTTCAAGAACTTATTTTTCAATAAGTACTTCCCTCATATTCTTCGAACAAATATGGAGAAGGATTTTCTTGAACTAAAGAAAAAGGATCATGAATCTGTTGGCGTATACGAAGCGAATTTTAGAAGGCTTGCATGGTATGAATCTGGCTTTATCATCCAACCAGAATGTAATGGTGATCGATTCTTTAGTGGATTAAAACCAAATCTTGGAAGGGCATTAGCTATAAGAGACTTCAGTAGCTATGAATAAATTGTGTGTTGTTCTATCAAGGTAGAAATGGAAGTTGGTGTTACTTATCCATCTCATAGTCTTGACAAGAAACGAAAGATGGAGTTCAAGGAGAAATATCAGAATAACTGTGAATAGAAGATGAATTTTTCCTTATGCTCAAAGTGTGGAAAGAAGCATGAAAGAGATTGTATTAAAGGGACTAGAAAATGTTTTAAGTGTGGAAAAGAAGTTCATCGAGCAGCTGAGTGTCTAAGTAATGGAAAATGGGTTTCTAATGATGTGAATAAAGAAAAGACTGCAGAGAACGCACCACCAACACTTCAATGCTTCAAGTTCAAGGAAATGGGGAATTATGATAATAAATGCCCTAATCCAAGGGTTAGTGATGATCGACATGAGAAACCACTTAAGGAAAATGACAAAGGGAAGTCAAATGTGATCACTATTGGAGATGTTGAATATGACAACGATGTGGTGGAATGATTAGGTGTTTATGTAATGGGATTCCAAAATAATGTTGTATATAGTATCATGGAATATTGGAATATTTATGTATTGGTCTATTGTGCTTTTCAATAATTTTATGGTACCAGTAACCATGGAAAGTGATTGAGATATTTTTTGATAACAGATGATATGCGCATAATGAAGGGATAAGGAGAAAATGAAATGTTTGACAGTATTCATGAGCTCGTTACTGATATAAGGAAATAGTTATATCATGGTTTGAGGTTTTGGTATGTGAAAAGAATTAACTTTTGACAGCACTCTTGTTTTCACTAAGGTTCAATGGGTATTCATTCTTCAAGATAATACATGATTAAGGTATTTATATGTTTGTAATTTGACCACCAAGATATATCTTGTGATATATGGGGGATAAATGATGGAATTCATGTGATTGTTATATGACATTTCAAGTAATCATTTTCTTTATACTGTGAGCTTGGACCAAAGTATTTTAGATAAGCCTAAAGATTGGAATAGATTATGTTAGACATAATTTAGTATTGTTTATGGATATAACTTTTTTGATATTATTGATGGTATGTTATAGTAATATAGTTTTAGAAAAAGGAAAACCTATAGGACGGGTGACAGCCCATCGCGTCGGACAAGGCTATGGGAATCGAACCCACAACCGAAGTGCGACTAGCCTTTATCGCCTACCACTTGCCTACAGGAAGTCCTTGTTTAGTAGAAACTAGTTTTATTATATTAAGTAGTATGATATATGAAGTATAAGTCCATTTTAGGAACCATATATGATTAATCTCACCATAGATGGACTTATGTATATTTGATAACTTTTTCTAACCTTTTGTTTGAAACAGATGGAATGACCCATCATTCTATCACATGATCTGTTAACACTTCATGAATAACAAATTCAAATTAATTTCATTAAGATATGAAGTGGAAATTGTTTAAAGCATGAACAAAAGTGAGAATGTACCAAAATCAAGCAAGTATTTCTTCTAATTCAAAATTTTTAACTTTAGGGAAATGATATTGAAAACCAAAAATGTTGTCCTGGTGCTCTTATATCCGATGAATCAAATGGTACCTTAGATCATCAAAAATTTATGGCTTTGTGATTGATGGATTTTTCATAGCAATGTTCTCTACCACTCTCCATCAGAACTTGATGGTTAGATTTTCCTTCCATATCCATATTTTCACCTATGTTCTCCTACGTGGAAACCCAGTGATGAGTTAATTTGGGTAACCATTACATTTCATACATTAATTTTTAAAGCCATGTTTTGGTATTCCTTTTTATGATTTGGTTTTCTATTAAAGAAACTTTCTAGTAGTAAACTATTTATAACCCCGACGAATTTCGAGGGAGAAATTCATTTTAAGGGGGGTAGAATGTAACACCCCGAGATTTTATGAAAAATATTCTTTTTTATATTATTGATGACTTATTTTGTACTCTACACAAAAAGGAGCTTGCACTACATGCATCCATGACTTGTCTGGCATTACACGCAATCGCGACCTTCCACGATAGCGTGTGTAGTAAGCAATACCGAGTTTCACTAAATGAGATATTATTATAATATTATTATGAACTAGTCGTTATGAATAGTAATACACACTTTTTGAAATTTTATAAATTTTATCATTCAAAATGGACTTCATTTTTCGATTCGAAATATCAAAATTAACTTAGCATGAAATTTTGGTACTTTTCAGATAACCTTCATATTCTGATGAATAGTGAAAATTACTAAATTTTAATTAAAAACAAATTTTATAATCGAAATAATTAATAGTGATAAATTATTAATTTGAGTGGTTTTAAAGTATATTTAGAATATATTTTTAAAATTCAATACAATTTTGTTCATTGGATGTAATTTCACATTTAAACCAGACATAAACAAGTGTCGATCTTTTGATAGTTATTATCTCTTAAAAACACGCTATTTGTATTGACGATGGGAATTAATTTTTAAATTAATTAATGCAACTGATAAGTTTTGAATTTGGTAAAATAAAAATCATTTTTGAATTCATAATATCAGATATATCTTAGGCATATGTTTTTGTAATTTTCTGGAAACTTTCATTTTTGGATGAATAGTGAAACCACTAAGAGGTGGTTTAAAAAACTGAATTTTTCATAAAACATAATTTTACCACTTCTGTGAGTGGAATTTCAAATATATGAGAGACAAGGTTAATATCAAGGACTAAAATTTGGTTCAATGAGATAAAAATATTTTTTGGTGAATATTAACTTTTTAATTTTTTTACCATAGTTAAAAATAAATAGGGTAATTAAGGGTAAAAATGATATTATTATTACCTTAACACATGTAATAACTCTATTGGATAAATGTAATTAGGCCAAATACAACCATAGGAATTAAATATTAATATTTAGGCCCACTTGGATAAGATTAGGACATTTATTATTAATTTATTTAAAAAAGGGTTAAAATAGTTAAAATCAACGTTTAATAACTAAATAATTTTTAATATAGGGTTATACATAAGATATATTCAACTATAAATATTAATTTGAAAGATAAAAATATTTCCTACATAATGGTATTTTATTTATAATTTTTAGAAATTAAATAATTTAATTTATATATAACACAAAATGATGCAGTAATTATCTTATTAATGAAATATTGACATAATTGATGATATAAATACCCAAATAAATGTAATTTGAGACTTTTTATGAATTCCACTAATTTTATAGGTTAATATGACATATTAGTATTGATTGACTTAACTTTTTTAGAACTAATCATTCTGTTATGATTTTCACAAAAATCAATTACCAAATTTTGTCAAAATTGACATAAAATAGTTTTTAAAACAAATATTATATTATTAATTGTTATTATATTCCTAAAAATCTATGGATCGGCCAAAATACTTATATCATGATAGTTGTATCATTAATGGACCACTTGGGGGTCTTTTGGATGTATATGGTATGTTTATTAAGTATATAATATAAAAATACAAAGTGACATGATAAATGTCAATCTAATTAACTAAGAGTTAAAACTAAAAGTTACGGTTAATATAATGACCAATACTTGTCTAAATTCTATTTAATGAGAGGATTTATACCCATCCCCGCCTTATCTTCGAAATAAATCAATTTAGAGCTATTAAAAACCGAATATGACTTTATAATAAAATAATATTTTTAGTTATTCCAAAGGTGCCCCTCTCCTCCCTTATAAAAGGGCACCTCCTCCCTCTCCTCCTCACACCAGTTTGAGCCTTCAAGCTCGACCAACCCCTACCAAATTCTCTTCTCCACTTCCCTAGAAACATCCTAGAGGTCTTGTTCTTCTTAAAAGACCAATTTTAGTACCCTAAATGGAGGTCTCAAAGAGGTGCTTCAAAGAAGAGGTAATGTCTGTTACTGATTCTTTCAACTTTATTTCTTCTTCTACTTCTTCTTCTTTAGTTGTTTCATTATGAAGTAAAAACATCAGTATCACTCACATACGGATATGTTATTATAACTATGAAACAACCCTATTTCACCATCTATCCATCCTACTGAAAATGAAATCACCGCGCGTGCGTACGTACGAAATATTGTCTCCACGCCGTGGTGTAATATATTTTCCACCACCACCATACTTTGATGGGTATAATGGTGTAAATAATGACTATATATGATTATTGTAAAATGATATTGATTCTGAAATAGTATAAATACACTCCAATACAATTCCATGATTATGGGAATGATATCATCGCTCGTGTGTACGTACGGACTACCGTCTCCACGAACACGATGCGATTCATTTTCCATAATTAACCATTCAAGAATGATTATAAAGTATATATAATAAGTAATCACGAAATATATGAGATAATAGTGATACTGGATTTATGTATATATATATTTATGTCATCTACTTAATTCCATTCAATACAATATGGAAACGAAAACAGCGTTCATGCATACGTACGGCCTACCGTCTCCATGAATGTTGTATTTCATTCCATTTATCGATCCATTATATATATGTATATTATGAATTTATATTATATATAAATCATGTTTTAAATTATGGATGTAATTAATCATGAACTAAGTAATCATATGAATAATTACAAGTTAAAACACGAACGACAAATGAAACAATTTTACCCAAAACTCTACTTTAACATGAATTTACAAAAGAACGGGTAATATAAAGTCATAAGTGAACCATACATGATATAATAAAAATGAATATGATTCTTTAATAAGTCAATGACATTATTTAAATCATTATACTGGAGGTTCGGATCCATACGAAGCATATCAGACCCAAGGTAAGGGATAATTTTACAAATCTCACTTTTATCCGAGATTTCTTATTCGTAAGTATTTACTGGGGTTATTGGAATCATCCATGTCCATGTTTTATAAAAGTGTATTAATGTATGTTTAATGTCCTTTTTACCAAATTTTACCTTTACCCCATGGTATGGAAGGAATCTTTCTTTTATTTACCCTACAAGGTACTTTTTGACTTTTCCGACAAAAGTACGAGAAGAATGTTTTTTAACTTATACGAAAAGAACAGATTTTTATGGCTTTATAAAGCCTTATTTTCATGAAGCTTCCTCCAAAATATTTCATGATTATTTTTTAAAAAATCCTTTTCTTTTAAAATTGCATGACATTTTGTGGAAAGAGAATGATTTTGAAGAATAAAGGATATTTTCCTCAAGAATTCATTTCAATTGTTTTATCAAAACCATTTTTCCATCTAAGATGACATTATTTCACATGTGTATGTTTCGAGTATAATGTCTCTGTGATTTACATGGTTTCACTGTTCTTATGATAAAATGATATCCATTTTTTTATATGGATTATGTTATGATGGGATGATGTTTATGATACCCATTTTATTCTTTGGGTTATGCTGAATGATTTATGTTTATGTTGTGGAACAAGTAAGAATGATTTCATTATGAGATGGGTGAGACCTATATCTCCCTCCAATGCATTGGGTAAAGATTTTATATCTCATGAGATAGACATGGCTTGAACGGTAAGTTTATCTGGTTCAGTGTTACAGGACTGAAATGAGTAGTGAACTCGATTAAGAATGGGACTTTGTCCACTAAGATGGTCTTGGCAGCAATGCCTTGGCTACTATGGAAATCATATCATGTTCTTAATGGTTTCCACAATTACATGTTTTATTCCCATGCTATTTTATCATGATTTATGTTCCATTATGATCTATGCCTTATGTACTTCCATGTTTTATGTCATTCCTCAAGATTTTGATGTTTAAACATTTTGTTCATGTTTTTAAGTTCAAATGTATATGGTATGTGTTATTTTATCCATTCTCACCCTTACTGAGAATTTGAGCTCACCCTTTTTATGTTTTATTTTCCCCCAGGATTAAAATAATGGTTTTAGGTAAGGAAACAAAAAGTGGATGATCTTTATGGGAGATGTTGAAGATCTTTTACCATGATTAAGAAGATTACGTTCCACGTTTCCAAAGACACTAAACTATTACAGTCCTTGTGTGTCTTTTTTTGTTATGTATTAAGTATTCCGAAAAAGTAATGTAATGTCCATGTACGTCATGCTTCGGGACTCTACATAGATCTTCTTGCTATATTACTTGGTTTATAATAAAATGAGTGAATTAAATTAATAAATAATTGTGAATATAGATTGGTAGGATTTTTTTACTTTATAGTACTCCTGTTTTTCTGTTGCATTTATGTCCTTTACTTTTGCTATATTGCTCACTAACAGTAGGGTATAGATCTTGTGATGGTTACCTACTGGGATTAGTCTCACCCCCTATTTGGGTCATCCTTTTTTGGAACAAACATGTTATATGGTTGCAGGTGTGTATAATGATTGTGGCCCTTCAACTTTAGGTTCATGATTGCGGGTTAAAGTTGGAGAGCATAGGACCGAGCTCAGGCTTGCAATGTAGCTGTAGTTTCCGTTTACTTTTAGTGCTTTGTTATCAGTTGTATCATAGCACATTGTTGTGTTTTCTACTTTCCTTAGATACATGTACCATGCTGCATCATTATTATATTATACATTGCTTCTTCTGTTTAGTTTAAGTTGGTTTATGTTGTTTACTACTTCCACTATTGAATGTTATTTCATGTACATTGTATACCTTACCAAATGAGGGAATAGTTTCCCCTATAACATACTAAGGCCCTCGCTGCTAGTTGGCAGCCTCTGGCAATTGGGAAAATGCACTTGAGGTCATGTGGAGAACCGGGCATGAGACACCAGTTGAGGGGCTCCTCATTCGGGTCGTTATAATGTGGTATGAGACGAGTTTCTTTCCTTTTCTATTGACTTATTATTTATCTAAATAAGACAGGGATATGAAGGAATAGGTGAATGGTAAATAGCTGTTCCCGGGTGTTCTAGAACCCATGTATAGGGAAAAATCTAGATTACCTCGAATATTACAATTTTTGAGTATTTGCAAATGTTAGAGTCTAATTGATTTCACCATTAGGTGGTGCACTTGTATTGTGCTATTACTGTTTGTATGATTGTGTTTCTATTTTTTTACAACCCGATGAGATGAGGGTATGCCATCTCATGAATCATATAGGCACTTGGAAGAAAATCACATGTCATGCATTTTTCCATGCCATCTAGATTGAATTAGAATTTGCATGCTGTTGTGGTAGAATTTGTGATAGAAGATTCATGATGTTGTGATAGCTATTGTGATAGAATACCTGCTATGTTGATAAGGTATCGTTTATTTAGAGGTTCTTTATCATGGATGCCAAAATTTGGTCTTATAGGTGTTATGGCCCCTCGAGGATCAGAATTTGGTGGATCTTGAGCTGTTATACCTTTTACTTGTTATATCCATTGTTATGATGCCATGCTTTGATTCACGGGGAGTATGGGCCCCCACAAATATTAATTTGGAACCTTAACACTTGTTTTATGTGTTTTCTCGGATCTGGTGCAGTTCTGAGGCAACTGTCCAGAAAAACCCAGAATACACAGTGTGACCATTATGCATACACACCGTGTAGTTTTTAGCCGTGTCCCTGACTGTGTTGGGTAGAGGCATGGGGATGTAATGTTTCCTATAGAAACATGCCATATACCTTGGGAACATGCCGTGTATAGTTGACCATGTAGCCGGCCATGTAGCAAACATCACGGGTTGGTGTTATCATTCCCCCTACATGTCGTGTCCGTATGGTACACACCATGTAGTGTTGACCATGTGTCAGGCCGTGTCGCTAATAACACGGTCCAAGTAAGGAATGTCAAGTACATGTTGTGTATCTTTTGACACAGCGTGTAGTAGTGGTCTGTGTACCAGTCTGTGTGACTAACGACACGTACAGGTGAAGATCTTTAGGACATGCAGTGTAGTGAACAAGCACACAGTGTAGTTATCTTCTCGGAAAGTCCGTGTTCTCAGCCGTGTAGGAGTGAACGGGAAGTGAGGAAAAAGGGATAGTAGACACTATTTAGTTTGAGAACAAGCCGTGTAGTTGGGTGGTTTACATAGCCATGTATTCCCAATGTACACACCGAGGGTAAACTTTTAAGAAACATGTCGTGTAGTAGTACTACACGCCGTGTAGTCATGTTTTCCCAAAATTTTTAGTTTTTCTCACTTGTTATATTTTTCTCTCTTATGTTTCATTTGTGTCCATAGTTAATGAAGGTGTGATTTTGACCATTCAGAACTAAAACACCAAGACGTCCTCCGGTTTCATGTTAGGAACCAGGTAGTGACCATACGCCTGATACGGCAGATCGGGGACTACCAGTAGTTCCGCCTATCGTTCCAGACATGGTACCTGCATTGATTCTAGACACTGGTCCTAACGCTCAATTCTAAGAGGGTTTCATGAGATTCATGCAGACCTTCCAGGGAGCTCATCATCTTGTCCTGTCTATGGAAGAGCTGATGCTAGTTTTTCAGAAACAAAACCCTCCCACCTTCACAAGGGATGGAGGACCACAGGCTATGGAGTCATGGATAGAATCCATGCTGTCCATCTTGATGCATCTGGAGACACCTTCGGAGAAGAGAGTGAAGTTCGCAACTTATTTTCTGCGATATTCCTCTAAGAGATGGTGGGATGTGGTTTCGTAGACAGGGCACCAATAGGCTATGGATTGGGATCAGTGTCAGTGTATGTCCTACGAATACTTCTACCCGGTGACGCAGAGGGATAACAGAGCCAGAGATTTCAAGAACCTGCAATAGGGTACTCTCACAGTTATGGAGTATTCCTCCAAATTTATAGAGTTTCAGTGTTTCACTCCCATTATGTGGAATGACAAGCTATTTTGGTTGAGGAATTTTGAGGAAGGCCACAGACAGGGCATCAGATCATAGGTGAATGCCTTTTAGTTGACTTATATCACTCTAATAGTCAACCAGGCGCTTATTACAGAGAGAAACGTGAGGCATACTGGAGCTGTGGACTAGGGCAGTTCAGTATCCAAGGCTAATTTTCTCCAGACAGACAGCAGGAAGCACCACTGAGAGTCTACATGAGGTGAATCAAGGAAGCGAGGTATTCCTTTAGGTAGATGGGATCTTCCCTCTAGCAAACTAGTGGTGTGTTATCAATGTGGAAGAAGTGGGCATAATAATCCCCAGTTCTTGATTGAACCATTGGAGTGCCGATCTTGCGGCAAGATGGGTCATCTGTAGTGATTTTGAAAGGTTGTTCTGCCAGCGACTAGTGAAGGAGGATCAGATTCAACTACGCATACTGGGGCAGGATTACCAGTTCCGCAATAGACTGGGGGCTGGAGTTCTTCATGTCGTTCAAGCCTGGGTAGAGGTCATGGACACAGTGGTCAGGCTCAAGGAGTAGCAGTACAGGGATCTCAGGCTTCTATTAGGGTCGCGATACATGCAAGACGTTTTTTGTAGAGTAGATTAATCATGAGCAGGATCTTGGACTTTATACAATTCATGTTACGATTTTAGTAGCATCAGTTTTATCCGCTGCACTTTTTGATATAGGAGATTCTCATAGCATTATTTTTGTGCATACTGTGGAAAGCCTTTATCTTACTATTTATACTTCTGAGGATATGATGACGCTAGACACTCCCTTGGTAATTAGAACTTCTATCGTGCATTAGTGCTTAGACTGCCCCCTAGAAGTTGGTGGGTGTTGTTTTTTAGGGATTCTATATGTTTTGGAGATGGCAGGCAATGATGTCATTCTCGGGATGGACTGGTTAGTTCCCTTCCAGGCCTTTATCGATTTCTATCACCAAAGGGTGAGTTTCACATCACCAGAGGGTAGATCATCTCTTCACAAGGGAGAATGGGATGTCTAGGTGAGAAGAGCTGGACCCGAGCTTCATGGGTTTAGAGGTGTTATGGCCCAGATTTCTAGCTTATATCTAGATGTCCACGGTACTTCTCAGGTAATTTCTCCTCCAGTGGTTGATCGCTTTCTAGATGTCTTTCCAGAAGACTATTCAGGTTTGACTCCGGAGCGAGAGGTAGACCTCAATCTTCATATTTTTCCAGGAGTGGCACCTGTGTCCATTCCTTCTTATGGGATGGCTACATGTGAGTTACAGGAGCTCAAGAAGCAGTTGGAGGAGTTGTAGACAAGGGGTTTCATCTGACCCAGTACTTCTCATTGGGGTTCACCTATCCCATTTCCAAAGATGGCAGATGGAACGCTTAGGCTTTGTGATGATTATTAGAAGCTGAACCAGTTGACGGTCAAGAACCAATATCCATTGCCACGAATAGATGATCTCTTTGATCAGATTCAAGGAGCCAGAGTGTTCTCAAAGATCGACTTGAGATCCAGCTACCATTAGTTGCGTGTCAAGCCATCTGATATACCTCTTACAGCCTTCTAGAGCAAGTATGATCTGTATGAGTATTTGGTTATGTCGTTCGGTCTCACGAACGTGCCAACAGTTTTCATGGAACTGATGAATAATGTTTTCCATCCTTACTTGGATTCCTTCGTGGTGGTTTCATAGACGACCTCTTGGTGTAATTTCACACTCTACACGACCATGATACCCATATTGATATCATTTTGAGTACACTGAGGGAGAATTCATTGTATGTTATGCTCTCAAAGTGCCACTTTTGGATGGATGAGGTTCACTTCCTGGGTCATGTCATCTCAGAGACAAGAGTGTCAGTTGACCCAGAGAAGGTGAGAGCAGTAGTCACCTGGGAGCATCCATAGAATGTCTTTGAGGTACTAAGTTTCATTGTAATGAATGGTTACTACATGCAGTTATTATAAGACTTCTCATGCCTAGAAGCATCGTTGATGGTCTTGAATATGAAATGGGTGAAGTATGTTTGGTCTGAAGCCTGTGATTCAGCCATCCAGGAGCTGAAAGAGAGATGGAATTCAGCACCGATTCTAGTTTTTTTGGAGCCCGGTAAGGGTTATATAGTTTTCGTTGATGCATTTGGAATTTGGCATTTGGCTTGGAGAAGTGCTTATACAATAGGATTGTGTTGTTGTATACGGATCGCGGCAGTTGATGCCACATGAGAGAAACTACCCTACGCACGACCTGGAGTTGGCTGCAGTTGTTCATGATTTGTGTTGTTGGAGACATTATCTTCTAGGAGATAATTCTTTGGTATATACTGACCACAAGAGCCTCATGTATATCTTCATGCAGCATGACATGAATCTGAGACAATGGAGGAGGGTTGAGTACCTATAGTCTTTCGATTTCGAGCATGCCAATATGCCTGGAAAAGGTAATGCAGTGGCTGATGCACTGAGCAGGAGGACTCAGATACATGTAGTTCAGGAGGCTAGTAGTGAGTGGCAGCCTATGGCTCTGTTCACTAAGATGCATTTGGAGGTGCACGACAGAGAGGGGAAGAATTTCCTATATTTTCTATCTGTTACCTCTATGCTTATCAACCGAGTTCAGATTAGGCAGTTATCAGATCTTGAAGGCCTAGTCCTACGGGAAAGCGTGTTAGGAGAGGACCCTCTTCCTAGATGCACCATAAGTGAGGATGAGATCTTGAGTTTCCAGGGACATGTATGGGTGGCAGCAGATATACACGAGGAGTTTATGCAAGACTTTCATTCCTCAGTTTGGGCAGTTCATCCTCAAATCACCAAGATGTTTCGTGATCTACATCACTAGTATTGGTGGCTAGGTGTGAAGTGAGATGATGATGGTTTTGTCATGAGATGTTCCACCTGTTATTAGGTGAAGGCAGAGCACCAGCGACCGGAAGGGCTTTTACAACAGCTACCCATTCCCGAGTGGATGTGGAATGATGTCGTGATTGATTTCATGATAGGCTTAACGAGATTTCCTCAAGGGAATGATGCGGTATGGGTTGTCATTGACAGGCTCAAAAAGGTTTCTCACTTCGTGCCGATTAAGGAGACCTTCGATGTTGATGAGCGTGGACGGTTGTACATACATGATATTTTACGCTTTCATGGGGTTCCCAGTACTATCGTTTCAGATAGGGAATCCCGCTTTACATCGCATTTATGGCAATGGCAATAGAGGGATTTGGGTATACATGTACTTCTGAGTACAACTTACCATCCTCAGACATATTCTCAATCAGAGCGCATGATTCTGGTGCTAGAGGTCATGCTACGAGAATGTGTCCTTTATTTTGGAGGTTCTTGTGAGAAATATATACCTCTAGTGGAGTTTTCCTACAATAATAGTTTTCAAGAAACTATTCATATGGCACCTTATGAGGGGTAGTACGGTAGGTCATTCCAATCACTATTGTGTTGGATGGAGGTAGGAGAGGCAGATATACTAGAACTCATCTTATTCAAGAGACTATAGAGCAGGTGGAGTTGTTTCGAAAATGGATGGCTACTGTACAATCTTAGAAGAAATCTTATGCTGATCAGCGGAGATGACCTTTGGAGTTTAAGGTTGGGGATCAGGTTTTGCAACGTGTTACCCCGAGGATGGGACACAATAGGATCCAAAGACAGGGTAAGATTTCACCGAGATACATCGGGTTGTTTGAGGTTCTAGAGAGAGTCGGGATGGTTTCTTATAGGTTATATTTTCCTTAGAGGTACCAGACTACACACGATGTATTCCGTGTTTCTTTGCATCGCCGCTATTTTTCAGACTCGTCTCATGATTTTCAACCTGAGGAGGTTGAGGTGGAGCAGGATACATCATTCTAGGAGCATCCTATCAGGATTTTTGATCATAGTGCAAAGATACTCCATGGTCGGTCTATTCCCCTGGTACTGGTGTTATGGAAACACAGTCGTGTATAAGATGAGACTTGGGAGAGGGAGGCCGATAAGCGAATACAGTGGCCATAGTTGTTCGATTTTTCTTCTTCGCCACCTTGCTAGGGGAATTCAGGGATGAATTTCATTAAGGAGGGATGTTTGTAAGAACACTAATATTCTTTTCAGGTTTGTTTTTCCTTTTCTGGTTGTTTTTGAGAAATATAAGAAAAAGAGAAGAATCTAGAAATTTTCTAAGTACACGCTGTGTACTTTATGAGTACACTCCGTGTACTTTTATCCCCTGTGAGGCCGTGTGATGGCCGTGTCCAGGCCACACACTCGGTGTGTAGGGGTGAGGTGGTGGCCGCTTAATGTGGTGTACGAAAAGCATAGTACACGGCGTGTACTCTAAAAGTATACACCATGTACTTTTATTTTTCATTAATCAGACTGGGGTTGCGACTTAACCCCGAATACGTCTTCATCTCCATATTCATCGACTACGAGAAAGGGTATGGCCGTGGATCTTCTTTGTGCCTCCAATCTGTCACCGTTTATCCGAATCGAATGCCGTCAGTTGCAATAGAATCACAACGGTGAGTTCTTGGTTCTTCTTTGGTCACGTTTCTTTATTCCTTATCTTTTGAGAGTTATCTGAGGATGAACGTTTTCAACGTTTTTTTACATCTTCTCCATTATAGGCTGATTCATAGAAGAGTTTCATGTATATCGATCTACTAGGATTGATGTAGTTGGTTTGTTTCCCTACGTTGAATGTCTTTGAGTTTTTCTGCAAAAAGTGTCAGATTCCCATGTATCGGGTATCTCGGGTTAGGGTTTTGATACTATATTATTATATTCCTTAGATTTCTTGTATTCTTGAGGTTATTAGATGATTAATGATTGCTTGTTAGCATGTTTGAGGATAACCCCATGCGTGTTCCCCCTGTTTTGGTTGTTTATCACCATTTGGATTTGGTTTCCTATGAGACAGAACTTGTTGCATTGCTTTCTTGCCTTGATATAGTTGATTTCATGTATTTCCTATTGTTTACATTCTTTTGATGCGCTGTGGATATTAGCCAAGTAGCTTGTTGAGATTACATTAGGCTGCTAACAGTCGATTACGCACGACTACACTGCTCAGGGCTGTGGGAACCTGGTGTGGTAGACTAAAGAGGGAATTGATGATTAAGTGTTTCCCTAGAGATTTTTTTATAAATTAGTATTTTTTGCAGGACCTAAGGGAATGGGACTTTGTGCTTCCTTAGAGTGTACTTAGTTATGTATCAAGACTATAGGGGGAATTAGACATAAGTTCTTCCTCAGAGATTCTATAGCTATCGTTGTAAGACAATAGGGGAATTGACGATGAGAGCTTCCCAGAGTGTTTGTGTTTGTGTATGTTTACTAGACTAGAGGGGTATTCCAGTGTGAACCACCCAGAGAGTCATCATGAATATTGTTTTGTTGGTTGTGATGAGTCCACCAGGCCATAGAACAAACTTGGGTTTCGTACTGCTTGTTGTTTAGGTAGTCTACTGAGATACATGTTGTGTTACTTGCTATGCCTTGAGAGTATAGAGCTGCTTTCTAGATTCCTTGGTTGATAATTTAATGAGTGAATTAAATTAATAAATAAATGTGAATGGATATTGGTAGGATTTTTTTCTTTAGTGTACTCTTGTTTCTCTACTACATTTATTTCCTTTACTTTTTCTATATTGCTCACTGACAGTAGGGCACAGATCTTGTGGTGATTGCCAACTAGGATTACTCTCACACCCTTTTTGGGTCCTTCTTTTCAGCTCAAAAAGGTTATATGGCTGCAGGTGTGGAAAGTGATTGTGGCCCTTCTACTTTAGGTACATGATTTATGTTTAGATGTGGAGAGTATAGGACCGAGCTCAGGCTTGCGATGCTGCTGGAGTTGCTGTTTACTTTTAGTGCTTTTTCTCAGTTGTATTTTATCATGTTGTTCTGTTTGATGCTTTCCTTAGATACATGTACCATGCTGCATCATTATGATATTATAAATTGCTTCTCTTGTTTAGTTTCAGTTTTTGTATAATTTCTAATGCTTCCGCTATTGACTCTTATTTATTGTACCTTGAATACCTTACCAAATGAGGGAATAGTTTCCCCAATATCTTACCATGGCACTTTCTACTAGTCAAAAACCTCTAGAGTTTGGGGAAATGCGCTTGAGGTCATGTGGCGAACCAGGCACGGGGCACCAGTTGAGGGGCTCTAGATTCGGGTCTTTACACATAGACTGTGATTTAATTTCTGTTCCAAAAGATAAATCTATTATTAGAACTAAATGGATATTTTGAAATGAACATGATGATGGTGGAAACAGAGTTATAAATAAAGAAAGACTAGTATCTCAATGTTATTACCATGAAGTGGGAATTAAATTTTTTATATAATTTTAATACTACTGAAAGGAGGAATTCAATTATAATATTATTATTCTTTTCTATTTTTCAAAACATCAAATTACCTATAATGGATGTAAAAAAGTGAATTTTTAAAATAATTTATTCATAGGATGTCTATGTAAGACAACCCATTTGATTTTAAAATTATAATTTTCTAGATTGTGTTTTTAATCATAGTAATGCCTTATATGGTATTAAACAAGATCCAAGAGCTTGTAATGAAATACATACAATATTTTTGTTACAAAATTAATATTTCAATGGTACGTTTAATAAAACATTATTTAAAGAAATAGTTCCAAATGATATACTTATTATATAGATATATATATTGAGGAGGTGTTATTTGGTTCAAAAAATTATTCTCTATGTAATGATTTTTATAAGCGAATGAAAAGTAAATTTGTCTTGATTTTAATGGGAGAAATAAAAATATTTCATGGTTTATAAATTAATCAATGAAAAGAAGGTATTTTATTGAATTAATACAAGATTTTTAAGGAACATGTAAAGAGGTTTGGGCTTGATTATTGAAAAAAATGAAAACACCTATCATGAATATATAAAAATTGGACTTCAATGAATCTTCTAAGTCAGCTGATATTAAATAGTGTAGAGTAATGATGGATAGTCTTCTATATCTCATTGCTTCATGTCTAGAAATCATGTTCTCAATTTTCTTATGTGCTAGGTTTTAGAGAAATCTAAAAGAAAATCATTGTAAAGACATTAAAAGAGTAAACATGTACATCAAGGGTGCTTTTTTATATTATTTTTATATTCTAATGATAAATATTTTTATTTACCATCGTACTATGAATTTGAATTTAGTGTTTTCAGACATGAACAAAAAATAACCACATGTAGCGGTACCTTCTTAGGAAAATGTATAATTTCATGGAGATATATGAATAAAATTTCAGTGTAACTATCAATATTTGAGGCATAATATGTTGTTTCTACTAGTTTCTATTCAATGATTTTTTGGATAAAACAAGATCTATATGATTTCAATATCAGTTTTGATAAAACTCTAATTTACTGTGATAAATCAATTTCTTTTTTAATACTAAATTCCCTCTTGAAAAATCTAGAAATAAACACATAGATGTAAGATTTCCCTTTTATGGTATCATGTAAATAAAGGTGATATATGTGTGGAATTTGTTCCCATTGAGAAAAAATTAGGTGACATCATCACAAAACCCATAGATTTAGTTAAATTTGAAAAGATGAAATTTGAATTGGTTATTTTAGAGAAATAAAATATTTTTCAATATGATCATTGTTTTTAAATATGTTTTAAATATATTCTATACTTGAATTTTATTTTTTACTCTGAAGAATGGATAATTAGTTCATTTTATTTAAAAATAATTTGTTCTACGATGAAACTATCTAAATTATAATTTCCCTCAATATTTTATCAATATATTCAACACTCTTGAAAATTTTAATCTTTTTTAGATATTGACATTGTTAATTTCTATTTTAAATGAAATATATTTTAAATATAAATATAATTTTTTTTATAAATTTCAAAAAGGATATATTTTTATATGAAAATTTAAAAAAAATTGTATTGAAATTTAAAAAGGGGGGCTGTTTGTTACTGTTGGAATGTGATTTAATATTTACCCATTATTATATGTTTTGATAAGTCACTATCTCTTAACATCTAATTATATTATCTAGTGTTTTAATAAATTAATAATTTTTTAGTTACAAAGTTATAATATATGATATGTAATATTTTGAATAAATTAATTTTTTTAAATGTTTTAATGATACTTCATGATATATATTTATTTACATAAGTTTAATTTTCTGCTTATGTAAATACATTTTCCATCTTTGAGAGGCACCTAGATATCCCTCAAACACATAGGGGTCCATTGGGTCAACCCCATGGGAAGGAAAACCAAATGAATCCCTAAAATGAGGTTTGGATTTAGTGTACATTTTACACACATATAGCATGAGGTACCTTGTATAAGGCCTATAGATCACACCTAAAGAGTGCTTATGTGGGATAGGTCACTCACTGGGCATGTAGATTTCATGTGTGTGTTGTGTTTATATTCGAAACCAGAATTAGTGCATCTTTATTTTTATACTACTGAGCTACCTTATGTTCATCCCAATGTTCGATTCTCATATGTGTGTTACTATTCATCTAAATTAAAATCTCGAACAAAATATAAGTTATATGATATATTCATTGTGAGCTAACTGATTTCTTTACTTATACCATGATCACATTTGAACTCCCACAAGTTCTTTTTTTTACAATTTGTTTCTTCTTACTCATCATATCCCCTTTCCTTATGAACTGACCTTAGACATCTAGTAATCTGAAGAATACAACCATGCTAATTTAATCCTAGATATCATTCACATTTTATACCAACATCTATTCATTGTTTTTTTATCGATCATATAGCCTAATTAAATCCTTCTTCTATTTTTTCCTCTTGGGGATATTATTTTTTATGTTTTCCTTTGTTCATTTGTGGTGTCTCTTGATTCTTATGGATTGACTGATCATACTTATTAGTTTCTCCATTGGTTACCATTAGAAAGTATAAGTGGTAGGTGTTAAGATGCCAAAGGAAAATACCATCTGTGGGTGTTGAGTCACCATTGGAAAATACAAATTGTGGGGATTTTCTTTCCTTGAAAGAACCCAACAGTGGGTGAGTTGAGCCAAAATTGGAACCCATTGGTGGGTTCCAAACCTACATCTAGGTTACAATTGTGGTTATTTTTACTCGCCATTAAAAATCAATGGTGTGTTATTTTTTATCCATTTATGGTTACTTATCATTACTATAAATACCATAGAATGTTCTTCTTTATGCTCCGACATGGCCTTTTCAATACTAATTTGATTTCTATTATGGACTTCCTTTTATTATTTTGTTTTATTAATTTATTCAAAAAAATATCTAATCTATGAATTAATTTTTTTTCTATTTCATCTTTTTTGTATAGATCATCATAGAAGATCTTTATGAGTCATTAGGATCTATTAATTTCTCTTGTTTTATGTAGTAATATTTCATTTTAGATTAGTATTTTCTCTTATAGAATTTATAGTATATTTAATCATTTTGTTTGAACATAAATTTTAATTTTTTTATCAATAGATTTTGTATATATTTATCATCCTAATTTTTTAAAAATATTTTCCATGAGCCCCCATTGGATGTTTCTAATGGTAGGCTATGAGCCACCATTGGCTTCATGCAATAGTGAGTCATGAGTCACTGTTGGACATCCAATGGTAAGAAAATATTATATCGATTCCCCTAAATCCTTTGATCACATAGTGTTATAATATGTATTTTTTTGTTGGATTCATTTATTTGTTCATGAAAATATGAATTGTACATCATGAGAAATATGTCTCTGTTTTCCGTGGTAGGTCATGATCCACCACTATCTAATTTCAGCGGTGGGACATGAGTCACCACCAGTAACTTCAGTTCATTGTTACTTAAAATCTTAACCATCACCAATTTTATTTAATATTTCTTTTGATGTTATTAAAAATAATTATTTTGTTAAATATGTTATTATTATATGCTGAAATAAATTTACAGAGTATGTAAAAACTAATTATAAAATTATTTTATGTGAATTTGTACATGAGGATTTAAAAGTATTGAGATTATTTGTTTTTCTAAACATGTTGTTATATGTATAATTTAAGGATCATATTTTTTATTTCAATTATTTTATTATTATGAGTTGTTTCTAATTATAATAATTACAATATTAATAGTTTTATATTAATAATTAATGAAGAAATATAAACACTGATAGTAATTCTTTGTTATTTAGTGAGGATTAAAAAAAAAGGAATCTATCATTTTATATCTAATGATTTTCAATGAAATATGTCATGAAGATATTAGATATGTACATAATCCTCGTATATCTTAGTTTTATTTATCTTGGAAATTTTTTCAAGGAATTAAATCCCATTTCAGAGTAGAATCATTCAGGAAGATCACTTTTGATACATATTCATCATTATGATGCTTTGAAATGTTCAAGATCTTCAACGACTTCTACATAAGGGTTGTCATCACCTTGGGATTACATCTTGGAAATTTATTCCATCCAAGTGATCAAAATCCTAAAAATTTAAATTATTAAAAATTCTAATCATATTATACATTTCTTGATTTTTATATTCAGGTAATATTATATCATACTTCTTGTATTCCATCATGTTCTGGTTGATTATTTTCTAATAAAAATTAGGAATTTCTTATCATTGGTTGTTCTACATCATAAAAGGAAGTTAGGGTTTTTACTCCCAATCAAATTTCAAGTATAATAAACTATGTTGGTCTCTTATATCAAGGCAAGGTTGTGCCTATGGGTTGTTTAAAAGGAAGGGTCTTCAACATGGTTCTTAGACCATTAATAATGGACCATTTAGTGGGTACCAATATCCTCAAGGAAAGAGGAAATTGAAGAGTGAACTAGTATATTTGTTATATCAACCAATGTAAATATTGTTTTATTTAATTTTATTTTCCATTATGATTCTACTCAGTAAGATTTAAATCAGTACAAATTAATATTTTATAAAACTTGATTATTTTTTTCTTTAAATTTTTAAAGTGACTATTCACCACCACTGGTAATATTTTCCAACAATAATCATCCAAAAAATAAAACATGTCCATAAATAGTTAGGTGAAATAATCACATGGAAAAACCAATCAAAAAAACAACTCTAAAAATACTCATTATTATATTTAATAAGTTGTATAAAATGATAAAACAATGAGGAAAAAAATTCATCTCTCGTATCTTCAAATTTAATCACCATATGGAATTACTATATCTACAAGACATATATAATTGGTCCCACCCAACATATAGGTCATCTTGCTAAGTATCAACAATCCAAAACACAATGTATCAAACAAATAAATATCAACAAATTAATCTAAAAAGGTAAATAAAAAATGAATGAGCCATCAAATCATATTCGAAGAAAAATTCTGAATAAAATACAAGGGAAAATTAGTATGGGGACTATCCATGAAAAAAATATTGACTCTCATGACGGGCCCTATATTATCTCAAATTTTCTCAATGATACTATATAACAGACTACCCATAGAGTGTCACTTAATCAATCACACATATCAAATCTCACCATAGGTTCTGAATCCCACTACATGATGGTACAACTCTCAAGCTTCACCCTGATCACTCATATCAAATCACAATATCTTCCTTAATAATTATAAACCGGAGTGTTCCAAGGACAAGTTATAACCACAAGTGGGTCCTTATAATGAACTAGGATAGCACTATTTCAGGTATCCTACCATCATCTCTGATGGTTCTGCCAACATCCTTCCTTGTGCCTCAATAATCATCAGACTATATTTATATGTCATTAAGAAAGTGAATATCTAGATTGAATCATATCAAGACTAGGAAAATAACTAATTTACATGACTTCAAAACCCAACAGGAAATATTCACACCTGACCTAATCATTGACCCCTGAGATTTTCCATGTGTTCACATCTAAATAGAATTAATACACCAATAAGAGGTCTTTTACAGAATCCATATTTCCCCTCAGAATATATGTCTAGTCACTCGATCACATAAAAATGCATTATCTAATATTATCTAGGATTGAAACTCAATTTAATTATTTAAACCTAGAAGATCTACCTTCAAAAATCTAAATAAATTTCTATATCATATCATGGATCATTATGTCTCCAAGATCATTACTCAGGAATCAATAATTTGAAATTAATCAAAAAAAATATAACTAACTCCCACATCAACCAATTAAATATTATTTTTATAACTTCTAGTCCATCTATAAAATTATAAAGAATAATAAAATTTGGAGTGAATCACAAAGCTCACCAAGAACACTCTCTTATATTGGTACATTGAAATTAGTTTCCACCTATCCAACAAATTTACAATACTGGAGAAAATACAATAAAGATAATATATTTTTTAATATTCCCCTAAAATAGTGGGACAACAAGGTAGATAAAGGTTAGATATACCCTCTTTACTCCAAGAGTACTGAAAATATTGTTTTACCTTGTCATAAATATTCCAACAATAAATACTGAAATACATACTTCAGCTAGTGGATTGTCTAACCCCTTCTACATTGAGATCAAAAATGGATTTGTTGAGAGAGAGGTTTTTCTACGAATTCCCAAGATGGATAATGTCCTTATAATAGAGGAAGAGTAAAGGTATAAAAAACCCTCAACCAGCTTAAATCCTTTCACATAATCCAATTGAAAAAATAATATTTGAATCATCTACTCATGTAGTCTTATTTGATGTAAAAGATATGTCATGAGAGAGGATCTGATATCATGAAACCCCTATATAATTAATATAATCCTTTGAGTGATCCATTATTGAGAATTAAGAGCCCTACCGAACATATAATGATATTGGTCATTCTATTAAAAGTAGTGTAGAATGTATACCTCTTAATAATACCAGTAATCCATTTCAGAATATTAAAATATACGGAGATTTAAATTTTGAGGGAAATGATCCCATATTACAATATCTCATTCATCATGATGACTCTTTACAAAGAAGTTAATAGATAAATTTGGATGTTCTTGCTAAGGAAATCTTGAATTTGTATGCAGTGATGGTTCCCTTAATAACGCCTCTGATCCTTGACACATTGGCATTATAGATGATATTATGGATAGTGTTCCCAATAACTACCTTCTTAAAATCCCTAATATGAGTGGAATTTTCCTTCATTCATATAATAGGAATGATGTTATCATTAACTCCATAATCCCTAGAGGCCTGATCGATGTTCTCCATGCTAGGATTCTTATCCCCACCGTGTAATATTCCGAAATTTTACATTAAAAATTTGTATTTTGACCAATCCGGACTAGAGGGACTATCAATGTTTAGGGATAATATATAATCTTTTATTTATTCTTCAAATGGTGCTAGAGTGAGGCTTTGGTTTTTTTATCCTCAATATAAGGAGGAATATATCCAATCATTTTGTGGGTGTTTTCATCTCAATTATTAGAGTGTATTAATTTAATGTTATCAAAAAAATATAAGAAATTTTACATTCAAAATAGAAGAGTCATATATTTATGTTGAGGTCATTAACCCCCCCCCCCCCACACACACACACACACACACTCTCTCTATCTATCTCTTTTCTCCTTATGATGGATGTGGAATAAATTAGTATTTTTTCACCTTATTCGATAATTAAAATCTTGATTTGTTTTCATGTTATCCTCTCATTTAGGGACAAGAGGCCATTCATCATGGATATATACAATAATTAATACTTATAGATGCATATTGATACTTTTTGCTCTCTTCAAAGCATACATTGAGTTCCTATGAATCATTAATATCATCATCCGTCATGGATAATGTCTTATTACTCCACTACCTTAAGTAAACTTTAGTAATTGTGAGTTTACAAGATAATTCCTAGTGGGGACTATCCCTAGAGACAACATTATAACACAATAAGATATCTTACATTCATCCAAGATTTATAATCATATCATTATTTAATTTTATAGGGATATTAGATTGACCTATTAGATGATTTTATAGCTCAATGATTAAGAGGATGAGATCTTAGTGATATTTGGGGATATTGAATCTAGATACCCCAATGGTAGTAATCCTACAATCAACTTTGACAAAGCATCTATCCAACTTGTTGGATGTTTTACTATTCATGGTGTATCTTCTCTATGTGAACATAGATCCTAGAATTGGAACCTAAAAGAGGACATAATGATATATTAAAATAGAAAACTCATGGGATGATATGCTCCTTGTGTTGGATTCAGTTTTCATCAAGTCTACGAATAGTTCTAAAATCCCCAAGTGTGATCCACTTGTGATTCCTATCATCATAAACCATTTATAGCTCCTCCATAGATCCCTCATCCTTATATAAGAGAATGGGATATAAAAAATATATGGTAAGAGTGTATCAATTATTGGATAAGGAAATATAAATACCATGGGTGACTTTTTTATAGTTTAGAAGATGAATAATATCATGCACCATGACCCATAAATGGTCCATATATATATAATGTGCATTCTAGTAGACAAAGGTGAAACATAAGTAGGCTTAATTTAAATTCTTACCATTTATAAACAACATATTTTTATTTTTAAACTCAATTATATGTGTGTTTTATGTCATAATAATTTTTATATGGGAAATTAATATGGAAGATTTCAAAATCCCTTGATAGATCTAGTAAAAGAGAATGATTATTTAAGAGATTTGCCTATTGTTAAAGTCTATATTTTCCATGAAATCATTAATGGGGAAATATTACCCTTTCCCGTTAAATTATTATTTCGTTCATTGGGGAATGAAAAATCCATTAAGTTATCTTTTCTTTTCTTAAATTTGGTCTTATTCTAGATGTCTTCGGTAGGCTGTAAGTCCTCGACATGATCATATCAAAAAGTGTCATTCTTTGGGGTGATTTGATTGCTATATTGTATCATTATACATGATTTGTATTGAAAATATATTCTTGTGTATTATTTAGATGAGTTAGCTAGTATAAAAAGAAACTCCAATTCATCATGAGTGGCCAAGCCTTCAGTCATGTTTTCCTCTATAATGAAATCATATTCAAAGGGATCATCATGTATGAAATCCTATTCATCCCTTGTACAGTTCAACTATAGTATGTGGATAAAAACCTTTTCAACCCTGAAATTGAATTATTCACCCATTTCTATGAAAGGAATAGTTTCTTCCACATTGTCGAATTTGGAATATCAATGGTCAACTCCCTCTTAATAGTTATCATCCATTAATAAGTCAACTATAAATAGAATGTACCCTTGTTGGAAGTGTAGAGATTTTTCAGTCTGCTATAATTATAGAATTCCATCCAGTGTTGTAATGTCACTATCCAAGTCCTTAACCATAAATAGAGAGTATTTCAGATCTTAGGTAGTGCCTTTTTGATCAAGGGTATGTTGGAATGTTCACAGAGTTCATGTGAAATGCTAAACCTGTTAGGAATAACATCTTTATATAAAAGGCCCTTGTTCATGTCCCAGAAATAAGAGGAATCATGTTCATTCATTATAGGGAGACCTGGTTTCATGATCTAATATTTCCATTTTATCCTTAATAATGTAGCTTCATTAATCCCTCGTGATTTATATAAATGAAAATATTTTTACCTAATATACCTAGAGGATATATGACCAAATAAGTTATAGATCAGGAAAAATTTAAGATCCCTTTCACATTGGATCTCAAGACTAATACTTTCATATATACTTTTCATAAATAATTCATTAATTGGGGTTGTGGCTATGTAAATATATTCTAGAACTGTAGAATAGTGCCCAAATTTAAGATCATTAGTTTTTCTTTCAATTCTCATCAGGTTCCCCAATGAGAACGTTGTGTCCAAATTGATTCACATATTCAATTATTGCCAATTATTCTCACAAATGTGAATCCAAATCAATCTATGGGATATTTTGATGGTTACAAGGATAAATCTTCAGTCCCACATTGGTATACTATATAAAATAATATTTAAACTGAATAACATGAAATTTCATGCCCTCTTTTCCATTTATTAGATGAGAAGACCATATGGTAGTAACCTTTTCCCATTATCGTAATCATCCATTTTTCAAAACCTCATATCTCTATGATTATTCTGCTAATTTCATTGAACTTTGAAAGATTATCCCTTTTTAGAGTCATAACCCTTACAATTTTGTGGTATTTTTAATAATTAACTCATTCACCAAATGTATAATGACAGGTTGAGATATGGGAAGTATACCCCTTATTTATAAACGTCCCTGGGTACAGAATATCAAAATCAGAAAAAGAGATATTGGAATCTGATATGAAAACCTATATAAATGCTTTCTATATAATAGATTTCGAAGGAGAAGAATGATGTGGTGTGTATGATTGTTAATCATATGGAACAGGTATAGCTCTTTATGAAAAATAATTAATGGTTTTTTCGGGTTTCTCCCATTACATCACTATATTATCCAAATATGAGGAGGGATTATAATTAATTTTCATTCTTAATCAAAATAAAAAAATATTATATAAAATAAAAAATCTTTTGAAAACAAAAATAAATTGTTCATCCTTCAATTATTAGATTATTATTCTTTATAGTTACTTAATTTATTCTTGGATTTTGTTAAATTATTTTACTATTTATTCCTTAATATTTATCTATATAATTTATTTATATCATTAATTTAATAACATAAATTTTAAAAAATTATTAATTTCTTAAAATCATATTCATTATAATAAATGTTATTTTCATATATGAATTAGAATCTTATAATTTAATTGTGTCATCATTTATTTTATTTACAAAAAATATTATTAAAAGTTTTATCTTTACCATATAAATATCCTTATTTTTGTTAAATATATACAGTTAATTCAAAATTGGTAACATGTTTAATGATATTATACACAATAGATATATACTCTTATATTAAAATCATTCAATAGTAATATTACCCTTATTACATCCTATAATTTAATGTTATTTTAACTTATCAAATAATAATTTTTCGTTCCATTAATTTCCATTTCGGATTTTACAATACAATTTTTTTTTTTGATGATTTTATCATTTTATTTTTTATTCTAATAATATTTATTATCATGTGATGTTTTTATCATTTAATTTTTTATTATATTAATATTGATTCTCAAGAGTGAATATGGCATTGTAGGTTTAATTGTTCTAATTATATTAGTACTATTAACATATTTTTTAATTTTAATTTTTTTCAAAGGATGTAATGATCCATGGAATATAATAATTTATGATATGTAATACTTATAATGGTGTATATTAATTGTAATGATCTATAACGAATGAATAAAGTTTTGTTAAATTTATTTATATCTTATATGAATTATTTTTATACTCTTGTTCAACAATTGAAATATATATATTTTAATGATATAAAAGTAGTATAAAAAGATGTATTTTGCAAAACCTATTAGAAAAAATTGGGGATTTAGAGTTGGATGATGTCACCCTTCTCTCTCGACTCTCATCATCTCATATGCGGCTACACCTAGGGTTTCTTCCTGAAACCCTTTTATTCAATGAAAATGGAGCATCTTAGGGATGTGCTTCTTATACTTATTTCTTTCCATCCCTCCTCTCAAATCCTCCTGTTTTCTTTCTTCAGCGAAGCTCCTCTATGATTCAGTTTTTCTTTCCAGTCGATGTCATCGTCTTCAAAGAATCATGGGGTCCTGATGATGGTTGTCTGTTGTTGTTGCTCTTGGATTCTCTTTCTACAGCTCTTCTATCATGTTCTATAGTGCCTCTATAGGTCACATATGGATTTGTGGTTCAAAGATGTTTTTTATTTAATGATTATGAGGTCAAAGAGTCTCATGGAACTATATAGGTCGTTTTCCGCATCTTTCCAGGGTATAAATTGATTGTCTCTTCAAAGATTTCCATAGTTTTGAGTCCTCAGATACTCTACCACTACTTTGACCACATAGTACACTAATCCTCTAATTTTAAGGTCTCAATTGGTGGTAAAATTGTATTTTTAGGTGTGATTCGGGGGTCGTCAGTGTTCCAGGAGTGCATCCTCTGACGGTGACCTTAGTCATTCATTTTTCTTCCTCATGATTTCTGTGATGGTTTTTTTATTTTTATCAAATTTTGATCTAAATTTTTTTTATTTGGAATTTTTTTGTTTTGTGGATATGTTTTTTTCATGTTTGGATATGTTGGTGGTCTTTGTGTTTCTCTCACTGGTACCATGTTGATGTTCATGCTATTAGTCTCTGTATTAGAGGAATGGTTTTTTGGCTTCATTGTGGGACGACTATGACATGGTGCAGTGTGATGTTTTATGGTGGTCTAGATAGTTCTGATGATCTTTGCGAATTGATTTTCTTAGTAGATATATGGAAATATTGAATGTGGTGATGGATGGTGATGGTGATAATGATGGTTAGGGATACGGTGATGTGGGTGTTATTCAATTGTGACTTCTTAGATATAGTGTAAATTTTTAATTTTTAATTTTGAACATGGTATCAATTATTTTTTGGTTCCAGACAGGTGTGTAGGTTAACGCTAAACCAGAAATAATATTTTTAATAATAAAATAAAAATATAATTATTAGTTAGTGATTCTTTAAACTAAGGTTATTATATACCCCTCACCTTAAATAAATTGAATGCTCACAATTTTTAATATATCTCACTTGTGAAAATAGTTGAGTGTGTCCATAAGATAGAAAATACTCAAGATATAATTTCTAATGATATATCAATTTAATTATATAAGTAATAATAGGAATCCCATGAAGGAAAAATGTATTTATTCATTCATAGTCAATATATCAGTAATATTGAGTTTCTCCCTGATCATTAGAGGTAAATACCCCATCGTGATTGGTTATTAAGACCCATATAATGGAATTAATTTATATAGGTAGTTTCTAATCATCCAATAACCAATAAATTATCATGGATTGATTCATAATATGATATGTGATTTCTCTGTCTCAGAATCTAATATGGCATCTATGTTGAGAGACAAAGTCTAAGCCTAAAATCACTTCATATTTGACTCAAAAAAGAATAATAATGCTCCTATGAAAGATATTTCTAAATATATAAATTAGAGAAGAGTTTTAGACATAGTATGAAATCATCAACCCAAGGGTTTTTTTAAATAAAAAATTCATTATCTAATTATTTTGTGGTAATTTTATGACCTTTATAAATTTATAGATATATGAGTCTTGAAAACTAGAATAGAAAATGATATTTTTAGTTATAAATTTGATAATGAGTTTAACTTACCCCACCCCATTTTAATGACCCACCAAATTAGTTGTGACTTCATTGGATTTTCCTTTATCCCTTAAATTATGATATTTTTGTTTTAAATTATCAAAATTAACCCTTGTATTAGTGCATTGGATGGTGAAATTTGTATACTCTTTAGTATTAAATCATGAGAGAATATTTTCAACATTTGGATGGGATTTTATAAAATATATTTCATTAATAAGACTCTTCATATCTATTTATAATGTATATGAATGATGTTCATCTATTCCACACAAAAAGAATTTACCAGTCACCTTAAGGTACAATCCACCATGAATATTCAACCATTTTCAACATGTAAGATGGTTAATTTTACTTCTTCAATGGGTTTTCTCATTTGACATTCCCCAAATAAATTATTTTCTAGTTTAAAAAAAACAATGATAATGATAGGATTTTATAATATCTATTTCTACCATGACATCGAATTGAAAATTTTCTTTATAGATACCAAATTAATTTAGAGGAAATGCCATAGGAATGAAATATTTTAAGCAACAAAAGAAATAATAGATTTTTCTTTTATAGTCATTGATAATTCTATAAATGTACTTTAAAATCCTTTTAAAATTTTTCTTATAGGTAAAATTGGATTCATTCATCTTTTTCATAAACTTTAAGAATTATCTCTTAATTTTAGTATAACGTGTTTAGAGAAAGGTTTTTTTGAATAATAACTTCTCAAACTTTTCATATTCTATTTATTCAATTTATTACTCCTACCTCATGTTCATGATTAGGGTTCACCATTAATCAAATTTACAATCCTAAAATTTAATATCTAAGAAAAACATTCCATGCTTTGAGTACTAGATAATGAAATATATATTTCATTTTTTTGTCCATTTCATATAAGTTGGTGGATCATATGACCCAATAAAGGATGGAAATCATTGACAAATGAATGACTCAATTGCCTAATTCTAATTCATTAGTGTGTTTGAGATATAAATATGGTTCAATTTAGTATTCCTTACTTGAGATATAATTTCCATGAATGTTTGAACTCTATCTCCAATCTCAAATGGTGTTTCATTCAAAAAATCACTGTGTTTCCCAACATAACCAATATTAACCCATTTTATCCCAATTCCATCAAATTATTAAAAAAAGGGTTTAAAGTGAGTAATATATAATAATATCATATCAGAATAAGTGTCAATAAATATATTAAAATTTAACCTCGTGATTTATTACTCAATAAAACCTTTATTATAGCATAATGTAATTTTGATTCAACCTGGGTTTCTTTAAGGTAGGTTCCACTATAATTTAATTCCTAATCCCCATAAATAACTAAAGCTCACATGAATACCATCTAAAATTACCCAGACATGCATTCACTGATATTATTCTGAAATATATACTATACACATATTCATTGATACCCATTGCGATGATGCAAAAATAAAATACATATATTTTCATCATTTTACATGAATATTCATTATATCCCACTAATTAACACATGATCCCACAACCAAATGTTTAGGTTCACTATTGAGTGGATATAAAAAAGTCTTATTATATATTATTTCATATATATCTCCAAAAATAATCATTTTAGATGTAATTATTTTATAAACATCATATTTAAGATATTTTATCATAAGATATGAAGTGGAAATTTATAAAATTCATCTGTAGAAACTCTCATAAAGGGAAACAATTATCAATGAGACATAATTTTATATACCAAGTGCATGTGGGAAGATATAATAATGAAAAAAATATCATATTAAAACAACATGGAATCATAATAGTTTTACATAAGACATTATATATATATATATATCCTCAAAAGGATCATCATAATAGCATAAGTATTGAATGGAATAAGAATAAAGACACATGATTCAATAATAATGATTCCTGGAGCATAAAAAGGACATGTAACATATACACAAGTATCATTAAACCATAGATTTATTAACATAGCTAAAAATTGTAAGATCCATGCATATATTTTTTAATATATCAATTCTTCCCACTCATAGAATTTTCAAAAAAATAAATAAGGACTATATAAGTATATATATATATATATTTGAACAAAAAATTATTTACATGAATAAAATTTGTATTATATCAATAAGGTTCACACAAATATTGGTGAACATATCAATAAGGGTCATGCATATAGTTGTTGGAATATTAATAAGGTCCATCCATAGAATTGTGAACATATCATTATGTTCTATGAAAAGCTCTGATCATATGAATAATTTCTATGTATATATTTTTGAACATATTAGTGATCCCTATGTGTATGTTTTTGAATATGATAATAAGGTGCATTCATAGGGTTTCCCACATATCAATAATTCCCATGAAAAACGACATCACCAAGTGAGATATAATGTTTTACCTATGAAATTTGAAGGAAATATCAGTCCCACCCATCATATAATGAAAAACCATACATATATGAGCAATATGAAAATGGAAACAAACATAATTATTTTTAATATAAACTAACATATATGAAATAAATAGGTTTTATAAAATCTTACTTAATATATTATTATAACCCATAATGAGAAATAAGGTTGATGATATCATTAGATCATATATTCAGTGAATTATAAGAGAAATTAAAGGATATTAAAATATATTAGAAAATTTTATATGTTAATTAAAATTTTCATTGAAAAATAAAAATAAGTATCATTTATATTTGAAAAATTATTTTAAAATAAAATAATTGATATAGTAATTATACTACATGTTACATTAAAAACAATGAAAATATTGATATGATGTTTCGTTAAAAACCAAATTTAAATTTTGTGAAATGTTCTTCATATAGAAAACATTTAAATAGGATATTTAATTTACACTTTTTTAAATGATGTCAATGATAGTACAAAGTCAAACATTCAGAATCATTTAAAAAATTCATTTTATACGTTATAAAGAAACATAATTAAAATAGAAAATGACTTTTATTAATAATTTTATTGTAGATAATAATAACTATAAAACAATTCAATGAATATTTACATGGAGGATAAGAATTCCTAACCAAAAATAAAGGACAACAATGGATCCACTTCTAAATATCATTTTTTTATTTTTATGAAACAAAGTCGGTGAAACGGTAAGAATATATAAAAACCCCAAAAGTAACAATATAAGTGGAAAATAAGTGGATTTTTAAAAAGAAATAACATATAATATATCTTCATGGGTCATTATAGGGAGGAAATTTTGGGTTTTTCAAGTTAACTCTTGGCCTTAATCAAGGTGATAATATCTCCCATTCCCTCTTCATTATGGTCAAAGATGTGCCGAGTAGAAAAATAAATTTAGTGTTAATATATGGGATGGTATTTTCCTTAAAAGTTACGTTTGGGTTTATTAGAATTTCCCATCTCTTTTTTTCTATCGATATGTTGTTTTTTCTCATTGTCTCATCAAGATCCATTAAGGGTTACAGTTTTATTATAGAGGATTATGGTAAATAGTGTGTTCCCAAGATTAATAAGGCCTAGATCATCATATACCTCTCCAAAAACCATTCATGTTTTAGAGTGAAAATGATTTAATAAGTCATAGGACTTGTTTTAATGAATTACATAACAGATTATATGGGTTATTCCTTAATTCTTGGTGGATTCAAAATTAATCACATTTAAGATATATAAAATAAAATCACAAACCGGGTTAGAAAATATAATTGAGGTTTCTTGTTATTTGGTAGATGGATTACTCCCATGAACAATGTTTTTTTTCATTTCCATACATGTTATCTCTATGCTTCAGGCCCCCAAATTGGTTGTCATATCTATTGAAAGAGTTATGAATCCATTTATAAGTGATTCTCATGATGTAGGGATATTTCATTGGGTGAGGTGGGATAGGTTTTCCAAACCAAATTGAAGATAGATAATTTAATATAAGTAATATTGAGGAATCATTCCTCTTCCTTCCATCTATTCTTTCTTGGGAGATCTTGGAGGGTCATACTCTTTAGGATAGATTCATGAGATCCTATTATAATTATCAAGATGCTATATAATCTCACACCATAGATAAGACTTTGACTAATGGTGATTCATGCTTATAAATTTTCAAATCCATATAGACTGGATGAGATTTATTATTTGTATCTAAGAGATCAAATTCTAAATAGATAAATCTGAAGTAAACATTTTGTTTCCTCTTGGATGTCCAATTCCCGATTTCGTTCTCTGAGAGTCTAGTGTTTATGTAATGTTTCTTCGGGTCCTACTTAGTAATGATAAAAAAATAATACTTCAATATTGATTGTTTCTTTGAGAAGGATGAAAGATATATATCGAATCCCTCGGTGTATGGTTCTTATAGGATAATAGAATTGTATATCATTTTTCATGAACATCACCATGTTTTTTCTTCATCTGTGATGTCATGGTGGGAAAATCTTCCAATTAAATTTAATATCCTCATTTGGTTAATTAATAACAATGTAATTACCATATATTGAGAGCTGAAAAATAAAGGCTTATATTTAGTATTAAAATAAAACTATTGCATGTACTTTAAATATGAATCTATATTTCATATCTCTGTTGGTTTCCAGTTAAGTATTTTTATATGGAAACATGTTAATGGGATGTTATGTATCAATATTTACTCATATTCTATCAATGGTTTCTTGGTATATTGGTTGGATAGTGCTAATGGGGTTTCCTATTAATCTATGCATTGGTTATTTATGGATGTGGGGTGTTTGGTTATTTGGTAAGTTCACAATAATATAATATTTATTGATCAAAAATGATCATCTCTTGGTTTGAAGGTGAAATTTATGTCCTTCATTTTTAGAAACTTGATGATCATATCAAGTGGAAGAATAGTTACACTCTTCTCAGGTCTCTCATGAACTATTCTGATTCTAATCATGATATATACATCTGGTATGGTAATTGGGTGTGTTATAGTAGTCCATTTCGTGGTTGGAACCTTAACATAGATTGTTATTATGATATGGGTACTATGATAGGTGGTGGGTTGGTCTGAGATATGTAGGGTTCTATGATTATTTATTTCATTCATTTTAATGGACTCAGATCCTCTCTTTTTATTGAGGAAAAAATTCCCCCCAGTGGTATACTAATATTCATGAATTATATTATAAATAATCAAGGGAGTCAGTGTTAATCCCCCTTGGTTCATAGATCCCTTTCAGGTAATATAATGATAAAAATGGGTTACTTTATAATGACCATTAATTTTATTTTTTTAGAAATTCAAAACTATATTCATGGGGTAAATTAATCAATAATATCATATATTATAATTATTAATGTATTTGTACTTATATATGATGAAAATGATGATGTTGGCATAGCATAACTAATGTAGGTTGTTGACCAGACTAAAACCATAACATCCTAGAACAAGTTATACTGTTGAAATTAGTTGAAGTTTTTCTTTATATAACAGTACAATCATTATTTAAAATCATAATCATGTTAATATATCAAAAATAAAATTTATAATGATATTTGTAATGTGTTGATTTGAGAATTTCGTTGAAAACATTTTGAAAAAACATGGTACTTACATTGATTATTTCCTTCCTTTTTGACATGTGTACCTATAAAATGAACGATTTGGGTTTAGTTCCTGAAACTATAGCATAAAAATGTACAATAATACTATATTATGGGAATAATGTTCCATAATTTTAGAAAAAACCAAACTTACATAGTTTTTTGGTAGGGGTGAGAAAGGGTCCTTTTATAGGTGAGTTTGAGTGACATTTCAGCAAATATTTATTCATTTATTTATAATGTTTTCATTTTGAAATTAAAGTGGATAAGAATCAAAAAATGTTGTATATAAGTATTTAAGCCATTCATCAACAAAATTTTGAGATAATTTCTAATAATATATTATGTCTTTACCAATTTTTTAAACCTTTTTACGTTATTTTATCATTACTATGGTAACTCAATTTTTGCCTTGGTAAATTATTTTAATGAATTCAAGTGGAATTGAAATTAAAACATAATTCGGAAAAATTGATCCAAAATAATAAATTTATTTTTTTATTTGAATTTTAAAATGCTATAAAAAATTAATTTAATATATTCATCTATAATAGTGAAAATAATTTTTTCCAAAAAATTTTTTTAACAATAAAACAGATTTATTCTTATAAATATATATAATTAAAAAATTATATAAATTTTAATTTATTTTATTGTATATATTATCATTTCCTTTAATTAAAAAAATTAACTAGTAATTATTAATATAATTTATTAATATAAAAATACATTACACTTAAAAATAATTCTTGTAAAAATAGGCCTTTTAATGTTGAATGATTTTATCATTATTTCTAACTAATTAATAATCAATCAATGAATATTTGATAATTTTTTATGTGTATAAAAAGAATATTCCACTAAATTTAGAATTCAAAATGTGATAAATTTATCTTTTAAATAAAATATATATAATATAATTTACAACTAATGTTTTAAATCAAAAAAAATTAACCTTGATTTATTATGTTATAATTACATACAGTTATGTAATTATTAATTTGAGGTCATTAATTTTCCTCAATAATAATTCCTTTAATTTATAAAGAAAATTTTACTAATATTATTCCTTTTTTGTAATAAATTTAAGAAAACTATGCAATTTATAAAAATGACTTCTTTATAATTAATTGTATTTTTATAAATGAATTAAATTTCAAAATTCTATTGAAACATAATTTATTTTATTATAAAAAATTATTTATATTGAAAATATAAATTTTTAACATGTAAATTATCATTATGTTTATTAACTACATATATTAAATTCTAAATAGATCACATGTTTACTAATATTATACCTAGTGCCTATCTACCTCTTTATAATGGTTATATAATCACTTTATTTTCCCCATTACATCCTATAAAACCATTCTATTCTAAATCACCAAATAAAACATATAATTCCATGAATTTTAATTTTAAATTTTACAACATATTTTATCATTATAGGACCTTTTATAAAAAGATGTTTTCAAGGTAGAAGATGATTTAGCAGATTTCAAATTTTTAAATATTTTAATATTTTTTATCTATGGACACATTTTTATATAGTAATATTTATGGGATTAAAACATAAATGGAATATAATAATCCATGTTATTTAATTTCCAGTTTCATAAAATTATGAGGTAATGTTATTTTATGATTGAATAATGTATTTTTAGTTAAATTCATATCATATATGACTTACTTACTACACTAGTTCAATAAATGAAAAACATATTTATGAATGACAAAAAATATTATAAAAATAAAATATTTTATAAAAAAATTGTGTTACATTATTGAAATATCTTGATTCATATTGGGAAAGATATATTTTTGATAAAAATTATTCCAGTGTCGGTGCATTATTTGTTAGAAACAAATGCACTAGATGAATTAACATAATGTAAGATTGTATATCTATTAATATAGAAAATGTAAAATATATATCTATCACAAAGACATTTAAAAACATTATAGGTATAAATAATTGTTGGGTCTCAATGATGAGGTTCAAGTTTATATAATTATATATTTTTATAATAAAAAAAATTAAGTTAATGTTGAATCATGTATAACACTCTCATATAAATTGAATTCAAATGGAATTTAATTTTAACTTGAATAATCCGGAAAAAAATCATTTACATAGTGTCGTACATTAGAACAAATAAAAAAGATATAGATATAATAAATAAACCATTGGAAATAATATCAATTTTGAATCATTTCTTGAGTCTTAGTTTTTAAACAGACCCCAAAAATTGAGAAGGTTTACAAAATAACACTCCTCATATTTATTTATTCTATAAATGTTTTTTTGAACTCTTAAGAGTTATTACCCTTTTATCGTAAAATGGGATATATTATTGATATTTATGATTTTTTTATAGTTGTTAATGCTTAATATGATGAAAAAGTTGAATAGGAATTGATTAGATTGAAAAGTGGAGTCTGAGATTCACACTCATATCAAGGGGACATATCAACCATTAAATGGGGTATTTGGTATTATTTGGATCAAGAGAAAATGAGAGATAAGACCCATATGGAAGACTATATTTTAGGTATTGAATATAGGGGACAAAAATTTATTTATGAATGGTGCATGGGATATGAAGCTCAGAGATAATAATTGAGGCTTGTAATTTTCGATTAATCTAATTTTTTTACACTAAGAATTACTCACATGGAATTATACTAATAATTGAGTGAAATTGTTGTGGTGTTATTTTTATATAATATAATAAATCATATATTCGAAATTCGATTAGACTAAAATATAAAGGGATAGAATATTATAAAAAATGTTCTTTTTGGTAAATAATGATGGATCTTAAGTAATTAAAAATGAAAAATATTTTGTTTGAGATGGGGATTTAATAATAAATAGTTGTAAAGTACTGTTTTTATTTTCAATAAATGGATAAAAATATATTGAAAAGTATACAATTTAAAAAGATATGAATCTTGGAAAATATTAATGGACTTTTGGAATGGGTGGAAGGATTTTATGTTAAGATATGAGAGAATCATGTCATAATGGAATATATTAGATTATTGTTTTGTGGAATCTGATGAATTCATGAGATTATGATCGTGATGGAATTAATTTTCATCTGTAAAATCCATGAATTATACATTATGATAAACCACATCATTTTGGTGGTTTTGGTTTATTGAAAAATAGTGGATATTTTTTGGTTCAAAGGAGGATTTGATCATAGTTCTTATAACTGACATAGGAAATTGGTTATTAATTTTATTAATGATGTAATGTTAGTCATTTAAAGTGAATAATTGATCTATAGGGACTCTATAAATGAAAATCATTCTTGATAATTAGTGTTTTAAATTACCAATACTGGGAAAATGGTTTCTCTAACTATTGTAAACATCATGGATGAATTATTTTTTCTGGATAATAGCTTTGGAGATTGGGAAAACATCAACACAACATTTTTGAAGGACACCAATTGATGGTATAATAATATATGGAAATTAAACGATGTTAATAATTATTAATTTTTCATATTTTAAATCTAGAGTTCATTGTTTTCAAGATCGAGGTGATAGGTGGACTGGACAATATCATAATGACGTGTGACATAATCATGGTATGTGAAGTATTTTAAAATATTTTATATTTGATCTATTTATAATGATTTGTGTTACATTGAATTTAAATGGTTCATAAAATCATTAATAATAGATTTATTTAAGTTCTAATTATTGTATGATATATGGCATTCTATATTATAAAAAAAATTGAATTTTTAAATTAATGACATTTGAAAAAAAAAATATTATTGGTTTTCATTGAGAACTATTAGAAAAATTAAACGGATGGGATAACTACACGTCAAGAATTATATATAGTGGTCTATTTTTATGAATAATTTCATAAATTATCAAAATAATATCAAATGATACAATATCACAATGAATAATAAAATTTTCTATTGGTGTTCGATTATTTTCTTGTTATTAATTGTGAGTAACTTATCCATTATATTTTATTGTTATATTTTTTTAAGTAGTCACTGTATAAAATGAATTATATTATAGACAATGGTTTTTTAGTGAGCCTTTCATAAATGTTTTAATCACATAAATTCCATGGTTCTCTCTCTGTTAAATCAACATATTATCAGGTTATATTACTTATAGTAGCCATTTATAATTAACTAGAAACAATTTTTCTATCCTCATGTTTATTCATATTTATTTGGTTCTTATAGATGTGTGATTGTGATTAATATTTTCATTTTGTTCTTGGTAATTTGGTAATGAGATCCATTTGATGTTGGAAATAAAAACATATACCCAAATTTACCCCATGATATATTTGTAATTTTCGTCACAAAAAATATTTATCATCAAAGTTAATTGATTTTTAAATTAATCTAATAGAAAGATTTGGTTTTCTATGATTATTTTAAGATATTTATATAACAAGATGAAGGTTGAAGATGTCTATATACACAAAAATTACTTTTTTGGAATCGTCATGATAATTTTTATTTTTTATCAATACATTCTAGAGTAATTTTGACATTGGTTCTTCTTATAGGGATATAAAATAAAGTATTCCAACCTAATCATACTTCGTTTTTTGGGCTTTATCAATGGAATTTATATTTATTCAAACATGGAAAAAACCATAAATAGTATCATAAAATGGTGTTGGGTATTATTAAGAAACATTATGTATATGGGAATATTTCCAAGTTACAACATCATATATGTGAGGTGAATTTTATGAGTCATATCATTTTTGTAAAAAGTTTTGTAATGGACCCAAAAAATAATAAATTAGTTATTTGATGTAATATATTAATGTTTTCATATATTATGGAGATCCAAAGTCTTTAAATATTATTATATAAGGTTCATAAATATATTTCGTCTAATGGATACTCCATTATAACCTTCCACTAATAAAGGTAATTTATTTTTTAAACAAATGATGGTAAAGTATCTTTTTAATGAATAAAATAGAAGGTGATGAGTGATTTGATTCTTCAATTAAATGAAGAGGTTATTCATTATATGGTATATTTTTAATAATCTTATTATGTTCTTATATGTGTTTTTAAGAAAGATAAATCATCCATTGCTTATGGGATTAAATATATTTTTCACATGAATATAATTACGCTACTCGTGATTTTATGTTTTATATTGAGTTTTAGCTAATAATATTTGGGTGAAATATTTTATTTATGAATAATTTATTATATATAAATACCATAATATTTAATTTTTTTAAATTTCATATAATTATTGGAATTTTATAAAAATAATTCGGGTTGTTTTTATTTAAGATTATGACCTCAAAATCACAAATACCTCTAGAATATGTAATGTGGTTATCATTTCTTTGATATGAAAGTTGTATAGTGAATTTATACTCTATGTGGGTGAGGAATTGAAGAAAATAGTGTTGATAATATGTCTACATCTAATTGTTATAGTGATTTATGATAGAGTAATACTTTATTAGATAATGGTGAAATATTAATTTGTGAGATAAGAGGAAGAGCCTCAATTATGAGGCCATTAGATGGAGTTGTGATGATATAAAATAGAAAATGGTGATACTTTTAGAAGATGCAATAAGGATGATGGACATATAAAGTTATTTCCTTGGAATAAATATATATATTCATTATTGTATGTACGAAACAGTTTTCAATGAGTTTCATGGTACTTTGGTTGTATATCTAAGTATCTCTAGTATGTTTCATGTTTTAAATAAGTGATTTCATTGTACTGGGATAAAAAATTACTTGACGGTGTACCTTGAATCATTGTTTTTTAATATGTGAATAATGGATGTTATGTTCGGAATAAATTATTACATCCATGAGAAATTTCCCAAAGGAAGTGAGTGTACAATTAAATAGATTTTGTTAAAAGATTACCTAATGCTTGGATAGAGAATAATTTTTTTGTGATCATGATTATTAGTTTACATTACTAGTGTTGAGTTGATTACAATGGTCTTTTGGAACATAGTTATTCCATATAGCTATATTCCACCTACAAAAATAATGGTTATACTAACATGATGATGATGATATTATAGGATATGTTTAGGGTCTATATATTTAATTTTAGAGGAATATGGTTTTATAATTTATCATTGGTGTAATTTTAATATAATAATATTTTTAGTTAACCTATTTTAATGGTACCTTACGAGGACTTTCATGAGATAACAATTCATTAATTGATATATTGGGTTTCTATTGGTGATACTATTAAAGTTGGGTTGGATATGGTATAGGTTATGAAGGAACATGTGCATATGATTCTGGATGGCATGAGGAATACTCAAAGTAGATATAAATCCCACACAGATTCATGTAGGATATGACTTTACTTTAAAATTATAAATTAATTATTCAGATATGTTTCTCCTTAATTTAGGTAGATAATGATTGGGAAGTTATTTAATATATCACTTAGATTTATTTATCCATTTAGGTATAAGATCATATTAAATAAGTTACCTATTAGTTGGAACTAACTCTGTGGTTATAGAGGATTCATGATACATACACATGTCCAAGATTTATATGAATTATAATGATCCTTCAAATTAGATTAATTTTGGTGATATTTATAAAAATGAGGATATGGATTTTTTGGATTATATAGTAGAAATATATGAAGATAGATAGAATATTATGTGTTGGATATTTATTCCTATAGTAATAATTCATTGCAAACATGGTAGGGTTGGGGAAATCATATGGAAACGTGAATCACATTTGAGGGAACATTATCTCAAATTATTTTACAATTTTTCAATTATATTTTATTATGAAATAATGTGACAATGTTAAATTTCCATGCAATGGTAAAAATTATCAAATTATTCATTTCATATTATTATGGTTTATCCATCTAAAGTATGAAAAAATTTAAAAGTGGTGACTAATATAAAGATCTAAGAATTTATTATTTGGTGTTTTAAATATCTTTGAGTGTATTTTTTTATTTTTAATGAGAAAAATGGATAATTTATTTCCTTGGAATGAAATATTGTGTGTACCTTTGAATTCTTGTATTTATTTATACCATTTGGTGGAAGTTTAGTAATATCTATTTGGATTGGAATTTTTGGTTAATATAACTTTATAATGTAATTTATTTATTAAATTATTTGAGTAAATCATTTATAATAAAATATATTGGTAAATAAATTATAAGATATATTTTATGGTGGATCAAATATTATAGTAATTGGTTGATGAATATTTTATTAAGATGATGATATAACTCATGGTCTTGTTTTTGGATTCTTTTAGGGGTATCTAATTATGAAATCTAATAATGGTAATGGAAAACTAAATGAATGTTCATATCACGATTTATGAGGATAATATACCTTTGAAACTCTCTAAGGTTCCATTTTCCACTAATATCATTGTTCTGTTCTATAATTTCATAAGGATAAAAACCATATGATTCATATGATGTCTTGAATCAAGAAATATGTTGGATGTGAGTAAAAATATTTGAATGGTATATATAAGTTGGGGAATTATTAACATTTTGGATTCAATATATGTAACAAAAAATTATTAAATTTTATTAATCCATAAAAATATTTAATTATTTTTTTCTTCTATGATGAGCATATAATTATTGATAAATCAAGTTAAAGACTATATTTAAAAATTAATAATACTAAAAATGATATAATTTAATCAATGTAAATATTTAAAATATTTTAGATCTAAGATATGTTATATTAAATAAGGAAATAGGAAAATGTAAATGGTGGTAGTGAATTATGAGAATTTATGACAAATATATTATATGTTAATATACATTGATTTATTTTGAACTGTATAGATTTAATTGTAGAATTGTATATGTTTATAGGGTATTTTGAAAATATATAAAGAATGTGATTTTGAGGATATGTTTGTGTGATGAAATTTTTGTTGATAATTATCTCAGATAATTATTATTTTATTATTTTTGGTTTTATGGGAGCGAAAAGCTTTATGGAATATGATTTTATCTTATGTGGTGAGATATTGGTGAGTGTAGAATGATGTGGTTGAGAGTGATATTATGTCTGATGGAGTTTATTGTTATGAATTGGTTTTTAAAAGGTAGTTAAATGCAATTACCTAAGAATTACATATATAAATTCGACATAGTTTTAGATGATTATTCCATATTTTTCATAGTAATACATTCTCTATATCTATGAAGTTGTAGTTTATTTTGAAATTATTTACCTAATCAATTTATTTCATGAAAAATTCTCAAAATATTCATCAAAACTCATCTAACACAACACTATTGTTAGATATACCATACTTAGATACTTTCTTAAGAACCTAGGGAAATGGAATCAAAAAAAGTGTGAGTTTATATGCTTAGTAAGATTAAACAAAATATATATGAATCAATGATCTGAATTGGGAATAACATTAGAATAAGGGTATGATAACATGGTCAAAACAAATGAAATTTATACCCAATTAGTCAATTATTAATAATCAAGAGTAATGGTATAGGGATTTGAAAAAAAAATTAGTTTTAATAGTGAGAAATTGTCATTAATTAATCAGGATCTCTGAGAACATATCATAACCACAAGAGATGAATTTTTGGCATACACATAATAATAGAAAATAATTTCATTGGTCAAGATTTAAATTAAAGACTATCATAATAGATAGTATCCCATAGTGGATTGGATTTACTCCTTATTAAATCATTTACTTATTCAAGGTTTACTACCAAGAATATTATAGTGGATGGATTTCCTTATTACATTAGGTTCTTCACATATTTCATTCCATATTATCTCTGGAGATGTTAATCATTACCAATTTTTTTGAAAGGATATATAATTTTAGGAACAGCTTTCACTTAATGAAAATCATACATATGTGTTCCATATGACCATAAAATAATTCATCACATTATCATATACTAATCCATTAAATTAAAGATGTTTCAAAGACATATCATCAAGTCATAATCATAATCCATCGAGAGAATTAAAGTGGGTTGTATCATACAAACATTAATTATTTCATTACATATTTACTAACCTATAGGAACGAAACATGTTTCGCTAAATAATCTTTTAATCATAGTCATTATAAGTTATTTACATGAAAAAAAGATGTTATCATGATAACATATTCCTTATTAATAATGAAAAAACATAAAGGATGTCAACATAGGTTAGGAATACCTTCCAAATATCGTCATAATATTTAATTGAAAATTGTAAAAAAATATATTTCATTCGATATCATTAAAAAATAAAAATAATAGGTAATTTAGAGAAATATTTTATTTGAAAATATCCATAGAAAAATATAAATGAATATTCAATGAAATGTATGATCATGAATGTGGGAAAAAATTAAAGGAACCAATCTGAGTCAACCTGATATGTAACAGAAGCTGGATTGACCCAAGACTCGAAGCACATTCCCGATCACCACTGTCTAGTGATAAGAACATGTATCAACATATGAAACCATGGTAATTATTTTTCTCTTAAATGAAACACAAAATAAATCGTTTTTACCAAAAATAATATCAATAATCCTAGAAAAACAAGGATTAAAAGTACACCTCCATGAGACATACAAGAAAAATCCAAAAAGATTGAACCTATAAGAAAAAACAAGAAATAATAAAACAATGTATCATTATGACTAATAACCACCATAACCCAAACTAACTAATAATTTATAACTACATAAAAGAATAATCCATTCCACGTGATTGTTTTCACATTACCCAACAAAACTATGTCTATGTATTTCCCATGGAAAAATTAATTCATGATCACTAATGATTAGTAGGATACCAAAAAAGAGTATAAACAATGACCATCATCATTAAACCATTCATTATAAACTAAAAAACCAATATATAAATTGATTTCAAAACATAAACCATTTTTTAAAACATCCTTTGGTTTCTTATAAAATATTCCATATTAAAATACCTAAGAATATGTATATAAATAAGAATAGTAAATAGAGGGTAGTTATCTAAAAACTATCCCAATATATAGCATGTTATGTATATAGAGTAAGGAAAAAATATATAATACAATCTGATCTCAGATTGTTAGTTCCATGGGAAAAAATCACAAGATAAACATGACTATTAATAAAAAAAAGTAATTAATAAAATTAACAATGTCATAGATGATAACCAACTGATCATGGAAAAAAAGATACATAACTGAAAAACATCACACATGAATCCTCATTGGGGTATATCCTATAGGAATGCATAATTATAACAAATAATGAACACTAATCTAATAAGTGAATCCTAATTATATCATGTACTTCCATTGTCCCTTTATGTCAAACCACTCATTTACAATTATATCCTCATAAGAAATTATTTAAAATCCCTAGTAACGTCACACACACACACACTAGGGCTTTCATATATCCAGGACCGAGGTTCCAAAATTTCCTCATATTCTATGTTTTCATAGAAAAACACATAAACCATATTGATAATTTCACTAAAAAATTTCATAAGTGATGTATCCCTACTCCAACACTTTGAAAACACACATTAAAATAAAAACAATTTATCAACCCAAAAGGGGAAAAAATTAATATTTAAAAAATACTTTTGACGAAATTTGTCAAACCAATCCAGATATATTTTTTAAAAAAACCCTCAAATATTCCAAATTATGGAATTTAACAAATAAAATAGAAGTATTTTACAATATCAAACATAAACCATTCTCATAATTCTACAAAAAAAAATTCAGAAGTAAAGCATCCCCTCTTTCGTTATTGAAAATATATTTTAATAATAAATCTTTCTTTTATGAATTTCATTAAAAATATGTAATATATAATTTTTTTAGGAAACCTCATATAAAAAACGATCCTTATTCCACGAAAAAATATATCAATATTTTACATTTTCACGACCTGATCCAAAAAAGTGCTCAAGCCACAACTCTCCAAGCCTTCCTTTATTATCCATGAGGTGGAGAACGACACTAAAAAGAATATCCTAAATGTGAGGCCATTGCCTAATTTAAATTTATGAACACAACCGACCATATCACATGATAAGTTAAGAGAAATAATTATAAAAATATGAAATATCTAGAAATTAATCCAAGAATGAAAAACCTATAGGGTGTTCAAGAGTATGACAATGAAAATAGAAAAGTAAAATGTAAAATACGTAACAAAACAAAAATATTTACCAACCTAAAAACAATAAATCCAACTATTAAGGGTGCCCCTCTCTTGATGTCCAATCTATGATCATGATACATGGTCCCAAGCACACAATATCCCTAAGACCCTTTGAAGTCACCGCTAACCTCTATGTCGTAAACATTTGATATGGCATGTGCGGGAAAATCCCATACAGTGGTGGGTATATAAATAATTAGTAGGTTTCCATAAAGCTAAAAGTGGGAGAAGTAAGATACAAAATAGTAATATAAAGCTATTATATAGTAAATAGGATTCAAATCATCCAAAATAAAGAGAGTGAGTAACCTTTTCCAATCATAATGGGATCACCATGGTGTGTAGATGGGTACCCATTTACTCTTTTCCACCCATAAAAGGAGTGTATATGAATCTGATGATAAGAATATAAACCTGAAAAGAACATGGTATACCCAAAATGTCTTCAAATCCCATAGTAGGTGACTAACCAAATCCAGATTTGGAATACAGATATATATATATACACAGTAAAACAATATCAAATGATAGGGTAAGTTGATCTCCATAACACAACTCAGTCCAAGAAAAGAGTCACAAATAGTTCTAAAATTCCCAAAATGTTTCCCATAAACATGAGTGTATACCCAAAAGAAACCATATAAGTCAATTAATGCATCATCATGATTCCCCACAGTCAAAGGGACACAATATCTATATAGAGGACCCATGATCTAGTATAATATAAGGGTTCCACTAAGTGTATAGACAAAGTACCCATACCATATTTAAGAGGATGGTTCATCTATAATAGTTGATAGAGTACCCATTCTCTTAAAACAACATGGTAACACTCTGAAGTATAGAGGACCCATTCCATGTCCTAATGGGGGGTTCTATTCGGATATTTAGATAAAGGACCCATTCTCTATGCCACATGAGGGATCCACTATGTGCAACTAGAGGAACCATGACCTGACTCCGTACAAGGGTGAGACTTTGATGGTAGGGGAACCTTGTCCATCCTAGCTATAGGGTTATACTATAGATATCTATAAAGGACCCAAGAACATTCTATCATTAAGTTTCCACTCTAGATGTCGATAACCCATGCTCATCCTATCTTGAGGGTTGCACTAAGAATGCATCTTGTGATCCTGTGCGATCATTGTCCTTATAAAGAATCACTGAAACTAGTTTCGAGCTTCAAATTATCACATCATAACTCAAACGACAGTAATGAATGAACCAAAATGTTCTATGTATAAAACCCTCAAGATCAACTAATCACGGGCTGAGATCTGAGTATAAACAATGGAGATACAATAGTTTTAGGTTTCCTCAAAATGATCCAAGGGTTACCTGGCCTGTGAGGGGACCAAGAGAGTGTGTGGTCCTACTTCATCTCCTGCCGATGTCCCTAGAGGTACTGGTATCACCAACCATATAGGGATACAAGATATGTATATCATCTACATGGCTTTCCCATTCCACACAGGGTCCCTCCCATGTGTTTGGTTGTGTATGTGTATCTATTAATTTTTTTATCCATCCTTTTTTTTGGTACCCAAGTGGACTCTATGTACTTCAGTATTTGGTCAGGTTCTTATCCATGTACTCCCACATGGGTTCCATCCCATTTGATCCCACAAATGGCTCATCCCTCCGGGGAAGCCATAAATTTTTTGTGGGAGGGAAACATGCAATTCCATCCTTATTAATTCCCAAATCCGTTGTCGCTACAGCATAGGGGCTACATGAAATGTGTTCATCATGGTACATGATGTGTGGTCATGTATTTTATAGTTTCGCATATTCTAAATCTAAGATATATATCTAACCTTCTCACTTTGATTCTTGCCTCTTTATTCCCAAAAAAATGGTGGATCTTGTCGTGGATCGTAGATTTCGGCCATCCTATGGATGGAAAATGGTTCTGGTTTGTAACGCCTCGACCCTAGTTACCAAAAGTATGAGCATTATTACATAACATTTGGGTCATCATAAGATGCAAAGTCGTGAAAGACTAATTATTTTAGAATCCTTGTATTTACTAGAAACATACATAAGTTTTACATTATATCATTAAATAAAAAAACATTGTGTCCCTTTGAACATGCTCATATTCTTTGACCTATCATTACAGGTTAATCATAATATACTTCTTCACATCTGGGGAAAAAGAAAACTTAATAAAGGGGTGATCTCAGATGCTCTCTAAGAATTAAAATATACTAGAAACTATCATAAATAAGAATATAAAATTTATGGCAATGTATAAGACAAAAACTAAATCATTTTAAACTTAAACATTAGCATAAGATGGTAAATAAAATTCAAATAATTCCTTTTACTTATTCACATAGATGTTCTACTAGAGAATAATCACAAGTAATATTAATATATAAGTTCAATATGATGGAAAGCATAATGTCAGACATCATAACCACATAGTTAGGGCCTCATTCTAAGACTAAAAATAAGTTTCTTTCAAGGCCTTGAGCTAAGACACTAGTTTGTATTGTAACATCCCCAAATGATAAAGGGTTAAATGACTAAATGATATGACTCATGTCAACAAGGTGAACCTTCCTTTTCGGGAGCCTGTCTGGTTAGAACTCCATAATTAAACGTTCTTGGCTTGGAGTAGTGATCAGGATGGGTAACCCTCTGGGAATTTTCTCAGGGTGTGTGTGAGTGAGGACAAAGCACACTAGAAAGGACATGTGTTGGCCTGTCGGGACTGTCATTAGTCAGATGACCCGTTCAGGCATGTGGGTGGGCCCCACGTGTCTGCGGGACAACTGGTGGTACCAGGTGGGCCTGGACCTGACGGCCATGTTAAGGCGGGGTGTCTGTGCTATCATTAGGACTCGTTTGTCACATATTGTATCAGAGGAGGAACTCGGCCTTAAGTGTGCGGTGCACTGCCTGGGTTGAGATGTAGGGCCCACAACGAGGGCGTTGTGCTCTAAAGGGGGGGGGGTGATTGTAACAACCCCAAATGATAAAGGGTTAAATGACTAAATGATATGACTCATGTCAACAAGGTGCACATTCCTTTTGGATAGCCAATCTTGTTAGAACTCCACAGTTAAGCATGTTTGGCTTGATGTAGTGATCAGGATGGGTGACCCTCTAGGAAGTTTCTCAGGGTGTGTGGGTGAGGACAAAGCCCACTAGAAAGGACATGTGTTGGCCTATGGGGACTTTCATTAGTCAGATGACCCGTTCAGGCATGTGGGTGGACCCTTGGGTGGGCCCCACGTGTCTGCGGGGCAACTGGTGGTACTTGGTGGGCCAGGACCTGATGACCATATTAAGGCGGGGTGTCTATGCTATCACTGGGACCCGGTTGTCACATGTATCATGAGACATAGTGATGCATCGAGGAGCTATAGCGGGCTCCACCCATCACATACTAAGTCCAATGCATTCCTCATATAAAAATCTTGAAACATGACATAAACGTTGGTATTACAACTAAAATACAAAAAGTTAATACTTTAACCATAAACCATGAATGGTATAAAAATAGTACATCCATAGTCAAACCCTCTGGGAAGTTTCTCAAGGTGTGTGTGAGTGAGGAGAAAACACACTGGAAAGGACATGTGTTGGCCTGTGGGAACTGTCATTAGTCAGATGACCTGTTCAGGCATGTGGGTGGACCCTTGGGTGGGACCCACATGTCTGCAGGGCAACTGGTGTTACCTGGTAGGCCAAGACCTGACCCGTTCAGGCATGTGGGTGGACCCTTGGGTGGGCCCCACGTGTCTGCGGGGCAACTGGTGGTACCTGGTGGGCTAGGACCTGACGGCCATGTTAGGGCGGGGTGTTGTGCTATCACAGGGACCCGGTTGTCAAATGTATCATGAGACATAGCGATGCATCGAGGAGCTATAGCAGGCTCCACCCATCACATACTATTTCCAATGCATTCCTCATATAAAAATCTTGAAACATGACATAAAGGTTCATATTACAACTAAAATACAAAAAGTTAATACTTTAACCATAAATCATGAATTGTATAAAAATAGTACATCCATAGTCAAACCCTATGGGAATTTTCTCAGGGTGTGTGTGAGTGAGGACAAAGAAAACTATAAAGAACATGTGTCAGCCTGTGGGGACTGTCATTAGTCAGATGACCCGTTCAGGCATGTGGGTGGACCCTTGGGTGGGCCCCACGTGTCAGCGGGGCAACTGGTGGTACCTGGTGGGCCAGGACCTGACGGCCATGTTAAGGCGGGGTATTTGTGCTATCACCGGGACCCGGTTGTCACATGTGTCATGAGACATAGCGATGCATCGAGGAGCTATAGCAGGCTCCACCCATCACTTACTAAGTCCAACGCATTCCTCATATAAAAATCTTGAAACATGACATAAATGTTCGTGTTACAACTAAAATACAAAAAGTTAATACTGTAACCATAAACCATAAATGGTATGAAAATAGTACAAGCATATTCAAACATATCACAAAACCATAAATACAATATTGTATGTTATATCATAATAAATCAACTTCAAACAAATGAAAAATCAAATAAAGGATGTTGAAATATATTAAATCAAAACTATTTGAGAGAAATATCTATTTCTATTTTTATATCATTCAAATGTCATGTAATTATAATAGAGAACATTTATTTTCAAAATATTCTTATAATATTGTAATGGATGATTCTAAGGTGTTATAACGGTTTAAAATAGACTCACCTACCGTATATGTTAAAACATCAATCTTTCCATAATTTTTTAAAAATTTCATAAAGTACCTTCTTTGGAAATTGATGGAAATATTCCATTCAAACCATTTTATATAAAGTTAAATGAGGTTATAAATGACTTTAACCCATATTTTATTAAATAGTAAAAAAATTCAAATACATTTTTAAGAAACACGGATGTGGATGATAAAGATGTCCCAGTAGATACTTATATATAAACAACCTCAAATAATAAAGTGATTGTAAAAATTAACCCTTAACTTTTACATTTCCTTGATCGAGGTTATGTTAACATCCAGTACAATGGTTAAATTATTGTTATTATGTTATAAAATAACCACATACATAAATATTATATCATATAATATGTTCTAATATTTCTTTGATAATAATAATTTAGTAGTATAATTACTTCGGGTGTTAACTGATTCGTTTTCCTTTATATGTTTCGTTACGTAAGTCATGTTTGATATGGATAGGAAGTATTTGATTCGTAACTAGACATATATTAAGTTCTTAATGATTATTTTTAATCCTAAAATGAAAATTATTCTTGAATGATTACAATGGGGACTGAATCTCATCACGTTCGTGGAGACAGTAATCCGTACAGACGAACGAGTGAAAAATAACATTCTATTGATTGTGAAATTGTATTTAATTGAATGATATATCATATAAAAAGAATCATTAACATGTTATAGTTTTTATTTACATCAATTGAACTCATTATTATACCCATCCAAATAATGAACAGTTGAATAACAAACTGCACCACGATGTGGAGACGGTAAGCCGTACGTAAAAATGTATGGTGAAATTTTCATTCTTAGGATGGATAGAATATTGAATTTGATCATACCAAATTTATAATAACGTCATAGTTTGTAAAAGTTACTAAAGTTGATTTATTTTACAGAAACAACAATTAATGAGGAAGTGTAAGAAGAAAATAACTTTGAAAGAGGTGATGAAATTATTTCCTCTTATTTGGGTGCTTCCTTTTGATTTGATTAAATGGATCCTTAGGTTGGCTTTATGGTCAAATTAATAACTATCAGTTAAATTGGGGGTATTTGGGTGGATCTTTTAACAGGTTTTGGCTGAGATAAATAGCTTTGGAGGGGTGATTATTAAAGAAGTGGAAGTTCCCTTTTATAAGAGAGGTGAGGGGCACTTTACTAAAAGCTTGAAATATTATTTTATTATAAAAACATTTTCAGTTTCTAATGGAATAAAAAGGATATATTTTGAGGAAAATGTGGGTTTCGGTCAAAAAACTCTCATATAATTGGTTTTAGGCAAGATTATGTCACCGAATTAACCTTATATTTTAAATTTAACTCTTAGTTAAATAGTTTAACTTTTAAAAGTCTTGTTTTATTATTATATTACATGTTTTTTAAACATAATATAAAATTCCAATTTAACCTCAAGTGTTTCATTAATGACATATATATAATTATATAAGTCCTTTGGAATAACCATAGATTTTTAGGAATGATATATCATTTAATAACAAATTATTTTTTTAAAAAACTCAATATTGTCAATTTTGAAAATATTTAGTATTTGGTTTTTTTGAAAGTAATAAAATATTTATCAATTAGAAAAAAAAATTATTTAATCAACTATAACTTGTAATATTAACCAATAAAATTATAGTAATGCATCATAAGTCTCTATTTACATTTATTTTTATATTTATAATATAAATTATTATAATCTTTCATTAATTCGGAAATAACTGCATCATCATTGTATCATAAATAAATTTAGTTATTTAATATTTAAAATTATAAATAAAATACCATGATATAAAAAATCTTTTTATCTTTCTAATTAATATTTATATTCAAATTGACCTTATTTATAAACTAATATTAATAATAGTTTAGTTATTAAATGTTGATTTTTACACTTTCAACTCTTCTTTAAATAATATAATAATAAATGTCCGAATATAATTGAAAGTGAATCAAAGAGGATAATATTTTCATCCTAAGGTTTATTTTTTTGAAACAAAGTTATCCAATATAATTAGGACTTGTGTTAGTATAATTATAATATCATTTTTACATTTAATTACCCTATTTACTTTTGAACATGATAAGTAAAATTCAAAAGTTATTGTTAACAAAAAATTACTTTCAACCTATTGAACCATATTTTACATAAGGATTTCAACTGTGTCTCTTTTATTTTTTAAATTCAATTCATAGAAATGATAAAATTGTGTTTAATGCAAATTTGTAAATGTTCCTAGAAGGTGGGTAAAGGGCAGTAAAATGTTTAATAATGTTATATATATCTAATCATATTATAAAATGCCTCTAATTATTTATATAGGAATAATATAGTAATTATTTATCTATTTTTACTTTAAATTAAATTTAAATATAAATAATTATTATTTATATAATATTTTGGTTTTTATGTACTATGCAGTATTTTTCACTATTCATAAAAAATTGAAAGTATTCAGAAAAATACCAAAAATTCCCCCTAAGCTAATTTTGATATTCTGAATCCATAAATTAATTATATTTTATTAAATTCAATTTTTATGAGTTTATAATGTTAATTTTATTATTTTTCATAAATGGGAATAAAAAAAGCTCTATTAAGAAAATATTTGTTTTCAATATATAACTATTTTAACAAAACATATATGTTTTATTATAATTATTTTTTGTTTATGTAAAAACATTATAGAAAAATAAACATTTCTTTATTTCTTTTGATTTCACAATATTAAATTGATAAATAAATAAATCATTTCAATAAATATAGTATTAATGGGTTATTTCACAGAAAATCAATCTTGGATATAACACAAGCCAAGTCGGTGTAGTGTGAAGTATGAGCAATTAACTTACTTTAATATATAACTTACTATGAAATATTGGGGTGTTACATTCTCCTCTCCCTCAATAAATTGCGTCCTATCAATTTGAAATTATTCTTTGAAAATAAAAATTTAAAAATTGAAAATACCTTTGTGGAAAACCCACATCAGAAATAGGGTCAATAAAATATAATTTTAATAAGAGGGAAAGAGAAATAAAAAGTCACCACAAATTAGGATTTTGAAAAGAAAAAAATTAGTGGAAATTTGAGACAAATAATTGGAGAAAAAACATAAATATTTATAGGGATTGATTAAGGTCATGAATCACAAACTATTGAACAATAAATAGAAAATTGATGTCCTAAAATCCATAAATCCATGATGACTTAAAATATCATTGGTTAATCAAAAAATAATGAATTAGGAAAATAAAATTTTAGTTTTAATATTTTTTTCCCTTAAGTTTAACAATTAATTTATTCATTGAAAAAGAAAACAAATACTTGACAAGTAGAGTTTCATCCTTTAATTAATTTCTACCACAAACTCATCTTTCACTTCAAAAGATAATAGAACTCGAAAATATTCTTTTTATCATAATAGTATAGGGTTTTGAAAGAATGAATTTATAATTCATCTATAAAATAATTTATAAAAATACATTATAAAAACCAGGACATCACGTAGTCCAGTGGAAGGCGATTCACCCTTATCGCCCTTCAGTTTCAGGTTCATGTATCACGGCCTTGTCGGACACAACGGGTTATCACCCAACCTTCGGGTTGTCCTTTTTATAAAAATCCAAATATAATATTATGAAATGGATTAACCTTAGACAATATTATCCAATGTCCAACTAATTCCATTACAACCTTTAGACTTATCAAAAATACTTATTTCCAAACTCGCAGTCCAAATTTTATGAGGAAGGACAATATAACATAATAGAATATCTTTTTTGGCAAAATTATAACATGTGAGTACCTTCATCATGAAATATCATAAAAGAATGTAACCATATGAATTACCATAAAACCATATTGTTTACATTCATGCTCCCTTATTCCTTATAGAATAATAGATAAAATCTTTATATCCAAAACTTTTTAATACTCCAATATTGATGGAATAAAAAAACCATTTATCAGTTCCAAGGTAGTAAAGAATATATAATATAATTTATCGAAATAAATCATCTCTTATTTCAAAATCAGTACCTTAGTATTAGGAGCATATTAGCGTTTATCATTCCTTAAACCATGTATTTTCCAAAACATTTAACCTGTTGTTGAGTCACTTTTAATAGTACCATATAATATTAAATCCTCAATGAAATAGTATTGTAGTACAATCCTTATTTATTTCCATAATTAATATAACCAGTTATCATTGATACTGCACTAAAATGACATAATTCCTTACTAAATAAATATAAGAACACTAATTATTCCTCTTCATATACAATATTATCATAGCTTGATTATTATCCAATAACGTCATTTGGGGTATAATTTCATGATTGGTAAATTGAGTCGTGTAGTGTCCAAACTCCTTACAGATGAATCATTGTACATTTGAAACCTTTTTCTTACCCTTTCAATCACGTACCGAGTTTCCTTTTCCTCCACAATTATAAAAAAACTCACATTACCTTAATGAATTTACTAGGGTGATTCATTCCTTAGCAACCACATATGAGGAAATATTTCTTTCCCCTCTTCCCATTATCCATCTTACCCTATACCATCCCTTTCTTCTCTGGCATTCCTTCAAAACCATAGGACTAAGATAATTCTTTACATATCTTATTAACACATGATATTATTTGTACATATGATGAGAATACATGGGATAAAATTTTCCTTCAAAATGTTGACTTAAGAACGTGAAAGATATGATCCTTCTTACTCTTTGGATCATGCATACTGATGGAGGTATAATTCATTCTACAGGGCATATTTTTAAATAATGTAATATTATAGGTTAGTTTATGAATCACAATTCATAATTCAAAACTAGTGAAATACCCAACATAAATTGAACATCTTATGCTTATAATTAATAATAAATAAAAATATTTTCATTGAGGAATTGTTTACCCATAAATCCTTCATAATGGATTGTAATGAAAATTTAAATTACCATAATCATATCCCCTGGGAGTGTCGTAACAAAGAATGTAGAAAAGCCCATTGTCTTGTACTAGTTATCGTTCAATTCTAACACAAAGTGGTGTTTTCGGGTTTTAATCCTAGATACATTTGTACCAGAGCTTCTTCTACCTGCTCGTATCTAGACATGGATGTATTTCATTAAAAAATCACAAAATATTTACATTTCCAAAATTATAGGAAGTTATTCTATACTAATCCTCAAATTCTATCTTAGGGTGAAGTTCACTAATTAGATTTTATTAAAATCTAGTATCCCATGTTTCTACTAAACATTCCCTGATACCAACTGTAACACCCCAACCCTAGTTACCCAGATTTGGTGCATTATTACATAGAATTTTTATTATCAGAAGAGGTCAATTCTTCAAAGACCGATTAGTTTAGTAGCCATGGATGTACTAGATAAAAACATAATTTTTACATTACATAAATAAATAAATAAAACATTGTATCCCCTTTGAACACACTCATATAATTTGACATATCCCTGTAGGTTAATCAAAATATAAATCATAACATCTTGGTAAAAAAGAAAACATAAGAAAGGGGTGAGTTAAGATGCTCGATAAAGATAACAATCTAGCAGAAATTGTCATAAATAAAAATAAACCTTTAAGGCAATTTATAAGACCAAAATGAAATAATTTTAAACCTAAGCATTAGTATAATATGGAAAATATAAATCAAATACTTCCATTTACTTATTCACATGGATATTCTATTAGATAAATTATCACATTTCATAACAATAGCTAATTTCATAATGATGGAATGTAGTAAGTAGGATATTATGACCACAAAGTCAACGCATCTTGCCATGAATAAAAATAATATTTTTTCATGGACTTGTTCCAAGACACTAGTTTGTCTGATGATTCCTACAGATGTATCGAGGAGGTATAGTGGGCTTCACTGGTGACTTACTAAGTACAATGCATTCTTCATTTGAAAAGGTTGAAACATTACATAAACATTTGTATTAAATATAGCATACAAAAAGATAATAATTTAACCATAAACCATGAATGAAATAAAAATAACACATCCATAATCAAACATATCAAAAAACCATCAATAAAATATAGAATATTGCATCGTTATAAATCAACTTCAAACAAATGAAAAATCCAACAGAGGATGTTGACGTAGATGAAATCAAAAAGATTGGAGAGAAATAACGCTTTCTATTTTGAAATCATTTAAATGTAAACTAATTATAAAGTAAAACATTTTTTATCAAAATATTCATATAATCTAGTAAGAGAATCTTTTAAGGTGTTATAATAGCGGAAAATAGCTGCACCCGCTGTATAATTTAAAAAACAATCTTTCCTCAATTTGTCGAAAAGGTCATAGTGTAACTTATTTGGAAAGATATGAACAAATTCCTTTAAATCAATTTTTATAAAATGTCAAATGAGGTTATACATTAATTTAAATCACAGTCTATTAAATAGTAAAAATGTTTTGAAATACATTAATTATAATATCAATTATTTTAATCATTCTTTAATATGGTAATTACTATGTCATCATTGTGTAGTAAATAAATTTAATTATATAATGTCTAAATTTTATAAAGAAAAAACCCTGATGTATTGTTTTTTTATTTATAATTAATATTTATAGTTAAATTTTTCTTATTTATAAACCTATATTGAAAATGGTTTAGTTTATAAAAATTGAATTTTACAATTTTAACTCTTCTTTAAATAAAATAATAATTAATGTCCTAACACAATCCAATTGGATCAAATAGAATCATATTTTATTCCTAAGATTGATTTTGGTGTAAATACACTTATCCATTAGAGTTATGACATGTTTTAGGGTAATTAAAATATCATTTCTACATTTATTTACCCTTTTAATTTTAAGAGTGGTAAATAAAATTCAAGATATAATATTCACCAATAATTACTTTAATCCTTTTGAACCACATTTTACTTACTGATGTCAACTGTGTCTCCCATATTTTTGAAATTCAATTCAAACAAGCGGTAAAATTATGTTTTATGAAAATTTGCAATTGTGCCTATAAGAAGGGTAAAAGACGGTAAAATGTTCATTAAAATTTTATACATCGAATCTTATTATAAAATAATTCCAATGCATTAAATTGGTCTAATATAATTATTATGTATCTATTTATAATTTAATTTAAATATAAATCTTAAAAAATTTAAATTCAGTTAAAATTCAATTTTTATTACTATGTAGTATTTTTCACTAGCCCTCAAAAATTGAATGTTTTCATAAATATTCCAAAAATCACCCTAAGATATTTTGTATATTCAAAATAAAAAAATTAAGTCTATTTTACCAAATTCAGTTTGTAGGAATGTCTAATTTTTATTTTATTATTGTTTACCAAAGGGAAAAAAATATTTCTATTAAGAAAACAGTTTTTCTAAATATATATCTATTTTAACAACACATACACATTTCATTATAAATATGTTTCATTTTAGTGAAATAATATAAATAATAATATAAATTCTTTGTTACTATTTATATAAAAATCTTTAATTGATAAATAAATATATCGTTTAAATAATTATAATTTAAATGTTTTATTTTTGCAGAAACTCAATCATGCATATAACGCAAGCCAAGTCAGTGTTTCATGTAGTATAAGTTATTGACTTACATTAAAGATATAACTTTTTTTAAATGTTGTGGTGTTATATTGCTATTCTTAAAATATTCATCGCATACCTCTACCACCCACAATCTTTGATTTTGAATTTTAAAAAAAGTCAAAACTCTAAAAAACCAAGATATATCTCTAATTCATTGATTCTTCTCTCACACATGAATACATCGTGCTTCTGGGGGTCTGATTGTTCTCAGTACCAACCGAAAATGTCTAACCAGGGTCGTAGCTTCCAATCAGGGATGAAAATGAATAAATTGGAAGGAAAAGGAACAATATAATGTTTTATTAATAATTTAAAGTATTTTTTGGTTAGCTATCAATAACGATAATATCCATTGTTAGAAAACTAACGAATTATCAATTAAACAGGTTCACAAGTGCATGAAAAAATGACATAAAATATAACATATCATAAATTGGTTTATTTTTCACAATCAATTTAATCAAAAAGTATTTAATCTATAGTTTGAAGCATCCTTCCTAAATATTAAATAATTTATCATGAAAGAACGCACTCGCTAATGAATTAAGGAATTCATTGCATTTGTTGTACTCTGATCTGCCCCAATCCATAGATTCATTGTCTCCAAAATATGATCTACCAACCAAAAGAGGATAGAGTGGCTCTATAATCCTACCAAGGATTATGCAGTTAACCTTAGAGTATTTTCCATATCATCGGTTTAATAAAAATTTTGGTCATGTCAAAACAATAAATTAATTATATTAGTTAGATAGCTGAACGTACCACTAACAGAGAATATATTTGAATGCCCAGTTACAACTCTCTTTAGTCATTCCTTTGTTAAATAACTCATTCTGAACTAAAACGTGTTCCCATATTTCTGATGCATGATTTTTTTCAATAATTCTCTCGTTTTATTTAATAAAATGCACATCGGTAATATAAAATATATTTAATATTTTTATAAAATAAATTATAGGAACACAAGTACATAGAATCACACAGCATCTCAATTCTTCGATATATAAATACATATATAAATGTGTCAAAGTATTAGAAAAAATGGGTCTGTACACCATTCCCTCCTTCAATATTTTTATCCCTAAAAAGAAAAAAATGATTTCAATACTCAGGATACTAATCTTCCATATGGATATCCCGCTCTTTGGAGATCTCCTATATGTTCACATGCTTCCATAAAATGTGAACCAAGGGGATGGTCCCTTAAGGAATGTTCTTCTCTTTTCGATCCTCAATCTCTATCGAGTGGCCTAAAAATGTGTCTCCATCCTCAACGTCCAACTCTCCCCCATCAATAAATTGTGTAGGTTCATGAATTTATATCCTCAATTGCAACACGTGGATGATTTTATGAACCCAATCCAGTTTTGGGTGTAGGGAAAGGTGGTAAGAAATATCTCTAACCCTATTCACAATCTCAAATATCCTAATTAACCTCTCATGTAGCATGCATCCTCAGTCGATCCTCCACAATCCTCATCATTTGTAGACTCTCATAAAAATTTGGTCTCCATATTTCAAATCCAGAGACCTATAATGGTGATCTTTGTTATATTTATACATTATGTGAGATATTCTCGTCAACTCATGGATGACCTAGACCTTCTCTGTCATCACCTGCACCATATATAGACCCATAAAACATTCCTCTCTAATTTCTATCCATCCCAAGATTTTCTTATAAGGACTCTCGTATAGAGCCCCAAAATTATCATTACTAATGGTAGAGTATTAGTTATTATTTTATGAAACATATACTAACGGTAAGTGGTCCTCTCTCTTCTGGAAAAAATCCAAACATGTAGGCCCCCAATATATCCTCCAACACCTAGATAGTGTTCTCGATATTCACTTCCATCTAAGGGTGAAATTCTATTAAAATCCTAAGCTAGTTCCCGAATGCATCCTACAGGCCTCTCTAAAATAATTATGTGAACTATACATGATGATTAGATACAATCATTGAGGGAACCCCATGAAGTCAATCAATCTACCATATGTGAAACTACCCCAACTCTACACCAAAATCTACTCCCAGTTATCATGTATGTTTTCTAATTTCATGTTTCAGAGAACAATCATCCATATGGTATAATATAAATTTACATTTAATGAAATAAGTATCACAAATTCAATGGATATTTCATCCCACTTCAACTCTTGGAACTCAAAGGGTAGCTATAATCTTACCAGAACCTGGTGCTTTGGATTTAACTATAGATATGTGAGGCACTAAAAGTTTAACTCCACAATACTTTGTCTCATGCCAAAAAACCAAAACTAATGTTAAAGGTCTCTTTACATCATCCCTACACTATGATTTACAACCAATGTAGAAGTGTGTAACATCACATCACCTCCTCTCTCATTGTGACTAGAACTCACATCCAATGATGAAACAATATGAAGTGATTCCATCATTTAGAATATCAATATAGTGAATCCCAAATGTATATCCTATCATATAAGACCTCACATTTGATGTATTCAATTTGGGGCTCTCTCTCACACTTGAGAAGTAGACGGATCAACACCATCAACTGAAAAAAAATATTATACCCTCCTCCTCCACTAGGTTTGGCTATATAGAATCCAACTGATAAGAAGAAACATGCACTAAGAGATCATGTGACATCCTTCTAAGGACATCTGTTACTATGTTCCACATCTCTGGTGTACAGAATACCTCATTGTCATTGTTTAGATGGATCTCAAACCAGCACTGTTGTCTCATGTCTATTCCCCTCAATGTGAAGATGTACTTGAGACAATGATAGTTAGAGTAAACCAAAAAAATCCTCCCTAGAAGGTAGTTCCTCCAAATCCTCAGGGTGAAGACTACCACTTCCTGTTCTAGGTCATGAGTCATGTAATTCTTCTAGTGGGGCATCAACTGCCTCATCATGTATATGATAACATAAAAATAATGTTTTAACTTGCAGTCAATCCTAACTACTATGGAATCAAAAAAAACTATGAAATCTACGACCTCCCCTAGTAGTCTCAAAACCAGAGCACTCATCATCCCCAATATCAAAACCTCAAATTCCCTCTAGAATGGTTTGGTCTAAGTAAACAACTTACCATTATGTAATAGGATGTTCTAATGGGTTTCAATCCAAGAGAAGTCTTCCACAAACATCTTTTCTTACCCTCCCAATCTATGAAATCTCTACCCCCTCAATCATGTGCTTTGGAGGCTCCCTAGAAATAATTTCCTCAATCAATTCTAAGACCATGTATAAACCTATATTATAGACTACATTCGCAAGAAATTGAACTTCATGAATATATAAATAGAAGTTTGAGAGATTATAATAAATTAATCCTCCTGAACAAAATATAAAACTATCCCCATGTGCTGTACAAGATCCTCCTCTAATTCATATTATATGAGTTTCTCTTCAATGAAGATGGAAAAGTATTAGTTCAAGTATTAATGGAATATCTTATTAATAAAATCCATAAATATGGGGGGAAATTCAACACACCAAATTGAATCACCATGGACTCATAACGTTTGGGTGACATTGGAACTCGATCTTTGGAATATCATCCTCGCAAACCCTTATCTAGTGGTAGATAGATAGACGATCAACCATTGATAATCATCTTACACCTCGAAACTAGTCGTAGAGATCAACATTCCTCGACAAAGGGTATTTTTTATTTATCCTAGACTCATTAAGTTGATAATAATCCATACAAATCTATATTCTCATGTCATTCTTTTTCAATAACAACATTGGAGCTTCCAAAGGGGAAACACTAGGCTTGATGAAACCCTTCTCTCAAAATTTATCTGACTACAAACGTAGATCTTTTATATAAGTAAGGGCCATCTAATATTCTTTATGTGATATTGATGTTGTCCGAGGATGCAAGTCGATGAAACACTCTACCTCTCTCCTGAAAGGTAGCCCCGTGACATCCTTGGGGAATACATCAATAAAATCATCCACAAATTAAGTTATCCATATACATGGATATCCTACTACACCACGAGATATAAAAAAATAATAATGGGTAATGGACGTTATCCTCCTGCTCATATAACCCACTCATCCTACCGTAAGATCCCAATTTCCCATAAAACTGAATCTCATCCCATCACTGTGACGGAATCTGATTCCTTTATAGTGAAATTCAATCTGAGATTTCACCATTGAAACCCCAATCGATATCAAAGGTGATATTTTATGGTCATATAATAACAAAAACAATGTCTCATATGTACCTTTCACCTCCAATATATAACTCTCACTACTAGAATATAAAAGATACAGAAGAAGCATTCCATGTAAGAACATCAAGATGAAGTTGTTGGGTTAACACCTAAACTGTGATCTCTATATATCACACATAGTGTATATAGATTAATGACTTATAGTGAAATGTTTATACTAATGCTTATGAAGTTGAATAGTACACAAAAATCATAACTCTGATCATCTGAAGATTTATTGGGTGATAATCTTCCAGTGCCTGCAGTTGTCCATAACCTAGACTGATGTATCCATACGCATGATGTGGGATATCTAGAGATGGTTATGAAAGGAAATAATAGTGTTTTCCATAACCCATAAATCATCAAGATCCTCTTACAGCCTCACCTCCCTTTGGTCCACCCTTCCTTCATGTGGGTGATCCGTGATCATGCCATTTTCTCTGTGTGGTCGTATGTTTGAAACCTTTATTCTCTCTTTAGTATGTCTGGTTGTGAAGTTGTGCACTATGTAACCTATCCCATCACAATAAAATCACCAAACCACTTTGGTTTACCATGGTGGTCTAGGTTACACTAGTGTTTCATTACCACACATCTGATTCTGATCGTGGTAGTATATCCTAAGATAAAATCCAAATGACTAGTGCCTGAAAGCTACTGTAGACATATAATATTTGTGAGAAACAATAATATCTCTTGATCCCTATAATCCCTATGAATAAATTCTCTATGTCACAAGTTCCAACCCAAACACCCTCTCATAATGGGGTTGCACAGGTGGACCACGCTGGTATTAGTCTCTCTATGGATCCCTACTCAAATTTATGTTCATAAAAGTAGCTATCCTATATCATGTCAATGGATTATCATGTATGGTATGTGATCCTCACAACATAATAATCCAATGTCACCCCTTAATACTATAGATCCAAAATCTCATAAGTGAAAACTAAAAAAAGAGGCATAGTAATCCTCATGGAACAACTACTAGAAGTCGGGCCATGATAGTGTTGACTAAATGTTTATGAGGGTAACAAAACATAACTAGTGCCTATATGCTCTGTGGAAAAGCCTAACTGCTAGTGTAACCACCTAATCCATCAGTGTATGGATGAACCTAAAACTACTGACCACTGAATCTTTCCAATCCTATACTTGGTGAGGATCTGGCTCTCCATGGATCCTCAGTGGCCTCAAGCATTATAATAGATAGAGTGTGCTAATTCTGTGTGCATCCCATGACTGATCTACTATGATGAACAGCTACTCAAAATTTGGTGCCGGTTTTACCATACAACCTTGAGGAAGAAAACGTAGAATGGACACTTAACTAAGGAATTACTTCTCATCAAATCATTTTCACGGTCCACATCTGTTATCCTTCTAGACTATCATCTCAGAGTCATTTAAAAAATTTGCAAGCCATTCCATGATCATATAGTCATATATATATATAATGGGGAGATGAATCTAGGATGATAGTAAAGGAATAAATCCAATATTATGCATGAACCATTGATCCCTACTACCAATTTCTCAGTATGCTGAGCCGACAATCAGGTAGTCAAGGTCTTGATGATGGGATATATAAGTTGCATGTACCATCACTAGATTCCCTAGCCCACGAGATACACTCTAGACACATTGACATTGTTTCACTAATCCAAACCATATCCTCATAAGTTGATTACTCTAGACCAATTCCCATGTGATGAACTACTTTGATACCAATATTTCATTACCAAACACAAACCATGGCTTGAGAATCCACTAGCACTAGCCCACCTCCATTGGCCAGTGGTGGAAAAAAGTGCCAAAAGGCATATTCTAAATTGGAGGCATTTTTCTAATGTAACCATATCAACACACACCCAACCATATCAATGTATAATTCAATATTAAAAATAATAGAAATATGAAAAATATAGAAAGTAAACAAAGCATGAAAAAACACTAGGGTGTATAAGAGTATGATACTGAATGCAAAAATGTAAAGGTATAAAATACATTCCCAACTATAAAAATATCTCAACCTAATAAAAATGAAATTAAAGCTATTGATAGAGACTGTATTATGATCTCCAATCTACAACTACCATAGGAGATCCCAAGTACCCTGTATCCCTAAGCTCTTATGATGTCACTGATGACATGCATGTTGTCTGTATAAGACATTATTTGTCTGGGAAAATCCCATGTATGGGTGAGTATATACACACCTAGAAGGACTCCATGAATGATGAAAGGGGGATAACTATGAGACACCATTGGAATAACAAAATAGTAGATAGTAAAGAGGATATTACTCATCCCAAATCAATAGAAATAGTGAAATCATCAATGAATAAGGGGATAAACATGCTAGGTCTATGGGCTACACATTGAGTCCTTACCACCTATAGAATGAAAGTAACCTTATCCAACTGTGAGAATCTAAACACAGAAAGAATGTGGAATACCCAAAACATCTTCACAACCCATGGAAAGAGGGTAAAAAAATCCTGTGATAAGGAAAGAAATGATTGTATATATATATATAATTAAAAAAAGAATACCAAAAGAGAGAGTAAGGGGGTCTATATCTCTGATCTTAGCCGAAGAAAATAGAAACCAGTAGTCCCAAATGTCTAACAATGATTCCCAGTATCTTTCATGTATAACATTTAGAAACCACCCATGTCAAGACATGACTTTACACTATAGTTCACAATCGGGGGGCCAAAATCTCTCTATATAGGACTCATTCTCTGGTACACCAGGAATGTTCCACATAGTGGATAGATAGGGGGAAGATACCCTATTTCAATGCGAGGGATCCACTATAATAGTCAATAGAGGAAACATGCCCTAACTAGTATGATAGTTCCACTATAAAGTATTGTGTTCAAATTCCCTATCTCAATAGGAAGGTTTGACTTCAATAAGTAGATAGAGGACCCATTCATTATTCCATTGAAGGGTTGCATTTTGTGCTACTAGAGGACTCATTCGATGTCCCTATAGAAGGGTGTCACTATGATGGTAGAGGACCCTTGACCATCTCAACAAGTGAGTTCAACTCTATAATTTTGTATAGGACTCATGACCATCCTAATGGAGGGTTCTACTGTAGTCCTGGAGGACCCATTCCTAGCACAACTGGAGTATTAAACTAGGAATTCCTTTGGTGATCCTATGTGATATCTTCTGTTGTTGATAATTTATTAAACATGAGCCATGCCCATAATTCTCAGATCATACCTCAAAATCCACTATGTAGAATACCATCAGGTTATACACAAGAAAAAACTCTTGATAGAATACTTGTGGGACGTGATTTGTCTCACTAATGATTGAAATATGAGAGTTAGATGTTTCCTCAAAAGGAACGAAATGATTCATGATATGTGACAGGGCCCAAATAGTGGGTGGTCCCACTAAATCACCTATTTATTTCCTTATAGGTTCATGAATCACCAACTATGTAGGAATACTCCGTGTGTAGGGGATCTACATGGCATTCCCATGCAACTAGGGGTCCTTCCCATGTTCTTATCCATATCCATGTATCCATATCGTGTTTTTGTATCCATCCTATGTCCATGTATAGAAGCCATGTATATATACATTGGTACATGACCATGTGTGAGGTCATGTAATACAACACAATGATCTTTCAAGGTTCTTTTGCACACGACTTGTCCACCCTGTGAAGTGATACATAGCATGTAAGAGGGATACATGTTGTCTCATCTTTATAAATTCCCTAAACCCTATCCAATACAACATAGTATATAAAAATTATGTGTTCATCAAAATACATGGAGTGCATTTTTGTTTTTAAAATATTCTAATATCCAAAATCTATGATTTATATCTATCATTTTGGATTCAATTTTGTCTTCATTCCTCCCTGTAAAAGGTGGATCTGGCTGTGGATCCCTGTTTATGGCCATCCGGTGGTTGAAAAATTGTACCCATTTGTTTATGAGGTTTGTCGCATGCCTCCGTCTCCCACTGTCACTAACTTGGAAATTGAAACAAAATATTAATCACCCAAAACTCACAAACAACCCCAATATATCACTGATTCATCAATCCATTTCACTCATGTGAATTCACCATGATTCCTAGTGTCTAATCCAGCTCCGTACTAATAGATGATGTCAAAGAAAGACTGTGGGGTCCAATCAGTGATGAACATGAACCAATTTTGGAAAAAATGAACAACAAAATGGTTTATCAATCATTTCCATGCATTATTGGACCAAGATGAATAGTGGGGATATTTGAGGTTAGAAAACCAAAGAATAATCAGTTAAACGGGTACACAAGAACATGAAGATGATATAAAAAATGACATAGATCATAAAGTGGATGATTTTAATAAATAAATTTAGAAAATAGTCTTAACACATAGTTTTATGAGTCCCGCCTAGAGATTTTATTCATCATCATCGATGAACACACTTAAATGAAATTGAAAGAATTCACCTCATTCATTGTTCTCTGATATTCTTCTACTCAGATATTCATTATCATACAACAAGATCTACCAATGGAAAGAGGAAGGAGAAGCTCTGAAATCCTCCTAGGGTTAATGTGTCTAACCCGAAAGGATTCTCCATAGCGGTATTGTAGATACCCCAAGCATGACGTACATTGACGTTAAATTAATTTTGCGGAATTCTTCATAAATAACAAAAAATGACACCCAAGTACCGTAATAGTTTAGTGTCTTTGGAAACTCAGAGGATAATATTCTAATCATGGTGAAAGATCTTCAAAATATCCCATAATGATATTCCCCTTTTTGTTTTCATACCTAAAACCTTTCTTTATATACTGGGGAAAAGAAAACATATAAAGGGTGAGCTCAAATGCTCAGTAAGGGTAAACATGGATAAAATAAAACAAACCATATACATTTGAACTTAAATACATGAAATTAATATTTAAAAATCAATATATTGTGAAATGACATAAAACACGGTAGTACATAAGGAATAGATCATAATGGAACATAAATCATGATAAAATATAATGGGAATAAAAAATTTAATTGTGGAAAACCATTAAGAACGTGATATGATTTCCATAGTATCCAAGGCACCGATTCCAAGACCATGTTAGTGTAAAAAGTCCCTTACTAAATCGAGTTCACTCCTAGTTCCAGTCCTATATCACCGAACCGGATTAACCTGTCGTTCCATCCATGTCTATATCATGAGATATAAATATTTACCCAATGTATTGGAGGGAGATATGTGTCCCACCCATCTCATAATTAAATCATTCTTAAGTGTTCCAAAACAAAAACATAAATCATTCATCATAACCCAAAGAATAAAATGGGTTTCATAAACACCATCACATCATAACATAATCCATATAAAACAAATGGATATCATTTCATAAAAAGAAAAGTGAAACCATTTAAATCATAGAGGCATTATACTTGAAACATACACATATGAAATAGTGTTATCTTATATGGAAAATGGTTTGATAAAACACATGAAATGAATTCATGACGAAAATATCTTTTCTTCTTAAAAATCATTTTCTTTTCACAAAAAGCCATGCAATTTTAAAAGAAAAAGATTTTTTGGAAAATATTCCTGAAATATTTTAGAGTAATATTCATGAAAATAAGGCATTATAAAACCATAAAAATCCATTCATTCCATATAAGTTTAAAAAAATATTCTCCTCGTACTTTTAACGGAAAAGTCAAAAAGTATGATGTATGGTAAACAAAATAAATATTACTTCCATAACACAAAGTAAAATTCAAGAGGGTTAAAAATGACTTTAAACATAAATGGAATAATATTAAACACTTTATGAAAACATTTTTATGGACATGGGTGAAAAATATAACCCCAGTAAATACTTAAGAGTAAACAATCTCGTGTAAGGGTGAGATTGGAATAATTTTCCCTTACCTTATGTCTTATATGCTTTGTATGTATCCTAAACTCTTGTATAATGATTTAAATTATGTCATTTAATTATTACAGAATCATATTCATTGTTATCATATCATATATGGATCACTTATGACTTTATATTACCCGTTCTTTTGTAAATTCCATGTTAAAGTAGAGTTTTGGGTAAAATCGTTTCATTTATCGTACATGTTTCGATTTGTTGTTCTTGATATTATTACTCATATAACGATTTCATTAATTAAATAATGTAAAAAATTATTTATTTATAATATATATTCAGTATATAAATATATATGATGGATCGATAAATGGAATGAAATACACCGTTAATGGAGACGGTAGGTCGTACGTACGCATGAACACTGTTTTCGTTTCCTTATTGAATTGATTGGAGTTATGTAAATGAAACATATGATCACATAAATCCAGTATCATTATTATGTAATATCTTTCATGTTTATTTATTATATATATACTTTATAATCATACTTTAATGATTAATCATGGAAAATGAATCTCATCGCGTTCGTGGAGACGGTAGTCCATACGTACGCATGACCGATGATATCATTCCAATAATTATTTAATAGAATTGGAGTGAATGATATAATATATCATAATCTGTATGATGTTATAATAACCATATATAGTTATTCTTTACACCATTATACCCATCCAAGTAATGTGGTGGTGGAAAAACTAATTACCCCACGGCGTGGAGACGGTATTCAGTACGTACGCACGCGCAGTGATTTCATTTTATGTAGGATGGATAGAAGGTGAAATGGGGTTATTTAATATTTATAATAACATATCAGTATATTTTTGATACTTATGATATTACTTTATAATGAAACAACTAATGAAGAATAAGTTGAAGAAGAAAGAAACTTGAAAGAATCGGTAGAAGAGATTACCTCTTCTTCGACGCACATCTTTTAAGATTCCTTTTAAGGCATTATAGTTGGTCTTTTGAGGAGAACAGAACCACAATAATGTTTATAGGGAAGTTTATAATGGAAATGTGAGGGGTTTTTCTGATCTTGAATGGTTAAAATTGTGTAAATTGAAGATGGAGGAGGTGCCCTTATATAGGAGACGAAAGGGGCACCCTTGGAAACCTCAAAAATATTAACTTATAATAAATCAAGCCCCACTTAAAAACCTCCAAAAATGACTCATATTAGAATATTAGATGATATTAAGTTGTACTCCCATCAAAAAATAAAATTTAGACATGTTGGATAGTTATTTTAAACCTTATCAACTTGATTTATCCTTATTTAATCTGTTTAATTTTATTTTTGGTAATAAGATTCTAAATTTTAAATTGTATAAATAATTACGTATGTGTTGTTAATTGTCCACAAATGGATAAATTATGACATTTTAGACCGTATAAATTTTAATTTGTAATTTTTAAATATTTTTTTTTATTTTTAAACAATTTTATATTATGTTATTTTTATAAAATAACAATAGTGTCAATTTTGACACTATTCATTTATTTGAATTTAAATAAAATTCACACAGAAGATATGTTAGAAAAAAATTATTTAATAGATTCCTAAAATTTCATATCCATCAAAATAATTCATGGGGAACATTAATTTGATAATATATTATTTATTTTAATATTTTTAAAACCATTTATTTGGTATATCTCTTATTAAAATTATTAGTACAATATTTTTGTATAATTATTAATATACTTATTTGATGAATAAAAATTAAAAATAAACTTATATGATGAATATAAATATAATACCTTTCATAATAATATTTTTACTAGAATTTTTCATCTTAAAATCACAACATTTAAATTGTTTTATTTATTAAATTTTGAAGGTGACATCTTTAACATCATTTAAAATAAAATAGTATTAATGTATTAATTGAAATTATAAGACTCCAAATGGTCCACACATCGACCCTTGGATGCTTAGGGTATATATATACTAGGAAAATAATTTTTGGTCAAGTATCTGGTCCTTTTTATAGGTATTTTTATTTTCATAAAAGCTATATTATTGATTTTTCACTAAATAAATAATTTATACATCATTAATGTATAAGATATTAAGGTAATTAAATGTTTCTTAAAAATTACAAATAAATTACCATGATAAAGAAAATAATTTTATATTTAAAATGAGTATTTATAATCGAATTTATATTCAATATAACCTTCTAATAAAAATAATGTAATAATTTAAGTTTGAGTGAGACATATTTCACTTTCCTTTAAATAAAATAAATACAAGGTCTTAATCTAATAAAAGTGGATTCCATTGGATTCCATTTCTACCCAACTATGATTTAGGAAAAAATATAATCATCCAATTATATTAATAAAAATTTTAGGGTCATTTTATAATATTATATTTACCTTTAATTACCTGATTTACCTTTAACTCTGGTAAATAAAATTTACCGTAGTTACTATTCATAATGCATAAAAATAAAAAGTATCTTATTAACATAATTTAGACCTACTAATTCCAAATATGGAATCTATTTTTCGAAATTCAAATCACAGAAGTTGTAGAAATTAATTTATAATTAATCCTGTTGTTAAGAAAATGAGTTTTTAATGTTAAAACATTGCAAAAGATTGAAATGATTCTACCTATGAATTCAATGTAAAATCAATGATAATGACATAAATTATATTAAATTGTAAAAATATATTATATTTATACTTTAAAACCATTCAATATTATAATTTAATCATATAAATTATTACAATGAAAAAGAGTTGTTTTTAATTAAAATATAGCGTGTTTTTACTATTCGTTAAAATATGAAAGTTATCAGAATAATATGAAACATTTATCCAAAGTAAATTTTTATATCCTGATCCCAAAGAAGAATTTTATTTTGTCAAATTGAACTTATAAACATGTCAAAAACTGTATTTAATGTGGGTGTGACATCAAAAGGCGGCAAAACTGCAGTTTTTTAAAAATACTTATTTTACCCAAAAAATTTAGTCTGTTCTCATACCATGTTCTATAAATTTTTTTTGATGAATTATAATGTCATGAAATTCAAAATGTATTTAATACTACTCATAATGGCTATTTTATAATAATATTATAACTATATATCGTTGTTTAGTGAACCCTGGTATTGCGTACTACACACACTATCAAGGAAGGTCGCAATTGCGTGTAATGCAAGCCAAGCCAAGGATGTGAATAGTTAAAACTCCCTTTGGTGTTGCGTATAACATAATTTAAAACTTATTTCATTTATACATTAAGTAAAACCTATTCTTAATCATTCGTAGAATAATTTCTAAAAAACGAACATGAAATTGTGTGTAACATGAGACAAGAATAGTGTTGCGTATACTACAAGGTAATATGGTGTTTCATATAGCACAAGATAATTTTGTTGTAGTGTAAGACACAAGACATCAACGAAATTAAAAATAATAATTCTCATAAAATCTCTGGTTGTTACATTCTACCCCCTTAAAATGAATTTCTCCCTTGAAATTCATCGGGGTTATAAATGGTTTACTACTTGAAAGTTTCTTTCATAGAAACCCATATCATAAAAAGGAATATTAAAAATTAATTTTAAAAAGTGAAGTATGATATATATCAGTTACCCAAATTAACTCATCACTGGGTTTCCACATAAAAGACCATAGGTGAAAATATTGATATGGAAGAGAAACCTAACCAAGAAGTTCTGATGGGGAGTGGTAGAGAAGATGGCTATGAAAAAGACAACAATCACAAAGCCATAAATTTTTTATGATCTAACGTTCTTTCTGATTCATTATATATGTGGACACTAGGACAACATTTTTGGTTTTCAAGAACATTTCCCTGAATTTGAATAATTTGAATTAGAAGAAATACTTACTATATTTCAGTACAATCTCACTGTTGATAATGCCTTGAACAATTTCGACTTCATCTCGTAAATAAATGATGTTGAATTTTTCATTATTTCAGAGTTATCAGATCATGTGATAGAATGATGGTTCATTCCATCTATCTCAAAACAAAGGTTAGAAAATGTTATCAAATATACATAAGTCCATCTATAGTGAGGTTAATCATATATAATTCCAAAAATGGACTTATACTTCATCTATCATACTGCTTAATAAAATAAAACTAGTTTCTACTAACTAGGGACTTCATTTAGGCCAGTGGTAGGCGATAAAGGCCTGTCGTACTTCGGTTGTGGGTTCGATTCCCTTAGCCTTGTCCGACGCGACGGGTTGTCGACCGTCCTGCATGTTGTCCTTTTTCTAAAACTACATTATTATAACATCCCATCAATAACATCGAAAAAAGTTCTATCCTTAGTAAATACTAACTTATGTCTAACATAATCCATTCCAATCTTTTGGATTATCTAAAATACTTCTGTCCAAGCTCATAGTATACAGAAAACGACTACTAGAAATGTCATCTACCAAGCTTGTGAATACCATCATTTATCTCCCATATATCATAAGATATATCTTGTTGGTCATATTCCTAATATGTGAATACCTTAATCATGTATTCTCATAAAAAAAATATCCACTGAACTTTAGTGAAAACATGAATGTTGTCAAAAGTTAACTATTTCCACATACCAAAATCCCAAAAATTCTTTATACTCAAACCATGATATCACTTTGTCCTTATATCAATCATGATCTCATGAATACTATCATACATATTATTTTCTCCTTATCCCTTAATTATGTACAATTCATCAACTTTTCAAAAATATTTCAATCAGTTCCCATGGTTACTGGTACCATAAAATTATTGAAAAACACAATATACCAATACGTAGATATTCCAATATTCCACGATGCTACAACATTATTTTGGAATCCCATTACATAAACACTTTATCATTGCACAACATCATTGTCACACACAACATCACAAATAGTGATGGCATGTGACTTCCCTTTATCCTTTGCCTTAATTGGTTTCTCACATCGATCATCATTAACCCTTGGATTAGGGCATTGATTAGCATAATGCCCCATTTCCTTGCACTTGAAGCATTGAAGTGTTGGTGGAGCATTCGCTGTAGTCTTTTCTCTATTCACATCATTAGCTAACTTTTTTCCATTACTTTGACACTCAACTGCTCGATGACCTTCTTTTCCACACTTAAAACATTTTTTAGTACCTTTTAGACAATCTCAACCATGCTTCTTTCCACACTTTTAACATAAATAAACATTTATCTTCTTTTCACCATTGTATTGAGATTTCTCCTTGAACTCCATCTTTCATTCCTTGTCAAAACCATGAGATGGATATGTAACACCAACTTCCATTTCTACTTTGATAGCACAAGGCACAATTTATTCATAACTACTAAAGTCCCCTTATAGCTAATGCCATTCGAAGACTTGGTTTTATGCCACTGAAGAATCGATCATCTTTACTTTCAGGATGGATGATAAAGCCAGATGCATACCTTTCAATCCTTGTAAAATTTGCTTTGTACATACCAACAGATTCATCATCTTTTTTCTTAATCTCAATGAACTCCTTTTCCATCATTGTTTGAATAATACGAGGGAATTACTTATTGAAAAACCAGTTCTTGAACTCGTCCCATTCCATTTATTCAATTTCAACTTGGGGCATTGTATTCTTAATTAGAGTCCACCACTGGTCTGCTTCAACTTCTAAATGGTAAATAGCCAGAATGAATTTTTCATGTTCTGAACTGCGAAGTATGGAAAATATCTTTTCAATGGTACTGATCCATTATTCAGCAACAAGTGGATTAGAAGACCCACTGGAAGAAGGTGGATGTTTCCTCATGAAAAACTCAATAGAATATTGTTCCCTTCTCTTCTCATTTGGAAGTCTAGAATGATTCATAGCTTCTGTAAGTATAGAAATAAGATTTTTCACTCCATCTCCCATAACATTGGTTTGTTCAGAAGGACAATCATTGCATTTTCCATTACATTGATCAATACGGTTCCTTCGTGTTCCATCCATCATCTAAAAACCAAAAAGAATAGTGTGAGAGGAAAAAATCATGCTAGGTAAAAGAATAAAATAAAGGGGGAGTACCATAAATATCTAACATCTTAGGTTTAATTATAATATCGTTACTGTAATTCTTGGATTATAACTTATACTTATACTTAACCTTAGAGAAATCCCTAGATATACCATAGAAATATCTCTATATATTTCACTAAAGTTTTCGAATCCTAGTTTCTAAAGGTTAACTAAACCTTTCCTCTGATACCAACTATAGAGACCCCAAACATGACTTTCATGGACATTACATTCATTTTGCAGAATTCTTAATACATAAAAAAACTAACACACAAGGACTGTAATAGTTTTGTGTCTTTGGAAACTCGGAACATAATCTTCTAATCATGGTGAAAGATCTTCAACATATCCCATAAATATCTTCCCCTTTTTGTTTTCATACCTAAAACCTTTCTTTATATCCTAGGGAAAAGAAAACATATAAAGGGTGACCTCAAATTCTCAGTAAGGGTTAGCATGGAGAAAATAAAACAAACCATATACATTTGAACTTAAAAACATGAACATAATGTTTAAACATAAAAATCTTGAGCAATTATATAAAACATGGTAGTACGTAATGCATAGATCATAATGGAACATCAATCATGATAAAATAGCATGGTAATAAAACATGTAATTGTGGAAAACCAATAAGCACATGATGTGATTTCCATAGTAGCCAAGGCATTGCTGCCAAGACCATCTTAGTGGACAATGTCCCTTACTGAATAGAGTTCACTCCTCGTTCTAGTCATGTATCACTGAACCGGATTAACCATTCATTCCAGACATGTATATCTCATGAGATATAAATCATTACCCAATGCATTGGAGGGAGATAAGTCCCACCCATATCATAATGAAATAATTCTTAAGTGTTCCTGTTTCTGACACTTTCGTTGGGCGCGCGCATCCATCTGTGGAGGACGTGCTGCTGTTGCCCCGCATTCCCGCTTTCTAAAGGCGGGCGTCATTCATTCCCTGTTCAGGTACATCTGCTCCTTGATCGAAACGGGGTGATGGGATGTCGGTTCTTCCTTTTGTGGATTCCTCCTCGGAACTCGTCACCTAGTTCGGGTCTCCCTCATAGATTTAATACGTTGTTCGTGAATCTCATTCCCGGTGCCATATCTTCATGGACGCCGGTTAATTACACTACTTATGTCAAAACTTTCTATAGGGTCTTTACATGGTAGAGACCTTCGGTCGGAGTAGACGGCAACATCAGGCATTTTAGGGAATCTCTGGGTGCATGGACATTAGGGAACCTGTATTCTTCCTCATGAGAGGGCATCTCAATGGTGCATAACCTGAGGCATGTATCTGAGGTTTTCCTCAGCTTCCTGTGTTTAACACAGGGTATGCTGCAAGTTTAACATCTTGTGGAGATGGTTACGCCAAAGGCATGTCATCCGAGGTTTTCCTCAGGCATATCATGTTTATCACGAGGTAGGCCGTGATTTATCGTCTTATGGAGACGGTTATGCCGAAGGTGTGTCATCCGAGGTTTTCCTTAGGCATCTCATGTTTATCAAGAGGTAGGCCGTGAGTTTAACGTCTTGCGGAGACGGAATGACGGGGATCAGAACGTCCCATAGAGATGGATCATATTGGTATATTCCAAGGAGATAACACTTGGAAGACAGATGGATCAAAACGCCCAATGAGGATTGATACGAGGTGGTGCACTCCCTAGAGGGGAGATGTCACACCGTAATGGCTGATCTGGACACCACTGAGGGAGGATCAGGGGAAGTGCGCCCCAGGATGGGGAAACACCACGGATTACCATTGGTTGGGATTGAACCTCTTGGAGGTTTCCTACGTACCCTGTGTAGAGAACAGGGATCAAAACCCACGTAGTTTGAAAGGGTGATGAATCGGGGTGCACACAGAGTACAACGGCCCGGAGGTATGCTAAGGATTACACGTGGAAAGCAGCCTATGCGCCTCCAGGAGCATTGAGGAGGTGGATGGCATGATCCCACAGGGATGTGGCAGCCTGGGTGAGAATCAGGATGGGTGATGGATGGATGAATGAAGTGGAGGGGGAATGAAATGGGACCATCGCAGGGGCGATAGTGAAGTTGGGATTGAGCCTTGAAGAGGCTTCCTATGTATCCCCGTGGAAGAAAATCAAAGTCTGTGTAGTTTGGGATGGTGCCGGTGAACCGACGTGAAGGTGGACCTTGGCCCGATGGATATCATCAGTGAACCAACGTGAAGGTGGACCTTGGTCCGATGGGTGTCATCAGCAAACCGACGTGAAGGTGGACCTTGGTCCGATGGGCATCATCAGCGAACTGACGTGAAGGTGAACTCGGGGGTCCAAGGGTGGTGGGCTTGAACCACTGGAAGGCTTCCTACGTACCATGCCTGGACATGGATCAAAGACCTCGTAGTTCAAATGATGGAATTCGTCAGCGAACCGATGTGAAGGTGGACCTTGGTCCAATGAGAGATTGGCTTGAACCTCGAGGATACTTCCAACGGACCATGCCTTTACATGGATCAAAGACCTCGTAGTTCAAAGGGTTTCATCGGTGAACCTACGTGAAAGTAGACCCAGGGGTCCACTAGTGGTGGGCTTGAACCTTTTTAAGGCTTCCTACGTACCATGCATTGATATGGATCAAAGTCCTCATAGTTCGGATTGGTCACAACGGCTTGCCGTCGGACTGGAATACAGTTTAACGTCATGCTAGACGAGAGTGAACCCTGACGTGAATAAACGACAGGCGGTGGGCTTGAACCTCGTGGAGGCTTCCTACGTACCATGCCTTGACATGGATCAAAGTCCCCGTAGTTCGGATTGGCGGTGGGTGTCGGTGAACCGACGTAAATGAGGGACCTTGGTTCGATGGTAGATGGGCTTGAACCTCTGTGAGGCTTCCTATGTACCATGCCTTGACAAGGATCAAAGTCCACGTAGTTTGGATTGGTGGTGGTTGTCGGCGAACCGACGTAAATGAGGGTCCTTGGTCCAATGGGAGATGGGGTTGAACCTCTGGGAGGCTTCCTACGTACCATGCCTTGCCAAGGATCAAAGTCCCCGTAGTTCGGGATGGTCACAACGGCTTGCCGTCAGACTAGAATGCAGTTTAACGTCATGCTGGACGAAGGTAGAACTCGACGTGAATTGGATGACGGGTGGGCTTGAACCTCGTGGAGGCTTCCTACGTACCATGCCTTGACATGGATCAAAGACCTCGTAGTTCAAATGGGTGTGAAGATTAATGTCATGCGGGACATGGGCATACAGTTTAACGTCATGGTGGACGAGGGCATGTAGTTTAACGTCATGTTGGACGAGGTATTGTCATGTCCAATGCCAAATCTAAGCCCACATGAGTCGTGCTCGGTGTGGGAAACAAGAGACATCAAGGACCTGACGATCACGCCATGAAGGGTGCGTCCGTGTGAAGTGAAGAGGGGCTTACGCGTTAGGCGGCCCATGGTGCTAGGACTTAGTCCAGGATGGAGGCCCGAATGAAAAGGATAATGATGGTTTCGGGCATGAGCCTTGAAGAGGCTTCTTACGTATCCTCATGGTAGGGAATCAAAGTCCACGTAGTTCTCCTGATAACGTCTTACCTCAAATTGGGGGTTTCAACAGCTTACCGCTGGAAGGGGTCACAACGGATTACCGCTGAATTGGGTGTCAACGGATTACCATTGAATGGGTCACAACGGATTACCGCTGGAAAATGATGTCAACGGCTTACCGCTGAATGGGGTCGCAACGGCTTACTGCTGGATTGGGTGTCAACAGCTTGCCGCTGAATGGGTCACAACTGCTTACCGCTGGAAAATGATGTCAACGGCTTACCGCTAAATGGGGTCACAACGGCTTACCGCTGGATCGGGTCACAACGGCTTACCGCTGGAAAAGGATGTGAACGGCTTACCATTAAATGGGGTCGCAAAGGATTACCGCTGGATTGGGCCACAACGGATTACCGCTGTATTGGGTGTGAACGGCTTACCGCTGAATAGGCTCACAACTTCTTACCATTGGATGAGGATTTCAATGGCTTACCGCTGAATAGGATCACAGCGGCTTACCGCTGGATGGGGATGTCAATGTCTTGCCGCTGAATGGGGTTGCAACGGCTTGCCGCTGGATAGGATCACAACGGCTTACCGTTGGATAGGGTTGTCAACGACTTACCACTGCATAGGGATGTCAAAGGATTACCACTTAAAAGGAGTGACAATAGTTGATGGGACTTACGCAAAGATGCTACCCGGGTGCCGCTATGGAGCGGCAATGGTGAATGGGGCTTACGCAAGGATGTTGCCCATGTGCCGCTATGGAGCGGCACTAGTGAATTGAGCTTACGCAAGGAAGCTGCCCGGGTGACACTATGGAGTGAAAATGGTGAATGGGGCTTACGCAGGGAAGCTGCCCAGGTGCCGCTAAGGAGCGGAAACAGTGAATGGGGCTTATGCAAGGAGATTCCTGGGTGCCGCTATGGAGCGGCAATGTTGAATGGGGCTTATGAAAGGAGCTGCCCGGATGCTGCTAATGAGCGGCAACGGTGAATGGGGCTTATTCAAGGAGCTACCCGAATGTCTTCCTCATGTCTGGATATGAGGTCATCCCAACCCATTGGTGAATTGAGGCCTTCACCTATGCACAAGTGGGATAATGACAAGGGGAGTTGGAATCAAGCCACCGTAATCATGGCATTAGGCATCTTATGCTTGGAGCACAAGGCATCTCTTATTTGGAATAAGAGGCATCCTATGATTGGCACATTGGGTGTACTATAGTTTAGAGTCCTTTAGATAAGAATTTTGGCATCTCATGCTTGGAGCATAAGACATCTCTTGTATTGGGAAAGAGGCATCCAATGTGTGTAACATAGGGAGAATACTACAGTTTCGAGTCATGTAGGTAGGACTATTGGCATCTCATGCTAGGAGCAAGGGGCATCCTATCATTTGTTAGATAGGGAGAATACTGCAGTTTAGAGTCATGTTGGAAGGACTATTGGCATCTCATGCTTGGAGCATGAGGCATCTCTCGAATATGGCGAGAGGCATCCTATCGTTTGTTACATAGGGAGTACTACAGTTTATAGTCTTGTAGATAGGACTATTAGGCATAAGGCACCTAGCAATGGATGGTGTTGGGAAGTTCGCAAGGGCGGCCCTTTCTGGTTCAACCTGGAATAGGAGCCAAGTGATAGGTTTTGGAGGAGTTTCCTGAGGAATGGTTGAACTCAAGGCACTCGGGGAATTGATGATGAGAATATCAACTCACGACATGGAGTGAAACCCATAGGAATATTTCAACTCAAGGTGTTTCCTGGTGTGTGGAGGAGTGTCTCTAATCATTGTATTTCATAGGTGGATGGTGGGAGCGCATAAGTGCGCAATGGAAAATCCCGACGTCTCGCGAAGGATAGGTCTTCGCGAAGTAGCATCGTAGAGCATGGCCTCGCGGAGCAATGGTCTCTCACGGAGCAAAGGGGTCTCACAGAGCAAAGGGTTCTCGCGAAGCTTGGTCTCGCGGAGCACTATCACGGAGCATAGGCTCGCGGAGCATGGACTCACAGAGGATGGTCTCTCGGAGCAGCATCACGGAGCATTGGCTCGCGGAGCATGGACTCACGGATGCTCAGCTTGCGGAGCATCAAAGCAAATGAAGATGCTCGTAGAGCATGGCCATGAGGAGCCGCAATGCGGAGCTCCGCTCGGCCGCCCAAAGGGCGAAGTGGTCGTGGACGTCCCTCTGGAGAAGGGGGGTGAGCTGGGTATTTATAGGCAAGGGGTGCCGCAAATCCGACCTCCCGTGCCACCTCGGGTGCTTCGCAGCGTGCTCGCGAACATCAAATCTGCTCGCGGAGAGGTACCGCCTCCGGAGCTTCGCGGCAGGCTCTCGAACGTCATATCTGCTCGCGGAGAGGTACCGCCTCCAGAGCTTCGCGGCGGGCTCACGAACGTCAGATTCGTTCGCGGAGAGGTACCGCCTCCTCTGCTTCACAACGGGCTCGCGAACGTCAGATGGGTTCATGGAGCCTCTCACCTCATTCCTTCGTGGAGGTGCTACACGATCACGGAGGGGCCTTTGGGAATGGGCTTCGCGAACCAGATTTCCAGCCCAACTTCAAATGTCTATAACTCCAAATTCGTAGCTCCGTTCGGGCCCTGCGACCTACCAAATCGAAGCTTGCGAAATGGACTACGATCATTGATCATGTATTGAAGCATTTGGAAAATTTTGGGGACACGTTTTCTAGGGTCTATAGTTCCATAACATAAACATAAATCATTCTTCATAACCCAAAGAATAAAATGGGTTTCATAAACACCATCCCGTCATACCATAATCTATATAAAACAAATGGATATCATTTCATCATAAGAAAAGTGAAACCATGTAAATCATAGAGACACTATACTTGAAACATACAAATATGAAATAATGTTATCTTAGATGGACAATTGTTTTGATAAAACACTTGAAATGAATTCCTGAGGAAAATATCCTTTCTTCTTAAAAATCATTTTCTTTTCACAAAATTCCATGCAATTTTAAAATAAACGGATTTTGTTGAAAATAGTCATGAAATCATTTAGAGTAAGCTTCATGAAAACAAGGCGTTATATAACCATATCTTTTTGTAAATAGTCATGAAATATTTTAGATTAAGCTTCATGAAAACAAGGTGTTATAAAACTGTAAAAATACGTTAATGCCATATAAGTTAAAAAAATATTCTCCCTGTACTTTTAATAGAAAAGTCAAAAAGTACAATGTATTGTAAAAAAAAGAAAGAATCCTTCCATAACACAAAGTAAAATTAAAGAGGGGTGAAAATGACTTTAAACATAAATGGAAGAATATTAAACACTTTTTGAAAATATTTTTTTGGACATCGGTGAAAAATATAACCCCAGTAAATACATACGAATAAATAATCTCGGATAAGAAGAAGATTGGAATAATTGTCCCATACCTTATGTCTGATATGCTTCGTATGAATCCAAACCTCCTATGTAATGATTTAAATAATTTCATTGAATTATTACTGAATCATGTTCACTGTTATGATATCATATATGGTCCACTTATGACTTTATATTACCCATTCTTTTGTAAATTCCATGTTAATGCATTGTTTTGGGTAAAATCATTTCATTTATCGTACATGTTTCGATTTGTTGTTCTTGATATTATTACTCATATCCTGATTTACATAATTCCATAATTTAAACATGATTTCTATATAATATATATTTCATATATAAATATATATGATAGATCGATAAATGGAATGAAATACACCGTTAATGGAGATGGTAGGCCGTACGTACGTATGAACGCTGTTTTCAATTCCTTATTGAATTGAATGGAATTATGTAAATGAAACATATATGTACATAAATCCAGTATCACTATAATGTAATATATTTCATTATTATTTATTATATATATACATTATAATAATACTTGAATGGTTAATCATAGAAAATGAATATCATCGTGTTCGTGGAGAAGGTAGTTCGTACGTAAGCATCAGAGATAATATCATTCCCATAATTATTTAACAGAATTGGAGTGAATGATATAATATATTAGAATCAGTATGATGTTATAATAAACATATATAGTTATTCATTACACCATTATATCCATTCATGTAAGGTGGCGGTTGAAAAAATAATTACACCATGGCTTGGAGACGGTATTCCATACGTACACACGCGCGGTGATTTCGTTTTCTATAGGATGGATAGAAGGTGAAATGGGGTTTTTTAATATTTATAATAACATATTAGTATATTATTGATACTAATTTTATTACTTTATAATGAAACAACAAAACAAGAAGATGTTGATGAAGAAAAAAACATGAAATAATCGTTAGAAGAGATTACCTCTTCTTTGACGCACCTCTTTTAAGCATCCTCTTAAGGCACTAGAGTTGGTCTTTTGAGGAGACGATAACCTCTATAATGTTTATAGGGATGTTGATAATAGAAATTGTCAGGGGTTTTCTATAGAGACCCGAAGCTTGACATACATTGACATTACATTACTTTTTTGGAATACTTAATACATAACCAAAACAAACACTCAAGGACAGTAATAGTTTAGTTTCATTGGAAACATGGAATATAAACTTCTAATCATGTTGAATGATCTTCAACATCTCCCATAATTATCTTCCCCTTTTTGTTTCCTTACCTAAAACCATTATTTTAATCCTGCGGTAAAACAGAAAAAAGGCGAGCTCAAATGCTCAGTAAGGGTAAGCATGGAGAAAATAAAACAAACCATATACATTTGAACATAAAAACATGGACATAATTTTTAAACATTGAAATCTTGATAAATGACATAAAACAAGGCAGTACGTAAGGCATAGATCACAATGAAACATCAATCATTATAAAATAGCTTGGAAATAAAACTTGTAATTGTGGAAAAACATTAAGCACGTGATATGATTTCCATAGTAGCCAAGACATTGCTGGCAAGACCAACTTAGTGGACAAAGTCTCTTTCTGAATCGAGTTCACTCCTCATTTTAATCCTGTAACACTGAACCAGATTAACTTATCGTTCTAGCCATGTCTTTCTCATGATATATAAATTTTTACCCAATGCATTAGAGGGAGATATAGGTCCCACCCATATCACAATGAAATCATTCTTACTTGTGCCACAAAATAAACATAAATCATTCATCATAACCCAATGAATAAAATTGGTTTCATAAACGTCATCCCATCATATCATAATCCATATAAAACAAATGGATATGATTTCATCATAAGAAAAGTGAAACCATGTAAATTATAGAGACTTTATACTTGAAACATTAAAATTTAAAAAATTTCATCTTATATGTAAAATAATTTTGACGAAACACTTGAAATGAATTCTTGAGGAAAATATCCTTTCATCTTCAAAATAATTTTATTTTCACAAAATTCCACGAAAATTTAAAAGAAATGATTTTTTGAAAATATTGATGAAATATTGTAGAGTAAGATTCATAAAAATAAGGTGTTATGAAACCATAAAAACTCGTTCATTCCGTATATGTTAAAGATAATATTCTTCTCGTACTTTTGCCAGAGAAGTCAAAATGTAACACTTATGGTAAACAAAAAAATATTCCTTACATATCATGTAGTAAAATTAAAAAATGGGTAAAAAGGTCATTAAACTTACATGAATTTTTTTTTGTAAAACATGGACATGGATGATAAATATAACCCCAGTAAATTCTTACGCATAAGCAATCTCATAGAGAAAACAATTGAGATTGCAACATTATCCCTCATCTTAGGTCTGATATGCTTCATACGTATCCAAACCTCCTATATAATGATTTAAATAATTTAATTTACTTATTACATAATCATATTCATTGTTATGATATCATATATGGTTCACTTATGACTTTATATTACCTATTCTTTTGTAAATCCTTGTTAAAGCAGCGTTTTGGGTAAAATCGTTTCATTTATCGTACGTGTTTTGACTTGTTGTTCTTGATATTATTACTTATATCCTTATTTCCTTAATTTCATAATGTAAAAAATTATTTATATATAATAAATATTCAGCATATACATATATATGATAGATTGATAAATGGAATGAAATACACCATTCATGGAGACGATAGGCCGTACGTACGCATGAACACTATTTTCGTATCCTTATTGAATTGAATGGAACTAAATAGATGAAATACATATATATATATATATACATAAATCAAGTAGAATTATTACTTCATATATTTAATTATTATTCATTATATACATTTTATAATCATTCATTAATTGTAAACATGAAGAATGAATCTTATCACGTTCATGGAGACGGTAGTCCGTACGTACGCACGAGCGATGATATCGTTCCCATGATCGTGGGATTTTATTGAGGTGTATGTGTACTATTTAATAATAAATATCACTTTACAATAATAACATATATTTATTCTTTACACCATTATACCCATCCAAGTAAGGTGGTGGTGGAAAACAGATTACACCACGGCGTGGAGACGGTATTCCGTACGTACGCACACGCGGTGATTTCATTTTCCGTAGGATGGATAGAATGTTGAATAGGGTTGTTTCATTTTTATAATAACATATCAGTATATGAGTGATACTGGTGTTATTACTTCATAATGAAACAACTAATGAATATGAAGTAGAAGAAGAAATACATTTAAAAGAATTGGTAACGGATATTACCTCTTCTTCGACATGCCGCATTGAAACCTCCTATTAGGGTACAAAAATTGGTATTTGAAGAAGACCAGGACCTCTAGAATATTTCTAGGGAAGTTGAGAAGGGAAATTGGTAGGGTTCGGCTGATCCTGAAGGTTCAATGTTGTGTAAATATGAGAGGGAGGATGTGCCCTTTTATAAGGATGGAGAGGGGCACCTTTAGAATCCTCAAAAATATTAGTTTAATATAAATTCAAACCCCACATAAAAACCTCCAAAAATGACTCAATGAAAATATTAGATGATATGTGGTTGTAATATAATCATCCAATAAAATTTAGGCATGTTTTGATCTTATTTTAAACCTTATCATTTTTATTTATCCTTATTTAATCTATTTAATTTTATTTGTGGTAATAAAATTTAAAATTTCAAATGGTTATAAATAATCACTTATGTGTGTTTAATTTTCCATAATTGGATAATTTATGACATTATAGACTAAATAAATTTCAATTTATAATTTTTAAATATTTGTGTGATTTTTAATCAATTTAATAATATGTTATTTTTATAAAATAACAATAGTGTCAATTTTGACACTATTCATTTATAAGAATTTAAATAAAATTCACACAGAGGATATATTCAAAATAAAATATTTAATAGATTCATAACATGTCATATGCATCTAAAAAATTAGTGGAGAACATTAAATAGATCATATAACATTTATTTTACTATTTGTAAAACCATTTATTTGATACTTCTCTTAATAAAATAATTTCAACAGCATTATTGTATAATTATGAAATATACATATTTTTTGCTTAAAAAATAAAAATAAAATATTAGGATTAAGATAAATTTTATATATTTCATAAGAATACTTTTATTTGGATTTATATTCTAAAAAACTAACTTTTAAAATGTTATATTTAATAAATTATGAAGGTGATAAATTTAACATCATTTAAAATAAAATAATATAAGTGTCATAATCACTATTATAGGACTCAAAAAGGACATATATTAGGTCATTGTATGATTATGTTGAATATATACACTAAAAATAAGTTTTTTTCTGGTTTGTGAGCCTTTTAATGGGTATTATTATTTCAATAAAATCTATATTACTTATTTTTCAATAAATAAATAATTTTTGCATCATTAATGTATAAGCTATTAATGTAATTAAATATCTCCTAAAAATTATAAATAAATTACCATGATAAAGAAAAACATTTTATCTTTAAAATGAGTATTTATAACTGAATTTATATTCTGTATACACTTATATTAAAAATACTTTAATTATTAAAGATTAGTGAGACATATTTTACTTTCCTTAAAATAAAATAAACTAAAGGTCTTAATCACCTCCAAGTGGGTTTTAATGGATTCCATTTTGACCCAAATATGCCTTAGGACAAAATATAAGCATCCAATTATATTAAGAAATGTGTTAGGGAAATTTTATAATATTATATTTACCCTTAATTACAAGATTTATCTTTTACTATGGTAAATAAAATTTACCGTAGTTACTATTCATAATGCCCAAAAATAAAAAGTAGCCTATTAAAATAATTTTGACCCAGTGATTCCAAATATGAAATCCAGTTTTCTAAATTCAATACACAAAAGTTTCAGAAATTAATTTAAAATTAATCCCGTTTTTAAGAAAATGAGTTTTAAAAGTTAAAACATTGCAAAAGATTGAAATGATTTTACCTATGAATTCAATGTAAAATCAATGCTAATGGAATACATTATATTAAATAGTAAAAATATATTCTATTTATACTTTAAAACCATTAAATATTACAATTTAACCATATAAATTATTACCATGAAAAAAAGTTGTTTTTATTTAAAATATAGCGTGTTTTTACTATTCATTAAAATATGAAAGTTATCATAAAAATATCAAAACTTTATCCAATGTAAATTTTTTTATCCTGATTCAAAAGAAGAATTTTATTTCTTAAAATTTAACTTATAAAATTGTCAAAAATTATATTTAAAATGGGTGCGCCATCAAAAGGCGGCAAAACTGCATTTTTTTAAAAATCCTTATTTTACCTGAAAAATTTATTTTGTTCTCATACCATGTTCTATAAAATGTGTAAGATGAATTATAATGTCATAAAATTCAAAATATATTTACTACTATTCATATTGTCTAGTTTATAATAATATTATAAACATGTATCATTGTTTAGTGAATCCCAGTATTGCGTAAAACACAGGATATTGAGGAAGGTTGTGATTGCCTGTAATGCAAGCCAAGTCAGGGTTGCATGTAGTGCATGACTCCTCTGTTGTTGCCTATAACAAAATCCAACCCTATTTCATTTATAAAAATAATATTTATATATATATACACTCAATGTTGCGTAGAATAACAACTATCAAACTAACTTGAAATTGTGCGTAACACGATCCCAAATTAGTGTTGCGTATACTGCAAGCTAATACGGTATTGCGTATAGTGAAAGATAATATTGGTGTAGAGTATAGCAGAAGATATAAAAGAAATTAAAAATAATATATCTTATAAATTATCAGGTTGTTACATTCTACCCCCCTTAAAATGAATTTTTCCCTTGAAATTTGTCGGCGTTATAAATCGTTTACTATTCATAGAAACCCATATCGTAAAAAAGAATACTAAAACTTAATTTTAAAAACATGAGTATGAAACGTATTTATTCACCAAAGTAACTCATAACAGGGTTTCCATATATGATAACAAAGGTTAAAATATGGATATCGAAGAAAAATATAACCATCAAGTTCTGATGGAGAGTGGTAGAGATCATGACTGTGAAAAAGCCAACAATCACAAAGACATACATTTGTGATGTTCTAAGGTATCATCTGATTAATCAGATATGAGGGAACTAGGACAACATTTTTGGTTTTCAAGATTATTTCACTAATGTTGAATAATTTTCAAATCAAAATAAATACTTAATTGATTTTGGTACAATCTCACCATTGTTCATGCCTTGAACAATTTCCACTTCATCTCTTTAAGAAATGAAGTTGAATTTGACATTCGTGAAGTTTTAGATCATGTGATAGAATGATGAGCCATTCCATCTGTTTCAAAAAAATGGTTATAAAAAATTATCAAATATACATAAGTCCATCTATGGTGTGGTTAATCGTATATGATTCAAAAAATGGACTTATACTTCATCTATCATACCACTTAATAAAACTAGTTTCTACTAACAAGGGACTTCTTTTAGGCCATTGGTAGGAGATAAAGGCCTATCGCACTTTGGATGTGGGTTAGATTCCCAAAACCTTGTCCAACGCAATAGGTTGTCGCCCGTTCTGCATGTTTTCCATTTTCTTAAAATACACTATTATAACATTCTGTCAATAATATCGAAAAATATTTATAGCCTTAAACAATACTAACTTATGTTCAACATAATCCATTCCAATCTTTAGGCTTATCCAAAACCTTCTTTCCAAACTCATATTATAAAGAGAACAATTACTAAAAAGGTCATATATCATCTCGCCTTTTTATAACGTAAACTTTCATTTCATTACACAAAACTGAGGATCTTTAAGGTTTAGTGTCTTGGAAACCAGGAACATATAGCATTGTTCTTAAACACTTGAAAGGATTCTCCTCATGTTCATCCTAGGTTCATTACTGCATCTCATAACGTGGGGGAATATATCAAAAGAAAGGGTGAGAAGAAGGCCCAGTAAGGGAAATAAGGGAAACATTTTACATGTGAACATGAGATACTTCAATAAGGTCATGAAAATATCTTTAAGGCATGAGAAATAAATAATGAGATATATCATAATAAAAATAACATTTTTCAAAACATTAAGATGTGGCTACATCATTTAACATAGACAATCATTAACATATCACCAAGGTCCATCCCCAAGGTGTCATTTGAAAATTACCAAGGTTATTCACCAAGATATCGTGAAAATTGTAATCTCTAGTGGTTACATCATTACCAAATTCATTGAAGCGCTTTAAGGGCACACCCTTAAATTTTCCTTTATTATCATGTGAGACACATATATCATAATAAAACATTTCATAAATAACCCATATATCATAAAATAAATGGGTTTCATTTCATAATCATAACGTTTTAAAAACTGCTTTAATGACATGATCTTTACGTCACTTTAAAACCCACGGAAGGGTAGAGAAGGTCTCATGTATGTAAATACAAGAATTTAAAATAGAAAATTTTGATATATATGTGAATACCCCTGTAGAAATAATAGCTTTTAGTATTCACTTTATGACATAAAATAATTTTGTGAAAAGAGAGAGGCATTTTGAGACGAAAATTCTGCAGCATAACAGCTATGTTTCAGGGTTTTAGAAAACATTGAAGAGAGAGGGTACATGGGTCCAACATTCATAAATTACCCATAGACCAGTAGAGGGGAAGAATAAGAAGGATATATGAACATGGTAATGAAATTTTAAGGAAATACTATTTGAAATGAAAAACATAGAAGGAAGACAAAAATTAGATTTCTCTTATGAAAATTCGGCAGCCTAACAGAGTCACTTAAACTTCAACAAAAATGATTTGAAAAGATCAAATAGGGTCTCTAATCTTGTTAACAAAAGAGTTCAATATTATAGATATATAGATCATACCCCAACATAAAAAAGGAATTTTAAAGACTTGACATGAAAGTAGAACTTTGAAAAGAATGAGAAGGGTGAAAGAATCCCCTTAAAAAATTCGGCAGCCTAACGGCGTCACTTAAGATTCAAAAAAATGAATTGACAAGATCAAATAGGGTCTCTCATCATATGAACATAAGAGTTAAGTATGATAGATATAAATATCATACCCCAACATAATAAAAATGAACTTGAAAGACTTGAACAGAAAATAGAACTTGAAAATGGAAAGGGTGAAAGAATCAGTTACAAAAATTTCGGCAGCCAAACGGTGCCACTTAAACAATCATAAAATGAATTTATGAGAGTAAGAGGGGGTCTCTAATCATATGAACATAAAAATTACACTATAATGAATATAAAATAAATTCCTCCAACATAAGAACATGGAGCATAAAAGAAATGACATAAAAGAGATCACTTGAAAAGAAAGAGAGAGGTCGGATCCCTTACCATAAAATGTAACTCTTAAAACTCAAAGGTTGGGACCTTGAGGGCATGGGGGAACCTTGGGAGGACTCCTTGGGAGTTAAGGAGACCATAACAGTGTTGAGTATGGTTTTGGAGCCGAAAAGATGAGAGGAGGGCTTGGTATTTATAGGGAAAGTGAGGGGACATGGCATTAATGGCCAAGGGACACCTCAAAAGTGGTTTTCTCAAAAGCATGGGCCCTCCCATGGTACTTCCCATAGAGTTAGGCCACATGGGGACCCCCACACAATAACTCATCCTATTTAGTCTACCATCCCTTAAAATATCTCATGACATCATCATGACATAGTTATGATGTCATTTAACATCCGAAACCCAAAAACTGTATTTTTAGTATTCACTGAAAAATCAACTTTCTCATAAAAATCCCATAATTTCACATTAATCAAATATAAATGCTATGATTTCAAAAATGAACTCTATTTTATAAATATAATTTTCTAAATATTTTTATTTCATTTTTTAAATAAACTCACTATTCACCGAAAATTCATTTTTTTCAGAAAAATCCCTAAAAATTACCTTAACATAATATCGATGAACTGAGTTCAAAAATGAAATCCATTTTATAAAAATAATTATCTAAATATATTTAATTTAATATTTAATTAAAAAACACTATTCACCCAGAAAAACTAATACTTGAATAATAATTTATGAAACTGTTATTTACCCATTTTATTGAATCTCATTACTTAATCTAGTTGTCAAAATTATATTAAAACTTTCTTTGAGTGAAATTACTAATCCATTTGGTCACATTACTAATCCTAAGCGTAAAATCACTATTCATAATTTACTATTCATCAAAAATCAAGTTGAACTTGTTAGACTCGAAATTTCGTAATGAACATAATTGTAGAAGGCCATTTTTAGAAAATCATTACACAATTTTATTTATTTAAGTTTTACATAAACATTTTTAAAATATCCTTTCCCTAAAATTCATAAAAAAATATGCATACAATATTTATTCGGAAGTTTGAAAATTCATAAAATTCATCATAAGAAAAAATCCCAATTTTTATTTAAAACAAAGGGTTACACAAGGCTGTTACGGTCTCCTTACATAGCCCCTTATCACACCGGTATAGGACCTAAGTGTAAGGTGTGCTAAGGTGAGAGAATCCTAGGGAGGCTCGGCCAACATCGCACAAATAGTAATTTCTATCAGTTTGAACTTCTCCCAAAGGCGATTCCGTTCTAGCTTCACACGATGAAGTTTGTCTTGGGTTTGGTCTAGAGCAAAGCTCAGTGGTGCTACCTCCTTCCCAAGTTCTGTTAGATGGGATTCGATCGGTCCAAGACTACTAGTTGAGGCCATCGAATCTTGTTTCTATATTAATTAACCAAGATTGCTTGTATTTAGAGACAATAATAGAAACGTTTAGTTTCCAGCGGTCATATTGACCAATGGTCATATAACAGTCAAAACCCAACGGTCTCATTTTAATTATACTCATGTTATCAAATGAAACATTTTTTTGATTATAAAAATAAAGTAAAATAACACATAAAATGAGGAAACAAGATTTATTTAAAATTTCGGGTCGTTACAATCTTCCCCCCTTAAGAAATTGCATCCTCGCAATTTTTAAAATTCGGTTTTGAAATTTCATTGAAAGTCCCACATCAAGAAAGGAGTCAGTAAAACTATTACTTTAAAAGAATGAAAGGGAAGTACAAAGGTCACCTGAGTAAACCCACACTAGGATTCAATGTAGGAAAACATGGACATGGAGGAGAAAACAAAGGGTCATGTTTTGAGGGAGAGTGATAGAGAACATGATTAAGAGAATTTTAACCATAAGAAAATCCCAAACATACGATTTGTGTAAACGGTCTTTGATTTACTAGTAGGAAACGTAGACCAACAAAATTTTTGTTTCGCGTTTCTTTTCATAATTTTGAGGAATTCATTTACTACATAGAAAAAAAACATAATAAAATATTCCTACCTTCATGTAGAGTTTCATCCTTTAATAAGTTTCTACCCAAAAATAATCTTTTCTCAAAACTATGAGCATCCAAAAACAGTTGGTCTCATCAAAACACAAGAATCATATTCTAGAGAATCACATAATCCACAAAAGATTAACCATCTATTTCATCTATCTTTAAACATTATCCCAAAAACAGAAATGGTAAGGTAAAACAACTCATCAAAAATAAATAATCCCATAGGAATGGAAACTACTTTTAAATCTTGAAATTTCCATGGTACTACCCAGAGTTCATCATAGACTATTTTGTAAATACCTGTCCTTAAAATTCCTCAAAATAAACCACACTAAGATTGAAACCCAAATACAAGAAGGATTTGATAACATAGTCCTCCAATGTCAACTTTATCATTCATCTCCAAACAACATCAACCACTCCTAACATCTTATAACAAAAGTAACTAACCTAAACATATTTAACCCAAGATAGGTTAATCATTTCCATAAGTAACCTAAATTACTATAAGTCCACCTTAAATTCATCGATTCTTCAAAATATAAGTCAAACTTACTCCTCAAGGAAAATACCGTAGTAATATATTTACCTCGATCATATAGGGTCCCCAAAATAGTGAACTTCTTCCAAAATAATAATCATATTTTAATCCCATAATCATCTCTGTCATATTAATACGGCAATCATTTCATTTTCTATCACATTGTTTGTTGGGACATGTTCTTCTATTTCCCACCATTAACTAAGAAGATAAAGTATAATTAGGGGCTTAAATACTTCGCCAATAATCATGAAAACGAAACTTTAAGCATAAAAGGATAAACATGTAGAATAAAAGTATATCCTAACTTGTGATCCCCTTGGTTCCAATATAGGTTATCCATGATCATATATTCTTATGTTAATCTTTATTTTATTTTATCATTGTTCCTTTAGTAATGGTTCATAATAAGCTTATAAATTTAACAAATCATATCCCCCAGGAGTGTCGTTACCAAGAGTGCAGCATGGCCCTTTGTCGTGTACCAGTTCCCATTCGAGTCTAGCTCAAAGTAGTGTTTTCGGGTTTTACCCCTATGTACATCTCTGTCAGAGCCACCTCTACCTGCTCGTATCCAGATAGGGATGTATTTGCTTGGAAACCCCTTACGCAATACTCACCAAAATATCTGGAAGATTTTCTATATTTAAACATTTCAATAGGGTTCTTCCTAAATTTTTCATATCTTAATTTTCACAAATAACTAAACCATAATTTGATACCAACTATAGCATCCCACCTTTTTATAACATAATCTTTCATTTCATTACACATAACTGAGGATCTTTAAGGTTTAGTGTCTTAGAAACCAGGAATATAAAACATTCTTCATAAACACTTGAAAGTCTTCTCCTCATGATCATCCTAGGTTCATTACTGCATCTCATAACCTAGGGAAATTCATTAAAAGAAAGGGTGAGTATAAGTCCCAGTAAGAGAAACAAGAGAAACATTTTACATGTGAACTTGAGATACCTCAATAAGGTCATGAAAAGAACATTAATGCATGAGAAATAAATCATGAGAAATATCATAATAAAAATAACATTTTTCATAACATTAAGATGTGGGTACATCATTTAACATATACAATCATGAACATATCACCAAGGTCCGTCCCCAATGTGTGATTTAAAAATTACCAAGGTTATTCACCAAGATATCGTGAAAATTGTAATTTCTAGTGGTTACATCATTACCCAATGCATTGGAGCGCTATCAGGGTGCACCCTTAAATTTTCATTCATAATCATGTGATCCACATATATCATCATCAAAAATTTCATAAATAACCCATATAGCATAAAATAAATGGATTTCATTTCATAATCATAACGTTTTAAAAACTGCTTTAAAGACATGATCTTTACGTCACTTTAAAACCCACAGAAGGGGAGAGCGGGTCGCATGTATGTAAATCACAGAATTTAAAATAGAAAATTTTGATATATATTTAAATACCCTTATAGAAATAAGAGCTTTTAGTATTCACTTTATAACATAAAATAATTTTGTGAAAAGAGAGAGGCATTTTGAGACGAAAATTTTGCAGCATAACAGCTATGTTTCGGGGTTTTAGAAAACATTTAAAAGAGAGGGGACATGTGTCCAACATTCATAAATGACCCATAAAAGAGTATAGGGGAATAATAAGAAGGATATATGAACATGGTATCAAAATTTGAAGGACATACCATTTTAAATGAAAAACATGGAAGGAAGGAAAAAATTAGATTTCTCTTATGAAAATTCGGCAGCCTAACGGCATCACTTAAACTTCAAAAAAAATTATTTGAAAAGAAAAAATAGGGTCTCTAATCATTTGAACATAAGAGTTCAGTATGATAGATATAGATATCATACCCCAACATAAAAAAAGGAATTTTAAATACTTGATATGAAGGTAGAACTTTGAAAATAATGAGAAGGGTGAAAGAATCCCCTTAAAAATTCGGCAGCCTAACGGCGTCACTTAAGCTTCAAAAAAATGAATTTACAAGATAAAATAGGGTATATAATCATATTAAAATAAGATTTCAGTATGATAGATATATAAATCATACCCCAACATAATAAAAATGAACTTGAGAGACTTGAAAAGAAAATAGAACTTGAAAATGGGAAGGGTGAAAGAATCCGTTACAAAAATTTCGGCAGCCAAACGGCGCCACTAAAACATTCATAAAATGAAATGATGAGAGTAAGAGGTGGTCTCTCATCATATGAACCTAAAAAGGAAATTATAATGAATATAAAAGAACATCCTCTAACATAAGAACATGGAGCATAAAAGAAATGACATAAAAGAGATCACTTGAAAAGAAAGAGAGAGGTCGGATCCCTTACCTTAAAACGTAACTCTTAAAACTCCACGGTTTGGACCTTGAAGGCTTGGGGGAACCTTGGGAGGACTCCTTGGGAGTTAAGGAGACCATAACTTTGTTGAGGAGGGTTTTGGAGTCGAAAAGATTAGAGGAGGTCTTGGTATTTATAGGGAAAGTGAGGGGACAAGACATTAATGGCCAAGGGACACCTCAAAAGTGGTTTTCTCAAAAGCATGGGCCCTCCCATGGTACTTCCCATAGAGTAAGACCACATGAGGACCCCCACACAATAATTCATACTATTTATTCGACCATCCCTTAAAATATATCATTACATCATCATGACACAGTTATTATGTCATTAAACATACCGAAACCCTAAAACTGTATTTTTACTATTCACTGAAAAATCAACTTTCTCAGAAAAATCCCAAAATTTCACATTAACCAAATATAAATGCTCTGATTTCAAAAATGAACTCTATTTTATAAAAATAATTTTCTAAATATTTTTAATTCATTTTTTAAATAAACACACTATTCACCAAAAATTCATTTTTTTCAGAAAAATCCCCAAAAATCACCTTAAAATAATATCGATTCTCTAAGTTCAAAAATGAAACCCATTTTATAAAAATAATTTTCTAAATATTTTTAATTTAATTCTTAATTAAAAACACTATTCACCTGAAAAAAACTAATACTTGAACAATAATTTATGAAACTGTTATTTACCCATTTTATTGAATCTCATTACTTAATCTAGGTGTCTAAATTATATTAAAACTTTCTTTGAGTGAAATTACTAATCCATTTGGTCACATTACTAATCCTAAGCGTAAAATCACTATTCATAATTTACTATTCATCAAAAATCAAGTTGATTTTGTTAGACTTGAAATTTCGTACTGAACATAATTGTAGAAGGCCATATTCGGAAAATCATTACACATTTTTATTTATTTAAGGTTTATATAAAAATTTTTAAAATATCCTTTCTCTATAATTCATCAAAAATATGCATACTATATTTATCCGGACATTTGAAAATTCATAAACTTCATCATAAGAAGAAATCCTAAATTTTATTTAAAACAAAGGGTTACACAAGGCAGTTACGGTCTCCTTACATAGCCCCTTATCACACTAGTATAGGACCTAAGTGTAAGGTGTGCTAAGGTGAGAGAATCCGAGGGAGGCTCGGCCAACATCACACGAGTAGTAATTTCTATCAGTTTGAACTTCTCGCAAAGGTGATTCCATTCTAGCTTCACACGATGAAGTTCGGCTTGGGTTGGTCTAGAGCAAAGCCTAATGGTGCTACCTCCTTCCCATGTTCTGTTAGATGGGATTGGATCGGTCCAAGACTACTGGGTGAGGCCATCGTATCTTGTTTCTATATTAATTAACCAAGATTACTTGTATTTAGAGACAATAATCGAAACGTTTAGTTTCTAGCAGTCATATTGACCAATGGTCATATAACAGTCAAAACCCAACGGTCTCATTTTAATTATACTCATCTTATCAAATGAAACATTTTTTTGAGTATAAAAATAAAATAAAATAACACATAAAATGAGGAAATAAGATTTATTTAAAATTTCGGGTCGTTACAGGTCATATACCAAGCACATGAATACCATCATTTATCCCTCGTATATCTTGTTGGTCACATTCCAATCATGTGAATAACTTAATCATTTATTCTCTTGAAAAATGAATACCCATTCAACCTTAGTGAAAATATGAGTGCTGTCAAAAGTTAACTCTTTCCACATACAAAAATCCAAATAATCTATATACTCAAACCATGATATAACTTTGTCCTTATATCAGTCATGAGCTCATGAATTGTAACACCCCGAGATTTTATGAAAAATATTTTTTTTAATTTTATTTATGTCTTGTGTTGTACACTACACCAAAAGGAGCGTGTACTACACACATCCCTGACTTGGCTTGCATTACACGCAATTGCGACCTTCCACGATAGCATGTGTAGTACGCAATACCGAGTTTCACTAAATGAGATATTATTATATTATTATGAACTAGCCATTATGAATAGTAATACCAAATTTTTTAAATTTTATATATTTTATATTTCAAAACGGACTTCATTTTTGGATTCGGAATATCGACATTAGCCTAGGGTGAAATTTTGGTATTTTTCGGATAACTTTCATATTCTGATGAATATTGAAAATTACTAAATTTTAATTAAAAACAACATTTTAATAGAAATAATTAATAGTGATAAACTAATAATTTGAGTTGTTTAAAATTATATTTAGAATATATTTTTACCATTTAATACAATTTTGTTCATTGGATGTAATTTCTCATTTAAACCAGACATAAACAAGTGTCAATCTTTGGATAGTGATTATCTCTTAAAAACACGCTATTTGTTTTGACGATGAGAAGTAATTTTTAAATTAATTAATTCAAGTGATATGTTTTGAATTTTGTAAAATAGACATCATTTTTGAATTCATAATATCAAATATATCTTAGGCCTAATTGTTGGTATTTTTCTGGAAACTTTAATTTTTTGATGAATAGTGAAACCACTAAGTGGTAGTTAAAAAACTGAATTTTTCATAAAACTTAATATTATCGCTTCTGTGAGTGGCATTTCGAAAATCAAAGAGACACGGTTAATATCAAGGACTAAAATTTGGTTCAATGAGATGAAAATATTTTTTGGTGAATAGTAACTTTTTACTTTTTTCCCACAGTTAAAAGTAAATAGGGTAATTAAGGGTAAAAGTGTCATTATTATTACCTTAAAACATGTCCTAATTCTATTGGATAAGTTTAATTTGACCAAAAACAACCTGATTAATACAATATGACCATTTAGTCCCACATGGATTAGATTAGGACATTTATTATTAATTTATTTAAAGAAGGGTTAAAATAGTTAAAATCAACATTTAATAAGTAAATCATTTTTAATATAGGGTTATACATAAGATAAATTCGACTATAAAAATTAATTAGAAATATAAAATGATATCCTACATAATAATATTTTATTTATAATTTTTAGACATTAAATAATTTAATTTAGTTATGACACAATGGTGATGGAGTAATTATCTTATTAATGAAAAATTGACATAATTGATGTTATAAATACCCAAATAAATGTAATTTGAGACTTTTTATGAATTCCACTAATTTTCTAGGTTCATATGACATGTTAGTATTTATTTAATTAACCTTTTTAGAACTAATCATTCTGCTATGAGTTTTAGAAAAATCAATTACTAAATAGTGTCAAAATTGACATAAAATAGTTTTTTAAACAAATATTATATTATTAATTGTTATTTTATTCCTAAAAATATAAGGTTCGGCCAAAAGACTTAGATAAGGTTATATATATTAATAATAAACAACTTGGGGTTCGTTTGGCTTGTTATAGTAAGTTTATTAACCTTATAGTGTAAGAACACAAAAAGTCACGGTAAAAGTAAAATTATCTAACATAAAGTTAAATATATATTATAAGGTAAAAATAGTAAACTAAACTTGTCCAAATTATATTTTATGAGAGTATTTCGACGCATCCCCACCTTAGCTTCAAAATAAATCAATTTGTAGCTATTTAAAACCGAATTTGGCTTTATAATAAAATAATATTTTTTGTTATTCCAAAGGTGCCCCTCTCCTCCCTTATAAAAGGGAACCTCCTACCTCTCTTCCTCACACCACTTTGAGACTTCAAGATAGGCCAATCCCAGCCAAATTATCTTCTCCACTTCCATAGAAACATAATAGAGGTCCTGTTCTTCTTCAAAGACCAATTTTAGTGCCCTAAAAAGAGGTCTCAAAGAGGCGTTTCAAAGAAGAGGTAATGTCTGTTACCGATTCTTTCAACATTATTTCTTCTTCCACTTCTTCTTCTTTAGTTGTTTCATTATGAAGTAATAACATAAGTATCACTAATATACTGATATGTTATTATAAGTATGAAAAAATACTATTTCACCATCAATCCATCCTACGGAAAACGGAATCACTGCGCGTGTGTACGTACGGAATACCGTCTCCACTCCGTGGTGGAATCTATTTTCCACCACCACCTTACTTGGATGGGTATAATGGTGAAAATAAATAACTATATATTATTATTGTAAAGTATTGTTGATTCTGTAAAAGTATACATACACTCCAATAAAATTCCACGATCATGGGAACAATATCATTGCTCGTGTGTACGTACGGAATACCATCTCCACGACTCGATGAGATTCATTCTCAATGATTAACCATTCATAAATGATTATAAATTATATATAATAAGTAATCATGAAATATATGACATAATAATGATAATGGATTTATGTATATATATATTTATGTCATCCAATTAATTCCATTCAATTCAATGAGGAAACGAAAACAACATTCATGCGTACGTACGGCCTACCGTCTCCATGAACGGTGTATTTCTTTCCATTTATCGATATATTATATATATTTATATTCTGAATATATATTATATATAAATCATGTTTTATATTCTATAATTATGTAATCATGATCTAAGTAATCATATGAATAATTACAAGTCAAAACATGGACAACAAATGAAACGACTTTACCCAAAACACTCTTTAACATGGAATTTACAACATAACGGGTAATATAAAGTTATAAGTGAACCATATATGATATCATAACAATTAATATGATTATTTAATAAGTCAATGACATTATTTAAATCATTATACAGGACGTTCGGATACGTACGAAGCATATCGAACCTAAGGTAAGGGATAATTGTGCAAATCTCATTTTTATACGAGATTGCTTATTCGTAAATATTTTATGGGGTTATTGCTATCATCCATGACCATGTTTTATAAAAGTGTATTCATGTATTTTTAAAGTCCTTTTACCCATTTTTTTTACTTTTACTACATGGTATGTATGGAATATTTCTTTTACGAGGAACTTTTTTGACATTTCCGGCAAAAGTATGAGAACAATGTTTTTTTAACTTATACGGAATGAATGGATTTTTATGGTTTCATGACGCCGCATTTTCATAAAGCTTCCTCTACAAGTTTGAATGATTATTTTCAAAAAAACGCTTTCCTTTTAAAAGTGCATGAAAATTTTAGAAAAGAAATTGATTTTGAAGAAGAAAGGATATTTTCCTCAAGAATTCATTTCAAGTGTTTTATCAAAACCATATTCCATCTAAGATGAAATTATTTCATATGTGTATATTTCAAGATTAATGTCTCTATGATTTACATGGTTTCAATTTTCTTATGATGAAATATCCATTTGTTTTATATGGATTATGTAATGATTGGATGATGTTTATGAAACCCATTTTATTCTTTGGGTTATGATGAATGATTTATGTTTATTTTGTGGCACAAGTAAGAATGATTTCATTATGAGATGGGTGGGACCGATATCTCCCTCTAATGCATTGGGTAAAGATTTATATCTCATGAGATAGACATGGCTGGAACTGTAAGTTAATCCGGTTCAGTATTACAGGACTGAAACGAGGAGTGAACTCGATTCAGAAATGGACTTTGTCCCATAAGATGGTCTTGGCAGCAATGCCTTGGCTACTATGGAAATCATAACATGTGCTTAATGGATGCCAAAATTACATGTTTTATTCCCATGCTATGTTATCTTGATTTATGTTCCATTATGATTTATGCCTTATGTACATCCATGTTTAAGTCATTGCTCATGTTTTGGATGTTTAAACATTTTGATCATGTTTTTAAGTTCAAATGTATATGGTGTGTTTTATTTTATCCATGATTACCCTTTCTGAGCATTTGAGCTCATCCTTTTTATGTTTTATTTTTTCCCAGGATTAAAAGAAAGGTTTTAGGTAATGAAACAAAAAGTGGAAGATATTTATGGGATATATTGAAGATCTTTCACCATGATTAGAATATTACGTTCCAAGTTTCCAAAGACACTAAACTATTACGGTCCTTGTGTGTCTGTTTTTGTTATGTATTATGTATTCCGCAAAAGTAATGTAATATCTATTTACGTCAAGCTCCGGGTCTCTACATGAATAGTATCAAAAATATTATTTTCTCTATATCCTTTCATCATGCGCATATCTTCTTCTTTCCAAAAACATCTAAATAACCTTTCATGGTTACCAGAACCATTCAACATAAACTTTTAAATACTTTAGGAAAAACAATTTTGTAATAATCCTTAGATGTTTATTTATTCCTTAGTACAATTAAATTACCCATACAACATAACTCATGATAAACCTATAATCATTCCACTACCTTCATAAAACATTGACTGAGATTCATCATTTTATTCCTCAACACTTCTTTCATATTACGTATCATTTGTAGTCTCTTCATCATCATCAACATAAATACTACCCATAAAACCATGCTGATTCTCTTCATGAGATTTTCCCTTAGGGCATCGATTTTCATAATGCTCATACATTCCACATTTAAAGCATTTAACCAATGCTGATGTATTAGCAATACCATTATCCTTGTCTATTGTGTTAATTGATCCTTTTACATTGTAATTACTGGATTTGTGTCTTTCTTTTCAACACCCAAAGCATATTCCAGTTCCTTTGAAACATTCCCCTTTATGCCGCTTCCCACATGACTTACATGAGGGAAATTGAACTTTATTTCCTCTATGATCATCATGAACCTCCATCTTCCTCTTATTAGTTGAGTGAGGAATCTTACCAAAGTTAAGATTATTGATCATATTATGAGATTGCTGATTAGGCATAATAACGATGTTTGGACATCCAAATACTGTTTCATTTGGTGTCTCATCAATAATATCATTCCATTGTCCATCATATTCTCCATTAACATGAATCCTCCTATTTCCTGCCATTTCCTAAAACCCAAAAATAATAGTATGGGAGAAAAACTCGTACTAGAATGACAACAAAATCAAGGGGGAGTACTTTCAAGCTTTAACATCTTGGGTTTAATTCTATGATCGTTTCTCTAATTCTAGGACTATAACCTATACATATACTTATCCTTTGGGACATCCATAGACATACCTTAGAAATATCTCTAGGGATTTCACTAAATTTTTCACATCCTAGTTTATAAAGGTTAACTAAACCGAACCTCTAATACCAAATGTATAAAACCAAAGCTTGATGTACAAGGATATTACATTAATTTCTTGGAATACTTAATACATAACAAAAACCAACACTCAAGGACTGTAATAGTTTAGTGTCTTTAAAAACATGGAATATAAACTTTTAATCATGTTGAAAGATCTTCAACATCTCCCATAATGATCTTCCCCTTTTTGTTTCCTTACCTAAAACCTTTCTTTTAATCCTAGGGGAAAAACATAAAAAGGGAGAGCTCAAATGCTCAGTAAGGGTAATAATGGGGAAAATAAAACAAACCATATACATTTGAACATAAAAACATGAACATAATTTTTAAACATTGAAATCTTGAGCAGTGACATAAAACAAGGCAGTACGTAAGGCATAGATGATAATGAAACATAAATCATGATAAAATAGCTTGGAAATAAAACATGTAGTTGTGGAAAAACATTAAGCACATGATATGATTTCCCTAGTATCCAAGACATTGCTTCCAAGACTATCTTAGTGGACAAAGTCTCTTTCTGAATCAAGTTCACTCCTCATTTCAGTCTTGTAACACTGAACTGGATAAAATTACCATTACATCCATGTATATCTCATGAGATATAAATCTTTACCCTATTCATTATAGGGATATATAGGTACCACTCATATCATAATGAAATTATTCTTACTTGTGCCACAAAATAAACATAAATCATTCATCATAACCCAAAGAATAAAATGGGTTTCATAAACATCATCCCATCATAAAATAATCCATATAAAACAAATGGATATAATTTCATCAAAATAAAAGTGAAACCATGTAAATAATAGAGACATTATACTTGAAACATACACATATTAAATAATTTCATCTTAGATGTAAAATAATTTTGACGAAACACTTGAAATTAATTCGTGAAGAAAATATCATTTCTTCTTCAAAATCATTTTCATTTCACAAAATGCCAAGAAAATTTAAAAGAAAAGGATTTTGATGAAAATATTCATGAAATCTTGTAGAGTATACTTCATGGAAAAAAGTTTTTATGAAACTGTAAGAATCTGTTCATTCCGTATAAGTTAAATAAAACATTCTTCTCGTACTTTTGCAGGAAAAGTCAAAAAATAACTCATATGGTAAACAAAAAAATATTCCTTACATACCATGTAGTAAAATAAAAAAATGGGTAAAAGGGACTTTAAACATACATGAAAGCATTTTTATAAAACTTGGACATGAATGATAAATATAACCCCAGTAAATACTTACGTATAAGCAATCACGGATAGAAAACAATTGAGATTGCAACATTATCCCTTACCTTAGGTCTGATATGCTTCGTACGTAACCGAACCTCCTATATAATGATTTAAATAATTTCATTGACTTATTAAAGAATCATATTCATTGTTATGATATCATATATGGTTCACTTATGACTTTATATTACCCGTTCTTTTGTAAATCAATGTTAAAGCTGCGTTTTGGGTAAAATCGTTTCATTTATCGTACGTGTTTCGACTTGTTGTTCGTGATATTATTACTTATATACTGATTTCCTTAATTTCAGAATTTAAAACATGATTTATATATAATAAATATTCATCATATACATATATATGATAGATTGATAAATGTAATGAAATACACCGTTCATGGAGACGGTAGGTCACACGTACGCATGAACGTTGTTTTTGTTTCCTTATTAAATTGAATAGAACTAAATAGATGACATGCATATATATATATACATAAAAGAAGTAGAATTATTATGTAATATATTTCATTATTATTCATTATATATACTTTATAATCATTCATTAATGGTAAACATGAAGAATGAATCTTATCGCGTTCGTGGAGACGGTAGTCCGTACGAACGCACGAGCGATGATATCGCTCCCATGATTGTGGAATTGTATTGAAGCGTATGTATACTATTTCAGAATAAATATCACTTTACAATAATTACATATATTTATTCTTTACACCATTATACCCATCCAAGTAAGGTGGTGGTGGAAAACAGATTACACCACGGTATAGAGACGGTATTTCGTATAAATGCACGCGCGGTGATTTCATTTTCCATAGGATGGATAGAATGTGGAATAGGGTAGTTTCATATTTATAATAATAGATCAGTATATTAGCGATACTTTCTTTATTACTTCATAAAGAAACAACTAAAGAAGTGGAAGTAGAAGAAGAAATAAATTTGAAAGAATTGGTAACGGATATTACCTCTTCTTCGACACGCCTCCTTGAAACCTTTTCTTAGGGAACTAAAATTGGTGTTTTAAGAAGTCCATGACCTCTAGAATATTTATAGGGAAGTTGATAAGGGAAATGGGCAGGGTTTGGCCGATCATGGAGGCTGAATGTTGTGTTAATATGAGAGGGAGGAGGTGCCCTTTTATAAGGGAAGAGAGGGGCACCTTTGGAATCCTCAAAAATATTAGTTTAAAATAAATTCAAACCCCTCATAAAAACCTCCAAAAATGACTCAATGAATATTTTGATGACATAGGGTTGTAGTATCATCAACCAATACAATTTGGATATGTTTTGATCTTATTTTAGACCTTATCATTTTGATTTATCCTTATTTAATCTATTTAATTTAATTTGTGGTAATAAAATTCTAAATTTTAAATGGTTATAAATAATAAATTATGTGTTTTTAATTTTCCATAATTGTATACTTTATGACATTTTCTACTACATTAATTTTAATTTATAAATTTTAAATATTTTTGTTATTTTCAAAAAATTTAATAATATGTTATTTTTATAAAATAACAATAGTTTCAAATTTGACACTATTCGTTTATATGAATTTAAATAAAATCCACATAGAAGATATATTCAAAATAAAATATTAAATAGGTTCCTAACAAATCATATGCATCTAAAAAATTAGTTGATCACATTAAATAGTTCATATAATATTTATTTTACTATTTTTAAACCCATTTATTTGATACTTCTCTTAATAAAATAATATCTACAACATTTTTGTATAATTATTAAATATACTTAGTTGTTGTATAAAAATTAAAAATAAAATACTAGGATGAATATTAATCTTAAATATGTGATAATAATACTTTTAGTCAGGTTTATATTCTAAAAAAACTAACTTTTAAAATGTTATATTCATTAAATTATGAAGGTGACAACTTTGACATCATTTAAAATAAAATAATATAAGTGTCATAATCACTTTTATAAGACCTCAAAAGGTCATATATTATGTAATTGTATGATTATGGTGTATATATACACTAAAAAGATGTTTTTTCAGGTTTGTGGGCTTTTTAATGGGTTGTATAATTTCAATAAAAACTATATTACTTATTTTTCACTAAATAAATAATTTCTGCATCATTAATATATAAGCAATTAATGTAATTAAATATCACATAAAATTATAAATAAATTACCATGATAAAGAAAAACATTTTATATTTCAAATTAGTATTTATAACCAAATTTATATTTTCTATAAACTTATATTAAAAATTCTTTAATTATTAAAGTTGAGTGAGACATATATCACTTTCCTTTAAATAAAATAAACTAAAGGTCTTAATCACCTTCAAGTGGGTTCCAATGGATTCAATTTCAACAAAAATATGCCGTAGGACGAAATATAAGCATCCAATTATATTAATACAAGTGTTAGGTAATTTAATAATATTATATTTACCCTTAATTACCTGATTGACCTTTTACTCTGGTAAATAAAATTTACCGTAGTTACTATTCATAATGTAAAAAAATAAAAAGTATCCTATTAACATAATTTATAACCACTGATTCTAAATATGGAATCCATTTTTCTAAATTCAATACATAAAAGTTTCAGAAATTAATTTAAAATTAATCCAGTTTTTAAGAAAACGAGTTTTAAAAGTTAAAACATTGCAAAAGATTGAAATTATTTTACCTATGAATTCAATGTAAAATCTATTATAATGACATCCATTATATTAAATGGTAAAAATATATTCTATTAATACTTTAAAACCATTAAATATTATAATTTAACCATATAAATTATTATGATGAAAAAAATTGTTTTTAATTAAAATAGAGCGTGTTTTTACTATTCATTAAAATATGAAAGTTTTCAGAAAAATATCAAAACATTATCCAATGTAAATTTTTATATCCTGATTCAAAAGATGAAGTTTATTTTGTTAAATTTAACTCAAAAACTTTTCAAAAATTATATTTAAAATGGGTGCGCCATCAAAAGGTGGAAAAACTACATTTTTTTAAAAAATACATATTTTACCCAAAAAAAATATTTTGTTCTCATACCATGTTCTATAAAATGTGTAAGATGAATTATAATGTCATAAAATTAAAACTTTATTTACTAATATTCATAACGGCTAGTTTATAATAATATTATAACCATATATCGTTGTTTAGTGAAACTCTGTATTGCGTACAACACACGCTATAGAGTAAGGTTGCGATTGCGTGTAATGCAAGCCAAGCCAGGGTTGCGTGTAGTGCAAGACTCTTTTTTTGTTCTGTATAACAAAATCCAACCATATTTCATTTATACATTTAATATTTATATATATACACACACACACACACACTCAATTTTGCGTAGAATAAAAACTATCAAACAATCTTGAAATTGTGTGTAACACGATCCAAGATTAGTGTTGCGTATGCTGCAAGCTAATATGGTATTGCATATATTGCAAGATAATATTGGTGTAGCGTACAACAGAATATATGAAAGAAATTAAAAAGTATATATCTTATAAAATATTGGGTTGTTACATTTTTTGAGCCTGAAGGCTCAAAATTGTGTCAAGAGAAGAGGGAGGGCGTGCCCTTATATAGGAGAGGAGAGGGGCACGTTTGGAAACCTCAAAAATATTAATTTATAATAAATCAAACCCCACTTAAAAACATCCAAAAATGACTCATATTCAAATATTAGAATAGATAGGGTTTTAATCTCATCATACAATAAAATTTAGACATTTTGGAAATTTATTTTAATCCTTATCAACTTGATTTTTCCTTATTTAATCTATTTAATTTTATTTGTGGTAATAAGATTATAAATTTTAAATTGTTATAAATAATTTCTTATGTTTTTTGAATTTTCCATAATTGGATATTTTATGACATTTTAGACGATATAAATTTTAATTCTTATTTTTAAATATTTTTTCTATTTTTAAACAATTTTATATTATGTTATTTTTATAAAATAACAATAGTATCAATTTTGACACTATTAATTTATTTGAATATTAATAAAATACACAGAGAAGATATTTTCAAACTAAAATATTTAATAGGTTCTCTAAAAAGTAATATCCATCAATATAATTCATGGGGAACATTAATTTGTTCATATATTATTTATTTTAATATTTTTAAAACCATTTATTTGGTATATCTCTTAATAAAATAATTAGTACAATATATTTATATAATTTTTTAATATACTTATTTGATGCATAAAAATTAAAAATAAAATTATATGATGAATATAGATATAATACCTTTCATAATAACATTTTTATAGAATTTATAATCTTAAAATAACAACATTTAAAATGTTATATTTATTAAATTTTCAATGTGACATCATTGACATCATTTAAAATAATATAATATAATTGTCTTAATCAGATTTATAAGGCTCTAAATGGTCCACAAATCTACCCTTGGATTCATAGGTTATAGATATACTCGACCAATAAATTTTGGTCAAGTTTCTAGTAATTTTTATAGGTGTTTCTATTTTAATAAAATCTATAAGATTTATTTTTCACTAAATAAATAATTTCTACATCATTAATGTATAAGTTAATAAAGTAATTAAATTTTTCTTAAAAATTACAAATAAATTACCATGATAAAGAAAAAAATTTTATCTTTCAAATTAGTTTTTGTAATCTAATTTATATTTTGTATAACCTGATATTAAAAATAATCTAATTATTTAGTTTTGATTGAGACATATTTCACTTTTCTTTAAATAAAAAAAATAAAAAAACATAATCAAATACAAATGGGTTCCATTAGATTCCATTTCAACCCAAGTATTATTTAAGGATAAATATATTCATCCAATTATATTAAGACAAGTGTTAGGGTAATATTATAATATTATATTTACCTTTAATTACCCGATTTACCTTTAACTATGGTAAATAAAATTTACCCTAGTAACTATTCATAATGCCTAAAAATAAAAAGAAGCTTATTAATATAATTTGGAACTTCTTATTCTAAATATGAAATCCATTTTTCCAAATTCAAATCACAGAAGTTTCATAAATTAATATAAAATGAATCATGTTGTTAAGAAAACATGTTTTAAAAGTTAAAATGTTAAAAAAGATTGAAATGATTTTACCTATGAATTCAAAGTAAAATAAATTTTGATGACATAAATTATATTAATTGTAAAAATATATTATATTTATACTTTAAAACCATTAAATGTTATAATTTAATCATATAAATATTTATGATTAACAAAGTTGTTTTTAATTAAAACATAGTGTGTTTTTACTATTCATTAAAATATAAAAGTTATCTGAATAATATGATAAATTTATCCAAATTTAATTTTTATATCCTGATCCAAAAGAATAATTTTATTTTTTTTAAATTTAACTTATAAACATGTCAAAAACTAGATTTAATGTTGGTGCGGCATCAAATGGCGGCAAAACTGCATTTTTTTAAAAATATTTATTTTACCCCAAAATTTTTTTTTGTTCTCATACCATGATCTATAAAATGTGTAAGATGAATTATAATGTCATAAAATTCAAAATGTAGTCAATACAATTCATAATGTCTAGTTTATAATAATATTATAACCATATATCGTTGTTTAGTGAAACCCGGTATTTCGTAATACACACTCTATCGAGGAAGGACACAATTACGTGTAATGCAAGCCAAGCCAGGGATGCATGTAGTGCAAGATCCCTTTGGTGTTGTTTATAACACAATTTAAAACTTATTTCATTTATACATTAAAGAAAATATATACTTAATGTTGCGTAGAATAATTTATACAAAATGAACTTGAAATTGTGTGGAACACGAGCCAAGAATAGTGTTGCGTATATTTCAAGCTAATACAGTGTTGCGTATAGAACAAGCTAATTTTGGTGTAGTGTATGACACAAGACATAAATGAAATTAAAAATAATAATTCAGATTAAATATCAGGTTTTTACAAGCATTGTTATATATATTTCAGTTATGTCAAAATAATAAATTGATTTAATTTAATTAATTAATTAAATTAATAAACCATCAGAATATACATCCAATGGGTCATATATCTGAACGCCCTATGCAAAATCATATCAGGTTGCACCTTGGGTAACCAATTCAATCTTGAATCAGCTATGGTATCAAATTTATTATGTAAAATTACATTTAGGATTCATTCTATATGTTTTAAGAAACTGAGTGATCATAATATAAAATATATTTAATATTTTTATAAAATTAATCCCAAACACACTAGGCCACAGAATTTCACAATGTATGAGTACCTAAAAATAGATATATATATATATATATATTTTATACAATTAATAAGAAAAAACTAGGTCTCTACATATATAAAACTAATGAATTTTTATGATCTTTATGAAAATACTGGGGAATTAATAATGTATATAGACCCATACTTTAGATATGTACTATGGTTTCTTGACATGAAAATCTCTAATAGAGATTCTTGGATTAAAAATTCAGGGAAAAAGCCTTTATCCCTTCTTGTTAATTGTCCAATAGAGAAAAATAAAAATTGATACAAAGGAAGTAGACCTTCTACTATGGTAGGTGAATCCTCTGAACACATCTCAACATGATACAAAAAATAAACGACAATTAATTTTTCTATATTTTTAAATAAATAACTCATGCATAGTACCATTAAAATCCCAAAATTGATATTATCAATTAATTTTCTATATCACATTAATGTCGATTGATAATTTTTAAAATCATATAAATTGGATTAAAAACCTTAATGATATAATGTTATTAAATTCCTATGACTTCCATGATTTAAAATGGATAGAAGGTGATATAGGGTCATTATGGGTAAGAAGTCTTAAAAACCCATGTTTTTATTTTATTTCTCCCAAAAGGGAATTATGTAAGGGTGACTTGGTTTTAGCTTGATTCAACTCACTATTGTCTCATAAGTTTACCAAGTTACCCATACATAATAATTAATGGGAATTAATTTACCTTACACATATCTTGATTATCGTTATACAACCTTTAAACTTAGGGAGCTACTATTATGTGAATCATGGAGTACCATTACACAACACATGAAACCAAAGAGATACCATTACACAGCCATTGAAAAAGAGGGATTACCCTTATCAAATTCACCCTACGTTTATGTTTATCTTAAGGTACCCATAAAAGGACTTTGATAGTGTTATATTACCCTTTTATTGTGCATAGGTGTTACCCATATGTAACCTTTAGATTCTCTAGCATACATTTATCAAGTGTATGAGGTTCCCTTACACATCCTTTTGAAATACATGGCTACACTCACCCAGTTTATGGATCAAAGGAATTACTATTACAATGCTCAAATAACCATGGCCTTAGGCTCACACAGACTACATACACGTAAACATAACCTTACATAAACAAAAGAATCTATATCCTACCACATTGTAACTATTGAAAATAAGGTGTTACCATTACATAACACATAAAAACCACCATTTGTAAAGGTAAGAGGAACTTACTCTTAGGTAGACCCTATAACATGTGTAAGGGTAAAAATTAAGTTAAAATTATTTAATTCCCATTAAGGGGATTTAATGTTTAAATTAAAAAGGTTTTCAATGAATCATTGGAAAACTAAATAAAATAATAAAAATCCCAACCCTTATAAAACCAAAATAAGACATAATAAAACAAAGAGTTCACTAGAATGAAATGTTTAGTGTGTTATAACTATCACCAATATAATTATTTCTTCCCATTGAATGTAATAAATAATCTAAAATCATATTGAGATATGAATAGTGATATATAGACAATAATTTCCATTCCCAAATCATGTAGATATCCCATATTGACTGCAACAATATATGTATTAAAGTGATCCCTTTATGGGGAAGTACCTGGTCCTTGAAATCCCTAAACCAAAATGACTACATTTAAATTAAGGTGTTAGTTTTGAGGTCAATATCATCCAATTTAAAAAACTGGTAGAGTCTAGTTGATACTTTCTTAATTGGGAAACATGCAACACTTCATGAACCCATGTTAAGAGAGGTGATAAGTCCTACCGATTGGACACCTGTACAAGACAATCAATGATATCAAAAGGGAAAAGTAGACACCTGTGATGACTTAACCTTATCAGTCAAAGAATATATCTCAAATAAAGGTAGATTTTTGAAGTGATAAATGATCACTCAACTCAGTCTCTAATAGATGTTTAAAGTAGTTTTCATAATAAATTTGGTGTCTATATAATATATCCAACCATTACTAAGATACCACACCATTATTGTCTCCTATAAAGAACACTTGATCATATCATAGATTTTTTATCTACTCATTCTAAAATAAAGAAGATTCATAAGGTCCCCCATTAGAAACATAAAAGTGTGTTGTAATGTCTTGACCTTGGTAGCACATACTGGTACCTCGTGATGTTGGGATACATGACCTCATGTGTGCATCCCCATATGTCAAAGTCTGTCAACTAGTAGTGAGAGGCCAATATAAAATGTGGGGATACATTACCCTCATTATAAAATAAGCACAATAGTGAAAATAGATAAACAATACCCAATTGACAATTACCAATAATCAAAATAATACCATAAACAAAACTGACCAGTATCAAATTATAACACACAGGGAAAAAACATCAAAACCAAAATAGTATATTTGTAATTCCATATATGTGTTATGTGTCATTTTGAAAATAAAAAATAAAGACACATTGAAAACTCCCAATGTGGGTCCCAACATCATGATTGGTCCCCTCATCCATTCTCTATCACAAATCATCCATATAACATAGATATATTTCCCTTATCATGTCCTATAAACATGAATTCTATTTGGGTACCGATAAACATCCCAAGTAGGGTGTGGTTAAATCTCTGTAGGACAACACTAATGGTTTCTAAAACAAAATCTAGTCTATACTAGTCAATTAAGTCATATAACAGATATGTACAATAAATAATGTAAATATTTATCAGATTTCATTATTCATTTGTTAACCATATAATTCCATGGGTCTATGATGAAACCCAAACCATCAATACCTCTTTCAGCCCATGTCAACGTTTGTATGTTCCTCAAGGATATCAAATTTCATTTCATCATGAATTTTCATTTAATAAATTCATTCTACTTTCATATCACAGACACTTGGAACCCTATTGCATTTTGAATATCAAGGTACTAGAAAGTAATTTCAAGAACCTCGTGGGTATTTGGATCATCATTACCTCTCCCAATCCTCATGGTTATTTGGATCATAAATCCCTACACCATATACTAATATTCGCATGCATGAATTTAGGGCCTAGAGATTCAGTAGGGAACTCCTTGGGTATTGGGAGAATTAGTCCTTTTCCCACACCTCATTTATCAATCAATCACATTTATCATATTTATCAAGATTTATCATCATTAACCGTCTTATAACTTATTCACATAATGGTGAACCATTTAAGTTTATCAAAATAATCATCGTATATCACTTCAATTTCATGGAATAATATAAACATTTCATTGTTAATCCATTTATCAACATTTAATAATAATATACATTAAACCTTCATGGTTAAGATGACTTAACATTTTATTCCAATTATCAATCAACTCCATGATATCATTAATTAACCATTCTATTTCACCATCAATCCATCCTACGGAAAACGGAATCACCGCGCATGCGTACGTACAGAATACTATCTCCACTCCGTGGTGTAATCTATTTTCCACCACCAAATTACTTGGATGGGTATAATAGTGAAAGTAAATAACTATATATGATTTTTGTAAAGTATTATTGATTCTGTAATATTATACATACACTCCAATAAAATTCCACGATCGTGGGAATGATATCATTTCTCGTGTGTACGTACGGAATACCGTCTCCACGACGCGATGAGATTCATTCTCAATGATTAACCATTCATAAATGATTATAAAGCATATATAATAAGTAATCATGAAATATATGACATAATAATGATAATGGATTTATGTATATATATATATGTATTTCATCCAATTAATTCCATTCAATTCAATGAGGAAACGAAAACAACATTCATGCGTACGTACGGCCTACCGTCTCCATGAACGGTGTATTTCTTTCCATTTATCAATCTATTATATATATGTATATTCTGAATATATATTATATATAAAACATGTTTTATATTCTAGAATTAAGTAATCATGATCTAAGTAATCATATGAATAATTACAAGTCAAAACACGGACGAAAAATGAAACGACTTTACCCAAAACACTCTTTAACATGGAATTTACAAAATAACGGGTAATATAAAGTTATAAGTGAACCATATATGATATCATAACAATGAATATGATTATGTAATAAGTCAATGACATTATTTAAATCATTATACAGGACGTTCCGATACGTACGAATCATATCAAACCTAAGGTAAGGGATAATTGTGCAAATCTCATTTTTATCCGAGATTGCTTATTCGTAAATATTTACTGGGGTTATTGCTATCATCCATGACCATGTTTTATAAAAGTGTATTCATGTATGTTTAAAGTCCTTTTTACCCATTTTGTTACTTTTACTACATGGTATGTTGGAATCTTTCTTTTACGAGGTACTTTTTTGACTTTTCCGGCAAAAGTACGAGAACAATGTTTTTTTTAACTTATACGGCACGAACGGATTTTTACAGTTTCATAACGCCGCATTTTCATAAAGCTTCCTATACAAGTTTGAATGATTATTTTCAAAAATACATTTTCCTTTTAAAAGTGCATGAAAATTTTAGAAAAGAAAATGATTTTGAAGAAGAAAGGATATTTTCCTCAAAAATTCATTTCAAGTGTTTTATCAAAACCATTTTCCATCTAAGATGAAATTATTTCATATGTGTATGTTTCAAGATTAATGTCTCTATGATTTAAATGGTTTCAATTTTCTTATGATGAAATATCCATTTGTTTTATATGGATTATGTGATGATTGGATGATGTTTATGAAACCCATTTTATTCTTTGGGTTATGACGAATGATTTATGTTTATTTTTTGACACAAGTAAGAATGATTTCATTATGAGATGGGTGGGACCGATATCTCCCTCCAATGCATTGGGTAAAGATTTATATCTCATGAGATAGACATGGCTGGAATGGTAAGTTAATCCGGTTCAGTATTACAGGACTGAAATGAGGAGTGAACTCGATTTAGAAATGGACTTTGTCCCCTAAGATGGTCTTGACAGCAATGCCTTGGCTACTATGGAAATCAAAACATGTGCTTAATTGATGCCAAAATTACATGTTTTATTCCCGTGCTATGTTATCATGATTTATGTCCCATTATGATCTATGCCTTATGTACTTCCATGTTTTAAGTCATTGCTCAAGAATTGGATGTTTAAACATTTTGTTCATGTTTTTAAGTTCAAATGTATATGGTATGTTTTATTTTATCCATGATTACCCTTACTGAGCATTTGAGCTCACCCTTTTTATGTTTTATTTTTCCCTAGGATTAAAAGAATGGTTTTAGGTAATGAAACAAAAAGTGGAAGATCTTTATGGGAGATATTGAAGATCTTTCACCATGATTAGAAGATTACGTTCCAAGTTTCCAAAGACACTAAACTATTACGGTCCTTGTGTGTCTGTTTTTGTTATGTATTATGTATTCCGCAAAAGTAATGTAATATCTATTTACGTCAATCTTCGGGTCTCTACATGAATACTATCAAACATATTATTTTCTCTATATCCATTCATCATGCGCATATCTTCTTCTTTCCAAAAACATCTGAATAACCTTTCATGGTTACCATAACCATTCAACATATACTTTTAAATACTTTAGGAAAAACAATTGTGTAACAATCCTTAGATGTTTATTTATTCCTTAGTACAATTAAATTACCTATACAACATAACTCGTGATAAACCTATAATCATTCCACTACCTTCATAAAACATTGATTGAGATTCATCATTTTATTCCTCAACACTTCTTTCATATCACGTATCATTTGTAGTCTCTTCATCATCATCAACATGAATACTACCCATACAACCATGCTGATTCTCTTCATTAGATTTTCCCTTAGGGATTCCATTTTCATAATGCTCGTACATTCCACATTTAAAGCATTTAACCATTGCTGATGTATTCGCAATACCATTATCCTTGTCTATTGTGTTAATTGATCCTTTTACATTACAATTACTGGATTTGTGTCCTTCTTTTCAACACCCAAAGCATATTCCAGATCCTTTGAAACATTCCCCTTTAATCCTCTTCCCACATGACTTACATGAGAGAAATTTAACTTTCTTTCTTCTATGATCATCATGAAACTCCATCTTCCTCATATTAGTTGAGTGAGGAATCTTACCAAAGTTATGATTATTGATCATATTATGAGATTGCTGGTTAGGCATAATAACGATGTTTGGACATCCAAATACTGTTTCATTTGGATTCTCGTGAATAATATCATTCCATAGTCTAGAATATTGTCCATTAACATGAATCCTCCTATTTCCTGCCATTTCCTAAAACCCAAAAAGAATAGTATGGGAGAAAAACTCGTACTAGAAAGACAACATACTCAAGGGGGAGTACTTTCAATATTTAACATCTTAGGTTTAATTCTGTGATCATTACTCTAATTCTAGGACTATAACCTATACTTATACTTATCCTTGTGGACATCCATAGACATACCTTAGAAATATCTCTTGGGATTTCACTAAATTTTTCACATCCTAGTTTCCAAAGGTTAACTAAACTAATCCTCTGATACCAAATGTATAGAACCAAAGCTTGATGTACAAGGATATTACATTAATTTCGTGGAATACTTAATACATAACAAAAACCAACACTCAAGGACCGTAATAGTTTAGTGTCTTTGGAAACTTGGAATATAAACATTTAATCATGTTGAAAGATCTTCAACATCTCCCATAATGATCTTCCCCTTTTTGTTTTCTTACCTAAAACCATTCTTTTAATCCTAGGGGAAAAAAATAAAAAGGGTGAGATCAAATGCTCAGTAAGGGAAATCATGGGGAAAATAAAACAAACCATATACATTTGAACATAAAAACATGAACATAATTTTTAAACATTTAAATCTTGAGCAGTGACATAAAATAAGGCTGTACGTAAGGCATAGATGATAATGAAACATAAATCATGATAAAATAGCTTGCAAATAAAACTTTTAATTTTGGAAAAACATTAAGCACATGATGTGATTTCCATAGTAGCTAAGACATTGCTTCCAAGACCATCTTAGTGGACAAAGTCCCTTTCTGAATCGAGTTCACTCCTCATTTCAGTCTTGTAACACTGAACTGGATAAAATTACCATTCCATCCATGTCTATCTCAAAAGATATAAATCTTTACCCAGTTCATTAGAGGGATATATAGGTACCACTTATATCATCATGAAATTATTCTTACTTGTTCCACAAAATAATCATAAATCATTCATCATAACCCAAAGAATAAAATGGGTTTCATAAACGTCATCCCATCATAAAATAATCCATATAAAAAAATGGATATCATTTCATCAAAAGAAAAGTGAAACCATGTAAATAATAGAGAAATTATACTTGAAAAATACACATATTAAATAATTTCATCTTAGATGTAAAATAATTTTGACGAAACACTTAAAATTAATTCTTGAAGAAAATATCCTTTCTTCTTCAAAATCATTTTCTTTTCACAAAATGCCAGGAATATTTAAAAGAAAAGGATTTTGATGAAAATATTCATGAAATCTTGTAGAGTATACTTCATGAAAATAAGTTGTTATGAAACTGTAAGAATCTGTTCATTCCGTATAAGTTAAAGAAAACATTCTTCTCGTACTTTTGCCGGAAAAGTCAAAAAGTAACTCATAAGGTAAACAAAAAAATATTCCTTACATACTATGTAGTAAAATTAAAAATGGGTAAAAATTACTTTAAACATACATTAAAACATCTTTATATGACTTGGACATGGATGATAAATATAACCCCAGTAAATACTTACGTATAAGGAATCTCGGATAGAAAACAATTGAGATTGCAACATTATCCCTTACCTTAGGTTTGATATGCTTCGTACGTATCCGAACCTCCTATATAATGATTTAAATAATTTAATTGAATTATTATAGAATCATATTAATTGTTATGATATCATATATGGTTCACTTATGACTTTATATTACCCGTTCTTTTGTAAATCCATGTTAAAGTAGCGTTTTGGGTTAAATCGTTTCATTTATCGTACGTGTTTCGACTTGTTATTCGTGATATTATTACTTATATCCTGATTTCATTAATTTCAGAATGTAAAACATGATTTATATATAATAAATATTCATCATATACATATATATGATAGATTGATAAATGGAATGAAATACACCGTTCATGGAGACGGTAGGTCATACGTACGCATGAACGCTGTTTTTGTTTCCTTATTAAATTGAATAGAACTAAATAGATGAAATACATATATATATATATATACATAAATGAAGTAGAATTATTATGTAATATATTTAATTATTATTTATTATATATACTTTATAATCATTCATTAATGGTAAACATGAAGAATAAATCTTATCGCGTTCGTGGAGACGGTAGTCCGTACGAACGCACGAGCGATGATATCGTTCCCATGATCGTGGAATTGTATTGAAGTGTATGTATAATATTTCATAATAAATATCAATTTAAAATAATCACATATATTTATTCTTTACACCATTATACCCATCCAAGTAAGGTGGTGGTGGAAAACAGATTACACCAGGGTATGGAGATGGTATTCCGTACAAACGCATGCGCGGTGATTTCGTTTTCCATAGGATGGATAGAATGTGGAATAGGGTAGTTTTATATTTATATTAACAGATAAGTATATTATTGATACTGATTTTATTACTTCATAATGAAAAAACTAAATATGAATAAGTAGTAGAAGAAATAAATTTGAAAGAATTGGTAACGGATATTACCTCTTCTTTGACACGCCTCCTTGAACCCTTTTCTTAGGGCACTAAAATTGGTGTTTTAAGAACTCCATGACCTCTATAATATTTCTAGGGAAGTTGATAAGGTAAATGGTCAGGTTTTGGCCGAGCATGGAGGCTGAATGTTGTGTTAATATGAGAGGGAGGAGGTGCCCTTTTATAAGGGAAGAGAGGGGCACCTTTGGAATCCTCAAAAATATTAGTTTAAAATAAACTCAAACCCCTCATAAAAACCTCCAAAAGTTACTCAATGAAGATTTTGATGATATGGGGTTGTAATATAATCAACCAATACAATTTGGACATGTTTTGATCTTATTTTAAACCTTATCATTTTGATTTATCCTTATTTAATCTATTTAATTTAATTTGTGGTAATAAAATTCTAAATTTTAAATGGTTATAAATAATCAATTATGTGTTTTTAATTTTCCATAATTGTATTCTTTATGAAATTTTCTACTAAATAAATTTAAATTTATAAATTTTAAATTTTTTTGTTATTTTTAAAAAATTTAATAATATGTTATTTTTATAAAATAACAATAGTGTCAATTTTGACACTATTCATTTATATGAATTTAAATAAAATCCACACAGAGGATATATTCGAACTAAAATATTAAATAGGTTCCTAACAGTTCATATGCATCTCAAAAATTAGTTGAGCACATTAAATAGTTCATATAATATTTATTTTACTATTTTTAAACCCATTTATTTGATACTTCTCTTAATAAAATAATATCTACAACATTTTTGTATAATTATTAAATATACTTAGTTGTTGTATAAAAATTAAAAATAAAATACTATGATGAAGGTAAATCTTATATATGTTATAAGAATACTTTTAGTCAGGTTTATATTCTAAAACAACTATCTTTTAAAATGTTATATTCATTAAATTATGAAGGTGACAACTTTGAAATCATTTAAAATAAAACAATATAAGTGTCATTCTCACTTTTATAAGACCCCAAAAGGTCATATATTAGGTAATTGTATGATTATGGTGTATATATAAACTAAAAATAAGTTTTTTGTCAGGTTTTTGGGCTTTTTAATGGGTTTTATTATTTCAATAAAAACTATATTACTTATTTTTCACTAAATAAATAATTTCTGCATCATTAATGTATAAGCAATTAAAGTAATTAAATATCTCAAAAATTTTAAATAAATTACCATGATAAAGAAATACATTTTATATTGCAAATTAGTATTTATAACCAAATTTATATTTTCTATAAACTTATAGTAAAAATACTTTAATTATTAAAGTTGAGTGAGATATATATCACTTTCCTTTAAATAAAATAAACTAAAGGTCTTAATCACCTCCATGTGGGTTCCAATGGATTCCATTTCGACCCAAATACACCGTAGGACGAAATATAAGAATCCAATTATATTAATACAAGTGTTAGGTAATTTAATAATATTATATTTACCCTTAATTACCTGTTTGACCTTTTACTCTGGTAAATAAAATTTACCGTACTTACTATTCATAATGGCCAAAAATAAAAATTATCCTATTAACATAATTTAGATCCACTGATTCTAAATTTGGAATCCATTTTTATAAATTCAATACACAAAAGTTTCAGAAATTAATTTAAAATTAATCCTGTTTTTATGAAAATGAGTTTTAAAAGTTAAAACATTGCAAAAGATTGAAATTATTTTACCTATGAATTCAATGTAAAATATATTATAATGAAATACATTATATTAAATGGTAAAAATATATTCTATTAATACATTGAAACCATTCAATATTATAATTTAACCATATAAATTATTATGATTAAAAACGTTGTTTTTAATTAAAATAGAGTGTGTATTTACTATTCATTAAAATGAGAAAGTTTTCAGAAAAATATCAAAACATTATCCAATGTAAATTTTTATATCCTAATTCAAAACAAGAAGTTTATTTTGTTAAATTTAACTCATAAACTTGTCAAAAATTATATTTTAAATGGGTGCACCATCAAAAGGTGGAAAAACTACATTTTTTTAAAAATACTTATTTTTCCCAAAAAAAATATTTTGTTCTTATACCAAGTTCTATAAAATGTGTAATATGAATTATAATGTCATAAAATTCAAAATTTATTTACTAATATTCATAACGTCTAGTTTATAATAATATGATAACCATATATCATTGTTTAGTGAAACTCTGTATTGCGTACAACACACGCTATCGAGGAAGGTTGTGATTGCGTGTAATGTAAGCCAAGCCAGGGTTGCGTGTAGTGCAAGACTCTTTTGTTGTTGCGTATAACAAAATCTGACCATATTTAATTTATACATTGAATATTTATATATATATATACACACACACTCAATTTTTCATAGAATAAAAACTATCAAACAAACCTGAAATTGTGTGTAACACGATCCAAGATTAGTGTTGCCTATGCGGCAAGATAATACGGTATTGCGTATATTGAAAGATAATATTGGTGTAGCATAAAACAGAAGATATGAAAGAAATTAAAAAGTATAAATCTTATAAAATATCAGGTTGTTACATTGTCCGAGCCTGAAGGCTCAAAATTGTGTCAAGAGAAGAGGGAGGGCGTGCCCTTATACAGAAGAGGAGAGGGGCACGTTTGGAAACCTCAAAAATATTAATTTATAATAAATCAAACCCCACTTAAAAACATCCAAAAATGACTCATATTCAAATATTATAAGAGATATGGTTCTAATCTCATCATAAAATAAAATTTAGACATGTTGGAAATTTATTTTAATCCTTATCAAATTGATTTTTCCTTATTTAATCTATTTAATTTTATTTGTGGTAATAAGATTCTAAATTTTAAATTGTTATAAATAATTTATTATGTGTTTTGAATTTTCCATAATTAGATATTTTATGACATTTTAGACCATATAAATTTTAATTCATAATTTTTAAATATTTTTCTATTTTTAAACAATTTTATATTATGTTATTTTTATAAAATAACAATAGTATCAATTTTGACAATATTAATTTATTTGAATTTAAATAAAATACACAGAGAAGATAATGTCGAACTAAAATATTTAATAGGTTCTATAAAAAGTAATATCCCTCAAAATAATTCATGGGGAACATTAATTTGTTCATATATTATTTATTTTAATATTTTAAAACCATTTATTTGGTATATCTCTTAATAAAATTATTAGTACAATATTTTTTATAATTATTTAATATACTTATTTGATGCATAAAAATTAAAAATAAAATTCTATGATGAATATAGATATAATACCTTTCATAATAACATTTTTATAGAATTTATCATCTTAAAATGACAACATTTAAAATGTTATATTTATTAAAATTTCAAGGTGACATCATTAACATCATTTAAAATAAAATAATATAAATGTCTTAATCAGATTTATAAGGCTTTAAATGGTCCAAAAATATACCCTTGGATTCTTAGGTTATATATATACTCGACCAATAATTTTTGGTCAAGTTTCTAGTAATTTTGTTAGGTGTTTCTATTGTAATAAAATCTATAAGATTTATTTTTCACTAAAAAAATAATTTCAACATCATTAATGTATAAACTATTAAGGTAATTAAATTTTTCTTAAAAATTAAAAATAAATTACCATGATAAAGAAAAACATTTTATCTTTCAAATTAGTTTTTGTAATGAAATTTATATTTTGTATAACCTTATATTAAAAATAATCTAATTATTTAATTTTGATTGAGACATATTTCACATTCCTTTAAATAAAAAAAATAAAAAGACATAATCAAATACAAATGGGTTCCATTAGATTCCATTTCAATCCAAGTATGATTTAAGGATAAATATATTCATTCAATTATATTAAGACAAGTGTTAGGGTAATTTTATAATATTATATTTACCTTTAATTACCCGATTTACCTTTAACTATGGTAAATAAAATTTACTGTAGTTACTATTCATAATTCCTAGAAATAAAAAGAAGCTTATTAACATAATTTGGAACTTCTTATTCTAAATATGAAATCCATTTTTCCAAATTCAAATCACAGAAGTTTCATAAATTAATTTAAAATGAATCATGTTGTTATGAAAACATGTTTTAAAAGTTAAAATGTTTAAAAAGATTGAAATGATTTTACCTATGAATTCAAAGTAAAATAAATACTGATGACATAAATTATATTAATTGTAAAAATATATTATATTTATACTTTAAAACCATTCAATATTATAATTTAATCATATAAATATTTATGATGAAAAAAGGTGTTTTTAATTAAAACATAGCATGTTTTTACTATTCATTAAAATATAAAAGTTATCTGAATAATATGATAAATTTATACAAAGTTAATTTTTATATACTGATCCAAAAGAATAATTTTATTTTTTTCAAATTTAACTTATAAACATGTCAAAAACTAGATTTAATGTGGGTGTGTCATCAAATGGCGGAAAACTGCATTTTTTTAAAAATATTTATTTTACCCCGAAATTTTTTTGTGTTCTCATACCATGCTCTATAAAATGTGTAAGATGAATTATAATGTCATAAAATTATAAATGTAGTAAATACTATTCATAATGGCTAGTTTATAATAATATTATAACTATATATCATTGTTTAGTGAAACCCGGTATTGTGTACTACACACTCTATCGAGGAAGGACACAATTACGTGTAATGCAAGCCAAGCCAGTGATGCATGTAGTGAAAGATCCCGTTGGTGTTGTTTATAACATAATTCAAAACTTATTTCATTTATACATTAAAAAAATCTATACTTAATGTTGCGTAGAATAATTTATACAAAATGAACTTGAAATTGTGTGGAACACGAGCCAAGAATAGTGTTGCGTATATTGCAAGCTAATACGGTGTTGCGTATAGAACAAGCTAATTTTGGTGTAGTGTACGACACAAGACATCAATGAAATTAAAAATAATAATTCCCATTAAATATCAGGTTGTTACGGGCATTTTTATATATATTTCAGTTATGTCAAAATAATAAATTAATTTAATTTAATTAATTAATTAAATTAATAAAACATCAGAATATACTTCCAATGGGTCATATATCTAAATTCCCTATGCCAAATCATATCTGGTTGCAACTTGGGTAAACAATTCATTCTTGACTCAGCTATGGTATCAAATTTATTATGTAAAATTACATTTAGGAGTCATTCTATTCGTTTCAAGAAACTGAGTGAGCATAATATAAAATACATTTAGTATTTTTATAAAATTAATCCCAAACACACTAGGCCACAGAATTTCACAATGTCTGAGTACCTAAGAATAGATATATATATATATAAATATTTTAAACAATTAATAGGAAAAAACTAGGTTTCTACATATATAAAACTAATGAATTTTTATGATCTTTATGAAAATACCGGGGAATTACTAATGTATATAGACCCATACTTTATATATGTACTATGGTTTCTTGACATGAAAATCTCTAATAGAGATTCTTGGATTAAACATTGAGGGAAAAACCCATTATCCTTTGTTATTAATTGTCCAATACAGAAAAATGAAAATTGATACAAAGGAAATAGACCTTCCACTATGGTAGGTGAATCCTCTAAACACACCTCAACATGATACAAAAAATAAACGGGAGTTAATTTTTCAATATTTTTAAATAAATACCTCATGCATAGTACCATTAAAATCCCAGAATTGATATTATCAATTAATTTTCTATATCACATTAATCTCTATTGATAATTTCAAAAATCATATAAATTGGATTAAAAACCTTAATTATATAATGTTTTTAAATTCCTATGACTTCCAAGATTTAAAATGGATAGAAGGTGATATAGGGTCATTATGGGGAAGAAGACTTAAAAACCCAGGTTTTTATTTTATTTCTCCCAAAAAGGAATTATGTTAGGGTGACTTGGTTTTAGCTTGATTGAACTCACTATTGTCTCATAAGTTTACCAAGTTACCAATACATAATAATTAAGGGAATTAATTTCCCTTACACATATCTTGATTATCGTTATACAACCTTTAAACTTAGGGAGATACTATTATGTGAATCATGGAGTACCCTTACGCAACACATGAAACCAAAGAGATACCATTACACAACCTTTGAAAAAGAGGGATTACCCTTATCAAATTCACCCTACCTTTATCTTTATCTTAAGGTACCCATAAAAGGACTTTGATAGTGTTATATTACCCTTTTATTATGCATAGGTGTTACCCATATGTAACCTTTAGAAACTCTAGCATACATTTATCAAGTGTATGAGGTTCCCTTACACATCCTTTTGAAATACAAGGCTACACTCACCCAGTTTATGGATCAAAGAAAATTATATTACAATGCTCATATAACCATGGCCTTAGGCTCACACAGACTACATACACGTAAACATAACCTTACTTAAATAAAAGAATCTATATCCTACCACATTGTAACTATTGAAAATAAGGAGTTACCATTACATAACACATAAAAACCACCATGTGTAAAGGTAGGAGTCACTTACTCATAGGTAGACCCTATAACATGTGTAAGGGTAAAAATTATGTTAAAATTATTTAATTCCCATTAAGGGGATTTAATGTTTAAATTCAAAAGGTTTTCAATGAATCATTTGAAAACAAAATAAAATAATAAAAATCCCAACCCTTATAAAACCAAAATAAGACATCATAAAACAAAGAGTTCACTAGAATGAAATGTTCAGGGTGTTATAACTATCACCAATATAATTATTTCTTCCCATTGAATGTAATAAATATTCTAAAATCATAAAGAGATATGAATAGTGATATATAGAAAATAATTTCCATTCCCAAATCATGTAGATATCCCATCTTGAATGCAACAATATATGGATTAAAGAGATCTCTTTATGGGGAAGTACATGGTCCTTGAAATCCCTAAACCAAAATGACTACAAAAAAATTAAGGTGTTAGTTTTGAGGTCAATATCATCCCATTTAAGAAACTGGTAGAGTCTAGTTGATACTTTCTTAATTGGGAAACATGCAACACTTCATGAACCCATGTTAAGAGAGGTGATAAGTCCTACCGATTAGACACCTATACAAGACAATCAATGATATCAAAAGGGAAAAGTAGACTCCTATGATGAATTAACCTTATCACTCAAAGAATAAATCTCAAATAAAGGTAGATTTTGTAAGAGATAACTGATCAATCAACTCAGTCTCTAATAGATGATGAAAGTAGTTTTCATAATAACTTTGGTGTCTATATACTATATCCAACCATTACTAAGATACCACACCATTATTTTCTCCTATAAAGAACACTTGATCATATCATAGATTTTTTATCTACTCATTCTAAAATCAAGAAGATTCATAAGGTCCCCTATTCGAAACATAAAAGTGTGTTGTAATGTCTTTACCTCGGTAGCACATACTGGTACCTCGTGATGCTGGGATACATGACCTCATGTGTGCATTCCCATATGTCACAGTATTTCAACTAGTAGTGAGAGGCCAATATAAAATATGGGGATAAATTACCCTCATTATAAAATAAGCACAATAGTGAAAATAGATAAACAATACCCAATTTACAATTACCAATAATCAAAATAATACCATAAACAAAACTGACCAGTATCAAATGATAACACACATAGGGAAAAAAAGATCCAAACCAAAATAGTAGATATATCATTCCATATATGTGTTATGTGTCATTTTGAAAATGAAAAATAAAGACACATTGTAAACTCCCAATGTGGGTCCCAAAATCATGATTGGTCCCCTCATCCATTCTCTATCCCAAATCATCCATATAACATAGAGATATTTCCCTTATCATATCCTATAAACGTGAATTCTATTTGGGTACCGATAAACATCCCAAGTAGGGTGTGGTTAAATCTCTGTAGGCCACCACTGATGGTTTCTAAAACAAAATCTAGTCTATACTAGTCAATTAAGTCATATAACAGATATGTACAATAAATAATGTAAATATTTATCAGATTTCATTATTCATTAGTTAACCATATAATTCCATGGGTTTATGATGAAACCCAAACCATCAATACCTCTTTCAGCCCATGTCGAAGTTTTTATGTTCCCCAAGGATATCAAATTTCATTTCATCATGGATTTTTATTTAATAAATTCATTCTACTTTCATATCACAGACACTTGGAACCCTATTCCATTTCGAATATCAAGGTCCTAGAAAGTAATTTCAAGAACCTCGTGGGTATTTGGATGATCATTACCTCTCCCAATCCTCATGGTTATTTGGATCATAAATCCTTACACCATATACTAATATTCACATGCATGAATTTAGGGCCTAGAGATTCAGTAGGGAACTCCTTGGGTATTGGGAGAATCAGTCCTTTTCCCACGCCTCATTTATCAATCAATCACATTTATCATATTTATCAAGATTTATGATCATTAACCGTCTTATAACTTATTCACATAATGGTTCAAAATTTAAGTTTATCAAAATAATCATCGTATATCACTTCAATTTCATGGAATAATATAAACATTTCATTGTTAATCCATTTATCTACATTTAATAATAATATAGATTAAACCTTCATGGTTATGCTGACCTAACATTTTATTCCAATTATCAATCAATTCCATGATATCATTAATTAACCATTCACATAATCACATTATTCAATCAATTTCATAATCCCAAAATCCCATCAATTCCATAATCACATTATTCCAGCAATTTTATAATCCTATTAATTAATTGACCACTTAATAAATATAAATCAAGATGTGATTTATAAACATGTAAATTCATATTCCACAATTAAATACATCATTTTATAGTCAAGACTATATGAATTAACATTTATACCACTTATCTTAATGTTGTTGATAGAGGTTTTAAAAACTATATATTCCGAAATTGAAGTAGAATGATCAAGATCACAACAACAAAGAAGATCTAGGACCAAAAACTAAGAACTAGATACTATTAAATATATCCCTAAAAACCTTATTCTAAACAATCCCAAATAGAGTAAAAATCATTCCTCTTAATCAGTAAAGAGATATAAGATAGATAAAAATTCAATCAAGGAAGAAATTACATACCAATAGAGGGAAGAACCTTTAAATGAGTCACCAATTCATCTAGAAATGGGTTTGTGGAGAATTGTAATCCTTATGGGAGATTAAAAACCCTTAGAAATAGGATTATGGTTCAGTGTGGGTGAATAAGGGATAATAATAGGTTTTTCATATATTTTCAAAAAAATCAGAGGAATTAATTCTCATGCACACTATCTTCTTGCAAAGGGTTCATAGTTTTCCAAACTGTGAACCTTAATTGTGCACCTATTCTTTGTGTGTACATGGTTTCTCCTAAGTGGTTAATAGTTTTGGAATCTTTGTTCAAATAGTGTTCCACCTCATGTCTCACCAAAACATTGTGCATGGTTTCCAGGGGAATTCTCTACAGTTTTCTGTAACCATGGACCTTGCATTCACAGCCCCATGTGATTTCAAACATCTCCACTTTTACCTGAAAAGACACCAAAAAACCGAACCAATATATAAAAAATTAGAAAAATAATATCTAAAAACGAAAATGAGACATATCCAGAAAGGTCTAGATCTTACAAAATTTCAACCATATAACATCTAGTCCTTTAGTTTTAATCTTAATAATCTCAAGGATTATGAGGAAAAAAAGATTAGTCCATTGAGTCTAAATATATATTTCTATGTCCCATGTTTCCACCTAAATAGGGAAATTGTTATAGAATACTCGAACTGTCATAATATTCTTTCCTCACAACACATTATCATTGTTTTCTATAACACTTATTAGATTCTCTTCAAAGGATACATTGGTCCCATGCTCAACATCCACATCATTGATCACATGACAAGGGTCTATGTGATACAACTTAATGTGTGACACATAAAACCAACATGAATAACATTATATATCAATGGAAGAGGAAATTCGTATTCCACTATCCTGATTCTCTAAAAAAAATCAAACATACTTGTAAACCTAGGTCCCAGTTTGCCCTGCCTCTGAATCCTATGGGGACCAAATCTAGGTAACACAATAAGCAGAATATGATATCCAATTGATAACTCAAGGGTTCATCGTCATCAATTAGCATATGAATTATACCATATATTATCCATATGAATACATTTTAAAACCAAATGGACCTACTTTGATGTCTCTTATATGAGACTCAGTCCCAATAGCTCTGACTGATCTGCCTCTATCTAGCATTGAGGTTATCTCTGTGGAAAATCATAAAGTGCATTATATGGTGTCTTTTGAATAGTTTCTTGATAATTATTATTATAGGATAACTCAATGATCCTCAAGTGATTATCCTAAGACCAACTAAAGACTATGATTTATTCTATTATAATATCCTCCCAAAAAGGTATATTATGTTTCGTCTACTCATATTTCTGTGGGTGGAAGGTCATACATTCAAATAATTATGTACTAAGAACCTCATAAAAGTTTTCGAAAAAGCGTGATGTGAAACATGAGTCACGATGTAAAATTATACTCCATGTAACCCTGTGTAGATAAACAATCGCAATAATGTATAATTCCCGCAACTGATTTACTATGAAAGTCTCTTGGATAGGTAATAAATTCACAACTATGGTCATTCATTCCACAATCACCAATTTATTGTCATTCTTTTGCATAATATTAATGAGAACCACTATAAAATACGTGGTAACATCATCCAACTTCCATTTTAGAATTGGTAATGGATGTAGTAAACCATCAGGTCATTGATTCGAAACCTTCCCCAGTTGACAGGTGTAGCATCATGTCACAAACACTAAAATATCATTTCTCATGTCCAAGGACAATATTTTTGGTGTAGTTCATGTTTTATTTTGGTATATCTCAGATGGTCATCCCAATTAGAGGCATCAAACTCATGAATTATCTCCTATTAAAAATTTATAGGCAAAACCACATGATTATATACATAGATGATATCATTATCATCTATAGTCAAATCAGCAGGTGAAACCCCACCTTCAAGGATTTACCTCAAAACAGAAAATTGTGTACCCTCATACTACCTGTCCCAGATCCATCAAAAAAGTGTGTATTCCACTATTACTAATATGTGTCTCATCTGATCTTGGACCTCCAAAACTAAAATATGTATTTTAGAAAGCAAGGCCATCATATACCAGTCATAATTGGACTCTTTAACTACCTATGTTTTATATTTCCTAATTAAATTTTATAGAACACTTTTTCCTTTCCTTGGTGTATATTCTCTCTCAAAATAAAATGATTTCATATACTCAACCAACCTTTTCTATCATAGATTCCATAATATTTGAGAAAACATATACTTTATGATCTTATGATTAGTATAGATATTAAACTTTTCACTCACAAATAATGTTTCCAAAAATTCAATTAATAAACCACTATTTATAAATAATGTTCATATATAGGGTAATTTCATTCTTTTGGACAAAATTTTCATGACCTATAATCTATAAATCGATCCCCCGACATCAAAAATATATACTTATAGCATTCCTTGGAAAGGATCAAAATTGGTGTCATATTGAACATATTATCCAACTCCTCGAAGGAATTTTCACATGATCTAGATGATTGAAACATAACTCGGTTCTATTTTAAGATGAAATGTGGTTCTACCATCTAGAAAAAGTACAAGATGATCCTCTAATAATAGGATGATAATCCTATAAATTTGTATATATCAAAAATATTTTTGGGAAACACTTAATAAAAACATTCCAAACCCTTCTATGTGTTAAATGACACAACTTTTCCCATGATTATATATCCCATGAAATATTATATTTCAATTCATAATTGAATATATGTTAGCATGGAGTATATCCAATTCTTTCTTGGTTTACTAAAGAAAATTTCAAGATCTAGGGAACAATCATGATGTGTCTTGGTGTACGCCAAGACGTCATCAAAAAAACAACAATAAAATGATCTAAGAATGTGAGGAATTTTTGGTTCATCAACTCCACAATTTCATTAGGATAATTTATCAACCCAAATTACATCACAAAGAACTGATATATTTTATTCGTTCTTCTGAATGTAGGTTTTGGTATATCAGAAGGTCCAACTCTCAAATACTGATAACATGATCTCAATTCAATATGGGAGAACACAAAAGCTCCTCTAAACTAGTCAAAGAGATCATATCTACACAGAAGTGGATAATATTTCCTCAAAGTCATGTGGTTCAACATCATATAATCAACAAAAAATGCAACGTATTGTTAGCCTTCTTTAAAAATAGGACTGGGGAAACCCAAGTTGATGTACTCATATAGATAAATCACTTATCCATCAATTATTCCATCTGCATCTTAATCTCATGAAGCTATGTGGGATCCATTCTTTAATTTTGTATGTAAACCAGCTCAACACCTAGCATGAGCTCAATAGTAAACCCAAAAATCTATCTTAGGTGGTAGCGTTGAGAATTCCTTAGGAAACAAATCCTAGGTCTATTCCACTATGGGTGGAAAGGAATAAAGATTTATACTCGTATCATATAGAAAACGACTTGCAACTTGTGTAGTAAGGTCACCCAGTTTCTGATGAACAATCCCTCCTAAATATCCCACTCTCCCTAACGAATGTATTTTTTACACTAAGGATGTGTAAAGGTCACTCCCCTATGCTAATAATCAACGTGGGAGAGATATTATACTAAATTTTCCACACCCAAAATCATGTCAAATAATGACATGTCAAGTACGTAATGATCCCCAAAAAAATGATACTCCCCAACCATGAGAGAACAAACCTTTCTTAAGCATATATCTCTTGAATGTAATCCAAACAATGTGTCGATAGTCCTAACCCCACTCACGTACTCCGCTATCAGACTCATCTTGTTTACATGTTTTGAAGATATAAAAGATTTTTATTCTCTTATTTCAAATAAGGCACTAGAAATTATATAATCTACAAGAATATTTCCTCTAACTATCGATAGTCTAGCCTCACTATCCTCACATGTATGTTGAAATGCATGAAACTATCCTACTCCTCTTACAAGTGCTTATTCTGATTCCATTATGTTATACCACTCTACTTGTATGGGAGAGCTTTCTCAGTGGTACTGTGTCCACTACATCAACCACCACATCGAGTAGAACTCAAAATATTAGACTTGTATGTGGTCCAAGACCCCCTTATAGTATTATGACTCTACTTATTTCTTCAATCATTCCCCTTTGTTCTAGGGTTTTTGAAATCCCATTGTATATGTCATATCCTACCATTACATTGACACAATACCAGTGGTTGGGGCACTATCAATGAATGTTACTCTCCCTACCACACGGGTGGAAGAGAACTCAAGTAATGTTGTGAGTATATGATCATTCCACCTGTCCACCATTCTTTCCACTGCTTTGGTGAAATTATCATAGTGATGCTTCCAACCATCAAAATAAATACTTCTTATTCATCCGGAGGAAACCACATATTCTCCACTATAATTATATTCTTGGTTCCCCTCAAATATGAAGCTAGATTCACCACATGTGAATACTTACTCAGCCAAAAGATGTTAACCTTTGATTTAATATCATATTTAATCCCATCCTAAAAAAGTGAAATAGTATCCTCAACTCCTTCAATAAATAGAATAAATATATTCAAATTAGTGAAGAGCCCAGTATACTATATCCCATACATGATACCTTGGGTCAAACACATAGTTTTAGATACCCTATCTTTCCTGATTTTCTCAGTACAAAAGTTATTCATGAACTTCACATAAGATTCCTTCCATTACATATTATCCATTTCTCCGTCCTGGTTTTGGATTTCCCACCAACATTTCTCTTGACCACATAATATATAATTAGTTAATATTACTCTATTCTTATTAGGAGTATCTATGGGGTCAAGGATTATCTAGATAGACTCAGTCCATAAATTATCTACCTCATCTCCACCCTCTCTAGAGAATGGTTAAGGGTTATAATGCTGAAAATACCATTTCAATTTAGAAATATTTTACACAACCAACCCTATATCTCATTCTATAAAATTAAAGAAGTGAGAAAAGTTCTCACAGGACTACTCTCTAGCTCTATCATCTAGAACTATCAAATCCATATGCTCCACTACTAAATGATCATTTCCATCCATATCCTCATTTTGTTTTGATGAACAAGTGTCATAATGGACGAATATTTATATAATTAATTTAAAAATCATAGTATGTAATGTCCCGACCCTATTTACCCAATTTTTGGTGCATTATTACATAACATTAGCTTGATCATAGGGAAATATTGTCTCGAAGGACTGGTCAGTTTAGTATTATTGGAAATAAGATTCATAAATAAGTTCAACTTTACAACTTGAAAAGAAATAAAAAACGAATTTAATCCATTAGAAACATCCAATCCTCCTAGATTATGCCTGAAAGTAACCCATAACTAACTTCTTCATGTCATATGAGAATGAAACATAAGAAAGGGGTGAGTTCAAATGCTCAGTAAGGGTAAGAAATACTATGCAAGATAATATAAGAATTAATCATGGTGAATAATTGAAACCACATGCCTTTACCGAAAATAAACATGAATACTTTAATGGAAGGAATATGAGCTGAGTAAATAATTTCATAATAAAACATAATAATATTTATTCTACTAGTCAAATGACAACATGAACCATCAATATTATTTTCATAATGAGGGAATGTAAAATGTCAGACATTCTGAAACATTTTGTCAAGTCCTCAGCCAAGACGTCTAAAAATGGTTAAGGCCTCGGCCAAAACCATATATCAAATATGGAAATGCCTCGGCCAATTCCACGTCTAGATGTCTCATGAGACCTACTGATGCATCGAGGAGCTATTGCAGGCTCCACCTATCACTTACTAAGTCCAATGCATTCCTAATATGAAATGTTTTAAACATAACATAAACATTCGAATTAAAACTAGCATACGAAATGTCAATAATTAATCCATAAACCATGAATGGTATAAATATAGCACATCCATAGTCAAACATATCATGAAACCATCAATACAATATGGATGTTTTGTATCATAATAAATCAACATCAAATAAACTTAAAATCCATCAAAGTATGTTGACATATATGAAATCAAAACCTTTTTTTATATAAATATATGTTTCTATTTTGAAATAATTTAAGAGTCACATAATTAAAAAGAAAAGTTTTATTTTTAAAATATTATTATAAGCTTTTAATGGAAGATTCCACGATTGTATAATGGTTGAAAATAGTTGTACCCACCGTATAAGTTAAAAAACATTCTAACCTTAATTTTGTTAAAAGGTCACAAAGTACCTTGTTGGGAAAATGATGGAAATATTCCTTTCAAAACATATAATGTCAAATAAGGGTATAAATTAATTTACAAATTTTTTAGTATTTGTTTTTTGAAATACATCTTTAATAAAAATGGATGTGGATGATAAAGAGGTCCCATTATATACTTACATAAAAACAACCTCGGATAATGAAGAGATTGTGAAATTATCCCTGACCAATTTGGTATATTATGAAACATACATCCCATGAAAGAAGTATAATAAAATAAAAATGTAAATACACATTAATTAAAGTGTATTACACAAAGAAATCAATTTTGGTAAGTACATACACCACACAAAAGGAAATATTGGAAATATAGCATGAATCTCTTGGGAATAAGGAGTGAGGTGAGAACCCCTTACCCTGCCCTTTCCTTTGGTCGAGGGTATGTTTAACCTCATATATAATGACCATTGAATGTTATTATATTATACTAGAACCATATTCATATTTATTATATCATAAATGACTCATTTATGACTTTATACTACCCATTTAATAATGATTTTCATTTTAAATTAACATTTCAGGTAATAATCACATTCTTTATAGTACGTATTTCAACTTGTTATTCTTGGCCATATTTTTTAGGTCATTATTTAAATACATCCCGAATAAATACATTTATTCATATATAATATATATTAAGAATATAAAATATTTATTATAGATAGATATATGAAATGGAAAACACTGTTTACGGAGATGGTAGGTCGTATGTACGCATAAACGTTGTTTCTGTTTTCATGTCGTATTGAACAGAAGTGAATAAGATATATGCGAGTAAATAAATACATATATATATATCTCTCTAGAAGAATTATTATTTCATATATTACATACTTATTAGTAATATATATTTTTATAATCGTTGATGAATAGTGAATGTGGAAATGAATCTCATCATGTCGTGGAGACGGTAATCCATACGTACGCACGAGCAACAATATCATTTCCATAAAAGTGAGGAATTAGATGGAATATTAATTTTATTAAGACATTAGAATGTTATTTTTTTATTTATATACATATTACTCATCATTATATCCAACCAAATAACATAGTATTGGATTACAAATTACACCACGGCGTGGAGACAATAAGCCATACGCACACATGCATGGTGACATTATCATTCATATGATGGATAGAATAATTAATATACTTGTTCCATATTTATAATAAAATCAAAGTATATATAAGGTACTGGATTTATTATTTTGGTATGGTAACAATGAATAAAGAGTAAGTGTTAGAATAAAAGAACTTGAAAGTGGGTGATGAAATCATTACCTCTTCTTCGAGTTCTTCCATTTGATTTGATCAAAAGGGCTCCGTAAGATAGATCTTTGACTAAAGAAATGCCTCTAAAATATGGATAAGATAGTTGAGAGAATATTTGGCACAGGTTTGTTCCGATCCAAATGGCATTGGAGGTTTGAATTTGAGAGAAGGGGAAGTGCCCTTTTATAATAGGGGTGAAGGGCACATTTGAAAAAACATAAAATATTATTTTATAATAAATTCATTTTCGGTTTATAATGGCTCCAAAATGAAATATATAAATTATAAAGTGGTTATGGTTAAAAAACCACCCAATAAATAGGTTCTAGATATGTTTGGGTCACTATGTTAATTTTATCTTTTAGATTTAACTCTTAGTTAAATAGTTTGACCATTACCATGTCTCTTGGTATTTTTATATTATATGGTTAAAAAACATACTATATACTTTTAAGAGAAACCCAATTGGTTCATTAATGATACATATATCATTATATCTGTCTTTTGGTGGATCCTTATATTTCTAGGAATTGAATTTGAATTTATAATATAATATTTTAAAAAAACGTTTTTATGTCAATTTTGACACTATTTGGTATTTTTTTTCTAAATTCATAAAAGCATTATTACTTTGATAAAAATTCATCTAAATAACCATAAAATTCCATATTAACCTATAAAATTATTTTAATTCATAAAATGTCTCAAATTACATTTATTAAGATATTTATAATATCAATTATTTTAATATTTCATTAATTAGGCAATTAATGCATCATCATTGTGTCATAAATAAATTTAATTACTTACTGTATAAAAATTATAAATAAAATACCATTATTTATGAAATTTCATTAGCTTTATAATAATATTTATAGTCAAATTTATCTTATGTATAACCCTATATTAAATTTTTTTAGTTATAATACTTTGATTTTAACTCTTTTAACTCTACTTTAAATAAAATAATAATAAATGTCCTAATCTAATTCAAGTGGACCTAAAGGATTATAATTTATTAATAATGTTGTTTTTGGTCGAATTACACTTATTCAATAGAATTAGGACATGTTTTATGGTAATAATAATATTATTTTTACCCTTAATTACCCTACTTACTTTTAACCGTGGTAACAAAAAGTAAAAAGTTACAATTCACCAAAAATTATTTTCATCTTATTAAACAATATTTTACTTAATTATATCAACTGTGTCTCTTTTATATTTTTAATTCAACTCACAGAAGCAGTAAAATTATGTTTTATTCAAATTTGCAAGTGCTCCTAGGAGGTGGGTAAAATATGGTAAAATTTCAATAAAATTTTTATCTATCTAAACTAATTATAAAATGAATCCAATGAATTAAATTGAAGTTATATAGGTAATATGTATCTATTTTTACCTACATTAAATTAAATTAAATTAAATAATTATATAAATGAAAAGTCGGCTTTAACCAATAACGTAGTGTTTTTCACTATTCATCAAAAATTTAATGTTTTCAGAAACATACCAACAATTCACCCTAAGTTAATTTTGATATTACAAATTCAAAAATGATGTTTAATTTATCAAATTAAAAACATAGAAATTTCCTATATTAATTTAAAATTAATTTCCACTGTCAAAACCAAAAAACGTATTTTTAAGCAATAATAATTACCAAAAGATTGACACTTGTTTATGACCAATTTCAAAGTTAAATTACTTCCAATGACCAAAATTAGATTAATTGGTAAAAATATAATCTATTTATATTTACAGAATATTAAAATTTATAATTTAACACTATAACTTATCTGGATTAAAAAAAATTTAGTTAAAATATAGTATTTTTCACTATTCACCCAAATATGAAAGTTATCAGAAAACACAAAAAATTAATTGAAAATAAATTCTTATGTCCCGATTCTAAAGAAGAAGTTTATTTTGTGAAATTGAATATATAAAAGTTTCAAATATTTGATTTAAAAATGGTTCTCCATTAAAAGTTGGTAAAATTGCATTTTTTTGAAAAATATTTATTTTATCTGAGAAAAAATGAATTTGTTCATACAATATGTCTAAGAAACTCATAATACGGATTCTAAAATTATAAGGATTATATAAAGTTTGAAATTCAGTTAATACTATTCATAGCCGCTCTTGAACTGCTAGTTTGGTATGTCATGGTGCGCTAGAACATAGTGTTCTGTGTAGTGCAAGTTATTGAATTACATTGAAGAAATAATGTACTATGAAATATTAGGGTGCTATATTATTCCCTCGTTCAATAAATTGAATCCTCGAAATTTTAAATTATTTTTGAAAATAAAAGGTTGAAAATAGAAAATACCTTTGTGGGAAAACCCACATCATAATTTTGGTTAATAAAAGTTAGTTTTAATAAGAGGAAAAGTGAAATGAAATGGTGACCACGAAATTATGGTATCAATTAAAAGAACATTGGTGGAAATTAGATACACATAATTGGAGGAAAAAAGAAAATATTTACAGGTAGTGATTGAGATCATTAATCACAAACAGGTGTAAAATTGAGGGCCACAAATCCATCAATCTATGATGATTTAAAATACCATCAGTTCCACAAAACATATGCTATTAGGGTAACACATTTCTGGTTTTAAGATCCATTACCTATATTTTAAGAATTAATTTACCCCTAGAGTATGTGTTAAAAAATTTATATATATATATATATAATTGGTAAGTAGATTTTCATCCTTCAACTAATTCCTACAAAAAACTCATCTTTTACTCCAAATGATTTTAAAAAAATATTCTATTTATCCTAATATTATAGGGTTCCAAAAATAATGAATTTATAATTCACCGACCAGAACCACTAAAAAACCAGATTATATGATCTAGGGACTTCTTGTAATCCAGTGGTAGGTGATAAATCCCAATCGCACTATGGTTGTGGGTTCGATTCCCACAGCTTTGTCCGACGTGATGTATTGTCACATAGTCTGCATGTTGTCCTTTTTATAAAATTCCAAAAACAACCTTAACAATGATATCCAATTTCAAACTAAATCCATTCCATCCTTTAGACTTATCCAAAATACTTATACCCAAACTCACAGTCCAAAATTTATAAGTAATTTAAACACAATGAAGATCATTTCTTCAATGTAATAACATTTGAACACCTTCATCGTGTATTATATTAAAAAATGGTAACACCTTTAATTACAATAAAATCTTATTGATTACATTCATGCTCCCTTATCCTTTATATAATATAGGATATATTCATTATATGAAATATTTTTTAATATTCCAACAATGATGAAATAAAAAAACAATTATTCAGTTTGAAGATAGTCATGAATATCCAATATAATTTATCCAAATCAACCATCTCTTATTCCAAAATTACTACCTTAGTATCAGGACCATATTAATGTTTATCTTTCCTCTAACCATATATTTTCGAAAAAGTTTAACATTTTATTGTGTCACATTTCATAAAATCATATAATCTTAAATCCTCAACGAAATAGTACTATAGTACAATCCTTATTTATTTCCATAATTCATATAACTGGTATATCATCAACACAACGTTGAAATTTCATAATCTTTTAACAAAAACATAATAACACTAGTCATTCCGCTTCATCTATTGTATTATCATAAATTGATTATTATCCAACAGCATCCTTTGGGTTATACTCGAATGATTTGGACATTGATTAACATAGTGAACCAACTCCTTGTAGATAAAGTGTCGTACACATGAAACCTTCTTCTTATCCTTGTAGTCACGTTCTTGGTTACCTTTTTCTCCACACATATAACAAACTCCCATTCCCTTTAAACATTTACCAAGGTGATTCTTTCCACAATAATCACAGATGGAAAAATCCATCTTTCCCTTCTTCCCTTTGTCCATATTTCTCTATACCATCCTTTTTTTCTCTAGCTTCCCTTCAAATCCATAGGATTCCGAATATTTTTTACTGATCTTATTAACACATGATTCTATATCTTCATATTATGACAATACATGTAAGACTATTTAATTTCAAAATGTTGTCTTTACACCATGAAAGATATGATCCTTCTTACTCTTTGGATCATGTGTATTGCTGGAGGACTCATTCCATATATTAGGTGCCATTTCTAAACAATAGCATAAACTAGATTAGTTTATGAATCCAAATACATAATTCCAAACATGTAAAATACTTAATATAAATTGAGCAGTTTGTGGATATAATTCAGAATCATAAAAGATGTTTTTCTTGATGAAGTATATACTCGTAAACCTTTCATAATGGTTTGTAAATAAATTTAGAATTATCCTAAGCATATCCCCTGGAAGTGTTATAACCAAGAGTGCACCAATGCATGTTTTTGTGCACCGTTTTCCATTTGAGTCGAGCTCAAAGTGGTGTTTTTGGGTTTTACCCCAAGGTACATATGTGCCAAAGCCGCCTCTACCTACTTGTATCTAGACAAGGATGTATTTCTTAGAAAACTAGCAAAATCACTACATTACCAAAATTCTAGGAAGTTCTTCTATACTAATCCTCAAAGTATATCTTAGGGCTATGTTCTCTAATCAGTGTTTACCTAAATCTAGTTTCTAGGGGTTATACTAAAATTCCTCTAATGCCAACTGTAACGCCCCGACCCTAGTTACATAGAGTCGGTGCATTATTACATAACATTGGCATGATCACAAGGAAATAATATCTCGAAAGACCGATCTATTTAGTATTATTGGAAACAATATTTATACATAAGTTCAAATTTAAAACTTGAAAAGAATATACAACACGAATTTATTCAATTAGAAACATCCAAGCATCCAAGATTATACTTTCAATTCACTCATAACTAACATCTTAATATCCTAGGAAAATGAAACATAAGAAAGGGTGAGCTCAAACACTTAGAAAGGGTAAGCAATACAGTGCAAGATAACATAAATATTAAGCATGGTGAATAATTGAAAGCACATTCCTTTACCAATAATAAACATGAATAATTTTATGGCAGGAATACGAGTTGAGTAAATAATTTCATAATAAAATATAATCATGGATATTCAATTAGTCGAATGACCACATGAACCATAAATATTATTTTCATAAATAGGGAATTTATAATGCCAGACATTCTAAAACATTTTGTCAAGGCCTCGGCCAAGACGTCTAAAAATGATTATGGGCTCGGAAAAAACCATATATCAAATTGGGAAATGCCTCACCCAATTCCACGTCAATATGTCTCATGAGACCAACTGATTCTTTGGGGATAAATATCGGTCTTTTCTGGTCACTTACTAAGTCCAATGCGTTCCTCATATGAAAAGATTTAAATATAACATAAACATTTGTATTAAAACTATAATATGAAATTTCAATAATTTATCTATAAACCACGAGTTGTACAAATATTAAATATCCACATTAAAACATATTGCAAAACCTTCAATACAATATGGAAGGTTTTTATCATAATAAATCAACATCAAATAAACATAAACTCCATCAAAGGATGTTGACATAGATTAAAACAAAACCTTTTTTAATAGAAATATATCTTTCTATTTTGAAATCATTTAAGAGTCACATAATTTTAAGAAAACATTTATTTTGAAGCTTTGATGATGTTATAACAGTGGAAAATAGCCACACCCGCTATATAAGTTAAAAAAACATTCCTACCTAAATGTTTTCAAAAAGGTCATAAAGTACCTTATTTGGAAAACCACTGAATGATTCTTTTCTTATATATAAGAACAAATAAGGTTATAAATGAATTTACCCCATTGTATAGTAAAAAATGTTTTTAAATACATATTTATGAAACATGGATGTGGATGATAAAAAGGTCCCATTATATACTTACATAAAAATAACCTCGGATAATAAAGAGATTGTGAAATTAACACTTACCAATTTGGTAACTTATGAAACATACACCCCATGAAATAAGTATCATAAAATGAAGATGTAAATACACATAAATTAAACTGTGTTACACAAAGAATATAATTATGTGTATTACATACACCACACAAAAGGAAATAGTGTCAATATATAATAAATCTCATGGGAATAAGGAGTGAGATGAAAACCCCTTACCTTGCACTTTTCGTTGGTTGAGGATACATTTAAACTCATGTATAATGACCATTGTATGTTATTAGATTATACCAGAACCATATTCATATTTATTATATCATGCATGATTCATTTATGACTTTATACTACCCATTTAATAATGATTTTCATGTTAAATTAACATTTTGGGTAATGATCGCTTTCTTTATCATACGTATTTTAACTTGTTATTCTTGACCATATTATTTAGATCATGGTTTAAATAAATCCATAATACAAAACATGATTCATATATCATATATATTTAGAATATAAATATTTATTATAGATAGATATATGAAATTGAAAACACGGTTTATGGAGATAGTAGGTCGTACGTACGCATAAACGTTGTTTCTGTTTTCATATCGTATTGAACGAAAGTAAGTGAATAAGACATATGTAAGTACAAAAATACACACACACACACATATATATATATAGTATAATTATTATGATATATATTACATACTTTTTAGTGATATATATTTTTATAATCATCGATGAATGGTGAACGTGGAAATGAATCTCATCGAGTTGTGGAGACGGAAATCCGTACATACACACGAGTGACAATATCATTTCAATAAAAATGGGGAATTTGATGGTGTATTAATTTTATAATTACATTGTCATGTTAATTTCTTTATTTGTATATATATTAATCATCATTTTATCTATCCAAATAACATAGTGTTGAATAACAAATTACACCACAATATGGAGACAGTAAGCCGTACACATGCATGCATTGTGACATTATCATTCATAGGATGGATAAAATAATGAATATGGTTGTTCCATATTTATAATAACATCACAGTATATATAAGGTACTGGAGATATTATTTTGGTATGGTAATAATGAAGAAAGAATAAGGGGAAGAATAAAATAACTTGAAAGAGGGTGGTGAAATTATTACATCTTCTTCGGGTTCTTCCTTTTGATTTGATCAAAAGGGATCATTTGGTTTGCTTTCAGAAAAAAGGATGGCCTCTTAGATGAAGGTAGAATAGTTGGGAGGTTATTTGGGTAGGTTTTGGCCGGGTCAAATGGATTTGGAGGTGTGAATTTGAGAGAAGGGGAAGTTCCCTTTTATAAGAGGGGTAAGGGGCACCTTAGAAAAAAACATAAAATATTATTTTATAATAAATTCATTTTCAGCTTATAATTTCTGAAAATGAATTATTTAAAGTCTAAGTTTGGGATAGGTCGAAAAACACTCAACCAATAGGTTTCATACAGGTTTGGGTCACTATGTTAACTTTATCTTTTAGATTTAACTCTTAGTTAAATAGTTTGACATTTACCATGTCTCTTTGTATATTTATATTACATGGTTAATTAACATACTATATACTTCCAAGTGAACCCCATGTTGTTAATTAATGATACACATATCATTATATAAGTCTTTTGGCCAAATCATAGATTTTTAGGAATATAAAATCAATTAATAATATAATATATTTTTTTAAAGTATTTTATGTCAATTTTGACAGTATTTGGTATTTTGTTTTTCTAAATTCATTTCAGCATTATTTCTTCAAAAAAAATTAATCTAACCAACCCAAACATGTAATATTAACCTCTAAAATTATTTTAATTCCTAAAAAGTCTCAAATTACATTAATTTGGATATTTATAATATCAATTATTATAATATTTTATTAATTAGGCAATTAATGCATCATCATTATATCATCCTGCCTTTTTATAACATAAACTTTCATTACATTACACAAAACTGAGGATCTTTAAGGTTTAGTGTCTTGGAAACCAGGATCTTAAAACATGAAAACATAAAACATTCTTCTTAAACACTTGAAAGGTTTCTCCTCATGTTCATCCTAGGTTCATTACTGCATCTCATAACCTGGGGACATACATCAAAAGAAAGGGTGAGCATAAGGCCCAGTAAGTTAAACAAGAGAAACATTTTACATGTGAACTTGAGATACTTCAATAAGGTCATGAAAAGAACTTTAAGGCATGAAAATGAAACCATGAGGCATATCATAATAAAAATAACATTTTTCATAACTTGAAGATGTGGCTACAACATTTAATATTGACAATGATTTCGTTTCACCAAGGTCCATCCCCAAAGTATCTTTAAAAATTACCAAGGTTATTCACCAAGGCGTCGTTAAAAATGGTCATCTCTAGAGATTATGTCCTTACCCAATGCATTGGAGTGCTATCTGGGCGCACCCTTGACATGTCTTTATTATCATGTAATCCACATATATCATCATCAATCATTTCATAAACAACCCATATATCATAAAAAAATGGGTTTCATTTCATAATCACAACGTTTTAAAAACTCCTTTAAAGACATGATCTTTATGTCATTTTAAACCCACAGAAAAGGAAAGCGGGTTTCATGTATATAAATCCCAGAATTTAAAATATAACATTTTGATATATATGAGAATACTCTTATAGAAGTAATAGATTTGATTTTTCACTTAATAACATAAAAAAAATTGAGATAATGAGGGAGGCATTTTGAGACGAAAACTATGCAGCATAACGTCTATGATACAAGGTTTTAAAAAAACATTGAAAAGAGTGGGGACATGGGTCACCAACCCAAAAATGATACATAAAACAATAGGGGAACAGAATATAAAGTATTTAAGAACATGGTAATGAAATTTGAATGATATACTATATGAAATCAAGGACTTGAAAGTATGACAAAAAAAATAAGATTTCTCTTATGAGAATTCAGAAGCCTAACAGCGTCACTTAAAACTTCCAAAAATGGATTGACGAGATCGAATAGGGTCTCTAATCATATGAAAATAAATGATCAGTATGATAGATATAGATATCATACCCCAAAATAATAAAAAGGAACTTCAAAGACTTGAAAAGAAAATAGATCTTCACAACGAGAAGGGTGAAAGAACCCCTTAGAAATTCGGCAGCCTAACGGCGCCACTTAAAATTTCAAAATACTGAATTGAAGAGATAAAATAGTGTCTCTCATAATATGATCATAAAAGATCAGTATGATAAATTTATAGATCATACCCCAACATAATAAAAAGGAACTTGAAATACTTGACATGAAAGTATAACTTGAAAACGAGAAGGGTGGAAGAACCACTTAGAAATTCGGCAGCCTAACAGCGCCACTTAAAACTTCAAAATACTGAATTGAAGAGATCAAATGGGGTCTCTCATCATATTATCAAAAAATATCAGTATGATAAATTTAGAGATCACACCCCAACATAATAAAAAGGAACTTGAAAGACTTGATAAGAAAATAGAACTTGAAAATGAGAAGGGTGGAAGAATCTGTTACAAAAATTTTGGCAGCCTAACGGCACCACTTAAACATTCATAAAATGAAATGATGAGAGTAAGAGGGGGTCTCTCATCATATGACCATAAAAAGGAAAGTATAATGAATATAAAATAACATCCTCCTTCATAAGAACATGGAGCATAAAAGACATGACATAAAAGAGATCACTTGAAAAGAAAGAGAGAGGACGGATCCCTTACCTTAAAACGTAACTCTTAAAACTCAATGGTTGGGACCTTGAGGGCTTGGGTGCACCTTGGGAGGACTCATTGGGAGGTAATTAGACCATAACTTCATTGGGGAAGATTGGGGAGTCGAATGGATGAGAGGATGGCTTGGTATTTATAGGGAAAGTGAGTGGACAAGGCATTAATGGCCAAGGGACACCTCATTAGTGGTTTTGGCAAAACCATGGTCTTTCCCATGGTATTTGCCCATGGTATTGGCCAATTGGGACACCTCATACCTTATCTTACTATTCATAAGTCGACCATATTGATTACATACTTAATACATCATTTAATGATGTCATTAAACACCCGTAACTTAAAAACTATATTTTCACTATTCATCGAAAATTCAACTTATTCAGAAAGATTCCAAAATTTCACCTTAACCAAATATCAATTCTCTGATTTAAAAAATGAACTCCATTTTATAAAAATAATTTTCTAAATATTTTTAATTTATTTTTTAAATAAATACACTATTCACCGAAAATTCATTTTTTCAGAAAAACCGCCAAAAATTACCATAACATAATATTGGTGCTCTGAGTTCAAAAATGAAATCCATTTTATAAAAATAATTTTTTAAATATTTTTAATTTAATTTCTAATTAAAAAACACTATTCACTCGATAAAACTAATACTTCAATAATAATTTATAAAACCCTTATTTAACCATTTTATTGAATCACATTACTAATCTTAATCAAGGTGCCTAGACTATATTAATACTTTTCTTTAAGTGAGATTACTAATACATTTGGACACATTACTAATCTTAATCATAAAATCACTATTCATAATTTACTATTCATCAAAAATTATGTTGATCTTATTAGACTCTAAATTTCGTACTGAACATAATTGTAGAAGAACATTTTTTGAAAATAATCACACATTTTTAATTATTTAAGGTTTACATAAACATTTTCAAAATATACTTTTTCTAAAATTCATCAAAAATATGCATACTATATTTATACGGTCATTTGAAAAGTCATAAACATCATCATAGGAAGAAATCCCAATTTTTATTTAAAACAAAGGATTATACATGGCAGTTATGATCTCCTTACATAGCCCCTTATCACACCAGCATAGGACCTAAGTGTAAGGTGTGCTAAGGTGAGATAATCTGAGAGAGGCTCGACCAACATCGCACGAGTAGTAATTTCTATTAGTTTGAACTTCTCGCAAAGGCGATTCTGTTCTAGATTCACACGATGAAGTTTGGCTTGGGTTTGGTCCAGAGAAAAGCCCAATGGTGCTACCTCCTTCCCAAGTTCTGTTAGATGGGCTTCGATCGGTCCAAGACTACTGGGTGAGGCCATCAAATCTTCTTTCTATAATTATTAACCAAGATTAATTGTATTTAGAGACAATAATCAAAACGTTTATTTTCCAGCTGTCATATTGACCAATGGTCATATAACAGTCAAAACCCAACAGTCTCATTTTAATTATACTCATGTTATCAAATGAAACATTTTTGTTGAGTATAAAAATAAATTAAAATAACACATAAAATTAGGAAACAAGATTTATTCAAAATTTCAGGTCGTTACAATCTTCCCCACTTAAGAAATTGCGTCCTCGCAATTTTTAAAATTGGGTTTTGAAATTTCATTGAAAGTCCCACATAGAAAAAGGAGTCAATAAAAATATTAACTTAAAAGAAAGAAAGAGAAGTACAAAGGTCACCCGAGTTAGCCCACACTGGGATTCCATGTACGAAAACATGGATATGGAGGAGAAAACAAAGGGTCATGTTCTGAGGGAGAGTTATAGAAAACCTGATTAGGAGAAAGTTAACCATAAGAAAATCCCAAACTTATGATGTGTGTAAATGGTCTTTGATTACCTATTAGGAAACATAAACCATCAACGTTTTCGTTTTACGTTCATTTTCATAATTTTGAGGAATTCATTTACTACATTGAACAAAAACATAAGAAAATATGCCTATATTCATGTAGAGTTTCATCCTTTAATAAGTTTCTACCCAAAACTAATCTTTTCTTCAAACGATGAGCATTTAAAACGTCTTGGTCTCATCAAAACAAGAGAATCATCTTCTAGAGAATAACATAATCCTCAAAAGATTAACTATCTATTCCTTCTATCTTTAAAAATTATCCAAAAAACAGAAAGGGTAAGGTAAAACTACTCTTCAAAAAAGATTGAATCCCATAGTAATGGAAACTACTTTTAAATATTCAAAGTTCCATGGTACTACCCAAAGTTAGTCATAGACCATTCCATAAATAACGGTCCTTAAGATTCCAAAAAAATAAACCAAACAAAGATTAAAACCCAAATACAAGAAGGATCTGGTAACATAGTCTTCCAAAATAAACTTCATTGTTAATCTCCAAACAACATCAACCACTCCTAACATCTGATAACAAAAGTATCTAACCTAAACATATTTTACCCAAGATAGGTTAATCATTCCCATAAGTAACCTAAATTACTATAAGTCCACCTTAAATTCATCGATTCTTCAAAATATAAGTCAACCTTCCTCTTCAATGAAAATACCGTAGAAATCTATTTACCTCGATCATATCGGGTCCCAAAAATAGTGAACCTCCTCCAAAACAATAGTCAACTTTTAATCCCCTAATCATCTCTGTCATATTAATAAGAAAATCGTCGCATTTCTTATCACATTGGTTGTTGGGACACGCTCTTCCATTTCCCCCATTAACTAAGAAGAGAAAGTATAATTATAGGCTTAAATACTTAACCAATAATCATGAAAAGGAACTTAAAGCATATAAGGATAACTTGTAAAAGAAAAGTATAACCTAACTTGTGATCCCCTAGGTTCCAATCTAGGTTATCCATGATCATATATTCTTATTTGAATCTTTATTTTGTTTTATCCTTGTTCCTTTAATAATGGTTCATACTAAGCATATGAATTTACCAAAGCGTATCCCTCGGGAGTGTCGTAACCAAGAGTGAAACAAGGCCCATTGTCGTGTACCAGTTCACGTTTGAGTCTAGCTCAAAGCGGTGTTTTCAGGTTTTACCCCTATGTACATATGTGCTAGAGCCACCTCTACCTGCTCGTATCCAGACAGGGATGTATTTTCTTGCCAACACCTTACTCAATACTCACCAAAATATCTGGAAGATTTCTTATATTTAAACTTTTCTATAGGTTTCTTCCTAATGTTTTCATATCCTAATTTCCACAAATAACTAAACCATCCTTTGATACCAACTATAGCATCACGCCATTTTATAAAATAAACTTTCATTACATTACACAAAACTGAGGATCTTTAAGGTTTAGTGCCTTGGAAACCAGGAACTTAAAACATGAAAACATAAAACATTATTCTTAAACACTTGAAAGGCTTCTCCTCATGTTCATCCTAGCTTCATTACTGCATCTCATAACCTGGGGACATACATCAAAAGAAAGGGTGAGTAGAAGGCCCAGTAAGGGAAACAAGAGAAACATTTTACCTGTGAACCTGAGATACTTCAATAAGGTCATGAAAAGAACTTTAAGGCATGAAAATAAAACCATGAGGCATATCATAATAAAAATAAAATTTTTCATAACTTGAATATGTGGCTAAAAAATTTAATATTGACAATCGTTTCGTTTCACCAAGGTCCATCACCAAGGTGTCGTTAAAAATTACCAAGGTTATTTACCAAGGCGTCGTTAAAAATGGTCATCTCTAGAGATTAAGTCTTTACCCAATGCATTGGAGTTCTATCTGGGCACACCCTTGAAATGTCTTTATTTTCATGTAAGCCACATATATCATCATCAATAATTTCATAAACAACCCATATATCATAAAAAATGGGTTTTATTTCTTAAACATAACGTTTTAAAAACTACTTTAAAGACATGATCTTTATGTCACTTTAAACCCACAGAAAAGGAAAGCGGGTTTCATGTATGTAAATCCCAGAATTTACAATAGAACATTTTGATATAAATGATAATACCCCTGTAGAATTAAGAGCTTTGATTATTCACTTAATAACATAAAAAATTTGAGATAAAGAGGGAGGCATTTTGAGACGAAAACTATGCAGCATAACGTCTATGATACATGGTTTTAAAAAAACATTGAAAAGAGAGGGGACATGGGTCACCCACCCAAAAATGATACATAAAATTCTACGGGTACAGAATATAAAGTATTTAAGAACATGGTAATTAAATTTGAATGATATACCATATGAAACGAAGGACTTGAAAGTAAGACAAAAAAAATAGATTTCTCTTATGAGAATTCAGCAGTCTAACGGCGTCACTTAAAACTTCCAAAAATGGATTGACGAGATCGAATAGGGTCTCTCATAATATCAACATAAATGATCAGTATGATAGATATAGATATCATACCCCAACCTAATAAAAAGGAACTTCAAAGACTTGACAAGAAAATAGATCTTGACAACGAGAAGGGTGAAAGAACCCCTTAGAAATTCGGCAGCCTAACGGCACCACTTAAAACTTCAAAATACTGAATTGAAGAGATCAAATAAGGTCTCTCATCATATGATCATAAAATATCAGTATGATAAATTTATAGATCATACCCTAACATAATGAAAAGGAACTTGAAAGACTTGACATGAAAGTACAACTTGAAAACGAGAAGGGTGGAAGAACCACTTAAAAATTCGGCAGCCTAACGGTGCCACTTAAAACATCAAAATATTGAATTGAAGAGATAAAATGGGGACTCTCATCATATGATCATAAAAGATCAGTATGACAAATTTAGACATCATACCCCAACATAATAAAAAAGAAACTTGAAATACTTGATAAGAAAATAGAACATGAAAATGAGAAGGGTGAAAGAATCTGTTACAAAAATTTCGGCAGCCTAACGGTGCCACTTAAACTTTCATAAAATGAAATGATGAGAGTAAGAGTGGGTCTCTCATCATATGAACATAAAAAGGACAGTATAATGAATATAAAAGAACACCCTCCAACATAAGAACATGGAGCATAAAAGACATGACATAAAAGAGATCACTTGAAAAGAAAGAGAGAGGACGGATCCCTTACCTTAAAACGTAACTCTTAAAACTCAAAGGTTGGGACCTTGAGGGATTGGGGGCACCTAGAGAGGACTCCTTGGGAGGTAATGAGACCAGAACATCGTTGGTAAAGAGTGGGGAGTTGAATGGATGAGAGGATGGCTTGGTATTTATAGGGAAAGTGAGGGGACAAGGCATTAATGGCCAAGGGACACCTCATTAGTGGTTTTGGCAAAACCATGCTCTTGCCCATGGTATTTTCCCATGGTATTGGCCACGTGGGACACCTCATACCTTATCTTACTATTAATAAGTCGACCATATTGATTACATACTTAATACATCATTTAATGATGTCATTAATAACCCGTAACTTAAAAACTGTATTTTCACTATTCATCGAAAATTCAACTTTCTCAGAAAGATCCCAAAATTTCACCTTAACCAAATAACAATGCTCTGATTTCAAAAATGAACTCCATTTTATAAAAATAATTTTCTAAATATTTTTAATTTATTTTTTAAATAAATACACTATTCACCGAAAATTCATTTTTTCAGAAAAACCCCCAAAAATTACCATAACATAATATCGGTGCTCTGAGTTCAAAAATGAAATCCATTTTATAAAAATAATTTTTTAAATATTTTTAATATAATTTTTAATTAAAAAACACTATTCACATGAAAAAACTGATACTTGAATAATAAATTATGGAGCCTTTATTTAACCATTTTATTTAATCACATTACATAATCAAGGTGCCTAGACTATATTAATACATTCTTTAAGTGAGATTACTAATCCATTTGGACACATTACTAATCCTAATCATAAAATCACTTTTCATACTTTACTATTCATTAAAAATTAACTTGATCTTATTAGACTCTAAATTTTGTACTAAACATAATTGTAGAAGACCATTTTTTCAAAATCATTACACATTTTTAAATATTTAAGTTTTACATAAACATTCTCAAAATATCCTTTTTCTAAAATTCATCAAAAATATGCATACTATATTTATACCGTCATTTGAAAAGTCGTAAACATCATCATATGAAGAAATACCAATTTTTATTTAAAACAAAGCATTACACAAGGCAGTTATGGTCTCCTTACATAGACCCTTATCACACCAGCATAGGACCTAAGTGTAAGGTGTCCTAAGGTGAGAGAATCCGAGGGAGGATCGACCAACATCGCACAAGTAGTAATTTCTATCAGTTTGAACTTCTCACAAACGCGATTATGTTCTAGCTTCACATGATGATGTTCGGCTTGGGTTTAGTCCAGAGCAATGCCCAGTGGTGCTACCTCCTTCCCAAGTTCTGTTAGATGGGCTTCGATCGGTCCAAGACTACTGGGTGAGGCCATCGAATCTTCTTTCTATGATTATTAACCAAGATTAATTGTATTTAGATACAATAATCAAAACGTTTAGTTTCCAGCGGTCATATTGACCAATGGTCATATAATAGTCAAAACCCAACATTTTCATTTTAATTATACTCATGTTATCAAATGAAACATTTTTGTTGAGTATAAAAATAAAATAAAATAACACATAAAATTAGGAAACATGATTTATTCAAAATTTCGGGTCGTTACAATCATTGTGTCATAAATAAATTGAATTATTTAATGTCTAAAAATTATAAATAAAATACATTTATGTATGAAATTTTCTTATATTTCTAATGAATATTTATAGTCAAATTTATCTTATATATAACCCAATATTAAAATTGTTTTAGTTATTAAAATTTGATTTTAAATCCTTTGACTCTTTTTTAAATAAAATAATAATAAATGTCCTAATCTAATCACAGTGGACCTAAAGGATCATATTTTATTCCTAAGTTTGTTTTTAGTCGAATTACCATTATCCAATTGAATTAGGACATGTGTTAGGGTAATAATAATAATATCATTTTTACCCTTAATTGCCCAACTTACTTTTAACCATGGTAATAAAAGTTAAAAGTTATTAGTCACCAAAAATTATTTTCATCTTATAGAACCACATTTTACTTATTGATATCAACTCTGTCTCATGGAATTTTGAAATTCAACTCACAGAAGCAGTAAAATTATGTTTTATGCCAATTTTCAAATGCTCCTAGGAGGTTGGTAAAATAAGGTAAAATTTCAATAAAATTTTTATGTATATAAACTTATTATAAAACGACTCCAATGAATTAACATGAACTTATATAGGTATTATGTATCTATTTTGACCTAAAATAAATTTAAATAAAATAAATAGTTATTTAAATGAAAATTCTGTTTTAACCAATAACATAGTGATTTTCACTATTAATCAGAAATTGAATGTTTTAAAAAAAATACCAAAAAATCACCGTATGCTAATTTTGATGTTCCGAATTCAAAAATAAATTTTATTTTACCAAATTAAAAACATAGAAATCTCATTTATTAATTTAAAATTAATTCACGTTGTCAAAACCAAAAAGCAAATTTTTAAGAAATAATAACTACCAAAATACTGACACTTGTTTATGTCAAATTTCAAAGTAAAATTACATCAATGGCCAACATTAGATTAAATGGTAAAAATATAATATATTTATACTTCCAACCCATTAAAATGTATAATTTAACACTAAAAATTATTTTCACTAAACAAGTTATTTTCAATTAAGATATTGTATTTTTCACTATTCACCCATATATGAAAGTTATCAGAAAAACACCAAATTTTTATTGAAACTCAATTATTATGTCCCAATTATAAAGAAGAAGATTATTTTATCAAATTGAATATATAAAAGCTTCAACTATTGGATTTAAAAATGGTTTTCCATTAAAAGACAGCAAAATTTCATTTTTTGAAAAATATGTCTTTTATCTGAAAAAATTGAATTTGTTTTTTCATTATGTATAAGAAACTAATAATATAGATTCTAAAATTTTAAGGTTTATATAAAGTTCATAATTCAGTTAATACTATTCATAAACGCTTTTGAACGGTTAGTTTGGTAAGTCATGGTGTGTTAGAACTTGGTGGTGTGTGTAGTGCAAGTTATTGAAATACTTTGAAAAAATAACATACTATGAAATCTTGGGGTGTTACATAGTAAAGATTACCTAACATTGTAACATTTTTGTAAGATGTATTCACAAAAATCCATCATAATTCATTCCCCCATACCCAGCTATAGGGTCAAAACTGAGGCACTATCACTACTGGAATTTGATGTATTTGCAGCAGGTTATTTGTGACGGGATCCTGTCTCAAATAGCCCATCGTAGAAAACAGAATCACAAATAGAATTTCATACAATGGAAACATTGCAAATAGTTCTCCATTTTTATATAAAATACCTTTTGTGATAGACCCGTCAAAAAAAGGATTTGTGACGGGCCCGTTTTTCCATTGCAAAGAGTTATTTAAAAAATATATAAACTATTTGCAATGGGAACCCATAACAAAAGGTATTGTCATAAATACTTAATAAAAAAATATATTCAATAAAATTATGATAAATATATATTTTAAAATATTTTTATTATGATTATTATTAATATAAATAATATTATATTATATAATAATATTAATATTAAAAATATAAAAAATTTATTTTTTATAATATTTATAATAAAATAATACAAATAATAAATATAAAAATGATAAAATATTTAAAATATAAAATTAAAAAATTAAATTTTACAATATTCGCACCAACATAAAAAGATGAAACTATAAATAGTTAATATTACAACACACTTTTAATTAAAATGTTTTTAACATGGAAAAAATCAATAGGGGTTTTCTTCTAGAGGAGGTGGAGGTGCTAGAAGAGTTGGTGGAGGAAAATATGTCCCTAAAGTACATGTCAGACGGCCTATTTAATCTATTTTCTGATGTTGTTGCTGCTTCTATCAACACGTCTGCTACTTGTACTGTTGCTTCTATCGTTGGTGCTCCTTCTCATGTAGTTGCTACTACTGGTGCATCTCCTCTTACACTTTATACAAACTCTCTATAAGCTCACTCTTAGCAATCAGTTACTCCTCATACTGTGAGAGAGAAGATGATTCCTCTCCACAAGCTCCTTTTTAGTTGGACATCAACATCGCAACAGTACCATATTAAGTCTCATGAGTCAATCGACATCCCATGCCAACTACTCAGCCCTTCTCAAAACCATATCGGGTCGCATGTATCCATGCCTCCTCATCGAAATGGTGGGCCCTACTCTGATCACCCATCTCAACCTGAATCTCTGCCTGTGTCTGAGAGGTCTCAGCCTCATATGACTCATTCAGTTCCAATTTGAAACCAAAATAGTGAAAATAGTATATGAAATTAATTTTCCAATGGAAAAATAAATAATACGGACCACCATCTGACACTGTCGATCACCTATAATCTCTCTAGTAGCTGGATCACATTACATCCTCTAATAAACATCATACTCTATAATATAGGGATTCAAAACTACATATATGAATATAAAATAATTTTTTTATTTTTAAATTTATAAAAAATTAAAAAAAAATTACCTACCAGATGGTCTCTATGTGTGCTGAATGTATAGCTACCAGATTGATGTGTCCCCTCCTGTATCCCCTAGTTTTTTCGACCCAATGAAGATCTCCTTTGAAATCCACCACCCAACTAGTTTTTAAATAATCTATCCCAAACATGAGATGAAATGGACTCAGGTTGGTGGGCTCTACAAGGATCATCAAATACTGCCACTTTTTCATTATTCGTGGTTGTCCTTCTAAAATTGTGAAAAATCTGAAGGAAAAGTCACGCAAAGACACCTCCCATGCCGTGTGGATGGCGGCACACATGCTTTCAACAATGGGATACCATAATCCCTATAAATAAATTATAATATCAAGTTATTAATGGAATAAATTTCAAAATAAATATTATTTATTTACATACCATCCAATGATTGAACATTCTGAGTTGTGTGTAAAAGGGAATCTGTTCCCATGATATCCATGGGTATGAAAAATAATTTTGCAAGATTGTGCTCCCTTATCCATCAACTATATGTGAAATAGTGTGAAAAAAGAAAAAATAATCAAACAATTAATATAGAAATAAATCGATAAAAGCTAACTAAAATATATAGGTTATCATACGTCTGTGTCCATGGATCGAAGCCAAGATGTGGATGTTGCTCGGGGATAGGGTCCGGAATCATTAGTCATGCAAGACCACACCACTTCCATGTACCCCTTGAACCGCCAATATGATATAGGTCAGATGACCCGAAATCCTCCTCATCCAAATGTAGCTCAGACTCTTGAAACTGACAAAATAGATTATGGTCCATCTAAAACATAAAATTATTATTGTTACAAAATTTTTGAAAATAAAAATTAAAAGTAGTTATATAATAGTTATGATTATGACAAGAATTTAACAATATCATTGTTCACATTCATCATAATTTTCATATCTGATGATGTCGATGGCTTCATATTTCTCCTTGGAAACATCAATATCCATATGAGTTTCATTTTCATCATCTATTTCTAGTTAAAATTCATTTGTAACATCATTATCATCACTATCACAATCGACCCTTAATTTTTGGGTGTCATCATAAATATTCATGTAACTTTGTGGAAAATATGTATTTTTAGTAGTCTCTAGATAAATTTCAAATCCATTCACATTGATGAAACAACATTCACTTTGAGTAAAATGGTATTCCCATAATTTAATTTTTATTATGCTCCACCAATCATTCAGGCCACTTGAAGTGGCACAATACATTGCATAATAAATTTCATGTGTCTGTTGAGCTAGTAAAAATGGTTCATTTACTACAAGAAGACTTTTATATTTAATATCATTTATTCCTTGAGTCGGATGAACACATAATATTATCTCAGTATCCAGCAACATACATTTAAACGTTATTATGTAATTTTTTCCTAGATAACACAGATCAATAATTTCATCCAGCATGCTGTAAATGTCATCTTCAGTTTCTCTATGATCATATCCTCTCAAGAAAACATCATTTTTCATTGTTTATCTGATTCCTCATATTCACATGTATGAAATGGATTACCATTCACCACATATTCATTATAAGATTTAACAATTTTGGATGGTGGGTCACTCAATATATAGAGTCTCTTGTCAATTTTCTCAATATGTTGAGACACCAGAAAATTGTTAAAAAAATAATTAATATAAAAAATAATAAACTGAATTGATATGTTCAACCATAAATAATTTATGATACTGGCTTTTGAAACCATTGATATTTTTTTGCTGGTATTCTTCAAGATCTGCTGTTGTAATTTGTGGAATCTGTTTCATGATATGACTATCATATAACCTAAAAATAAAATAATTTTATTTACTATAACATAAATTATAGAATAATTGATAGAAAAACTCACAGTAAAATGATTTCATTTCTTCACCGTAGAACAAAACATTTATATGAGCTATGCGATGTCATCATCTGAAATCCATCTTTCATGAACTCCACTGAAGCTAAGCATTAGCTAATTAAATACTGATAAGTGATTTCTCATTTCATCATCAACATTACCCTAATTACATCCCTTGTGTTTTTGTTTTTAGGGATATTTATATTGAAAATAATGAGAGTGGAAAAAGTCAATTTCATCTTATAAATAAGATTCAGCAATTGATCCTTAAACTAATACTTTCTTATGTACTTTTTCATTAATGTCTGCATGCATATCTCAAATGGGAACATCAATAAAAATTGTACCGTACATCCAAATTTTGTTTAATGTTGAAAATGTAAAATAAAATGTTCCATTGAGTCAATGAAATCTACTAGAAATATTTTTTCTAGTTTACATATAACTAAAACAGAATTTTCTTTCAGTTTTCTTAGTGAATCATTGTCTGATGTTGCTGTTGAAATGTGTCAGAAAAAATATGATATGTCTGCTATTGAATCCCAAATCATACATTTCAACAAACCCTTTAATCTAATCGGCATTTTTCTTTCCATTATAACCTGACAATCATGAATTTATAATCTGATAATATATCCATTCCTAAAGTATCTATCCAAATTGGAAGTATAGCCATCTAGAAGTCTCAAATATAAAATCCACTAACCAAATAATAAAAGACACTCTTTGAAGAGTGTATAAGTTTTTTTGGATTCATTAACCTCTGTGATCTGACATTTTCAAAAAATTCGTTTTCTGGTCTTCTATAAATTTGGGATAGATCTAATCGTCCTTGTACATTATCTTTAGTCTTACCTAGTGTATCCAAAACAATATGAAATAAATTATCAAATCTATTCTTTTCAATATGCATGAAATTTAACATGTGGAGGACCAACAAATTATACCAATTTAAATGATCCTAAAAAATGTTCTGTTTTATCCAATTATGTTCTTTCCCAAACCCATGAATTTTCTATAGTTTTATTTTTGGTCCAAATGTTATGGGAGGTAATGAAAATATAACTTATTTGAACTCTGTACCTAAGATCATTTTTGGAGGTCTACCCCTTTCAATTGTTCCTTTTCTGAAATAATATTTGATCCTCTGAAAAGGATGATCGGTTAGAAGAATTCTGTGATGATAGTTAAAATAGAAAGGTTTATCTCCATGGACATGGAAAAATGATTTTTTGTCTAGAATACAGTAAGGAAATGATTTTGGACCATGTGTAATCTCACATGATAATGTGTCATATACCGAGAAGTCACTATTTTTCTACGTCAATACAGATTTTAGTAGACAATTTTGATTTGCATCATCATCATATGTACTAACACCATTACTCCATAATGAATTTTACCCACTAATCAATGCTTTCAAATAAACATTAATATTCCATTTCAGATGTCCTGAAATTAAAAAGGTCAAAAATATATAAGGCCCCTTCATCAACATTTATGGAGGCCTATTGTACAATGTTATAACAACAAGCCTACATTAATACTGACTACCATATGAACCAAACAGACAAAAATCATTGGTAGAAAGACCAAATCGTATGTTCTGGGCATTTAAATCAAAATAATGATTCAATCAGTCAAAAGTTTTCCATAATTCACCATCAGATGGATGATTCCAGATTTTACCAGTTGAAATATTGGTTTTCTACTGTGACATCATTGTCACAGTGTTCCAAGACATAAATAAATGCTAAAATCATGGTGTTAGCAGGAAATATCTCAATCATTTTATAGGAATCAATCCAAACATCCCCTATTGAGCTTCTTTATTCTTAGATTATCCACATGAGGGATAACTATCCAACGACCCATTTTCACTAGAATAAAATATTCAATCATTTAACATGAATGAATCTTTTGATAACTAAGGTCCCAATTACGAACCATCCTCTTGCTCTCATAGGAATTTATAGGCAACACCTTTCCTTCAAGTAACACTGTTTTAACTAAAAATAATATCTGATCAAAATTGTTGTTTGAAATTCCATTATCTGATTTAATAGCTTTAAATTTTGAAATCACTTCTAATTTACAAATTATCACTAATTATAACTAACTATTACTAATTATTAGTATTTATCGCTAATTATTATTATTACTACTAATTATTAGTATTTAATTCTAATTATTACTATGTACTACTAATTATATATATTTATTACTATTTTTTTCTAATTATTACTATTTTTTCTTAATTATTACTATTTATTACTAATTATTACAATTTATGGCTAATTATTACTATTTATTTCTAATTATTTCTATTTATTTCTAATTATTAATATTTATTGCCAATTATTACTATTTATTACTAATTATTTCTATTTATTTCTAATTATTACTATTTATTGGTAAATATTACTAATTATTGCTAACCATTACTATTTATTGGTAGTTATTGCAATTTATTGCAAATTATAACAATTTATTTCTAATTATTACTAATAATTTCTTAATTATTACTATTTATTGGTAATTATTACTATTTATTTCTAATTATTACTATTTATTGCTACTTATTACTATTTGTTGAAAATTATAACTCTTTATTGCTAGTTATTAATATTTGTTCCTATTTACTTCTATTTTTTGCTAATTATTACTATTTATTGGTGATTATTACTATTTATTGTTAATTATTACTATTTATTGCTAATTATTTCTATTTGTTGCTAATTGTTGCTAATTGTTGCTAATTCTTGCTATTTATTTCTATTTGTTACTAATTATTACAATTTGTTACTATTTATTACTATTTGTTATTAATTATTAGTATTATTCTAATTGTAACTATTTATTGCTAATTATTTCTATTTATTACTAATTATTACTTTTTATTGCTAATTATTACTATTTATTGTTAATTATTACTAATTATTGTGAATTATTACTAACTATTTCTAGTTATTACTATTTATAGCTAATTATTACTATTTATTTCTATTTATTACCATTTATTGCTAAATAATACTATTTTTTCTAATTATGATTATTTATTGCTAATTATTACTATTTATTGCTAATTATTACTAATTATTTCTACTTATTACTAATTATTTCTAATTATTACTAATTATTGGTATTTATTATTATTTGTTAAATAATTAGCAATTATTACTGATTATTAGAATTTTTTACTAATTATTAGTATTTGTTACTAATTCTTAATTATTACTATTTATTCTAAATTATTTCTAATTACCATTAGTTCTTACTTATTAGTGTCAATTACTATTAATTACTACTAATTAATGATACTAATTACTAATTACAACTAATTATTTATTTTCCTTATTAATTATCATTAATAATTCCAAATTAACACTAATTATTAATAATTAACCCTAATAATTTCAAATTATTAATACAAATAAATACTTATAACAAAATAATCTAAATATAATTTAATAACAACAAATTAACACCAATTAAAATTAATATAAAAAATTAAATAAATATTAAATTAAATAAATCATAAGTATCTTTAAACATGATCTCTTATAGGTGTAGACGACATTAAAATCAGTTCGTAAAAAATATTAACTCAGATAAATTTTAACTCTAAAATTAGAATTTAGAGGGAGAGAAAGTAGGAATAGAGATGATGGAGGAAAAAATCGATGGGATTATATATAGGTATAATATTTGTGATAACACTATTTTTAATGGGGCTCCCGTCACAAATACATTTGGCTGCATTAATTATTGTCGGCAGTTAAAAGGGTATTTGCGACAGGGGTCATCTCAAAGAGTGACCTTCCTACACACTATTTGTGATGGGGGAATATCCCTTCACAAATAGTATTTACCGCCATTTGGTATTTGCGATGGAGAGGCACCCCACATTGCAAATAGTATTAACCGCCGCTAGGTATTTTCAACGGAAAGGCCCCCCCCGTCGTAAATACACTTCTCATGTTTTTCCATGCAAACTGTTCCAATCCTTTTACAACAGGAGCCCTTTTCCTATCGCAAACAACTAATTATTTGAAACGGGTTGTTGCCCCCATCACCAATAATATTTTCGATGAACTATTTATGACGAGATCTATTCCCATCGTAAATAACCCGTCACAAAAGGTCGTTTTTTCCGTAGTGGTTCATGACCCCCAACTATCCCTCATCTTGGTCATGGCTGACATAGGATAAATATGTTGACAATTAATGTTTCTCATTAGTCAATAATTTAACCATTTTATTTACTATTTTTAGTTTCATTTACAATTATCGATTCAATTTGAAGAACCCACTCTTTTAATTTGAAAGTGTAATGAAAATCATTATCTTCTAAACAACTCACCCAAAACATATTTTTTATGCATGCCTAAAATGATGGATTTAACAAAAATTATTCAGTACCTAAAATTGTGTATGTATACACTATTCTACTTCAATACCGAGCCATGAAGAAAATTTTAGAAAAACATTAATAAAATCAAACAACAAGTGGATCACTTGAGTTGAAATAACATTCAACAGTAACAATAAATAACAAAAATATTACTCCAACTATGGGTACTTTGATTTTACCAACATATACGTGTTTTCTACTCCCATGCATGAGATCTTGACCATGGAGTGACTCATCTTATTCTCTTGTCTACCTTTCCCAAATAGTAATGAAAATTAAAAGAAAATTGGATCAAATATAAATTTTTAATGTCACGGCCTGGGAACCACATAACCATGCCTCGAAGAAGTTAGTCACATTACCATGTGCATGCCTCCCTATATACGAGAGGTTTCAGACTAGTAACAAGGGTCTAATATAAAACATGGGGAGACTATGACCTCTTTATCAAAACAACTCAACAATTAAGATAGATAAACAATATCCAAATGTTAATGACAATATCCTTAATAATACAATAAGAAAATCAATCCAAATTCACCTGATAGAAAAAATTAGATAAACAACATACAAGCCAAAGTAGTAGATATTTCATTCCATATAAGTGTTAAGTGTCAATATGAAAAACCAAAATAATGAAACACTGAGAACACCCTAACCGGGTTTGAACATCACGTCTGATCTTCTCATCCATGGTCTATCCCAACTCATCCATCTAACATAGGTCTCTTTCCCTTATTTAGAATTGCAAACATAAATTCTATTTGGGTACCGATCAGACATTCCTGGTATTGTGTGAGTAAAACTTAGTAGTTTTAGGACGGTGTTGATTGGATATTATTTTTGGATGAAGAAAGTTATTTGTGTTGATTTATTTATATTTTTTTCATTATGACAAAATCATTTCACATTGTTTTTTGTGATTAGAATAAAGGTTTTAAATGGGACATCATAATTAGATGAAAAATAGGTTTTTGGTAAGTAAATACATCAATTACAATTTTATATTCCAAATAATTTTACTTGGTGAAGTGGTTTATAAACTCACATTATGTGTAAAATAAAATTTTCAATCATTATAAAGACATATATCAGAGTCTAAAAGTCTCCACCCAAAATCTAAAAATTCTTAGCTGATTTGTATGCCAATTATATCATAATATAGTTAGGAACTTGTGATGAAAGACTTGTGAAATAAATGGGAAATGATATGTTTTTTATATTTAGTGATACAATGATATTCTAGTATTAAAGTTCCCAATGTCATTAAAAAATCATTATACAAGTAGATGTTTTTGGATGAAGAATGGCTGGGAAGTTTTGAATTTTTTGAAGTACTAATCGACTGATCTATAGAATAGTTTAATCTATATTATTTTATGATTCATCAAAAGAAACAATTCACAGGATCATATATCAGTAGAATGAAGTTTGGATTATTGAAGTTTCTACTAACACTAATCCACTAGTAGAAATCTAGGACTGATATATTAACACGGATTAATATGTGGGTATTTCTAAGATCAATGACTATGAATGGAACCACAGAACGATCAACCATTTAACAATCAATAATTTGAAAACCATTTTCAATAAGTTTATTTATTCTTCTAGTGGATCAAGAGAGAACTAATTGATTATTTTTTAATCAATTGGGTCATGTGAAATAGAACAAAAGGGGTGTTTGTTTCCCTAGTGATACTGATGCATCAAATTATTAAATTCATCATATGTATTCTGAGGAAGTTATGAAAAATTAAAGAAAATATGTGAAGATTTTGTAAACATGTTGTCAAAGGGGTTTTGAATCTGGTGATGAAATGTTGTTGACGGGTAATGTAATGTAAAGAAGTAGTGATAATGTTTATGAAAAAAACATCATAATTATAATGAAGTATCAAAAATTTGTATGGAGGTATGGTTTCAATGTTTTATATAGTTTAGTTGGTATAGAGAATTAGAATGATTATTATGGTTTTCATCTAGTATAGATCAACATACTGAGAATTGATCAGTTATTATGGTTTTCAATTGGGTAAAAAAAATTTATTTACATTATGTTTTCATCATAACATAAAATAACATTTGAATAACATTTGTATCAAAATGAATAATGGTTATAAATAATTAATAAGGATGAAGTTTGTATGATACTCAAGAGGTTACAAAAAGAATACAATGGATTTTGGAATTTCCGAATGAGTTAAACATGAAGTTGAAATTGAAAACAAAATTAAGATTCTGAACTTTTATTGAGCACGAAAAAATTTAGTTTTCTGCCAAAATTACTTTAGGATCTCCTATTAATAGAGGAAAGTACATTGTAATTTATCAAACTTGAACTATACACATGTGATTAAAATAAGAGAAATATATAGAATTTTAGAAAGAATATGTTTCCTGACTAACATTTCTTGAATTAGTCTTCTATACATAAGAAGAATATGAAAGTGTTACTAGATCACACCAAGCCATCGCATATATATTTTATAGAGAAATTTGAAGTGGATTAGAATTATTTCAATAGCATTATTTAATTATCATTTTTTCAGGCGGAGTAATAAGGCAAGGGAATAATAATGATCTATCAGACTAAGCTTTTTTGTGATGGGTAGAAAGGTTGTTTCTACCTCGTTCTAGGTAGGAAACTGTAGAAGTGTTTTTTAAAGTTTCTAAAATATTTAAGGTTTACAAGGGATCATAATATCATTTTTTTATATTATCAGTGATGCATTCATAACGTTTTACACAAACTTGTTTTACATCATATGTGATAGAATAATCAAATTAATATTATATTGATTATAGTGATAAATAAGTGTAAAGGTATATCCTACTTGTTGTATCCACACAAAAGGATTTTTTTTCTAGCACATTGTGTGGTGTTACATTATTTCCAAACCATTATAAGGATATAACTACTCTTATTGAGTAATGAACCCTATAAATACTTGTTTACCGATGGATGTGTGATTTTTTTGTTTTCGAAATAAGTGTTATATCTTTAAATAGAGGTGAATATTTTTATAAGATAAATATATCATAAAACAAAAATATATCAATGATTCACACCCTCCCCTTCATAAGGATGAATTCAAATTGGTTAGGCCTTTTTAACTGGTTTTAAAGTGAAGGATCCCTTAATTTACTCTTTCATGATGTTTTTAAAGATAAGTTGTTGTGGAGAATCTGAATTATGTGAATAGTAAAGAGATTTTGATCTTTTATTGGAATAACTATTGTATATAGAAAGATATAATTTTTTCTTATCTTATGTATCTTCTGTACAATGTTCTACAACCATACACTGATGGATTTACTCATTTTTAATGAAATAGATCCTATAACTTCTGTGGATATGAAGAAACTAGATAAATATGGAAGGGGTAAGAATTCTTTACTTTCATCCATTTTTTAAAGTGAGTTTCTATGTGTCAGGGGAGTTGAAACAAAAAAAAATTTATTTCAGAAAAGTTGAAAAACATTTATGAAGGAAATAAAAAGGTGATGATGTAAAAAACACAAATTTGTAAAATAGAGTATGAAGATATTAAAATAAATTAGAATAAATGTTTTTTTTACTTCTATATAAGTTTGAATGACATAGTCATCACCATTAGATTTCCTGGTTATAAGTTGTAAAACTCAGCTATTTTTGATAATATATTGAGAATTATTCCTGATATGTATGATGCCAAAGTTTCATCTTTGAAAGATAGAGACCCTAAAACTATGTCTATGTATTACTATAATAGTACTCACCTTATTTATTAAATGATAAAGGAGAAAGTTATTTATGTAAAACAATTTTATTTAGAACTGTCCTTCAAGGTGTTCAAGGGAAAAAGTCTTAAAACATTTATTAAGAGTAATAATACCATGATTCAAAATTCGAAAATGTGGTATGTAAAAAACAGTATAATTTTTTATCCTTGTTTTCTAAAAATGTAAAATGAGGAATATAAACGTATAAATAGAATTCTCTAATAAATTTTTTTGAATGTGGATTCAATGGGTACTTTTTTACTAATTTTCCATGAAAATTGAATGAATAGGATAGTGATGAATATTATTTAAGGAAAATAATAACTTCAAAGAAACATGGTGAGAAATAAAAATCCAATTCCATGGGAAAAGATGAATTGTTCTTCAAATCCAAAAAGAGAAGTTATTTTTTTAATGATGTTGAAAAAAAAAGATTGTGAATTTGAGGCTAAGAAGATTACATGTGTTTTTGGTTAAATTAATTCCATTACAATAGTTAATGATAAAGAGTTTTAAAGTATTAGTACTGAATATGAAGAATATCAGTTATAATTTCATTAAAATAGGGAACTAAAAGAAAGTCTAAGAAATATTGTATGATTCAAAATAAAATTAAAGAAGATGGAGAAAGAAATATATACAAAATAAATCAATAATTCATTTCTCAATATAAATCTAAGTTACATAAAGAGATTGATTTTATGGAGAGGTATCTTGAGAATGAAAACAATCAGACTGAATATCTCAATGTTATGTTTAATGAAAAGTAGAAGTGTTGAAACTTACTCAACAAAATATTTCAAAATTTGAGCATGGTGTTTCATGTTTCGACAACCCTATCTATGAATTCCATTAAAGTTATGGAAATGTTGAATGAAAAAAGGATCATAAGTTATCATAAATGCTTTTAAATAAAGTTGAAATTGTTCCTAAGAGAATGAAACATGAGAAAATCATGTCTGTGGCCAAATCCAAAAAGAGGGAAATTCAATGGTTTCTAAAATTTATGAGATTGAATAAAAACATTACCACTAATTTTTTTGAAAAGTTTGAAAATAAATATGATTTGAATATGAAGATTTGAGAAAATAAAAAAAAATATTTGGTTATAATAATGATCTGATGTAAAATATAAGAAAGTTTCTAAGAAATATGTTCACAATTCTGAATATTAGGGATTTTGTAGGGGAATTATTTTTTCCTATGAGTACTACTAGTATTGCGGTGGATTTTGGTATATTATATATATTTTTTGGTTTAATGAAAATAATTACAAATATCCAATCAATTACAAAATTTAAATTTTTTGAGGGATTAATCATCTAAATGGAAAAATAAGATTATGATGTTTTGAGGAATTTTGGGAAGGATGTTTTGAATGGAGATAATATATTCCAACTTTTGGAAACTAGTATTGATATATGTGAATAACATATTCATCTTAAAAAATTAGGTGTTGTTTTGTTAGTGTCACGAAAACATGTTTACCCCAATTCTTAGAAGCAGTAAGTGAATAAATATAATGGGAAAGAAAATGATCTTATTGTAGAAACCACTCTCAATGATGCAAAAAGAGAATGAACCTAGATCTTGTAATGTGGTTTTTCATCTAACATGAAAGGACACATGAAATTTTAGAATAACGTGAAATAATTTAAAGAAGGAACTGTGATGTGTTGTGATAACGAATCCATCAAAATCAATGGAGACTAATCCGAAAAATTTGGGGAACAAAATTTTAAATCAAATAATACACTGTTTTTTGATAGGATAAAACACAATATGTAAAGTGTTTCTCAACTTTTTGATGAAGGTAATAAAGTTTATTTAGAAAAGGTGGTTTTATTGTGAATACAATGGAATATAGAAAGGTTTTTACTTGGGGACAATACAAAAAATTGGACTTTTTTCATGTTGGTAAAGTTTATAATTCATGTTACCTAAGTATGATAGAATAAAAAAGAAGTTTTGGAATTAAAGTTTGAGACATATGTTTTAGAGAAACATGAAAAAGTCATCAAATCTGGATAATTTATATGATATTCCTAATGTGTCAAGAATAAAAGATTGGTGTTGTTTTTTTTCATAACGGGGGGATCACAAACACAGTAAATAATAAATTTGAAATTAATTCAACATGGCCCTTGGAGTGGAATTTCAAAACTCTGATAGACACGGTTGATGTCAGTAAGTAAAATGTGGTTCAATGAGATGAAAATAATTTTTGGTGAATAGTAACTTTTTACTTTTATTTACCACGGTTAAAAGTAAATAGGGTAATTAAGGGTAAAAATGATATTATTATTACCCTAACACATGTCCTAATTCTATTGGATAAGTTTAATTCGACCACAAACAACCGTAGGAATAAAATATGACCATTTAGGCCCATTTGTATTAGATTATGACATTTATTATTAAATTATTTAAAGAAGGGTTAAAATAGTTAAAATCAATGTTTAATAAGTAAATAATTTTTAATACAGGGTTATAAATAAGATAAATTTGACTATAAATATTCATTATAAAGATAAATAGATTTCCTATATAATGGTATTTTATTTTTCATTTTTAGACATTAACTAATTTAATTTATTTATGACACAAAGATGATGCAGTAATTATCTTATTAATGAAATATTGACATGATTGATGTTATAAATACCAAAATAAATGTAATTTTAGACTTTTTATTAATTCCACTAATTTTATAGGTTAATATGACATGTTAGTATTTATTTAATTAACTTTTTTCGAACTAATAATTCTGTTATGATTTTCAAAAAATCAATTACTAAATAGTGTCAAAATTGACATAAAATAGTTTTTAAAACAAATATTATATTATTGATTGTTATTTTATTCCAAAAAATCTAAGGTTCGGCCAAGATACTTATATCATGATAGGTGTATAATTAATGGACCTGTTGGGGGTCTCTTGGATGTATATGGTATGTTTATTAACTATATAATATAAAAATACAAAGTGACATGGTAAATGTCAATCTAATTAACTAAGAGGTAAAACTAAATGGTAAGGATAATATAATGACCTAAACTTGTCTAAATTCTATTGGATGACATTATTTCGACCCCTGAACACCTTAGATTCGAAATATCTCAATTTTGAGCTATTAAATACCGTATTTTACTTTATAATAAAATAATAGTTTTAGTTATTCCAAAGGTGCCCATCTCCTCCCTTATAAAAGGGCACCTCCTCCCTCTCTTCCTCACACCACTTTGAGCCATCAAGATCGGAAAAACCCTGACAATTTCTCCTCTCAACATCCCTAGAGACATCCTAGAGGTCCTGGTATTCTTAAAAGTCCAATTTTAGTGCCCTAAAGAGAAGTCTCAAAGAATCGCATCAAAGAAGAGGTAATGTCTGTTACCGATTATTTCATCATTATTTATTCTTCCACATCTTATTATTTAGTTGTTTCATTATGAAGTAATAAAATAAGTATCACTCATATACTGATATGTTATTATAAGTATGAAACAACCCTATTTCACCATCTCTCCATCCTATGGAAAATGAAATCACCGCGCATGCGTACGTACAGAATACCATCTCTACGCCGTGGTGTAATCTATTTTCCCCCACCACCTTACTTGAATGGGTATAATGGTGTAAATAATAACTAAATATGATTATTTTAATCTGATATTTATTCTGAAATAGTATACATACACTCCAATACAATTCCACGATCATGGGAATGATATCATCGCTCGTGCGTACGTACGGAATACCGTCTCCACGATGTGATGCGACTCGTTCTACATGATCTTCATTTCATAATGATTATATAAATGAATTTAATGAATGAATATGATATATATTACACTAATAACATTCTGGAAATTAGGTATCTATATCCTAAATAGAAGAATACTAATTTATTCGGCAAAACACGCATAAGAACAAAAAGTAATAATGACCTGAAAAACAAGTAGTAATGAAATATTACTAATAAGAAGCTAAGAATATGACCATATATGATATCATAACAATAATTATGATTCTGGAATATGTAAATAACATTATTTAAATCATTATATAGGAGTTCCGGACACTTACGAAGCAAATCAGACCTAAGGTAAGGAAAATATCACAATCTCATTTCTATCTGAGATTGTTTGTACTTTGGAATTTACTGGGATGTATTTTATCATCCACATCCATGTTTCCTCAATATGTAATATTATTTCCATCCACCTAAAATTGATTAAATCCAATTTTACCCTTCGGTGAGTTTTTAGTAAAATATATGAAAGGAATCTTTTGTCGTTTTTCATACAAGGTACTTTTTGACTTTTCCGACAAAACTACGAAGAATGTTTTTTTAACTTATACGGAGTGAATGGATTTTTAAAGCATTATTTCCAAGAAGAATCCTTTACAAGTTTTCATGTTTATTTTTATTCAACTTCTTTTAGTTTATAATTGTATGACATGTTAAGAAAGGAAAAGTGTTTTTGAAGTAGAAATGATATTTTCCTCAAGAATGGAGTTCAAGTGTTTTATCAAAATTATTTTCCATATAAGATAATAAAGGATTCTGTTTATATCCATATTATTACATTGATTTGACTATGTTGTGATGGAATTATTTTTAGGAATTATTTTATCTTATATGAATTGTTTTATGATTTCACGATGTTTAAGATTCCCATTTTTATTACATGGGTTATGCTATGATGTATGGTTTATGATTTTGTGGCCAACATAAGAATGATATCATTATGAGATGGGTGGGACCTATATCTCCCTCCAATTCTTTGGGTAAAGATTTTATATCTCATGAGATAGACATGGCTGGAATGGCAGGTTAAACCGATTCTGTGAAACAGGACTGAAACGAGGAATGAACTCGGTTCAGAAGTGGACTTTGTCCACTAAGATAGTCTTGGAAATGAGTCTTGAATAATAAGAAATGATTATCTATTATTATGTGTGTATTCCACAAAGCATCATGTTTTAAGTTATGATTATTGTGATTACATTTCACTACCATGAGTTATCCCATGTTATGAAATTATGATATCTTTTGCAGGGTATGATTTCCAAAATGTTATGTTCTTATGAATATGATGTGATTGATATTTCTTTTCTTTACCCTTACTAAGCATTTGAGCTCACCCTATTTTATTTTTTCTTTCCCCAGGTCAGGGAGAAGGTTATTAAGTAAGATATGCCAAAAGGGACTATAGATATGATGAAATAAATGGGAGATAGTGTAGACTCATTATGAACCAGTTGTTTATGTTTCCCAGTTTCTAAAGACACTATACCTATATGGTCCTTTCTTGGTTTTGTTATATGTTGTAATAAGTATGCTTAAATTTGGAATTATTAAAAATGTATGTAAATTATGGGTAGTTATATTGTCGACTTAATGCATATTCCACCTTGTTTGCTTTCCCAGGGTGGTAATGAATTAAGCAATCATAATCCTTAATCAGCTCAAACCATCTTCTTTGGCGCATATTCAGATCCTTTTGTGTGAAAATATACTTTAAACTTTGATGATCAGTATAAATATCACACCTTTCTCCATAAAGATAATTCCTCAAAAAATTTTAATGTAAATATTACCGCAGCTAACTCCAAATCAGGAGTTGGGTAATTTTGCTCATTTATTTTCAACTGTCATGAGGCATAAGCTCTCACCATATCATTTTGCATAATAACACACCCCAATCCCTTATTGGATGCATCACTGTAGATCACAAACCTTTCTCCACTACAAGGCAGTGTGAGCACAGGTGCACTGGATAACCTTCTTTTCAACTCCTTGAAATTCTCTTCATATTCATCCGTCCAAAAAAACGTAACTCCTTTCCGAGTCAACTTGGTGAGTGGATTAGATAATCGTGAGAAATACTCCACAAAACGTCGATAATATCCAGCCAAACCAGTAAAACATCAGATCTCGGTTACTGTTATTGGTCTCGACCATCTTTCAATAACCTCTGTTTTTGCTGGATCCACAGATATCCCCTCTTTTGAGATTATGTGACCCAAAAATGCAAATTTTTGAAGCCAAAATTTACACTTGGTAAATTTGGAATAAAGCTTATCCTTTCTTAGGGTATTTAATACAATTCTCAAGTGATCTTTATGTTCTTCCTTTCACTTTGAATAGACAAGAATATCGTTTATAAAGACTACCACAAACTGATCAAGATAGTCTCTAAAGACTCTATTCATTAGATTCATGAAGATAGCAGGGGAATTAGTAAGACCAAATGGCATCACTATAAATTCATAGTGTCCATACCTTGTACAGAAAGCCATCTTTGGTATATCATCTCTTTTGACCCTTAATTGATGATACCCTGAACAAAGATCAATATTGGAGAAGTATTGAGCTCCGCGTAGTTGGTCAAATAAGTCATCAATGCGTGGGAGAGGATATTTGTTCTTGATAGTGATCTTGTTAAGTTCTCGATAATCAATGCAGAGTCTCATTGATCCATCTTTCTTCTCAAAAAACAGAACTGCTGCTCCCCAAGGTGATGCACTACGGCATATGAATCCCTTATCAAGATTCTCTTGGAGTTGCTTCTTCAGTTCATGCAACTCAATTGGGGCCATTCGATAAGGTGTCCTTGAAATAGTCAAAGAACCTGGTACGAGTTCTATTGAAAACTCAACTTCACGATTTGGTGGAAGACCTAGAAATTCCTCCGGAAAGACATCTTCAAATTCCCGTACAATGGGTATATTCTTAATCGTGAGTTTCTCACAACCATTTGAGATAAATAACCTTCATTTAGTGGAATCAAGACCCATAGGATGGAAGAAATTTCCACTGGAAGGTTATGTTCATCCTTGCATCGATAGACGATCATATATTGATCTGGAATATTAAATGTGACTTCCCTTTTTTGGAAATTTATTTGAGATCCATATAAAGAAAGCCAATCCATGCCAAGAATCACATCAAATTCCACTATAGGAAGGATCACAAGATTTGCAAGAAGCACTTTCCCACAAACTTCAATCAGAGAAGAATTATAAACTTATGATGCGACTATTGTGCCATTAGGGGTTGTCACAGCTAACTCAGCATCTAATTGTTGAGGCAATACGGTGATACCCTTAGAAAATTCTTCAGAAATAATAGAGTGGGTGGATCCAAAATCAAATAAAATATTTTCTACTTTAGAGTGGATGGTAAGTGTACCTCTAACCACTTCGTTTTCATACTCCACATTGCCGATAGTAATTTCACGTGACTTTCCTTTGTCTTTGGCCTTTAGAGTTTATTGACGTTGATCATCATCATCAACCCTTGGATTTGGGCATTGATTGGCATAATGCCCCATCTCCTTGCACATGAAACATTGAAGTGTAGTAGGTTCATTCTATGTATCCCTTCCATTTTTTGCATCATTAGACATCTTATTCCCATTATTTCGACATTAAATTGCCCGATTACCTTGTTTTCCACACTTATAACATTTTCTTGTTCCCTTAAGATAATTTCCTCCATGTTTCTTTCCACACTTTGAGCATAAGGGAAAACTCATCTTCTTTTCAGTGTGGTCTTTAGATTTTCCTTTGAATTCAATTTTCCTCTTCTTATCAAACCCATGTGACATATGGGTTACACCAATCTCCATCCCAAACTTGTGAGCACATCGAATAATTTCATCATAGCTATTTAAGTCTCTTATGGATAACGCCCTTCGAAGACTTGGTTTTAAGCCACTAATGAATTGATAGATCTTACTCTCAGGATAGATAATAATTCTGGAAGTGTACCTTGCAAGTCTTGTAAAATTTGCTTCATAGGTACCAACAGATTGATCATCCTTTTTATTCAGTTCGTGAAACTTCTTCTTCATCTTTTTTTGAAGAATACAAGGGAAATACTTATTGAAAAATATGTTCTTGAACTTTTCCTATTCCATGGACTCAATTTCATCCATTTGCCTCATATTCTTAATAAGATTCCACCATTGATCAGCATCACCTTCCAAATTATACACTGCTAAGATGACTTTATAATTTTCAGAACATTGAAGAACTGAAAATATCTTTTCAGTGGTACTGATCCATTTTTCAGCCACTAATGGATCAGAAGACCCGCTGAATGAAGGTGGACACTGCCTCGTGAAGGATTCAACAGAATGTTGCTCCTTCCTTTGCTCATTTGGAAGTCCTGCATGATTCATAGCTTGAGAAAGTTGTGTGAGCATGGCTACAAGATTTTTCATTCCATCTCCCATATCGTTTGGTTTCTCAGGGAGACAATCATTGCATTGTCCATCACATTCCGCATTAACACGGTTCCTTCAAGTTCCATCCATTGACTAAAACCAAGAAGAATAGTGTGAGCAACACTAATTATAAAAAGAAAACCACATAATCAAGAATAAAATTTTACATCTAAGGTCTTATCATAGGTTGTTCATGGAGATTTCTAAAAAAATAAGATTGTGTTCTATGCTTAGACATATCCTTAGGTTTCTTACTAAGGATTTCACATCCTAGTTTCCAAAGGATGACTATACCCTTCCTCTGATACCAACTATAAGGACCCATACTTTAAGTACATGGTTAATACATCAAAATTGAAGCATAATTATTACAACATATAACAAAACCATGAAAGGACCGTATAGGTATAGTGTCTTTGGAAGCTGGGAAACATAAACAACTGGTTCATAAAGCATCTACACTGTCTCTCATTTATTTCATCATATCTATAGTCCCTTTTTGGAATATCTCGCTTAATAACATTCTTCCTAACCTGGTGAAAGAAAACATACAAAAGGGTGAGATCAAATGCTCAGTAAGGGTAAACAAAATAAATATCAATCACATCATATTCATAAGAACATAACATTTTTGAAATCTTAACCTGCAAAACAGATCATAATTTCATAACATGGGATAAATCATTGTGTGAAATGTAATCCCAATAATCATAACTTTAAACATGAATCTTTGTGTCATACACACATAATCATAGAGAATCATTCTTTATTAGTCAAGACTCGTTTCCAAGACTAACTTAGTGGACAAAGTCCATTTCTGAACCGAGTTCACTCCTCGTTTCAGTCCTGTTTCACTGAACCGATTTAACCTGTCGTTCCAACCATGTCTATCTCATGAGATATAAAATCTTTACCCAATGCATTGGAGGGGGATATAGGTCCCACCCATCTCATAATGATACCATTCTTATGTGTTCCACAAAATCATAAACCATACATCATAGTACAACCCCTGTAATAAAAATGGGAATCTTAAACATCATGACATCATAAAACAACTCGTATAAGATAAAGGAATTCATAAAAATATTTCCATTACAACATAATCATATCAATTTAATAATAGGTATATAAACAGAACCCTATATTATCTTATATGGAAAATAATTTTGATAATACACTTGAACTCCATTCTTGAGGAAAATATCCTTTCTACTTCAAAAACATTTTTCCTTTCTTAACATGTCATACAATTTTAATCTAAAAGAATTTGATTAAAAATAAACATGAAATATTGTAAAGGAAGATTCTTGTAAATAATGTTTTAAAAATCCATTCATGCCGTATAAGTTAAAAAAACATTCTTCTCGAACTTTTGTCGAAAAAGTCAAAAAGTACCTTGTACAAAAAACGACAAAAGATTCCTTTCATATATTTTACTAAAAACTCACTGAATGGTAAAATTGGATATAAAAATTTTAGGCGGATGGAAATAATATTACATATTGAAGAAACATGGATGTGGATGATATAATACACCCTAGTAAATACCAAAGTATAAACAATCTCGGATAAAAATGAGATTGTGATATTTTCCCTTACCTTAGGTCGGATATGCTTTGTACGTGTCCGAACCTCCTGTATAATGATTTAAATAATGTCATTGAAATATTACAGAATCATATTCATTTTTATGATATCATATATGGTCATATTCTTAGCTTCTTTATTAGTAATATTTCATTACTACTTGTTATTCTGGTGTTTATTAATTTTTGTTCTTATGCGTGTTTTGAAAAAATAAATTCTTATTCCTCTTTATAGGATATAGATACATCATTTACAGAATGGTATTAGTGTAATATATATCATATTCATTCATTCAATTCATTTATATAATCATTATTCAATGAATATCATATAGAACGAGTCACATCACATCGTGGAGACGGTAGGCCGTACGTACGCACGAGCGATGATATCGTTCCCATGATCATGGAATTGTATTTAAGTGTATATATACTATTTCAGAATCAATATAAATTTACAATAATCATATATAGTTATTCTTTACACCATTATACCCATCCAAGTAAGGTGGTGGTGGAAAACAGAATACACCACGACGTGGAGACGGTATTCCGTACATACGCACGCGCTGTGATTTCATTTTCCATAGGATGGATAAGAGGTGAAATAGGGTTGTTTCATATTTATAATAACATATCTGTATATGAGGGATACTTATGTTATTACCTCATAATGAAACAACTAAATAATAGTGATTAGAGGAAGAATGGAACTTGAAGAAAACGGTATAAGGTATTACCTCTTTCTCGAAGTGCCTCCTTTAAACTTTCTCTTAGGGCACTAGAGTTCGTCTTTTGATAAGACCAGTACCACTAGTAGGTTTTTAAGGAAATGGGGAAGTAAAATGGGCAGGGTTTGGATGAGCTTGAAGGCTCAAATTTGTGTGAGGAAGAGAGGGAGGAGGTGCCCTTTTATAAGGGAGGAGAGGGGCACCTTTGGAAAGTGTGGAAATATTATTTTATTATAAACATATCATCGGTTTCAAAAGGTCCAAAAATCATGAAAGATGAAGGTAAGATGACTGATGGTTGAAATAAAATCATCAAATTAGAATTGGACATGTTTTGGAAAATATTTTAGTCATTATAATTTTATTTTTTTAAATCATTTATTAATGAGGTAAATACTTCATCATTATTGTATCATAAATAATTTAATTTATTTGGTTTCTAAAAATTATAAAAAAAATATCATTATGTATGAAATATTTTTTTCTTTCTAATGAATATTTATCATCTAAAATATAATTTATATAACCCCTTATAAAAATTAATTACTAAATGATTTTTGTTAATGTCAATTTTGTCATTACATTAAATTAATTAATCCAAATTGTCATTGTCACTACCAAGTGGCTCAATGGGGTCCCAAAATCGACCCAAGGATGCCTAGGGTCGGCCAATCCTCATCCAATAAGGGTAGGTTAGGTTTCAAGGTAATTTGAAATTATTATAATATTCTTTTAACGTTGAATTACCTTATTTACCTTTAACCGTAGTAAATAAAAAAATTACCGTAGTTACTATTCATAATATCAAAAAAATAAATTTAACCTATTAACATAATTTGGTCCCACTGATTCCAAATATGGAATCCATTTTTAAAAATTCCAAACACAGAAGTTTTAGTAATTAATTTAAAATAAATCCCGTTGTTAAGAAAACGGGTTTTAAAAGTTAAAACATTGTCAAAGATTGAAATGTTTTTAGCTATGAATTCAATTTAAAATTAATGATAATGACATACATTATATTAAATGGTAAAATATATTCTATTTATACTTTAAAAACAATCAATATTATAATTTAACCATATAAAGTATTGTGATGAAAAATGTTTTTTTAATAAAAATATAGCGTGTTTTTACTATTCATTAAAAAATGAGAGTTATCAGAATAATATCAAAAATTTATCCAAAGTAAATTTTTATATCCGTATTCTAATGAAGAATTTTATTTTGTCAAATTGAACTTATAAACTTGTCAAAAACAAGATTTAATGTGGGTGCGCCATCAAAAGGCGGTAAAACTGCATTTTTTTAAAAATACTTCATTTATCCAAAAAACTGATTTTGTTTTCATACCACATTCTAGAAAATGTATAAGATGAATTAAAATTTTATAAAATTAAAAATTCAGTTAATACTATTCATAACGGCTAATATTATAATATATCGTTGTTTAGTGAAACTCGTTATTGCATACGATGCAAGCTATCGAGGAGGGTTGCAGTTGCGTGTAAGGCAAGCCAAGCTAGTGTTGTGTGTAGTGAAAGATTCCTTTGATGATTTATATAACATAAAAACAAAATATTTCTCATAAATGTCTCGGATGTTACATAAACCACCTGTAGTAACAATCCAGTCCCAAGAAACTTTGTACCTCGAAGACACTCTTCGGATGCTCCAAGGTAACTAGTGCTCTCACCTTCTCTGGGTCTACTGATACTCCTGTCTCTGAGATGACATGACCTAGGAAGTGAATCTTGTCCATCCAGAAGTGGGACTTTGATAAATTAACATATAACTGATGCTCTCTCAGTGTACTCAATACGATCTCAATATGGGTAGCATTGTCGTGTCGAGTGTGAGAGTACACTGAGATATATTCCACAAAAACCACCATGAAGGAATCCCATTAAGGATGGAAAACTCTGTTCATCAGCACCATGAAAACTAATGGCATGTTCTTGAGACCGAACAACATAACAAAATACTCATATAGACCATACATGTTTCGAAAGGCTGTAAGAGGTATATCAGATGGTCTGACCCACAAGTGACGATAGCCGGATCTCAAGTCGATCATCGAGAACACTCTGGAACCTCAAAGCTGATAAAAAAGATCATCAATCCATGGAAACGGATATTGGTTCTTGACCGTCAACTAGTTCAGCTTCTGATAATACACACAAAGGTATAAAGTACCATCCGCCTTCTTCGCAAATAAAATAGGCAAACTGCAAGGAGAAGTACTGTGTCGGATAAAACCCTTTGCATGTAACTCCTCCAACTACTTCTTGAGCTCTTGCAAATCAGGAATAGCCATCCTATAAGGAGGTATGGATACTGGTGCTTCTCCTAGCACAAGCTCAATAGGGAAGTCTACCTCTCACTTCGGAGGCAACCCTGAAAATTCTTCTGGAAAGACATCTAAAAATCAATCAACTACCTGAGCAAAATATATTTGAGAAGTCCCCTGATCATCCCGATATAAACTAGAAATCTGGGATGTAACACCACCCAACCCATGATGCTCTGGTCCAGATCTGCTTGGCTAGACATCCCATTCACCCTTGTGAAGAAAAGATATTCCCTCTGGTGACGTGAAACTCACCCTGTGGCGATAACAATCGAAAAAAGCCTGAAAAGAAACTAGCCAGTCCATTTGGAGAATGACATGATAACATATCATCTCTACGACATAAAGATTCCATAAGAAGTTGCACCCACCAATCTCAAGGGCGTACTCCTTGCACTGACGCACACTACCAGTTATAAGTCCCAAGGGAGTGTCTAGTGTCCTCATACTCTCAAATGCATGGATAGTAAGTCAAAGGATCTACACAGTGTTCATATAAATAAATCTATGAGAAACTCCTATATTGAAAACTGAAAAGGATAAAACTGATGCTACCAAGATCGTACCTAACACTGTGGAAGGTCCAGGATCCTACTCTTGATGAATCTGTTCTACCGCAAACGTCTGGCTAGTACTGAGGCCTTGTGTAGCAGCCTGAGATCCCTGAGTTTATCCTCCATGAGCCTTCCCACCACGTCCATGGCCTCTACCCTGGCCTGAATGACCTGAAGAACTCCAGCCCCCATTCTGCTATAGAACTGGTAATTCAACGCCTATACGCGGAGACGATGCAGATCCTCCTTCACTTGCAGTGGAAAAATAACCTTGCAAAACCACTGCAGATGACCCATTTTGCCACAAGATCGACACTCCATGGGGTCTCTCGGGCACTGTGGCTTCTTATGCCCCCCCCCCTTCACACACTGGAAGCACACAACCTTGCTACCTGAAAGAACATCTCACTTTGTCGAGTCACCTTGTGTAGACTCTCGGTGGGGTTTCCTGGTGTAATTATGAAGAGTACTAACTATGAATGTTGAACTGCCCTGGCTCACTACTCTTGTATCTCTTAGATTCCTCTCTGGGAGAAATGCATAGTTGACTATCAAAGAGATATAAGTCAACTGGAATACGTTTTCCTGTGATCTGATCTCTGGTCTGGGTCCCTCCTCAAAATTTCTAGATAAGAACAGGTCATCATTCCCCAGAATGGGAGTGAAACACTTTAACTCTATAAAACAGGAGGAATACTCCATAACTGATAGAGTAACTTCCTGCAGGTTCATGAAATCTCTGGCTCTGTCGGCCCTTAGTATCTCCGGATAGAAGTAGTCATAGGACGTACGCTGAAACTCCTCCCAAGAAACCATCTTCTGGAACCCTGTTTAAGAAACAACATCCCACCATCTCTTGGAAGAATCTCACAGCATGTATGTCCCAAGATTCACCCTTCTATCTAGGGGTGTCTCGAGATGATCAAAGATAGAAACCATAGCCTTGAATAAGGATTTAGCAGCCCGAGGTCCTCCATCCCCTGATGAAGTGGGAGGATGTTGCTGCAGGAAGACTCATGTAAGCTCTGCCATAGACTGTGTAGGTTGCTTAGCTCCTTGAAAGGTCTGCATGAACCTTATAAATCCCTCACGGAACTGTGTGTCCACACTAGTGTTCGGGATAACTTCCAATTCCATATCCGGAATACGATCATTGTCATACCCCTGACATGCAATGAGAGGTTGTCTTGGAGGCATGATTCTTCAAGGTCAAGTATAACTTTATTAACGACAAGCACAGTTTCAACTTTAAAGAGTGAAATGGAACAGAAAAGGAAAAACCCTTAAAACTAGAAAACATGGTTACACGGCTTGTATTCCCTATACATGGCGTGTTCCATAAATATTTTACTTGGGCATGTACACCAACCAAGATGGCTATGTAAACCCAAACTACACAGCATGTTCGTACATATACATGGCGTGTACCGTCCTTTTTCCTCATTCCTGGTTACTCTTACACGACTAAGTCACATGGACTGTCCCAGCCGAATACTACACGACATTTTTCTACTACACGGCGTGTACATAAAGTTTTTTTCCATTCGTTTCATTAGTCACACAGACTGGTACATGGGCCACAACTACACGACGTGTCAACAATGTACACAGTATGTTGTCTCTAAGATATTCCAACCCATGTATTCAACTACATGGCTTTGTCACACGGAAGAAAAGTACACAGCGTGTACTTCAAGTACACAGTGTGTAACCATGAAAAGTATTTCGTTCTGAACAGAAGAACAAATGGCGTGCATTCATAAGTCCACACGTCGTGTTATCTGGGTTTCTGGGCAGTAGGAATACAAAACTCCCTAAAACCACTGAAAAACATTGAAAAATAACATCATGTGCCAAATTACGATCTGTGGGGGCCCATACTCCCCACGAATCAAACCTTGACATCATGAAAATGCACATAACAAGTAAACAGTATGATAATACCATGATCAACCAAATTCTGATCCTCGAGGGCCCATAACACCTCTAAGACCAAAGATTGGAATCCATGCTAAATAAGCTGTAAAATAGGCAATACCATATTAGTATAGCATGTATCTCTATCACAGCAACTATCACAACATCATGCATAATCTATCACGATAGCTATCACAACAGCATGAAAATTATAATTCAACCTAGATGGCATGGTAAAATGCATGACATGTGACTTTCTTTCCAGTTCCTATATGATTAATGAGATGGCATACCCTCATCTAACCTAGTTGCAACAAAATAGAACCACAATCATATAAACTATAATAGCACAAAACAAGTGCATCACCCAATGGTGAAATATAATCAATTGTAACACTTTCAAAAACTAAAAATTGAAATTACGAGGTAATATAGCTTTTCCCTATACACGGGTTAATTACTCCCGGGAAAAGTTAAGTACCAACTACCCATTTCTTCATATCCCTGTCTATTGTTTCCAAATAGTAAGGAAGTTGAAAATAAAGATAACTCCTCTAATACCACTTTGTAATGACCCGAATCCGGAGCCACTCAACCGGTTCCCCATACTATGTTCGCCACATGAACTCAAGAGCATTTCCCCAAATTCCATAGGCTACTGACTAGATGCGAGGGCCTTGGTGAGTTAGTGGGGAAACTATGCTCTCATTTAGTAATGTATACAGCGGAAGGATAAACATAAACAAAAGTTGAAGAAGTAAAGAACATACACACAACTAAAACTAAACAGTAGAAGCAATGTTTGATATAATAATGATGTAGAATGGTATATGTATCTATGGAAAGCAGTAAGCAAAACAACGTTCTGAAATACAATGGAACACAAAGTACTATAAGTAAACAGTAAACTCTAGCTGCATCGCAAGCCCAAGCTCAGTCACATGCTCTCCAGCTCTAACTAGCAATCAAGCACCTGATGTAGAAGTGCCACAATCATTATCCACACCTGTAACCATATAACCTATTTGGGATGAAAAGTAGGACCCCAACAGGATGTGAGACTAATTCCAGTAGGCAACCACCACAAGATTTGGGCCTAACTATCAATGAGAAATTTATAAAAAGTAATGGAAAATAAATGCAACAGAGAAACAGGAGTACACTAAATTAAACAATCCTAAAAATCTCCATTGAAATTTCTTTATTTATTTATTTTAATCATTTAATTATCAACCAAAGAATCTAGCAAAAATTCCTATAATCCAAAGGCATAGCAGGTAACACAACAGGTATTCCAGCGTACTACCTAACTACAAGCAGTATAAAACACAAACTTGTTCTTTGGCTTGGTGGACTGATCACAACCAGCCAAACAATAATTAATCATGTTGACCCTCTGGATGGCTCACGTGGGCAGACCCCTATGGTCAAGTATTCAACAAAGTCAAAGACACTCTGAGTAAGCACTCATCGTCATTTCCCCATATGGTCTTCTGGTGATAATACTGACTCTCTAAGGAAGAACTAACTTCTAATTCTCCCTTTAAACTTGATTCGATAAATATCAGACCCTCTAAGAGAGCACAAAGTGAATCCCCTTTATTGTCTCATAGTGGTAATAATTAAACAGGCCCTCTTGGGAAGCACTCAAAATCAATTCCCCCTATGGTCTAACTACACCAGGTTCCCACAGCCCTGAGTAAATGCAATTATACATAAATGATTTGTAGCATCCCTAAGTAAGTTCAACAACTACTTAGCTAATAGATCTATTGCATTAAAAGCATTTAAACAGCAGGAAACACATGCAATCATTCATATCAAGGAAAGAAAGCAATGCAACATGGTTTACCTCACCAGCAACCTAAGACAAACGATGATGAATATCCCAAAACAATGGAAACTACCATGGGGTTATCCTCAAACATGCAACAAGAAATCATTATTCATCTAACAACCTCAACCACACAAGAAATCTAAGGCAGATAATAATACAGGATCAAAATCCTAACCCGAGATACCCAATACATGGGTATCCAACACTTTTGAACAACAACTCAAAGACATTCAATGTAAGGAAACAGACCACCTACCTTGATGGTTTTAACGAGAACCCCAATAATGTAAAACGCTCAAGAAACTCATGTTGATTCTCCAAGAACCCTCCTTAGATCTCTTCTCCTAACACAACCAATACCAAATCTCATCAAATTTGGCATCCACACACTTAGATCTACCCATAACGGGCATAGATCTAAGAAATCAAGTAATGAGTACAAGTACATCTAAGTAGATATAAGAAATGATAAAAAATGAAGGAGAACAATCACATACCCCAAGAATCAGGGTTTGATTCACCAAAGAAGCCTTCAGATCGCCTCTAGAATGCTTGGGAGAAGTTTTCCTACCTTCAAGGGAGAGTAAACCCGAGTTATGGCCGTTAAGAATCATAAACATGTCAATTAAAAGAAAAAACGAGTTAGATCCACAAATTTAGGATCTAGATTTAAGTGCCTGCAAGGTTTTCTCGCACAGTTAGACAAACCGTGCGCTAACCAAGCGGTCTGTACTACCTTTTCAACACTCCTTTCATGGTCTCTTCACATAGTTTCCCTTAACCATGCGATAACTGTGTGGTCGCCACTGCCTTAAGTGCCAGCTATGCACAGTCTGGCCGCACGGTTAGACAAACCGTGCGCCGCCCGTGCAGCTCCCCATTTTCCCTCAAAACTTCATTTCATGTTCCCCATACTCTCCCAAACATCACCCTTAACTTTAAAACCAAGAAAAATATCAATCAAGGGTCGCATAACTTAAAAAGAAGATATGGGTTCTTACAATGTTAAAATGAATTTGTAATACTGATATGTTTGTTATTTGAAAAATTATATTTCATATTATAAATAGGTGAGAAAAAACTATCTAATAAGTCTCATTATGATTTACTCTCATGATAACATTTCTTAGGGTATAAAACTAGTTACTATTGTGAAAAAACTAAATGGAAATAAATAAGGAAACATAGATTTTAAAAAAAATGTTTAAAATGGGTGTTTTATTATGTGGTGGAGGTGTGTCTCAATATTATAATCCCTCTACCCTTTAAATTATAAATTTTTTGAGCCACATTAGATAAAATTGACATCTATATGGTGAATAAGTTTCAATACATACAAAAATTTCACTCATACTCAAATATAAAATCCCACCCACTCCTCTCACTTCTCTACATCTATCAGACAATTTGGATTGGCCAAGCCCTACCCTAATCATTTCCCAACATCCCTAACCTCATTATAGAAGCCTTATTTTGAGAATAAATTCATCCAAGGATGGATTTAGTGCAAGCCTATGGAGGATACGCAAACAAGAGGAGGATAAAGAATATTCAACCAAAAGGAATTGTAAGGTAAGGGGTTTTCTCGTCTCACTTTTATTTATGGGAGATATATTCCATATTCAGTAGTTATTTTCTTTTATGGTTTATAAATTCCCATAATTTTATTTTATGATTCATATAATTAAATTTATGCATATCTATATATCCATTTTAGTATCTATTTCTCATGGGATTTGTGGTTTCAAATTTATCAAAGTTGTAAGTGATTTATAGTGTCTCTTTTATTTCTAAGAGACATATCCAAATTCACCACTTGTGTTTTCTTTTTGAAATATATACATACCATGTTATATATTATATAAATAATTCCATTATTCTATAAATATTTAATTTTTGTTTTTGTTTTATGATTTATTGTTCCTTACAGTACAAAATATTACTAATGTATAAATGGTTTTTTTGTCACAATTTTCCTTCTTTGATACTTATGCCAGGTCATGCACTGATCTTATTTTATGTGGATTATATATATCCCATTTGAAATGAAATATCCTGAAATTATTTATTTTCATATTATTTTACATTTTATTTAATGTAATTATTTTTTTGGGCTTATGATTCAGGGTTACCAAAGTGGTAAGAGTTTCATGTTACAAACTCATTGTTTATCAAGATTGTTTCTTATTACGTATCTAATATTGAAATATTATGATAAACCTATCAATAATTATCATTATATTTATTATATTGTAGGTTTTTATGATATTTTAAATAATTATAACTACTTTTATACTCTTTTTTATTAAATATAATTGAGAAAATATTGTTTAAAAAATATGAATTTATTTCTCACTTTTCTCAGAAACTAATTTTATTCCAAAAAATGTTCTCTAAAAATGTTTTTCAAAATATTTTATTACTCTTTTATGTTATAAAAAATAATATTTTTAATTTTTTAAAAATGTTTTAAAAGGAATCTTCATACCATTTTCCAAATAAAACCCATCTGGATTTTACTAAAAATGTGAAATTAATATTCTTGTCAATTTTTGATCAATGAACTTTTATAACCTTTTCACAATTTTAATGGAATTTTATTTTTAATTTGTGCATCATGAATGGAATTTTTATCCATCATAGCAATCATTTTTTAATCATCCTTAACAAATTCACAATGATATTTTTATATAATTTTTTTCCTAATATTTTTGAAATCATTAGTTTTTAAATGTGGTTTTCAATAAAAAGGATTTTCAAAATGTTATATGTTTTTTAATGTTATTTTCAAAATGAAAAGTTTATTTTCCAGAATATATTTTTAATGATATTTTAATTGTATATTAATACATCAACATAAAATACTTTTTTTATTTATCCTCCACTTCGTTTTTTTATTGATACCATCCTTGTTTTTTATCTGGATGGATTTTGATTCTATCAATTTAATTGTTATGGAACCTATTTATTTTCCATGGGTTAATTATGTTCCAAAGATATTATTAGGGAATAAATTTATTTTTAATGGGTTATTATTTTTCTAAAAAGAATAATGGTTGCTTTAATGAGATACTAGGAGATGAATTATCTTTTCACTTTTTTTCATTATTTAGTTCTAATACATTATAAATGATCAGTGCACCTAGATAGTGTCGGTGATCCTATTATATATTATACGATGCTTATATCCATATAGTCCTCTAATGAATTTCTTAATGATTATTTTCCCCATATAATTATATTTGAATTCATCCATATGTTTATTTAAATTGTAAGGGTTCTATAAAATATTTGTAAGTGTTCTACGAATATGATGTTCTGTGAAAATAATATGTTTTTTCAATTATTTTTATGGGTTTACAATTTTTTACTTCGATCAAGTATGTTTTCGCACGGCTCTTGATTATTGATTACTATGACTCAAACCTTTTTTAAATAATTTTTCCATGTTTCATGATTCATGATTCATGAATTGATGGGTTTAAGTTTTTTTATGATTCACTCATGCATCCTGATTGTGTCATAAATCCATTATGCAATTCTTATACTCATTAGTGACATTCAATTGCTAATATTTATTTTTACCCTTAATAATCATTTTAGATCACCCTTGTTATGTTTTTTTTCCCTCATGTTATAAAGAATAATTTTGAATGAATTATGTCTAGAAGGGATTTCATATGGATGATGATAATGGTGAGTTAATGTAAAATAATAAAATATATGTTTAGTGGAAGAAATTATCATTTCATAGAATTCATATTTTTTATGTACGAGTTCTTTATAATTCTATAAACATTAAATCAAAATTTTCCATGGTAATGTAAGTGATACTATTTTTCCTTTTTATGATTAAAGGTTTGGATTAGAAAAAATTAGGTCACCATTATCATTATCAAATCCACAAATGTAGTATTTATTATTTCATCATCAGATTCGGGAGGGAAAGTTAAGGGTTTTCATAGAAATAAAAACTGGATACACATAAAAAGAAGAGTATAAAGAAGGAAAATTAGGTTTCATATTAAAAAAAAAAAGAAATCCCAAAGATCCCTAACCGCATCCATGGGAAATAAACCGTCTCTCACATAGTGGATCCAAAAAAAAAGAAAACTAGGTCTATTTTACAAAAAGTAATCATCCCCAAGATACAATAACTAGATAAAACTCAATGGTATTTAGGACGATAAAATCAACAAGACCTGATCCACCACATCTTTCAAAATCATTAGACAATTGAAACAATTTTATTCCTCAATATGAATTGATTTTTATATAGTCTAGATATCAAATTGATTTATCGACCAAATAAATCATGAATCTAAATCATGTTTCCCCTGGAAATACCCTAGTTTCACGATGCCTTCAAATCATATCTTATCACATGGAATATATTTTTCCGAAAATCTAACCTACATGTTAGAGTTTACAGAGTTAGAAAATGATCCATATAGAAAAAATATATGTTTGCTTGTATTAATGAAGCTTCCCAAGGTTGTTGTACAAGTTCACACCTAAATATGTATATGCCAAAACCACATCAAATGTGAAACATTATATTATGAACTCAAATGTATTGGCACCAAAATCACATAATGAACCCAATTTCTAATCATCCCATGAAACTCAGGAAAATAAAAAAAAACTTGTATTCAAATATATATCTACCCAATTAATCATATAAATTCCACTTCTCAGGCCACAAAAGTACATCATCTTGATTAGCCTCAAGACCTTCTAGGAAGACACACTCAAAACACAAAAGAGTTAAATTCCACCTGGTTATTTCCATTTTATAAAATCAAGTATCGAACAAAAAAATTAAAGGTCCATGATAATAATACAATTCAATAGAGAAAGAAAAGATTGTGACGACCCCTCCCCACAAAGTGTACCAATCCTAGGTCGGCAATGTGAGAAGGGAGATAATGACCCTCGAGTCCTGCCTCCAATAGGCCCCAGGTTGGCGACTAGCACCGAGGGTATGGTAAACATACTAATGAGAGGCATTGCCCTGTAAGAGAACACTTGAAGAATGGAAAGATAAGATAGAAACTAACCAACTCCAACTCATAACTGAAATATTAAAGAAAACCCAAGTGAACAAATATAATGTCACGAAAAAGTAGTGAAATTGGAAGGGAAAACTACATGAATGCAAAAGAAAGTAAAAACAGTAGAAACCACAAGCCCAAACAGCTCTTGCAACCCCGAGCTAGTAGAAACTAGATTGATCTCCAACCTACTCCAATGACCTGAAAAATAGTTTATATATTCATAGGGTGATTATAACAGTATAATCAGTAGGATCCTCCCTTAAGACTCTCGTTCAAAAGAAAAGAAAGTATGCTAAAGCACAATGAAAAACAAGTGAAACTAACCCATCACCTAAACAAGAATACTATGTTCCCAACCTCACCATGGATACTCTCACCATGTAACGCATACAAGAGTATATAATATAATAAATAATATCAAGGGTACCTCACTACTACTTCCCATTGGTTTGTCGCTTTTCCCCAATGTCGCACGTCCTGAGCATCTCCCTCTAAAAAGGCTTGCCCATAGACACCTGGGAGAAGCACCACAATAAGCACCTCGTGCAACAAAACCACCACATCCACGCAATAAAGTAACCAGGTAGTTTCTGGGAGCCACTACAGCTCGTGTAACATGTATCATACTTTGGGTATTATACCTCAAGCCATTACATCACATACACTGAGTAAGGATCCTCAAGCCATCATAACCTATACGCATTACACATACAGTAGTACATAAGATACTATATCCAGAATATATGTGTGTGAATAACCACTATCCATTACATACCTCTACACACATATATGGGGAAAACTAACCATTTTTTCTACTAGTACACGTATCTACCAAGAGAAGAGAGTGGGGAGAAAGGGGTATTCAGCCATTCATCCTCCCACTAGAATGTTGGGGAAAACACCCCCAGGGCTCAGAATCCCCGGGTTATCTATTTCCCTTACTAACTGGGTGGAGTAGCATAAAGAAAAACAAAAAGTACATGACATACTATAGTTCGGAACAACACTATAGGCATAACCAAGTCTTAGACTCAACTGCAGCTAGGCTTCCACTTCTAAGACTAGGTATCCTATTGGGACAGAACCATTTAAAGATCTTTAATACATTATTTCATTCCCTTTTTATCAGTTTCAGTTTTTTTTAATTAAATTGTTAAACATTAATTAAAAAATAACAATTCCACATTAAATTTCTTTATCATCACACCCAAAGTACATTGCTCCTTCAAATCACAACCTCAGCATTGCGCCCCTGAATGCTCCAAACCCAATGGGTTAACATCATTTATTCAATTATTTATTTTTATAATTACTTTCCCATAATCCCAGTCATTATTGAAAAACATTATATGTTGTTAAACACAAGGGGGTCAATATAGTGAGTAGATGAACTGTCCATCGAGTCTTTTCTACCTATAGCAAGAGCGTAGACCCATTCTCCCTTGAGAAACTAAACATGGAAAGCATGTGGCATTCCTCGCCTGTCTTTACCCCTTTCGGATGAAGCGTAAGTAAGACCAACTGCCTTGAGTAGTTGGGAGAAGTAAAGCACATAAACAACCAAAAGAATAAGCAAGAATCTAAACATTCATATCCAACCCATTGCATCATCCCTTGTGTCCTCCCTAACACCCACATGCATAAACTGATGCATCTCTCCACTCTAGGCGTCATCTGTTGCCACAATCAAAATGCCTCCATGCCCCCACAAATCACAACAACCATACAGGCTCACATCACAACAAAAGAAGAAAGAAAAAAACATATTTAAAATTGGAACATGGACCTTAAACAATCAAGAGGGAAACTCAGAACCCTTCAAGGATTTATCAAAAAAATGATCTGTTGAATTAACCGATTTATTATATGTAGGTTCCACATTCGGGAAACCTAAACAGTAAGCTATCACAAAAAAATTAATCTTGCTTACTACACCATTTTGATTAACATAAAAATTACAACAAGAAGAACAGGTTTCATTTACATGCCTCTTTATCTTTATCCAAAAAATTATCAATTAATTATGGTTTATGTTCTTTACCAATTTCCATCATGAACGAATAGTTATATGATGCAAGCATATATATTAAACTATATAAAAAAACAAGAGGTAATAACATATTATCGACATTAATTTATTTATCTGGTTCAAATATTTATTATGTCAATTCCATTTTCATTCAGTGGGGTAGAACATTCTAACAATACAGTTTCATGTAAAATAAATGAGAAGTAATGAATCCCCTACCTCAAACAGTTCTTGACATTCTTTTATGCGAGAATGGGCTACACAACAGGTAATGATCTCCTCCCCCCATGACAACTGTATCCACTAGTGGATGAAAAAACACCACCACACTGGTCAACACACAAGAAAATACCATAAGAAACATGGGGGGTGAAATTCCATAAAAGGGCGAGGAGAAAAAGAAGGAGATGAACCCAAAATAATGATGATAGATCATACCTTATATAGATGATTGATCGATACTTCTTGGTTGCATAAAAAATAGAGCGGTACTAATCCCATGAGTATGTTTGACTATGAAACTACTATAGCATAGAATGAAAGGTTCTAGCATATCATAGACGAGAACAAAGTGGAAGAGTTAGGAAAGAAGTTATGACATCCCTTTAGAAGATTTAACGGAGCGGTAGTTTAAGATACGCTTGATTTGCATTAAAAGAGAAATGCAATAAACCACACGGTTTGACCAAGTAAAAACATCCCGAGCCTTTGGAATAAATAATATAAAAGTTATGTACTTTGAATCAGCCATAGATTCTTTAAAACAATGCTTTAAATGCATTTTACTTCAAAGGAAAATGCTAAAGGGGTGAAATTGAAGGAAGCTGGAAACACTATTCACGAAATCAAAATATGGAAAAGGAAAAACATTGTTCATGAACCTCACCATTAGAACCTCACTGATAGAACACTATTCATGAAACTCACCAATCGAACATTGTTCATGAACCTCACCGTTAGAACACTGTTCATGAAACTCACTGATAGAACACTTTACACCTACTGTTCTGGAAACACAGTACACCTACTATTATGGAAACATTGTACACCCACTGTTATGGAAACATTGTACACTTATTGTTATTGAAACACTTTACACCTACCGTTATGGAAACAATGTACACCTACCATTATGGTAACACTATACACCTACTGTTTTGGAAACACTCTTCACAGAAATAATAATTTGGCAAAGTAAAATGAGGTTACTATTATAGGTTACCGATAGAACTGTTCACGGATATAAATGTTCATAGAATTAGAAATTTGGAAAAGGAAAGAGATGTTACCATTAAAGGTTACTGATAGAACTGTTCACTAATAGAACTATTCATAGAATTGGTTATTTGGAAATGGAAATAGAGGTTACTGTTAGATGTTACTGATAGAACTGTTCACCGATAGAACTATTCATAGAATTGGAAATTTGGAAAAGGAAATAGAGGTTACTGTTATAGGTTACTGATAGAACTATTCACCGATATATATTTTTCACAAAATTGGAAATTTGGAAAAGGAAAATAGAGGTTACTGTTAGAGGTTACCGATTGACCTGTTCACTGATAGAACTATTCATAGAATTGGAAATTTGGAAAAATAAATAGAGGTTACCGTTAGAGGTTACCGATAGAAAAGTTAAACGATAGAACTGTTCAGAGAATTGTAAATTTGGAAAGGGAAAGAGAGGTTACTGTTAGAGGTTACTGATTAAACTGTTCACTAATAAAACAGTTCATAGAATTGGAAATTTGGCAAAAGAAAGAGAGATTACCGTTAGAAGTTACTAATAGAACCGTTCACCAATAGAACTGTTCATAGAAAGTTACCGATGACTCTGTTCACCAAGGGTCACTGATGACACTATTCACCTAAGGTCACTGGTTACACTGTTCACCTATGGTCACTGATTCACTATTCAAAACTTTCTACCATTGGAACTGTTCACTGAACTGAAAAATATTGGCATGTGTTGGGGATAAGTCACTCTGGCCTCCCGAATCATCTCATACATCTAATTTTCACAATGGAATCAACCAGAGAGGTCTTCGACATTGCATCATACACCTCTCAAAAAATTCTTGTCCTCGATAATTCAAAACAAACCTAAAGTGAAAATTAAACGGGGTCTGAACAACCACCCATCGAGATACCTCTCAAAAAAGGGCATGCCACAAAAGCGAGAAAAGGAAACCATCTCATAAACATAGAAGGTTTATAACCACAAAGGCTACATCTATACATGAAAAGAGTTAAAAATCAAACCACTCTGGGTACTGAGCACATATATGTGACTCATGTTCCTAGGTACTCTCCTCCTTTCCACCATGTCGCCACAAGACATGAACCAAGGGGATAGAACGCATGCACAACACCTTCTTCATACAGTCTTGGATCTCCAAAGTATTCTCCTCAATGGTTGCATCATCATCAACATAGATCTCTCCCCAATCGATGATGTGAGAGTCATCATGAAGATAATAACAGAGTTATGATACATGAAAACATCATGTATCTGACTCATATGTAGGGGAAGTGCTACGTAATACGCCACAGCTCCAACACGAGGTAAAACCTTGAAAGTCCCAACAAAGGAGGGAGAAATCTTACTTCCCTGACCAAACCTTCACTGCCCATGATGGGGAGTCACCTTCAGAAACATGTTTTCCCCAACATCAAACTCTAAGGGCCACCTTCTTTGATCGGCATATGATTTATGATGATCTTGTGCAGTCTTCATCCTCTCACCAATCACCTGAACCATCTATGTTGTATTCTGCACTACTTCCAGTCTGAAAATTGCTGACTCTACGACCCCAGTCCAGCACAATGGAGAATTGCTAGTTTTTCCATACAGTGCTTAAAAAGGCCCCATACTGATGGGAAAGTGAACACTATTATTTGTAATAAAACTCCACCAAGTGTATTTTCTTCATCCACGAACCTCCAAAATCGAGAACACAAGAGCGTAACATGTCTTCAAGAGTCTGGATGGTTCGCTCTGTCTGACCATATGTTTGAAGATGAAAAGCAGTGATAAGGCATAGTTGAGAACTGAAATCATGCTAGATATCTCTCCACACCCAGGATTAAAATGATGTTCTTGATTAGAAATGATCATCCTAGGGACTCCAGGAAGTCTCACCACCTAATCTTGATATTTCCTTGACAAAACTTCCACTGAGCTTGACTCCTTGATTGCTATAAGGTGGTCCGATTTTGTTAAGCGATCCACCACCAACCAAATAACATCATGTCCTCCCAGAGCTCGAGGTATACCAGTAAAAAATTCTATTGAGATTTCCTCCCACATACCCTGAGGAATATCTAATGGCTGGAGTAGACCACCAGGTACACGATGTTCGTCATTCACCTTCTAGCAGACCAAACATCGAGACAACAACTTTGCAACCACACGCTTCAGCCCAGGCCACCAAAACTGACTCCTCAAGGATTAGTACATCTTTTTAACACCAGGATGCACCACTAAAGGAGAACTATAGACATCGCTGACAACCATCCCACACATCGCCAAAGGAAAAAAAATCCTTCCATGATACAACACTCAGTGTTGTTCATCCTCAGTCCAACCATTAGGGGCCTCGCCACAAACAACTCTGTCTCTCAAGACCTCCACCTCAAGATCCCCCAAATGGGAATCTTCCACCTTCAGCAACATAGATGATTGCACCATCATCTGGAAAATACAACCTCTTCCTCCATCTTCTCCCATATCTAGATGTAATTTTGATTGTTCCTCCATTACTCTCCACAAGTCACCAGATTCACACACGACATCACTACATGACTTCAGACTCAGTGCATCAGCTACAAAATTCCCCTTTTTATGTGTATATGATATTTATATGTCATATTCCAATAAGAACTCCATCCACTAACATTTTCGTAAGTTCTAGTCACACTGGGAGAAAACATACCTCAAACTCTTATGATCGGTGAACACCACGAAGCACTCACCAATGAAATAATGTCTCTACAAATTCAGAGCAAAAAACACTGATCCAAACTCAATATCGTGAGTTCCATAGTTATCTTCATGAGGAAAGACTGTCGATACCCATAAGAAAAAACTGATCTTTACTGCTTCATAACACATCCTAACCCAAGATGCAAAGAATCACAGAAAAGATCAAACTAAACTACCTCTACTGGGAGACAAATAACTGGAGCACTTACTAACTTCTCCTTTAGATACTCGAAAGATTTATAACACTGATTAGTCTATATGAATGCTTGATCATTCCTGATCAAAGCTGTCAGAGGAGTCGCAAATCGTGAGAAATCAGCTACGAACCTCCTGTAGTAGCCTGCGAGACCAAGGAAACTTCGCACCTATGACACCATCTTGGGGGATTCCCAAGACACAACTACCTCTTTCTACGATGGATCCACAACTAATTTATGTTGCGACAAATCATTCCCCAAGAAACATACGTCTTGATCCCAAAAATCACACTTTGAAAACTTCCAAAATAGCTGATGTTGACTGAGAACTACCAAAATAACGTGTAGATTCTCTGCATGCTCCTCCTCAAATGTCGAGTACAAAAAGAAGTCATTGATTAAAACTACCACGAACTTGTCTAGGAACTCACGGAACATAGAATTAATTAATCCCATGAAAACAGTTGGTGCATTTGTCACTAGAAATGGCATTACAACGAACTCATAATGCCCATGATTACAACGGAAAGTAGTCTTTGGGATATCCTCATTCTTTACATGCATCTGATCATATCCTGACCATAATTTGTTCTTTAGAACCAACTTCCACCATTTAGTTGATTGAATAAATCAATTTTCCGTAGAAGAGGATAGTGATTCTTTATTTTCACTTTGTTTAAGAAACTATAATCAACACACAACTGCAAACTGTCATCATCCTTCTTCACGAACAAAACTGGTTCACCCCACAGTGACACACTTAGCCAAAAAAACCACACTATAACAGTCCATCAAGTTGTATACATATCGCTTGTAACATAGAAGGAGCCATCCTATATGAAGACATAGAGATAAGAGACAATCCTGGTTGTAGCTCGATCCCAAACATGATCTCTCATCAAGGGGGTAATGTTACAACCTCTTAGGGAAAGACATTAATGTACTCTTCCACGACCCTAGGAAATGCCAACCGTTGAACATCGGTAGAACTCAAAATCATCTCATCCATTAAGGATGATAAGGACAGAATGTTATTGTGACCCATATGAGGATCTCACTCACTAATAAACACCACCAGATCTCCATCAACACCAATGAAAATGACATGCTTCCTGAAGCAATCCAAGATATCCTACACTGAATACAACCAATCCATTCCGAGGGTGAAAACATATGGTTGTATTCGTAAACATAGGAAATCTCCCCATTATAGGTGCTTCCCCAACACTAGCTCACAATTTCTACATACTTTAAACAAGTCATCTCGACCTACAACTGGTGTAGTCAACACCAAGGGCAATGGAAGCCTCTCTACCTAAAGTCTCAAAACATGGACAATGTTAGCTGATATGAAGGAGTGTGTCTTTCCTGAATCAAACAAGACATAAAACAAGCTAGATAACAATAAAAGGGTACCTTGAATGATGTCTGGCTCTCCTGGTGCTGGAAACACTAAAGCATGAAACTGACCACGACCACCTCCATGGCCTTTCTGACCCTAATGATGACCACAACCATGGATGTGCTCTACTCTTTGAGGATAGGGAGTGTCATGGGTCTATCCTCTACCTGCCCCATCTACCCTCTACTGATCTAAAGCTGGTGAAACCTTCTATTGTTTCCTCAGCTAAAACTACCTCCACGGAGGAACCTAGATAGGAGCACCTAGTGTACGATGATTGCTCTTAATATTCGGGTAATCCCGTTGTTGATGACCTCGACCACAACAAGAAAAACAAGAGCCTGATCCCTTGCCACAAGCCTAAGATTTTCTTCCTCCTGAGAAAGAAGATTCAAAGGGCTGAGACCTACCCCCGACTGAACGAAAACTCTTCTTCCCTAAAAAATAGGAACCCTGGACCACAACTCTACTTCATGAGGAATCCCAATGACTCCCCTTTTGTGACGATCTTGTTCTGGACAAAGTCCTCTTGACAACCTCTTCCCTCACTAGCACCTCCAGATATGTCTTCAGGATAAATGGGATGACCTGGCGCTGGATCTCTGGATGAAAAGCCTCCTCGAAATTCCTTGCACTGGCCTCCTCATCTAGCAATAGGTCCGAATCATATTGTAAAAGGTTCCTGAAATGGATTCCAAACTCTAACACACTAGAGATCCCCTATCAAAGGGTATGAAGCTCTTGGTGACTCGATGCCTTCGTGGTCAAAGAAATAAACTCTACTATAAACTCATCTCAGAACTCCTCCCATGAAATCACTGACTCCTTGCAATCCCTGAGGAATAAGAACCACCAATGCCTTGCAGCTCCATGCAGCACCGTCACAACCAAGGACACTCAATGCTCTTTCCGAGCATGGATCAAACTTTAGACAATCTCGACCTCCCCTAACCAGACATAAGTGACTTCATTTTAAACGGATCCATCGTACTTCTGCAGACTCTGGAGCTCAAACTCTTATAGTTTCTTCCTCTAAGTGTCATCGTTGTCAACCTCTACCCTATGGCGATTTGGTAGAACAGACTGATAGACATCTTCTATGTGATCCTGATGAGGTTGTCGACCTAGAGCCATACCTATAAAATAAAAAATAGTTAGGGCTCCTAAACCTGGAATATGAAAGTCTCAACATTAATTAATTAATTGTTTTCTTTCATTAATTTTAGATTAACCAATCCCAAGGTCTTCCCATTCAAACACATGAACAACAAATAATGATGCATGATCCTTTCCTAGGTCTCTAACCTCCAACTAGTATCACCTCATTTAGTATCTATTGTAAACATAATGGTTTGTACACCAGATCATTGGGTGCCAAAAATTCCCTTGTCTCAGTTGGTCTCCAGTGTTTACATCACTTGCTAAACATGAATGACACCATTGCTCGACCAACCCATGAAACCTCACTTGTGCCTAACTCCAAACTCCATCTTATCTCTCAACCAGAACTCTGATACCACTCTGTCGCAACCCCCTCCCCACAATTTGTACCCCTCCTGGGCTGGAAATGTGAGAACAGAGATAATGAACCCCCAATTCCCGCCTCTAGTAGGCCCCAGGTTAGCAACTAGCACCGAGGGTATAGTAAACACACAAATGGGTGTCATTACCCTCTAAGAGAATACATGTGGAAGAGAAAGATAAGATAGACACCAACCAACCCCAACCTAGAACTAAAATATAAAATAAAATCCAAGTTCACATATGTAATGTCATGAAAAAGTACTACAACAGGAAGGGGAAAACTGAAAGTACCCAAAAGAAAGTAAAAACTGCAACAAGCACAAGGCCAAACAACTCCTCAAACCCCAAGCTAGTAGAAAGTAGCTTGATCTCCTACCTACTCCATGTGACCTCAAAGACATTTTATATATACATAGGGTGAATATACCAGTATACTCTGTAGGATCCTCCCTGAAGCCTCTCGTGCAAAAGTAATGAAAGCATCTTAAAGCACAATGAACAACAAGTGAAACTAACTCCTCACCTAAACAGGTATACTAAGTTCCCAACATCACCATGGATACTCTCACCCAGTAATATATAAAAGTTTATATAATATAATAAATAATATCAAGGGTACCCCATTACTACTTCCCCATTAATTTTCAACTTTTCCCAAATGTCGCACTTCCTTAGCATCTCTCTCCAAAACGGATTGCCCGCAGACACCTAGGAGAAGCACCACAACATGCACCTCGTGCAACAAAACCACCACATCCACAAAATAATGTGACCATGTAGTTTCTGAGAGACACCACAGCTCGCATAATGTGTATTATACGTCAGGTATTATACCTCATTCCCTTACAACCCATACACTGAGTAAGGATCCTCAAGCCATCATAGCCTATACAAGTTACACCTATAATAGTCCATAGGATACTATATCCATAATATTTGTGTGTGAATAACCACAAGCCATTACAGACCTCTAAACAAATATATGGGGAAAACTAACCATTGTTCCTACCAGCAAAAGTGTCTACCAAGAGAAGAGAGTAGGCCCAAAGGGGGTATTCATCCATTCATCCTCCCACAAGAATGTTGGGGAAAACAACCACCAGGGCTCAGAATCCTCGGGGATTTAGTTTTCCTTAATGACATGGTGGAGTAGCATAAAGAAGAAATAAAAGTACTTGATATACTCTAGCTCACAACCACACTATTGGCATAACCTATTATTAGAATCAAGTGCAGCTAACGTCTCTCGGACTCTGGGCTGTCACTTCTAAGACTAGGTATCCGATAAGAACACAACCATTTAAAGAGGTTTAATACTTTATTTCATTCCCTTTTTTTCAATTGATCTTTATGTTAATTAATTATTTATTTATTAATTAACTAATAAAAATTCCACATTAAATTTCATTAGCATCACACCCAAAGTACATTTCTCTTTCAAATCACAACATCAGCATTGCACCTCAGCAGGCTCCAAACCCCATGGGTTAACATCATTTATTCAATTATTTATTTATAGCATTACTTTCCCACAATACCAGACATTCTAGAAAAACATTCTATGATACTAAACAAAAGAGGGGTCAACATGGTGAGTAGATGAACTAACCATCAAGTGTTTGCAGCCTATATCAAGAGCATAGACCCATTATCCTTTGAGAATCTAAACATGGAACACACCTGGAATACCCTGTGTGTCTTCGCCCATTTCAGAAGAAGGGTAAGTAAGACCATCTTCCTTGAGCGGTGGAGATAATTAAAGCACATAAAAAACCAAAATAATCAGCAAGCATCCAAACATTCCCATCCAACCCGTTCCATCATCCCTTGTGTCCTCCCTGACACCCACATGCAAAAACCGATGCATCTCGCCACTCTAAGCGTCTTCTGCTGCCATAATCAAAAGGACTTAATGCCCCCACATATCACAACAGCTATCCAGGCTCACATCACAACACAAGAAGCAGGAAAACAAACATCTTTACAATTATCTCTTGGCCCATAAACAAGCAAATGGGTAACTCATAACCCTTCATGGATTTATCAATCAAATAATCCATTGAATTAACCGATTTATTATACGTAGGCTCCACTTTTGGAAAAACTAAACAGTAAGCTATCACAAATAAATTAAACATGCATACTAGACCATTTAGATTAAAATCATAATTACAACAAGAAAAACCAGATTCATTTACAGGCCTCTTTATCTTTAGCCAAACAATTATCAAATAATCCGGGTTTACATTTTTTACCAGTTTCTTCCAAGAACGAACAGCCATATGAAGTAAGCATAGATATCACACTAACTAGAAAAATAAGAGGCTATAACATATGATCAATGTCAATTTATTTATTTGGTTTAAATATTTATTATATCAATTCCATTGTCATTAAGTGGGATAAAAAATGTAAACAATATAGTTTCACATAAAATAAAAGAGAAGCAATGAATCCCCTACCTGAAACAGTTCTTGACGTTTTTTTATACGAGAATGGGCCACAAATAATGTTATGACCTCCTTCCACATGACAACTGTATCCACCCAAGGATGCAGAGACACCACCAAATTGGTCAACACACAAGAAAATCCCATTAGGAACATTGGGGAAAAATTCCATAAAAGGGAGAGGAGAAACAAATGGAGATGAAACCAAAATAATGATGATAGATCATACCTTATATCGAAGATTGATCGATACTGCTTGGTTGCATAAAAAAGAGTAGAACTAACCCTACGAGTATGTTTGATTATGAAAATCTTACAGAATAGAATGAATATTTCTAGCCTCTCATATCCAAGAAAACTGTGGAATAATTAGGGAGGACGATATCCCGTCCCATTTGAAGATTTAAAAGAGCAGCAGTTTAAGATACGCTTTAATTCACCATAAAAGCAGGTTGTATTAAACCACGTGGTTCAAAAAAGTAAAAACATCATGAGCCTTAGGAATAATTAATATAGGGTTTGTGGCCTTTTAATCGGCCTTAGAGTCCTTAAAATAATGCTTTAAATTCATTTTATGTAAAAGTAAAATGATAAATGGATGGAAATGTAGGAAGCTAGAAACAATGTTCACAAACTACAAATTTGTAAAAGGAAAAACATTATTCATGAACCTCACCGTTAGAACCTCACTGATAGAACATTGTTCCGGATTCTCACCAATAGAACATTGTTCATGATCCTCACAGTTAGAACATTGTTCATGAACCTCATTATTAGAACCTTACCGATAGAACACTGTACACCTACCATAATGGAAACATTTTGCAACTACCATTATTGAAACACTATACACATACTCTTATGTAATCATTGTACACCTACCGTTATGGAAACATTGTATAACTACCGTTATGGAAACATTATACACCTACTGTTTTGGAAACACTTTTCACAGAACATGAAATTTGGAAATGGAAAAACGTGGTTACCATTAGAGGTTGTCGATATAACTATTCACCGAAAGAACTGTTCATAGAATAGGAAATTTGGAAAAGGAAAGAGTGGTTACCAATAGAAGTGTTCACTGAGAGAATTGTTCATAGAATTAGAAATTTGGAAATGTAAATAAAGGTTACCGTTAGAGGTTTCCAATAGAACTGTTCGCTGATAGAACTATTCATAGAATTGAAAATTTGACAATGGAAATAGAGGTTACTATTAGCTGTTACCGATAGAACTGTTCACCGATAGAACTGTTCCTAGAATTTTAAATTTGGAAAAGGAAAATATAGGTTACCATTAGAGGTTTCTGATAGAACTGTTCACTGATAGAAATATTCATAGAATTGGAAATTTGGAAAAGGAAATAGATGTTACTGATAGAACTGTTCATTGATAGAACTGTTCATAGAATTGGAAATTTAGAAAAGAAAATAGAGTTTACTATTAGAGGTTACCGATATAACTATTTACCGATAGAACTATTCATAGAGTTGGAAATTTGTAAAAATAAACAGAAGTTACCATTAGAGGTTACCGATCGAACTCTTTACCGATAGAACTGTTTATAGAAAGTTACCAATGACTCTATTCACCAAGGATCACCGATGAAACTATTCACATAAGGTCACCAATGAAACTATTTACCAAAGGTCACTGATGCACTATTCATCGCTTTCTACCATTGGAACTATTCACCGAACTCAAAAACAAAATTGGAATGTGTTGGGGATATGTCACCTTGACCTCATGAATCACCTTATACACCTGATTTTCGCAAAGGAATAGACCAGAGAGGTCTGGGCTATTAGAAAAAGATTTAGAGAGGTTTCAAAAAACCCTACTAAAGGATTTTAATCCTTTTAAAAAACTATTTTAATGAAAACCTCCACACTCCATTTGAAAATGATTTCTACAAAAATATTTTTTTCAGAAGTGAACATATTTGATCACATTAAATAATTATTGAAAATTATAAAAATCTCAAAACAATAGAATTACAAGATAAATCCTGAAATCCATATCCAAAACAATAGATGTGATTCCTTTACATCATGAATTTAGTTATTTTAGTTTGATTTTATTATAAAAATAAAACACTATAAAAGTTAAAGGTTATGTTTTCTTTAAAACCCCAAATTTTTTATTAATTTATTATTCCCCTTTCAAACCCAATTTAGCCATCTAGATTTCAAATTGAAACTAACCACCAATTTTTCATAAAAAAACAACGTTTTATGAATTCATATTATATAATCATTTCTTTTCAATCATTAAAATAATATCAACAACAATATTTAATGGTTTATAATTCATTCATAAAAATTATTTTACATATTTTTAAAACAAAAACATTTCCATGTTTTCATGAGTAAGAAAAAAATTTTAAGGACATCATTAAGAAACCGCGAATCACATCACAAGAAATATAAGATTCATTCATTTAAAAAAATCATTTTCATGAAATGAATTTTAACACAATAAATAATTTTTTACATCTATGTTAAAATAATAATTCCATAACTATTTTTCAAAACTGATTCATAATATCCACATATTTCAATAACCATCTTGACTATTTTACATTCATTGAGAGTCACTCAAAGAATCCCAGAATCATGGGTTCTAAATAACAATACAAAGGGATGAGAAGTAATTCTCAACCTGGCCATGTGGTTGACGGCCTTGTTATAAACATGTAACAACCCCGTTAATTCTACCAGAAATAAATTTCTAATCCAAGAATGATTTTTCAATCCATCAAATTTGACTTCACAAATTGAATCCTCTTTTATTTTACACATAAATTAAACGATTACCTCCAAGGAAACACACAAATGTGAATTTGAAACATAAGTCAACACACTAAACCATTACTTGTAGAAAAATTCAACCACATAATAAATTCTCACTACCCATGGTAAATCAAGTTGTGATATAAAATTGGGGGATCAAGAAGATACTCTCCATCTGAACAATGGGACTTGATATGTCCTTTCTCTAGTCTACCATAGTACCTAAACCAAACCCATGAAAAGTAATGACACTAATGGATGATAAATATTATGATAGCATTTTAAAATGAACCATCTAGGTTCAAACTATCATGTCACCAATGACGGTTTTGCACAAGACCTGATGTGTATTCCAGATCACTATGGATCGATAATGCTAACTTCGAAAGGAAATGGGTTTCATAAAAAAAATAGTATTATAGGATATCTTTTGTAAATGAAAATAGTTTCATAAAGGATTTGTCATGATATAATTAACCCATCAGAAAGAATCAGATTTCATTGAATAATCCTTAGATCATCATTATAAGCCTTCCCAATAATTAAATTTTTTTGTAACATTGGATTAAATTCATATTAAATAATAATAGACAATTTTTTTTAATATTTGATAAAAATACCTTTAAAATATATCTACAATATTTAATGGGAAAATACCCATTTAATTTAGAAATAAATTCTTAAAATAAAAAAACATAAATAATAATGAAGACATTTTCTTTATAAATAACCTTGTAAAGTTCTAAAAGATGTTTCAAATCATTTAGAATTCAGGATGGTGACAAATTCAATTTATTTCATGTATTTTAAAATAAATATTACTCATACATTTTTATAAAAAGTAAAATTTACTTCATTCATAAAACAATAAGAAGATTACTTTGAATTTTTTTATAAAAAATAAAAAAAGGAAAAAATTATTTTAAACATTAATAGGAGAATGGTAAAACGTTCATGAAATTTTGTTATACAAAACATAGACTTGAAAGATAATTATTTCAAATTAAATAGAAAAATGTAACACCCTTGAATGGACCACCAAATCTGATATGTAGTTCTGCATTAACATAGGTGTGCCTAAATTTAACACCCTAAGATTTTATGGTATTTATTTTTAAAAACAAATTTATCTTCTTCAATAGTTTATATTCTATGCAATGATAAGATTAATTTAACCACAACATACTACGAAATTTTATTATTTTGAAAAAACCTTTATAAACTAGCCATTAATTTGTATATTTTGAAAAATATTAACAGTATAATGAAATATATATTAATTACATATTCAATAAAAAATTATTAACTAATGCCTAGAAAAAAACTCAATTTTTAGTAAATTCTTTTTATTTTATCATGCATAAGTTTTAATAAAGAGTGATATTAATTTTTTCATATGAGAAAATAAATTTAATATTTTTTAAAACAATTTAGAAAATGTATTTCAAAAAATGAACTTCATTTTTGAAAAATTAATATTAAATTTAACTTATTTTTATTTTTTGGAATTATTAAAAAAGATTTATTTTCTAATGAATAGTGATAATTACATATTTTTATAAAACACTATTTTCTATATATTTTCAAATCCAATTATGATTAGAAATTGATCTCAAAGTAACTTATGTAATTTTTAGTTAGATATTAAAAAATTAATTAAATATAAAAAATCCTTATTCAATATTTTTATTACAAGTATATTTATTGTCTAAAAAAATACATTTTTCTGAAAATATATTTTTTCATTATGTTTTTTCAGTTCAATTTGAAATTTATTTTCATAATTATGTTTTTTTAATGTTTAAAAATGGACTCTATATTTTTAATATAGATATATTAATTATTTTATGAGTTTATTTTAATTTTTTCAGATAAAAAATATACTATGGTAAAAAAAATATTTATTGTAGTGTCTGTAAAATAATGTAGCGGGTTAAAGTTAAAAGGAACATGATTAAAATACCAATGAAAATAATTCATTAAATGGTTGTTTAATGTGTTTCTAAACCATAAAAATCCTTAAAACATTAATTATCAATTAAATTAATTTTAATTCATGCCACCCAAGTGATATTGGATTTAAATTTAAAATAATCATTACATAATCAGTTAAAACCACCCCTCCTCAAACATAAATACCACTCCATGCCACCCCTTTCTCCTAAAAAATATTAAATCATTTAAAATATCTCTAAACCCCTCTCTTATCCACTATCCCCCTATTTATATATTATGCTCTCACCCAAAGACTAATTCCATGTTTCTTTATGGGTACTTCAAAGAGGAGATATTAAAGAGGTTACTTTATCAAATAACCTCCCTTAATTTTGTTTATTTTTCTACCTTATATTCAGCTAATGAATCTATAGAATAATGAAAAGATATAGTATTAGGTATATAATTTAATGTTAAATTTATAATGTAATATATTATATCTATCCCTTTTATTATATTCTATTATTCAAATATATGATACCATTCTCCAAATTATGGTGGTCAACCATCTCCATGGATAATGATTTTTTAAATTTCCATTACCTCCTTCAAGGTTATAAATAAAAGTATTATTATGATAATATCATATTTTAATAGCTAAAATAAAAACTATTTCATTTTAAGTAACTAATATATTTTCATAAAATTAAATAACATGAAACAATTTTTAATGGTTAAAAAAACAACCAAAATAAACTAAAAATATACCATTAACATTTTATCAAATGACACATCCTCATACTAGAAAGAAAAATGATATATTGGATAATTTAAACATATGTAATTAAATAAATACTATTTCAATTAAATTATGGATATTATTTCCATTTTAAAAGAAAATCCATAATTATAAACAAATTAATTGTCTATGAAACCACGAAATGAATGAATCTAAACCAATGCAATAATGAAATATTATTAATGAATGGGATGGAAGATTTATAATATTATTATATAAGGTATTATAAATAATATTTTTTTTATTTAATAAATTAAAAATATCACTTAAACATTAATACATGAGGATAAAGTATTCAAAAACAAAAGGGGAACGTGAGGTAATGGTTTCTTGTCTCACTTTTACTACTGTGTGATATATGTCTTGTTAACCACTTATTTTTTTTGTGGTGTATACAATTACGATTGATATATCATATCATTAATATCAATATCTCTATGTTATTAAATGGTTTATATGATAATTATTACTTTTAAGGGTTACATTATTTGACTGATTACAAAGGGGTATGGGATTTCTTAACTCAATTTCCATTCATTAGGTTTAAAATATACTTCATTTATTATTACATGTTAAGATTTTTTCTGAGATAAAATTTTATTTTTTTACGATATATTTCTAAATATTTTTTGTCAATTCACAACTAATACACATAATAAATTCAGGTGACTAATGATCACTTCAATGATATGATATTTTTAAGGGAGCTTCTCTTAAAATTAATGTTTTTAAAATTTCTATTAAAATTAAATTTTATTCCATGAAAATTTTTTCTAAAAGAAATTCTAAATTTTTTTACTATTGTCTTATGATTTCTAAAAAATATTTTTTTACTTCTATTTTACAATTTAAACAATGGATTGGAAGGATTATATTTTTTTGATTTGTAAACAAGGTTCCTTGTGACTTTTAAAAAAAATCAGAATGATTATTTTATTAAATTATACATCACGAGATGATTTTCCTAGAATCATGGATATTTAATTATTTGATGTCTCATTTAAAATATTAAATGTTTATTTCCACATAATTTTCTTCCCTTTTTAATCATGCGGCTCTTTAAAAATAAATTATTTGAAAATAGATATGTGGTTTTTGGTCAAGAATTGTTTCGAGTGATCTTTCAAATATATTTTCCATCCAAGATAACATTATATTATCTTACATATTATTTAAAATAGAAACTATTATATTATTCTATCCTTATTCCCTTAACGATTGGTTTAGATTTATGATGAAATGATATTTATAAACCCCATTTATTTTTATGGGCTCTAATATGATGAATGATTTATGTTCTTGTGGCCCACATATGTATTGGTTTTATTATTTGATTGGAGGAACCTATATATCCCTCCAATTCATTACATAAAGATTTATATCTCATGAAATAACAATTGAAACAGTTGTTTCTTGATCCACTATGTTGAGGGACTTTGTATTTATCTATTATATATTATATGGTTTTCTATATTTTTTATTGTTCCACAATTTTATGACATGTTCTTATAAATAATGATTGATTTATGATGATTTATCACACTTACAGTCCATGTTTTCCGAAATGATAATTTTTATTCCATGAATCATATTTATGATCTCTGGCATGTTGGGTATGACCATCGTAAGTCACGATCACGATCACATAAACATATTTGTATCTTATTCTTTCATATGATCATAGATTGATATACATTTTGTTTATCCATACTGAGAATCTGATCTCACCAATTTATATGTTTATTTTATCCACTGTATGAATAAATTTATCAAGAATGAAATTTCAAATAGTGTTCTAGTTATAAAGGAATAAGTGGTAGAGAGTATAGATGTTTTATGAACCAGTTTTTTATGTTTACAATTTTCCAAATAAAATGAAACCATATGGTTCTGGGGTGGTTTTTTATGCTTTTTAATTAATAATAATATATCTATATGTTGTATTTAGGTATGGGAAGAGTGGTTCATCATACTCCACGTTCTCAAGTGGCATCCGACTAGAAACGGGGGTCTAAGTTTACGAATGGAGCGAGTATCATATTATAATAATAATAATAATAATAAATAGATTATAACAATAATAAATAAAATTATAGTATATATTGAAATATTTAGATGAAATAAAAATCAATGGGATACAAATGTGGAGTGAAAAACTATAGAAATTAGTGAAGGTAATTTAAAAATAAAATAGCACATCATCTAGAGTCTGTCATGGTCATATAAAATATATGTAATCTTATGCTCAACTATTGACCATATTTCTCTTTCCCTTTATCTGGTATCTTTCCATGAAATCAATAAATGCACTAAAATTATTGAGTTAGGTGTGAGTACAAGACTCAGTAGGTTACCACCAATGTGTCTATAACCTGCTGAGGTCATATATTCAAGTGTATTCTAAAATATGTTTTTAAAATCACAATAACACACAATCCAAAACTAAGAAGTTGTGTGCTAACCAAGATACAACAAACCCCCAATTGTCCCTACTCCAAATACCTACCATAATATGGTCATAAAAGAGGTTTAATGTCCTCAAGGTCCATACAAAATGCTAAGAGCCACAGTTCAGACAACACAAGCCCACCATGACCCGAATCTCTCTCTCATTAATAGAACAAGACTGCTTCCTCTAGTTCAGACCCCACTGGGTCATTATTCCTATTATCTTAATATATACAGAGATACCTTAGGCCTCACTGTCAAACCACTCTAGTCTCTCATTCTAGGATTATATCCCTCAGGTCAAAACACATAGTCCGTCACACCCTACATTCGCCTCTTAATTCCAGTCATATGTGAGGGTTATGTGCCCAGGATAATCCCCACTAGGCCATCATTCCCGATTTTCTATCTTTTTCTTGTCATCATATCACTTGATGTGTCTGAACGTGCCCCCAAAACCCCCTCTATGGATACCAATATATGATCAATCCACCTATCTCTTAGGTGCCTTGAAGAGTGTAAACATAATACAACATATTCCAATAATTTCTCATGGAAATAATGGAATAGTATTAAAGAACACATAGCCTATGTCACACAGTTATCAAGATCCACCATCTTTAACATTATGTATTATGAAAAATTCCCCCTCTATGGGGTTATAATACCATGATGGTCACCTTTCACATGTACCAAGCACAAAACCTCCACTAGTAAAATTATACAAGACCAGTTTTAGCATGATAATAAACATAACATTTCATCATGAGAGAAGTAATACCAAGAATTCAATAATTGTATCAAAAAAATATAGAATCTTCTTATTATAATATTTCTCAAGGAAAAAAACATAACAAGTATCACGAGCTACACACACCTACATGTGATCAAAACTCAATCATAAATATGAATTATACAAACAAAAAACATAATATAGAAACATGTATTAATGATAGCCCAAAAAAGTATGGAAGTTTATACCTCAATGTTTTTTATTTAAATGGTAATTATGAACAACCATATGTGGTTCGAAAGATGGAGTGGAAACCTCAATAGTTAGGAACACCTCCAGATGGGAAATATTGTCCTGGTTATTGGATTTTATACACTAGAGTTGGGTAAAATGTGATAATACATTCCATATCCTAGATAATTCGAAATAATCATTTCATACCAACAAATGTGTCATCAATATTCCCATAAAGAATGATTCTCCTTTTATAATTCCTTATAAATTTTTCATTTGTAATTATCTCTTCATAATTTATTATAAATTATCATTTCATTATTATATATTGATAATTTATTATAAATTATCATTTTATTATTATGTCTTGATAATTTATTTAAATTTTTTCTTTTATAATTATCTCTTGATAATTTATTATAAATTATCCTTTTATAATTATCTAATGATAATTTATTATAAACTATCCTTGATTATTTATTAATTATCCTTTGATATTTTTTTTAATAAATTATCCTTTCATGATTATCTTATGATTATTTTTCATAAATTATAATTTATAATTCAATGTAATTATATTTTCATAATTATTGATAATTATCCTTTATTAATTCAAAAAAATATCTTCTGATATTTTTTTTATAAATTATCCATTTATAAGTTGGTATAATTATCCTTTCATAATTATTCACAATTATCCTTTGGTAATTAACTTATTTATGATTTTATTTTGACAATTTTAATCAAATTATCCTTTATAATTTTTATAGTTTATCGATTTATAATTTCTTGGAATAGACTTTCGATAATTATTCACATTATTATACTCAGATAGATTTAATGTAATTAACCACTGATTTTTATATAACTTATCCATTTAAAAATTATTTTTATGGAATTATCCTTTGAAATTAATCTACTTTATAATGTTTTTTTTAATTTCATCATATTTCAGAAAAATTATAATAGATAAAAAAATTAATATAATAGAATAAATAAAAACTGGAACCTTGGTAAACCATTGGAAAAGCGGGTAATGGATATGAAAGAATTCTCACTCACATATAACCAAGTAAGGGGATCTAAGGAGGCTTTACTAGATGCACGCTAGTGGGATCTTGTATCATCCTAACCTGGAAGGATAATCCAATTCTAAAAATAATTTTTTTCAGATATTTAAAAATATAATCCATTTTTACATGGTGTTTCCAAACCTATAAATAAAAATGAAGACATAGATCCATGATTCAAATTAAAATTGAATGTGAGGTCTTCAATTTCACCAATTTAAGGTGTTGTTAATTTCAAACCATTCAAAATGTGTTGTTTCTATGTTTATTGATTAAATGTATGAATAAGATGGATTTTTTTAACATGTGAAGTAGAGAGTGATGAATAAATAGGAATTAAAATTAAATAAAAAAAATAAAGGAAAAGTGGTAAAATAATTACCCTTATGTGTAATTTACCAAAACATATAACATGTAAAAAATGTTCTGGTGTGCTTAGTGTTAAACACATATTCTGGACATAATTATGGTGTTTTATATTCAAATTGAAGCACCATTTGGGATATATTCCATTATTTCATAAAAACATCATGCACATGAAATATATTACATTTAACATGATGTGTTATCTAACTTGATAACCAAATAACACAAAGGTTATAACATATGTAGGGTATAATAAAAATTATAGACTTAATGAAATTCTCATTTATTCCATTTTAAACACCATTCAAGAGATATTACATTATTCAAGTAAAATTGTGTACATGTAAAATATTATATTTAACCTTTCATGAAACTTTTATAGACACATAAAAAACACAAAGGTTATGTCTCATCTAGTGTAAAACCCATATTCTTAACCTAATTGTGATCTCCTATTTTCTATCTAAAAAAAAATCTTGGATATATTCCAATATTTCATGAAAAAATATGTTTATCATGTGATATATTGAATAATTTTATTCATTCAGTTTCGATGATCTGTGAGACCTAAAAAACTGAATTATTTAGCGCTAAACTCTAAATATATTCCAAAGAATGATCCAAGGTGTTAAAGTGATGTTACTCTTACGAAATACATTTATATCATTTATTGAATTATTTTAATTGATAAATTGTATTTCACGTAAAAATAAAAATGAATTGTCACTGTAGAGGGAATTTATTATCATTATAATTTTAGGATATTGCAATTCTCCACATATATCGACTTCTCATACTTGAGAAGTAACTCTAGTGGTCTTTGTAGAACAGCTCAGACCACATAGCTCGCACATCGGACTCATGCTCCCATGTCTCCTCTTGGATATGTACATGATAAAACCATATCCCTAGAATAGGTACCATCTTACCTCATAGTAAATTATCACTCTGGTCTATTACCTACACTGGACACTCCTCACTAGATGAATCCGGATCTATCTCAACATCCTCATAATTTATTTAATGCACCGGATTGAGTATCTACATCTAAGGTTGTGACACATGAAACACATAATTCAAAATGCAATGATGAGGTGAATGGTTTAAATTTTATTTCACTATCCCAATTCATTTAGTCATCTTGAATGATCTAACAAAATATGGTGTTATATTTCATTTCTTCCATGGATGTTAGTGTCATAATAAAGGAATTACACTCAATAAAGCATGATTTATGGAATCAATCTCCAAAGGTATCCTTCAATATTAAAAATATGATATATGCCTTCCTAGAGTAGTGATTTACCTTTATTGAAATATATATACTCTCTCAGATGTCTCCTAAACCATACGGGGCCCGACAACCATTGGCCCACCTTCCTCATTCCAATAAAGAGTAGAATGACATGGCCTCTCTTAGGGAGCTGTGTAATGGTCCATATGAATCTAGATATAATAATTACTATTTTTCATAAACCAATGAAAAGATAGACGATCATCTCATGCTAAAAAAAATTCTAGAATTCAGGCTCTAAGGATATCCTCTAATATGTGTATCATCCACTCAAACATTCCATTTATCTAAGAATGGTATGTTGCATTCATCCTCAAAAAATTCCCTTGGTAATTCTTAAAGAACCTTCAAAAATACAATTTACATCACATGTCTTTGTCCAAAAAATGATCATGGGATCTCTATGTAAGGTAAAATATCCCAGACATAGATATTTACTAGCTCACCTACTAATTTAGTCTCTCAGATCCAAAAAAAATGGTATATTTTCATTAGTTAATTTATAAACACCCCGGTAGTTTCATGACTCATGGGGGTTTTAGTTAAACCCATCACAGATTTTATTGTTATGTCCAATAACCTAGTTGTATGTAATTCCCACATTAGTCTCTCACTGATGGAATAATGAACTACCACTATCTCATATACTAGAGATTCACATCGTCACTCTATGATATATCAAACAAAGGTAAGTTAGGGGAAAAATAACTCAACTAGTAAGGAAATTTTAGACAAAGATCTTATATAAATAAAGGATAGTGAACACTGGTATCAAACAAGGTAGAATATTTGAAAAACATTATCAAGACCACACCTCATATAGTAATAAGTTTATCATCCCCATATTTGTGTGTCTGATACACTACATACACATGGCCTACCTCAACTATACTACCCTAACCCTGATACGCATGACCAATCTAAGTCATCATCTGTTTCTACCATTAAAGAACCCATCATATCCCATGTTTCGATGACCAATTCTGTATCAACCCTCCATGATACCTTGATCATGATACCTTGAAGTATAAGAACATCAAATGTCCCATATTACATCGTCTATAAAATTTTGTCTTGGTTTTTGGTCATGAAGTATGATAATTCCCCTACTAAATATTGTTACAACATTGAAAAAATCTTTCCCCCATATGAGGCAATGAATATAATTTTCTAAACACTAATTTTTTTTCACTACACTGATGTGAGTTATATTTGTTACTCTTTATACTCTTAATATACATCCACATAGTAATAAGAGAAAGATTAGATACTAGCCTTCTATGGGATAAAAGTAAACCTTATTCCTGGTTCTCCTCTATTTCCCATCTTAAATTCTATGGCCTTGCAAATTACATTAGATTAATTCATCAAATCAAATCCCTTAAACTAAAATATAATCTTCGATCAGTGGATTATATCAAACTTATGAGGATTTAATGCCTTATTACTATACATAAAATGATATAAGAGAAGAAGATCCATAAACTAGGAAGAATATATAGATATATACATGGATCTGTTTAATAACACTATGAATTCCAGGTCATAGTCCAACTTTATCATGTGATGAAAGTAATTTATAATAAAAAACTCCATTATGGACTCCCACATAAGACCCTCCAATACCCTATAATGTTAGAGGAATATGGAGCTATAAATCCCATGCATGATCATTTATATTCGACTGAGTGGCTCTACCAGGGATGGAAACTATCCAAAGGTGTCCTATCTAAATAGTACCTCTATTCTATATTACATTTTATAGTTTATAAGTATACTGGGGTACATAACCTAGAACCATGGGTAGGGGAATGGTAACATCTTGGGCTGCCACACTTAGTTGTCTGATTAAACATATCCAAAGGGGAATCCCAAAAACAAATATAACATTACTGACAAAAATACCCTTTACATTCTATGGGATAACACAATGTTCTCCTAGGATTCTACCCATAGACCAAGGTACACCATTTTAGGATGAAACGTAGTATCCATTCCTACAAATTAGTCACAGTAAGAATATATATACCCACAAAAAACATTTTCAGTTATACTAATAAATTCTAAGAAAATTATATCCTAACATTATGGAAAAAATATATCATACATTCATGGAAATGATCTCGAACAGATATCATAACTCAAGGTATTTAATTAATGAAATAATATGTAACAAAACAATATTTATACACTTGTAATGTGAACCGACATGCCCAGTTATGATTCAGGAACACACAAGAACTCTAATAAATCACATAACAACATCATGCACATAAACCAATAGGAATTTAATCAATTATATTATAAAAACATATTTTCTCACTTTATGGAAACCCAGAGGTCCACTATGCACTACTGGACAGTAATTTCTATAGTACCATTTTATGAGTCCCAACCGTCCCATTTCCTTTCTAACATATGAATAATAAAGGATAATTGGAGAAAAAAGGCAGTGATTCCTAGTTCTCTCATTATATATCATAACACCCTTCCCAAAACACTTGGTCTTATCGTAATTTCAACAAGACCTCAAGAATGAATCCCTTTACATAAGAGACTTCAGATGAGTAGTGAGGGGTTGATTCCTCTAATGAGGATGGTATACCCCGAATATCATGTCATAGGATGAATCATAATAATAAATGATTAATAAAAATCAGAGTATATGAAGAAATATAAGTATGGAATACAAATCAATGGGATCCCAGTGTGGAAAGCTAATCCAGTGTAAATAATGTTGGTAAATAAATAACTTAGAGAGTGGTTCCTTTGATGTTTTTCATGTTCTACTACGTGAACCATACTCCACTTATTATCCATCAACCATAGTCCCTTGACCTTCACCATTCCTCTAGTTAATGAAACTACAACATGGAAACTTCTAAGGATGCTATGAGTTCAAGAATCTTTAGGACACCACTAATATTTCCTTAACCAAGTGTAATATAGTATTAATCTGTATTCTGTAATAGAATAAATGCATAAAATCATAATAACACATCATCTAAAGATGAATAGTCCTACACCAACTAAGACTCCAAAAACCCAAGTAGTAACAGGTTTGGATCCCTATAAGAATCTGGTTCAACGAAAATTTAAATATAGTCAAGTTCCAACAACAAAGGCTAAGAATCATAGTACATAACACACAAGTCCATTGTAATCTATATCAGTCTCTCATTAGTTTTGTGGGCCCTATGGATATAGGTTAGAACACTATAGTCCATCATTCCTTATTTTCATTTCTTGATCGAGATCACATATACCATCACAACCCACTTCCACAACTCATTTCTAGTCACAAATGATTGTCATTTACCAAGGAAATTCCACACTTGGACATCATTCACCATAATCTTTCTCAATCTTTTCATCATGACACATGAAGTGTCTAAAAACTCACCCCCTCAATGGGTATAGACCCACACCATGTCCACACATCTCTCAGGTAGCATGCAAGAAACAAAAAATAAAAAAATTCACACTAGACATATCTCTTGGAAACAAGTTCATAATATCAAGGTGCTAATATCCAGTGTCACAGGGTTATCATTCTACACTATCATCATCATCGCACATCATGTTCACTTCTCCCCTCTCATGGGTAATCATACAATAATGGTCACATAACACATGTACCAATCACAAAACATACAATGAATAAATGATGCAAAACCAGGTATAAAAAGATAATAAATGAATCATGAGTTAATGGTATAAATAATAGTACCAAGTTAACATGTGTATCAATATCAATCATGGAATATAGCTATTCTAATATGTCTCATGGTAATGATATCATAAAAAATTTAATGGGTTATACACACACCCACATGTGATCTCCATTAAAGATAAATATCAATTATTCTAATTGAAATCATAATATAGAAGCATTTGTAAATAACCTCCCGAAAGGTAAGTAACTTCCCACCTCAATGTCATTGGAATCATAAGTAAGTATTAATCACCATGTGTGGTTTGAAAGCTAGACTAGAAACCACAATATCCCTGAACAACTCCTCATTATACTTATTTTGAAGTTGTTGACACGTCAACAGTCAAGGTACTTTAAGGGTTCCAAGAACCAAAACTATCTATTTAATTTTAAAAAGATATAAAATATCACATGTGCTAATACATTATCTCTTCCACTAAATTCAGAATTATCAATTTTTTACAACACATGTGTTATAAATATTCCACTAAATAATAATTCTCTATTCTTAGTTCCATAATAATTTTTCCTTTATAATTATCTCATGATAATTTTTTATAAATTATAATTTTATAATTATCTCATGATATTTTATAATAAATTTTCATTTTATAGTTATCCCTTCATAATATATTTCAAATTATCATTTTATAATTAACTTCTGAAAATTTATCATAAACATAACCTGATAATTTCATAATTATCCTTTTATATTTTTCCTATAGTTTATCCATTCATAATTTTCTTATGATAATTTTTTATCAATTACCTTCTGATAATTCAATGTAATTATATTTGGAAAATTATTGATAATTATACTTTGGTAATTCACCTAATTATCTTTTCATAATTGATTTATAAATAATACCGTGATAATTTTGTGTATTTATCTTATGATAATTATGAACCAATATCATTCAATAATTTCATTCTTTATAATTATATTTTAATAATTTCTACTAAATTATCTTTTGATAATTTTTATAGATTATAGTTTGATAATTTCATGGAATTATCATTGGTTAATTATTCTAATTATTATATTATAATAAATTTAATCTAATTATTTTTTGATAATTTTATAAATTGAACTTTGATAGTTTCAATATTTTGTTCATTGGTAAATATTTTTATGGAAATAACTATTGAAAATTATAGGTTTTATCTTCATATTTTTAAATTGAGCCATATTTTCACATTTAATGAATAACAAAAGAACTAATAGAAAGTAATAAATTAAAATAATGATATATAAACAAGGTAAACCCATGGACGACTATGCGAGGGAGATGAAGGGGAAGATTTTATGCTTGGAATCAGGTAATGGGTTCAAATGAGGCCTCATAGAACTCATGAAAGTGGGATCTAATATCACCGTGACTCAATAGTATCTTCCAATTCCTGAACTAAAGTGGTTCATCTATTTCATACTCTAAATAGAAATTTACATGGTATTTCAAAAATCATAAAAAACCCTTGATTTAAATATGTGATTAAACTGAAAATTAAATGTGAATACTTTAATTTAAACCATATAAGGAGTTGTTAATTTTAAACCATTAAAAACAAGGTGATTCATTGTTTTTTAATTAACTCTATAAATTGAATTTATTTTGATAGTGTGGGGAATGGATGAGGATGAAGAAATAGTAACTAAAACTAAATAGTAATAAAATAAGGGAAAAAGGTAAAATAAGTATCCTTATATGTTATTTAACCAAACACCAAATGCATAGAAATGTCATATCATACCTAGGGTAAAAATATCATTCCATACCTAACAGTGGTATTGGATTTTCAAATATAAACAAAATTTGTTAAATATTCTATTATTTAAAAAGAAACATCATGTCAATGTAGCATATAATTTTTAACATTAAATATATGAAATCTAACTAGACACCATATGTGCACAAAAGTAATATCACCGGTTGGGTAAAACCCATATTTTGGACCTAATGGTTGACTCATATTTTCAATATGAAATACCATTCAATAAATATTTAATTATTTTTGAAAAATCATGTGCCTAAAATATATAATATTTAATCATTCATGCAATTTAATCAGATACCTCACATACACAAAGGTTATCTCACATATTGGATAAAACTCATTTTCTAGACCTAGTGGTGGTCTCTAATGTTTCATATAAAATTTCATCTTGATGATATTCCATTATTTTCAAAAAAACCTAATTTTGTGATATATTTTTTTTTAATTTCTTTTATCGGCATCACGACTCTATATGCTATGAAATTCCACGTTAACATCATACGTAACATATTCCATAGAATATTATATGGTATTGAAATGGATCATGCCCTTATGTAAAGATATAAAATCTTTTATTAAGTAGTTTTTATTAAATCCTTAACTTTTTAAATAAATATACTCATAATTTCATATCAAAGATAGTTTTTATTATCTCTAAAGATTGATGATATTTTAAAAAAAACATAGTCTATTTTCCTTAAAAATATTCATTCATTCTCTTTAGAACATAATAAGTAGAAAAAAGAAAAATATATAATCTCAAAAAATAAACATAGTAAAATAAAAATCATGAGATTATTTAGATATAGAACATAAAATTTTATCATCATAAAGTTATTTATAAACAATACCTATAAATAATAAGATTGAAACATAAAACCCTTGTCTCATTGGTAACTTTTGAATCAGAGGATCAATGAGACAATAACAAAAAATAAAAAGGTAATTATCAGGAACATGAGGATATTGATAATATTATATATCAAATGGGATTTTTGTACTCCTCGTAATAGAATATAGGTTTATAACATAACATAATCCCCAAATAAGAAAATTTTAGATAATAAACCCTTACATCATGTTTTACTTTATTTAAAAGTGCTCAAAATTCCAATATAATAAATTTTAATTTATTAATATTTTATAAATAAATAATTTATATAAATGTAATAACATATGTAATTCACTATTAAATTTTCAATATCCATTTATTAATACTTTTTATTAAAATCATTATTTTGGGGAGTTAACTTTTTCATTGTTTACAATAATTTCTGTATGGTAGTTCCAATAATTAAACTTTTATCATGTTTCATAATCTATATAACTTTAATAATGATACAAATATCATATATATTAACTATATATATCTATATTCATCCATAAAATATTAATATTGAAAAGTGTATTACCCCATTCATGGACATGGTATTCTGTACATACATGTGAACATTATTTTCACATTTCTACAACTGGAACAAAAGAAATATAAATAATAATTCAACATTGTAAAATAATTATAACATTAAATATATAATACATATTTATTATATATATCCTTATTACCATCCTTTTAAGTAGGAAATGAAAAATTAATTGTAAGTATTCATTGAGGTGGTAGTCCACATATATGCACAGCTGATGTTATTGTGTTCCAAATGATTAGAAGGTAAAAAGGTCGGTATGATATTATAATTATTTAAGTTAAATTATTTCATAAATATCATATATAATCCTTAAAACCATCTTAATAACCATCCATGAAATATGGTGATGGAAAATGAATTGTATCACAACGTGGAGAAGGTAGCCTCACAAACTCCCCATTGATGCTTTCTCTTCCCATTTGATGGAACAAAGGGTAGATATTGGTGATTACAATGTAATAATAACATTTACTTAATTTAAATAAAATAATGTTTTTATTTTATGAGAAATAAAATAGATTTATTGGAGGTATAATAATAAATAAATTGGAATATGTTATGTTATAATATTACATCTTCATTAGTAGGCCTCCATTATTTAATTTCTTAAGTACCCATTGAATGGTATTATACAAACAAAAGAACTTATAAACCATGTATATGAAATTTTCTAATAGACTGTTTTTTTTTATTTTTAAATCTATAAGACTCTATGTGGTGGGATGATTAGAAATGAGGTGTTTACTTTTATAGGTGGGGGATAGGACACACTTGGAATTTATTAAAATATTTAATTATAACAAATTCATTCTAAAGAAAAATGATTAAAATATTCAATATATTGGATTTTATTAGAGTATTAGGTATAGGTATGGACATAAAATATGATTCTGACCATTTCAATTGGCAAAACTACCCTTATCTCTTGGTTTACCACCTTATAAAAAACATTTTAACATTAACCACTATGACAAATTTTACATTATTTTACTATTCATCTGAACCGATAATGAGATTGGAGTCATTAAACAATTTAAATTATGATTATAAATATGGATTCCATTTTAATAAATTCAATCACTAAAACCTTCATAAATTGCATATAAAATAAATTAGCAAAACATGATTAAAAATCATTTTCAAAAAAAAATTCTTAAGTATATAATAAATTTATTCCAAAATACACATAAATTTAATTGCAATTACCGTAACTGTGTTAAGATTCAAACTATTTACAAATTAAAAGTTATAAATGATTGAAGCAAAATTAAATTTTTCCATTAAAATTATTATTTTTTACAATTCATTGAAAAATAAATATATTAAAAAAATATTAAAAAATAACTCTAGGATAATTTTAAATTATTGATTTAAAAAAATAAGTTAATTTTGTAAAATAAATATTATATAATGTTAAAAAAAATTGATTATATTATTTTCTAATAAAAATACAAAGGAAACATTTTTTAAGGAATGTATTTTTTTGAGGTGATTAAATACTTTACGAAAAACCAATTACTTATTTATCAACATATTTTTTTATTTAAAACATTTATAAATAATTAAAAACAGGTTTTTCTACATATTCAATCAAATAATTTAATATCTTGGATATAATAGTGTACTTTATTTTGGTATATTTAGAATTAGGATTTCAGGTTTCATAAGATATAAAAAGATTATTTGAAATGAAATATATCATAGAATATCAGGGTGTTACATTATACCCCCATAAAATTTAATTTCACCCTTGATATTATGTCACTATGATGAAAATAATGTGATTATCTCCATTTCATCACATCCTCAAGTTTGCATGTACATTCTTCAAATTTATGATTCATCTTAAGAGCTTTAATTAGGTGATTAGTACAGTTATGTAGTACATTATCTCTATGATCATAGATTTCAATAATATTACTTATTAGAATGGTCATTCAGTTGGGGTATGACCTATGAGATTAGTACATGTTAAGGATTAGGTATTCATTTCTTCTGGAGAGATACATGGAAAATAATGTCAACTTGAGAGAGGTTTGGTGGAAGCACAAATGAATAAGCTACTAACCCTACTTAAAAACATAAAGGAGAAAATATAACCATGGATCATATTTCTTATATTTCAAATCCTTAAAATCTTATTAAATGTATAAATTCATAAAAATCCCTTCTCACTAACTATAAATTCTATATTTCAATAATAATGGTCTATGTAACTTTTTTATCAACTATAAACTACCTTGATGTACAAAAGAATAGCTGTTACATTATCTATAATTTCCTTAACAAGATCAGGTCCCAATATCATTATTTCTCCAACCTCATCCTAGTACATTATGGTTATAAACTTCTTTCCATATATATATTCACAATGAGGAATCTAAATGTTCAAGTGAAAGTTATTGATCTATAAAAACATAACTATGGGAAGGTGCTTATCCCAACCCTCCATTGGACTCTATATAACAATACCTCAAAATTTAATCTAGGGTTTTAATGGTTATCTTAGATAGGACACCAATTGAGGATGATATAAATTACTAAAACATGACTTTTAATCAAGATATTATTGATGACTTTTCGAGAGAATCATGTTAAACCTCATATTCTTATCAGATAAAATTGAATGTGGTAATCCATGAATCCTTACCACTTTCTTAATGTACATCCTAGAAATATTGTTAAGATATAAATATTCTCTAATATCAATGAATTGTGATATATTTGTAAGTAAATAAACTACAACCCAAATGGAATTATTAACTTTAGATATTTTGGTGATCCCGATTACACAATCAATAGTGATATTTTCCTATTTCAATTGTGGTATGGGTAATGGTTGTAACATTGTAACACCCCGAGATTTTATGAAAAATATTCTTTTTAATTTCATTAATGTCTTGTGTTGTACGCTACACCAAAAGGAGCTTTCAAAACACGCATTATTGACTTCCCTTGCATTACACGCAATCGCGACCTTCCTCGATAGTGTGTGTAGCACACAATACCTAGTTTCACTAAACAACGATATGCTATTAAAATATTATTAAAACTAGCCGTTATGAATAGTGATAACCAATTTTTGAAATTTTTTAAATTTTATTTTCCAAAATGGACTTCATTTTTGGATTCGGAATATCAAAATTAGCTTAGGGTGAAATTTTGGTACTTTTCAGATAACTTTCATATTCTGATGAATAGTGAAAATTACTAAATTTTAATTAAAAACAAATTTTTTAATCGAAATAATTAATAGTTATAAATTATTAATTGGAATGGTTTTAAAGTATATTTAGAATATATTTTTATAATTTAATACAATTTTGGTCATTGGATGTAATTTCACATTTAAACCAGACATAAACAAGTGTCAATCTTTTGATAGTTATTATCTCTTAAGAACACGCTATTTGTTTGGACGATGGGAACTAATTTTTAAATTAATTAATTTAACTGGTATCTTTTTAATTTGGTAAAATAGACATCATTTTTGAATTCATAATGTCAAATATAGCTTAGGCCTAATTTTTGGTATTTTTCTGGAAACTTTCATTTTTTGATGAATAGTGAAACCACTAAGTGGTAGCTAAAAAATGAATTTTTTCATAAAACATAATTTTACTGCTTCTGTGAGTGGAATTTCAAAAATTTGAGAGACACGATTGATATCAGTAAGTAAAATGTGGTTCAATGAGATGAAAATAATCTTTGGTGAATAGTAACTTTTTACTTTTATTTACCACGATTAAAAGTAAATAGGGTAGTCAAGGGTACAAATGATATTATTATTACCCTAAAACATGTCCTAATTCTATTGGAAAAGTGTAATTTGACCAAAAACAACCTTAGGAATAAAATATGACCATTTAGGCCCACTTGGATTAGATTAGGACATTTATTATTAATTTATTTTAATAAGGGTTAAAATAGTTAACATCAAAGTTTAATAAGTAAATAATTTTTAATATAGGGTTATACATAAGATAAATTAGACTATAAATATTAATTAGAAAGATAAAAAGATTTCCTACATAATGGTATATTATTTGTAATTTTTAGACATTAAAAAATTTAATTTATTTATGACACAATGATTATGAAGTAATTATCTTATTAATACAATATTGACATAATTGATGTTATAAATACCCAAATAAATGTAATTTGAGACTTTTTATGAATTAAACTAATTTTAGAGGTTAATATGACATGTTATTATTCATTTAATTAACTTTTTTCGAACTAATCATTCTGTTATGAGTTTCAAAAAAATCAATTACTAAATTGTGTCAAAATTGACATAAAATAGTTTTGAAAACAAATATTATATTATTAATTGTTATTTTATTCAAAAACACCTAAGGTTCAGCCAAATGACATAGATAAGGTTATATATATTAATAATAAACAACTTGGGGTTCTTTTGGCTTCTTATAGTTTGTTTATTAACCTTATAGTGTAAGAACAAAAAAAGACACGGTAAAAGTAAAATTATCTAACTTAAAGTTAAATATAAATGATAAGGATAAAATAGGAACTTAAACTTGTCTAAATTCTATTAGATGAGAGGATTTCGACCCATCCCCACTTTAGCTTCGAAATATATCAATTTGAAGCTATTAATAACTAATTTTGACTTTATAATAAAATAATATTTTTAGTTATTCCAAAGGTGCCCCTCTCATCCCTTAGAAAAGGGCACCTCATCCCTATCTTCCTCACACCACATTTAGCCTTCAAGCTCGGCCAAACCCTGCCAAATTCTCTTCTCCACTTCCCTAGAACCATCCTAGAGGTCCTGGTCTTATTAAAAGACCAATTTTAGTGCCCTAAAAGGAGGTCTCTAGGAGGCGCTTCATAGAAGATGAGGTTCGGATATGTACGAAGAAAATCAGACCTAAGGTAAGGGATAAATTTTCAATCTCATCCGAGATTGCTTATATGTAAGTATTTATTGGGGTTACGTTTATCATCCATGACCATGTTTTCTAAAAATGTTTTCATAAAATGTTTACCATTCTTCCATGAATGTTTAAAGTCATTTTTACCCATTATTGACTTTTTACCACATTGTATGATTGAATCTTTCCATTGGTTACCATATAAGGTACTTTTTGACTTTCTGACAAAAGTATGAGGAGACTGTTATTTTTAACTTATACGGCGTGAATGGATTTTTACGGTTTCATAATGCCTCATTTTCAAGAAGCTTCCTCTACAAGATTGAATGATTATTTTCAACAAAACCCTTGTCTTTTAAAATTGCATGGAATTTTGTGAAAAGAAAATGATTTTAAAGAAGAAAGGATATTTTCCTCAAGAATTAATTTCAAGTGTTTTTTCAAAATCATTTTCCATCTAAGAGGAGATTATTTTCATATGTGTATTTTTAATGTATAATGTCTCTATTATTTACATGGTTTCACTTTTCTTATGATGAAATGATATCCATTTTTTATATGGATTATGTTATGATGGGATGATGTTTATGAAACCCATTTTATTCTTTGGGTTATGATGAATGTTTTAAGTTTATTTTGTGGCACAATTAAGAATGATTTCATTATGAGATGGTGGGACCTATATCTCCCTCCAATGAATTGGGTAATGATTTATATCTCATGAGATAGACATGGCTGGAACGACAAGTTAAACCGGTTCAGTAATACAGGACTGGAATGAGGAGTGAACTCGATTCAGAAAGGGACTTTGTCCACTAAGATGGCCTTGGCAGAAATGCCTTAGCTAATATGGAAATCATATCATGTGCTTTATGGTTGCCACAATTACATATTTTATTCCCATGCTATTTTATCATTCTTGATGTTTCTTTGTGATCTATGCCTTACAGACTTCTATGTTTTATGTCTTTGCTCACGTTTTTGATGTTTAAACATTATGTTCATGTTTTTAAGTTCAAATGTATATGGTATGTTTTATTTTATCCATTCTTACCCTTACTGATCATTTGAGCTCACCCTTTTTATGTTTTCTTTTCCCCAGGATATAAAGAAGGGTTTTAGTTAAGAAAAAAAGGGGAAGATCTTTATGGGAGATGTTGAAGATCTTTCACCACGATTAGAAGATTACATTCCATGTTTCCAAAGACACTAAACTATTATGGTCCTTGTGTGTATTTTTTTATGTATTAATTATTCCGCAAAACTAATGTAATGTTCATGTACGTCAAGCTTCTGGTCTCTACAGTTGGTATCAGAGGAAAGGTTTAGTCAACATTTGGAAACTAGGATGCGAGAACTTTAGTAAGATCCCTAGAGATATTTCTAATGTATGTCTAGGGATGTCCCTATGGTTATGTATATGTATAGGTTATAGTCCTAAAATTACACTAACGATCATAAAATTAAACCTAAGATGTTAGATATTGATGGTACTGCCCCTTTATTATGTTGTTTCCCCTAGCTTGATTTTTGTCTCTCACACTATTATTTTTGGGTTTTAGATGATGGCTGGAACCCGAAGGAACCGTGTTGATCAATGCAATGGACAATGCAATGATTGTCCTCCTAAACAAACAAATGTTATGGGAGATGGAGTGCAAAATCTTATTGCTATACTTACACAATCTATGAATCATTCTGGACTTCCAAATGAGTAGAGAAGGGAACAATATTCTATTGATTCCTTCATGAGGAAACGCCCACATTCTTTCAGTGGGTCTTCTGATCCACTTGTTGCTGAACAATGGATCAGTACCACTGAAAATATATTTTCAGTTCTTCAATGTTCTGAACATGATAAATTCATCTTAGCAGTATATCATTTGGAAGATGATGCTGATCAATGATGGAATCTTATCAAGAATACGAGGCCAAGAGATGAAATTGAGTCCATGGAATGGGACAAGTTCAATAACTTATTTTTCAATAAGTACTTCCCTCGTATTCTTTGAACAAAGATGGAGAAGGAGTTTCTCGAATTAAAGCAAAAGGATGATGAATCTGTTGGTATATACGAAGCAAATTTTACAAGGCTTGCAAGGTATGCATTTGGCTTTATCATCCAACCTAAAAGTAAAGTTGATCGATTCTTCAGTGGCTTAAAACCAAATCTTCGAAGGGCATTAGCTATAAAAGACTTCAGTAGCTATGAAGAAATTGTGTGATGTGCCATTAAGGTAGAAATAGAAGTTGGTGTTACATATCCATCTCATGGTTTTGACAAGAAACGAAATATGGAGTTTAAGGAGAAATCTCAGAATAATGGTGAAAAGAAGATGAATGTTTCCTTATGCTCAAAGTGTGGAAAAAAGCATGGTGGAGATTGTCTTAAAGGGACTAGAAAATGTTTTAAGTGTGGAAAAGAATGTCATCGAGCAACTGAGTGTCGAAGTACTGGATAAAGGGTTGCTAATGGTGTGAATAAAGAAAAGACTGCAGAGAACGCACCAACAACACTTCAATGCTTCAAGTGAAATGAAATGGGGCATTATGCTAATCAATGCCCTAATCCAAGGGTTAATGATGATCGAAATGAGCAACCACTTAAGGCAAAGGAAAAAAGGGATGTCACATGCGATCACTATTGGCGATGTTGAATATGAAAACGATGTGGTGGAATGATTATGTGTTTATGTAATGGGATTCCAAAATAATGTCGTATATAGTATCGTGGAATATTGGAATATTTATGTATTGGTTTATTGCGGTTTTCAATAATTTTATGGTACTAGTAACCGTGGAAAGTAATTGAGATATTTTTGAAAAAAATATGGTTTGCGCATAATGAAGGTAAAAGGAGAAAATGAAATGTTTGATAGTATTCATGAGCTCATGACTGATATAAGGAAATAGTTATATCATGGTTTGAGGTTTTAGTATGGAAAAGAGTTAACTTTTGACAGCACTCATGTTTTCCCTAAGATTCAATGGGTATACATTTTTCTCAAGAGAATACATGATTAAGGCCTTCGAATGTTTGGAATGTGACCAACAAGACATATCTCATGATATATGGGGATCAATGATGGTATTAGCATGCTTGTTGTATGAACTCTTTGGTAATCATTTTCACTATAATATGATATTAGACAGTAGTATTTTGGATAAGCCTAAAGATTGGAATTGATTATGTTGAACATAAGTTAGTATTGTTTAAGGATAGAAGTTTTTTCGAAATTATTTATGGTATGTTATATTAATGTAGTTTTAGAAAAAGGACAACCTGTAGGATGGGAGACAACCCATCGCGTCAGACAAGGCTGTGGGAATCGAACCCACAACCGAAGTGCGACTGGCCTTTATCGCCTACCAATGGCCTACAAGAAGTCCCTGTTTAGTAGAAATTACTTTTATTATATTAAGAAGTATGATATATGAAGTAGAAGTCCTTTTTAGGAACCATATATGATTAATCTCACTATATATGGACTTATGTATTTTTTGATAACTTTTCTAACCTTTTGTTTGAGACAGATGGAATGACCCATAATTCTATGACATGATCTTCTAACACATCACGAATGACAAATTCAACTTCATTTCTTTAATATATAAAGTGTAAAATTGTCCAATGAACGACCAATGGTGAGACTATACCAAAATCACGAAAGTAATTCTTCTAATTCCAATTTCATCAACTTTAGGGAATTGATCTTGAAAACCAAAAATGTTGTCCTAGTGCTCTTATATCTAATGAATCAAATGGTACCTTAGATCATCAAAAATTTATTGCTTTTTGATTGATGTATTTTCCATAGCCATGTTCTCTACCACTCTCCATCAGAACATGATCGTTATATTTCTCTTTCATATTCATGTTTTCACCTATGTGGAAACCCAGTGATTAGTTTATTTGGGTAACCGTTATGTTTCATAATTTTTTTTTAATGATTGGTTATGGTAATCCTTTTTACTATGTGGGTTTATATTAAATAAACTTTCTAGTAGTAAATCATTTTTAACCCTGATGAATTTCGAGGGAGAAATTCATTTTAAGGGGGGTAGAATGTAACACCCCGAGATTTTATGAAAAATATTATTTTTAGTTTCATTAATGTCTTGTATTGTACGCTACACCAATAGGAGCTTGCACAACACGAATTCTTGACTTGCCCTGCATTACACAAAATCATGACCTTCCTCGATAGCATGTGTAGCACGCAATACCGAGTTTCACTAAACAACGATATGCTATTAAAATATTATTAAAACTAGCCATTATGAATAGTGATAAACACTTTTTGAAATTTTTTAAATTTTACTTTTAAAAACTGACTTCATTTTTGGATTTGGAATATCGAAATTAGCATAGGGTGAAATTTTGGTACTTTTCGGATAACTTTCATATTCTGATGAATAGTGAAAATTACTAAATTTTAATTAAAAACAACTTTTTTAATTGAAATAATTAATAGTGAAAATTTATTAATTGGAGTGGTTTTAAAGTATATTTAGAATATATTTTTATAATTTAATACAATGTTTGTCATTGGATGTAATTTCACATTTAAACCAGACATAAACAAGTGTCAATCTTTTGATAGTTATTATCTCTTAAGAACACGCTATTTGTTTCGATGACGGGAACTAATTTTTAAATTAATTAATGAAACTGATATGTTTTGAATTTGGTAAAATAGACATCATTTTTGAATTCATAATATCAAATATAGCTTAGGCCTAATTTTTGGTATTTTTCTGGAAACTTTCATTTTTTGATAAATAGTGAAACCACTAAGTGGTAGCTAAAAACTGAATTTTTTCATAAAACTTCATTTTACCGCTTCTGTGACTGGAATTTCAAAAATCCTAGAGACACGATTGATTTCATTATGTAAAATTTGGTTGAATGAGATGAAAATAATTTTTGGTGAATAGTAACTTTTTACTTTTATTTACCACGGTTAAAAGTAAATAGGGTAGTGAAGGTTAAAAATGATATTATTATTACCCTAACACATGTCCTTATTCTATTGGATAAGTTTAATCTGACCAAAAACAACCTTAGGAATAAAATATGACCATTTAGGCCCACTTGGAATAGATTAGGACATTTATTATTGTTGGTCAGAGTGGTTTACTCAAGAGGGGGGTGAATTGAGTACCAATTAAAATTTCTGTATTTAACAACACTTTATTAAAGACCCCCAAATAAAATAATAAATTAAACTGTAGTGAATTTATATTAAAGTAGAGGTTCTGTTAGATTCTCAAGGGATTGATTAATTCCCAGTTAATCAATAGAGGAGTGTGTGATTATCTTTTGAAACTAACTTACTAATCTACACTTAACATAAACACTTGATAATTTAATTATCAAAGTATCTTTAAAAACAGTATTAGTTTTAAAGTGATTAGCAGCGGAATAAAACTTTGAAAGAGATGGCACAGCAAATGTAACCAAGAGGTTCAGTCTCAAGCCGAGACATAGTCCTCTCAAAAGTTTATATAAAAATGATCCACACCCTGGATCGGGGTTCAACAGTTTACAACTGTCCAGGTCCAAGACCTCTACCACTGTTATTCGTGGGAAAGAATAGAATGCAATAATTTGGTAAGGATTTACAAATCCTTCAGTTTAAGTACAGGAGACAGTGTATGTGTTAGATACAGCAGATAACACACACTGCTCGAAAGTATAATAATAAATCACAGAACAAGAGATGTAGAGTTTAGAGATGGTTCTGGTGATTTCAGTGTAACTCTGGACTCCGTTGGATTCGATCAAAAGTGAGTCTGAGTCCTCTTCTCGTTTCTGTTTGAGAAACAGAGTGTCGTATTCTCGAGGTTCACAGACAGTGAAAATGTAGTGGTTGAAGTTATTCAGTGTTCTTCTTATATGCACAGAACACTTCTCGAGTATGCTTGATTGTCTATGAGCTTCTCTGTATTCTTCTCGTTCTTGTGTTTCTGGTATATTTCATCCACCACACTCTTCTTGTTTCTTGTTGTCGTTGTTGTTGTGTATCTTGGGCAGTGTAGTCTTCTCGTATTTATCTCATGGGCAACAGGGGACAGAAAAGATTTCTTTTAAGCAGGTACGAGGTACGGGTTCCTGACATCCGACAAACTTTATCAGATATTTGACAAATCATTAAAATGTACATGATATGACCGTTAGATAGATTAAATAAAGATAGGAAATAAAGAAATTCAAACAGTGAGTCGAGTGATCGATAGGTAATCAGCATCGGTAGCTTGGACATCAGAAGCTCAATGTCATTAGTTGCTTTGACTCTATCGATGGCTCTATGCGTCGGTTGGTACATGCTTGTATCGGTGACTTTGTTTATCGGTAGCTCCATGCGTCGGTAGCTCCATGCGTCGGTAGCTCCATGCGTCGGTAGCTCCATGCGTCGGTAGCTCCATGCGTCGGTAGCTTCATGCGTCGGTAGCTGTGAGTCTGTCAGTAGCTTCGTCTATCGGTGACTCTTATTCCATCGGTAGCTATTTATACTTACACCGGTAGCTCTATGTTTGTATCGGTAGCTGTATGTAAGTCAGTAGCTTACATTTATAAGTACATCGGTAGCTCTGTGTTAAGTATATCGGTGACTCTGTCTGTCGGTAGACTAAGTCTATCGGTAGACTGGGTACCAGTAGCTCTTTATCAGTAGCTATAGGCAGATTACTTATCTGTTTTATGCAGAACACATCCGATTGTGTTAGAATTAATTTATAACTTGTATGAACATGGATAAATGAGGATTAACATATTCCAAAGACTATTTTAAAATTATTATTGGTTTGATCACAGATTTGAAAGAATTAAAGTATAGATCAATGATACTTGAGAATATCATAGAGAATGAAAACATAATTGGGATTTTCAACACATATGAATACATGATTGAGATTATCAAAACAGGTGAGGTCAACAATCTCCCCCTTTTTGATAATCACAATTTATGATGTGAGCATTTAACATAGTGAAAATATAATAGTAAAGAGTATAATATCGAATTCAAATTTCTCATTGAAAATAGCATCAGAGATAATAGAAATAGTATGATATAGACATAAGTTATCAGAGGTAACAATCATAAGGTACTATATAGACATAAGGTATCAGAGGTAAAATTGAAAAAAGGGTAATGTGTCTCCCCTTATTCCTTATTTTTCTTCATTGAAAATATTTTTCATTCTCTCATTTTGTTCTCCCCCTCATTCTCTCATTTGTTCTCCCCCTTTGTGATAATCAAAAAGTGGGAAAGCATATATAGGAGACAAATAAAACATGAGAAGTAAAAAAGAGTTCGTCTGTATTAGATCAGTCAGAAAGTACAGAAACAGAATACAAATGAATTCCTATAAAAAATCCTAGCCACTGGATCATTCCACCTCTTCCATGTGAGATTTTACTTTGGGATCAGAAGAAGGTTTGGGTGGTGAGGATTCAGGGGAAGGTTTTGGAATGCTAGAAAAGATCAAAGGAGGCTGAGACACTGACACAGAGTCAGGCCTGTAGGTTGAAGATCTTTGGGTGATCATTGGTGTGAGGCTTCGAATAGCTTGAGCAGGAGTCAGCTGGACTGTGGAAGCAGCTGAGGCAGAAGCAGGCAAAGCAGGAGGTATGATGACTGGTCTGGCATCAACATGCAAGAAGGGCAGCAACAGATTTCTAAAATCCATAATAATTCCTCCTCCTCTTTCCATAGCAGAGATGAAATCATCTTTGTTCTCCATGAATTTCTCCAAGGCAGGAGTCAATTCTCTTAGTTTGCTCACTTTTTATCTAAAAGCTTGAGTGACTGGTGGTAGCTTCATGTTTTCCAACATCAGATTGAAGTGGTGTTCGAGTTGATGCTTGGTGAAAATTCTGGTGAAGTAGTAGTCCACTTTGCTCTTTATGGATTCCTGAGAGGCAGAGGCTTCTCTCATATAATCTTGAACAATCTCCATTATTTCTCTAGCAGAATCTCTTGTAGAAATCACCACTCGGCTCAACTGTGATGAGTCCACAGAGCCACTGGTTGATATAGAACCAATCTCCTCCTTCAACATTGCTCGAACTTGATTCAGGTCAACTAAAAGTTTAGATGTGAGAGGGCCAAGAGAGAAAGAAAACAGTTTCTTTGAAACTCTTAGACAAACCACTGATTAGGATTTGAACTTGAGTGTCCTGTAATTGAACCTGATCCTTCACTGAGGTTTTGAAACTTTCAAACACCGAGACAAACTGGCTTACTACACTCTTCACATAAGCTATGTCCTTGTCAGCTTGAGACTTGGAGCTCATATAAGAGTCCAAAGCAACAACTGATGTCTTGAGAGCTTCAAGATCTGCTTCGATTCTAGAAGACTGAGTCTGGCACTCTTTCACTTCTTCCATAAGCTCAGACACAAAAGAAGATAAATTACAAGCTAGAGATAGCTCGAAGGATCTCTATAACATTTGCATTTCTTCATTAAAGCTTTGCTTCATCTCAGCAACTGATACACTGAATGATTCTTTCAGCTCATTCTTCATGGATTCAAGATCAGATTTAGAGACAAAATCATTAGGGAAAACGGCAGCAGATCTCCTTGCTGAGGCCAAACTAACTACAGAATCAGTCATTATTGATTGAATTGAGGATGCAAGGGAGGTTTCCATTAACTTCAATTCTTCAACAAAACTGGTTTTGAGGTCCTCTTTCAGCTTATTCAGATCATGAAATCTGACCACATCATCAGGAAACAACTCAGAAGAAAGATCATAATTGGTCTTCGGTCTATTCTCAGACATCTCATTATCTGAATCCAGATAATCCAATCCACAGACTATAAACCCTGGGTCTTCTACCCAGTCTCCAAGCTCAACAGCTACTGTAACATTTCGAAGAAAAGATTGATTCTCCCCCTCAATGGGTGCATTCTCATGTATCACAACAACATTCAGTGCTGGATTCTCTTCATCAGAATCTTATACTACAAGTTCCCTCGGTGCAGCATCTAGAAGATCTTCTGATACAGGTACAACTTCTTCTGTATCTTTTTCTACTTCAGCAGCAGGAATAGCTGAGCTTCCAATCAAAGGACTCATACTTAAACTACCAGAAACATACGATTCAGATACATTTTCCTTTTACTCTTCTTCTTGGTGAGGTACAGACTGGTCTTCCTCATAAGTAGAAAAAATTTCCTCTACCTTTCCTTTCCTAGAATAAACCAATTCTGCAACAAGACTTTGGGGGAAAGTCTGGATCTCCTCCAACATCCATGTGAGTTTCTTCTTCCTCTTCTGTTTCATCACTATAAACAGGTTCCTCTTCATCAGGTCTCAGATTCGGATCTCTCATATCCTTTGGTCTTGAGGGATGATCCACAGGATTAAACCTATCATATATCTTCTGATCATCACTGACCCATTCTCCCTTCCATGGGTTCCAGTTAATTTTCATGTACTTACAAACAGTCGAGGTGATGCAGAAATTATTCCTGATTACAACTGTCTCATCCTGAGACTCAGCTATTCCTTTCACTTTTATCATCACTGAAATCAGCTTGGCAAAGAATAAAGCATTAGTCTTTGACTTTGGTCTAATCATGTCTTCCATTTGAAGCATTAACAATCTGCATAGATTGATTTTCACACCATGTCTTAGCAAATGAAGAAGATAGATATCTTGATATCTCAGATTTGCAAAATATCCTCACCTCGGTATCAACACATGCTGAACAAACTTGAAGAGTAGTCGATTCTCTCCATCCATTTCAGCAGCAACCACTTGCCTCTGATTCCCATTACCTGTCAGCTCTTTTAAGGCGGTTTCATAATCAAAGATGTCACTGCTAGGTGGTATTGCTCTTGATACATACCCAGAGACACCTTCATGTGGTACTTTCATACACTCAGCCCACTCTACTGAAGAAAAAGACATATCTTTTCCATTTAAAAAAGAGCTTACCCGATTCTCATTTTCAGACTTCTCGAAGGTTACAAACTTGTAGAACTGTTTTACCAACTTCGGGTAGTATGGGCCATTGTTATTCGAGAAAAAATCCACCCATTTTTGGTCCTCCAGAATCTCGAGTACTAACGATTTTCTAGGCATTAGCCATTCCACGCACAGTTCCTTCTCGATTACTATGTCTCTATTCTGCAAGTGAGGATTCACTGGTCGCCTTCCCGATCTAGTTCTGACTTCACTAACACTGGCTCTATGCTGTGACTTCTGCTTCTTAGCTTTTGGTTCTACACTTTCATCTCTGACGATAGGAATCTTAGTTTTTTCCATCGCGGGTTTAGGGTTCTTGGCCGATTTGGGAGCTTAGGTTCGAAGGTGAGAGATTTTGAGCTCGGTGAGGTAAGAAGTGGCTTAGGATTAGTTTTATCATTTAGGAATTCCAAATAAACGACTAAAATATAGTAAGATAAAGTAAAATAAAATGATTTGAATTCTTGGCGGCAGACAGATGTATAAAATTGCATCGGTGTGAGTTAATCATCGGTGAGAAAAACAAATCGGTGAGAATTGTACATCGGTGAGGATTTTACATCGGTGAGGATTTTCACATCGGTGAGCATTTTCACATCGGTGAGAATTTTCACATCGGTGAGAATTTTCACATCGGTGAGAATTTCACATCGGTGAGAATTTCACATCGGTGAGAATTTCACATCGGTGAGAATTTCACATCGGTGAGAATTTCACATCGGTGAGAATTTCACATCAGTGAGGATTTTCACATCGGTTGTGATTAAACATTCCCAATTCGTGTCTTATGTAACTTAGCCTATCCAAACTTAAAGGTTTAGTGAAAATATCATCCAATTGATGTTCAGTGCCAATAAATTCAAGAGAAATATCACCTTTTTGATAGTGATCTCTTAGGAAATGGTGTCTTACATCTATGTGTTTGGTTCTAGAGTGAGATACAGGATTCTTAGAGATGTTTATTGCACTGGTGTTATCACATTTGATTGAAACATGTATAAAAACATATCCATAGTCCAAAAGAGTGTGTTTCATCCAAAGAATTTGTGCACAGCAACTACCAGCAGCTATATATTCTTCTTCGGCAGTAGATAATGCAACTGAGTTCTGTTTCTTACTACACCAAGAAACTAAGGATTTTCTAAGCAAATGACATGTTCCCGATGTGCTTTTTCTATCTAACTTACAACCAGCAAAGTCAGCATCTGAATAACTCATTAACTCAAAGGATTGTCCTTTTGGGTAAAACAAACCTAAGTTAACTGTGTGTTTGAGATATTTAAAAATTCTTTTAACAGCAAGCAAATGAGATTCTTTTGGATTAGCTTGAAATCTAGCACACATACACACACTAAACATAATATCAGGTCAACTAGCAGTAAGATAAAGTAAACTACCAATCATACCTCTGTAATTTGTTTGATCAACTGGTTTCCCAGTTTCATCTGAGTCCAATTTACAGGTAGTACTCATAGGAGTTTCACTTTCCTTGATACTATCCAGAACAAAACGTTTTAAAAGATCCTTTGTATATTTACTTTGATTCAAAATAATACCATTTTCATTTTGAAATACTTGAAATCCAAGAAAGTAATTAAGCTCTCCCATTAAGCTCATTTCAAATTCATTTTGCATACTTTTTGAAAAATCAGTACATAAAGAGTGTTTAGAAGATCCAAAAATAATATCATCAACATATATTTGTACAACTAAAACATCTTTAGAAATTCTTTTAATGAAACGATTTGGATCAGCAATCCCTTTAGTAAAACCATTTGAGATAAAGAAATTGCTAAGTCTATCATACCAAGCTCTTGGAGCTTGTTTTAAACCATACAAAGCTTTAGAAAGTTTAAAAACATGATTTGGAAAATGGGGATTAGTAAATCCAGGTGGTTGTTCTACAAAAACATCTTCAATTATAAAACCATTTAGAAATTCACTTTTCACATCCATTTGATATAACTTGAATTCCAGATGTGGAACATATGCAAGTAAGATCCTAATGGCTTCTAGTCTAGCTATAGGTGCAAAATTTTCCTCATAGTCTATACCTTCTTCTTGACTATATCCTTGTGCAAATAGTCTAGCTTTGTTTCTAACTATATTTCCAGATTCATCTACTTTATTTATAAAAACCCATTTTGTGCCAATTGTCAAAGTGTCCTTAGGTCTGTCAACTAACTCCCAGACTTTGTTTCTTTCAAACTGATTTAATTCTTCCTGCATAGCCATTACCCAGAATATATCATTGATAGAATCATTGATATTTTTGGGTTCTAGCTCTGAATGAAAAGCTTGATGTTCAACCTGGTTTCTTAGAGAAGCTCTAGTTTTTGTTACTCTATCAAGATTACCAACAACAGCTTCTAAAGGATGATTCTTTAGAATCCTAGTTGATCTGGTAAAGGTTGGACTAGAAATTTTAGGTTCATCTATAGGTTCAGGTTCAACAGAAGCAGATTCTGGAAAAAGTCCAGAACTAGATGTTTTGATAACAGGTTCTTTAGATTTATCATTAATGTCCAGAAAAGATAAGTCTTCTTCAATATTTTCAAGAGAGGTTTTAGACTCATGTGGATCAGTTTCATCAAACTTGATGTGAACAGATTCTTCCACACATTTAGTTTTCTTATTGAATACTCTATAGGCTTTACTTGAAATAGAGTAACCCAGAAAAATTCCTTCATCACTTTTGGAAGCAAACTTATCCAGATTATCTTTAGTATTCAGAATAAATACTTTGCAACCAAAAACTTTAAAGTAATTAACCTTATGCTTTCTATTGTTCCACAATTCATAAGGGGTTTTCTTAAGAACAGGTCTAATTAAGACTCTATTAATGACATAACAAGCTGTATTTACAGCTTCAGCCCAAAAATAAATAGGCAGGTCATATTCATTGAGCATGGTTCTAGCAATTTCTTGAAGGGTTCGGTTTCTTCTTTCTACTACACCATTCTGTTGGGGTGTTCTAGGGGCAGAAAAGTTATGAGTATAGCCATTGTGTGAGCAATAAGATTCAAAATCTTGATTTTCAAACTCACGACCATGATCACTTCTCAAAGTTTTAATCTTAAGTCCACTAAGGTTCTCTACAGATTTAGAGTATTTAACAAAAGAAGAACAAGCTTCACTTTTGTGAGCTAGAAAATATACCCAAATATATCTAGAAAAATTATCTACAAGAACATAAACATAGTGCTTCCCATTTAAACTAGAAACTCTTGATGGTCCAAAAAAATCCATGTGAACCAATTCAAGTGGTTGAGAAGTCGAAACTTCTTTCTTTGATTTAAAAGAAACTTTGTGTTGTTTTCCCTTTTGATAGGGGTTACACACTCTATCATTTGGGAATTCTAATTTAGGTAGGTCTCTAACTAGGTTTTTTCTAGAGAGTTTTCTAAGTGAGTGAATGTTGCAATGTCCCAATCATCTGTGCCATAGCCAAGATTCTTTATGAAAATCATTTAAACAAGTAATATTCTGCTTAGCTAAAGAATTCAGATTAACAGCATAAACATTTTCATTTCTTAAGGCAGAAAATACCAAAACATTCTTAGAATTAAAAACTTTGCAGGAATCATTTTCAAATTTAACATGAAAACCATCATCACATAACTGAGAAATACTTAATAAATTGTATTTAAGGCCATCAACAAATAAAACTTCAGAAATAAAAATTGAATCAGTGTTACCAATCTGGCCTAGGCCGATGATTTTTCCTCTTGAATTATAACCAAAGGTGACAAAGCCTCCATCAACTTTTATTAAACTCTTAAAACAAGAGAAGTCTCCTGACATATGTATTGAACATCCACTGTCCAAATACCAGGTCTCTTTACAGGAGCTCTTTAAGCAAGTTCCCTACAAAACAGATTTAGATGGGAGATGATTTTGATACCCAGATTTTCTTGGGTCCAGACAGGTTAGCCAATAACACTTTAGGTACCCATATTTGTCTAATGGGTCTCATATAATTTGTAGAATTTACATGCTTTTAAAGATAAACTTTATTAGATCCATAGCTATGTATATAACTGGTTGAAGCATATGAAGTTCCAGAATTACCTTCATTCTGTCCAGATTTAGAAATTAATCTAGTTTTGGAAATTTTCCTTTGTCCAGGTTGGTATCCTATACCAGTAGTATATTTAGGTGCTATTTGCTTTCCTAGAATCTGTGTTAGTGTATTCTTTCCATTGGTGAACTTCTCTAAGTCTTTATTGATTTGCTCATTAGATAGTTTCAGTTCAGTGTTTTCTTTTATCAGTTGAGAATTTTTCTCTTTTTTAATAGTGAGTTCGGTTTTAACTGTAGTGGTGAGAGCATGATGTTTCTTTAATGACTTGTATTTATCCTTAAGTTCATTACATGTCTCTTCCAGCATATCACAGTACTCAACCAATTTATTTTTAGACATTGTTCCAGAATCAGAATCAGATTCTGCATTATCTCCAGAGTAATAATTTAAAGCAGGAGTTTCAGCAGTTACCTGAGAAGTGTTTGTCATAAAGCACATATTTTCCTTAATTTTGTGTTCAGTTTCAGAGCTTTCAGATTCAGTAGAGATATCCTCAGAAGCACTCCAAGTAGCCTTCATGGCTTTCCTAAACTTATTGTCCTTATATTCATATTTCTTTTTATACTTCATCTTTGGACAGTCGGCTTTAATGTGTCATTTTCTCTTGCACTCATAGCAGACAACATCATCTGATTTGTCATTCTTCTTCCAATCCTTTTTCCATTTACCTTGGTGATCATACTTACTCTTATAATTTGTTTTTCTGAAGAACTTATTTTTCCTATAAAATTTCTTAAATCTTCTAGCAATGTGAGCCATGTTAGCATCACTGTCAGAATCACTTTCACTATCTTCACATCTTGAACTTTCAACTATAGCTTGAAGCTTTTCTTTGTCCTTATTCTTTGAAGTTGAGGATTTGAAAGCGACAGACTTTCTTGGAGGTTCATTTTCTTCCTCTTTATTCACTTTGAGCTCTTCTTCATACATCATCAGCTTGCCAATTAGTTCCTTGACAGGTAGAGCAGCAATGTCACATGATTCTCTGATTGAGACAGATGTGCCTCTCCATCTATTAGGTAGACATCTCAAAATTCTCATAATTTGTTCCTTCGATGAGACATCCTTTCCCAGCGATATCATTGTATTGAAAATTTCATTGAACCTGAGATACATGTCAGAAATGGGTTCGTCAGGCTTCATTTTAAAATTATCATACTTGATAGTATAAGTGTTCAATCTCATTTCTTTAACATTCGTTATTCCTTCATGAGAAATAGCTAAGGTATCCCAAATTTCATATGCAGTTTTACAAGAAGAAATTCTATTAAACTCTTCATCTCCTAGAGCACAGTACAAGGCATTCATATCTTTACAGTTGTTTTTGTAAGAATTCTTTATAGGTTCATCCCAAGTAGATCTAGCAGTAGTAGGAATTTTGTAATCTGATTCAATAGCAGTCCAAATATCAAAACCTATGCTTTCTAGATGAATTTTTATTTTCAGTTTCCACTGAGCATAATTAGTTCTATTGAAGAATGGTGGCCGGTTAGTAGTAGCACCCTCAAGTCTATTGTCCATGATGAGAAAATTTTAAAGAGATAAAAATTTAGATATAACAGAAATTTTAAGAACTTTAAAATACAACTACAATCACAGTTCAAAAGAAGAGTACTTTTAGAGAGTATTTTCAATCCTCTGATACCAAGTGTTGGTCGGAGTGGTTTACTCAAGAGGGGGGTGAATTGAGTACCAATTAAAATTTCTGTATTTAACAACACTTTATTAAAGACCCCCAAATAAAATAATAAATTAAACTGTAGTGAATTTATATTAAAGTAGAGGTTCTGTTAGATTCTGGATTGATTAATTCTTAGTTAATCAACACAGGAGTGTGTGATTATATTTTTTAAACTAACTTACTAATCTACACTTAACATAAACACTTGATAATTTAATTATCAAAGTAACTTTAAAAACAGTATTAGTTTTAAATTGATTAGCAGCGGAATAAAACTTTGAAAGGGATGGAACAACAAATGTAACCAAGAGGTTCAGTCTCAAGCCGAGACTTAGTCCTCTCAAAAGTTTATATAAAAATGATCCACACCCTGGATCGGGGTTCAACAGTTTACAACTGTCCAGGTCCAAGACCTCTACCACTGTTATTCGTGGGAGACAGTACAACAGCAACCAGCTATCCAGGTCACACACGACCTCTACCACTGTTATTCGTGGGAAAGAATAGAATGCAAGAATTTGGTAAGGATTTACAAATCCTTCAGTTTAAGTACAAGAGACAGTGTATGTGTTAGATACAGCAGATAACACACACTGCTCGAAAGTATAATAATAAATCACAGAACAAGAGATGTAGAGTTTAGAGATGGTTCTGGTGATTTCAGTGTAGCTCTGGACTCCTTTGGATTCGATCAGAAGTGAGTCTGAGTCCTCTTCTCGTTTCTGTTTGAGAAATAGAGTGTCGTATGCTCCAGGTTCACAGACAGTGAAAATGTAGTGGTTGAAGTTCTTCAGTGTTCTTCTTATATGCACAGAACACTTCTCGAGTATGCTTGATTGTCTATGAGCTTCTCTGTGTTCTTCTCGTTCTTGTGTTTCTGGTATATTTCATCCACCACACTCTTCTTGTTTCTTGTTGTCGTTGTTGTTGTGTATCTTGGGCAGTGTAGTCTTCTCGTATTTATCTCACGGGCAATAGGGGACAGAAAAGATTTCTTTTCAGCAGGTACGAGGTACGGGTTCCTGACATCCGAAAACCTTTATCAAATATTTGACAAATCATTAAAAAGTACATGATATGACCGTTAGATAGATTAAATAAAGATAGGAAATAAAGAAATTAAAACAGTGAGTCGAGTGATCGTTAGGTAATCAGCATCGGTAGCTTGGACATCGGTAGCTCAATGTCATTAGTTGCTTTGACTCTATCGGGGGCTCTATGCGTCGGTTGGTACATGCTTGTATCGGTGAATTTGTTTATCGGTAGCTCCATGCATCGGTAGCTCCATGCGTCGGTATCTCCATGCGTCGGTAGCTCCATGCGTCGGTAGCTCCATGCGTCGGTAGCTTCATGCGTTGGTAGTTGTGAGTCAGTCAGTAGCTTCGTCTATCGGTGACTCTTATTCCATCGGTAGCTATTTATACTTACACCGGTAACTCTATGTTTGTATCGGTAGCTGTCTGTAAGTCAGTAGCTTACATTTATAAGTACATCGGTAGCTCTGTGTTAAGTATATCGGTGACTCTGTTTGTCGGTAGACTAAGTCTATCGGTAAACTGCTTACCGGTAGCTCTTTATCAGTAGCTATAGGCAGATTACTTATCTGTTTTATGCAGAACACATCCGATTGTGTTAGAATTAATTTATAACTTGTATGAACATGGATAAATGAGTATTAACATATTCAAAAGACTATTTTAAAAATTATTATTGGTTTGATCATAGATTTGAAAGAATTAAAATATATATCAATGATACATGAGAATATCATAGAGAATGAAAACATAATTGGGATTTTCAATACATATGAATACATGATTGAGATTATCAAAACAGGTGAGGTCAACAATTATTAATTTATTTAAAGAAGGGTTAAAATAGTTAAAATCAAAGTTTAATAAGTAAATCATTTTTAATATAGGGTTATACATAAGATAAATTAGACTATAAATATTCATTATAAATCTCAAATTATTTCCTACATAATGGTATTTCATTTTTAATTTTTAGATATTGAAAATTTTAATTTATTTATGACACAATGATTATGCAGTAATTATCATATTAATGAAATATTGACATAATTGATGTTATAAATAACCAAATAAATGTAATTTGAGTCTTTTTATGAATTCCACTAATTTTCTAGGTTAATATGACATGTTATTATTCATTTAATTAACTTTTTTTGACCTAATCATTCTGTTATGATTTTCAAAAAAATCAATTACTAAATAGTGTCAAAATTGACATAAAATGGTTTTTAAAACAAATATTATATTATTAATTGTTATTTTTATTCCTAAAAACCTAAGGTTCTACCAAATGACTTAGATAAGGTTATATATATTAATAATAAACAACTTGGGGTTCGTTTGGCTTCTTATAGTATGTTTATTAACCTTATAGTGTAAGAACACAAAAAGACACGGTAAAAGTAAAATTATCTAACTTAAAGTTAAATATAAATGATAAGGTTAAAATAGGAACCTAAACATGTCTAAATTCTATTGGATGAGAGTATTTAGACCCATCCCCACCTTATCTTCGAAATATATAAATTTGGAGCTATTAAAAATAGAATTTGACTTTATACTAAAATAATATTTTTAGTTATTCCAAAGGTGCCCCTCTCCTCCCTTATAAAAGGGCACCTCCTCCCTCTCTTCCTCACACCACTTTGAGCATTCAAGATCGGCCAACCCCTGCCAAATTCTCTTCTCCACTTCCATAGAAACATCCTAGAGGTCTTGGTTTTCTTCAAAGACAAATTTTAGTTCCCTAAAAGGAGGTATGTAAGAGGCGCTTCAAAGAAGAGGAGGTTCGGATACGTACGAAGCATATCAGACCTCGGGTAAGGGATAAATTTTCAATCTCATCCGAGATTGCTTATATGTAAGTATTTGCTGGGGTTACATTTATCATCCATGAACATGTTTTCTAAAAATGTTTTCATAAAATGTTTACCATTCTTCCATGAATGTTTAAAGTCATTTTTACCCATTATTGACTTTTTACCACATTGTATGAATGGAATCTTTCCTTTGGTTACCATATAATGTACTTTTTGAATTTTCTGAAAAAAGTATGAGGAGAATGTTATTTTTAACTTATACGGCATGAATGGATTTTTACGGTTTCATAACGCCTCATTTTCAAGAAGCTTCCTCTACAAGATTGCATGATTATTTTCAACAAAACCCTTATCTTTTAAAATTTCATGGAATTTTGTGAACTGAAAATGATTTTAAAGAAGAAAGGATATTTTCCTCAAGAATTCATTTCAAGTGTTTTATCAAAACCATTTTCCATATAAGAGGACATTATTTTCATATGTGTATGTTTAAAGTATAATGTATCTATGATTTACATGGTTTCACTTTTCTTATGATGAAATGAAATCCATTTCTTTTATATGGATTATTTTATGATGGGATGATGTTTATGAAACCCATTTTATTATTTGGGTTATGATGAATGTTTTAAGTTTATTTTGTGGCAAAAATAAGAATGATTTCATTATGAGATGGGTGGGACCTTTATCTCCCTCCAATTCATTGGGTAAATATTTATATCTCATGAGATAGACATGGCTGGAACAGCAAGTTAAACCGATTTAGTAATACAGGACTAGAACAAGGAGTGAACTCGATTCAAAAAGGGACTTTGTCCACTAAGATGGTCTTGGCAGCAATGCCTTGGCTAATATGGAAATAATATCATGTGCTTAATGGTTTCCACAATTACATGTTTTATTCCCATTCTATTTTATCATTCTTAATGTTTCTTTATGATCTATGCCTTACGAACTTCTATGTTTTATGTCTTTGCTCAAGTTTTTGATGTTTAAATATTATGTTCATGTTTTTATGTTCAAATGTATATGGAATGTTTTATTTTATTCGCGCTGACCCTTACTGAGAATTTGAGCTCACCCTTTTTATGTTTTCTTTTCCCCAGGATATAAATAAAGGTTTTAGGTAAGAATAAAAGTAGAAGATCTTTATGGGAGATGATTAAAATCTTTCACCACGATTAGAAGATTACGTTCCATGTTTCCAAAGACACTAAACTATCACGGTCCTTGTGTGTCTGTTTTTGTTATGTATTAAGTATTCTGTAAAAGTAATGTAATGTTCATGTACGTCAAGCTTCGGGTCTCTACAAACATCCCCTTTGAACTATATCTCCCAAACTTAAGATACTAGCATACCATGAACTCACATTCTTATTTTGTTATATCTATATTCCTTTTCTCCCAATATATATATTCTATTAGTTATTTATAAATCATCATACTTCTGAAATGAATATAGAATGAAAAACATAGAGATTCATACAATAGTTATTCTTTTATTTCTGGTGTTTATTGGTCACAAAAATGATTCCTAATCCTTATCATTCGATCAAAATCAAGGATAAAATCAGGAAAATTTCCCTCCATCTTTTCAATTTCTATATCTTCCATTTATTCCTCTAAAATCATTAACTGTATAGATGGTTGAAAACTCATTTGAGAAAGTTATTTTTTATTCCTTCATTCAATATTTCCATATACATCTTTTGAAAATACATAAATATTTTATCTTTTTTCATCTACATCATAGATAATCTTGCATTATCTTTACGACTCAAGGCATCAACCACCTTGTTTTATTTCCCTAGGAGGTGATGTATTGAGAAGTCATAATCGTCAATCAAATCTAACCATATTAATTGGAAAATATTTTGTTCTTTCTGAGTTAATATGTTATGAAAATATTTATAATCATTATATATATCACACTGTTCTCTATAAAATTAATTCCCACATATTGTTTTATATAAAAATTACAACAGCCAACTATTAATCATGATTTGTGTAATTTTTATCATAAACCATAAACTATCATGATGAATAATCTGTCACCATATAATTCTATGTGAGGATTAATCCTAGTCACATCATAGAAAAATCACTACATATTACAAACCATTCCCCACTATAGGGTCATATAAGAACAATTATACTAACTAACTATCACTTCAGTTCCTTGAAATTCTTCTCAAATTCCTTTATCCAATGGAACTACACTCCCATTCACGTTAACTTGGTGAGAGGATAAGATATCCATTATAAATATCTACAAATTTTCTAATATCTCTTTCCAAAGAAAAAAACTATATATCTCAGCCACCATATTTGGTTTGGATAAAGGATCAATAACTTTTAAAATTGATTGATCCTCATATATATACTCTATTAAGATTATATAACCCTCAAATAAATCATTTGATTGTTAAATTTTACTTGGTAAATATTTTATATATTTTATCATTCCTTGGGTTCTTCATTATAATACTCAAGTGATATTTATGTTCTTCCTAACTTTTTGAACATCCAAGAATAGAATCTATAAATACTAAAACAAACTAATCATGGTAATCTATAAAGAGTCTATTTATTAAATACATTAATATAGTGGGGGAAATAATAACACCAAATTGAATCACTATAAATTTATATTTTCCCTACCTTGTATGAAATGTTATCTCAGATATATCCTCTTTATTGATCCTTAATTGATGGTATCCAAAATAAATTTCAGTCTTGGATAAATATTGAGCTTCACACAATAGATCAAACAATTCATCAATACAGAGTAGAGGATACTTATTCATGATAGTGATCTTGTAAAATTACTGAAAATAAAAAAATAGTTTCACTGGTCCAACTAAATTCATATGAAAAAGAAAAGGTGTACTCTATAGTGATTTACATGGAAAATTGAATCCCTCGTAAATATACTAATATATTTTCTTCTTCATGTCTCTCACCTTAATCGATTCAATTCTCTATATATTATTTAAAGTAAGCATAGCACCAGGTATGAGTTCAACTGAAAACTCAATTTCATTATTTGGTGTAATACTATGAAACACTTCATGAAGTACGTCAACACAATCTTTCACAATAGAAATACATTCAATATTTGTAGTCTATCCAACCATTTGAGATAAACCTCCATTTTTAATAGGTATCAAAACACATATAAAGGATGTGATTTACTTTGGAATTTGATAGTTATCACCACATAGATGGATGGTCATTTGTTTTTTCAGAATGTTAAATGTGACTTTCCTTCTATTTAAATTGATGTACGATTTAGATAAATAAATACATTCAATGCCTAAGATAACAAAAAATTAAACCAGATAGAGACTTTTAAGTTTTACTGGAAGCACATTCCCAAAAAAATAAATGGGTCAAGTATCACATACAAGAGATGGAGTAATCATAACATTATAGGTTTCACAACTAATTGAACATATAATAATTGAGGTTGTATTATGATACCATTATTAAATTATTCATCTATAAATGTGTGAAAAAAATATCGAACCTAATATTTAATTTGCAGTTATATAGTGCATGTTAAGTGTACATTTCACAACTTTGTTTTCATACACCACATCGACAGTAGAGATTTTAGGAAATTTTCCTTTTTTCTGGGACTATGAAATTTCTAATGGTGATCAATGTAATTAAACTTTGAATTTAAACATGGGATCTCATAATTTTCATACTCCTTGAATTTGAAACAGTAGAGTATATGGGTACATTCAGTGAAGATTTTTGTCCCTCATTTGGTAAATACTTATTTGCATCACTTAAGAATTCAATTTCACTATGTAATTCCTTTACACACATAAAAATTTTACTTGTTCCCCTATGATAATTTCCCCCATGATTCTATCATCACATTAAGGATAAATGAAATATCATTTTTTCTCTCAATCGCTTTTATAGTTTCCTCTGAATTTTATATTTTTATTAAAATCAAAACCATGCTATTATTGAGTAACTCCAATCTCCATATTAATATAGATATAATATATGAGTATTTATTCCAAACAAATTAATTATTTTAGGTCTAATTCCATTTAGGGATGTTGTTCTAATCCACTAAATAATCGATAATACTTAATTTCAGGTCAGACGATACTACCTAGAGTATATATCGAAAGCATTCTAAATTTTCCCTGATTGGTAGTAACAGTTTCATAATACTTCTATTTTATCTCATGTAATTCCTTCTCCATTTTCATATGATGACTATTAGGAAAATAATTAACAAATAATACGTTCTTATACTCATCCCACTCCATTGAGTCAATTTGTTTTGCTTTCCTCAAGTTATTATTAATATTCCTATACTGTTCTACTTCACCTTATAGATTATAAACATATAAAATAAAATTATCATGCTCAAAGCACAAGAGAATAATAAATATCTTTTCACTGGTACTGATCCATTTCCTAGTAATTAAAGGATTAGTAGACCAACTACTGGAAGGTGAATGTTGTAACAAAAGGAGCTTTTTATGTGATAGATTTTTTATTTCATTTGGGACTTCTATTTTACGCTACCCCAAGATAATATTGTTCTAAATTGAACACTAATTAATAATTTTTCATTTGAAAAACTATTCTTGGATTTTTTTTACACAATTTTGAGTTCTTTTGATGGATTTCATTTCATACAAGACCGAGTTTAAGCAAACAACTAAATATAATTATGTTACCTTTTAACCTATTGATTATCATGGAGGGTAGGAAAAAAAGTCACTAAATTATGAAAATATTCTTTAAAAATGTATATATAATTAATTCTTTGGTGATAAATTAATTATAAATGAAAATAAAACCCCTTTTAAATAAAATGAATTGTTTTTCTAAAAAACTATTTAAATGAAAATAAGTGAGTTTATAAAATAATAAAAACACAATTAATGGGTTTTATTAATTAAATATATATTTAATATATTCTATATAATATTTAAAATTCATCTTATATGTTTTCTAGACATAATATATGAAGAAAATCTATCTTTCTAATAGAAGAATTATTTTTCAAAAAATATAGTTTTTTCTCCTTTTGATGGATTACCCATTATAAATCTACTTTTTGAAACTTTTTTATATTATATTTGACAAAATTAATATTATTCTTTAAAAGAATTGTATTGAAATTTATTCTAGTTTATTTTTTTGGTATTTTTCTGATAGGATTCTTGTTTTGATGAGTAGTGAAAAAAATAATGCATTTTAGATTAAAACGACTTCTTCATCAAATTTATTTGCTATGTTAAATTTTACATTTTAATGATTTTAATGTATAAATATATTATATTTTTAAAATTTAATATAATTTATCTCATCGTAATTAATTTTACATTTTCTTATGCAAAACAATTTCAATTTTTTTCATGTTTTATCTTTTAAAAAAAGTTTTCTCATTTTAACAATGGGATTAATATTATATTAATTATTTCAATTTCAATGTTTAAAATTCTAAAAAATAGATTCAATATTTGTAATTTTTCAGTCCAAATTATGTAAATATCATTCTTTTATTTTTGGAAAATATGAATGATAACATCAGTAATTTTTATTAATACGGTAAAAATGTATATCACATTATTAGGGGTATAAGTAATATTATAAAATTACCCTAAACTTGTCCTAATATTTTTAATGATTTGTTTTTCAGCTAATCCATCCTCGGGGCTAAATGGTATCCTATCGTTTCCAAATGGATGATACTAGGAAATTTAAAATACTTTATTGAAAGAAACATTAAAGACAATTTACTAATATTTTAATAACTATATCATTTTTAATATAAGGTAATATAGAAGACAAGTTCTACTATAAATACTCATTTGAAATACTTTATTTTATTTTCCATGGTAATTTATTTGTAATTTTAGGATATAAATAATTAACTTAAATGCATATACTGTGATGATGCAGAATTTATTTAATTGATGGAAAACAATAAAATAATTATAATCACAATTATAATTTCCATTAAAAGAACAAAAAACGTTACCAAATCCAATTTTTAGAGTATATATATACCATAATCATCCAAAGATAGAATTATTGACCATTTTTAGTGAGATGTAAAATATTATGACACATGTAATATTTTATTTAAAGTGATGTTTAAGTTGTCACATTCATATTTTTAAAAATATATCATTTTCAATGTATGATTTTCAAGAATACGCACTCGAATATGATTATTATTATGATATATAATGGATTTATATTGTTCATAGTTTTTTATTTTATATTTCTATTAAACAAATAGGTATATTGAATAATTACATAAAACTGATGTAGTAATTATTTTATGAATGAAAATATCAAATAAATGTTATTATTAATATTAAAATATATAACATTTTGGACAATTAATAAATTCCACTAGTTTTATAAATAAAATTGAAACATTTGGGATATAATAAAATATATTTTTTGTGGTTAACATCATAACTTTATTTTTAAAAAAACCATGAAATGATTAGTGTAAAAATTGACATTGTTGATATTTTTTCAAAATAATGTTTTATTAAATTATTTAAAAATCATAAAATATTTCAAAAAATTCAAAATAATTATTTTATAGAATAAAATAATATAAATTGATTATTTATGGTTTAATTAATATAAAAATATTAAAATTTATACTCTTTTAATGTTGAAACATTTTTTACCTTAGTTAAAATTAAAATATATTAACTATATGTTAATTAACAAGATAAGGATTAAATTGATATAAAAACTATCTAAAATTTATTTGTTTATGATATTAAAAACATATATTATCTAATATTATAAAATATTACATTTAGGAGGTTATTTATTGGTTTTTATTTTATTATAAATTAATATTTTTTGAATATTACAAAAGTTCCCCTCACATCAATTATAAAAGGGAACCTCCTCCCTCATTTTTTAAATTCACATTGATCCTTAAATCATGATCATACCCTACCGATTTCCATTATAAATATCCAGTAATTCCATGACCCCATGTAACACCCCTCCCCTACCTCATTGGCTTGAGGAGTCGGTGAGGGTTACTTGGCCTTAGGTGAAGTTCCCAAGGCGCCAAAGGCTGGTAATAAATGTCGAGGGCTTTGAGAACAAATTGGGGAATGATTTTACCTTAAGACAAAACTAACTGAACCATCCACTATCGACCACTATATAATTCATGTAAATAAAAAAAATTCAATCTTGTATTTCCTAAGGACAACAATGTTGTTCCATAATACAACCAAAAACCAATATAACCAACACCATATCAGAGGACTATGCGGAAGACTCAACAAAAGACCCAAAATAAGCCAAGACACACTCCATGGCTCCACACCATGCTCCATGCTCCTAGATCCACCCAGATATCACGATGCACCACTAAAGGAGGCTGATGCCTTACCTTTTCCCATGTCACGGTACACAACATCTTAAAATACACCAACGTGCCAAAGAAAGAGGGTGAGTACTAAAACTCAGTAGGATTTCCCCAAATGACTTCCCTACACATGCCACTAGGATAAAACAATTAGCACATTTATATAAAAAAATTTATATAAGATAATCACAAGTACAACCATTTACATAAGCCAAACATGCCCTTACCAATCCATCACACCCAAACCAAGCAACCAAGGCAAAGCCAACCAAATATGCCACAAGCCATTTCTCATTCACAAACTAGCCCAACAATTTCTAACTTGCAAAGCAATTCAAAACAACAACCAAAACTACCAAACGGTGGAGCTTTCATCCAACCCATTCACCCATTCACACCTAGTGGTACTTCCCGACCACAACCAAATGGTAGAGCTTCCATCCAAACCCTTATCCCATTCACAACTAGTGGATATTCTCGTCTACTTATCTTTTTATGGTGGCCCTTACGTCCACTATCTAACCCCTTTTTATAGTGGTACTTCTCGCCACTTCCACACATCATTTCCATCAAGCCATAAACAACCATATGACCTACTAAGGTAATAACAACATGTAATCAACCAATTCCATCGCATACCAATCCACTTCAATAAATCATCCATTTATTGAAAACCATTTTCAATGGAAAACCACATTTCAATAAAAACAAAATCTTTATTGAAAACCACATTCCATGAACCATATTCCCAAATAAATCTCAACAACCCATTTTAAAGTCTCTATTTTAAAATCCACAACAATAGAATTTCACCATAAAACCCCAAAAATCCCCAAAAATCGCCAAAACCTCAACCAAGGGATTTCTAACCAACTTCTCACATCAAAACACAATTAATTTCAAGCCAACCAAATTAATTGTAACAAAAAAACACAAGCTCTAACCAAGTGGATTCGAGAGAGAAGCCACCAACCATTAGGGTTCCCGAGAAATCGACCCCTAAGAAGCCTCACCTCAAATTCAGAGAACACACCACCGAAACCTCTCAAGATCCCCTTAACTAACCATAACAATCCTTAAAGTCATCATCTAGGGCAAAAACAACCCTAGATCTACACACAATAAGTGTAGATCTAGAAAACCAATAAAGAGGGAGATGTGGATCTAGAAGAAAACACAAGGAACCCAAGAGGAGAGAATTACTGGGAGAAACCACCTTCAAACTGCCAATAAACCACTTCAAAATGCTTCCAAAACAAGTAGGAGAGCACCCTTAACCCCTGAGAACCCGAAATCCTAATTGAGGCTCAAGTGAGAGGAAGTTTGGAGTGTTTTAGGTCAAGCCCGATGGAACTCGGGTTTAAAAACCCTACTTTTATGTGGCTGCATGATTAGCCCGCACGGTTTGGAAAACCATGTGCTAGCCGTGTGAAGCCTACTGTCTATCCCTACACGGTTTCCTGGAGAATCTGCATGGTTTACACTAACCTTGCTTAAATTGTTCTCCCTATGCAAAGCCTCCAAACTCATCCAAAACCATTCCAAACTCTCCCAACCTCTTCCCAAATCATTCCATGCACTTTAAACACATAAAAATGCATAAAAAAGGCCACATACCTCAAACTAGGGGTACTAAATTCTCCCCACCATTGGAATTTCTGTCCTCAGAAAGTAGTGAACACTCCCTTTGTAGAAAGATCTTGGGCCACTGCTCGACCATCCCTTTTTCCTGCTCCCAAGCCTCCTCTTTAATCTGACCATGCTGCCACAAAACACTAACTAAACTGATTCTTTTAACATGTAAGATTTTTTCTTGCCTATCCACAACCTGCACTGGCACGTGCACCAACAAATCATCTGGTTCTAGTTAAACATGATCCCATCGAATCACGTGGACACGATCTGGAAGATACTTTTTCAATTTTTACACATGAAACACATTGTGCACCGCACTGAACCTAGGTGGAAAAGCCAAACGATAAGCCACCGCACCAATCCATTTAGGAATCTCAAATGGCACAATATACCTCATAGATAACTTTCCCTGATTCAAAAACCGACTATATCCCAACCTAGGAGAGATCCTCAGGTAAACAAGATCACTCACCTCGAATGACGACGGCCATCAACGTTGATCCGCATACGATTTCTAAAGACTCTGAGCTGTCTCTATTCTATTTTTGATTAGCTTGATCTTCTTCGTAGTCTCCTGGACAAGGCTCAGTCCAACCATCGAGGACTCACATGTTTCCACCCAATATAGTGGAGAATGACACAACTTCCCATACAATGCTTCAAACAGATCCATATGTATGGATGCTTGATAACAGTTATTGGATGAAAACTCAAAAAATGACAAGTACTCCTCCTACGAGCTGCCAAAATCCATGACACAAGCCCGGAACATATCCTCCAGAGTTTGTATCGTCCTCTCAGATTGACCATCCGTCTGAGGGTGGTACTCTGTACTCATGGTCAACTTAGTTCCATGGGATTTCTGAAATGAAATCTAGAAACGAGATGAAAACTTTGGATATCTATCGAATATGATCGAAACTGGAACACTATTCCTCTTTACCACCTCCTAGATATAAATTTTGGACAGATCATCCACCATATGAGATTCAAGAATTTGAAATAAATGGGTGGACTTCATTAGCTGATCCACTATCACCCAAATGGCATCGTGCTTTCTAACCGTTCTTGGGAGACCTGTGACAAAATCCATCTCTATTCGCTCTCACTTTAAAATAGGGAATGGTAAACACTGCAACATTCATGTTGGCCTCTGATGTTCTTCCTTGACCTACTGACAAGTCAAGCATCTCAAAACAAACTTAGCCACTCTTCTTTTCATACCATCCCACCAGAAAATCTCTTTCAACGCATTATACATTTTTTGATTTCTAGGATGAACTGTCCACTTAGAATGGTGATACTCTCTGAGAAGATCCTAATGACAAGAAACTGGTACAACAATCAGATTCTGAAAACACAAAACTGAATATCAATTTAGTTACCAACCCTCAATGATCTCCCCACCATTGAGTCTTGAACCCATAGTCACGCACTCAGTATCATATATTTGTGCCTCTTTAACCAATCCAACAATGTCAAGAAATCTAAAAAAATTGAATGAAGACCGCTATATCACCATGATCCTCACTTTCCAACTGCATATTGGCTTTAAGTGACATCAACTGCCACAGGTCTAATGCCTGTTTCCCCATCTAAGCATATGATTTTCTACTTAATGCATCTGACACCAAATTTCCGTTACTTAGTGTATACATTAAGTCCAAATCAAACATCTGGATATATTCAATCCTTCTCATTTGCCTCATGTTCAAATCCCTTTTTGAAAAAATGTGCTTCAAGCTCTTATGATCTATATATACTGTGAATTTCTCACTGAGGATATAATGGCCCCACACTTTCAAAGCATGCACCACTGCTGCCAATTCCATATCTAGATTTTGGTAGTTCTTATCATTCACTCTCAACTCCCATGAACCATATAGAACCACATGATTCCCTTGCATGTGAACGCACCCCAACCCTGATCCTGATTCATCACAATACACCACATAAACTTTTCCAAGTTCTGGAAAAACCATGATTGGTGCTGATGTAAGGTGACCCTTTAGATCTTCAAAACACTGTTGACACTATTCATTACATTGGAATGGAACATTATTTCTTGCCAAAGCTGTCATCGGTGAAGCCAAACGTGAAAAATCACGAACAAAATGCTGATAATACCCAGCTACACCAAGGAAACTCCGTATCTCAAACACATTCTTTGGTGGTAGTGCCAAACAATACGATAACGTGCATACTGTTTGTGCCAACAAACCCATTTTACATCATACCCATCCATCTCAAGAATGTAAAAATCCCATATTAGATCAACCTCACCCACAACGACACAACATTATCTACAAAAGAAGGCTCGACAATATCTATGACCCCGAGGAGTTTGAAGTTTCAAAACCGAAGGCATCATTTCTACCATTAAACAAAGAAAATAAACCACACGTGCAACATTAAAAGAGTGTGAATCACCTATATCAAACAACACTTGAATCAGGGTTGAATTTAAAAGAATAGATCCTCACACCGTGGATGGTCCTGAATGATCATCCACCACAACCAGATCACCTCCAAACACATGTTTTCTTGCCACGATCTTCTCTTTATTGCCCTGCTGAGGCGTCTTGGTATTCCGAGAATCACCATGACCCACTTTACTCTGCTACCTAGGGGTATGATGTTGTCCCTGTCCGATCGAAGCGTACAATGTCTGCAATCCCTAAGAAGTATCACACGCACCCTAACTCAGAGCATTCCAATAGTAACACAGCAGATACCCCATATACTTACAATTATGACATGCTAGAGGTTGTGCCGTACAATCTCACCTGATGTGGCTCGTCGAACAGCACTGAAAACATCCTGGTTTTCTCGGAGGCTTCAGAGGAAGATTCACTGATCCTGTCATGGGATTATTTTCCATACTCCCACCCTGGGAATAAGTTTCCATCCTAAACATGAACTCGGTATTGGAGTTCCCACTATTCCCCATGGGTACCACCATGCATCCTCCGCCCAGAGCGCCTAACAGATCCCGTTCAGCCACCGAGGCTCTATTCACCATCATTGTGTAATCATATATACACAGTACTACTATCTTTGAATGGATTTCTTACCTTAAACCAAATTCAAATATCCTTGCATTCAATGACGTGCTACCCTCCACCTCGGGTGCAAAGCTCACTAAGTTCATAAACATAGCTGCATACTCCGTCACAGACATAAGATCTTGCTTTAAACTGAAGAAATCGGTCATCTGATGAATTATGAACGTATGTGGGCAGAATTGTTTATTAAACAATTCCTCAAATTATTCCCACGTCACACCCTGGTCGGTTCCCTCTTGTACTACCAACTCCCACCACAGTAGGGAAAGATCTGCTAACATATATGTGGCCAACATCACTTTTAACTCTATCGGTGTTCCGAAGAACTCAAAAATCATGTTTATTCTATTTAACCATGCTTATGCCCTCTCCGTATATGATTCACCCATGAAGATGGGTGGATTGTGCTTTTAAAACTGAACTTCATGATCCACATGTCTTGGTTCATCTGTTTTATTTCCACTTTCCACAGCTAGGAAAGCTTGCACTATGCTTTGCACTAGCTGCTGGTTCACCTGAGGCTCAGATGCTACCACATTATCAGTAGCCTCCTCCGGTTGGTCTCTACGATGCCTACCCAGTTCCATTTCTATAAACACAAAACAACCAACCATGAGTTTCACTTTCGTAGACATCATGAATTCTCATTTCTAATCACATTACACAACACTATCGCACAAGGCTTTCCGTAAGGTCACATTTTCCATGTTTCACCATTTTGAAAACCAACTAAACTATCCACTACCGACCACTATATGATTCATATAAATCAAAACATTCAAGAATATATTCCCTAAGGACAACCATTTTTTCCAAAAAAGAACCAAAAACCAATACAACCAACACCATATCAGAGTACTATGCGGAAGACTCAACAAAAGACTCAAAATAATCCAGGACACACTCCATGGCTCCACACCAAGCTCCATACTCCAAGATCCATCGAGACATCATGATGTACTAATAATGGAGGGTGATGCCTTACCTTTTCCCACATCATGGTACACAACATCTGCAAAGACACCAAAGTTCCAAAGCAGGGGGTGAGTACTAAAACTCAATAGGATTTCCCCAAATGACTTCCCTACACACACAAATGGGATAAAACCATTAGCACATTTATAAAAAACAATTTATATAACATAATCACAAGTACAACAATTTCTATAAGCCAAACATGCCCTTACCAAGCCATCACACCCAAACCAAGCATCCAATGGAAATCCAACAAAACATGCCACAATCTATTTCATCATTCACACACTAGCACAACAATTTCCAACATGCAAAGAAATGAAAAACAACAACCAAAACAACCAAATAGTGGAGCTTCCGTCCAACCCATTAACCTATTCACACCTAGTGGTACTTCCCGACCACAACCAAATGGTGGAGATTCCATCCAACCTGTTCTCCCATTCACAACTAGTGGCTCTTCCCATCCACATATCCTTTGATGGTGGCCCTTCCATCCACTATCCATACACTTTTTATAGTGGTACTTATCACCACTTCCACAAAACACTCCCATCAATCCAGAAACAATAATATGATCCACCAAGGTCACAATAACATGAAATCAACCAATTCCATCACATTCCAATCCACTTCAATAAGTCATCCATTTATTGAAAACCATTTTCCAAGCCAAACCACAATTCAATAAATATAGAATCTTTATTGAAAACCATTTTCCACCAACCATTTTCCCAAATCAATCTCAATAACCCATTTTAAAATCTCTATTTTTAAATCCACAACAATATAATTTCACTATAAAACCCCCTTTTCCCTGAAAATCCCCAAAACCACACCAAAGGGATTTCCAACCAACTTTTCACATCAAAACACAATTAATTTCAAGCCAAAAAAATTAATTGTAACCAAAAACCACTAGGTCTAACTAAGTGGAGTTGAAAGAGAAGCCACCTACCTTTAGGGTTCCCGAGAAATCGACCCCGAAGCAACTGCACCTCAAATCCGGCGGATGCAACACCGAAACCTCTCTAGATCCCCTTCCATAACCACCATAATCCTTAAAATCATCATCCAAGGCAACCAAAACCCTAGATCTGCACACAAAAAGTGTAGATATAGAAAACCAAGAAAGAGGGAGATGTGGAACTAGAGAAAAAACACAAGGAAACTAATAGGAGAGACTTACCTAAGAGAAACCACCTTAAAACCGCCAAGAAACCTATTTAAAATGCTTCCAAAATGAGTGGGAGAACACCCTCATCCCCTAAGAACCCGAAATACCGAGTGAGGGTCGAGTGAGAGGAAGTTTGGAGTGTTTAATGTCAAGACCGAGGGAACCCGGATTTAAAAAGCCTACTTTTAAGTGGTCTCACGGTTAGCCCACATGGTTTGGAAAACCGTGCTCTTATCGTGCTCACTCTACTGCCTCGAGAGCAAGGGTCTGCATGATTGCCCCGCACGGTTTGGAAAACCATGCGTCGGCCGTGCGAAGCCTACTGTCTCCCCCTACACAGTTTCTTGTATAATCCACATGGTTTCCACTAACTATGCTCAACCCGTTCTCTCTATGAAAAGCCTCAAAACTCATCCAAAACCATTCCAAACTCTCCCAACCTCTTCCCAACTCATCCCATGCACTTTAACCACATAAAAATGCAGAAAAAAAGCAAGCATACCTCAAACCATGAGTAATACACACAAAAATACTAGATTCAGTGCATTATTTTAATACAATGGCATGATTTCAAGGAATCATGTCCTCAAGGACCAATCAGTTTTGCAGTCCTGGAAAATAGATTACATACATGAACTTCACATTAAAATTTCAAACATAAAAAAACACAGATAATAATTTTATAACTCCATTATTCTAATATCATAAACATTCATATAATTCATAATACACTTCTTGGCATCCTGGGAATGCAAAATATAAGAAAGAGGTGTGGTCAGATGCTCAGTAAAGATAAACAATATAGCAGAAGCTATCATAAATAATCATAATCTTTTATGGAAAGGTATAAAATTGAAATAAAACCCAATTAAACATAAACATCATTATAATATGTCAAATATAAATCAAATAATTCCATTTTTATATTCACATGGATATTATACTAGTCAAATATTCACAAGTATCATTAATTACGAATCTCATAATGATAGAATGCATAATGTCAGACTTCTTAACCAAAAATTTGTGGACTTGTACCAAGACCCTAAATATTAATATTTTGTTAAAGCCTTATTCCAAGACACTATTTTGTCTCATAATACCTACCGATGCATCGAGGGCCTATAGTGGGCCCCGCCCGTCACATACTGAGTCCAATTCATTACTCATATGAAATGGTTGAAATATAATATAAACATTCATATTAAAACTAACATACGAAATGCCAATACTTTATCCATAAACCATGAATAGAATAAAAATAGCACATACACAATCAAAAATATCAAAAAACCTTCAATAAAATATGGAAGAATGTATCATAATAATTCAACTTCAAACAAACATAAAATCCAACAAAAGATGTTGACATAGATGAAATCATTCCAAAAACAATTTGAGTGAAATATCTATTTCGACATTGTATTCATTTAAAAGTCATGTTATTATAAAAGAAAACATTTATTTTTAAAATATTCTTATAATATTATTAGGAAATCATTGAAGGTGTTATAATGGTGGAAAATAGAAACACCTGCTGCATAAGTTAAAAAATATTCTTTCCATAATTTTGTTTAAATGGTCGTAAAGAACCTTGTTTGGAAAATGACAGAAAGATTCATTTCGAAACATTTTATAAAAATTCAAACAAGTGTATAAATGAATTTAACCTATATTATAGTAAATAGTAAAAATATTTTGAAATAAATTTTTAAGAAACATGGATTTGGAAGAAAAAGTAGTCCCATAAGATACTTACGTAAAAACAACCTCATATAAAAAAGAAATTTTAAAATTAACCCTTAATATGTACTTTACTTTGGTCAAGGGAACATTTTACCTCATATATAATGACCATTGTATGTTATTAAATTATACCATAAACATGTTAATATTTATGATATCATATATGATTCAGTTACGACTTTAAACTACTCATTTAATAATAATTTCCATGTTAATGTAACATTTTGTATAATAATCGCTTTCTTTATCATACATGTTTTAACTTTTATTCTTGATTATATCACATAGATCATGATTTAAATACTTCCATAATATAAACCATTATTTATATATAATATATATTAAGAATATAAATATTTTAAATCGATAGATATAGGAAATGGAAACACTTTTCATGGAGACGGTAAGCCGTATATACACACGACAGACAATATCATTCTATCGATGGTAAAATGGTGTTTAATTGGAAGGTATATTATATATAAAGAATCATTAACATTTTATATTCATTATATAAATTAATTATACTCATTATTATACTCATCCAAATAATGTAGTGTGGAATCATAAACTACACCACAACATGGAGACGGTAAGTCGTACGCACGCATGTATGGAGACTTCGTCATTCAAAGGTTGGATAAAATAATGAATATGGTTGTTCCATATTTATTATAAATTAAAATTATGTAGAATGTACTGGATTTATTATTTTGGAATGTAAACAACAAAGAAATAGATAGTGGAAGAATAAAAGAACTTTGAAAGAGTTGATGAAATAATTACCTCTTCTTTGGGGGATTCCTTTGGATTTTAACAAAAGGGCTCTTTAGGATGGCTTTCTGATCAATGTAAGGCCTTTAGGTTTAATTGAAGAAGTTAGGAGGATATTTTATCTTGGTTTTTCTGATCCAAATAGCTATGGAGGTGTGAATTTAAGATAATGGGAAGCACCCTTTTATAAGAGAGGTCAGGGGCACTTTAGGAAAAGCTTGAAATATTATTTTATTATAAAATTATTTTTGGTTTATAATAGCTCAAAATAAATTTATTTCAAGAATAAGGTGTAGATGGGTCTAAATCCTCACAACCAATAAGTTTTAGACAAGTTAATTTCACCATATTAACCTCATCTTTTATATTTAACTCTTAGATAAATAGTTAAACTTTTACCATGTCTTCTTTAATGTTTATATTACTTGGTTAATAAAATAATATAAAATTCAATGAGAACCTCAAGTGGTTGATTAATGAAATATATATAATTATATAAGTCTTTTGGCCATATCATAGTTTTTTGTAAATAATATATCATTTAGTAAAATAGTATTTGTTTTAAAACTTCATTTGTGTCAATTTGGAAACTATTTAGTATTTGTTTTTAGTTAAAGTCAACGCAACATAGTTACTTCATAAAAAATACATTAAATCAACCCTAAAATTTCATATTCACCTATAAAATTTTCATATGGAATCAAAAGTCTCAATTTACATTTATTTTGATATTTATAAAATCAATTATTTTAATCTTTCATTAATTTGGAAATTGTTGCATCATTATTGGATCATAAATAAATTTAATTATAAAATGACTAAAAATTATAAATAAAATACCATGATATTGGAAATCTTTTTAGATTTCTAAGTAATATTTATAGTATAATTTTTTTATGTATTAATATATATTAAAAATGGCTTAGTTAATAAAATTTGAATTTAACACTTTTAACGCTTCATTAAATAAAATATAATAAATGTCCTAATCAAATCCAAGTGGATAAAAAAGGATCATATTTTTGTCCTAAGGTTGATTTTGGTAGAAATAAATTTATCCAATAGAATTGGGACATGTGTTTGGGTAATTTTATAATATTATAAAATTATTTTTACTTTTAATTAAAATATTTACTCTTAACCGCGATAAATAAAATTCAAAAGTTACTATTGAGTAGAAATTATTTTCATCCAATTGAACCACTTTTAAATTACTGATGTCAATCATTTTTCTTAGAATTTTGAAATTCAATTTAGAGAAGTGCTAAAATTACATTTTATGCAAATTTGAAAATGTGCTTAGAAGGTGGGTAAATGACATTAAAACGTTAAATAACATTTTATACACCTAATCCTATTATAAAATTACTCCAATGAATTACATTGAACTAATATAGGTATTATTTATCTATTTTTACTTTAAAATTAATTTAAATAAAGAAGAATTATTTATATAAAAAAGTCAATTTTAATGTAATATGTAGTATTTTTTAATATTCATCAAAAATTGAATGTTTTTAGAAAAATACAAAAAAAATTCAACCAAAGTTAATTTTGATATTCTAAATTCAAAAATTATGTTTATTTTACCAAATTAAATTTTTAAGAGTGTCTAAAATTAATTTCATTATTCTTCACAAAAGGACATAAAAAGTAGTTATTTTAATAAAATAGTTTTTCTAAATATATATCTATTTTAACAAAACTTATATATTTCATTATAAATATGTTTTATTTATTTGAGAAAATTATAAATAACATTTAAATTTTATTTTTTTACAATTCATATTACAGTATTTAATTTTAAAATAAATATATCCTGTAAATAATTATAATACTAATGTGTTGTTTTGTAGAAAATCAATCTTATGTATAACGCAAGCAAAGTTGGTGTTGAGTGCAATATAATATATTAAATTACATTAAATATATAACTTACTATGAAATCGTGGTGTGTTTAATGCTCCCTTTCTTTAATAAATTGCATCCTCTCAATTAGAAATTGTTCTTCAAAAATAAACGGTTGAAAATAGAAAATACCTTTGTGGAAAACTCACTATGAAAATAGGGTTAATGAAGTTTAGTTTTAAAAAAAGGGAATGGGAAATGAAAAAATTAACCACCAAATTTTTATTTCTAATATTAGAACCTTTGTGTCAATTAGAGAAAAATAATTGGAGGAAAATGTAAATATTTAAAGGAAGTTATTATAGTCATCAATAACAAAAAAGTGAACAATATATAGAAAATTGAGGGCCTAAAAGCCATAAATCAATGATGATGATTTAAAATATCATTGTTTTAACAAACCATAAGGTATTAAGATAACACATTTTTAGTTTTGAGATATTTTTTCTCATTTTTAAAAAGTAATTTCTTCATATAATAAGAAAAAAATACTTGATAAGTAGAGATCCATACATTAACTAATTTCTTCCACAAACTTATATTTCCTTCCAAAAGATAATAAAATCCCAATATATTTTATTAAACATAATCATAAAGTGTTTAAAAAAAAAATTATAATTCATCTATCATGCCATTTTAAAAAAACTACATTATAAAAAATAGGACATCATGTAGGCCAGTGGTAGGTAATATACCTTTTTCACCCTTCGGTTGTGGGTTCATGTCTCGCGGCCTTACCAGACGCAACGGGTTGTCACCCAACCTCCGGGTTGTCTTTTTTATAACAATATAAAAATAATATTATGAAATTATTTAACCATAAAAAATAGTATCCAATTTCTAAATTAATACATTTCAAATATTATACTTATCCAAAATACATCTATCTAAACTCACAGTCCATAATTTATAATAATGGTAAACATATTGAAGATTTATTTTTCCATGTAATAACATATGAATAACTTCAACATGTAATCTACTAAAACATGGTAACACCCTTAATTACTATAAAACCTTATTGATTACATTCATGACCCCTTATTATTTATAGAATATGGGATATACTCCTTATATCCACAAATGTTGTGAACTCCAACAATGGTGGAATAAACAAACAATTAATTAGTTTCATGGTAGTCAAGAATATCTAATATAATTTTTTCAAATCAATCATATCCTATTACTAAATTATTTTCTAAGATTTAGAAACATATTATGGGTTATATTTTCCCCTACCATATATTTTCAAAAATTTTAACTTGAAACTGTGCCACTTTACTTGGGACCAGAAGATATCATATCCTTAATGGAAATGTACTGCATTTCAATCCTTATATACATTATAATTCTTATAACATTTAAATCATTAATACAATACTCAAATGACACAATTCTTTAATGACATCATACGAATACCAATCATTCCTCTTCATCTGTAGTAGTATCCTAGCTTGATTATTACCCAATATCATCATTTGGGATACAATCTGATTTTTGGGAAATTGATGCATGTAGGGTCCCAACTCCTTGCAAATGAAGAATTGAACATTTGAAACCTTTTTCATACCCTTACAATCACGTACTTGGTGTCCTTTTTCCACACATATAACAAACTCTCATTCCTTCCACGCACTTATAAGGGTGATTCTTTCCATGGTTATCACATATTGAAAAAATTCTACTTTCTCATCTTCCCTTTATCCATACTTCCCTCTACCATCAGTTTCTTCTATGGATTCCCTTAAATGCCATACGACACAGAAAATTTTATACTTTTCTTATTAACACATGATATTATTTCTTCATATGATGAGAATATGTGGGAGACTATTTCCATTCTAAATGTTAGATTAAGTCCATGAAAGATATGATCCTTTTTACTCTTTGGATCATGCGTATTTTTGGAGTTCTCATTCCTTATACTGTCTTCCATTTCTAAATGACTCCATACACTAGGTCTACTCATATCATAATTTATAATCAAAAACTATAAAAATAGTCAACATTAATTGATGATCTTCACATATCTAGTATCATAATCACAAAAATAGTTTCTTTAATAACATATTTACTCATAAAACTTTTATAATGGTTTTTAAACAAAATGTGAATTATCCTAAGCATATCCCTCAAGAGTGTCCAACCAGGTGTGCAGTAAGGCCCATTGACGTGTACCAGGATACCTTAGGTCCAGCCCGAAACTCCTTTTTGATGTTCTCACTCCTTGGTACATTTATGCCATAACCACATCCACTTGTATTATCCAGAAAGTGATTTATTACTCATAAAACCCAAATAATCGCTACTTTAAAAAATTTCTACGGGGTTCTTCTATACTTATCTGTAAAGTCTATCGTAAGGTTTTGATCCCTAATCTAAGTGTTATAAATAAATTACCAAGGTTTTTGTTAAACATCCTCTGATAACAACTGTAACACCCCTACCCCAGAAGCCCAATGTCAGTGCATAATATTAATACATTGGCATTATTACAAGGAATCATGTCCTGAAGGACCAATCAGTTTAGCAGTCAGGGAAAATAGATTACATACATGAACTTCACTTTACAATTTCAAAAATAAAAAACAACATAGATAATCCTTTGATAAATCTATTATTATTCTACCATAAACCTACTTATAAATCATAATAAACTTCTTGTCATCCTAGGAAAAATAAAACATAAGAATAGGGTGAGCTAAGATGCTCAGTAAGGATAAACAATATAGTATAAGCTATCATAAATAATCATAAAATTTTATGGAAAGGTATAAAATTGAAAAAAAATATCTTTGAACATAAAAATTAGAATAATATTGAAAAAATAAATCAAAAAAATTCCATTTAATTATTCAAGTGTATATTCTACTAATCAAATAATTACATGTAACATTAACAACTAATCCCATAATGATGGAATGCATAATGTTGGACATCGTAACCACAATGTCATGGCCTTGTGCCAAGATCCAAAAAAAATTCAAGACATTGTTCCAAGACACTAGTTTTTCTAATGAGACCTACCGATACATCGAGGGTCTATAGTTGTCCTCACATGTCATTTACCAAGTCCATGGCATTCCTCATATGAATATGTTGAAACATAATATAAACCACTGTATTAAAACTAACAAACGATATGTCAATACATGAACCATAAACCATGAATGGTATAGAAATAGTACATCTACTGTCAAACAGATCAAAAAACATTCAATAAATTATGGAATGTTGTATCATAATAAATCAACTTCAAACAAACATAAAACCCCATGAAGGATGTCGACATAGATGCAAATCTATCCCAAAACTATTTGAGTGAAATTTATCTTTCTAATTTGTATTCATTTAAAAGTGAATTAATTATAAAAGAAAAAATTTATTTTGAAAATATTCTTATAATATTGTAAGGTAAGATTTGAAGGTGTTATAGTGGCTGAAAATATCCACACCCTTTGTATAAGTTAAAACAACATTCTTTCCTTAATTTTGTCGAAATGGTCTAAAATACCTATTTTGGAAAACAACAGAATGATTCCTTTCAAAAGATTTTATAAAAATTCAAACAAGAATATAAATTAATTTAACCCATATTATAGGAAATTGTAAAAATGTTTTGAAATACAATTTTATGAAACACATATTTGGATGAAAAATATGTCCCAATAGACACTTACGTAAAAACAAGCTCAAATAATAAAGAGATTATAAATTTAACCTTTACCTTGTACTTTCCTTTGGTCGAGGGTACCTTTAACCTCCTGTATAATAACCATAGTATGTTATTAAATTATACCAAAACTATATTAATATTTATGATATCTTATATGATTCTTCTATGATTTTATATAACAAATTTAATAATAGTTTCCATGTTAATATAACTTTTCGTGTAATAATCACTCTCTTTATCATACGTGTTTTAAGTTGTTATTTTTGATCGTATCACATAGATAATTGTTTACATACTTATGGAATATGAAACATGTTGTATATATCATATATTTTCAGAATAAAAATATTTATAAATAGATTTATGAAAAGGAAACACCATTCTTGGAGACGGTAGTTCTTACATACGCATGAAAGTTGTTTCTATTTTCATATCGTAGTATGGAAGTAAGTAAACAACATATATATATATATATATCTACATAAATATATATTATTAAAGTTGCAATATTATTTAATTTTTCTCATACTGAATCAATATGTATATTTTTATAAAAATTCTTAAATGGTGATCATTGATGATGAATCTTATCGCTTCATGGAAACAGTAAGGTGTACGTATGCACGAGCGACAATATCACTTTATCGATGGTAAAATTATGTTTAATTAAATGGTATGTTATATATATAGAATAATTACTATTTTATATTAATTATTTAAATTAATTTTACTCATTATTATAATAATCAAAATAATGTAGTGTCAAATAAGAAAATACACCATGACATGGAGACGGTAAGTCGTACTTGCGCACATATGATGGCTTTGTCTTTCATAAGATGGATATAATAATGAATATGATTGTACCATTTTTATAATAACATCATAGTATATATAAGGTACTATATTTATTATTTTCTAATGGAAACAACCAACAATGTGGAAGTGGAAGAAGAAAAGAACATTGAAATAGATGTTGAAATTACTACCTCTTCTTCGCGTGCTTCATTTTGATTTGCACAAAATGGATCTATAGGTTGGATTTATGATCAAATTAAGGAATATAAGGTGAATTGAGGATAGTTTGGAGGATATTTGAGTAGGTTTTGGCTGATCCAAATGGCATTGGAGGTGTGAATTTAAGAGAAGGGGATGTACCCTTTTATAAGAGAGGTGATAGAAAATTTAGGAAAAGCTTGAAATATTATTTTATTATAAAATCATTTCCTGTTTTTAATAGCTCAAAATAGATTTATTTCAAGTATAATGTGTTTACAGGTCTAAATCCTCTCAACCAATAGGTTTTAGTCAAGTTTAGGTCACCATATTAACCTTATAGATTAGATTTAACTATTAATTAAATGGTTTAACTTTTGTCATGTCTTCATGTATTTTTATATTACATGGTTAATAAACTTATTAAAAAATTCCAAATGAACCTCAAGTTGTTCAATAATGACATATTTATCATTATAAGTCCTTTTGAAAAATCAAAGATTTTTAGAAATATTATATCATTTAATAAAAGAGTATTTGTTTTAAAAACTCCTTTAGTTAATTTTGACATTATTTAGTATTTGTTTTTTGTTAAAGTCATCAAAACATAATTACTTCAAAAAAAATACATTGAATCAACCATAACATGTCGTATTCACTTAAAAATTTCTTGTATGGAATCAAAAGTCTCAATTTACATTTATTTTGATATTTATAAAATCAATTATTGTAATATTTCATTAATAATGAAATTACTGCATCATCATTGTTTCATAAATAAAATTATTTATTAAATGTTTATAAAGTATAAATAAAATTCCCTGATGTAGAAAATATGATTATATTTTTAATGAATATTTATAGTAAAATTTATCTTATGTATAAATCTATATTAAAAATGGTTTAGATAATAAATTTTACATTTAACAATTTTAACCCTTCTTTAAATAAAATATAATAAATGTCCTAATATAATACACATGGATCAAAAGGGATCATATATTTGTCAAAAGTTTGAATTTGGTTGAACTAAACTTATCCAATAGAGTTAGGAAATGTGGTAGGGTAATATTATACTATTATAGTATTATTTTTACCATTAATTACACTATTTACTTTTAATTGCAGTAAACAAAATACAAAAGTTACAATTCATCAGAAATTAATTTATTCTTATTAAATAATAATTTAATTAATTATATCAATCGTGTCTCTCAGATTTTTGAAACTCAATCCCATAAGCGTGAAAATTATGTTTTACGAAAATTTTAAAATGTGCCTAGAAGGTGGGAAAAAGACTTTAAAAAGATCAAGAAATATTTATATAGTTAATCTTGTTATAAAATGACTCCAGTGAATAAAACTGGACTCATATGTATATTAGGTATCTATTTTTACTTTAAAATAAATTTAAAATAAAAATAATTATTTCAAAAAAAATTCGGTTTTTATGTATTATTCAGTATTCTTCACTATTTACCAAAATTTGAATGATTTCATAAAAATACCAAAAATTCAGCATAAGTTATTTTTGATATTCTGAATTTAAAAATGAATCCTATTTTAGAAAATTCAATTTTTTGGAGTGTCTAAATTTAATTTTATTGTTGTTCACAAAATGTCATAAAAAGTAGTTCTTTTAAGAAAATAGTTTTTCTAAATATAAAACTATTTTAATAAAATATATACATTTTGTTATAAATATTTTTTATTTATGTGAAGAAATAATAAATAAAATTTAAATTTTATTTTTTGTTGTTTATATTATAATATTTAATTGGTAAATAAATATATCATTTGAAAAATTATAATACTAACGTGTTGTTTCTCAAAAACTCAATCTTGTGGATAACACAAGCAAAGTTGGTGTTGTTTGCAATATAATATATTGAATTAATTTAAATTGATAAGTTACTAAATAATCATATGGTGTTACATATGCCCAGAGAAATTTTATATCTTTTGTCCTTATCAAAAGACCCATAATAATGTTCCAAATATGAAATCTTGAAGGAGCTTGTCGAAGAAGAGGTAACCTTCTTTACCGACTCTCTCAAGATCATTTTTTCTTATAATTACTCTTCTTATGTTGTTTCCATAATAAAATAATAAAACCAATATTAACTATATGTTGACATGTTATTATGATTATGGAGCAATAGTATGCCACCTTTTACCCATCCTATGAAAAACGAAATCACCATGCGTGTGTGCATATGTCTTGCCATCTCCAAACCATGGTGTAATATGTTTTCACCACTATATTTTCTTGCGAATAATGATAAATAAGTATAAATATATATTTATTATAAAATTATATTTATACTATGACATCAAATATACCTTCCACTACCATACTTTTTACTATTAAGGGAATGATATTGTTGCTCGTGGATAGGTATGGCTTATCGTCTCTACTATGTGATGTGATTAATGATACCTGATTTTCATTAAATAATGATTATATAAATGTATATAGTGAATAAATATGATATATATTACATAATATCATTCTATAAATTATATAACTATAATCTATGTAGACGAAATAGATCTTATATGACAAAACATACATAAGAAAATGGAGTAGTTGATAAATTAATGGTGAGTAATAATAAAATGTTATTAATAAATTCATGTTATGATGATCATATTTAATATAATGGTTATTTAATTGGTTAATGAAATTATTTATTCCATTATACAATAGGATTTGATATTTATCAAAGGAATCAGAACAAAAGTAATGGATTATTTTTGTCTCACATTTATTTCTATTAGACACATGGCATATACACTACATGTTTATTCTAAGTAATGTATATACTAACCATGCATGTTTTTTATGATTCTTCTCTAAAGAATTATTTTATTTTTATAATTTTAGTTATTTTATAGTACATATGATTATATTTTTTATATAGTGAATAGTATTTATTTCACAATCTCTTCAATATTTAGAATTGTGTTGTTTTATGTCTGTTGGGGAATATCTATCATGTATGTCCATGTTTTCAAATAACGTTTTTATAAACATTTTTACTATTATAATATGTATATTTAAAGTCATTTTTACCCATTTTTTGAATATTGAATGGAATATTTCATTCATTTTCCAATGGAGGTATTTTTTAACTTTTCTGTAAAAGTACGAGAAGAGTTTTTTCCTTTAACTTATATAGCATGAATGGAATTTTGGGCCTTCATATTGTTTTATTTCCTTTAATATTATCGTACAATATTAAATGTTTATTATAAAAGAAATTATTTTCTTCTAAAATTGTGTGACCATTTAAGAAAAGATAACATTTATTAAGAATAAAGAATATTATTCTCAAGAATTATTATTTTTTTGTTCAATAAAAATTATTTTCCATCTAATATTACATTTATTAATGTTATATATTATTTAATGGATATATTTTTTTCAATTATATTATCAATTTTATTCCTATTGATTGATTATGATTATGATGGAATGTTATTTATGAAAACTATTTCTTTTTCATAGATTTAGTTATGGTGGAATGATATTTATGAAATCCATTTGGATTTAATATGATGATTGATTTATATTCTTGTGGCACACATATGTATGGTTTTCATTATGATAAGGGTGGGACCAATATCTCCCTCCAATGCATTGGGAAAAGATTTATATCTTATAATATAGATAGGGATGGAATGATAATTGATCTCAGTTCAGTAATATAGGATGGAATAGAAATTAAACTGAGATCAGTAAAATCTGGCTATAATGGGAACTAAACCGAGTTCAGTAATAAAAGGCAAGAACGTGGAGTGAACATGTTTTAATAATGGATTGTTTCCACTATTAAGGTGTTGGGAATGATCCTTATCTAATATGGAAATTATTTTCTATGCCTATGTGTTTTCCACAATTACATGTTTTATTCTAATTCTATTTTCTCATGGCCCAGGTTAGTTTTTGATTTATTCATTATAAACTGCCAATATTTATTCCATGACATAAGATTTGGATATATGTTATACATAGTATTATTTTCAAAAGTAAGGCTCGTGTTTTTACATTCTTATGTTCATGGTCTGTATGATATTTTTCTTATTTACCACTACTGTGCATCTAATCTTACCCTATTAAAAATTTTTCTTTTCCATATGATATAATGAAATGTTTTTGGTAGGAAATATAATAGGAAATATCTTTATGTGATATGTTGAAGATATTTTAATAAATTAGATAAATTTTTTCCAAGTTTCTAAATTCACTAAACTAATAAGGTATTTTTCTGTCAGTTTTTGTAATCTATTATGTATTCAAAAAAATAAGGATATTTTCATGTACGTCAAGCCTTGGTCATTATATTTGGTATCAGAGTGAAGGTTCAATTAACCTTTGGAATCTATGATGTGAAAAATTTATAGATATCCTTAAAGTGATTTATTAGGATATGAATTGTATATCATAAGGATAATTCTAATTATCGGTTACAATCTTATAATTTTTGAAATGATCATTAATAACCTTGAATTAAACCAAAATATCATATTTTTAAATATTATATGTAGTTTCTCTTAATTATGTGTTTTTCATCTATGGTAATTATTTCTCACATTGGTTTCTCCTCTTAGTCAATAGCTGAAATAAGTTAGAACATAATTGGAAATGAATGATTCAGATATGGAATGAATTGGCATTATATGTACTAAATGAAAATCTCATGAACATAATCTAGAAGGTGGTACGATTATTGGTTATGCAACTAAGGATAAATAGACTGCAATAGACAAGTGAAAGGTATGGGATGATCCAACCATTTTACTTAACGTAAAAATAAGAAGAATGGTTATATGAAGGTTGAGTAACCTTAAAACATGATTTACATATCATATTCTTGGAATGAATTAAATAATTATGCCCAAGTAATGGGTTAAGAATATTATTTTAAGATTAAAGTTTATATGTTTTTGGTTTTAATGATTATGCATATATATTTTCAGTATAAGGTTTTCATTAAGTATTGAATTGGATTTTTTGAATAGTCATTTTAGGGAATGTTAATATTTGCATTAAGGGAAGATAACCCTTAATGTGTTCATGATTTAGAGAAAATTATGTTTGTATTAGATAAATATATGTTTCATAATTTTAATTGGCTGAAAATAATTATGGAGTTTTTTACATGTGGGTTATGCTGTCATGGATGATGTTTACATAATTATTTACTTAAGGATTGTATCTAATAAACTTTAGAATAAGTAATCATGCTGGGTTTCAAAAAGTATTTATGGTAATTCATATTATTACCATGTTTCAAGATAATAAATGATCAGGGTATTCACATGTTTCAAATATAACAACAACTAACTTCCTTATGATATATGAGAGACAAATGTTAAGGTAATTTAGTAACCTCCTTTTAATTTTTTGGATTTTATGTTTTTGGAAGGATTGTAGGGATCTCGATTGAAAGAATTTATAACTAAAAATTCAGATTAAGATTGTTAATAATAACGTATTATCTCACCCTAGGTGAACTTATGCATATTTGACAACATATTATAACAATTTAATAGTGATAAAGACAGATGGAATGACATCTCATTCTGTTTATGGATTACATGATCTTCTAACACATCAAGAATAAAAAATTCAAATTCATTTTTTTAATAAGTGATGATGTGGAAATTATTCAAGGTATAACAAATGCTGACATTGTACTTAAATCATGTAACTATGTCTACTCATGAAATTTCATTAACATGAGAAAAAATACACTGATGTAAAAAAAATTTCTTGTTATCATCATTTTGATGATATCAGGGATCCATTTCACCCTTCTTAAGTAGGTGGTGTTTTGATTGTTGAATATCTCTAGATCACCCACATTCTTGTGATCAGTGAACTTTATCAATCTATATTATTATTTATGGTTTTCCTCCATTCCAAAATCATTACCTATGTTCTCTTATGTAGAAACCTAGTTATATGTAACATTGGATAAATATTATGTTTATAACATTCTTATTTAAAAGGGTGTTTTATTAGGTGTCTTTATGAAGTGGGTTTCTAGGAAATAACATTGAAGTATTAATCCTTATATAACAAAGACTAATTTTGAGGGTGATCTTCAATTAATGGGGTAGAATGTAACACCTTGATATTTTAATGAGATAGATATTTTTCTAATTTGTTAGATTTATTGTGTAATATTATACACTATGATAATCTTCTAATACATGAAACACCTGCATTGCTTGTGGTATATGAAATACTATTCTTGGCTCGTGTTATAAAAAATTTCATGTTATTTTGATAGATTTCATTTCACATAAGACCGAGTTTAACAAAATAAATAAATATTGTTATGTTATAATATAACCTGCTCAATAAAATTAGGGTTTTGAATAGTATTAATTGAATTAAAAAAATATGATTTAAAAATTTATATATAATTAATTATTTGGTGAGAATATAGTTATAAATAAAAATAAAAACCTCTTTAAAATTAAATAAATGTCTTATTAAAAAACTATTTAAACTAAAATAAGTGAGTTTATAAAATAATAGAATTACTCTTTATGTATTTTATTAATGAAATATATATTATATATATTTTATATAATTTTTAAAAATAATCTTATATGTTATGTAAACATGATATAAGATACAATTCATTTTGTTAGATACAAGAAAATGTTTTCAAAAAATACAGTTTTTTCGCCTTTTGATGGGTTACCTGTTTTAAATATAATTTTCAAAACATTTTTATATCCTATTTGAAAAAATAAACTTCTTTTTCGAAATTAGTGTATCAAAATTTAATTTGGTTTAATTTTTGTTGTTCTTATGATAAGTTACACTTTTTATGAATAGTAAGAAAGTACTTCATATTAATTAAAAACTACTATTTTTACAAATTTATTTATAGTGTTAAATTATATATTTTAATGTTTTTAATGAATAAATTGATAATATTTTTATCATTAAATATAATTTAGGTCATTGGAACTAATTTGACATTGAATATTTATGTAAAAACATTTCTATATTATCCATGTTTTATCTTTTAAAACCCATTTTATCATTCCAACGATGATATTAATTTTAATTTATTTACTACAACTTATGAGTTTATAATTTTAAAAAATTTAATTAATATTTGGAATCAGTGGTTCCAAATTATGAACATATATTACTCTTATTTTTTGGTAATATTAATAATAACTTTAGTAATTTTTATTAATATGGTAAAAAGGTAAATTGTGTAATTAGAGATAAAAAATATTATGAAATTAACCTAAAACTTATAGTAGTATTAATGGATAAGTTTGTTTCTACATAAATCATCCTTTGGTAAAACTGTTATCCTTTGGAAGCCACTTGGATGAGAATAGGGCATAGGATATACTTTATTTAATGAAAAGATAAATATATTTTACTCAACTTTTAATAACTACATCATTTTTATATAATGTTATAATGAATTTATGTTCTACTATAAAAACACATGTTAAATTTAAATTTTTTTTATTTATCATGATAATTTAATTGAATTTTTTTTTGATATACATAATTATCCTCACATCTTATGTAATGATGATGTATAAATTATTTAATTAGTGAAAAATCAATAAAATAATATTAATTAAAATGAGTATAAGGATTAAAACACCAAAACCCTTGACTTAATCTTATTGTTCGAGAAAATCATGACCATAATAATCCAAGAATAAAATTATTGACCATTTGGAGTAACATGTAAAAGATTATGATACTTATAATATTTTATCTAATGAGATGTTAAAGTCGTCATTTTCATGTTTAAATAAATATAACATTGTAATGTAGGATTTTCCAAAAAAAAGTATACTGAACTATAAGTAATATTCTAAAATATTGATTAATTATCTTCATAATTTTATTGTTTTTATTCAAAAAATATATATATTAAATAAATATACAAAACATATGTAGTAACTATTTTATTAATGTAAATATAAACTAAATTTAATTGAAAATATTAAAATAAATATAATTTGGGACAATTAAGATATCCAAATACTTTTATAGATGACTTTGACCCCTTAGTGATATCATAAAATATATTTTTATATATAAAATTTTATTTGGATATTTTTTAAAATCCATGAAAAAAAGGTTTCAAAATTGACACTATTGATATTTTTTCAAAATAATGTTTTATTAAATTACCTAAAATTCATAATATATTTTTAGATAATTAAAATAATTATTATATGGTAAAAAAATATCATAAAATTTCTATTTATAGTCAAATTGACAAAAAAATAAAATATATACTCTTTTAAAATTGAAATATTTGTTACTTTTTATAAATTTAAAATAGAGTTACAAAGGGTTAATAAAAATGATAAGGCATAAATTTATAGACAAAAGTGTATAAAATTTATTTTTTATCATATTAAAAAATTATATCATATAATATTTTAAAATATAACATTTTGGTGGTTTTTGGATGGTTTTTGATTTTTATTATAAACTATTATTTTCGAAGGATTCCAAAAGTGCCCCTCACCTCAATTTCAAAAGGGAACATCCTCCATCATTTCATTAATTCACATTGAACTTTAACTATTGGAAATACACTACCAATTTACATTATAAGTATCCCTATCGATATTCTATAGGTTCTATTATACTCAAAATATAAACACTAGTGTCCCTAATAAGAGATCTACAGTGAGCTCGTCGAAGAAGAGGTAATCTAATGGAATGACTATCTCAATATCATTTCTTATTCTACTTCATCTTATTTTGTTATTTCCATTTTAAAATTATAAATATAGAATCAATTATTTTCTGATATGTTATTATAATTAGGGAACAACCATATTACACCATCTACCCATCCTACAAAAAATCACCACAAGTGCGTACGTGTGACTTACCATCTCCACGCTGTGGTGTAATATGTTTTTTACAATATTATTTTTATGGGTATAATAATTGAAATAAAATAAATATATAGTTATTATAAAACTATATTTATTCTAGAACAACTATTATACCATCCACTTCCATATATTATACTATTAAGGGAATGATATCGTTGCTCATGCGTATGTACGACCTACTACCTCCACGATACGATATGATTCATTCTATAAGATCATCATTAAATAATGATAATATAAATGTATATAATTAATAAATATGATATATATTACATTAATATTATTCTTTAAATGACATTACTATAACCTATGTATATGAATGAGAACTTATATGACAAAACATGCCTAAAAAATTAAGCAGTTAATACTCAAAAGATGAGTAATAATGAAATGTTCTTAACAAACAGGTGATAAGATGATCATATTTAATATCAAGGTTCTAGAATAATTTGATGAGATTATTTAGTCTATTATAAAGTAATATCATATTCATATCAAGGTTATAAGACCTAATTTTATGGATTATTTTTGTCTCACCATTATTTCTTTGAGACACATGTCGTAAACACTAATTGTTTCATTTAAGTGATTTATATACTGATCGTGAATGCATTTTATGAGTATTATCTAGAAGAGTATGTTATTTTTATAATTTTATTTATTTCACAGGGCATACGATTGTATTGGTTATAAAATTAAAATTATTTTTTCACAATCTCTTCAATATTTAAAATTTTATTGTTTTAAGTCTATATTGGAGAACATTTATCATCCAGTCCATGTTTTCTAAAAATGTTTTAATAAAATATTTTACCACTATACTTTGTATTTTTAAATCCATTTTACTCATTTTAAAATTTTGAATACATGGTTTGTAAGGAATCATTCCTTGGTTTTCCAAAAGATGTACCATTTGAAAATTCATAAAAACATATGAGAAGGATGTTTTCTTTTAACAAACACAGAATGGTTGGTATTTTATGATTTCATTCTAATTTATTTCCATGAATCTTCCATTACATGATTAAAAGGTTATTTTCAAATAAATTATTTTCTTTTTAAAATTAGATATCCTTTGAAGAAAATAAAAAAAATCAAATAAGAAAGAATATTTTCCTCAAGAAATATTTTCATGTGTTCTATCAAATTTATTTTTCATCTAATATTACATTAATTGATGTTATATATTACTTAATGGGGAAATTGTTTTTCATGGATATTATCCTAATTAATATTATTATTTGATGAAGTTAATAATGAAATTATATTTATGATGTCAATTTTATTCATGGATTAAATTATTATGGAATGATGTTTATGAAACCCATTTAGATATGATATGATGAATGATTTGGCTTCTTATGCCACACATATGTATAGTTTTCATTATGAGATTTGTGGGAGCTATATGTATCCCAAATGCATTGAGTAAATATTTATATCTAATTAGATAAATTGGTATGGAATGGGAACTAATCTCGGTTCAGTAATACCGGGCTAGAATATGACATAAACCCTATTTAGTAATATAGGGATGGAATAGGAAGTTAAAATGATTCATTAACAATAGGATGAAATGAGGAGTGAAATCGTTTTAGTAAATGAATTTCTCCACAATGATGGTCTTTGAAATGAGAATTGGATAAAATGGAATTCATTTTCTATTCTTATGTGTTTTACACAATTCCATGTTTTATTTAAAGGCTTTTTTCTCATGGTTCATGTTCCTTAATGACTTATTCCATATAAACTACCATCATTTATTCCATGACTCAGGATTTTGATATATGTTATATATTTTATTATATTCAAAAGATATTCTCATGTTTTTACATTCTTACTTTAATTTTATTTTTTATATTTTCACTGTTTACCCTTACTGAGCATCCGATCTCAACCTTTTCATGTTTTTTTGTTTCCCTAGGATATAAAGAAATGTTTTATGTTGAAATAGTAATGGGGATGATATTTATGAGAGATGTTGAAGATCTTTCACCAAATTTGAATAAAGTGTTCCATGTTTACAAAGGAACTAAACCAATATGGTATTTGGGATACTCATTGTGTAATGTATTATGTATTATGTAAAAGTAATGTAATAATCATGTTTATAAAATATGGTTCCTTAGAGATGTTGCCTCATGTAAGAATAAACAGAATGGGAATCTCTCCTTTCTTTATTTGTAATACTTCACTGTTTCATACATGAGAATGTTTCTTAAGTATAACAATAATATATGTCAATATTTCTTCTATCTATTTTGTCTTCACTTGAGGATAATCATTCAAATATTCATCATATTTTGTATTGACATGGATTCATTGGGTTCTATCCATTGACTAAAACTAAAAAATAGTGTAAGAAACAATAATCAAAGAGGTAAACCACATAAACATAAAAATTCATTTATAGGATTTAAAAATCAAGAACCCTTATGTTAAATATATGACAACATTAGTTTAAACAAGATCATTCATGGTTACTATATATTCAAATCATTCATAGTGGTTCATAAATAAGTTGTGATTTATACTATAATATCACCTGTGAGTGTCAAACTAGAGGAACATAAAGGTTCCACACACCATTCACCAAAATTATAGCCAATATATACTTGACCAACTTTTTTCAGGGTTATTACACCAATATTCGTCTATTCCAAAAGAAAATCCACCTGTATCTTCCAAACTAAGATGTTTTTATTTGGAAAACTACACACCTTTCATTACCGTAACATCAGATATTCTTCATATATATCAGAGTATCCTAAGGGTACTCACTGAATTTTTATCATTCTTATTTCCTATGTTGACAAAAACTTGATCACAAACGAACTAAAGTGTACTATACTTTTATTAAATAAATATTACATATATTAATAAAATTTGTCTCATTTTTATCAATTTTATTGGAAATTTTTATATAAAAACATTTTATACTTTTGAGCATTTTCACTTTAAAACCCTTCTTTGTTGTCACATTTGTATGATAAATTTTAAATTAGATTCTTCCACATATATGAGTTTAATTTGAAAAAATGGATCCAATTTTTTGAATCATCCAAATTTATATTTTATAATAAGGTTAAAATTTTTTTCCAAAGTGATTGGAAAAAACATTTAATGTTAATCAGAAGGACTAAGGTAAAAATGAGTTTACTTAGTGTTTAATCTTAAATAATAATGTGTGAAACGACCCAATACTTTTCCAAAACCAATTATACAGAAATATCTCAACCATATACCCTAATTTATAAAATATATTCACTATTGTAGGAACCTGAGGTATGTGATACTTTTCAATAGTGTTTACTCTTTGGTATCTACAATAATGTCACTGCTCTTCCATTATAAAAGGGAACTCACTCCCCTCACTTATCCAAACCTCTCAATCCATTTTAATCATCCAAAAACTACCCAATTAAATTCATAAATTCCATATACTGATCATATAAGCCTTATTTTGTCCATAAATCCAATCACGTAAGTCCTTTGGTGCAATCCAGAAGGAGATACATGAAGAAGAGGCAACATTCAACAACAAATGTTTTTTTTTATTTTTTCCTCTAACCCCTTAAATTATTTGAATATGAAGTATATATAATAAAATAATTATATTAAATATAGTGATATTTTATTATCATATTTATATAACCTACAACATCACACACTTCCATCAAATGGGTTACAAAATCATCTTTGATGTGTACATCAGACTACAGCCTCGCAAACCAATGTTATTCCTTTTTTTCCATTACAATATATCACTGTTGTAAATAATGATGTAAATACAGTTTTTTATGGTATATATTATATTTATGATGTATTTTTTTGAATTATTATATAAGAAATAACTTTATTCTTTTTATTTTTTTATAATATGATAAGTTTGTTCTTGTGTATGGCGGATTACCGCCTCACAAAGCGATGTGATTCGTTCACACTTTACATGAAATGGATTAAAGATGGTTTGAATAAAAATATGCAACATATATGACCTATAAATGATACTAAAATTATAATATATATATATATATCATTTAATTTATTATTTTAATATGATTTGAAAATGGAAGCAGTTTTCTTGTGTTCGTACGACCTACCGTCTCCATGAACAGTGCATTAAATTTCCTATCACAAATCATTATGTATTAATATAAATACTATATATTGAATATATATGATAACTAAATAATGGGTTAAATATATTATATTTTTAAATAAAGATTAATGTAATATGAACTAAAAATTAAAAGTCAACACATAATTTAAAAACAGATAATGTTATTACACAAAATAGTTAAAATAATGAATTATTACAAAAAAATGGGTGATTATATTTTAAAAAAGGATCATATATGATATTTTAAATATTAATAATGTTCTAGTATATTTTAATAACATATTTATAACAACTATATGGGTTTTCAAAGAAAATACGACCAAAATGATTGCACAAGGAAAGGAATTCCTTCTCAATTTCACTTTTTTGTGGAAAATTGTAATGTTGTGCACCTAATTTAATTTAAATAGTTTATATACTTCCCATTTTAAAATTAATATAATAATTAATTAATTTTTATTATTATTTAGAGTCTTAATTTTAATTATTTCATCTAACTTTATTTGAACATAAAAGTTTCCAAGTGGTAAAGAAATTTCAATACTCTATTCATTTTCATTAGGTTATATTACTTCCACATTATCATTAGATTCCTATAATTATGTGTATAATTAATTTGAATAAATATTTATGTATTTATAATTGATTTATTAGGACTTATAATTGATACACTTAATTGATTCATTGGTTAATTATCACTTCAACATTAGGATCATATTTCAGGTTTATTTCATAATCTCATTCTAATTGTTAATTTTTTTCTTTAAATTATATAAAATGATATTATATTATAATTGGTCAACAAAACATTATGTTTTATTATATTAAGTTTATTCATGATGTTTTCCAAGTGATATGACAATTTCCCACTATTTGGAACATAATGTTATTGGTAAAATATTCTAATAGAATCTGGCATCATTTCCATCTTTGGTCAAAAATATATTTCCCTACGAAACCAGGTTTTATAAAAATGTTTTAAAAAATGTTTTATTTAATCTTTTAATATTATTGGATAAAATGAATTTTTCTGCATTTTTTCTTTTTACAAAAAATAAAACCAATCTTCTTATCAATTTCCACACAAGGAAGATTTCTTACCTTTTAAAATGCTAAATGAATGTTCACTTTACCTTATACAATATGTATAGAATTAACCTCCTTCATTTCATTGAAAATTCCTTTGAAATTTAATAAAAATATTCTTAAATAAAATTATTTTATAAGTGACTATAAAAGAAAATTATTTAAAAAACCCAAATGAAATGGCTATTTTTCTAATGAATGTTTTTAAAGATATTTTTTATTAAATTAATGAAAACAACATTATTCATACTTTAATGGACACACATCATATTAATACCTTATTTATTAATCAATTGTATGTATTATGATTATTTTTTACCAATTAGAGTATTTAAATTCATTTCCTTGAATAATTATCATATATATTTACTTCCCCTTAAGTTATTCACTCTACAGTGACCATCAAACTTTAAATTTTCCTTGAATATTCACATTATTTATTGTGGATGTGATTATTTCCAAAATTGTATTCTATTTTTACATATGGTGTTTATTTTCAAATTATTTTATAATATAGGGAAAAATTGATAAATCTGTATCCTTTACACAAAATGGAAATTTGATAAGGCACATTGATCGATTATTTGATATATGAGGGATTCTTTGGATAGGTATTACCTGTGTTATGGACTATTTTAACTAATCCCCTTGATTTATAAGTTGTTTCATTGGATGATTCATTTGGTGATCCTCATCTAATTTGGTTTTTACCCATCAATGTTCAATCATATTGTGAAATTTATTATGTTGGGACCATGTTTGATTGAGAAGAAAGTAGGAAGAGTATGTAGTTACAGAGTGTTATATTTTATTGTCAAAGATGATAAATCAATTAAAATTCTAAAGGAAATGAAAATTAGATGATTCTTTTCTAATTTCTATTTCAAAAATATCATATGTTTGGAGAACATATGATGCAAGCCTTATGAAGGAAAGGGGGCGTAAAGGTTCGGCCAATCATATACTATATTGATTGGAAGGAAAGATGCTGGTGGAAGATAAGGAAGTTGTAGTACATTCCATGGAAAATCTAATGATGCTAAAGGTGTTTGGTCAAAGACTATATATCATGATATATATGGTTCATGATGAATGGTCAGAACATTGAAAAATGGAAAAGGCATAGAGTGCGTGGAAAATTTGGCAAAGTGCGTGAAAAAATAAAGTAACACGAAATATTGGTTTTGCACGCAATATGGAACATGGTTCAGAATTTTGCATCCATGTCATGTTCTTAGATCAGAACAAAGGGAAATAGTAAATTCATGAAGCATGAAAAAAAAAGATAATGCGTGAAATATGATGTCACTTGAAATATTTTTTACGATCATGAAGATGGTTTTATGCGTGGATTCATGTTTTTTGCACAGGGTTATAAATGAAAATAAATAGGAGGTGATCCCCTCTTATTTGTTAATGCTCGATATTTGTATAAATCACTATATCTGAAGTGTATAAAATTATATGCTATTTGATTTTCACAAAAAGAAAAATGATTGCACGAAAAGAGGAAAGATGCGTGGACAAGTATGAAGTTGTGCGATAAATTGGAAAGTTTCATGAAAAAGGAAGTTATGCAAAAAAAGGTTTTTGTGCCAAAAGGGAATTTTACACACAATAAATTTGAATTACGTGCATGTTTCCCTAAAGGTTTCATGAAAAAGTTTTGGTCTTCGTACATATTCAGTTTTGATTAAGATAGTTCTTACCGGCTTCTGGGTATAAAAGTGAAGATTTGTACTTTAGAGAATAGACATGTTCAATTGTAAAGAAGCACTGAAATACTGTAATTACATATTTGTGCTAAGAGGGTGCACACACACTTTAATATTGTTTTCTATGTTCTACACGAGTGTAGGGGTATATCCTACTCATTGTATTCCACATAAAAGTATTGTTTTCTAGTCGCTTGTGTGGTATTGAATTATTTTTGTACTATACCAAGGATGTAGCTACTCTTGTTGAGTTGTGAACCTTGTTGAGTTGTGAACCTTGTAAATCATTTGTTCATGATGGTAAATGATCCATTTACCTGGGAAACATGGAATCCAATAATTAAAAACTTTCTACATGTAGATATTTTTATTGTTATCCTTGATATTTTAACTATGAAAAAATCTATTGATTCATTTTCATTCTCAATTTATTGATTAAATGGAATGGTTTTCAGTTATTTACCATTAAATATTGAATATTATTTATCTATTTACTTAAATGGAATGTATTCTTAGTAATTTACCTTTCCATATTGATTATGCCTCGTCCAGTTATTTAAATGGAATGTTTTCTTAGTTATTTATATTACCATATTGATTATCAATGTTTAATCATTATGTATTCCACATTACATAACCCTTACTGATAATTTGATGTCACCCATATTTTGTTTTATTTCCCTATGATTTCATGATGTTCCTAATAAAGATATTAATGGATGTATTAGATGGAATAATGTTATTATCTAAAAAGAAAAGAGAACAAAATTATGAAATAATTTTTGTATTCATTATTAATATAAGACTCATGTATATATATTTTTTTACCAAGACTACTAAACTATTTACTCCGTTGGGACATTATTTCCTTGTATATTATTCCAATGTAATGGATGAAGTCATTGGATTTGGGTTTCTTTGGTCAGTTTCTATATGGTGAGTATCAAAAACAATTTAGCTGAACCCATGGGAACTATATTTATGAAAAAACATATTAGGAAACTTATATATAAGATACACATTCATCATAATTATAGACAAACATCCTCATGTTTTATTGAGGTAAATATTATGTGGGTATTCTTAGAAATAGATCCCCTCCTTGATACTACAACTAGATGTGGTTCAAACACATTTGTACCTAGGGATTATAACTCTAAAAAGGGCACATCAGGATTGACTCGAGAATAACCTAATACACTGTAACATGCCATATTGTGCACCTAGTTTGACACTTCTAGAGGATATATTTAGAATTATTTTCATTTTATTTACAAACAAATATTAATTACATGAAAATATAATTGCAATGAATGTCTTAGACAAAATATGAGGTGTCTTTAAATGAAAATAATGTTTATATATTTAGACATCATAAAAATAATTATATATTTTTAACACAATGATAGTTTTTTCTCACACTATACATTATGGTTTTGGTTGATTGTTGAAACCTGAAGGAATCATGTTAGAATTGAAAAAGAAGGTTGAGGTGGTGAAAATGATCCGGAAAATGAGAAGTTAATAGGAGTTAAAGATATCATGATTATTTCTAATCTATTTTTCATAAAATATAATTAACAATATAAACCTTAACCAAAATTTCATACACAACAATGAAGAAAATGATAATGTTTTTAAGTGATCGAACGGTGGAGACAATGAATAAAAATGGATTAATATCTACCATGTATGAAATATAGAAGGATACACCTAGGAAAGAGTCTCCATGGAATGGGGAAATTCATTATGTGTGGAAAATAATGGAGTAATGATAATAATTTCTATGTAAAAAATATAAGTACAATGGAAGGAAATAATACTCATCTAATGCTTCCATTTATATCACATTTCCTTTAATTTCGAAACCTAGGAATTTCCTGAGTCAATGTTATCTTCTGAAGGGTAAAACATAGATCATGAAAGGACCTCAGTGGAAATAAAATGGATGAAGTTTTTATGTATTTTTATTAAATAAATGAATAATTTATTTGTTTTACCAATAGTATTTTGGTTACCATAATCGTGAAACATATATAAATTGTGTTAACTTTTAGAAGCGCATGCGTATTCATTAACATAAGAGTTGTGGATTCCATCCTGAGTGAGTGAGATAATATAGATCTGAATTTAAAATTCTTAAACACAACTTTTTATGTTTTATATAATGAGATTCTTCAATGATAAATAATGTTTTGTGATAAATTTAGTGAAATTATACATATTTTAGTTGAAAATTTATTTTCGGAATAATTCACTTACATTTTAGACACATAATTTTAAAATTATTGACAATGTTTAGGGTTACGATGATGCTTAATTTCATTTTAATAATATCTAAATTATATTAATATAATTTTAGAAAAAAAAATGTATTTAAAACCCTAGTAAAAAGGTTATTTAATGATTAATTTAATTTCAAGGATGTCCATCATAAATTTTGGAAATGTAATAGGAATAACATTAATGTTGTTTAGAAATATTTAAACCCTTATATAGGGTGAAAATTGCCTCATCCATTAAGGTGGTGGGGATGACGGAAGAATGATAAGGGTTTTGTGCCTACCATTGGCCTACGTGATATCCTAGTTAATAGGTCATTATTTCTACTTGAGTAATTGTTGGAATAAATGTTAATGAAAATTTAATAGTATTTTTTTATACATTTTTTTCTTATCCAAATTTGTTTTCAAAAATATCTAAAGACATGAAAAAATACTTTCTACTCTTTTGTAGACCATACCATCCATGAAATGGAAATTTTAGGGATGAAGCCCTAAAAGTCAATTTTTGGGTTACTATTTCTTGGAAAAAGTGATTAATATGAAAATAATACAAAAGAACCAAATGTTGATTTTTTTATTAAATATAAAAATGTAAATTAAGTGTTTTTCTTTATATTATTATGTAGTAAAGTAATTACTCAACTTTAAGAAAATGATCTTGAAAAAAACGTTATCTTAAAACCATTTTTTATTAATAAATGATAATTTAAATTTTTTTAAATTTATAGCTTTCAGGTATTAAAATTTTAATTGATAATTTACTTTTTTATCAATTACCTCAATTACTCTCTATAAATATTTATTCTTTTCTTTAAATTCAATATTTTCACTTGATGTTAATGTTATCCAATGTATGAACCAATATATATTTTAGTCTATATTAGCATTTTACTTCAATTTAATTCTTATTAAAGTTATGTTTTATTAATCCTTTTAGGATTTTCGTTTTCTAAAAATTTAATTTGTAGATATCAAATCCTGTATTACCAAATATAAACTTTAAATTATGAGGTCATAATTTATTTAAGGTGGGAAGAATGTAACACCCCAGAATTATGAATGAATAAAATTTTATTCAATGTAATGTATAACATGAAACCACATGTTTATAAATTAATATAGAAAATTGAGGCTTTAAAATATATTTATTAATTTAAATAACTTCAATCAATGATAGAGGTTTTAATGCAAGCAAGCGTGAGTTTTTCCGAATACTATTAATATTATTTTTTTAAATGAAAATTATCTATTAAATGTAAAAATGGATGTTATTATTAAGATTAAATATCTTATAATAATATAATTTTGAATTAATTGGTTAAATATTAATTATAATTGAATATATGAGACAACTGAATATAAAGGATAAGTTAAAAAACTATTTTTAGGCACCCAAATGGGATCTAGCCAAAAAAAAGATGATTTAATTAATATTAGTAAAAGATATAAATGAAATTTATATATTATTTGTTCAATAAAATGTTTTAAAATTAGCTTATAATTTTTTATAGGCATAAGATAAGAATAAATCCATGTTTACACATAAAAAGGTGTAATTTTTCTAAAGATAGGTTTTCCACCTTTTAATGGGGAATTTGTTTAAAAACTAAATTTTGAAGAATTTATAAATTTTATTTGAATAAATAAATTTTAAATATAAAATAAAAATTTAAAAATTATCTTAGGTTTATTTTTTGGTAATTTTCTAAGAAGTTTTTTTATTGATGACTATGGAAAATTCTGAATTTAATTGAAAATGCACTTTTCATCTAAATAATTTATAATGTTATATTTAATTTTAAATTTTTTTAAAGTTACAGTATATAAATTATACATCTATTAATAATATTTATTTAATTTAAATACATTTCATAGTAAGTTTTTTTATAAAAATACTTCAAACATTTAAACATTTTCATTTAAAAAACGAAATTCGTCGTCACAACTGTGAAATAAATTTTTAATTAAATTATGCCCTTTATATGAGTTTAATTGGGAAAAATGAAATCCATATTTCAAATTATAATAATTTATAAGGTGTAATATGGTAAATTAAATTTTTACCGGAGTGATTAGTGAAAATAGTTAATGATAATCATAACGATTAAAGTAAAAAATGATTCATTTTAATAGTTAATCATAAAAGATATGATATTTAAATGATCCCAAAATTTTCCAAAACAAACTGTATGGACATATTTATGAAATATATAATCTTTTATTTATATTTTTTTATTATTTTAGGTACATAAGATAATGTAGACTACCCAATAGTGTTCACCATTCGGTATTTACAAGAATGTCACTCCTCCCCCACTATAAAAGGGCACTCACTCCCCTCGCTTATAAACATATCTCAAGCCATTTGTCTCTACCAAAAACAAAAACAATCACTTATAAACTTCTCTCACCACATCCTAGATTAACTAATCTGGGAATAAATTCGGTCAAGGAATTCTTTTGGTCAAAACCAAATAAAGATACCAGAAGAAAAGGAAAAGTTCATCAATAAATTTTTTTTGATTTATTTCTTCTTCAGACACATTAGATTATTTTAATATACTATATATATAATAAACTCATTATAGTAAATATAATTATATATTGTTATGTTATGTTTATAACCTACAACTTCACACACTTCCTTCAAATGGGTTATGAAATCATCATTCATGCATAGGTTGGACTACAACTTTGCGAGCTGATGTTGTTCCTGTTCCATTACCAGTTATTAGGGTTGGTAATAATGATTAAAATACTATTTTATATGATATATATGATTTAATTATAATTATTTTATTATTATATAACATATACCTGTTGAAGTGGGATTCTTAGGACCAACTGGTTGTACTTTGATTACGTGTATATTCGATGTATAGAATATTAATAAAGAATATTATAACATATTGTTTGTTTTTCTTCATGAATCTAATTTAATAATGTCCTAGAGTATTTGTTATAGTAATATGGTAGTATAATTTCCAAGCTATGATTATAACCTTGATGTGTTATGATGATATACTAAAATATTTTTCTACAGTTGGATAACATACTATGATGGGACACATTGTAGATAGAATGTTTGGCGAAAGTAATTGTAATATTATGAGGATTTATCTCATGAAGTTCACAGTTAGTAATATTTATGATGAGATACTATGATAATAGACTCTGCAGTAAGAATTATGTATGTTTTGGAATCATCAAATATTCCTCTCTACAAGCATGTGTGATGGTCTATAGACTTTTGGATTTTTATTAATGCATGTTACAACTCACGTACTTAGATGTATTTAAAAAACCATGATGATAACTATTCATGGAGAAGTTAGATATGTTGGGTGCATCATGAGTGACATATCATTAAATAATAATTCAAGAAAGTATTTTCCCTTCCATCTTTATGGAAGCTAATATCTCGGCACCATATGACATGGATGTGCTAACTGCATGATGATAAATTATAAAAAATGGGTTATATTACATTGTGAGTGCCCCTATGTGGTTTTTAATGTAGTCACATTATGTTCATTTTCTTAGGTTCCTTGAAACATTGATAGAAATTAATCTTTGACATTAAGAAACCTCGCCTAATGCATACAGGAAAGAATCCTAGAGGGTTACACATTAACTGTTTCAGTTGGTCTCAATTAACTTCTATATGAGTTTAATTAAGGTAATTAATATTATTCTAATGTTTGAGAAATAATTTTATTCATGTTATATTGATCACATAAATTAAATAAATATTTATTCACTGGTAAGTGAATAAAAAATTTATTTTATTTATTTAATATTTTTATAAATATTTATTCTCTAGATTTTGAATATAATATTTATTTATTAATAAAATATTTATTCAATTGTTCAAAAAATTATAGAGTATTTTGACGGACCAAGACTGAGTTTGGTGAAAAATATTAATTAACATGACCCTTATCTAATATTTGTTATTGTGAAAGTTTGTGTTCAAGAAATAATAATTATTATAGAATTATTATTATGTGGGTCAAGATTTATTAATGGTAATAAATGTTCTTTAATGGATGGTATTCAATTAACTAATATTTTAATTTCAACCCCAAATCTATAAATAGGTTTTTGTTTCTATTATGTAGAGCACCCAAAGATTGAGAAAAAAGAATTGTTGCTCACAATGAATACATTCTAAACTCCTCCTTCTCTCTCCATATTTAGAACAATAAGTGAAACATGTATTTATTCATGACTAAAGAATGATCTTGACCCACACCTATGTATCTGTTGGATTTTTTAATTTAATATTTTAATGATTTAACATTTATTTCATATTAAATTAAATTATAGCCTATAATTCATTCATCCTTACATTATTATATAGTAACTACATATCCTGGGATATTAATGTAACCTCATATATCCAATCCTTTTGTTCCCCTCAACTCCATGTGAGTAATAAATAATTGTAATTAATTTAGTATCACAAGGTGTGTGGAAAGGGTTCAATATAATATTATAATAATTCCAAACCAGGTGATACAAAAGTGGATTGGTGAAATGTTTTAACACATGCCATGACCAGAAATAGGAGTTACATCCCTTAGGTCAAAGGATTATTTAATGTCCACTCATTAAATAAACTATTAGATAAATCTCATGAATGGGTCATTTAATTAATTAATTATTTTTGGCTATGAAATTATTATTTATATGGATGTAAGGCCACAATCATATAAATAAATGAGCTAATGTGAAAAGATAGAAATGAAATAAATGAATTGTGCATAAATGTTTTATCTTACATGGTTAATTAATTAAGTAACTTCCATTTAATATTAACAAGATGTGTAACAGATAAAAAAGGATAAAATAATTATGAATAATAAATTAAAATCCGAAAATTAAATATTAACTCAGAATGAGACTTACATTACATGATTTGGAATGAAAGCACTTAAAATATTGTAGCACATGGCCAATGTATGGACACTTACTTTTATCAGAGAGATCTCATATAACATCCCTACCACAATAGCTAATAAACTGGTTCACCATGCTGAGTTTCCACATAATATCAAGCATATCTCCTCGTACACTAGATGTTTCTGACGAGCAATGAGGGGAAAATAAATTGTATGGGGAGACTATGCCCTTTTCACCTGAGTAAGCCACGAAAGATAAAAAATCTAATAATGGAAAAACATGAAATACCAATAAATACACATAATCAAGATTCTCCAAGAACTGGGTACAAACCATAAACCAGCAACAAAATTGAATTTCATCCTAGTAGTGCCAAAAGTGTAGGAAACCCCAAAATTAATGAAAACTAGCTGAATCATGAAAATATTCTTGTATGAGAGGTCATAACCTCATTTAAGAACATCTGAATCCTGACTCAACTCCCTAGAATAGATCCATTTCCCTTGTTTAAATCTTCCAATATGAAATCTGGTCGGGTACACTGCGGCACCAGTGAAGGGTGTGAGTACAACTCAGTAGGCCACCACCAATAGTCTCTATAAAATATCCAGTCAAGACATATAGTGCATTTAAGTATGAAATAAATGAAAATGTAAACCAAAATAAAACTTTGGGGACATTAGTTATCAATATTTAATTTAATCATTTCAATCATTACTATTAATATCATCCCTTAACCACTTTTATTTCATAACCCACTTTAATCGTCTGTTCTAGGGGATAGGAATTTATATCAATTACACATAGGTATAAGTAATTCAATAACTATTCATAAGTGAATAGGTCATGTACCTATCTTTCTAGAGATTAACACATCCCAAAAAAACTCATTATCATTACCTCGAAGGCTTAGTCTGGGTGGAATGTAGCCATTAGGGGAATAGATTTTTATCACCTTCTCTAACTCATCCATTATGAGGTGGAGTTTATAACCCCATTCATACTCAAACCATGGGAATATAACCTCAGTAAATACCCCACACTACCAAGCCATGTGCACATTCATATAAATATCTATTCACCAATCATACCATATCATAACCAAACACAACAAAAACAAGTCGCAATCCTAATCCACAAAAATCAACATTGGAAATAAATATTTTTCCATAAACCATTAACACATTTCCATTTAAATGTCTTTTCTATTATCCTAATTCCTATTTCTAAATCCTAAACACATTAATAATATTCACCAATTTCCATACATTAACCCATTTAACATATTCTACCATTTTTATATGCTAAGAAACATGACTCGATTATCATTTCCCTTGTATTAACTCATTTACCATATTTAGTAATTCACTTATTAGTTATCCTTTGAATTTTATTCAACTAACAAGACCTTACCCCACCCTACATTTTATCCAACTCATAGGAACTATACGTCATATGGATTTCAAAATAATTAATAATCCATTTGACCCAATATCGATTAACTCAATAAACCCATTTACAATACCATGTAATACAAACCCCCTTAATCCATTATAAAATCTTATCTCACTACCAATATCCTACTTCCAATTTCACTAAACATATTATCATACATAAAAAGGGATATATGTTACAACACATCAATTCAATACTTTACCTTCTCAACTCCTAGGTTTGGGTGTGTCGAAACACCCCATGGGTGCCCCTAAATTTATCAAATCATCCTCAACACAACCCACATGGATCATGAAGGGTTCAATTCCAAATTTAATTTCCCATTTTTACCAAATCTCTCTAAAGAAGTCAATGAAAAACATGGTAGAACCAAGAACACAACACCCATTTAAAAATCGACATTTATAACTAATGGATCTAGCTTATTGACCAACTAACTCAAACACGACGATGAACACACTCTTAATAATAGACATATAACAAGATTTAAACACCCATTGAATCCCCAAAATAGGTTACATAAAAAAACATGGTTTTAGAGCTTCATTCTATAACCGACAGCATTACAAATGGCCATGAGATGAGGGTGATATATCCTTGGTATCCCTTGAGATATTTTGGTCATCACTGGAGCGGGAGGTAGGATATGGAGAAGAAACATTGGGTGGAGAATTAAAATCTTTAGATGGAAATTTTTTATTTGTTCCAAATTTCAATGGGCCACATGGTTTACCCAGATTGTTTTTAAAACCCTACAAAAATAGTGTGCAAACCACTATCCAAGTGGAGTTGGGTCACACGGTTTCCTATGGAGATCCACACTGTATGAAAAACCATGTGTCAAACGTTTGGAATTCCTCTATCCAAGGTTGGATAGTTTGGCTACCCCCCTCACACAATTTTCATTAAGCATACTCAAACCCTAAAACTTGCACGAAATGGACTGATTTTACTTTATTTTGTGTCTCAAACCCTCAGGACACCCCCAAGCATCCTCATACACCTAAAAACATCTCATTAACTAAAAAAATGTATTAATGTCAAAATTTAAAAAAATACATGCATCTGGAAGTTAGAGATATGGAAACCACAACACCAAATTACGGCTCATCCTTGAGAATCATTCTAAATAATCACTGAGCTTTTTAAACAATGAGATCATGCCACTAGGTCCACTAATACATTCCATTTTACAAGATTCTCAATGAACATTATAATGATACTTCAGAATTATAACCAAAGGAACAATCTTTCTCCATAAGAATTTATCTCTATAGCCTGCATCACAAACATGATAATCCTCATAGGAAGCATGGACCCCAACCATACCCAACCACTAGAACCCCATAAGAAATACTAGGAAACACTTCCTTATTCACATTACAAGGAGGCATCACACACTATGTCATACCATCATAGAGGAACCAATCAACACACCATCAGTCTGATCCCCTTATATAATCTTGACTTTAATCACCTAGAACCATTTTATATGGTGACAACACCCTGATGGCGAAAAAACCTCTATATTACCCCTTGGAATGCACAGTCATTCATACCATATTTCTCAACTTACGTTGATCTACCACTCGAGTCCTATTGGTCCCATTCCATAACTGTATATCCAAAAACCTAACCAAAACCATTGAATGATTAGACCGTTTAATACTATGAAAACACTCACCATCAGGGACAACTAACCTTAATGATGATCATTCAAGTTCCTTCAACCTGAAAATTCATCACATCATCAAACAACTATTTTCCCATTATGTTTTTATCCCATCATCATTCATTGTTTGGAACCTAGGATATTGAGGAAGACTGCTAGAATCTCAACTCCACTTTCACAGCATGCATGACACATTCAAAAATCATTGTGCCCGAACATTCAGAAGTAATTATCCTTATATTCGAATCCATCCTCCCAATTGAAACCATCTGGAAGTAAATCCACACGCCATCCATTCTTGGATTATGAAAAACAAAAACTCCAACATTCTTACCTATATTTCTGAACTCCCACCATCCACTATTGACATACTACTCTCCATGTTCACCCATGGAACTTCCTTAATTAACTCATACCACCATTATCAAAAAACCTATTGAGGCCATTCCCTTAAATCCATTAACTCTACTGTCAAAAAATTCACAACCTTCCAAAACATCAACATGCATCTCTAAACCCATCAATATCACTATAACCAATACCCTTGTCTTTTATACATAGACTAATATCGATTAGGACTTTCCTCAAAAACCATCTCCAATATAAAATTTCCATTTTCATTCCAAAACATCCACAGAAGGTGGTTTACAACTCTCCCATGTGTATATCTTTTCAACTTAGATGGGTCACTCACGGTCGACTCATCCTTGAAAACCCTAGTTCACTATTAGCATGGAACTACATCACATTCACTGGGTACCATTATACTTTTTAAAATTCTAATGTCACCCAAGGACACCTTCCTTAGTCCATGACAATTTTCACTGAGGTTCTATAACCTATTATCCCTTTCTATAACGTGTTGTTATATATTACCACACCCTTCATTAACTTCCCCATTTAAAGCATAAAATTCCCTTTGAACCACCCTGATTTAGAATCCAATTCTTGTCTCATTCAACCACTGCATACAATGCCCAATTGGCCACTATGGGGACCCCAACAAGAACCACACTGGTTTACCATTGGAATTCAGATGTCACCACGTATTATCTAGGCTCTACTCCACACATCTCATACTTACTCACCAGTCTCCAATTTAGGAGTGACATTACCTTCAATTTACTCATGGAAGATAAACCATGATGGCTTAATTTCTTATCACAAACTAAACCCCATAACTTGGGTGCAGTAATAAAAACTTTCCCAGATCAACAACCTGAATATCATCTAATGTCTATTCTTGTGTCTCATGAATGACAACTATACCCTTTGTCGAAACCTGATCTAACCAGAAGACCTCACATGTAACAGGTCGAAGGTGTACAACCAACAATCAAGATCCACATATATTGTTCCATGAGTGCAAGATTTCATGATTTTTGGCATCTAAACCAAAAACATTCAAGTCACTTTGTATAAAATTGTGGCATTCTATGGGTACCTGAGACGATGTCAAGATATTGAGGATGATCTTCCCTGGGTAAATGTATGATAATAATTAATCTAATAACACTAAAAAAACCCATAAAACACTAATTTCACCTCACACTATGGTAAACCAAGACCTTTCGAAAGTTTTGGGATTCCCTGCTTGCAAACATCTCCTCATAACATAACCACCACCGCTCAGTAGTGATGGTCAACCAAGACTCACAACTGAGCCACAACCATTCACCAACATCCATAAACAAATTTTTTCTATGGAACTAATTCTATCATATCACTTGAGTCATTTCAGTTTGACCCGGGAAATTATAACCCGAACAAAATAAATCACCACACCAACAAAAACCAATGGTATCATTCTTAGCCATGCTTCCCTTATTCATTTCATAGACAACGAAAAGTTATCATCCTGAGTCGCCATTTTTTCTCATCTGGGTCGTAACTAAGTCACACCAACGTGTTCCCATATATGGGACACTTTAGAGCCCACAATGTATCCCATCATTTTGTGACCACCCACTTAAACTAACCTTAGTTTCTTGAAGAGAAGCTTCACCAAATCCTAGACCAAAACCTGCTTACTCATTCGACTATGAGTCTAGGATAGTTATCCTCATTGATCCCAAGGTGTTCTTAACATCTCACCCAACCACCAAACATTCATACAATCAAGCTATGCCACTTGACCACCCTCACCTTGGGTGTCACCTTCAAAACAAATGAATCTAAACACACTTTAGTTGCCATTGTCTTTTCACTCAAAAACAATGTCGTGGCTTCCATTAATTGTTATCCAAAAAGATGGGTCGGGAATCAATATGATATGACCCATAAAATCTAACCTTACAACCTAATATAATCACTTAGGTTCCATCCGGAAAAACCCATGACTCAACCATAGCATTTAATGAAACTTACTGCTACTCATTATTCATCAATTCTACCTAAAAAGAATATCTCATTCTTTATATTCTAAGGAACCTACATCACTAGGATAGCCTTCCTTGAGGTTACCATCAATTTCCCCAAAATTTTCAACGTGTTACCATAACATGAGTCCCATCACTAATCCATCAACCTTCCCACTTATCTTTCTAGTCCCATCATTAAACCATCAACCTTCCCACTTATCTTTCTAGTCCCATCCTACACAAGGAAAAAATCTCAATGTTCCACTATCAAAGTCCAAAACTTTCACCTTTTGGGACCACACCAAAGAGAACTAGGAACCCCTTCAAACCTCTCTCATAGGTCATCTTGAAGGTCAAATGATACCAACTCCCTAAACGGAATTTAAAACTAGAAAAATACATCATTCCTCTCTCTTCGAACCATATACATCAAAATAAGGACCATCAATGTACATAAACAAAATGATCACCCTTGTTCTGATACACAATGTGTCTAGTGCGCCAAATTACCATTTACTATAGGTTATGCACCAAAGGTAATCATAGACATATGTCAGCACTACGAACCAAACACCATCTTTGGGATCCATAACACAACTCTCTTATTCCCTACTCACAGGGTCACAAAAACCCAAGTACCATCCTTAGGGTTCATCATATGCTTTTTATGATTAAGATCCAAAAGGGTTTATACACTACAATACAGAACAAAATCTCATGACCCAAAGGCCACAACCCTATCGTGGGTTATATAAGAACATTTATTATTCCATATATTAAATAAGAAATTCCTCACCAACCAAATCCAAAGTCTCACACTATGTCACTCTCACTACCCAAAACCACCCATATGATGGGTCAAAACAATTACACACGGGATACCGACTACATGGTTCACCCAAAAGTTCCCTCATTAGACATTATTTTTATGATTTAAATCACCATTTATGAACCCAAATAATTACATATCTAAACTATCCATTCACCCAATGATTAAAAAGTACCCACCTTATCATGATAGTAATTTAGAATATTTTTCTCAATAGACACATCAAAATATAATCAGCGGGATTTAACCACCGATGAAAACAATTTCACAGTATCATCCATAAACAATTCACTATGTATACACTATCCCAATGGTCATCATCACACTTTGAACACTACCCTCTTCTGTCACTACTGTGGGTCACAGTCAACATGACGTAAACAAAATTACTTAATCACAAGTTTTTCAACTAACACAAATTTAAATTATTCTGTCTTTCACAACACAAATATTCTCATAGGCACAATTATCATTTCAAAAATTGTTACAATAATCATTTTCAACTCATCAAATATTTCATTAAAGCCAATTAAATAATAATTTATTAACTTTTATTTTTCATTTAACCATTTTCATCATCATCATTAGACAAAATTTTCCTTAAATTTATAAGGAAGTAAAATTAATTCTAATCATTATGCTTCACACACCCCTCTCATGTGTGCCTATCATGATGCATTCCACCTATACCCTAGGTTCTTAAAATGATGCATGAATGAACAGCCACATTTCATTATGTCCATGAGAAAAATATCATAAAATTGTCAGGTCACACAACATGTGCATCACCCAATAGTGAAATATCATTCAACAATAATAGCATGCATCAATAACAATAGTTCCCACCCTATGTACTTGGGTTTTCCCTCATACATGGGTTAGATACTCCCAAGAATGAGCTCATTTACAAGACATGACACATCCTTTTATCTTATCTTTCATCTGAAATATTAAGACCATAGAAAATAACCATTCTCTAGTAACACTTTTTAACATCGTCGACCAGAGAGACACTAAACCATTTCCCCGGGTTGAGTCACCACATGACCTCAAGCGCCCCTCCTCATAGGCTAGAGTTTATCAACTAGTAGTAAGGTTCTAATAAGTCACATAGGATTATTATACTATCTATACAAGAGTAATATGAATTCTATAAAAAATTAAATAATGGAAACAACATTAAATACCAATGAAATCACATAATCATGAATTTCCCAGAACTGGGTACAAACTGAAAACAACAATAACTATTATATATCATGCTAGTAGTGCTAAAATTTCAAGAAAATAAAATATAATGGGATGAATCCCCAAAATGATCCTAACTCTGAGTCTGAAGCTCATCCATGAACATACCAAGCCAAACTCAACTCCCTATCCTTATACCCTTTCCCTTATCTAGACCTTCAGACATGAAATCCGCTTCGGTACCGAGTGGCTGTAAAGGAGGGTGTGAGTATAACTCAGTATTCCACCACCAACGGTGTCTACAAAATATCTAGTCTACGTAGATTGGCAATGAAAGTATGAAATAATTGACAAGGTAAACCAAAAAGAAAATCAGGTTCCATTAGTTAACAATATTTACATTAACCATGGCTATTACTATTAATAATATCATCACTTATACCACTTTTATTTCATAATACACATTCCTAATGTGTTCTATGGATTAGGAATTTAAATCAATTACACTTAGGTAAAGGGAATTAAATCTCTATGAATAAGGTAATAAGTCAAGTACCTATCTCTCTAATGATGAAAAAATCACAAAAAACACTTTATCCTCACCTTGAAGCATACGTCCTGGTGGAATGTAACTGTTTGGGGGAATAGATCATTATCCACTTCCATAAATCATGCATTGTGAGGGTGGAGTTTATAAACCTAGTCTAACACAACCTATGTGCATATAAACTCATTCAATACCCTACACTACAAATCCATGTGAACATACTTATATATATCCATTCACCACACATACCATATCACAACCAAAAAAAAGAAATCATAGGCCACAAAAATAAACATATGAAATAAATATTATTTCATAACCCATTTACATATTTCCATTTACATTCCTTTTACATTATCCCATTTTCCATTTCTTTAGGCTAAACTGATCGAGCATATTCACCAATTTCCAAATATTCAACCATTTATATATGTTAAAATTTATAACTCATTTATTATTTCTCATGTATTAACTCATTTAAGATTTTCATCAATTCCCATATGAAAGGACATTAACATTTTCTTAAATTACCAACACCTTACCCCACTCAACAAGCTCTCAAATTAATTTCCACTAACCTTACTATGAATTTCAGCATAAATGATAATCCATTTGACCCAATCTCGATTAACTCAATTAACACATTTTTTATACCATGCTAAAAAACCCCCCTTAATCAATTATCAAATCTAAAAACACAACCAAAATACCATTTGAAATTTCGAAAAACATATTAACATACTTAAAAAGGGATCTACATTATCACACTTCAATTCCATACTTTACCATACCAACTCAAAGGTTCGGGTATGTTGTCATACCCCAAAGGTGGCCCAAAATTGGTTAAATCATCCTCAACACATACCATAGAGATTATTAGTGTTTAAATCCATCATTTAGATTCTAATTTTAACCAAATATACCAAAAGACATCAATGCACAACATGGTGGAACCAATAACGCAACACCCACACACACATCCACATTTAAAACTATGTGATATCACTTGTAGACTACCTACCTCAAATTTGATGATGAATGCACTGGTAATCATAGCATAAGATCTGGATTTTAAAACCCGTAGAAGTTCCAAACTATGTTAAACTAGAAAAGGTGGGTTTCAGAGCTTCAGAATGTGGTAGCTAAAGATCCATGCCCTAATTTGGAAAAGATATTCTATATAGAGGTAAGACTTAACTAGATCTTAAATCCCCAACTGACGAGGTTCCAAACAGCCTAGAGATGATGTAGATTGATCATTGGGATATTTTTAGGGTTTTTTGTCAACACTAGGGATAAAGGTAGAATAAGAGGGGAAAATAGGGTGGAGTCTTAAAATCTTGAGATGGAAAAATGTGATTTTTCCAACTTTTAATGGGTCATATAGTTTACTCTCTTGGTTTTCCAAACAATGTGGAAATCAGGTGTAATCCAAAATACAAGAGGAGTTTGGTAAAATGGTTACCTAGGGAGATCTTCATGATTTGACTAACCATGTGACAACAGTGCCAAATGGGTCTATCTAAGGTTGTATTCTTTGGCCACCCCATCTCCCAGTTTTCACTAATCATGCTCAAACTAAAAAACATGAATAAAATGGACCAATTTTTCATTCTTTCAGGTCCTGGACCCCCAGGACACCCCCACACATCCTCAAACACCTATGAAATATTTCACTAACTGAAAAAAAGTAATGAAATCACGAATTTAAACAAGTACATACACCCACAGGTCTAGATTCTCACATCTCATGAGAGTTTGGGTTGACATAAACAAAATTATATTATGTTTAATGGATGAATTTTGTTAAATAAAAATTTGGAGGAAAATTTCGATCAAATAAATGTCATGACATTAGAATAGTTTAATCCACTCAACATATAAAAGAGCTAGATATATGTAGTTGGAAAGACCGCTTACATAATTATATTATTATGGTTTTCATTATCAAAGTCTATATCATTAAAAAAATTATTACAAATAATTTCATGTAATAGGTTAATGCAACTAGAAATATCAAGTTCAATGGTAATGGATATTGAGACTCAATAAAATAGTGGTATATTTAATAAATAAATTGTCAAATAAAAGCATTTAATTAATTATATCTCACTTATTTTGTAATCAATAAAATTAAAAATAATCTAATCTTTTTAATAGTATAATAAAATGAAAATTTCAACACCCACGCTATCTCTTCAATCAATATTGGAAAGAGATATCCTCACAACTAAAAGTAACTTACCGAAGTGTTTTAGATGGCATCAGGTTGTGTTAAACCCTGAACGAAAATTTATTGTTCAAGAATCCTCAAATATTGATCTTCCTACTAAAGAGGTGGGTGTTGAATTTTTCTTTATACAAGAAAAATATTAATGATACATGGTAAATATTCAATTTTTAATTCATTTACCAATGTTTAGTGAACAAATGAAGTCTCAAAAAAACATGGATACATATATCATGCTTGAGAACCTCTGTGGTACTTACCAAGAGAGATCTAGACAAGAATAGTTTGAGATATCCAAGGATCTATTTTAGAGTAATCTTAGATAGGGTTCCCTAGATATTCCTCACATAGTAAATATGATTGAATATATTATGATATTATAGGTTCTATGGTTTAAACTCTCTAAATAACTAGTAACCAGTCTCATTCTATAATCACTGCCACAAATCTTATCCCGTATTGTTGTTAATTTAAATTTAAAGAACATTAAGAAGTATATGTAGATCTTATTACTCTTATTATCAATGTAGATAATGATTTAAAGTATAAAAGACCTTTCCTCCTTATGTTTAATAAAAGTAAAGTGAATGAAATTATCTTTAAGCCCAAAAAATCTTCATGCACTTCCAAGAAGAGGAAGATCAAGGGGAAAGCAAGGGAATATGATAATTTCTATTTCTCATGTCGAAGGAAGGGACACTGGGAGAAAATTTACACCCACCCAATGAAGAAAGAGGATGTTTCAAGTAAATTTGTTATCTGGTACAATTTATATATTTCTACAAATTGGATATTACATATAGCTTGTGGTGATGACATATGTATTCAAATATAGGAACCAAGTAGAATCAGAATGATTTAACATGGAGATTTAGATCTGAGAAAATCCAACAAAGATAAACTTGTTGTAATATCTATCTGGGACTACCACTTCATGATTCCAACCAAAATGATCTTGGTTTTACAGGTTTGTTATTATGTTCCATCAGTTAATAAAAACATTACTTCTATATAAGAGCTGATACAAATGGATTTATTTTCAAATTTGGGAATTATTGTATCTTGTTTTATAAATATTCCATTTTTAATGGTAAAAAAAATTAAATAACCTTATTTATTTGTGGTATTGAATGAACCAAATAGTGTAAATTGAGAGTGATGTTACTTCACATGACTCATAACACAACCAATATTGGAATCACCAGACATGTCATGTAAATTAAAAGTGCATGAATAAATTACATCAATATGGGTATTTAGATTCTTTTTAACTAAAACCAATTAGTGTGTGCCATGCATGTTTACATGGAAAAATGACTAATTCCCCATTTATTGGTAAATGTCAAAGGGCTAAATATATTTTTAAATTATTTTATATTTATGTGTGTGCACAATTGTTTATTGAATAAGGGATGGGTACTCAAACTTCATAACATTTATTTATGATTTTAATAAATATGGATATTTCTACATGATTAGGTATAAGTTCAAATTTTTAATAATTAAAGGAATACATTAATGAAGTTGAGAATCATCTTGGTAATAAGATTAAGAAACCTCTCTCAAAATGTGGTGGAGAATATCAAAATCAAGACTTAATTGATTATATATAGAAGTTTGAGATTTTATCATAAATAAATCATCATTATATGCCTCTATGGAGTGGTTTAAGTGAAAGGAGTAATCCGACCTTATTATACATGGTGAGATCAAGGTTAATCAATGTGAATAATCCATTATCCTTTTGGGTATATGCATTAAAAACAATAGCATACGCACTAAACTGAGTGCCATCTAAAGCCAAAAACAAATTATAGAATACCAATTTTCTATTGTAAAAAAATTATTTTTCATCTTACTTATATATGTGGGGATATGATGTATTTTTTAAGGCCTCTTTAGTTAATAATATTTCACCCTGAGGCACAAAAATGTATCTTTATAGGATATACCAAACAAAAAAAGGTGTACTACCTATACAATCCTTCATATAAATGGTTTTGGTTGATAGAAATCCCACATTTTTTAGGAGTATCTATCTGAAAATGATATACTGGGAGTGAGATTGACTTTGATGAATTCCAAGATCAAGATAACAAGAGTTATCACATGAATAAATTCCAGAAATCCTCATTAAAGAAAAAATTTTTCCAGAGAAACAATTACCATGTAGGTGTACTATAGACGTTATGGGAATATAATAGAATGATTATCTATTCACCAAGTATGATGACTCATTATTTGTTGATAATAATGATCCTCTAACCTATAAGGAAGCTGTAAGTGGCATAGATGCTTCCATGTGGTAAGAATCCTGGAATTCTGAAATGGATTCCAGGTACCAAAACCAAATATTGATTTTGGTAGACCCTCCAGTACATGTTCATATTATTGGTTTTCAATGGGTTTTAAAGAAGAAAATAGAAAAGGAAGGACAATTCTGTACTTATACAGTGTGACTAGATTTAAAAGGGTTTAAATAGCATCATGGAATTGACTATGATGAAACCTTCTAATGACTTTCAATGCTGAAATATATTATCATTCTATATTCTATTATAGATTTACATGATTATGAGGTTTTTAAAATGGATGTGAAAATAGATATCCTAAATGGGAACCTTTAAAAAGATTTCTATAGGCCATATCCCAAAGTTTTTGTGACTAAAAAGGATTTCAAAAGAGTATGAATGTTGAAAATTACCTTTTATAGATTAATGTAAGAATCCATGTTATAGATAATTGACTTCTATGAGGACATAATAGAATTTGGTTTTATAAAGAATGAATTTTTTCCATGTGTCTATAAATGGTTTATTGGGAGTGTGGTCATTTTCTTAATAGTATATGTTCATGACATATTACCCATTGGAAATAAAATACCATTCATACCTATTATTAAGTAATGGTTGAATAAATTATTCTATATTAAGGATTTGGGAGTGGTAGTATATATTCTAGTGATCATGATCCATTTTGATAGATCTTGGAGGTTTCTCAGCCTAAGTCAAAGTACATACATTGAAAATATACTAAACAAATTTGTTATAGAACAATCCATGAGAGGATTTATTCTAGCATCACATGGAATTCATATTTACAGTAAAATGTGTCCTTAGACACATGGGGAAATAAAAAAATGAAAAGAATTATATAGGAATAAATTATTGGTTCGTTTATTTATTAAAAGTTATGAACTAGGATAGATTTCACATATACGTTGTGTGTGGTAAGAAGATATCAAGATGGTCCAAGTGACTGCTATTGGATGGAAGTCAAGACTATCTTTAATTATCTCATTGTTACTAAGGATATGTTACTAGTTTATGTAGGATATGATGAAATAATCCTCATATGATATGTAGATGATAATTTCTAAAATGATCAAAATGACATGACATCACAAACTGGTTACATATTCACTTTTAATAGAGGTTTTGTAAGCTAGAAGAGCTCAACATAGTTAGTGGGTGTATATTCTATAATAGATTCTGAGTATATTACAGCTTCTAAGGAAGATCAAGAAATAATATGGATGAGTAACTTCATCCACTAAATTGATTTGATATCTAGTATTAAATATCATATCACACTCAGTTGTGATGATACTTTAATGGTTGATCTTGTAAAATAGCTAAGGTCACATTAATGGACGAAGCAGCTAAATCGGAAGTATCATCTCCTGAGGAATTTTTTCTTAAAGAGTTGAAGTTGCAAGGAGAATTATTTCCATAGAAGACAACATGGTGGACCCCTTTAATAAATATGTGACTAATTGGAAACACTAATACCATGTTAGGACTTGCAGACTGATGGTCAGAGGTAGGTTTCTCTAGTCATATTTTGATTTTGTTGCAGTCAGTTTCCTCAGAAAAATTGGTTGTATTTGGATTACATGTATATTCTTTGTATTGAATATCATTAATATTTCTGGTCACAAATTATTTTTTGTTCTAGATGACTGTAATTTAATAATTTCCTAGAGTATATGTCCCATTAATAAGGTCATAGCATTTCCATTCTATGATGAGTACCTTGTTGTGTTATGATGATATTGTCAAATATTGTTGTATGGTTGGATAATGTAATATGATGGTAAGCATAGTACATATACTTTCTGGTGTGAGTACTCTTAAGTAGATGATGTTTCTTCTCATTATGTTAGCACTTGGTAATCACTATGATGATAGATTATTAGAGGAGACCCTCTAGTATGAATTTCACTTATTTTGGTGTCATTGGATATTCCAATCTATAAGCGTGTGTGATGGTCTGTAGACTTTATTATTGTTATAATTAATGTGGCAAGTAACGTACATATATGTTTTTTTGAAAACTATGATGATAATATTTTATTGAAAAGTTAGATACGTTAGGTGTGTCATGAGTGACTTTTCATTAATGAATAAGTCGAGGGAGGATTTTTCCCTCCCATCATTATGGACGCTGATATCTCAAATCATTGATTGGAATGGAATCATCGTATTAAATTACATGGACATAGTGTAATGATTTTTTTATTTCAAAGAATCAAATAAAATGATTTGAAGCACATAGTTTGGTGACATGAATGTGAAACCTACTTAATGTGATATTTTTAAAAATGGATTATATTACATTGTGAGTGTTCGTATGGGGTTGTCAACATTGTGACATTCAGTTCTTTCTCTTGGGTGCCTTGACCTATTTCTAGACAGTAATATTGGGATTTAGAAAATCCCGCCTAATGCCTATAAGAAATAATCCTAGAGGTTCGCACAGTATGTTTGTTTATCTCAATTAAATACCATTTGATTTTAATTAATGGAATTAATGTTATTGTCAACTCTAATGAATGCTTTTATTCAAGTTATATAGATCGCATAACTAAATAAATATTTATTCTTCAACTTGTGAATAAAATATTAATTTTTTATTTAATATTTAATAAATATTTATTTTTTATATTTCAAGGAATGTATATATTTATGTATAAAATATTTATTTATTTGTTCAATAAATGATATAAGAGTTAAAATGGACCAACACTGAGTCTGGTGCGAAATATTAATTAACAAGATCTTTATGTAATCATTTTTTCGCAATATGATACATGCCATAATACTATAATTATATAATTATTATTTTTTTCATGTGATTTATTAAACGTAATAAATTTTATTTAATGGTTGGTATGAAATTAAATAATATTTTAACATAAATCCCAACTCTATAAATAAGTTGTTATGTCTATTGTGTACAGAATAAAAAAATTGAGAAATGAAAATTATTATACAAAATAAATTCTCTCTCAAATACTCCATCTATATCCATGTCAATAATAGTAAGTAAAAGAGATATTTATTTAATACCAAAGAACGAGGGATCAAGAAAGAACAGTGAAAGACATTCAATTCCTTGTGCTAGCACCCGAAGATCAAGTGTCATTGCTCAAAGATCATAGGAGCATGTGTTGGTCAATTCTAGAGGGATTATATCCGTGGATACTCACTGTACAATGAAGGTAATCTGAAATATTCTTTTTAGATGATCAATATTCCCCAACAATGAAATTTCATAATCCCGTGTATTTATTTATTCAAATTTTAAATAAATTAATTACAAATTTGATGTGCAAGATCCTCACAATTAGTTTTGAGATATGATTATTCAAATAAAATTTAACATATAAATCACCTATTCCTGGTTTTTATATGACTGGAACCATAAATAACTTCATGATTTCCATTTCATGAGAATATTATAATTTCATTCGTGTGTATTGTAGACTATTGTCATGCGAAGCGATGTGATTCATTCAATCTTTACTTGGAATGTATTAGATAATATTTTAATATATATGTGTGAAATATATGACATAAGTATGATAATTAAATTATTATTATATATATATAATTTTCTTTTCTTCTTTTAATATGACAATAAAATCAAAGTTGTTTTCATGCATATGTAGGTCATACCGTCTCCATGAACAGTGTATTTCTTTTCCTATCCCCAAATATTATAGATTACAGTAAATAAATATATACTAATTATATATGATATTTAAATCATCTTTTAGATTCTAAAGATTATTGAAACATGATCTATCTAATAGGAACATAAAATAACTAATCAAAACATGCTCCAAACAAAGAATGTTGTTACCCGAAACAGTGAACATAATGAAATATTTTTTAAAAATTAGTGATATGATGTTATAAAAGGGTCATATATGATATTGTAAATACTAATATGGTTATTTTAAGAGTTAATAACATGTTTTAAACCACTATATAAGTGGTTAAATCATGTACTTCCAAAAGGAAAGAATGAGGTATGATATTTTGGATCAATTTGATTTCGTTGAGGCATAGTATAATTTTGTGCACCTAGTTTCTTTTTAATTGTGTATATAATGCCCCTTTAAAATATAAGTTAATCAATACTTCATTATTTATGATATTTTCAGTTTCCATTTTATTTATATAATCTAAGGGGATTTTTAATTAAAATTTACCAAGTGGTAATGAATTTCCATAACTCAATTACATTTCATTGAGTTATATTACTTCCTAGTTGTCGTTATTATCCTATGATTATTTTTATAATTAATTTTACTATATATTTTGATTTATTTCAACTTTATTATATTGATTTAAATTTTATACACATAATCTATTCATTAACTAATTCTCACCTCAATATTATTATCATTTTAAGGGTTTATTTATAATATCATTCTAATTGATAATGTTTATTCTTGAAATTCCATTAAAAAAATTTATGATCACTATTGAAAAAACCAATATAATTTATTATCCTATGAATATTCATTATATTTTTGAAGTGATAATATCATTTTCTACTCTTTGGTACTTAATGTTATTTTGAAATGTTTTTAGTACAACTCAACAATATTTCTCTCTTTGAATGGAAATATGTTTTCTTACAAAACCATGTTTTATAAAAAAAATATCAAAAACAATTTATTTAACCTTTAAACAATTATTTATTAAAATACATATTTCCCCATTTTTTACAAAATTTTCCCAAAGATATCTTTTTATCTCTTTCTGAATAAGGAACATTTACTACCTTTTCAATACAAAAGGAATTATCTTTTTACCTTCTAAAATATGTATAGAATTACCCACCATATTTTCATTTAAATGACCATTTCATTTTTATGACAATATTTTTAAATTTAATTTTTGAAAAAATTATTTTAAAATTAAATGATTTTTAAAAAAAGGAAAATGATATTTTTCTCAACAATTTTTTTAAATATTTGTTTTATTTCATCAAATATAAATACCATATTTCTTAATCTAATGGGTATACATTGTATTAATAAAATCATTATTCCTCTAATGGATGTATTGTGATTTTCTTTATAAGGATTGTAATGACATTAACTTCCTTCAATCATTTTATTAGTCCTTAACTTTCCTAGAGTAATTTTTTTTTCTAGTGATCATTAAATGTTAAATTTTCCATAAATATCCACATTATTTATCAGGTATATGATTATTTCCTATACCAAAAAACCATTTTTGAATATGGTTTTCACTTTGATATTTATTTCATTAATAGGGTAAATATTGATAAATATATATCCTTTACTCAATATGAAAATTTTACAAGGACAATTATATATAAATTAAATACATTATTCAATGTTTGGGGAATTATTTGTATTGGTATTAATGGGTTTTGGACCATTTAATGTAAGTCTCTCTTTTCTCCCAAAGTCTCACGGGATGAATCAGTTGGCTAGCCTTAGCTAAACGTGTTTCTACCCCTCAGTTTTAAACCATCTTGGGAAACGTATTCACTGTAAAGGTTTCATGTACCTTGTAAACAAAGTATCTAATAATTAATCACACCCTTCATTTAGGTTTAGTTATTATTATATTTTATATTGTCTAAATGAAAAAATATATAGATGCATATTCATTCTTGGTTATTGATTTAATATCTTGGTTATCAGTTATTTACCTTTCTATATTGATTATGAATTATCCAATAATTTATATGGAATGTGTGCCTAGTTATTTATCTTTCCATATTGATTATACCTTATCGAGTTATTTAAATGGAAAGTGTTCTTAGTAATTTACCTTTCTATATTCATTATTCTTATTGGATCATTATTTCTTCTACAATACTAAATACTTACTATTAATTTGAGGTCATCCTTCTTTTATTTCCATTCACCAAGATTCTATTAAATTTTGTAAGAAATATATGAAATTATATTTTATATGGAATAATGTTATTTTCCTAGACGAAAAGAAAAATTAAATATGTTGTAATTTATCTAATAATTTTTTGTAGAAAACTCTTATATTTATCTAATTTACAAAAAATTATAATCTATTGTGTCCTTTGGGATGAAATTTCATTGTGTCTTATGCCAATGTAATGGTAGCAGGCACAGGATCCAGCTTTCCTGGGTAAGGGTTGATTCATTTATCTTCTTTCTAAATCTCATAACCAAAATGTATATAGTTTTAGGAATACCTTATCATCAACTTCAAACTCTAGATCACATTAATTATTTCCAATTTAATTGTTTTATTGACTCTGAGATTCCCTGATATACTACTTAATGTTTCAAACATTCTCTAACATTCTAGATACTTGATTAGGATCTAATAGCTTTTTTATCTATCTTTATTCCAATTCATTGGAGTTCTATGCATCTGACTATTGAGGTCCTCATAATGATCCATCTAAATACTCATGTGAAATCTATTTTTATAACAAAATTGACTAGTGTAAGTTGTTGATCCCAAATAATCTTCTAAATCAATAGAATAATATTTCAATATATATTATATGGTTTCAATGTTTCACTTATACAAAACAACTATTTGAGGATTATATATAGTGCTAAAGTTCAACTTTGTATTTAAATATTGTTTAAAAATTCTCTAGAGCATTGAGGTAAACTTCAGATCCTAATCAAATACAACAGAGTTTGGTACCCATTCAACCATACAACTTATTTAATTTATATACAATAAATATAGTCAATATATAAATAATCTCTAGTATCAATTAAAAGTGACAATTTCATATGGAAACTGACTACAACCCAAATAGCATTATAGCCTTTAGATGTTTTGGGGATTCTAGAGATTAAATCCACATTCAATTTTTTCATTAAAATTATTGTATGGTTAATGGTTATAACATCCCCATGATTATTTTTCTGTATGACTTAACTTGTAAAAATACCAATAAAGGAGATACATACCATAAAATATCCCTTCTCACGTTATCCCACTAGAAATACTCATTTTTGTCTCTATATGTATTCATTATTCTAGGATGAATTAATAATGATGAACTATGATATTTACCCCGCATCTCTTTATTTAAATATGGTATTGGTGGTATATATGTCATCTCTTAAACATTATAATTATGTATAAATGATGCTAGAACTAACGAATATATCCAATATTCTTTAGTAGTTACATGTCTTCCTTCTATGACTCTTTAATATTCACATGGATAGATGGTTAAATTTTTATGTGAAAATGATATAACATGTCCATGTTTCTCTTTGATTCAAGATCCTTATTATAAAAATTCATAATTGATGGATCTCTTTCAACCTTCCACATATATAAACTAGCATATTCATTTTGACTCAGAGCATTTTCCACATTTTCCACCTTCCTTAGATGGTGATGTATTGATAAATTATATTCATTAATCAAAGTCATACACCTCCTTTGGTGTATATTAAAATATTTTTATTCCAATATATACATAAAGATTTTATAATTACTATATGTATCACACTTTTCACCATATTGATCATGAATTAATATCTTCAATGCTAAAAAACCATCACCAGCTCTAAATAATAAATTGCATATTTTTTCTTTGGAACATTCAATTAGGGTGAAACATAAACTATAACCATATAATTATTCAATGGGGTGTATCAAAATCCATTCTTATATTCATTAATATATCTCACAAATAATTCCCCAGTAGATATATGTATAAACACAGATGCACTGATCAACCTTCTTATCAGCTCCATGAAATTTCTCTGTATGATCATCTGTTTAATGCAACAAGGCTCCCATTAATTTCAAGTTAGTTATTGAATTTTATAGCTATTGGAAATGTCTAAAAAATAGTTTATAGTATAAAACCAACTCAATAAAACTATATATTGTAGATAATATAGTTAGTCTAGGAAATGTTTTAAAAACTTATAGCATTATAGGATCCACCAATATATTCTTTATTGAGATTATGTGACTCAAAAATCTAAAATCTTGTTACTAGAATTCCCAGTTTCTATATTTTGTATATGCTTTCATCTAATTCAAGTTATTTAACACAATCCTAAAATTATCATCATTATCTCTCTTTCTCATTCAATATATAATAACATAATATATAATGAATACCACACACTAAACAAGGTGACCTATATAGACTCTACTTATTAAATCCATGAAGATATCAAGGTAATAGGTAATTATAAATGGAATCATTTTAAATTCATAATTTACTTACCTTATACGAAAGGTTTTCTGGGGTATATCCATATTTTCTACTCTCAACTAATGATATCCAATTTCCAGATCAATATTGGAAAAAAATACTGAGCTCCTAAAAATTGATCCAAAAATCATTGAAATGGGGTAGAAGATACATGTTCTTATTAATAATCTTTTTATGTTACAAACAATCAATAAAAAGACTCATTGAACTATATTTATTATTAATAAAAAGAACAGTTGCACACCATCAAGACTCACTAGGGCGTTTAAATACATTATCTATATTCTCCTACAACAGGTTCTTAAATTCTTATAACTCAATTAGATATATTCTATATAGAGTATTTGAAATAGGTACGAAACCATGTGTGAGTTATATTTAACAACTAATATCATGATTCTTGAAAAAACTATAAAAGATAAATACTCATTTAGATCCATGCAATGAATATAATTTTTAATGTAAGTTAATATTCATCCTCACAGTAAACGATGTTAATAAGTTGATCTTTAACATTAAATGTGACTTCCCATCCATGGTAATTGATATGTTATCTATCTAAAAATATCTAATCACATATATTACACTAAAGGAAGAATAATAATATCTTCATGAAAACAATTCTTAAAATTTTCAAAAAGGAATCCCCCACTATTGGGTGAAAGATAATTATGTATCCCCATAAATAATTAACATATCATGTTCCATTTCATCATCCCTTGGCCTTGGAGTTATTCCTCAGATTAGTGAATTGAAAAAAAATCCTATGTTTCTTAAATTTAAAACATTAAACTATTAGGTGTTTTTTATGATATAATTTTTTTTATCCATTGAAAATTTTTTCCCTTGGAAATTAGCATCTATATGCCATTTATTACATACATTAAACATATTCTCGTTACTTAATGACATTTCCATGAGTTATTGTTCCCACATTATTTTCCTGTAAGAAATTGAATCATATTTCCTCCATGGCCTTCGTCAATAGGACTACCTTGAATCCTAATTTATCTCTCATCAAGTGTGTTTTGAAAAACATCTAGGTTTATATTATTGACCATAAATTGAGATAGCTGGTTATGAATAACCATAATAATTTCTCAATATCTTCTTTACTTATTGGTTAATCTTTAAAAAAAATCGCCACATTATCCTTCACAAACATTGTTAACATGGTTCCACTTGGTTTCAACAATTTAAAAATATAAAAACATAGTGTGAGAATTAAATATAAAAGTGATAATTCATATAATAATAAAAATCACTCATATTATGTCCTAAATTATGACACCTTGTCGACCTATGACACTTTATATTCATAATGTATCAATTTTAGTTCATCATATATTATTATAGATCATATTCTCCCATTAATAATAAGAATTCATAAAGGTAATTAGGGTTAACTAAATCTTATCCATCAAGAGTTTCAAATTAGTTATACAGTAATGAGTATTTTTCATCCACCAATGGAAGATCGAGAAAATACCCAACCATTAGTTTCAATGTTATTTCTCATAGGTGCATCTATGATAAATACTACATCAGCGTTTTTGAACATATATGGATTTCATTACTAGGAAACCACATAATCTCTAATTTTCCAAAACATCATGATATTATCCTACACTTAAACACATCCCTAGGGTTTTAAAGTTTTTCTAATCATAATCAATAAAAATAAATAAAATATTATATGAAACCAACTAAAGAAACTAAATAATTAAATATATAAATATTTCATAATTTTATTTGAATATTCAATACATCTCATAATAATAAATTCCTTGAGGCTTTAGCCCCAAACTTTAAAAAAATTATTTCATTGATAATGTCATGTCATAATAATAAATTCCCCATAATTGTAAAGGTTTAGTGTTTTTTGATAATAGATATATAATCAACACATTTCATTAAAGATATTCAACACCTTCTAAAAAATTCATCTTACATATTACCATTCTTAGACATACTATAACGAACCATACTTTTTAAATGATATTTCTTTCAAAATAAATGTGATTTATATTATATAGTAATATAAGCATACATACCATAGAAAAAAGAAAAACATTTTATTTCATCAACAGAGATCATTAAATTATTTATAAATAAACCCGTTAAAATTACAAATAATATAGTGGAAAAATATTAAATAGAAAACTTGGATGATTCCAATAAATCAAAATTATCTCTCCTATGAAAAAAACTATTAAAATTAAATAAAATATTAGTAAACCAATGAATATCTTAGAAAACTAAAATATGAAACCTTGTTAAGAATTCTTTTGAATAATATATGACGTAACGAAGAGGTACTTGTAGGTGGTAATGGGATAATTGGAATGATAATTTGATCATTGGAATAGTAACCTTACCATTGGGAATAGTAACCTAACCATTTGAATTGTAATTTGACCTAAAAATTACAATAAAAAATTAATTATCATCAAGATTTATGAAAATAAAGATAAAATAATATTCAAAAATAAATATCAATATTTAAATCACAAACAAATATATACACAACTTTTCTATAAATAATATTGTAGTATATTTCATAAAAAACATTATTTTTTTATTATAATTTTAAATTACCTATGTTTTAAAATAGTTTATAAAAGTTGAATATAATTTTTATATTCAACATATATAATTTAACAAAAGGTGATTTTTTTGTAATTTTATGAAATACTTCAATTTCTAGGTGAATATTAAAAATACAATTTTTTATAAAAAATATTTTTTAAATGACATCCTTCATGATGTAATAATGACCTAATCAATTTTATAAAAGAATTCTGAGTAAAAAAGATATTTAATTATATAAATGAATCATTTAAATACAAAAAAGCTATTTTATAAACCTAAAAAATATTTTCCATAGTCTAAAGTATAAATCATTCCATTAAAATAATATTTTGTAAATTTTTCACCTTTTCTTTTCAATAAACTAATAAATTCGGATTATAATCTTTTTTAAAGTCATGAAAAAATGTCTTATAATTTAAATATATTCCATAATTAGAAAAACATTAATATTAAAAGTATTATCTTGTATATAATATTTTATTCAATATTATAACTCAAAAATAACCATATCCTCAAGTATAAATAACCCCATCGCATCTCCCTTGAAAAATCACTTCACTACCACTTAGTAAATTATAATTTCTTCAAAAATCAAACATATTAATACAAATAAATCATTAGGGATGTTCTGTAGAAATCAAACTATAATCCTTCAAGAAAAGGTTGTTTAAAATAAACAACTTCTAGAAAGAGGTAATTCTCTCTTGTCATTTTATTCATTATCCTTTTCTTATTTTATATCATCATTAAATTTTATAACCATAACCTTATTAAAACAATTAAAATTTATTAATAAATTATCTTGTTGATGTTAATATACAATAAAAATGTTATTTTTTATATAAAGATATTTTTTATATATCATGCATTCTCTTTGGAAAATGTATCGTTAACAGTTGTTTAACCGCCAATGAAAATGTTTCCAATTAAATTATTTTCAACAACATTATGATTTTTATATTAAATTATTTATAATATTTAAATTTTTAAATATATTTCTTTATAATATTCTGTAAATAATCATAATAATTTAAAAACTAAAAAAATAAACATCCTTTATTTGAAGCATGCCGATATATTTTTAAGAAAATACGATATCAAAATGCTCAACATCATACAATACAAATTAAGAGATTTAATAAACTTATTGTAATTGATATGTATAAAAAAATTACAGAAATAAATTTTTTTTTAATTTTAATAAACATTATTTTCTTATTAAACTTGTAGAAAAGTGATGAAATAAAGAAGATATTTAGGTAGGGGGTTTTCCAACACAATTCCATATTTTGAGGTTATCTTCACATTCAAGTTATTATTAAAATAGTTGTTCCTATTTTTTATTAAATTATCATTTAATAATTATTTCCCTTTTTATTTTTAGGTTTATAAATGTTTTCACATTTCCAAAATAACTTCTTTTCTAATTAAAACGATTCTTCAAAGAGGATTTTATTTTTGAAAAAATATATTTTCCATATTGAGTTATTTACTATTAAAAGAAAAATGATATTTTATGGAAAATTATAACCTCTCTAATAATTTTTGAAACCCTAAATAATACTCAGAAATTATGATTTATGGCACCCTTATGAAACCCATTAGTTTAAATGAATTTATTTCATGACTGTGATTGTTATATATTATCCATCCATGTATAATTCATTATTTTGAGCATTTTTTGATGAGAAAGGTGGGAATACAATTATATATCTCTCTAATTAATTGGATAATGTGATATGTGTCATTAGATTATGTGAATCATGCATGAACATGGTTCTATATTTGATCCCAATTATGACATTATTATTTTTCCCATATGTTGTATGTCAACATGATGAAAGATTTGTTCACAACTATGTGTTCTATTGGAACACTATGTTACGGTATTTTATTATTATGCATATGCCACATTTGAGGCATATATCAAATATCTCCCTCATTCATATGATTTTGATCCCATACTTATGAAATGATTGTAATGATTGTTCTTGTTCACATACTATTGATTCATTTCTCTTATTCATTATATGTAATCCCTCCACTTATCAAGATTTTAAATCACCCCTTTCATTTATGTATATATTTATGTGAATATATATACCAAGGAGAACATGATAACATTGGGGGGGGGGAATTATAAGTATTTAAGTAATATTTGGGATTTATTATGTACAAGTGATGTATGAACCTAATTTTCCTAAAATACTAAATCTTTGGATCCTAAATTATATCACTATTATGTTGTGTATCAAACAAATTATATAATATCACTATAAAAATGATGGGTCACTATATAACCAACTTAAAACCTTTCATCATAAACTATAAGAATTGAATCATAATAAATCATTGGTTTATTTGGTCTTTAAGGTTAAATATAGGATATTTCAATCAATGATCACAATTGAGATCAATGATCAAAATAGGGAATAAGTTAAGAATTAGGGTATGAGAACCTGATCATAACTTAATTTTTTTTACCCATTCAATCAAAGATCATTAATTGTGATTCACGGCCTAAGAATGTTTTATAAAAAAATATAACTCATAAAATCATTGAATCATAAATAAAAAATAATGATCCATGAGAATATATCAAAAGAATGGGACAGAATTCTTTTGCATAAACAAAAAAATAGAAAAACATTTTTTTAGTCATGGTTCTCTACCAAGACTTTCAAAGTGGATAGACTCCCTTAATGAACTAGGTTCACTACTCATTCTAGTCCATATTATGTCATGCGATATCAATCATTTCCTAATTCTTTTTAGATCTGTATAGTTCTAGGACCACTCGTTACATAATTGAAACCACAAAAAAGTGTTCCACAATATCATAAAATCATTTTTCATATTATCATAATGTAACATCAAAAAATAAACTACTTCTATAAAAAATTAATCATCATATATTCGTCGTATTATATCTGGAAAAAGAAAGTGTATTGTATCATAAAATCATTCATTATTTCATCATAGATTTTTTAATCTATGAGAAATAAATTGGATTCCTTAAGACTTTATTAAAACAACATCACCATAATTTATTCAGAGAAATAAAATGGATGGGATCATAAGAATATATCCCCATTAGATAACAAAAATATCAAAAGAATGTTTACATATATGAAAAATTCCTTTAAAATAGAATTTCAATATATACTACTACTATTAATTTATGTGGCTATGTTTCTATGTGTCCTCTCCTCTGTGAATCATTCTCCAACTTTTCCCCTCACCTATAAACCCTACCATTCTCTATTAGCCTCCCTTCGCTCCCCTATCTCCCCAACCGCATGTCACCTTCTCCCTGACTATTTCAATACTCCCTCATCTCCCCCCCCCCCACATCAGGCTCCACCTCCACATGCACATTTGAGTTGTCTTTCTGTTCCTGCTTACTCCACTTACACCACTCCCTAAATCCCATCCTTTGTTCTTCAACATTATTTCCACCACCATCGCAAGTTCTACCTAGAATCCATCAACTCAAGGTGTCTCCATCTGCACCACTTCCTAAAACTCACCCTAAAGACATAGAAAATCATTACCCTCCTACGGTCTTCTACCTTGTATTGAATCAGTGTCCCCCACACTCTATATCTTTCTTTCACATCCTCTTATTGGCGGAACTTCACTCTATTGGTCGTTTTTTCCCCGGTTAGTGTCTCTTACTCTCTCTGTCTTGGTTTCTCAATCCCTAACACATGTCCCTTAGCACTCCTAACACTGTTTTCCTTCTCTTATTGCATAAATTATATTCTTAATTTATTATCTCTCCCTAAAGTATTATCTTTTTTAAAATAAATCATTTATATGTATTAGGTTTTTCCTTGAATGTTATTTCGGTATCCTATTTTGAACTTCATTGTTATTCATACTATCTTCATTCATATATAAAGTCTCAATACAATAAATATAGGTTTTTTCTTCAATTTCATAGTTTTCAATATTAGAATTCATTCACTAATTTATTCATCACTATTGACCTATTGTAAATTCTTTGTATTATGAACAGAAATATACATGTTCATATTTGTTAATAATAATAGTTATTTTTTAACAGAAATTTATTCTCATATTCATAATGGTAAATATACATGATTGATTTTTGTTTGTAACTTATAAGTATCAGGTCTTTATATATTTAGTTTTGAATATTTATTGTAACTAATATGTATTCAGAATTGAAATATATTAGTTCCTATTTGTTAGTAATATTCAAAATTCACTATTGTCATTTTATTTGGAATTTTACTTATTCATAGATTATAAATTGATGTTTATTTGAATTATGGTACGTTCTATTCATTCTATTTGAGTGGTGCGTAATTGATCTATTCCAATAATAATGAAATTATTGTTTTTATATCACTTAGGAATTATATTGAAGTTGTTTCTAGGACCTATTTCGTTATGATATTTTAAATATCAATTCATATTCTACTAATTTGATCATTTATATTCATATTTGTTTATTAGAATACATTGGTACCTATTTTTTAACTATATAATTTCATTTATTTACATTAATTTCTTCTAATGTACAGGATTGTGACATATGTGATAATTTTTTACGTCTGAGGTAAACTTATATGTATGCGATAATTTGTTTACATATCAAGACCAGTTTTCTTATGTTTTTTCAGTTTCAATATAATTTATTCCAATATATTTTTTTTATTTTTTTCATCTAGAGTATATCAGCCCCCTCCACTTATATTATTTGTCATCTTTTCCCCAGTTTTCAATTATTTTCTTTATCAAATCTGTCAAAAAGAGCCTTACTTCTTTTTTTTTGTTATGTGTGATGATATTATATAAAGGAAACAATTATTAAAATTAATAAAACATGCCAGTATTGTTTTATAATTTATTGAAAATAACAAAACTTCTCACATTTTTGGTTTTCCCATTAAATTATTGATCATCCTTACCCCAATTTACTTATATTTTTCCCATTCAAATTAGTTAATGAAGGGTCATATTTCTATATTACTGTTATATAACATCTTCTTCTTATGGATAGATTTATTGAAATTAATGGAACATGCTTTCATGCAGTATTTTTTTTATATTTTCAATAATTATTCGAACTTCTCACATTATTCATCTTCTCCATTCACCCATATCTATTCTCCATACCATTTTGATCTCAAGTCATATTTCCTACTTTAGTTTCTCTATAAGCTATTCTTTATTTTCATATTTTATTTATTGTCTGTTCAATAATGTGAGAGGTTTATACTTTTATTTACTATAGTAGTCATATATCTAGATTTCTAAATTTTAATTCACATAATATGCTGATAACTTATGATTAATTATTGAATGTCATGTTTAATTCTTCCTAAAAATTTAATTTTTGGTCACATAAAATTACAAGTTGCTTGTGAAATGTATTTTTTCGTTTCCTTCAATGTTTCATTATTTTTCTTTTGTATGAAACTTTAATATGAATTACTAAATGATTTTTCACTCTTAAATTTGTTTTTTTCACTATTATATTTATATACATTTAAGAGCTAATCAGTGATATCACAATTGAAGATTATGATACTCTCAAGGTCCAAGTTGAAATATCAATATGTTGTTCATTAAATCTTCAATGTATTCAATAGTCGTTGTTTTTATATATGTGTGATGACTTTGTGTGGAGGTGAGCATTATTGAAATTAATCAAACTTATATGTATATGATTGTTTTTGATAGATTTGATAATTATTTTACATTTGAAATAAACTTATATATATATGATAATATTTTGAAATCTTTTAACATATTTTATTATGATTATTTAGTAATAGTATGATGTGTTCATACCTATTTTCTAAGGGTTTTCTAGCTAATTTATGTCAATCACCCCCTCCACTAAAATTATTTATCATCTTTTCCCCATTATACTCATATGTTCTTTTTCAAATCTATCATAATAGAGTTAGATTTCATTTTTTGTTTTCTACGATGAATACTTATAGAGGTAAAAATTATTTAATTTAATCAAACATGCATGAAGTGTTTTGAAATTTAGTGAAAATAATCAAACATCCCACATTTTTGGGTTTTCCCAGTAAATTATTGGTCCCCCTTTTCACCCTTTTATTCGCTTTTTTTCCTGTTCAAATATTTCCTAATAGGGTCATATTTCTCTATTACTGATATGCAACATCTTCTTCTGGATGATAGATTAATTGAAATTAATAGAACTTTCCTACATACAGTATTGTTTCTACATTTAATGTAATTATTCTAACTTCCCTTATTCATCATCTTATCCATTCAACCCTAATACTTTCACTCTTAATAATTAGTGATTGTTTTCTAATCAATATCCCACACATGAAAATCATTCATCATTTTTGGGATGATTATATATCTGGTACCCATACTATGTAGGATGGGGTATCACTTGGTTAATCTTTATCTGTGAATTCTATGCCATTTCCACTGAGTATCATTATGTATTTTAATTATTTATGGATTTTTTGGTTTATCTTCTCATAAATAAAGTATTTTTTTGAAAAAATAGTAACATTGATGGTAAATGGTATCAACTATTTTGCATAAATCAAAACCCATTTCTTATTTCCCAATATATTCCCTCTATATAGTAGGTATTCAGGGTCTTTTCTTGCTAGACTTCGCATTTTTTGATAGGCTTGAATAAGTTATTCAATGAAATTTATTATTTGGTGTTTTTTTATATAGACTACCAACACCATGTTGTATTTTTTCATTGACCAAATGTTTTTTAAAATTATTTTGTGTACTCTCTCCATAAATGATTAGAAATCATCATGTTTTTTAAACTATAATTGAAGAATGTTTTTTTGAGATTATCATTTTTCCTATTTAATTTATTCTCTTTTGAATATCTTATTCACTAATAAAATTGGTTTATCAAATTCTCTTTATATTAACCAAACCTAATGTTTTTAGCATTCATATTGTTTTTTTATTCTTCCATCATAAATTCATGATGATATCAAAAGGAAAACATCAAAGATTAATGTTGATAAATATAATACATATGAGGGTTGTGGTGTGAGTTTTAGAAAACAATCTCATCTAAACCAACACATTCAAAGTCACTATCTTGAGGTTAATGATTATGATTATTCATTTCTTGTATGATGTTTTGAATTTTATTTGTTTTAATTTTTATTTTTTTCATGAAATGGTCATTAAATAATATGGAACATAAGCTCTAATTTTTTTGGTAGTATAATTTTTATTTCTTTGATTTATATATTATTTTGGACTAAACTATACATCAAATTGGTTGGAATTACTTTCGTTCAATACTAATGATTCATTTAGGATTAAAACATAAAACAAAATCAAAATAACTGGAATAGATAATTTAAAAGAGGATGTTAAAATTAACCATAAGATAGACTGTGTTAGTGAAAGGATTTGTTTGAAGATGGAATGTCACCAAAATAGAGCTGATAATATTGGGAATATGTCAGGAATTTTTATGGATATGTATAAATAACATTGGTATGGTTAATTAGTCTCCCTCAAGTACATTAGTTTTTAAACATATTTCAATCTAATGTGATAGAGGAGAGAAGGATACTTGTTAAAAAACTAGTTGAGTTTGTTCATGAATAACAAGAATTTCTTCTCCATCAGAAATAACAACTTAAACATGTCTATAACCATCTGGTTAAATATTAAAAGTAAATTTTATCATCTTAGGATGGTTTCTTTACAAACCATCCTCCCCCACCATTATTTTAACCATTGGTTTCCTAAATTTTGAGCATTTAATGTCACAGGACGCCTTGAATCAAAGCTAGAAACCATTTTTGTAGTGTTGGATAGGCTCTTTAGCCTTCAAAGAACCATGTTGGTTGATTCGAGATTAATTATAGTATTCTATGTGTACATGTTGTTGATTTTTATCCTCTAAATATTACCTAGAATGAAGAAAATATTCGATATGAGACTGAGGCTTTACCTTGGTATTTGTGTCTCCTTCTTGATTAAATTTTCAATGAGTTAATTGATTATAAATGACATAGAGCAGTTGGCCTAGATTATAAATTGTATAAGAAAGATGTCTATTTTTTAATCATTGGTTCATCTTCTATATTTCATATACGCATCTAGGTATGTACGAAAACAACCCCATTCCAAACTTGTTTTAGAAAACAAGATGCATGTTCAAGAAGAGTTTGGATTAAATATATTCTCTTCTTGGGACTATAAATTTTTGAACTACTAGATGATATTGACACATGCTAAAAATGTTGATGACATTCACCAAATCAAAGAACCTTTGTGTATATTTTTCTATTACCTTCATAATAAATTATCATAATCGAGGAAGATTATGTTCTGATCAAAAGTAAATCTGAATTTTTAAACATTTTTCTTTTACCTCCATGATAAATTATCAAAATCATGTATATTATTAATGTTTTTTAGTATACAATATGCGAATGAATGGTGTTTGATTTTGTGTTTTATCTACAATTAGAGTAAAATATCACATATAAATATAACATTTTTTTATAATCCAATGAATATCAAAACATATTTATATTTTTCTCAAATTTACAATTATACAATTTTTGTATCATAACTTTTGTGTCTCATATGTGTTTCTTACATTTTTAATTGATATAAAATGATACAACTATAAGTGATATTTATAAAAAAATTATAATTAAACTCTCTATATATAAATTAATTAGATATACCTTTTTACCAACTAAAATTAATTAATAATACATATTATATATTCTTCACTATATACATTTACAAATTAGTTTTTTATTTTATTATACAAAGGGAGGTCACACTTTAATAAAGAAACCACAAATGAAATCCCATGAAATTGAATAGGGGGAAATACTTGTTTCATTAAAAATGGAAAAATTATATTCTTCATTCTGTTTATTAAAAAATAAAAAAATCCGAAAATATTTAGAAAAATATATAATTTTAAAATAATAAAAAAAATTAAATTATGATTCTACAAAAAGAATAGTAATAATAGAATAAAAATTTGATCATGTCGTATACGTTAAAATAGAAAATTCCTTTTACACTTTAATGAAATTTCAAAAGTGAGTTGTGTATAAATTTTTTAAAAAGATTCGTCAAAATAATTTTTAATGAAATAAATAGTAATAAAGATTAATTATTTATGAAAATTCATCTATAAATAAAATATTTCACAAAATATTTTGATTAACATGGAAACGGAATAAAAATTTCATCAACTGAAGGACAAATAAGTTCATTGTTTATTAAAGTAATTTTCTCCAAGTTTTTAAGTATCAAATAGTGTAAAATGTTATTAGTACTTGAAAATTATAGGAATAACTATAGTTTAAGAAAATATAAAGGGGTTTAAAGGATAATTATAATATAATTTCTAGATATTAAATTTAACATAGACAATCCCAAAAATAAAAGAAATTGTTACATACACCCTTACCACTTTGGAAACCATTAAATCATAATCAAATTAAGAAATATAACATCAAAAAAACTTTAAATAGAATTAATATAAATAAATTATTAATATAATATTGAAAAATTATGGTATATTCACTATAAACACAGATAGGTTCATATCATGATTCGTGTAAAAACAAAATAATATTGAGATAAAGAACCCTTACATCAGGTCTTTGTTTATTTGTGTGCATTAAAAATTAATGTATAAAAAAATATATTTATTATATATATATTATAGTAGCATAATAATATAAATATTTTTCTATATAATTCCATTATAATTTCCAATTACCCTTTGACTAATAATTCTTTATTAAAGTCTTTTTTCTTTTAAAAACAACTATGTTTTCCTTGTATGTTTTGATTTGATGATTTTGGTTCATATAACTTTGATATGGTCTCAACATATCTAGAATATCAATAATTTCTTAATAATATTATTTACCCATTATATACACTTTTACAACCTTTCATAAATATCATTTATGAAAAATTATTTAAATTGCATTGTTGATATTATAGTCTACACAAACATAAGAAGTTTTTTTCATTTATTTGATGGATTGAATGAAACCAATGTACAAAATAATTAACCTTTCCATAATAATAATTATTTTATAAATATCATATATATTCCTTACATCTTTCTTTATGACCATCAATGTAAATAGAAAAATAAAGATGAATCAAATGGATTCATGTAAGTGGTAGTTTGAATGTGTGCTCGAGCGATGTTATCATATTTCAACGGATGGGAAGGAGATAGAAATGGATATAACACTAAAATAAAAACATATAATTAGAGTAAATTTATGAAAAAAATTATTTTAAATTGGTTATAAAACATTTTCATTAGGTTTAAGAAGAATGAAACATGAAAAATATTGGTATTTCCATATACCTCTTCTTTATGTATCCTCTATTGAAAACAACTATAAGGATTATTGGATGATTTTTGATAGAATAGAAACACCTCAAGGTTGTATGTATTTATATTGGTTGTTTATTTAAGCAGATATTGGTATATATATAATAATAATGTGGTGGAAAAAAGTAATCTAGGAGGTCCCCATTTTTAAGTGCGGTGGGTGGAAAACTTGTAAACACATGAAACATTGTTATAAAATATATGACATAATAAAGTCACATGGATCCAAAATTATAAATATTTTTATTTAAGATAGTTATGGTATAAATTAAATCAAATAATCAAATTAAATTATGCTTTTAATGTTATTTTAAACCCTATCTCTTAGGTTAACACCTCTTTAACCCTTTTAACCCTTAACGCGTAATAAGATTTTTAATATGGTTACTATTCATTATGACTAAAAATTAAGTTGAAATTATGATCTAATATTAATTATGATGATTTCAAATTTTAATCCATTTTTTTAGATTAAGTTACATTATATATCAAAAATTAATTCTTGTATTTTCAGAAAAAACAAGTAAAAACCATTTTTAAAGAAAATGTATTTAAGCCTCAAAATGATTTTATTCTCATTCTTTGATATGAAATAACCATTATAATGATGTTAATATATTTTATTAAATTAATTATATTCAAATTAATTTAAAATAATTCATCAATATTTATTCATTTAATTAACAAATATAAAAATACATTTTCCAAAAAAATAGTTTTCTAAAAAATAACACTTTTAGCATAAAATGTATTTTTCTTCACTTATATCTCTTTGATAATAAATGTATGAATAATTATCAATTTTATTCATTAAAATCCAATATATTTCCAAAAAAAACTATTTTATTAGTAATAAATTTATATAAAAAATAGACATATACAATAATTTTAAATTTTGAACTTTTAATAAAAAATTATATCTTTTTTAACATTTAAAAATTGGTAACATATTTCCAAGACATTAATTAATACATTTTAATTAAGTAAAACTATTATAAATTATTTTTTATTTATTTAGTTACTATTATCCATACCTATCAATACAAAGGCTGAGTAGAAATATTTACTTTTCATAATAGTGTATCATTATTTGTTTCATCTCTATATTGCACGTAAAGCAGTCTATCAAACACATCAAATTTACCTAAAAAATATATCATAAAATATCATAGTGTTACATAAATTTTTTTATTCCCATGATATGGATAATTTTAGTTATATCATGATTGACTTCAAAGGGTCTATATTGTGATAGACTTATGTAGGACGATTGTATGAATAAAAAATATGGTTTATCTACTCATCGGTACATATTTGTATACGTATTTTTGGGTATCCTTGGTGAGATCTAAAATGGTTGGGGTTGATCTATGACTATTTTTGATACATGATGGTGATAAAGTTAATAATGTTTCTAGGTATGGTAGTGACTTTTGAAAAGTGGTGGTGGTCATTCATGTTATGTTAAGGACAACTATTATATGTAGACACATGAAAATAGAGAGTGTCTGGGTCGGTTGATATCTTCTTGACTGATATATTTATTCCAATTAAGGTGGTTTTAGGTGGAGAATATCATTTACTATAGACAAGTAGAAATGAAGAGGGGATGTATGGGTTTATAGTTTCTTAACCATTATATATTATATTAATGTCTCTATAGGGGGAACCTGTTTGAATATTTTATAGTGTGATCCCAGCTGGTGGTACACATCTTTATTTCTAAATTAGAGTTTGAGGTGGAATTATTCAATAGTGTTTATGTAATGTTTGATTATTTATAATTTTTTATGGATATGGTTTATTGAATATATATATATATATATATATATATTAGTGGGTGACATTATGGATTATTATTTTTTTAGGTTTAATACAAATGATGGGAAATAACCTAGGGTTAATTATCATTCATAAAATCAGTATTTAGTATGTAATGCATTGAGTAATTTTATAAGTGAAACTTGGCAAGAAATAATATGGTTTTGATTTTTTAAAATTTTAAAATGACAAAAACAATAAAGAAAAAAACAAGATAGCACTTTGATTTTGTGGTCATTTAGGTAAATCTACAATCTACACTTCACACTCTCAAATGTGGTGAGATGTGGATATACACTATAATGTCAAATTTTAGATAAGTGAAAACCATATTCAAATCTATCCTTTTTTATATGTATATTTGCAACCCAAAACTAATCGGTTTAAATGGGTAGAATGAACATCTTCCCTATACTTTATTTATGTGGTAAGTACACTCTCAAATATTTATTGTAATCATTATGAGGCGCAACCTATTAATTTACATTTTTATTAGGTAAGAATTAATTTTATTATATTTTTATTGGAGTTAAAAATGATGTGTGAGATGATAAATACAACTCATTAAAACAATTAAATAATTTATAATAAGTGGAATGAAATTAAAAAATGGTTGAACTTGGGAATGTAGATGATGATTTAGGTGTTGGATGAACACAATGATGCTTCTTAAACTCAATCTCATTGTTAATTTTAAAATATTAAAATAATGAAAATAGTATTTCTTTGGTATTTTATTAACAATACATGATTGGTGATGATTATAATTTCTTATATAGTCTATGCTTTGTTTGATGATTATAATAAATTCTTAACTATCTTATTAATTCCAATGGTTTTGATTTAGTGGTCTAATCTTCACATGGTTTCCTATAATTTATTAATATTGAACAGTTTGGGGATTGGGATTACTATCTTCTCTTTAATAACTTCTATTTTAAAATTTAAAGAACTAATAAAAACTTAGAAAGTGTAATTTACTATTAAAATTAATAATGTTTTCATGAAAATCTATCCCACATTTTCTTAACAGGAATCAAGATCATGGTGATGTTTCCTTACATTACATCCATTGTAGTGAAATTTCATTAATATTTTCTTTTTACTTATTAATATAACAAAATCATCTCAATGTTTTTCTTGAGTTTCTTCAGCATAGTGTGTTATCAATAATTATTTCCACATTCTTGTTAAAAAAATGATGTTTGAATTCATTTTTTGTTCTCATTGACTAATCAATATTCTATTCTCTTCATTGACATCTTCATTAATGCATAAAGAAACAATATAAACTCATTGTTGTTTTTATTTCTTCCCAATCAAATATAAAAAACATGGTGATTTCTTTGCCTAGTGATAAAATATGGTGGTTCTATTGATTCTAAAAAATTTATAGGATAGTTATAAAATATTCATATAATTTATTATTAAAATATATAAATAGTTGCATTTATGAGGTTTTTTGGACAACCAAACACACTATGTTATTGTGGACGTTATACTAAGATGTAACATAGAGGAAAACTTGTTAATTCACCACAAAATCCAAAAAAATGAATTGAACCGATAATAAATAAATTGATTACAAAAATTGAAAATACAAAATAAATTCATTTTTTTATTATTAAAACAATAATAACAATGGGGTAAGAAACCACTCAACATTGTCCCCCATTTTTATAATTACAAAACAAACAATAAATTATCCCTAATTTTTTAATTAATAAAAATGGAAAAAAGTCATGAATCTCATAATAATATAAGAAAAAATATAGTATATAGATAAAGATAATAATAATTAATTCATCTTTCCATGAATAAAATATATATATAATTTATCAATGATTTCAAAAAGTATAAAACAATTATTAGTGGTATGATAGACATGAAATATAAATGAACCTTAACATGAAATGTCACATTAAAATGAATATAATATAAAAACTAAATTACAACATATAAATATATTATAAAATATGAAAATTATTTCAAATTCAAATAATTTTAAATTGAACCTAAATAAAAATAATTAATGAAATGAACTATGAACTATAAAAAGATATGTTTTATAAATAAAAAATCATAATTGCATATTACAATCCAAGATAATATCATATTGTGGACCAAATGAAGGAACTATTGAGTATATACCCCCAGTCATTTGGAAACTCTTCACTAGGAATGTAGACTATCATTAGAATAAATTTATTTCGAAATAATTATTCAATAAATAAATATAATTAATTATAATGTATGTTAACATAGAAATAATATTTAGAAAAAAATTCACTCTTAAGATGATATACTTTAAAAATTTCACAATGCAATCAAAAGAGTAATGACTTGAACAACAACATCTAAATCAATTTAACATAGTTAAAAATATATTAGAGTGTTTCACATATAAATTTTATAATGTTTTAAATCCCTCTGACAAGTAAAAAATGTATGGAAATATTGGTTATTTCTTAATCTCATATAGTGATAATATCCAAAAATATATATGTTAGACCCCATTAGGGTGTCAATTAATGGATATTGTAAGCATCACCAAATTTGAAAATTAATGTTAAGTAAAATAAGCTATGGAAGGCATAGAATCTCTAAGGATCAATTAAAAAATGTATATAACTATATGATGTTTCTAATCACTACTCTATATTGATTAAAAACACTAATGATATCCCACATGAAAAATATATACAATATAATCCATTGAAACAATCAATATCTACTAACTAGTTTATTAATGGTGCACTAATGTTTATTGTGTCCTCAATACTTGAATTGAACTCCATTTAATGTAACCAAAGTTGTGAAAAATTAATTTTAGGGAGATTAATAGAGACATCAATATATAGAACAAAAACATAAATAATTTATCAATAACCAATGAATCCATCATCATACCTCTAATTTTGTCTGGTATTTAAATTCACATAGTGTCTATCACCCACTGAAGCTAGCATGGTCAACGCAACACATGGAAACTCATAAACTATTCTTAACAACTAACAGACACAAATCTAATGCATATTTTTATACAAAATGTAATGATTTTTTTTTATGTTTTTTAATGTTAAAACAAATTTTTTCAATCTTTTTTTAAAAAGTGGGTGTTTATAATAGAATTTATGAAAATGGTTTCTAAAGGATAATAGAAACATGCTTTTATAATTGAATCTTATTTATAAAATTTTAATGGATTTCTTATTAAGGTATGGATTTGTCCAAACTCATTCTTGTAATTTTGTGAAAACATTATGCTAAGACTAGAAAATCCTTAAACTCAAGGTTCCACTCCAATTATTTATATCAAGTGATCCAGATGGCTACGAAGCCCACATGGAGGGCCTTCCAGATCGGAAAGTGGAGGGGTTGTGAAATATCAGGTCGGTGGACTATGAGTGGTGAACCATTAATCTGCATAGGGGTCCCAAAGTCTTGCATGGGTGTTGTTCATACCATAGTGTGTTCAAGTGGAATGAATGAGAATGTTCCCATAGTAGGTGATCTAGGCAGTGCTTCTGCATTGAGAATTATAAGGGATCCTTGTACGTTCTGTCGTTTTTATGTGGGACAACATCTTTGTTTCATCTCTGCTGCACTTTGCAACAACTGATCATCCCACCTCCACCAGATGTCTCCCATGAAAATATCCACTTCAAGATGCCACTTCCATCATCATACTGCTGATCGCCACCCTCATCCTTGGCCGGTGACTCTGCTGATTGCTCGGGGCTATCGGGGCCCCCCTTGGAGAGATCTTCCAGCACTAGGAATCACCACCATCATCGTGGCATGACCACATGACATAACCCCATCATTGAAACTTACCAAGAACCTCCATGGTCACCAATTTCACCTTCACTTTGCACCACTGCTACTGTATCACATAAGAACCACCATTATCGCTACTCCAAAATATTGGTATAGTTCTCCTTTGTTGTTTCTATTGAAATCCTCCATGTCTATGCCTCCACTCCACTAAAATCTTTATAGCTCCATCATCCTCCCCCTACAGACCTCATATATCCACCTTGGATGGTTTTCCATGACCACCTAGCATCACAGGACACCCTATCTCACTGAGAGAATCCATTACCACCATCAATGCCCCCCAACAACTTCATATGCTCTCCATAGAAACTCACCACCTCCTGAAACTTGACTCACTGACTATCTCCCTTCCCAACTACATGCATGGCCCCCACCACCGACACATCCCTTATTCACCTCAAAGAAGTTATTCATTAATCCACATTGAACACCCACAACCCATTCATAATTTTCCCACGTCAAACCCTTCCTCATGCATGTTTTAAACACCCATGAACTACAGGTGTTTTATTTTTTCTATCCCATGTCTCTTATGGCATTCAAACACCTAAAATCATAAAGGGGATATCCCCTTGATATGAAAAAGTATGTTATCTCCTCCAATTTCCAATAGAAAATAGTAAATTCCTCTTTGATTGAGATCTCCTTGACACCCCTAAAGGAGGTATCCCACCACAAAGAAGGTTGAAGCTAAACTATTCATGTTTTCAGATTTATTTTTCTTTTCCATTAGTTTTAGTTTTATTTTTGAATTTTAATTTTAAATTCTATTTATATTTAAATAAATTTATTTCATGCATTTTTTTCAATTATTTCTCCAATTCATCCATATTTATTCTTCTCTTCTTCTCAATATTCTATTAGTTTTTATTATTATTATTATTATTATTATTATTGGTATTATATCATTCTTATTCTTATTTTATTCACCTATTCTTTTCATTATCTTATTTGTTTTTATTTAATCTCAATCTCTCTCCCCTCATCCTAATTCATTTTATTTTTTTCATTTATTTTATGAACCTTATTATTTTTTATATTTCTTCTCTCTTATTTATATTTTCTTTTTAATTTCTTATTATCTTCTTCTAACACTCTACTATTGTAATCTCTTAACCTAAAAAATTATGATCCAACCTTGATTCTTGTCCTAGGGGACGTTCAAGGTGTACTTAAAATTTTGTTAATGTCAATTTTATGTTTGTGGTAAATTGGATTAGCATGCCTGGGTGAGGTGAATATCCCTGGTGTGGTAAATTCCCCCAATAAATTCAAAGTTATTCTATTTCTATTATTTTAATTAATCATATATTCCCCTCTCCATCGGTTATCTCTTCACATGATGGAGTTAATCTAATCAATTCACGAAATAGTATGGATAGAGTCATGTCCAATTAGATTGGACATTCTAGACCAAGGTGTGTCATAAAACGTGATTAAAGTAAAAGATAGAATTGATTTTTCTTAAGAATTAAATGAAATAAAATATTTCTAAAAAAAGAATAATTTTTCAAACATTATATTTCTTATTTAGAATATCACAAAAAAAATTAAACAATAATACTGATAGAACCAAAAATGAAACTCAAAACATTATATTTTATCTTTTAACTCATTCTATTTAGATTTAATAATAGATTATATTCTCATTTTGTATATCATTGTTTTAAAAAACACCTAAAATATTTTTTGTTTTCATAAAATAATAAAAATAAAAAAATAATTAGTTTTGGTGATTTTGAATAAGCGAGTGAACAAAACTGAAAAATATCCTCCAGTGAGGCGACCATGGTCATCCCTTGTGCTTCATTATAAAATTTAATTTTCTTTTTTCAAATCCAACGATATGTGTGCATTAAAAATAGACATAATTTTTGGGGATCCAATCGTTAGTTTAGTTCACTTTTTATATTTTACATTAGATAAATTTTTATTTATTTTAAAAAAAACCTTAAAAAATATTTTTACAAGATGTTTTTCATTTAATAGTATTTTGTATGTAATTATTATTCATAAGTGAAATAACTAGTAGCTAAATCCACCTAGTTTATGGAAGAAAGTGTTTCCATATGGGATAAATAGATCGGGATATCCCATAGTGAAATTATAAATTTAAAATAATTCAAGGAACTCATCCATCATCTTAAGGAGACCCTTTATCGACCAATAGTTGAATAATTGCCCAAAGAGATAACTGAATTCTATTAGTACTTCCCATAATTTTTTCAAGAGGTGTCCAAGTAAAAAAAAGAGAGATCCTTGTTTCCTCTAATAAAATTTCAAGAAGTTCCCCTAGAATGTTTCCTGAATTAATTAGAAAAAAAACTCAAATATGATATTAATTAACTTAGATAGATGGTAAAAGATCTATAAATACAAATAGATTGGATAACTAAATATTTGTAAGATTCATTAGAGAAACCTAAACCTGAACCCGAAAATGATCAAATTGTCTTCCCTGATTCACCTGAGGAAACCAAGCTGGAATATATTTTTGCTGAGAAACACGTGGAAGATCAAAAATAACAAGATAAAGATTCGAATATATGTGAGGAACTACTTTATCTCCTAAAACATTGAAAAGATTAAGATATTGCACCATTGTAGGTAGACACTGCCCAAGTTGTGTAATTTGAATAAAAAATAGGTGATCTAGACTACCTACCTACAAACACTAAGAATATACTCCAAGGGTCACTTACCACTAAATATAATATTAAAACTAAACTAATTCATGACGTTGAACCATTTTTGACCCAGTATATTTAGATTTTATTGAAACTGAATTATGAATCACTCTTTACTATGTGGTTATACATATTAATAAAATATTTTCTATGCCTTAGAGGAGGATGGAGATACTTTAGTAATATAAAGATCTTCTTGGTTTTAATGGACACGAATTTTTGGATCCCTTTCAGGATATCCTTGTTTATAAACAAAAGGAAATCAAAAAAGAGGCTACACCAATTAGATGGCCTAAATTAATTTTACAAATTCAAATTAAAATTTTATTCAAGTAAAAAATACAAACTTATTCTCCCCCATTTAATTCAATTAATGAAGGCTATGTGAATCCATCATTGAAAGAGAAAAAGGTATCACAAGTACCAAAAAAGAAGAATGATTCATACATAACCCAACACCTGCCATGTAATCTATTCCTAATAATAATGGGGACAATCTATTGTAATCTATCCATATATCCTTCCTCACCAAAAAATATGAATAACATGTTAATAAAATCCATATGTAGTGGTTCAAATCAAATTATCTTCATCCACCAACTGGATTTGGATAATATGAGGTACTAATCTCTTGAGGTACTAAAAATTGTGGGCCCACTAAAGGAATAACACAATGATTTGTCCCATTGATTTTATTTTTATGAATTTAAATTTCAAAATAATTCTTAGGAGTATTTCAGCATGACCCCACTCCATATTTTTGTCAATTAAATGAAATGATCCTTATGTTTAATTGAGTAATTTTATTTTATATGATCATGATGGTACAAGGCATCCCAAACATTGGAGGAGAAAATATGACTAATATTAATGGGAAAGGGAATTCGCTTGTAATGATTATCTTTTAAACTCTCTATATTTTTTATCAACAACATGATTTTAGTTTTAAAGTATAAATTTCATACTCATACCGGAATTATGCTTTAATTGACTTCTCAAAAAAACCTATGTTTCTTAAAAATCCCAAGATTCCATATTTTATTTTTCAATGTTAATAAGATTGAATCTGTAAAATGGATAATTATATGATTGAAGTGAACCATGGATACTAAAATGAAGACTACATATTTAAATGAAATAGTTTATCCATGTAAATAAACATTCCCAATAATTTTTTCTGGATTTTAATTTCTTAAATAAATGTGAATTAATTTATTATTATTAATCATACCCAGAGTGATTTTCTAATATAATATTTCTCATTCATGAAAATGTTTCTAGATCAATTAATTCCAATTTATTCTTGAGAATATTTCTTAAGAGATATTAGAGCATGTAACCTATTGAAAAATTCATTTGAAATTTTTAGAGATATTTCTATAAAAAAAACTTTTAAAATGATTTTGGAATCCTCTGAAAAATAATATTCATTAAAATATCACCTTTACATCAATCCTTGTTTATCCCTTAGAAACCATGAATGTAATTTTTAGGATTTATTCATTTTTATCTATTCTTACCATACTCTTAGTAATTGATCGATATTTTTATGTTTATGTGTGGGGGTGAAGTGAATCATTGTGGAAGGGATGATTTAAATTTTGATAAATAAGTGTAGGGGTTCTTATTATGGGAATAATTTTTTTTTACTTATTCATTGTACTTCATTAATTTCTCCTCTTGATTAAAAAAAGAAAATTAAAAAGGAAACCTAAAATGAGAAGAAATACGTTGTGATTTGGGAAAACCAAAAATTACTATTACTGGACCTATGATTTTTATCATGTGTTGTTAGTTGGTAGATGTGAGGTTTATTCTAATCATAACATTCAAAAAAGGAAAAATTAAAAGGTTCTTTGAAAAGGAAGAAAATATAATAGTGGAGAAAAATTCAAAAACGTGAACATTATTCATTATGCTTAACTTTTTACATACCCATTAATTTGAATGTTCGGGGAATGTTGGAGTTTATTCCTTGAAGGGGAGAGTTTCATTGAAATCTTAATTTTTATATCTTTCACTTTATTTTAATATATAAACCTCTAACTTGAGCATAAACATAGAGAAAATAATTTCCTACAATTCTGAAGCCCCATAATAATTTGAAACATTAATAAAATTCCTCGTGGTTTCAGGTATCTTTTGAATTTACAAAGAAGAGAAAGTAGTTCCTTTACCATCATTTGGATAAAGATCATGTTCTCATGATATAATCATAACTATAATATAATTTTTTTTCATGACTGATGAGAGGAATGATTCAAAATGTAAGGAGATCATTGTAACCCCCCAAGATTTTACTAAAAATATTCTTTTTAATTTAATTAATGTCTTGTGTTGTATTCTACAACAAAGGAGTATTGCACAACACGCAACCTTAACATGGCTGCATTACACGCAATCGCGACCTTCCTCAATAGTGTGTGTTGTACTCATTACCGAGTTTCACTAAATAATGATATGCTATTAAAATTGTTGTGCCCAAGTGAAGTAATTGCATTTGTTGTCAATAACTTGTCGTAGTGTGCCATCTGATGAAGTACATCTTGAAGATTGATGATTGAGGAAGCATAATATCAGACGATTGGAGAACTGATCTTAATGTTTCAATACTTGTATCAAGATGATACTAAGTTACACCACTTGAAGAATGGATGATGATGGAGCATCATCATTAAATCTGACGATTGCTGAGCTGCTCTTTAAGTTCTAAGAACTCGTATCAACTGGATAAAATGTCACAACAAGCTTTAGAAGACCATGAATTGTATTGACAATGCATGAGGAGTTGAAGTGATCCATCCACAATCACTAAGTGGATGAAGTGGTGCTAATGAAGCCCATGTACTAATTCTTAGTGCATGATGAATTGAAGATGATCCAACTTGATCTCTGATTGGATCATTGAAGAATGTTGATGAATTATTTGATTCAAGAGCATCGGTTGAAGGAAGACCCTTCAAGAATTCCATTCCAAAGTGATGAATAAATGTTTAAGAAGAATGGAGGAATTCTAATGAAGAAGAAGAATAGAAATGTGGGAGAAGAGAAGAAATGGAGAAGAAGAGTTGTGGCACATGGAATTTTACACTTAGTCCTTATACAAAGTACTTAGTGTTTAAGTAGGCAAAAAATATGCCACCAAGGGCCAGCCTTAAGGTTTCAACCCCCAAGGCACATGTGGGCCTAAGGCACCACGCCCAAGGGGGGATCCCATGTGGCCAGCCCAAGAGGCAGGGGGCTGTGTGTAAGCCCCGGGCCACGCAGGGGATCAGTTCCTGCGCAGCATGGGCGCCTGAGCGCGCACCCGAGGTGCATAGTGGGCGCTAGAGCGCGCCCGCGGAGGCAAGAGGGGGCGCAGAGTGCGCCCGCAGGGAGAACACGGTGCGGGGCGGCACCGTGGAGGGAGAGAATTCAACTGAGCCAGTTGGGGGAGCGCTTAGTTGATAAGGCGCGGCAGAACCGCGAGCCGATTCGATGTGGGACGCGGAAATTTCACCCGGGACAGATTTGAGCCGTCCGTCTCATCGCGTGCTTGATCTGCGCCGCACGATTCATCTGCCGCGCGCCGCGATCTGATCCAGCCGTCTGATGTCTTTCGATCACCTGATCTGACGGCTGCCGCACCATCCTCTACCTCGAGCTCGGCCGAGGCATCTCCCGCGACGCTGCTGAACCAGAGGCCTCCCGAGTGATGTTTTTGAGATTCCAGCCACCTCTGAAGAAGCCGAAGGCACCCTCATGCTCGTCTGTCCATAACGAACACATCCATGCTTTAAAATGAGCATGCATGCTACCAGTGGAGAAATTCGATGAAGGCCGAAGGCAAACGAAGTTCCATGGCCACACGGTGTTCGTGTTTTGCATGGGATGGATTAAACAGAGTCTTGCATGCGTTTTAAAATGCATGCACGTGGATAAAGGAGAAGGAGAAGAAGTCCGCGTTGTGCAGAGAGAAAGAACGAGATTCTCGGCCCGCGTTTGAAGTTTTCAAAAAACCGAAAATCTCGGTGGATCAAGATTTATATCCTGCGGATGTTTTGAGGATTCCTCTGCCTATAAAAAGAGAGGCCGAGACCTCTGGAAGTTTGCTGAAAAATTTGTGATCCGCGAGAGCCTTCTGCCTCATGAAGAAAGAGCCACCGCGCAACTACCTTGCGCGGCTGTTTTTCTCGGTGCCACTCGAGGTCCGAAAGTGACCCCCTGTGCGCTATCCTTTGCGCGACAGGAAGGAGAGTGAGCAGCACGAACTTGTGCGCCACCTATGTGCACCGCTGCCCCCTGCGCGGTTTGCACTTGCGCGCCCGCGGTGCTTTGCACCTGTGGCTTGCGCGACCCACGGCCAGTGGCACATGCACGGCTGTGAAGAGAAGAACAGGGGCGCACCCCTTGCGCGACTCCTTTGAGTTTGCCTTGTGTGTGCTTAGTGGAGTGAAGGCCGTAGCCTTTGGTGGTTGTGCAAAACAAGAGGTGAAGGCCGAGACCACACTATGTGTGTGTGAGCTAAGTGCACATTGAAGAACACCCTACGGGCAGTGGGTGTGCAAAGAGGAGGAAGGCAAGGATTGCACTTTGTGTGTGCATTTGAAGAAGAAGGCCGCAGCCCTTATGTGGGTGCACATATTGAAGAACAAATTAAAGAACACTTTGTGTGTGTGCAAGGAGTGGAAGCCACCACATTTGTGTGTGTGCAAAACAAGAGGAAGAACCCGAGGCTTGGAAGTGAGAAAGCAGGCTTGCACCTTGTGTGCAAAGTGAAGAACACACCTTGAGTGTGTGTGAAGTGAAGAGCCCGAGGCTTGTGAGTGTGCAAAGAAAGGAAGAGGCCGAGGTTCGGCTTGTACCCATTTGAGTACATTCAAAATGAGTTGTGTATGTGTGCACAAGTGAAAAAGAGTGACAAAACATAAGAAGAAGAGGAGTACACACTTAAGTGTGTGAATGCAAAAGAACTGATCATTCTAAGTGATTGGTTTATGGTGAGCAAGACCAATGAGATCTTTTGAAGACTGTTGAAGCTACTTGGAGTTTTGATCAACACCTTTGAAGAAGTGAAGTGGAGCCATGATGAAGATGATGTTGTGGAGTTGGGGGGTTTAACCAACTTGTAATTGGGGGGGTATAACCAATTACTGTGTAATCATCTTTTGGCATAATGAAGAATCCGTGTTGGGGGGTGTAACCAACACGGCAAGGAGTAGGTCTTTGTACCGAACCTTGTAAATCTCTGTGTTCTGTGCTCTCATTATTACTGCACCACTAAAAGAGTAGATCTAGGCTTTAACCAGCTGTAGAGGTTGAATTGATAATCGAAAGGGAACAATTCATAAAAAGAAAAAGTTATCACTGATTCACCCCTCCCCTCTCAGTGATCACAACCGATCCAGGAATTTCAAGTGGTATCAGAGGGAGGTTGCCTCTGTAAGGATCTACTTCTGAGAAGATGGACAATCTGAATTCTGTTAATAGTAGGGGTGTTCCTACATTCGATGGAAAGAATTACCACAGCTGGAAGAATCGAATGTTACCCTACCTTCTATCTCTCGGCCTTGAAGTTAGAAATGCAGCCTTATTTGGATTCCCTCCTCATGCTGATGAAGCTGCTATGTCACCTACTGAGAAAAGAAATATGGAAGTTGATGGTAAAGCTCAAAATGCCATTCTTATGTCACTCTCAGAAAAGGTATACACAAAAGTCATGGGACTCAAGAATGCCAAAGAAATTTGGGACAAATTGGAGAGCAGTTATGACGTCAACATGAAAGTCAAGGAAGCTAAATTACAAATTTGGAGAATTCGGTTTGAAGATATTAAGATGGGAGAAGAAGAAAATATTGACGATTATTTCACAAGAGTCAATGAAATTGTCAGCAACATTCGAGGCTTTGGAGAAAAGTTGGAGGACTCAACTATTGTTAAAAAACTAATGAGAAACTTTCCTGACAGGTTTGATCCCAAAGTCTCCGCACTAGAAGACAGAGATGATCTCTCTCTTGATGAACTTCACAACATTCTCATTACATATGAAATGAGGAAGATTCCAGTATTCAAAAAGAAGATCAAGGATGAGATAGCTTTCGAGGCCATGAGACAACTCAAGATAAGAGATGACGAAGTCTTAGGATCAAATGAGTCGAACAATGAAGAAAAGGATGAAGATCTCAACAAGGTTATTTCTCTTTTATCTAAATGGTTTGGAAAAACTAAATTCAGGGGAAAAGGGAAATTACCATCGAGGTGTTTCAATTGCAATAACATCGGACACTTTGCTACTAACTGTCCCGAGAAAAGATCTAGTGCTCCGGAAGTTGAAGAAGATAAGTCACAAAATAAGAAATGGAGTAGATACCCAAGAGAAAGAAACAGATCTGGTGCAAGAAAGAAAAGGTTTGTTCCAGGTGAAAGAAGAAGTTATGTTAGCAGAGAGGAAGAATCAGACTTCACTTCAGCCAGTCAATCAGAAGAAGAAACGAATTTTATGGCTCATGTGGAAAAAGGGTTTGACACATGCAGCAGTGAAGATGATGAAAATGAACGAATAGAGCTCGAACACATGTTGAAAGATGAACTAGTGGCTTGCCTTGAACAGAACACTAAACTCAAGAAAGAGAAGAGATTGTTACAAAAGGAAACCAAAAGGATGACTGAGGAGTTGGAAGAATGTATGAAGAAAGAGACAATGTACATTGATGAAATCAAGAGACACAAACTGAAGGTAGCTGAGCTAGACAAGATAGCAAAAGATCTTGAGGAGAAACTTCACCTCAAAGAAGAAGAGCAATCAGTGACACATTCCAAGTGGATTGAAGCACAGAATAGCTTGACAAAGATGAGAGAAGACTTCAACAAGGCTGTTGAGGTCAAAGCAGAATCATCTCACACTGGTGCTCAGAGGCAGGTCGACTCACCACTCAGTAAATCTCAATTTACATCTGTTATTTCTAACTATGCAGGTTCAAAGATAAAATTGAGACAAACATGTCATAAACAAACATGTTCAACATCATCTTCAGTGGAAGAAAGGAAATCCTCAGGAAGGACTACTCAAATCTTGGACAGGAAATTACAACATGACTCTTATCAACGGAAAAGGTCAAAGTTTAGAGGCTACTGCTGGTGTTGTGGTGTGTTTGGTCATAAGGCCTATGCATGCTGGTATAACATGTCTCTTCCAATAATGAGGCATGAGTCAAGGGGGAGACATCCTGAAACCCAGAGTGTTGTGCAGAAAGTATCAAAACCTCCAATTCAGAACACATTTGACTGCCTAAGTGAAGCTTGTGGAAGATGTGACCAACAAGGTCATAGAGCTGATAAATGTATGACTACTCTTCCCAAACAAAAAGTCAAAGACATGAAAGGGAAAGGCATTCAGGAAACCAATGAAGAAATCACATGCTTTGCTGAAGTTGCTCCAAAAGCCAGCAGCAGAACCAAGTCATGGATTCTTGATAGTGGATGCTCATCACACATGACTGGTGATATAAAAATTCTAAACAACATAGAAAGTCATGAAGGAGGCACTGTGGTGGTTGGAAATAATTGTTCTCTAAAAATCAAGGGAGTTGGAAAGGCACTGGTTGAAACAAAAAATCTAAAATCCAATGATGTGTTATTTGTCAAAGGATTGAAACACAACCTGCTGAGTGTAAGGCAGTTATGTGATGATGGTCATGAAGTACTGTTCAATAAAGATTCATGCATCATCAAGAGATCAAAGGATGGACAGATCATCACTCAAGGAAGAAGAACCACTGGAAACCTATTTCAAATTGAGGTCAAATCAGAATACACCAGTGATGAAGAGGAAGGTAATAAAAGTGGAAGGACATACAACCAATTGTAGAAACATACTGACATAGAAAATGTCCTGGGTGACCCACACTCCTCAGTAAGAACTAGAAGAATGTTGATATTGGAAGATCAGACTGCACTGGTTTCTCAAGTTGAACCTCACACAGTGGCTGAAGCAGTTGAACAATGGATACAAGCTATGCCTACAGAAAAATTTGTTGAGCTAAGGCTGAATCATCATGTTCAGCCTTCTCCTCTAACTTGAGGAAGAAGAAGGTCCCTCCTTATTCCCTAAATTTTTGTATTCTTGTACTTACATGCAGGGAATTGAAGGAGATGAGTGCATCCCCTGAGGGGGAGCATTGGTAGTTGAAGATGTGCAGGTTCCAGAAGCTCTATACCATGAGTATGGCTTTCATTCATCCCTTTGCATTTGTTGGCCAATAAGGGGGAGAAATCATCAGGCACACGACATTCTCTCAGTGTGCTTCGGAGTATTGACAACCAAATACAAAGGGGGAGATTGTTGTGACCAAGTGAAGTAATTGCATTTGTTGTCAATAACTTGTCATAGTGTGCCATCTGATGAAGTACATATTGAAGATTGATGATTGAGGAAGCATAATATCAGACGATTGGAGAACTGATCTTAATGTTTCAATACTTGTATCAAGATGATACTAAGTTACACCACTTGAAGAATGGATTATGATGGAGCATCATCATTAAATCTGACGATTGCTGAGCTGCTCTTTAAGTTCTAAGAACTTGTATCAACTGGATACAATGTCACAACAAGCTTTAGAAGACCATGCATTGTATTGACAATGCATGAGGAGTTGAAGTGATCCATCCACAATCACTAAGTGGATGAAGTGGTGCTAATGAAGCCCATGTACTAATTCTTAGTGCATGATGAATTGAAGATGATCCAACTTGATCTCTGATTGGATCATTGAAGAATGTTGATGAATTATTTGATTCAGGAGCATCGGTTGAAGGAAGACCCTTCAGGAATTCCATTCCAAAGTGATGAATAAATGTTTAAGAAGAATGGAGGAATTCTAATGAAGAAGAAGAATAGAAATGTGGGAGAAGAGAAGAAATGGAGAAGAAGAGTTGTGGCACATGGCATTTTACACTTAGTCCTTATACAAAGTACTTAGTGTTTAAGTAGGCAAAAAATATGCCACCAAGGGCCAGCCTTAAGGGTTCAACCCCCAAGGCACATGTGGGCCTAAGGCACCACGCCCAAGGGGGGATCCCATGTGGCCAGCCCGAGAGGCAGGGGGCCGTGTGTAAGCCCCGGGCCACGCAGGGGATCAGTTCCTGTGCAGCATGGGCGCCTGAGCGCGCGCCCGAGGTGCATAGTGGGCGCTAGAGCGCGCCCGCGGAGGCAAGAGTGGGCGCAGAGCGCGCCCGCAGGGAGAACACGGTGCGGGGCGGCACCGTGGAGGGAGAGAATTCAACTGAGCTAGTTGGGGGAGCGCTTAGTTGATAAGGCGCGGCAGAACCGTGAGCTGATTCGATGTGGGACGCAGAAATTTCACCCGGGACAGATCTGAGCCGTCCGTCTCATCGTGTGCTTGATCTGCGCCGCACGATTCATCTGCCGCGCGCCGCGATCTGATCCAGCCGTCCGATGTCTTTCGATCACCTGATCCGACGGCTGCCGCACCATCCTCTACCTCGAGCTCGGCCGAGGCATCTCCCGCGACGCCGCTGAACCAGAGGCCTCCCGAGTGATGTTTTTGAGATTCCGGCCACCTCTGAAGAAGCCGAAGGCACCCTCATGCTCATCTGGCCATAAAGAACACATCCATGCTTTAAAATGAGCTTGCATGCTACCAGTGGAGAAATTCGATGAAGGCCGAAGGCAAATGAAGTGCCGAGGCCACACGGTGTTCGTGTTTTGCATGGGATGGATTAAACAGAGGCTTGCATGCATTTTAAAATGCATGCACGTGGATAAAGGAGAAGGAGAAGAAGTCCGCATTGTGCAGAGAGAAAGAACGAGATTCTCGGCCCGCGTTTGAAGTTTTCAAAAAACCGAAAATCTCGGTGGATCAAGATTTATATCCCGCGGATGTTTTGAGGATTCCTCTGCCTATAAAAAGAGAGGCCGAGACCTCTGGAAGTTTGCTGAAAAATTTGTGATCCGCGAGAGCCTTCTGCCTCGCGAAGAAAGAGCCACCGCGCAACAACCTTGCGCGGCTGTTGTTCTCGGTGCCACTCGAGGCCCGAAAGTGACCCCCCTGCCCGCTATCCTTTGCGCGACAGGAAGGAGGGTGAGCAGCATGAACTTGTGCGCCACCTCTGTGCACCGCTGCCCCCTGCGCGGTTTGCACTTGCGCGCCCGCGGTGCTTTGCACCTCTGGCTTGCGCGACCCACGGCTAGTGGCACATGCACGACTGTGAAGAGAAGAACAGGGGCGCACCCCTTGCGCGACTCCTTTGAGTTTTCCTTGTGTGTGCTTAGTGGAGTGAAGGCCGTAGCCTTTGGTGGTTGTGCAAAACAAGATGTGAAGGTCGAGACCACACTATGTGTGTGTGAGCTAAGTGCAAATTGAAGAACACCCTACGGGCAGTGGGTGTGTAAAGAGGAGGAAGGCAAGGCTTGCACTTTGTGTGTGCATTTGAAGAAGAAGGTCGCAGCCCTTATGTGGGTGCACATATTGAAGAACAAATTAAAGAACACTTTGTGTGTGTGCAAGGAGTGGAAGCCACCACATTTGTGTGTGTGCAAAACAAGAGGAAGAACCCGAGGCTTGGAAGTGAGAAAGCAGGCTGGCACCTTGTGTGCAAAGTGAAGAACACACCTTGAGTGTGTGTGAAGTGAAGAGCCCGAGGCTTGTGAGTGTGCAAAGAAAGGAAGAGGCCGAGGTTCGGCTTGTACCCATTTGAGTACATTCAAAATGAGTTGTGTATGTGTGCACAAGTGAAAAAGAGTGACAAAACATAAGAAGAAGAGGAGTACACACTTAAGTGTGTGAATGCAAAAGAACTGATCATTCTAAGTGATTGGTTTATGGTGAGCAAGACCAACGAGATCTTTTGAAGACTGTTGAACTACTTGGAGTTTTGATCAACACCTTTGAAGAAGTGAAGTGGAGCCATGATGAAGATGATGTTGTGGAGTTGGGGGGTTTAACCAACTTGTAATTGGGGGGGGGTATAACCAATTACTATGTAATCATCTTTTGGCATAGTGATGAATCCGTGTTGGGGGGTGTAACCAACACGGCAAGGAGTAGGTCTTTGTACCGAACCTTGTAAATCTCTGTGTTCTGTGCTCTCATTATTACTGCACCACTAAAAGAGTAGATCTAGGCTTTAACCAGCTGCAGAGGTTGAATTGATAATCGAAAGGGAACAATTCATAAAAAGAAAAAGTTATCACTGATTCACCCCTCCCCTCTCAGTGATCACAACCGATCCAGGCATTTCAAAAATTTTAATAAAACTAGCCGTTATGAATAGTAATAACAACTTTTTGAAATTTTATAAATTTTATTTTTAAAAATTGACTTCATTTTTGGATTCAGAATATCGGAATTAGCCTAGGGTGAAATTTTTGTATTTTTCTGAAAACATTCAATTTTTGATGAATAGTGAAAACACTGGGTTACTATTTAAAAACCGACTTTTTATTTAAATAATTATTTATTATATTTAAATTTATTTTAGGTCAAAATTGATAAATAATACCTATATGAGTTCAATGTAATTCATTGGTGTAATTTTATAATAATTTTAGATATATAAAAATTTCATTGAACTTTTCACCGACTTTTACCCACCTCCTATGAGAATTTGAAAATTTACATAAAACATAATTTTACCACTTTTGAGAAAGGAATTTCAAAAATCTGAGAGAAACGGTTGATGTCAGTAAGTAAAATGTTGTTCAATGAGATAAAAATAATTTTTGGTGAATAGTAACTTTTAACTTTTTTTACCACGGCTAAAAGTAAATAGGGTAATTAAGGGTAAAAATGATATTATTATTACCCTAAAACATGTTCTAATTCTATTGGATAAGATTAATTCGACCAAAAACAACCTTAGTAATAATATATAACCATTTAGGCCCACCTGTATTAGATTAGGACATTTATTATTTATTTATTTAAAGAAGGGTTAAAATAGTTAAAATCAATGTTTAATAAGTAAATAATTTTTAATATAGAGTTATACATATGATAAATTAGACTATAAATATTAATTTGAAAGCTAAAAATATTTACTACATTATGGTATTTTATTTGTAATTTTTGGACATTTAATAGTTTAATTTATTTATGACACAAAGATGATTCAGTAATTATCTTATTAATGAAATATTGACATAATTGATGTTATAAATACCCAAATAAATGTAATTTGAGACTTTATATGAATTCCAAAAAATTTCTAGGTTAATATGACATGTTATTATTTATTTAATTAACTTTTTTCGAACTAAACATTCTATTGTGATTTTCAAAAAAATGAATTACTAAATAGTGTCAAAATTGACATAAAACAGGTTTTAAAACAAATATTATATTATTAATTGTTATTTTACTCTAAAAAATCTACGGTCCTTCCAAATGACTTAGATAAGGTTATATATATTAATAATAAACAACTTGGGGTTCGTTTGTCTTCTTATAGTATGTTTATTAACCTTATAGTGTAAGAACACAAAAAGACACGGTAAAAGTAAAATTATCTAACTTAAAGTTAAATCTAAATGATAAGGTTAAAACAGGAATCTAAACTTGTCTAAAATCTATTGGATGATAGGATTTAGACCCATCCCCACCTTATATTCTAAATAACTCAATTGTTAGCTATTAAAACCCGAATATGACTTTATAATAAAATAATATTTTTAGTTATTTCAAAGGTGCCCCTCTCCTCCCTTATAAAAGGGAACCTCCTCTATATCTTCCTCACACCACTTTGAGCCTTAATTCTCTGACAACCCCTGCCAATTTATTCTCTCCACTTCTCTAGAGACATGCTAGAAGTCCTGGTCTTCTTCATAGACCAATTTTATTTCCCTAAAAGGAGGTCTCAAAGAAGCACTTCAAAGAAGAGGTAATGTCTGTTACCAATTCTTTCAACTTTATTTCTTCTTACACTTCTTCTTCTTTAGTGGTTTCATTATGAATTAATAACATAAGTATCACTAATGTACTGAAATTTTATTATAATTATAAAACAACCCTATTTCACCATCTATCCATCCTACGGAAAACGAAATCACAGCGCGTGCGTACGTACAGAATACCGTCTCCACGCCGTGGTGTAATCTATTTTACACCACCACCATACTTGGATGGGTATAATGGTTTAATGAATGAATATATATAATTATTTTAAAGTGATATTGATTCTGAAATATTATACATATACTCCAATACAATTCCACGATCATGGGAACGATATCATCGCTCGTGCGTACGTACGGAATACCGTCTCCACGATGTGATGCGACTCGTTCTACATGATTATCATTACATAATTATTACATAAATGAATTGAGTGAATGAATATGATATATATTACACTAATAAAATTCTTGAAATGAGTTATCTATAACCTAAAAGAAGAATAAGAATTTATTCGACAAAACATGTATAAGAACAAAAAGCAATAAACACCCGAATAACAAGCAACAATGAAATATTACTAATAAGAAGCAAATAATATGACCATATATGATATATTAACAATGATTATGATTCTGGAATAAGTAAATGACATTATTTAAATCATTATACAGGAGGTTCGGACACTTACGAAGAAAATCAGACCTAAGGTAAGGGATAATTTTGCAAATCTCATTCATATCCGAGATTGCTTATTCGTAAGTATTTACTAGGGTTATTGGTATCATCCATGTCCATGTTTTATAAAAGTGTATTCATGTAAGTTTAAAGTCCTTTTTACCCATTTTGACTTTTACCACATGGTATGGAAGGAATATTTCTTTTATTTTCCCTACAAGGTACTTTTTGACTTTTCCGACAAAAGTATGAGAAGAATGTTTTTTTAACTTATACGGAAAGAACAGATTTTTACGGTATTATAAATCCTTATTTTCATGAATCTTCCTCCAAAATATTTCATGAATATTTTTAACAAAATCCTTTTCTTTTAAAATCGCATGACATTTTGTGGAAGGAGAATGATTTTGAAGAAGAACGGATATTTTCCTCAAGAATTCATTTCAAGTGTTTTATCAAAACCATTTTTCATCTAAGATGAAATTATTTCATATGTGTGTGTTCAATTGTAATGTCTCTATGATTTACATGGTTTCACTTTCCTTATTATGAAATGATATCCATTTATTTTATATGGATTATGTTATGATGGGATGATGTTTATGAAACCCATTTCATTCATTGGGTTATTATGAATGATGTATGTTTATTTTGTGGCACAAGTAAGAATGATTTCAGTATGAGATGGGTCGGACCTATATCTCCCTCCAATGCATTGGGTAAAAATTTTATATCTCATGAGATAGTCATGGCTGGAACGGCAGGTTAAACCGGTTCAGTGAAACAGCACTGAAACGAGGAGTGAACTCAGTTCAGAAATGGACTTTGTCCACTAAGATAGTCTTAGAAATGAGTCTTGACTAATAAGAAATGATTCTATATGATTATGTGTGTATTCGAAAAAGATTCATGTTTTAAGTTATTATTATTCTGATTAAATTTCACTTCCATGATTTATCCCCTGTTATGAAATTATGATCTCTTTTGCAGGGTAAGATTTCCAAATTGTTATGTTCTTATGAATATGATGTGATTGATATTTCTTTTTTACCCTTACTGAGCATTTGAGCTCACTCTTTTATGTTTTCTTTTCCCCAGGATATAAAGAAATGTTTTAGGTAAGAAAAAAACAGGAAGATGTTTATGGGAGATGTTGAATATCATTCACCACAATTAGAAGATTATATTCCGAGTTTCCAAAGACACTAAACTATTACGGTCCTTCTGTGTGTGTTTTTGTAATGTACGAAGTATTCTGAAAAGGTAATGTAATTTCCATGTACGTCATGCTTAGGGCCTCTACAGTTGGTATCAGAGGAAAGGTTTAGTCAACCTTTGGAAACTAGGATGCGACAACTTTAGTGAGATTGCTAGAGATATTTCTAAGGTATGTCTAGGGATATACCTAAGGTTAATTATACGTTATAGTCCTATAATTGAGCTAAGAATCTAAGAATCAAACCTAAGATGTTAGATATTGATGGTACTCCCCCTTTATTATGTTGTTTTTCCTAGCATTATTTTTTCCTCTCACACTATTCTTTTTGGGTTTTAGACGATGGCTGGAACCCGAAGGAACCGTATTGATCAATGTAGTGGACGATGCAATGATTGTCCTCCTGAACAAACCAACGTTATGGGTGATGGAGTGCAAAATCATATTGCTATACTTACACAATCTATGAATCATTCTGGACTTCCAAATGAGCAGATAAGGGAACAATATTCTATTGAGTCCTTCATGAGGCAATGCCTACCTTCTTTCAGTGGGTCTTTCGATCCACTTATTGCTGAACAATGGATCAGTACCAATGAAAAGATATTTTCAGGTCATCAATGGTCTGAACATGATAAAGTCATCTTATCAGTATATCGTTTGGAAGGTGATGCTGATCAATGGTGAAATCTTATCAAGAATATGAGGCCAATAGATGAAATTGAGTCCATGGAATGGGACGAGTTCAAGAACTTATTTTTCAATAAGTACTTCCCTCGTATTCTTTGAACAAAGATGGAGAAGGAGTTTCTTGAACTAAAGCAAAAGGATGATGAATCTATTGGTATATACGAAGAGAATTTTAAAAGGGTTGCAAGGTATGCATCTGGCTTTATCATCCAACCTGAAAGTAAAGTTGATCGATTCTTCAGTGGCTTAAAACCAAATCTTCGAAGGGAATTAGCTATAAGAGACTTCAGTAGCTATGAAGAAATTGTGCAATGTGCTATTAAGGTAGAAATGGATGTTGGTTTTACATAGCCATATCATGGTTTTGACAAGAAATGAAAGATGGAGTTCAAGGAGAAATCATAGAATAATTGTGAAAAGAAGATGAATGTTTCCTTATGCTCAAAGTGTGGAAAGAAGCATAGTGGAGATTGTCTTAAAGGGACTAGAAAATGTTTTAAGTGAGGAAAAGAAGGTCATCTAGCATCTGAGTGTCGAAGTAATGGAAAAAGGGTTAATAATGGTGTGGATAAAGAAAAGACTGCAGAGAACACACCAACAAAACTTCAATGCTTCAAGTGCAATGAAATGGGGCATTATGATAATCAATTCCCTAATCCAAGGGTTAATGATGATCGACATGAGAAACCACTTAAGGCAAAGGACAAAGGGAAGTCACATGCGATCACTATTGGTGATGTTGAATATGACAATGATGTGGTGGAATGATTAAGTGTTTATTTAATGGGATTCCAAAATAATGTTGTATATAGTATCATGGAATATTGGAATATTTATGTATTGGTCTATTGTGGTTTTAAATAATTTTATGGTACTAGTAACCATGGAAAGTGATTGAGATATTATTGGTAAGAAGATGATATGAGCATAATGAAGGGATGAGAAGATAATGAGATGTTTGATTGTATTCATGAGCTCATGATTGATATAAGGACTAAGTGATATCATGGTTTGAGTATAATGAATTTTGAGGATTTTGGTTTGTGGAAAGTGTTAACTTTTAACTGCATTCATGTTTTCACTAAGGTTCAATGGGTATTCATTCTTCAAGAGAATAAATGATTAAGGTATTCACATGTTTGTAATTTGACCAACAAGATATATCTTATGATTTATGGGGGATAAATGATGGCATTCACGTGATTGTTATGTGACATTTCAAGTAATCATTTTCTTTATACTATGATCTTGGACCGAAGTATTTTAGATAATCCTAAAGATTGGAATGGATTATGTTGGACATAAGTTAGTATTGTTTAAGGATATAACTTTTCTCGATATTATTTATGGGATGTTATAGTAATATAGATTTAGAAAAAGGACAACCTGCAGGACGGGCGACAGCCCATCGCATCGGACAAGGCTGTGGGAATCGAACCCACAACCGAAGTGCGACTGGCCTTTATCGCCTAACACTGGCCTATAGGAAGTCCTTGGTTAGTAGAAACTAGTTTTATTTTATTACACGGTATGATATATAAATTATAAGTTCATTTTTGGAATCGTATACGATTAACCTCACCATAGATGGACTTATGTATATTTGAAAACTTTTGCTAACCATTTGTTTGAAACAGATGGAATGACCCATTATTCTATCACATGATCTATTAACACTTCATGAATAACAAATTCAACTTCATTTATTTAAGAGATGAAGTTGAAATTGTTCAAATCAAGAAAAACAGTGAGATTGTACCAAAATAAAGTAAGTATTTATTCTAATTTAAATTCTTCAACTTTAGGGAAATGATCTTGAAAACCAAAAATGTTGTCCTAGTTCCCTTATATCCGATGAATCAAATGGTACCTTAGATCATCACAAATCTATGGCTTTGTGATTGGTGGATTTATCATAGCCATGTTCTCTAACACTCTCCATCAGAACATGATGGTTAGGTCTCTCTTTCCATATCCATATTTTCACCTATGTTCTCCTATGTGGAAACCCAGTGATTAGTTAATTTGGGTAACCGTTATGTTTCATACTTTAGTTTTTAAAGATTGGTTTTAGTATTCCTTTTTATTATGTGGGTTTCTATTAAAGAAAATTTCGAGTAGTAAACTATTTATAACCCCAAAGAATTTCGAGGGCGAAATTCATTTTAAGGGGGGTAGAATGTAACACCCCAAGATTTTATGAAAATATTCTTTTTAATTTCATTAATGTCTTGTGTTGTACGATTCAACAAAGGAGTATTGCACAACATGCAACCTTAACATGGCTGCATTACACGCAATCACGACCTTCCTCGATAGCGTGTGTTGTACGCAATACCGAGTTTCACTAAACAATGATATGCTATTGAAATATTATTAAAACTAGCCGTTATGAATAGTAATAACCACTTTTTGAAACTTTATAAATTTTATTTTTGAAAATTGACTTCATTTTTGGATTCTGAATATCGAAATTAGCCTAGGGTGAAATTTTTTTATTTTTCTGAAAACTTTCAATTTTTGATGAATAGTGAAAACACTAGGTTACTATTTAAAAATTGACTTTTTATTTAAATATTTATTTATTTTATTTAAATTTATTTTAGGTCAAATTGATAAATAATATTTATATAAGATCAATGTAATTCATTTGAGTAATTTTATACTAATTTTATATATATAAAAATTTCATTGAACTTTTCACTGTCTTTTACCCATCTCCTAGGAGAATTTGCAAATTTACATAAAACATAATTTTATCGCTTTTGTGAAAGTAATTTCAAAAATCCAAGAGACACGGTTGATATATGTATGTAAAATGTGGTTCAATGAGATGAAAATAATTTTTGGTGAATAGTAACTTTTTACTTTTTTTACCACGGTTAAAAGTAAATAGGGTAATTAAGATTAAAAATGATATTATTATTACCCTAACACATGTCCTAATTCTATTGGATAAGTGTAATCCGAACAAAAACAACCTTAGAAATAACATATGACCATTTAGGCCCACCTGGATTAGATTAGGACATTTATTATTAATTTATTTAAAGAAGGGTTAAAATAGTTAAAATCAATGTTTAATAAGTAAATAATTTTTAATATATGGTTATACAAAAGATAAATTAGAATATAAATATTCATTAGAAAGATAACAATATTTCCTGCATAATGGTATTTTATTTGTAATTTTTAGACATTATATAATTTAATGTATTTATGACAAAAGATGATGCAGTAATTATCTTATTAATGAAATATTAACATAATTGATGTTATAAATACCCAAATAAATGTAATTTAGACTTTTTATGAATTCCAATAATTTTATTGGTTAATATGACATGTTAGTATTGATTTAATTAACTTTTTTATAACTAATAATTCTGTTATGAGTTTCACAAAAATCAATTACTAAATAGTGTCAAAATTGACATAAAATAAGTTTTAAAAAAATATTATATTATTAATTGTTATTTTACTCGTAAAAATCTAAGGTTCGGCCAAAATACTTCAATAAGGTTATATATATTAATAATAAACAACTTGGGGTTCTTTTGGCTTCTTATAGTAAGTTTATTAACCTTATAGTGTAAGAACACAAAAAGACATGGTAGAAGAAAAATTATCTAACTTAAAGTTAAATCTAAATGATAAGGTTAAAATAGGAACATAAACATGTCTAAAATCTATTGGATGATAGTATTTAGACCCATACCCATATTAGCTTCTAAATAACTCAATTTGGAGCTATTAAAAACCGAATATGACTTTATAATAAAATATTATTTTTAGTTATTCCAAAGGTGCCCCTCTCCTCCCTTATAAAAGTGCACCTCCTCCCTCTCTTCCTCACACCACATTGAACCTTCACTCTCGGCCAAACCCTACCAATTTATTCTCTCCACTTCCCTAGATACATCTTAGAGGTCCTGGTCTTCTTCAAATAACAATTTTAGTGCCCTAAAAGGAGGTCTCAAAGAAGCGCTTCAAATAAGAGGTAATGACCGTTACCGATTCATTCAACTTTATTTCTTCATCCACTTCTTCTTATTTAGTAGTTTCATTATGAAGTAATAACATCAGTATCACTCATATACTTATATGTTATTATATGTATGAAACAACCCTATTTCACTATCTATCCATCCTACAGAAAACGAAATCACCGCGCGTGCGTACGTACGGAATACCGTCTCCACGCCGTGGTGTAATCTATTTTCCACCACCACCTTACTTGGATGGGTATAATGGTGTAAATAATGAATATATATTATTATTTTAAAGTTATATTGATTCTGAAATAGTATAAAAACACTCCAATACAATTCCACGATCTTGGGAACGATATCATCGCTCGTGCGTACATACGGAATATCGTCTCCACGATGTGATGCGACTCATTGTACATGATTATCATTACATAATTATTACATAAATGACTTGAGTGAATTAATATGATATATATTACACTAATACAATTCTGGAAATGCGGTATCTATAACCTAAAATAAGAATAAGAATTTATTCGACAAAACACGCATAAGAACAAAAGGCAATAAACACCCGAATAACAAGTAACAATGAATTATTACTAATAAGAAGCTAAGAATATGACCATATATGATATCATAACAATGATTATGATTCTGGAATAAGTAAATGACATTATTTAAATCATTATACAGGTGGTTCGGACACTTACGAAGCAAATCGGACCTAAGGTAAGGGATAATTTTGCAAATCTCATTCATATCCGAGATTTCTTATTCGTAAGTATTTACTGGGGTTATTGGTATCATCCATGTCCATGTTTTATAAAAGTGTATTCATGTATGTTTAATGTCCTTTTTACCCATTTTGACTTTTACCCCATGGTATGGAAGGAATCTTTCTTTTATTTACCCTACAAGGTACTTTTTGACTTTTCCGACAAAAGTACGAGAAGAATGTTTTTTTAACTTATACGGAAAGAACGGATTTTTACGGTTTTATAAAGCCTTATTTTAATGAAAAATCCTCCAAAATATTTCATGACTATTTTTAACAAAATCCTTTTATTTTAAAATTACATGACATTTTGTGTAAAGAGAATGATTTTGAAGAAGAAAGGATATTTTCCTCAAGAATTCATTTCAAGTGTTTTATCAAAACCATTTTTCATCTAAGATGAAATTAATTCATATGTGTATGTTTCAAGTATAATGTCTCTATTATTTACATGGTTTCACTTTCCTTATTATGAAATGATATCCATTTCTTTTATATGGATAATTTTATGATGGGATGATGTTTATGATACCCATTTTATTCGTTGGGTTATTATGAATGATGTATGTTTATTTTTTGGCACAAGTAAGAATGATTTCATTATGAGATGGGTGGGACCTATATTTCCCCCCAATGCATTGGGTAAAGATTTTATATCTCATGATATAGACATGGCTGGAACGGCAGGTTAAACCGGTTCAGTGAAACTGGACTGAAACGAGGAGTGAGCTCGGTTCAGAAATGGACTGTGTCCACTAAGATAGTCTTGGCAATGAGTCTTGACTAATAACAAATGATTCTCTATGATTATGTGTGTATGCCACAAAGATTCATGTTATAAGTTATTATTATTGTGATTACATTTCACTACCATGATTTATCCCATGTTATGAAATTACGATCTCTTTTTCAGGGTAAGATTTCCAAATTGTTATGTTCTTATGAATATGATGTGATTGATATTTATTTTGTTTACCCTTACTGAGAATTTGAGCTCACTCTTTTATGTTTTATTTCGCCCAGGATATAAAGAAAGGTTTTAGGAAAGCATAAACACAGGAAGATCTTTATGGGAGATGTTGAAGATCTTTCACCACGATTAAAAGATTATATTTAGAGTTTCTAAAGACAATAAACTATTACGGTCCTTGTGTGTGTCTGTTTTTGTAATGTACTAACTATTCCGAAAAAGTAATGTAATGTCCATTTACGTCAAGCTTAAGGTATCTACAATCATGGTTTAAAATGTTTAATTATTATGAATTATTGAAATTCAATAAATGAAAATAGAAGATCCGTCATTTTCAAAAGGGAAAATTTAAAATGATTGATTTGATTATTTCTTAGAAAAATGGTAAATTTGATTAAACCTTGATAATTTATTGATTTAATTACATAAAAATTTATCTATTTTTAACATTGTTGCCCTCTAAACTCTTTATTAAGATTATATACTTGAGGAAAATCATGGTTTAAGTGTGGGGACATTTAACGAACACAAATATGATGCATATTTTTAAACTAAATCTAATGATTTTTTTAATGTTTTTTCATATTTATGCACATGATATTCAATTTTATTAAATAGTTGGTATTTCTAATGGATTTAATAAAAATTGATTGAAAAGGATAAAATAAATATGATTTTATATTTGAGTCTTACTTAGGAAATTTAGATAATTATCTTGTTTCTCCTTGAGTTTTTCTTAACTATTTATTTAAGCTTTTTTTCCAAAAATTAGTCCAAGACCGGGTAGGCCTTCAACCAATGGGTACGGTCCATTTAGCGAGCTCATGTGACACAGATTTCCACACAGCCCATAGGGATGGCTCACCAAAATAGAAAGTGAATTGGTGGTGAAATCCTGATCAAGTGGCCCTAGGGTAGTGAAGGCCACATATACATAGGGGCCCGAATGGATCGCATGGGCTTTGTTCATGGTCAGGTGTGTGAAAGTGAAAAATAGGAACATTCCAATGTAGTAGGTGATCTAAACAGTCCATCCACATCTAGAATTATAAGGGAGCCTTTCCCATGTTTCCATTTTGATGTGGGACAATAGCTCCACCACATCTCCAACACAATTGATCATCCTATCACCGCCCGATGTCTTCCAAACAAATCTCCACCACTAGACCGCCATTATATCAAAATACTGACACTCTCTACCATCTTCATCACCTGTTGTTATTTATCTCTCGAGACTACCATGGACAACCCTGGAGATCTCGTCACCCACAATGAATCACCACCTCCATTGTGGCACCACTTCCTAACATCTTCCCACTGCTGCCCCTCACTATGAACCTCCATTGACACCACCTGTGTCGTCGTTTTAGCCCAGAATCATTGTATAATGAAGAAACCACCATTGTATCCACTTAAAAAGATAGGGATCGTCCTCCTTCAATGTTGTCTCTAAAATCCGTCTTTGATCAACCTCTGTACTATCAAGATCTACCACAACTCCATCATCCTCCACCACTCTACCTCCTCTCTCTCTACCTTGGGTGATCATCCACCACCAAATGATGTTGCTATATTCCCCTTCTAAAATTACCCACATCACTTCATCCAACCCACTACTCCTACTCTGCACAGATTCCCATTGACTCTTGAAGCTTGGCTCACCAGCTACAGACATACACCCCTACAAGATCGACTACCACAGCCATGTCCCATTTGCACCAAGAAGAAACCATATTCCATGCCACATCAATCCCCCATGACCCATGCACATCTTCCTTGCATGGAAACCTTCCATAAACAAGTTTTAAATACTTTTCAACTGTAGGTTTTTCATTATTTCTAATACGGGTTGATAGAATAACTCACATGTATATATTTAATAATATTATAATGGGATTTTAAGAGATAAAATTGTCTATTGATGGACTTTGACATTTAATTAAGTAACCAGCCACATAACTATTTTTCCCTATTTAATGTTTCTTGACTTTTCCAATTAAGTCTCAATCTATTTCTGGTATGTTCCATCAATTTTTTTGTAAAAGAGAAAGGAGGCAAAGGATCGATATCCTTTTATGTGGGAGAAAATAAAGGAGATTCAAATCCAGAAGATCCCATGGATCAAGCTATATATTATATTATTTTGAATTTTATTTATCTATTTTATAAACACGTATTTAAAAAATCCTAAAAAATAAAATTAATTTACATATGGTATAATAGGATGGTTATAAAATTTATGGTTTTATCAGTATAAATTTATTATATGTTGCGTTAAAATAAGAATCGAAAATCTGGATTACATTATGTAAGCAATATGTCGCGTTAAATCAAAATTCATTTCTTATTATTTTAAATGGTCATTAGTATTAATAATAATAGTGTGTGGAGGAATTTTCTGAAACCCGAATATGGTGTGGAATTTATTATTATTATTATTATTATTGATGTTTTTATAATTATTATTAAATGATAATACATTGCCTCTCTCTTAAATCAAGGTTTTTTTGTAGCATTGTTTCATTGTTTGATAATAATTGTGGAATTATTATTATTATTATTAAATTATGAATCCATTGTGCATTTGTTTTTATCTTCCCAAATATTAAGTGCCTATTTTATGGCAATCTCAATATGTTGCATATTCTCATTGAATTTAGATTTTGAAATTTCCTTATAGTTATTTATTATCTTTGATAATAGAATGAATTTTATATTTAAAATTGTTTTAATTATTTAAAAAATGGATAGGGTTTCTTACCTTTTCGAAATGGTTTTAAAGGTGGCTTGTTAGCATTTGTTTATTTCTTTATTTATTATCTTTTTGTCATGGTTTTTTAAACCTTAACAAAAAAATGTATAAAAAAATTATTTATCATTATTTGATATAATTATTGGAGTTTTGAATTGGATGATAAAATAAATTATTGAAAGAGTAAACAAAATTTAGATTTATGTTTATTAAAATTCATTTTATTTATTACTATGTAATGATTATGATATTTTATGTTTGAAACATTATTTCATGAGATTTATTAATCACCAAAGTAGTCAAATCATAAAGTTAAAATTATTTCAAAAATTATGTTAAAATGATATATATAGATTGCTCATAAATTTGATACTATTATGATATCTTATGAGTAATTAAAATTTATTATTATAAGATATTTATTAATTTCTAAAAGGAAATTTTCATATTCTTATAATTTATGAATATAATTTTTTGTAATATATATTATGCATTATAGAATTTATTTAAATATCCTATGATAATAAATAAATATAATTAATTCATATATTATTTTCAAATTAATTTATTTTAATTTGTATAAATTATGTTTATGTATAAGTGTTTTACCAAAAGGATAACACTAATAAAAATTTATGTTAAATAATTTATTTGAATAAATGTATTATTATTTTCTCAAAGCATTATTTTTAAACATTTATTTATTGTATTTAGCTTTTCAACATCATTGCACTCACAGACATCATCTGTATCGATATTTAATGGATTAAATTTCTCTAATTGGAGTGAGAAAATTCAATTTCACCTTGCTATATTGAATCTTGATTTAGCTCTCCATGTAGAGAAACCGACAACTACAACGGATGATAGTAGTGATGATGATAAAGTGTATTATGCATCATGGGAAAGATCAAAAAGATTAAGTTTGATGTTCATGCAAATGGTCATATCAAGTATCATCAAGTCAAGTCACCCTTAAACTGAATGTGCTAAAGAATTTATGAAATCTATGGTAGAATGATCTCGAACTACTGATAAATCTCTTTCTAGAACATTAATGAGTACATTGACCACTATGATGTTTGATGGTTCTCGTACCATGCATGAGCATGTCATTGAAATGAAAATTATTGCAGCAAGACTTAAGTCATTAGGAATGTAAGTGGATGAAAGATTCCTTGAACAGTTTGTCCTAAACTCAATACCGTTTGATTATGGTCCATTCCAAATGAACAACAACATGTGGAATGATAAATGGAATGTGCATGAATTGCATAGTTTGTTTGTTCAAGAGGAAACTCATTTAAAGAGTTATGGAATTCACTCCGTCCATTATGTGCTTCATCAAGGTGGAAAGAAGATTGGAATATAGAAGCATGCAAAAGGAAAGGGACCATTGAAGGGTAATGAGTTTTCTATCAATAACCAGAAGAACAAAAATAAAGATAAATGTCATTTTTATTGGAAATTTGGACATTTCCAAAAGTATTGTCTAAAACGGAAGGTTTTTTTTGAAAAGAAAGGTAGGAAAATTTCTTATAAATGTTATGAAACAAACATAGCTAAAGTTCCATTTAATACATGGTGGATTGATTTTGGTTGTACAAATCGTTTTTCTAATACAATGCAGGGAATCCTTTCAACCCAAATCACAAGCCCAACTGAAAATTTTATCTTCATGAGGAATAGAGTGAATGTTCCATTTGAGGCTTTCAAGAGTTAAAATTTAATCATTGATAGTGGATATAGATTGGAATTATGTAAACCTTTTATGTTCCTAGTATATCTATGAATTTGGTTTCTTTATCAAAAATCAATGATGCTGGATACTTTTTAATATTTTGGGAATGGATATTTTTGTTTCTTTAAGCATACATGCATGATTGGATTTGGTTTATTGTATGACGGTTTATATAAACTAAATATTGATAATATTTATGTTGAAACACTTATGACCTTGCATCAAGATTCAGGTACTAAACCTATTTTAATAAATGAAAAGTATTCTTATCAATGGAAAAAATGTTTAGGTCATATTTCTAAAGAAATATTGGAGAGATTGATTCAGTTTGAAATCCTTCCAAATTTAGATTTTACCAACCTATACATTTGTGTGGATTGTATTAAAGGAAAACAAACAAAACACCCAAAGAAATGTTCCACAAGTAATCAACTCTTTGAGATCATACATACCAATATATGTGGACCTTTTGATGTATGTTCTTTTGGTAAGGAAAAGTACTTTATCACCTTTATTGATGATTTTTCACATTATGGATATGTGTATTTATTTCCTGAGAAATATCAAGTAATAATTGACATGTAAATTTTTGTAAATGATGTAGAGAGTAAATTATACAAAAAGGTAAAGGTCAGAAGGTCTGATAGGGGTGATGAATATTATGGAAATTTTGATGAAAGTGGACAAAACCCTAGTCCATTTGCAAAGATTCTAGAAATTCATGGCATATGTGCACAATACACTATGCTTGGAACACCACAGAAAAATAGTGTATAAGAAAGGTTTCATAGAACATTAATGGATGTGGTTAGGAGTATGTTAATTAATTCTTCTTTACCATTATCTTTTTGGATGTATGCTTTAAAAATTGTCATGTATTTTCTGAATAGGGTTCCTAGTAAAGCAGTTCCAATGACTCCTTTTGAACTTTGGACTGGTAGGAAACCTACTTTAAGACACCAACATGTATGGGGTTGTGAGGAAAAAATAAAATCATTTAATTCACAACAAGGAAAACTGGATGCAAGAACAATCAGTAGACATTTCATTAATTATACATAGAAATCAATGGGGTATCGATTTTGTTGTCCTAAAAATAGTATGAGAATTTTTGAAACTGAAAATTCTAGATTTATCGAGTATGCTAAATCCAGTGGGATTAAAGTTCCACAAAATGTGGAAATTTAAGATGTTAGAATTCAAGTTCTGTTCTCTTTTATTTAAAATTCATATTTTGTTGTTCCAAAAATTATTGCATCACAAAATAATCATGTAGAACCACAACAGAATGTTTCCCAAATTCACAATGAAGAAATGGTTGAATAAACACAAGAAATAGTGTTAAGAATATCCAAAAGGGAAAGAAGGTCATCTATTTCTGATGACTATGTGGTATATCTTCATCAAATAGAGAATGATATTGGCATTAATAATGATCTAGTTTCTTATTCTCAATCCATCAAATGTGGTAATTCTTATAAATGTTTAGATTCCATGAAATTTGAGTTGGATTCCATAAAAAAAATAATGTGTGGGACCTTATGGAATTGACTGAAGGATGTAAGAGAGTTGGGAGTAAATGGTTCTTCCAAACCAAATATGACATTCTTGGTAACCTTGAAAGTTACAAGGCTAGACTTGTTGCTAAATAATTCACTCAAAAGGATGGTTTAGACTATAATTAAACCTTCTCATCAGTTTCTGAGGATGATTCTTTCAGAATTATTATATCATTGGGAGCTCAATATGATTTAGAGTTACATCAAGTGGATGATAAAACAAATTTTCTAAATGGAAACTTAGAGGAAGATTTATACATGGATACACCATTGGGTTTTTCTATCAAAGGAAAGGAACACAAGGTATGTAAATTAAATAAGTCAATATATAGACATAAACAAGCTTCCTGAAAATGGAATATTAGGTTTAATGATACCATTATATCTTTTGGATTTAAGGAAAACAACACTGATCAGTGTATATATCAGAAGATCAGAGGGAGTAAATTTTTATTCTTGATTCTATATGTTAATGACATATTTATTTCTAAAAAAATATCATAGTCTATTATATGAGACCAGGAAATTCTTATCTAATAATTTTGTATTGAAACACATGGGAGAAACCATGTATGTGATTGTAATATAAATATTCCATACTGTAACTCAAGGTATATTGATCTCATCTCAAAATTCATACATCATTAGGATTCTAGAGAGGTTTAGGATGGAAATAATTTTCAGCCTCACTGATTCTAAATAATAAAGGAGATAAATTTAATCTCAAATAACATCCAAAAAATGAGGTGTAATGAAAACAAATGGAAGAAATTACTAACGCATCTATTGTTGGAAGATTGATGTATGCTCAACCATGTACAAGGATAGATATTAGATTTTCATTTGGTATGTTCGAAAGATACCAAAGTAATCGTGGACTCAATCACTGGAGAGAAGTAAATAAATTTCTATGTTATTTAGAAGGAACAAAGGATCACATGCTTACTTATAAAAGATCCAATGATTTTGAGGTGATTGGATACTCTGATTTAGACTTTTCTGGTTGTGCTGATATAAGAAAGTCCAGTATTGGTTATGTGTATCTTCTAGTCTAAGGATCAATATCTTTAAAAAGTGAAAATCAATCGGTTATAGATGTTTTGACCATGGATGCTGAATTTGTAGCATGCTTTGAAGCTATATTTTAGGGTACATGGTTGCAGAACTTTATTTCAGGTTTTGCAATTGTCGACAGTATTACCAAGCCCTTGAAAATTTATTGTGACAATACCACAACAATATTTTTTTCTTAGAATGACTGATATTCAAAAGGTGTTAAACACATGGAATTAAAGTAATTTGTAATTAAGGAGGAAGATAAAAAATTTAAGGTGTCAATTGAACATAATGACACAAATATTATGATTTCCAACCCTTTGATGAAAGGGATTCCACCCTATACATTAATTGGACATGTTAAATGTATAGTAATTATCACTTAGTAGGTTTCATTGTATGCATTGAATGTTATGATTATTACAATTGACACTTGGACTAAAAAATGTTTTGATCATGCTGCATGTTTTTTCAATAAGTATACATGATTGGATTGAATAATGATTACAGGAAGTGACTTTAATAATGAAATTATTATTTCACCAATTATATATATATATATCCAATTTAAATTATGATATGGGAAATGTTCGTAATATAGTACAGGGAAGGGAGTATATTAATAGAGAATATATGACCGCCATGACTTATGTGGACACTATCACTTATTATGATGAATGTAGTATACATGGCTGAATAGATTTAAATGCACATAAATGAACGATTTAATATTAAATATCAAAAAGGAATATCACATGAGTTATGTGGGAGAATGTTAGAACAACTCACGTGTGTTTATTTAATATTATTTTAATGGGATATTATGGGATAAAACTGTAAATTGATGGACATTGATAGTTAATTATGTAACCACCCATATAACAGTTTTCCCCTTTTAAAGGTCCATCTGCTTTCCAATTACATCTCAATCTATTTCTGGAATATTCCATCAATTTTCCTGTAGAAGATAAAGGAGGAAAAGGATATAAATCCTTTTAAGTGGGAGAAAATCATGGAGATTAAAATCCAGAAGATCTCATGGATCAAGTTTTTCCTTATCTTATTTATAATTATTTTTATCTATGTGATAAACATATATTTTAAATATCCTAAAATAAAAAAAATTATTTACACGGGACTCTCGTGGATTTCAAACAAAATATATCTCAAAAGAAGGGTCACCCTAATATGAAGGAGGTCGATATCTCCTCCTCCCACTTATATAAATTAGGAAATTCCTAATTTATTAATATCCTCTTGACACCCTCGAATGATGAATCCCACACATGAAGAGGTTGAGGTTATACTATTCCAGTTTTCATTTAAATTTCAATTTCTATTAGTTTTAGTTTTTATTTTTCGTTTTTATTTTAATTTTTTTAGATTTAAATTAATTAAGTTCATTAATTTCTTCTCATTGTGTCACAAATTCATATATAATTCTTCCTCAATCCTTCTTCTTCTTTACTTTTAGTATTATTGTTATTATTATTATTATCATAACATTAGGGTTTTTATTATTCTCTTCTTTTCCTCCTCTTCTCCTATTTTATTCTCTCTCACTCTATATTCTCTTATACTACTTAATTTTAATTTATTGAATTATTTTATCAAACTAGTTCTTTTTTTATTTCTTCATTATTGTTTTATTTTTTATTTTTTTTCTTATTCTAATATTCTACCACTCTACCATTTTGATCTCTTTCCCTCGAAAATGAGGGAATGTCCCTAAGGATTGTTCTGGTGGGAGGTTATGGTGTTATTAAGTTTATTCTTAATGTCAATTTTATGTTTGTGGTGGATATGAGAAGTATTCATGGGTGAGGATAATATCCCTGATGTGGTGATTTACCCCCAATGTCATGCAACTCAATTTATTCTTATTATTTTATTTCATCTCCATTTTCTCTCCTCAGTAGTCAGTTTTTTATATGATAGAGTTGGTAAAATAAATAGATGAAACAACGTCGATGGATTCAGGTCATAGTAGATGGAACATCCTAGACCAAGGTTTTTCGTCATCTTTGATTAAAGGGGGTGTGGAATTGATATTTAAAAGGCATTAAATAATTTCCACAATTTATAAATAAATATTAGTAGTTGAAATATAAAATTTAATTTTTGGATTGTAAAACTAGAATCAAACATATAAATGTGAATAATGATTAAACCCAAAACTAAACTCAAGTCTAATAATTTTCTCTCTGAAATCATTCGGTTTAGCATTTCATGATAGTTTAGATTATGATTTCTCATATCATTTTTTTATAAAATAAAAACCATAAAAAATATTAATCATTTTCAAAAAAATATAAAAACAAAAAAAATGAATTTGATTTGATTTGATGATTTAGAATAAGTGTGTGAATAAAATTGAGAAACCCCCTCTAGTAAGATGACCATAGTAAGCCTCTTTGCTACATTATGAAAAATAATTTTCTTTTTTCATGCTTGAGGACAGGTGTTTGTTCAGCCACAAATAAAAAAAATTCTTCACAACATTATTATCTATGTCATTAAGGATCCATATATGAAGGCTGGGAATTCATGGTCATTTATTAATAATATATCCACATAGATAGTATGAACAACATGAGGATAATATAACAGCCATGGTTTTAATACATGTTTTCCTCTAATTAACCAGTGTATGTTTAATAGATTTCTCAAGACACAACACTGAAACGAAATGAAAATATGATATATGTAGACAAATAAAATATATTCATTGAATTAATTGGAATTAATAAGAATAATCAATTTACAAAATATAATAATATATATGTTTATACAAAGGTTATTTTAAACAAATTTATATAATTTGTTATTTTTTAGGGAATATTCGACTTTTATGTGTTGTATATTTTTTAAATAATCTATGTATATTATTGTTAAATTAATATTTTAATAAAATATAATATTTTCTGATTATTGATATGTTAATTAGTATTTCATAGAATGTTATGAATATGTATAACTAGTATATAAATAATTTATTTTCCTCTAAAAAATCAACAATAATTTATTTTTTAAATCAAAAGTGACTTTATAAATTTTATAATTTGAATTTTAAAAAATGAAAGTCATATTTGGATTTATAATGACAATATTTACTTAGGAGTTATTTATTGAATTAATTAATACTCACGTGAAAAGTGAAAATACTGATTTTTTTTGATAATGTCTCTTTCATATGACATAGATCTATTTGAAATTTTTTTTGATATACAAGATATTTGTTTATAAATATAAATAAAATTTTTTAAAAACTATTTCAATTTATTAAACTGAAGAATATAATTTTAGATAATAAAGTAATATTTTATCGAAATTGTTTTTCATTAGTTTCATTATTTAAAAATACGCATAGAGAAATTGTGTTTTGGGATTTATTAAATGAAAAATTAAAATTATTTTAAAAGAATAATCTTCTTAATATCATTAGAATCAATAAAATTGACAATTATTTCCTATACAATAACTTTATGCTTAAAAAATGAACGCTTATTAAAACTGGGTTATAAATGCTAATGTTGAGTTTTATTTACCTACACATAGAGAGTTACTTTTTTTAAAAAAAATTATTATATTAGAGAAGATAATTTTTATATTATTTTATAATTTGAATAAAATTTTTTTGGTATGATATTTAGATTATTATAAATAATTCTAATTACCTTGATAAATGTTAAAAATTATTTTAAAATTATCATATCATTAATATAATGAAATTTATATCAAATAAATTAATAAAAAATAATTTAAATAATTTATTTTATATGATTTATATATATATATTATCACTAATTTAATAGATAATAAATACTAAATAATATTAAGAATTCATAATAGTCAAAATTATATTTTTCTACTAAAAGTTTTACCTATGAAATATTGATTTTAATTAAAAAGCTAATTTAATAATATTTAAAAAATATATTGAATAAATAGAGGATAAATTTAATTCTGTATACCGATTTTTTATATATAGGTTAGGTAATTTTTTCAATAAAACATAAAATAATTTAGATAAAAACAAGTTATCAAGTTAATAAAGTAAAGGAGTAAAATGTAAAAACATAATGATAAAACCCTATAATTTTTTTAAAAAATTGTATATAAATCCTTTTTTTAGTAATTTTCAATCCAAATAGAACCTAAAATCCATTATTTTTTACTTTTGGATCCATTTACTTTGGAATAGTTTCATAGAATTGTTTAAAAAATAAATAGTGTTTCCAAAAGTAACTTTTCCTCTATTATAAAAGGATGTCACCCACAACCTTTAAAATATACACCTATCATTCGAAGTTTCCTCACTACCCAACATAAATAACACATACTAGAATCACCTCTCACTTTTTTAATCCCATATTCAAACTATTCTTGGATAATCCCTTCAATTCAAAGGAGTTTTCCAAAGAAAGACCATGTCTCCAACATAAGTATTGTGTCCTTCTTAGGTTTTTATCCTTAACATTCCACTTCCAAATATATTATATCCACAAAAATACAATTAAATAATTTTCATTATTATACTAATATGTTATTATATTAATTTAATAACCAATATTTATTCCTCCCCATCAACTAAGAAAAACACAATCGCCTTTCGTACGTTGTGTGGACTACTACCTCCAAAAAGAAAAATATTTTATTTTTTCATCACAACCAATAATTGGTAATAAAAAGTATGTAATTTATGAATAAATATGATATCTATAATATAAATATTTTTTTTAAATATAAAATTATCAATTACCTTTTTCCCCTCTCATTCATTGATAAATTGAAACCATAATTGTGCATAAATGTGAAATATCAAATCTACAAGAAATGAGTTTCATTTTCTATAAACACATATCATGGTTGACATTAAAAGTATATTTAATATACAAAAACGTAATTCCATAATACTATTAATATTATATAAATTATTAAATTTTATTATGAAAATTTCTACCATTTTCAACATAACTAATAAATTAGGAATAAATTGGTCAAACAACCTCTAGTAACAAACATAGCAAGGAAAACTATATTATAAATAAATCACATATTTTCAAACCCCAAACTTTAAAATTGTTTTATTTTATTCATTTCATAATTTTGGGTACCTTGGATGAGATTCTGGTTGAGTCTCATTTTAAACTATTGAGTTTTTGATTAAAAATGGATGGTTTGGGCCTGACAGAAATGTGGCACAGGGGCAGTTCACAATTAAGGTAAACTTTTCAGCTTTGACTAGATAATTGTGCTACTTTTTTTGAAGTCTAGGGGTATGGTATATATGTTATTCATGTCTTGGGATACTATGTGGAAATTTTTCATGAGGATATATTTATTTGGACAGTGGTTGTTGCACGGTCTGCGCATGATTTATCAAAACGTGAGGACTAACCAAGCAAGCCACACAGATTCCCAAAATTTAGAAACTCCATGTTTTCCCATTAGTGTTTTTAACCCTTCATGTTTTCATGTTTTTAATATTTTGAATTTCAGGTTTTCCCCTTCATGATTTTCTCCCGTTTTCCATCCTAGGCACACCAAGGGGTCCTCCAAAATCCTCCACCTTTCCTTATCTTCTAATATTGAAGCACCTAGAAGCTCCCAAGATTAGATTCTATTGTATTTTTGTCAATTTTCTTCTTCCCCACTCTATTATGCCTTGGTTCTTAGAATTTTCTTGGTGGGTTATTCTCTTGGATACTTCCTAGGGATAGTATTGTCTTTTTTTAATTTCATAGATATTAGGTTGTATAGATCATTTCTTGGGATTGGATCTCCCATCACCTAAATTTTCATCTGCACCTTATTGAGGTAGGTGTTTCCATATATTTCCCTTTTGATGAATTCCATTTGATTCTTGGGAATTATTAAATAATATATAATTTTTCCAGTCCTTGTGGTGTGTTTTTTTGGCTTCATAAATTGTTTTTTGTTTGAAAAATTTTGTGGAATTGGTTTTAAAGGGGGTTTTCTAAGAAATATATATATAGGTATACACATAAGGTGTCTGATTAAATATCTATTGGTTTCTTAAATTGAATTTGAGAACATGTGATGTCGTTTTTCCTTGGTTATATTTTTTTCTATGGTATTAATTACATTAAGGGTAGGTTTTGGTATTTTGGAGCCTCTTTAAAACTATTTGAATTGGTGTAAAATTATTTCAAAAGGGGTATTTTAGTTCTAAAATGCTTCTTTGTACATTTTGACATTAAGTGTGACTTCTGTTTTGGTTTTAAAGAATTTGTGCTTTATAAATATGGTTCTTAGGTGACTTTAAGAAAACTTTAAGTGTTTCATTGGATGTCGGCACATCCAAGGGTCCACAGGGTGCACCCATGGATATAAATACAAATGAAGATGAAACTTAAGAGTGATCCTTTTTTCCCATAAAATGCATTGTTGGTTTCAATATATTGTTCTTTATTTATTATTTTCAAGGTAGCTTCAAAGGACTTATTCAGAGATTGTCCTATTTGAATACTGGTACACATTTTCATAAATGTTTTCCATAATGTACTTTTTGGAACATTTCATAAGGTTTTATGATTTAATCTAATTTGGAAATGTTTTTGTAAATATATATGGACTTGGAAATATTAAAGGCCCATTTTTTATTTTGATTGTGACATTTTGGTCCCATGTTATTTTGGAAATGGTTTGGAAAATTTTGTAATATATTGGAATTGATAGTGTTGAAGGCTCAGTTATCACCCTATAATTTTTCGGAAATGAATTGTGGTTTTGGAAGTAAGAATGTTCAGTAGGAATCGTATCACGTTTTAAGAAATGTTTGGAAAGAATGTGTGATATGAACGCCTAGTTAGCACTTGTGTGTGGCTTATTGTAGAATGGGAACACCAATGGAGGATTTCCCTATGTGGGTTATCGCATGGGAAATGTTAGTGTTTGTTGAAGGAAAGTGTGGTGGCAGCAAGTAAGGTGAGCCATGCATGTGATGGCTTCTTTCTTACACAGTCTAATATTACCATTGGTTTATTTAAAATATTTTGATGGTTGAGTGATGGAGGTTTTCCGACCCTAATTAGAAAGGTTGGTACCCCATTAACATGATAGGGTTAGGTGGGTTGTGCCACTAGATTATCTAGTTTAGAGCATCCAACTGGTTATTGACTATGGTGATTCACCATAAGCTGATAGGTGAGTCTGACTCGAGTACATCTAGTGATCTCTCTTGGGATGTTTAATAAATTTACATGGTTCAATATTTGTGTTTTATTGTTTATTTTATATTACACTTTGTTTCTTGTTTATAAAACTTTTTTATTCTTAGTGTAGCTAGGTATCATTTTGTTTGGAATTCCATTTTGGTTTTTATAATAAAATGGTAACCCATATTGAAAATAGTTATGTGTGTGTGTGTGTTGTTTTGAACTAGGGAAAGCAGTTATTTTCATAAAAATGATAATACCCTATTTATATATATATATATATTTCAAACTATTGTAAATGATGTTATTTATAAAGAAATGGTATAGATTATTTGGTCGTTTCTATATGGTTGTTAACATCACACCATTCTTGTACCATTCAGTGTTTGTAGACTTGATTTGTTTTTTAGGTTAAGGTTTCTAGTTCGAGTTCTCATTGTGTAAGGAGATTGTTCCTATGGTTTATGGTGACCAATAGGTCATAAGGTCATATTTTATCATGGTTCTATCTCAATTTTGTATTCAGTTTATGTTATCACTTTTCAATTGTATTTTGTAGCTGAGTTAGTTCATATATTCAATATTTGAGATTTAGTTTTTAGTGCTTATTTGTGTTCAGTTTATTTTGATCCTGGTTATTTATTGGGTTAATCATTCCCTCTGGATTATATTAATGTCCTGAACTAGTTTCCATCCCATGGGGATTGGGAATGCCATTCAGGCCATGTCTTAGATCGGGTCAGATGTTAGTTTGCATATAATCTCAACCTAGTTTATGTCAAAATGGTATCATAGTAGACCCCTTGTTATTTGGGGTCTCAGGTATATTAGAGATTATAACTTTCGAGACTCGAGATGACAGTACAGGAATAACGCCACAAGCTATTGCTCATTTTGATCCTCAAGTATCTAGGGGCATTTTAGGATTTGAGTCTTTTATCTTTGTTTTAGATTAAGTGATGGTGGTGGGAATGATCTGGTGTCAAGTTATGATATCACATACAGTAGTGACACATTTGGATTCCACATGTACAGTTCAAGTTCTTCTTATTTGATAGTGTTTACTTGGGTCAGGGCCCACAAACCATGTTGCTAAGTTTTCATGACCACTAGATCCTCATTCTGGTTGTTTGGTGTAAGTAGTGTTTTGTTTTGGTTTTTGTTGGTGTCAGAGATATTTTAAAATGAAAATTATTTTAAAAATGGAAATGATTTCTTTCAAGTGGGTTTTTAATTAGAATTAATTGGTTTTAGATGAAATTGTTTTTTATAGAAAATTTGGTAACTATTTGGATTTTGTAAGAAGGTGGTATGTGATAACTTTGGTACCTATTATGAGTGTTCACATATGTGTGAGTGTGTATGGGAAGTTCATGTTGGTATTTTTTGGTATATATGATGTAAGCAAAAATGAATGAAAATATATGTGACAGTTCAAAGGGTTTCATGGGTGATTGTTTAAAATCTAAAAGTTTTAGGATTTATTTTATTTATAAAAGTGTATTCTTGTTTTGTGAAAATTTGATTCTAGTATTTGGAAATTGAAATTAGAAAGAGGTTTTGAAATTGAAATTAAAAGGATTTTTTTAAAAATATTATTTTGGTGGTGTTGGTATGTGTTTATCTTGTGAGCTTTCTTCTCTAGCACTAGATCTTCTTTTTTATTATGTCTTGGTTTGAATTTCGTTTGGGTTTCACGTTCTTATGTCATTTAGAATATTCCAAATGTAAAGGTCTCCAATTTTTCTAGTGAATCATGAACATTTCCTAGTTCTTTTCTATATTTTGTTTTCTATCGTGGTGATCGAGGTCTGTTAGAGGTAGTGCAATGGCTTGAGAAAGTTGAGTGTGTCTTCCAATAAATGGGAAATTTTGATCCTATTACAGTTCGTGTGGTCTTGGAATTCTTTTAGGGTCTATCATTGGATGAATGTAAGGTGATTTATCTATCATCTATGCAATTTGGGATGATGTGGTAGGTGTTCAAGTCATTTTTTATCATATGTTTTATACCTAAGAATGTTAAGATGAAGAATGTGGAAGAGCTCAAGAGTATTTATCATGGTTAGCAGATGGTGAAGGCCTATGTAGAAAATTTCAAGGATATAATTTCGTTAACTTCATTAATAGTGTCACATGAACCATTTAAAGACACTATTTTAATCTTGGGTCTTCTTTATAAGGTCATGGAGGGATCTTCCTCCTCTAAGGATCTTCATTTTGAAAAGTTGGGGGATGAGGCATTTATTATGAAGTTGGCTTCCCGAACTCAGTAAGTTGTCAATCTAGTTTCCTTTTCCACTCCGGAAGGTTCCAGATATGCCTTGAATTGTGTACTAGAGGTAATTATTTTTGAAATGTCTTCTTCATTGGTTCTGGCTTCAAGTCCGTCAAACCAGTCACTCGTATTCTTTCTATGCAGCCAGTTTGGGAATTTGAAGCTGTATTTTCACAATCCTCCTAAAACATATCATTATTCTGGTAGTTTGGGTCATATGTAGAAGTTTTATAGGAATCATGGTCGGTAGAAGAATCTTGGATCAGGGTATATTATTGTCTGACCTTGATTTAGGGGATGCTTTAGTCATCAGATCTCTATTCATAGGCCTCTGAGTGAATCTCACGTTCATTCAATAATTCTTAGGGGTGAAGAATCCCAAGGCCCATATTTTGCCTTCATTAATAGAATGAAGATAACTTAATACTTTTTCAATAGTTTTATACTTGTTTTTAGATTCTTTTATTATTTTAAGAAGCTTGGTGAACCTATTTTCATATAGACCCATGTTTATGTTATGAATGTGTCTCTTTGAATCTTGGTTTTACCTTAGGGTGATTGTCCCTTGTGTGGGTTGGTCTGAGTTTTAGTTATATTTACTTTTGGATTCTTGAGAATTGTGGAATTGGTCGGTTATGGGTCTTGTTCCCCATCTAGCCCGAGTTCCTTTTATAGGTTTCCCCTAGAGTGGGGGGTTTATTTAGTGTGGAAAATTTCATGTTTTAGTAGCAGTGTTGTTTAGATTGTGTGGAGAAGTTGGATAAATTCATTTTTGGATTTCCTATGTTAGATGGTTTGGTATAGAGTGTTTGGAGTTTTTTGTATTGGTGTCATAATTTTAATAGTTTTAATGATTGATGGTATTAGTTGATTTGTTATAGTATAGAGAACCCTCTTGTGTTCTCCGATTTTCCTTTTGCGATCTGGTTTCTTATGTTAATGGTCTGGTGTGACTTGTGGAGTAAAAGGTCACCCTGTGGTTCAAAGATTTGTTCTGTTTACTTTTTATTTCGAACCACGTTTTTTATCTTTCTACAAGGTAAATTTATTGGGGTACAATGTGTCCATAGTGGGGAGAACTATCACACCTCAACCATTGAAGTTATTTTATTTTATTGATTTCATGATTTATGGTCCCTTGGATGTGGTCCAGGATGTGTCCTAGTTTATCCTTTTCAGTTTTGGTATAGATATAGAATTTTTTGACTTGGTAGTGAGGGGTGCACAAGAAACTAATGGTTAAGGTAAAGTATACATATTCTCCTATGTAATCATGCAACTCATTTTGCATTCCAAGGGTAAGGTGCACAAGTTGCACATCTTTAGGGAAACCATTTAGTAACCATGTATGTGGTTTTATCAATTTTGAAATTTCCGGTCGCATGGTCTTCACATGGTTTTTTGAACCGTATGAAAAACCTTGTGAGTTTTCTAAATTCTTCAAAATTATAAAATTCTATGTTTGAACCTATATGTTTTTAACCCCTTATTGGTATTTTATCCCCTTTTTGGACTAGGTGCACCAGGGGGTCCTCAAAGCTCCTCCTCCATTGCTTCTCTTCAAATTTGAATCCCATTTATGGTCCGAATGTGAGATTCCTTTAGCTTTTTTCCAATTTCCCTCTTCCCATATATCATATCTCTTTGTTCTTGGTCTTTGGATGGTGGTTTGATATCTGGGATAATACCTAGGGTTAGGGTTTGATGATTTTGGTCTATTTCCTGGATTTAAGGGTGTGTAGATAATGTATCAGGCTTGGATCTCACTTCTCTCGAATTCTGTCGCATCCACACTCCATTGCGGTAGGTGTTTCATTCATTTCATTTCCAAATAATATCATTTACTTCTTGTTAATTTTTAAATAATAAATAAATTTTTTTTCGTTATTGTGGTCTGTTTTCATTTCTTATTATGGTGTTTTGTGTTGGAAGAATTTTTTGGAAGTGGTTTTAAAGGGTATTTTTAATAAGGCTATATAGTTATTCACATAATGTGTTTGATAAAATGTCTATTAGTTTCTTAAACTAGATTTGAGAACTTATGATGACGTTGATACTTGTTTATATTTTGTGGAATGGTCTTAATTACATTTTGGGAATGTTGTGTAGTTTGGGATCCTCTTTATGGATTGATCATTTGTGGTAAAATGCATTAAAAAATGGTCATTATGTTCTAAATTTCCTATTGGTAATATTTTCCATTGAGTGAGTCTTGTGGGCGGGTTTAAAAGAGTGTTTATTCCTTAAAGATGTTTTCTTAGATGAATTCATGGATACTCTAAGTGTTTCATTCGATGTTTTCATATCCATGGGTGCACAAGGTGCGCACATAGATGGGAATAATAATGACAATGACACTTAAGTGTGATTCCATTTTTTCATAAAATGTCTTGTTGGTTTAGAAATTGTGTGTTGACTTCCTTTTTTATTTTAGAAGTGGCTTAAAATGTGTTCATGAAATCATGTAATGTTTGGTAATTGAGACACATTTTGTTGAATTTTTGGCATAAGGTCCAGCATGGAACATTTCATAAGGTTGCATGAATTATTCTAGTTTTGAAATGGTTGTGTAAATATATTTAGAATTGGAAATCTTAATGGCCCAGTGGGAATTAAAAATATGTTAGGGGTGACCAATGTTGTTTTGAAAATTATTTGGGAACATTTTTTAATATATTGAAATTGACAGTTTTGAAGGCCTAGTTGGAACCTTTTAATGTTTTTTAAATGAATTGTTGTTTTGGAAGTAAGAATGACTGGTTGGACTCTTAAAATTTTTTTAAAAATGTTTTGAAAGGTTATGTGATATGAAAAATTGGTTAGAACTGGTGTGTGTATTGTTGTATAATGTCCACAACTATAGATTATTTACGAATGTTGTTCATCACATGGGTGTTTTCAGGGTTTTGGGTACACAAGTGTGGTGGTGAAAGGCAAGGTGAGTCACACATGAGAGGGTCTCTTACGTACATAATTTACTGTTACAATGCGTTTCATGTGCATATTTAAAGGGTTAGGTGATGGTTTCTTACAAACCCCGATTATACAGGTTGGTGACCCATTGACATGATAGGGCTAGGTGGGACATTCTACTGGATTGTCTTGTTTAGATCAACTAGTTGGTGATTGACTATGGTGATTCACCGTATGCATGTAGGTGAGTCGGACTCGATTATGTCTAGGGATCTCTGTAGGGATGATTAATAAATAAACATAGTTCACTATTTGTGTATGCTAGTTTCTTTTCATTTAAAATTTTTTTTATTCATATTTCCGGTTTATTTTTAGTGCAACTAGGTATTGTTCTATTTGGATTTTGGATTAGGATTCAGTTATAAAATGGTAAACCATTTTAAAAATTGTGATTTTTGTGAGTGTTATTTTCAAAAAGGTACATTTTGTGTTTTTTACATAAAAATGAGAAAACCCTATTTATATATATATGTATTTCAAAATAGTGTTAATGTAATATTTTTTGGAAAGGAACTCTTTGGATTCTTTAGTGGTATCCTTTTGAGATTTTAAGATCACACCCTACTTGTACGATTTGATGTCTATAGACCTGAGCTATTTTGTAGGTTCAGGTTTCTAGTTTTCTTGTTCATTATGGGAGAATTTTGTTCATGTGGTTGGTGGTGACCAATACGTCATGTAGAGATCATGTAGTGTGGTTTTGTATCAGTTTTGAATTCAGTTTATATTTTGTTTGTTCGTTTTTTATATATACCTAGATCATTCTGTGTATTCATTACTTGAGATTCAGTTTTTGTTAGTGATTCTTCATGTTCAGTTTATTTTGATCCTAGTTATTTATTTGGAAAATTGATTCCACAAGGATTAATTTGATTCCTAGAACAAGTTGCGAGCCCATAGGGATAATGAATGCCCTTCGGTCCATGTCTGGAACCAAGTCACGTGTTAGGTTGAATGGCATCCCGACCTTGTTCGTGACACATATGATAGTTAAATGACCTATTAATGTGAAATATAGATTATAAGAAAATTTTATATATTTCTAATGATCTTAATTTAATTTTCTATAAGTTAATATTATGTGTAGAATAACCTCAATCATAGGTAATTGTTTTTTCTCAAAATATTATTCTTGAGACACATGTTCTCTTCTATATATAATTTCATTTAAATTTTCTAATTATGTAAAATTATATATTCAATATCCTTTATTATCCTTATTTGTATTATCTTAACTTAAAATTCAATTTCCCTTTTTTCAATGGGTTTTTTATTATAATTTTTATTAATCCGTAAGGGTTTCGGTCTAAATTCATATTACTTGTGACATGTTTTAAGGTTATGAAACAATTTCATATTACTATGGTGTATATGAATTCCAATAATAGATTTTGAAATGATGCATAATTTAATGAATTTTATTTATAGAAGAAAATTATTTTTATGATTCCAATGACTTTTGATTCAAAAATTACTAAAATTGTAATGGGTTTTCATGACTTAAATCTCTTCCTTGGGCTATAATCACTATTCATTGTCTATTATAATTGATTACTAATATATTCCAAACTATAAAGTTTTTAGTATGTAATTAAATAGTATTTTATAGGGAAATAAATTTTCACACCAAATTCTTCATCCATGGTGATCCTATAGTTTAGTTAAAATGCATTGGAGTTAATACATAATTCTCATTTCATTGAATGGATTCATCCCCCAAATATATATATATACTTCTTACTAATTTTCTCATATCTATATTTTAAATCTAATTATGATTTATTTTTTTATAATTATCATAACTCACATTTCTATATTTGAAAACATAAATTCAATACTCTTTTTAATAATTTGGGTTTTCAAATAATTGTATTTTAAAATTTTTAAGAAAATGGTTTTCCATCCTTTGAAAATAAAAAATATTTATCTTCCACACCATATTTTTTATCGTTTCTGAATTTTTATATACCATTTATTTGGAACAATTTATTATATGTTTTTAAAAATAATTTCATTTCCCTGCTCAATAAAATTTGAACATTAATTTCAGTATATTTTTTATAAAAATGTATAAAATGTGTATTAAATCTTTTTGTATTTTCAATTATATTTTTCTCCACATTTTATGTATCATGAGGTGATTAATTTATAATCCGTTATATTTTATTATTATATCATTCATTTATGAAACTAATATTTTTGATATCTTATGATATTTACAATTTATGTAATTTTACGTTTTGGAGTGTTTGAGAAACTTGTTTTTTTATTTGGTTTCATTAAGATATGTTTATGATTGATTTTAAGTTTCACTATTATATATGGATGATGATGGATGGGGTTCTATATATCCCTATAATTTAAAGGTTTATATTTATGTCTCATAAGCTCAAAAGGTTACACTAGATGATTTATCGCAAACCAAAGGGGAACATGGGAGCATTTATCCTAAACCAAAGGTGAAAACATGAGGATTTATCATAAGAAAAAGTGTACAAGGGACGATTTTTCCCACAAAAAAGGGTTACATGGTATTTTTTATACAAATCCATTGGGTGCATGGGAGGATAATCCCAATCCCCTAAAGGTACACAGGTGGTTATCTCAAGCCACTATGTGTTGAACATCTTGGTGGGTAGACTTGAATTATGGTTTCTATGATTTTATTTTCCTCACACTATTATATAATAATATTATGCTAATGATTATGATCAATGAATCAAGTTTAATGTCTCATGGTTATACAAACATTTTCCATGTTATTGGTTTTTACAATTGAGATTACATTTTATTCGATAATGAATATTGGTTAACTGTTATTATTCCATTTTCATTTTAATAATATATTTCTCCTCTACCCATGTTTTATAATGGAATAATTATGTAATCCTTGATAACATGCTAATAATATTTACCTTAATGACTTTATTATCTCACCCATTTCTCCTGTTTTCATTTCCCAGAGTAATGAAAATATGTATAATTTGTGGAAATTCAAGAATGGATTCTAGATGAGTTTGATTATAGAGAAAGGAATGTAGATTAAGATGTTCATGTATAAAATCTCTAATATAATAAACCTTTATGTCCTTTGGTTTTGAGTCATTTTTTGAGTTTCACTATTTTAATTAGGATATTAATGTATTATTTATATCATGTTTATCTTCAGAAAATATAGTTTCTATTAGAGAAGGGATCAATTATTTTGGGGATTTATAAGGACCCATGTCCAAACAATTCAGAATTTTAATAGCAATTTTATTTTTATCCATTTTTTTTATTTCATTTTTATAACCAAAAATAAGAATGGGGTTCTTCACATTTGAAGGTTCTATTTTGGTTTTTTGTATTTGTTCAACATTTTGATAGAATTTATGGGTATTATGATTATCCGTCAAGGAGGAACAAGTTCTTTGGCTTACTAAAAGAGGATGAAGAAGACTCTTCACATCATGAATACCCTATTCATTATGTGAATAGGGTTTATTGGGGTAGGAAAAGGAGTTTGAAATGTAAAAATGTTATGGGGTGGGATAACCCCAAAATTTCATGGTGTGAAAACCTATGTTAGGCCATGAAATTAATCATATGGATATCTTATTTGAACTAGGGCTTAACCCCACTTCATTCATCCCCCAAACTGGGAGTGCTCATGGGTGGGGGTGTCCGGTGGGATCTCCGCACTAATTATCCACCAATAATGGAATTAAAAGGTAAAGTTTAACAACCTAAGTAGTTAATATCTTTTTCTTCCTTATTTCTAAGTTGTTTCCCCATAATCACTAATTTCAGAAGTATTTGTTTTATGGATATTCATAGATTCCACTAGAGGATGGTGGAATTGACCATTTCCGAAAGGTATTTCACTCATCCTTAGAAGAATAGAACCCAATATAATGTTATCTGACATTATATTATCGACTCATCAAGGTATATTTATATTTCTATTTTTCAAAGGGTTATTCTTAAAATTAATTTTCTCAGGATATTTAATTAGAAGAATCGACTATGACTATTCTACAACCTAAAACTGGATATGTGTTGTGAGTAGAACACACCCAATTGTTGGTGCTATCAATGTCATGGGATGACTATATCTTACATCATTGATATGATATATTTTAATAAAGATCATGGTTGGATGAATTTATAGGGCCTTGGAAGCTTTATTTAGTATTTTTTTGTCAAAGAGGAAATACTCATTTAGAGGTAGGAAGTATCAAAAACCTTTCTGACATCTGTTTCAATTTTATATAGTATGTGAAATATGAGTGATTGAAAAATCATGTCGTGTGTACAACCTAAATAAATTTTTAAACCACCTTATTGATGAGAATTCATATGAATTGACCACCCAAGGATCCTGTAGGGTCTCTTGTCATTATGACCATGACGTTTAGAAACTTGAGCTGTGTTGGAACCCTTAATTAAATTGAATGTTTTTAGAATTGTCTTATCCTTATGAAAATAGAATAACTACTGAAATATAAAAATTCTTAATCTAACTTTACATGATACTACTGATTCATCATGATGTAGGAGAATGCAGAAGTTGAAAATAAATGGTGGGTTAATTGGTAAACAGATGTATTTAACATGATGGGTTACATATGTCTATTAACTTGATTCTTACCACAGATAATTATCTATAATGCATGATAATCCCCTAATTGGATGATATTTTTGGTTACTCGATTCATATTATGGGTGATTCATTATGACACATGAGAATCAATAAAGTGATATTAAATTGCATGTTAATTGATAATGGAATTAATTGATAAACATATAATTACATATGAATAGTGATAATTTGTTCCTTATTTTGATATGGTAATGGTTATTCATCCTGATGCAATAGAATTCAACAAATGAGAACAAATGATAGCTAATTTGGTATTGGGATAAATTGAAAAATATGGATTATATTAATATGTTGATTTATTTGAGGCCTGAAATGCTTGGATTTTTCTACTTTATATTACTACATTGATTATTGAGGTCTTGATCCACTATCTCATGATAAGTGGTACTGATGATTCATCATAATGTAGAATAATCCACCACTTAATGTGAGATGGATATGTTTCCCCATGGCAGTGTTCACCCAAGGAATATATAAGTGGTTCAAAAAAGTCAAGGTTGAGTGAGATTGTTACTTTCCCCATGGAGATGTTCACTCAGAGAAGACCTAAGTTGTTCCATCATGATTGTACCTCGCGAGATAGTTACATTCACCTTGGTGATATGTGCTCTTGGAATATGTAAGTGGTTCCAGCAAGTCTATGCCTAGTGATATAGTTGCTTTTCCCATGGGGATGTGCGATTTGTAAATATGTAAGTGGTTCTAGAAATTTTAGTCCCAATGGTATGGTTACATGAGACATGATATAGTTGATTCATCCTAGATGTAATATCCTCTAACCACATGGGTAATCCGTACTAAGTAGAAGGATGTACCACTTGACAACTACTGGTGAGACACAAAATTTCTTGAGATAAAATAATTGTGATTCATGATGAATTAGGTGAGTCCTCTAGTGGTTAGGGTTATATATACTAATGCAAGAGGATCTGCCACTCCTAAGTGATATCCAACATGAAGTCAAAGTAATATTGGCTTGATTTTCAACTCAGAGATCGAGGGTTGTTAGTTTTATTTGATGTTTTAATTTAGTTTATAAATTAATTCCCACCTAAATATCATCGTCGAACATGAACTATATTCCTACTGTATTAGTTTAGACAACATTGGTGGTGGATTACTACATTTTAATCACAACCTACTCAGTCCTCCATTTCACATTGGTGCCCGAGAAACTCTCATAGGTTTATTATAGGCACTTATTTGTGTCAGCTCCCTAGTTAACATGGTTGATAAATATATCTCATATAGTGTAAGAAGATTGGATGATGTTATACTTAGTGAGGAAATATATGTATTTTTTTCTATTACCCTAGTATGTATTAGTGACTGGCTTAATGGTAAAAAAATTATTTTTTTATTATGGATTTTCAGGCATTTATTTCACATCATATATAATTGTTGGTTTCTTTTCATTCATTATACTCCAAATATATATTTTCATAGATGATTTTTAGCAATTTATTTGTCAATGATAACACTGATATGGGGGTATAGCCTTCCCACTAAACTATATTTGTCCCCACATGGCTATTCAACAGCCTTTGGTATGCGAGGATGTTTTCTTGAGGTCGTGTGTAAAACTGATTAGGATACTGGTTATATAGTGAGTCAGGGTAGAATGTTATAGGTTAGTTTAGATAAAATTAAATCCTTCTAGGGTTATGTCTAGGGAATAATTATATGTATAGGATAATATGTTGATATTTTGGTAAAATAGAGATTATGTAGTTCTCATAGAAATTAAATCCATGTATGGATACAAAAAGTTGATGTAGGCTCTGGAATAGATGTATCTAGGGGTGATAACCCTGAAAAGGGATTTTTTGGTATTAAATCAATATTAAAATAGCGCGTGAAAAAAAATTCCTAACAGCACAACCATTTTGAAACTCTCATGGGATATTTTTTTGTTAATCCATGTTCTCTTTATGAATAATTTTGGATGATTTAAATAACAAAATAGTTCATTTATAAAACTAAGTATGTTGATGACCACGAATAACTTATATTAAATCCTATATATTAATATGTTGGGATATACATGTCATTTGTGTTTTATTTCTTTTTGGATCAAAGTTTTAATTTTGTAAATTTAATAATCTATCATTTCCAACCTTCCCTTATTTAAAGTAATGGTTGGAAATCATAGGAATAGATTTGACAATGGTGTAATGGAATTTTTATAAATTGTACCAAAAAGTAGCCTAATGTGATAAAAAAATGGAGTAAAAATAGTTTTGACTTTGTTATCCCAACTTATGAATAATCATTCAAACCATGTGGAGATCCCAAAAACACCATGGAAGGAACATCTCACTATCATGTTTTTCAGGCATCAATGACCATCGATATTCAATGTGCCTCCCCATCGACTAATTGATGTGAAATTGATCAATAAATTAGATAATATATTTTATGTTCTATAGATCTTAGATCATAAAATGGATATTTTATCTATATATATTTTGGAATACGAAACTGATCAATAATAAACCCTAATGAAGAACACCAATCTAGTGGAAGAAATTGATTTCGTGATATGTTAAGACTTTAAAGAATAATCCTTTTGTAAATTTTTCCCCTAAACTCTTCATGCAAAGATGGAGAGAAAATTACTTGAGTCGAAGATAAAGGAACATGAATCCATTATTACCTATAAAGAAAACATCACAAAAATTGAATTCTTCACATCTGATTTTATTATTGACCATAAAAGTATGGTTGATCATCGATTTCGTGGTTTAAGGTTAGGTCTCCAAAAATAATTGGATATAACAGATTTTCAAAGCTATGAAGAGATTGTTCAGTGTGAAAAAAATATGGAAATGTAAACTAGATACTCTCATTATTCTCATGGTTTAAGGGACAAGATGAGAAAAAATGATTTCTGTTGAAATTCAAGGGATAAAATTCATAGAGAGAAAATTCATCTTTTGACATATAGAAAATGTGTGATGAAGTATAGGTAATTTCCACCAAGGTAAAATTATGTGATTAAACTGTGTAATAGAAGGTCATCAAGAACATGAAAACCAAATAGATTTAGAGATACCAACTAATGAAATTGATAAAGGGTATTTCTATCTTAACAAAAATTCATTAGTCAAATGTGTAAATTTTAAAAAGTATGGGGATTACACCAACAAGAAAATTAAACCCATGGTTGATTCAAATTTCCAACATCAACACCCACCTAATTCAAATTAACATGTAAAATCACATGAAATCACCACATGTGTAGTACATTGTTATAATTAAGTGGATCATGATAATTAATGAATACTTATCCTCCACTCTAGAATTGTGGATTCCATATAATATTCTAGTTATAATAACTCTATTATATCTAATAAGTATTCAAAGAACATCAAATTAATCCCCAAATGATTTGATGAAGTCCAGAAAAAATCTATTCTTATTGTATCAAAATTTGAGGTTAATCCAATATACTTTATGAAATTATTATTATCCCTCGCCAAGATTAATTCAATGTGATTTGGGAAATGTATTGATTATATCTACAATAAATTTAAAATAATAAAAAAAATTGGAAAATTTTTATATTTATAACCATCCTATGATCATCTTTTAGTGTAAGGATGACCATAAGCCCTCTCAAAATAAAAATGTATTATCAGAATTATGATACCTAATTAGAAGGGGTTATTATCTAAAATTATAGGATAAAAATAAATATTAGAATTGACCTCTTCTGGGGAAAAATGATATATTTCCTAAGTTTATTGATAACACTTCCGAAGTTATATCATAAGTTGAGTCAATCTCTTATACACCCTGAGTTAATTTCACTAGTAACTAATAATTAAAATTGGGTGGATGTAATTTTTTTCAAGGGAGGAGAAGGTAACAACATAATATATCAATATATGGTTTCCTATAATTTAGTCAAGTATGTTTGATAGATTCATCCCCACATAACACTGAACCAAAATGAAACTCTGTTATGTTTTGTATCGTAAAGCCTAGATGGTGAGTTAATAGTTTTGAATTAGAGTAGATGAATTATAAATTTATTTGATATATATATATTTAAATAAAACATATTTTAAACTAAATTACATAATTCATCATAGTGTTTATGAATCTGTGTATTTATATAGTATAAATTTATTAAATAAAAAAAGTATATTATTGTTAAATAATAATTATAATATAATATAATATTGTTCATCTAATAATAGAATTATTAATGTTTCATATAAATTATCAATAATAACTACTAGTATATAAAAATTTTGTTTTCCTATAAAAAATAATTTCAATATAATTTATGTTTTTAATTAAAAATTTAATTTATTAATTTTTTAGTTTTAATTTGAAAAAATGAACATTTTTTTGATTTATAATAAAAAATTTATCTTCAGATGAATTTATTTGATTTTTAAGAAATAATTAATCTATATGCGAATAATAAAAATACCGTCACTTTTATATGACATATAATTTCTTGAAACCTTTTTGATATTATATATATATATATATATATTAAAAAAGTGAAATAAAAAATTTTTACAATTTATTTCAATTTACAAATCCCAGGAATATCATTTTATAAAATCATGTAATATTTTAGGAAAATTATTTGTTGTCTATTTCTTTAAATTTATGCATGAAGAAAGTAGGTGTTGGGATTTATTTTAATGTCACATAAAACATATTTTAATAATTATTGTCTTCTTAATATCATTATAATCAAACATTGATACTTTTTTCCAATATATAAACATTATGCTTAAAAATGTACATTTCTTAAAAACTTCTTTTTACGCACTATCATTAAGATTAATTATTCAACACATAGAAAGTTAATTTGAATAATAATATTTTTATTTTTGAGATAATAAGGTTTCTATTAATATGTAAATTTTCATTTTTAGGTTTAAATTTTAGATTTTTTGTCTAATCTAATTACCAGGATATTGGTGAAACAATTATTTTCGAATTATTAGTTTATTAACATCATGGAATTTTTATCAAATCAATTAGAATAAAATCCATTACATAATGAATCTTAAATGATGTATACACACATAAACACATATATTACCACTCATTTGACTCGTAAACGAATAATAAATAAGATTAAGAATCCATAATGGTTAAAAAGAAATTTTTCTACTAAAATAGATCTTCTACACATTACATGTTTTATTATCAAGGATAATTTTATAATATTTTGAAATTAAATTTGATTAATTATAAGATAAATTTAGTTCTACCACACACAAAAAATTATATTTTTTATGTTTTGTTTTTAATAAAACATAACAGCACTTACTTAAAAACTAGTTATCTATTTTAGAAGTGAAATAGTAAAATGTAAAAACATAATGGTAAAAATCCTATAACATGTCTCAAAAATGAATGGATAGTCTTTATTGAGTCTTGATCATCCTAACGATACCCAACACTCATTTATATAGAAAATTTGGAGCCATTGACATTGGCATATAATCATGGAATAACTAAAATATAAACAGTGTTTTTAAAAGTGCCTTTTGCCTCTCTTATAATCGGGGGTCACTTGAACCCTTTCAAACATACACCTCCACTGCTAAAAAAACGCACTAAAAATGTGTGGATAAAGGGTACCCTTTATTTGTGCTAAAAAGAGTTGATAAAATGTACCTTTTATCATTGATTTTTTACCACTAATAAAATATTACATCTATCAGTTTTTTTTGCACTAATAGAGGGTACCTGTTATATACGTTATTTTTAGTTATGATAAAGGGAACATTTATTAGCAAATTTTCTAGTGGTGATAAAGGTATCGATTTCACACGTGAGTCCCACATCGAAAAAGTGATTATTCAGTGACTTCTATATATTATATTCTTTCCCAAGCTAAGACTAGAAGCTAACTATGGGGATGGGCCCATTCATACATCATAAAAATAGTTATAAATGCCCGTGGGCATGCATGAGCCTTTTCCCAATCTATGCTTCCTATGGATTTTAACCCACTTTAATATACACGACTGGGTCCTCCCTGACCCAACCCATAACCCTAATTTCTTCAATATATTCAATTAAAAATATATAAAAATTAAAAATATTAAAACATAGAAATATTTAATATAATAAATATTAAAAATGAATTACTTAAAAAGATATTAATTTTTTTAATTTAATAATAATTGATAACTTAAAAATATATATATATATATATATATTATAAATATTGATAAATAGTATATATTAAATATAGATAAATAAAATGACTAAACTGGAATTATAATAAATATATTCCATTGTTAAATTTTTTTAAAAAAATTAAATAATTAATCAAATAATAATTAAAATGAAAAAATTAAAAAAAAAATATAAATAATTAATAATTAAATAGTTATTAAATTTTTTGATATATATATATATATATTAAATATTAATTAATAGTATATATTAAATATTGCTAAATAGAATGATCAAATTGAAATAATTAAACAAATACAAATTAAAAATGAGTAAATTAAAAAAATATTAAATCTTTTATTAACTAAATAATTATTAATAAAATTGAATAAATTTAATAAAAAACAATTATAAATGATAAATACTAATAAAAATTATATATTAAATATAGATATATAAAATGAATAAATAGTACTAATTAAAAAATATTCGGATAAATAAATTTACAATATTATTAATAAATTTATTAATAAAATAATTATTAATAATAATGTATAAATTTAATATATATATATATATATTAATTATAAATTGTAATAAATAATATTTTTTATATATAAATAAATATATTTAGTAAAATGTAATTGTTAAAAACATATTAATGTCTTATTCATATTAAATGTTTTTATACATAATTATTCATTAATATAATTAATATTTTTAATATAGAAATATATTCATATATATTTTTATATACATATGTCAATATATATTACTTCCTAAAATATGATTTATAAAATAAAAAACATTTATGATGATATTAAATAGGTCATGTATTCAGTAAAAATGGTTTATAGTTAAAAATTATATTAATTAAAAATATAGACTAATTGTATTGAGTATTGGAAATTTAATTGATTATTGTTTGAATTTTCAATTTAACTTATATCAAACATCTGTCACATTGATTTTACAGATACATATACATAATTAATGCATTTCTATATACAACACACACATAATATTTCTGTAATTTTTTCAATTTTTAATATTCAGTTTAGAATTATATTGATTAACATAATATATTTAATATATATTATGTTTCTAATCAGTTAATTTTAACATTTATTATATTTTAAATAAATATATACTATTTATTATTATTTATTTATTTATTAAATTTTATTTTTTTTAATATTATTTATTCATTAATACTCTTATTTTTTTAAATATTTTTTGTAATTTATTTATTTTTAGTCTTTCATAGTTTTATATGTTTGTTATTTTATCCTTTATCAATATTTATTTTTTAATTTTAATTAATTAACATTTAATTTTTTTAATATTTTTTTATTTTTTAAAATAAATATTTATTCATTAACTTATATGAATATTTATTTTTAACTTTTTAAATTATCTATATAATTAATAAAAGTTATTCATTTGTTATATTTATTTAATTCCTATTATTTTTTATTTCATTAATAGATGCTACATATTATATAAGTACGTTGTTCAATTTGACATATATCAAACATGTATATATATACATTAATTTCACACATACAAATATTTATGTAAATAATGAAATATTATTTAAAAACACATACACCTAATAATTATGTTGTTTAGTCAAATTTTAATATTCATTTGAGAATTTATTTTAGTAATATAAAATATTTAATATATTATTTTTGTAATCAGGAAATTTTATTTACTTATTTTTAACATTATTAGAGTTAGTATTACTTATTCATTATTAATTTTTTTTATTTTTTATTTTTTTGAATTTAATCAATTAATAATATTTATTTAGACATATTTACTTAATATGTTTTAATATTTTAAATATGTATCCATTCTAATTTAAATATATTTTAATCTTTTATTTTTTTTGAAAATTACTTAATTAAATAAAACATGATTATTTTTTTATACTTTTAAAGTCTTCACATTTTTAATTATTCAAGTTCACTCATTTTTAACATTCATGCATTTAAGATTATATATTTATTAAAAATGTTAAAATATATATTTGTAAATAATTATTTATAAATAAATATATTTATAAATGAATATTTATAATATTTATAAAATTATATATTTATAATTCTGAAGAACTAATTATAATTTTTAAAAAGTATTTACATAATTAAAAATAAATAATTATATATTTAATAACTATAAAATAAAAATCAATATTTTAAAATGATGAATATATTTACTATATTTATATATATTTATTAAATATATATATACTTATATAAATATATAATGATATAAATATATTTAAAATTATAAAATTCTTATAAATAAATTTAAAAAGTAAAAAATATTTACTATATTTAGATTTATATTTATTTATTAAATATATATAATGATATATATATATTTTCAATTATAAGTAAATTATTATAAATATATTTAATATTATAAATAAATAATTATAAATATATTTACAAATATATATATAAATGTATATTTACAATATTCAAAAATTATATATTCATAGCTATAAATAAATAAATAAATATTACTTCTTTAAAAATTATTTCTATAATTAAAAATAAATAACTAAATAAATATAAAATTTTATAAATTTTATAAATATATCTAAAAAATTAACATAATTAATATATTTATGTTTATATTTATATTTATATATACGATACATGTATAATGATAAAAATATATCTGAAATTATATAAATTTAATTTAAATATATTTTCAAATATATTTATTAATATTTAAAATTATATATATTTTTCGAATATTAATCTTTAACAGCGTGAATGTTTCAGGGCTGATAAATATGGATTTATCATCATTTTTTGGTACTCATAAAGATATATCTTTATTAGTTCTAAAAACACTATCAAAGTGTTATTTTTTTACCTCTTTTTAATTTAGCACCAATAAAACACCTCTTTATCATCGTTTTTTGAAAGTGATGATAAAACCTTCCGTGGTCTTTTAAATATAACCCTAACAATATCAATTTATGTCACTTATCTCAACCTATCACAAAAGTCCAGTGCTAGTGTCGCACCCCCTCTACCTTCACTCGGTCGAATCAGACCTCAAATATAAGGTATTTTTTTTCTCCTCCTCTCTCATTGCACGCTTGTTCAGGTTCCACGGTGTGATTCAGTGTGCAGTTTTCAGAGATCAGTGCCCTCATGGGTTTCACAGTTTTGATCTCCTTCATGTAATCCTCCATCCATGTTCTTATTTCTCCTCCCTCACTTATTCATTCTATTTTTTGAACCCTAGATTGCTTCATGTTCTAAATCATTAATGTCTCGATCAGTTTGGTTTCTGGGTTCTATTTAAGTGAAATATATCCTTATTTTAGGGTGTTTCTTCATATGTGCATGTTCTTTTTAGGTGATTCTATGTTTCCCCCTTTTTCATAATGTACCTTGGATTCTCAATTATTCTAGCACAACATTCTAGAAGAACAATGTGTATTTTGTGAGTATAGTTAATGTTACATTGAAACATAGAAGGTTAAAAAAAATTGGTTTTATTTAAAAAGTGAGTTTTGTATGAGCTGATATTAAATTGATTTTCAATTTAGTGGTATGATTTTTATATATCTAATTTAATGTTTAAAGATTTACCCTTTTCGTATGAATAAAGAAAATTTCCAAGTCTAATTTTTTTTTTAGTATAATTTTTTGTTTTATGGTTTACGGTTAATTTAATTTTTGATTTTAGTTTAAAAAACCATATATATTTAATTTTATCTGTTTCCCTCTCTAGTTATCTATAATTTATGGATTTTACTATTCATGTGCTTTTTTTTATTTTAGTGGAATTTAAAAGAATACTTTCAATGGAATTTCCAAATGAATAATTCTAATTCAATTAGTCACATTTTGAGTAAAAATGTTTTTTAAAATGTTCCAATCGAATCAATAAAATCTTTGAATTCAATTTTTTTGTAATATTTCTAATACAAATTTCCTTTTGAATTGTATAACTACTATTTTTTTAAAAATGGTTTTCACCTAAATATATAAAAATTTTAAAATAGAATTGAAAAAAAAATTAAAGAGATTAGTAATTTATTAAACTGATTGAATATTTATTATAGTATAAATGATATATTATATTTAATATTTTTATATATATATAATATATAATGTTTTTAAATTTCTTATAAATTAATATTTTTTCAAAAAATAAATAAAAAATATTCATTTTTTAAATTTTCAAAGTTTATTAAAATATAGAAATATTTCAAAGATTTTAATTATTTTAAAAAATCAATATTTGATATATTATATTTTATATTTTAAGTTAATATTATTTTTAATTATATTTATTCTTTATGATTAAACTTAATAATATTATTATTATAATATAGATAAAGAAATTTTTATCAAAACAATTAATTAAAGATTATAAAATTGGGACTATAAAAAATATTTTCAACAAGAATAAAAAATTATTAATTTTGTAAATGATAATAACTTTGTTGTGATTATTCATATTACAAAAAAATACATAGTCTAAATATACCATTTTTCAAAAGGGGTAAAAGTGTTTATATATGAAAAGTAGCATTGGTTAGTTTTTTTAATTCCATGGTTCGTAATTTTTTTTACATGTGGAAAAATTATAAGGATACTGGTCCTTTTTTTAAAAGAAGGTCTGGGTTAATTTTATTACCAATCCATCCCCACTATTTTATCTACTTCATTACTCCCCACATAAAGCCTATGTGAGTGATGTTTTATTTTTTGAATTAATATATTAAAATTCTTTTAATGGAATAGAAATGTGTTTTTACATTTTCTAAGGGAGAAAATATTCACATTTCTAAATAGATAGGACAATATTTTCATTTGAATAATTGGATAGAATATTTCATGACTCTTGTAAATATAGAATCCTAGGATACTCTAAGAGAGGTAGTGGTGGAGATATATCATTCTAAGAGAATGATGTAAAAATGGGTGTCCCCCATTTAGAATCCTATATGAAGTGTCATTGGTGGTGAATAAGTCATTGATAATGGAATAAAATGAGATAATTATTTCATACATAGAGAATTCAATGCAATATCCCCCAGGAGAAAACGCCTTTTGGTTGAAAAATCCACATGGTGGAGATTCCATCCTGTAAATAAATTCCATGAAATTCCTTTGTGTAATAAATTATTTTGATATAAAATCAAATGGGTGTTCATATGAGATACATTTATTTTATTTAGGATTTTAAAACACCATCTAGTAGTTAAATTTTTTGGTTTCTCACTATAGATATTGGGATATTTCCAAAACCAAGTAAATATTGGTGTTAGATCACTTTCAACTTTCAATTTTTTCCCCAATTTCCACCGCAAGTGGTATCAGATATAGGATATTATTAGTGGGTTGGAAATTTTCTAATTGATAATGTAAATGGACGTCAAAAAAGTGAGGATTGTTTGATTTTTTAAAAAAATTATAGGATGGAATATCCCTAGTTTGACTTTTCAATGATAATAGTGGAGCTTGTGGATCCAAGTTCCTAGGTATTGAATATCTTCTTTTTATTGTGATGATTATAAATCATGTCTTGATGTTGAAAAAATGTAAGTATATGATGATTGGAACATGTGAATCCAATGATAATGATTTTGGTTATAGTGGATGTAATTAGAGAAGACAAATTATTTCAAGAGTATTAAAATATAATGTCAAGGTGGAGTTTTTAAGGATTTTCATTTACTATATGAATGTGTATTTAATTTAATGGAAAAAAATTCAACATTCTTAAAGGGATAAAATGTTCTCAATATTAAAATTACATTAAAAATATAAAGATCAGATTGATTAGATATAAGATTACATGACTTCAATAAATGGAGATTCAAATGGTTTTTTCAAGAGAGACGGAGGTATAGATGTATCCTTTTGAGAGAAAGGAATAAAATGGGGGTGTTTCTTATGTGGTATCTCATATGAATTATCAATGATATTAAATAAATCATTTAAAATTTTCATAAAAATAATATATTATTCCATACATAGATAATTAGTTATCACATCCTTTGAGAGAAAAAATTTTTATGTGGAAAATAATTACGGTGAAAATATATTCAGGTGATAAATTATTTTCAGTGTAAAATCCTTTAGGTATAGGGGTGATGTATTTTTAAATTTTTCTGATTTTAAAACTCTAACTAATACTGAAATTCCCTAATTTATTAACATTATTATAAAAAATATTTTATATACCATATAAATATCGATGTAAGATTTACTTTTCCATTATATTTTTTCTCTAATTTCTACAAACGATCCCAATGTTAATATTTAGAGTGATTTTATTTTCACACCCAAGTATTGAAACTAGGTAAAAATTAATTTCAAACCATAGAAAATATAATAATTTTCTTAAATAATGAATTAAAATATCAACCCATGTTCAATTGAACAGTATTTATTAAGAGAGATCAATGTATTTTCTTAGAACTATTCATAGTATAGGAACTGAATTTCTTTCATATAAATACTCGATAGAACAATTCAAAAGAAACTTTTTTCTTAAATCCCATGCGGTAAAATCTTCTAATGATGATGTGTTAATACACCTTATAAAATTATTTTGAATAATATAATTTTGTTTGATAATGTGTTTAAATTAATTTGATATATTATTACATGTATAATGATTTGAAATTTATTAGGCATCGATCAGGGTGGGGAAATATCAAATAGAACTAGGAGAACTGGATGATGTAATAGTCAAAACTATCTGAAAATACTTTAGAAATTTTTAAGGATGAGTTCTCTATAATCAGGTAAAGGGGTATTTTATTGTTCCAAGTGATATAGAATTAGTTTTCCTTCAGATAAATTTGAACGTATATATCACTATATGTATATGGAAATATGGAATCAAATATTTTTTAATTTAGTGGTTTCCATATCTAAAAATACAGAGTATTTTGTAGATTTTTATATAGTTGGGTATCTATATTAAATATTTAATTATTTCTTCTATATTTTCAAATTCAAGGATGTTAATAAATTATTATCATAATAAACATTATGATAAATTCATAACTACGGTGTTTCACAAGATTTGAATTTTATAATAGAGGATAAAAGGTATATACTAATGGATATCATGTCTTATGATTTTTACTATAATAATTTAATTCATATAAAATATAATATCCATAGTAGAATGTATATTTACTAACATAAATAGTCATAACATAGTATAATCATGTTTATCATATGAGACCTACAAGATTTTAGTTAGTAGATGTCTCTAGTGTAAGTGGATGTTTTTTTGAGTTGCTTCCATATAACCAACTAGATTTTTTATTTCTATTTCCAGAGTGTTAACAAATATCATATCATATGTTGATTATTCTTCAACATGACATTAATTTGATAATTTATAATGAGTTTTTTTCATATTAAAATGTCATATCTGTTCTCTTCTATAATTTGAACATTTCATGCACATAAAATCTTTTTTGTTCTTGATCTACCTCACTGATTCTCCACCCAATATCTCTTGCCTCAATCCATTGACGATTCACCCTATCCCTCACCTTCTCCTCTATTTAAAATAATAGTTTCATCCATTTTTTTCATGAAATTCCAATCTCCCTAACCCCATATCAATATAAGGTGATTACATGACCTTGTATGTTCTATGTAAATATATTTTAACCTAATTTTAGGATGTTAGGCCACAATTAAAAGAGAATCAAGAACAAGAATTTACAAGCGAAGTATTTCATCCAATAATAATTATATTTTGTTTTATAACATATTTATTAGTGATGATTATATTAATATATATCTACAAGTTATTCAATTGAGTATAAAATCCATTTTATTAACATTATTAATAAGATATTACATATTTATACCTGAAATAATGATTTCAAATCCCTAGATTTATGATGTAAACTGTATCAAAACATTGAAAATGTAAGTAAATGAGTTTGTAAATATTTCTGATTGATGTGGATACCAATCATTGGTAATATTTAATAATTAAAGGAAATAATGAAAAAAGGTAGATCGATACTTATTAGGGTTCAAATGTACCATATGATTTCAATAGCTCGTTTCTTCTACTGGATCATCAAATTAATCATATGTGACATTTTTCCAAAGATAAGTAATTGTCACCTGGACTTTATTACCTCATTAAAGATCCATCAAAACTTTTATTTATACACCACAAGGGCCATAACATACCAAGTGAACAAATGAGTAAACCTCAACTCCTACAACATATTAGATCCCTACCTAGAAATGTTATAGAAACTATTTTGGAATTCCCACCTTTTTTATTAGAAGCTAAGGATTCTAAAATTCGGTCCTCAGTCCAAGGGATTTTTCCCTTTTAGGGACTTATTGAAGGTTTTCATTTAATATTGAAACTACAATAGTTTTCTCAGCAAGATTGTATATAATACCATCTGTCTGAGCCTTCTCATGGTCACACAAATAATGGAGCCCCTTATAGGGATCAAACTACCCCTACTATTTTTCCAACTTTAGGAATAAAACTAAGAAATATTTTCCATTAATTTTCCAAAACCCATCATAGGTAAATTTATATTTAAGGAGAAAAAAATCATCCTCATCAACTTCATCTCTAAAATAGTTATTATTGTATTTAATTTCTTGAGACTCATCCCACATCAATTCTGGACATTAAAATTTTTTATTGAACTACATTGATCAACATTCATCCCATATTGGGGATCGATGATCATTTTGGATGGAATTATAGATTAAAACAAATCAATAGTGGATTATTTATTTTTTAAAATTCAATTAAACATTTCCATCAAAACATTATGAAATTATTTGAAACAATCAAATGGTGGGTTTTCCTTATTAGGATTATCTATAATTTCATCCTTTAAATTTGAATATCTTATGTGTACTTATTTATTTGTTATAGGAAATAAATATTTCTTGAACCTAAAAGGATGTATAAGAATAAATAATGGATGCATGCTAACCATATGAAAAAATGGTATAAAGATATTGTTAAAGAGTTCATCAAGATGAAAATAGATCATGAATATGACAATTCTCAAATCATTTTCCCAGGTTAACATTGTTGTTATTTTAGAAAAATAATTTCAGAATATTTTGAAGAACATTTTATTTATCATGGAATATATCATATCTATAAATGTTGGACTAAACATGGGGAAAAATAACAAGAACACCAATAAGGATGATCCTATGGTTTATGGATCCTTTGATATGAATAACAATGTAAATGATAATTGAGATTGTATGAAATAAATAAAAATGGAAATTTAGGATCACCACTATGATTGTAAATGTTTCTAAATAAGATAAATAGTTGTTCTATGAGAATATTTTATACTGGTTATACTAAATACACAACATTATCACATATTTTAAAGTTATATAATTTGAAAGTTGGTAGAAGATACAGCAACATTATCTTTACATAAGTACTTCATCTCCTGAATGATATACTACCAGAAGAAAATGAATTTTATCATTGAACATATGACACTAAATTAATGATACATCCAATAAGAATGATCTATAAAAAATATTTTTTTTCAAAATGATTGAATATTATTTTTCAAGGACTGTGAATCACTCATAAAATTAATTATGTGTGGCGTGGATTGATATAAAGGATGAATCAAGCACTTTGAATGATGTTTGTTAATTTCCTATCATTTCATGACTAAGAATACTATATTAATGTTAGGAGCCCTTGAGATAATTGACATGGCATGTAAATAGAATAATTAATTATGAAAAACTACATCATCCATCAAACTCTCGTCACTAGAAGAAAATTTTTTATTAGTATCTTGAATTTAGAAATGACCCAAAAAGCATATCTCTTACATTATCTAAAAATAGTATAATTACTTTAGATTTACACAGTAATACTCATGGTACATGTCCTGTCATGTTAGTAAATTAAAACTTTCTGCCATGGTTATGCATGAAGAAAAAATACATTATATAGTCTTTTTTCATATATAGACCAATGAAACCCTGTAATGATATTGATTTCTATTTGGATTCATTGATCAAAGACCTAAATTTGATGTGGTATATAGGTTTAACAATTTATGATGATCATATAATTGAAGAATTTACATTGGGGTTCATGTAATAAAGGATTATAAATGAATTTCCTACTAGTGTAGATTTTTTAGGATATATAACTAAAGGAATATTGGGGTGTAAAATTTTGAATAATTCACCCACACATTGGTTGAAACATTCTTTAATGACTATGTCTTTATAAGATAAAAAAATATTTACCTTGATGACATAAATACTGATCCTAGATGCCAACATTCAATGTTAATACTGAAAAGGGTACAACATCATCTCCACTAATGGGTGATCAGCTATTAAATAAAGTAAAATATATTGAAACTATTTTCAGTAAAAAAATATTAAAAACCCATAAAAATAATTTTGGAAAATTTTATCAATTTTTCATTGAATTACTATATGGAAATGTTTTTATAAAATAATTTTTTTAAGTCATGTTAGTAGAAAAAAATGTATTTGATTTTTTTTATTAGATTATTTCTAAATGTTATTGGAAACACAAAATATGAAATCAATGATAGGATGGACATGATTGATATGGGTATTAGGGATTATTTGGCACTAGTGAAGAAAAATAGGAAATATTTTCTTCTTCTAGTAGATTACACTCTATCCCGATAAGGAAAATTTCAATTTTACATTTTCTTGAATGGTGTAAAATATTATGAGTGATATTCATTAAATAAAAACAATTTAATTTCAATTATTAATTTGAAGTTATAGGTAATAAAATTACATGAATATAATGTTTTTATGAATGATTTTATGTTGGTTTATTTAGGTTGCATTATACCAAAAAATGAACAACATACATTAATCGGACTCCAAATATTTTTCAAATCAATGTGTAGTAAATTTATAGACCCGGTGAAGTATTCAATCATGAATAAGGTAGTTGTAGTCATATAATGTTAGTTAGATATGTTATTCCCATCATAATTATTTGATATAATGTTCTACTTGATGGTTCAATTTGATAGAGAGGTTAAACTATGTCTTCTTATTCATTACAAATAGATATACCCCATTAAATGGTATATCAATATTTTAAAAGGGTATGTCAAGAATCAAATTTTTTCCAAAAGGTTTTATTGTATAATGATATATTATTTAATAATTTGTTGAATTAATTACCAATTACTTATCAAATGTTTATTACATTCATCTCCCAAAGTCTCGTCACAGTATATTCCTTATGGGTTAATGGATTTTATGAAGAGATGTTGTCAAAATTACCATCACAAAAAAATATCAAGAACACCATTTTATTTTAAATAATCTTAAAGATATGGATATATATGTAAAATCTCAAAAATAAATTCTTAGGTAATTTAATCCTTCAAGGATTGAAGGGTTGATATCATATACACATAATCGACAGTTTATAGGATACTTTTGAGATCATATTTTTAAGGAGTAATCTAAAAAATATAAATTCTATTTTCTAACAACTTTGATAGATATCCTGGGGATCAAATAATATTTTTATTTATTAAAATGGATTATTAATCAATGGTTATAAGTTCTATATAAAAAACATGAGGATTTTAGTATGATGAAAAACAATAGATTTGTGCTTGTGGAAGAAGCAATGCACGTATCTAGAACCTTGGAGTGAAATCAAATTTATGAAAATATGACATATTTTGGAATTATCAATAAGTTATATGAGTTGGAGCATATGATAGTTAAAGAGCCAATTTTATGTAGAAAATGGATTGAAAATAGGAGTATAGGGAATGTTGATGGAATGGGTCCATGAAGTTAAAGTTCCTTGTGGAAGGGGAAAATGAAGAGTTGTTCATAAAGGAATCACAAGTAGTGTAAGTATTTTAGGTCTCAAATCAAAATAAAAGTAGTCAATTGTTCTATTGGAAACTAAAACAACTGTAGGGCTATATAAATAATCAATAGAGAATGACTCTTTCATTGGGAGAACAGAATCAATTTATGGTGGTCCAACTATAGAATATGACTTATACGTTTGAGGGGACCACAAAGTGGGGATTTGGATTCCCAATAAAATATCCAAATCTCATTATCCATTAAAAAAATAAATGATATTTCAATGATAATTTTAATGATTGTAATAATATACTATGCTTTTCCTTATAATATTATTTTTTTCTCTAATGTATTAAAACAATCTAAATTAATTATTTTAATATTGATATAGAAAATGTATTCTACAGATGATGATGTTACCAATATTAGGGGAGAACATGTGAGTGATGCTGAAAATTCTAAATCAATAGGGGATTATATCATGTTGATGAAAAAAATAACGATACAACATCATAGTGTTGACTAAAATTGTCAATAAAAGAAGTAATATTATAAAATTTTAGGTCAGCTGGAATAAACTTGGCCAACCCGATATCCTGAAAAAGTCAATTTTCATCAATTATGTTGGGGTTATAATGAGGTTTAATTTATCGATTGATATATATTCATAAACCCATATAAATCCTATAATAAAGGAAATCATATGGGATGAAATAAAGGCAATGTTAGGATATAGTTTCTCTATTTTAACAAAAAATTACATAATGAACATTGATTTAATTTTCATTATTCCTTGGGAAATTCATTTATTTTAGAGGATTGATGTTAAAAATCTGTCTTAATGGCCACATAAAAGGACCATATATTCTTATGGTCTCTTCTCACCAACATTCATCTCACGGATGCTGAGGGGAATGTAAATCCCCCCCAACCAATTACTTATGAATACATTAAAAAAATAAACATTGATTTATTTTATCAATAATCATAATGAGAAATCATTTTAGGTGCATTGTAGTTGATAAAATATTATTTAAATTATTTATTTTCCCCAATTTGATTCAAGAAAATTTAATTTATCAAAAAATAAAGGAATACTCCAAATAAATAACGTGCACCAAAACTGATTTACCTCTATCAGAAATTAAGGATGTGGTATGCTTAACTATATAATAAATTTATATGTACTTTAAATCAACAATAAATGTTTTTTAATATGAAACCTCATATTTTTCTTTGATTATATTCATATTGATGAATCAAAATATGAATCCACTTACATCCCACGTCGTGTGTTATGGAAGGAGGCTTGTATAAATAGAATTTAATCTAGTTGATGAAATAAAAAAATTGATATAAAAACCATGTGTAAGTATTAAACAATATTAATTATTTTTTTATTTATAATATAATTTCATAAAATATCTAGTTTTTTTCATATATTTTTATATATTTTAGATATAAGAATCTGCAGTGGCTATAGTGGAAGAAAAACTACTTTCAATAACATTGAATCCACCATAAAAATATAGTAATATTAGAGGTGTAGGTTTTAAAGTGTCTCCTATAACATATTTTGAGAATAAAAACCCAAATAAGATACATATAATATTATTAAAATATTTCATGTGAAAATAGTTTCTTTTAAAGATATTATTATTTGGTTTTGTTTGAAAGACCAATATATGCGAAAGGGTCAAAGAAAATCAGTGCTGGAATAATGTTTAGAAAAAGAACATCCAAATGTCCCTATAAGCTTTGAGTCTAGTCATTCAACTTAACTGCATACCTTACCTTAGGTAATTGATTTTGTCATTACCCTTTCTCCAAAATGTGAATCAAATAACTTTTGATCACTTTATGTTACTAAAGTTATATAGGGTATAGTTGAGTGTGATTTCTATATATCAAAACATATGCAAATTCTTGTTATGATGGGTACGTTTTATAATATACTTTGAGACATGAAAAATAATAAATAACTCCCAAAAGTTCACATGAGAGTGTGGATCGTGGTAACTCTAGATCCAACCACTGTGTTTCATGTTCCACTTGAATATTCAGATATTACAATGGTTAATGATGCTATTAAAATTTTCATAGCATGGTTCTGTAATCTTATAAAGATACATGAGGTGTGTCTTTAAAAAAATTTATCAAATGAAAAAACCTATAATAGTTAATGATAAATGTCTAAATTGAAGTATGATATTAAATATTGATAGTGTGATGGGGAAATATAAGGTTGGATTAAGAAAACGTAGTGAATTGAACAATAAAGAAAAGGAACATTTGGGAGTACCATCTCTCATCTATTTCCACTAAAATATATATTACCATTACAACCACATGTAGAGACAACATTAAAATATGAATATGTGTCCTACGTTCCATATGAATAATAAATATTAAGAACTGTCATTACAGACTTAGTTAGTCTTGAGAGAATAAATTTTATTCTCAAGTTTGAATGGTTGGAAGTATTAGTTTTGAATACATATGTATGGAACATTTTCCTCATAATTTTTTCCAAACAATTATCTAATATGTTCATAAAATTTTATATGTATTGTTATTTTATATATTAAGTTATATTACTAAAACTTAAATGGAAAAAGATATGAATTGTGATTTAAGTACAATAATCTGTGTATCATTTATACGGATGAAATTAAATTAGTATCGAAAAAATTGATAACAAATAATATAGGATAAACATCGGATTTTTGAAGAAAATTGTAGACTAAAGACTCTTTTTGATGCCTACAATGCAAGGTAAAACTCTGAAATCTAATGATATAGAATATATTTTTATTTTTTTCATTCATTATTTGTTTTAATTTATTTAGAAATCAATATATGTCCTTCCCAATCAACCTGAAAACCACAAATAATTATTTTTTGGATCCAATGCATGGATATCCATCAAATCGACCACATGTGATGTGTGTTCTGATTTTTTAATGCATTGTAATCAATATTTTATAGATAATCTTTGAATTATGTCTTTTAATCTATGTTGTAACAAGACTTTTTTTATGATAGGGTAGTCACTAAGCATAGGCTAAGTCGTGGTATGAATTAGATGACTGAATATACGAAATTTATGGATTCCATCATATAGAAACAGATTAATCTATATATATAAATATTTAACTATAAAAACATATTTCAAAACAATTTACTTATTTGGGACAATGTTTTTTACTGTCTGAATAAATATATCAATAATAGTTGTGGATATTAAGTTTTCAAATTTATAGAATATTTCTTAAAAAAGTAGAATACTAGAATCCCTAAACAAGTAATTTCTGAAGGTAATTAAAATTACATTAAAAATATTTATTAACCATTTGTTTAGATATATTTTTTCAATACAAGAAATATTTCCAAAAATAAATGTGCTCAAAAGAAAATGTAAATTATTATAGAGATGAGTGGAATGTGTTCATGTTGTCAGAATGTTTACCAACATCAAATTTTGGGGACTACATACTATGTTTGTGGTCTAGTATGGGATATAACCATAGAAATATATTTAGGGTGTTAATCATTTGTATCAGAATAATTTTATATTATTTTTTCTATCTTTCTCAAGGATAAGTATAATGGATGAAGTAAATTTATATAGAAATGAATGGTCATAATATGTACTTTCCGAATGTATACATAAATCATAAAGAGGTGACTCTGACTACTTATTTAGTTATTCTTCTCATCATTTTATCAATTGTTTTAGTCAATTTTCTTATCAATTTTTATGATTCTTATTTTTTTTAAAATTTACCCAACAATTCAAAAACACATGTCACATGCTCAAAACTAAAAAAATGATCTCAGATGGTTTTCAAACATTAAAAATCAATCTATAACTCATTTTCATGTGTATTAATTAACCTCTCATAAATAGATTACCTGATGTGCTTGGTGTGACTCGATTTATACATTTTCACTAAAAATGTGTCATTTTAGGTTAAAATACACATCAAATTGTCCAAATCAAGAAAATAAGCTCGGACTACTTCTATTATTTAAAAATATGATACAAAAATTCATTTTTTCACATGATGAAATTGATCAGAAATTAATCTAACACCCGATGTGTTTGGTGTGACTTGAAGTTTGTGTTTCTAAAATAAATGAGTCATTTTAGTTTAAAAAATAAAAGAAATAGTCAAACCTAAGAAAATGAACTTGGATTGTATTTAAATTTTAGGAGAACGATCCATAATTCATTTTTTTCATGTATGAATTAACCATACATAAATATATGACACTGGGTTGTTAATATAACACGAAGTGTGTGTTTTTAATTGAAATGTGTAATTTTAGTTTTAAATCCATGTCAAATAGAGAAAACTAAGAAAGCAAGCTCAAATTGTTTTAAAAAATTATGAAAATGGTCGATAATTCATTTTTCATGTGTAATAATTTACCACACATTAATTTTTTTCATAATTCATTCAATATGACCTAAGGTGCATGTTTTCAAAAGAATGCCCTCATTTTAGTTTTAAATTCAATTTAAAAAACCAAAACTGAGAAAAAAAGGGTGAATAGTTTTAAAACATTAGAAAAACGGTCCATAATTTATTTTTCACATGTAATAGTTGACCATACATCAATCCATGACATGATGTGGTCAATGTGACCAAATGTGCATGTTTACAATACAAAGGTGCCATTTTTGGTTAAAACACCCAATAAATAGCTAAAACTAAGAAAAAGATGTCATATTGTTTTCCCAAATCAAGAAAATGATCCGTAATTAATTTTTTCATGTGTATGAATTGACCACACATAAATATCTCACATGATGTGGTCAATATGACCAGAAGTGTGTGTTTTTAATAAGAAAGTTTCATATTGGTTTAAAACACCCATAAAATTGATAAAACCAATAAAATGAGCTCAAATTGATTTCAACCTATATGAAAATGATCTGTAATTCATTTTTCACATTTAAGGATTTATCAAACATCAATTTAAGACATGCTTTGGTCGATATAAATTGAAATGTATGTTTTCAACAGAAAGGTTACATTTTAGTTTAAAAAAACAACTAAAATTGAGAAAATTAGATCAATTTTTTTTCTAAATTTATTAAACTAATTCATAATTTATTTTTCACATGCAGGAATTAAATACACATCATTCCAAGACAAAAATTTCTTAACATGAACTTAATTGTGTGTTTTCAATATAAAAGATTCATTTTTGTTTAAAATGAACTTTAAATAACAAAAAATAGAAAAACAAGAGTGTATTATTTTAAAACACTAGGATAATGATCTATAATTCATTTTTGACATTCAGTAATTGACTACGCATAAATTTGAGACACAATGTGGTTTATTTGACCCTAATTGTGTGTTTTCAATAAAAATGTTCCATTTTAGCTTAAAATGAAAATAAAATAGCCAAAACTGAGCAAATGATTTCTGATTATTTTCATAATTTTGGAAAATGTTCCATATTTAATTTTTCAAATTTTTCAATTGACATAACATCAATCTAACACATAACCTGGTTGATACTACCTGATCTTTTTGTTTTTAATATATAGGTGACATTTTAGTTTGAGACTTAGGTCAAAAAGCCAAAACCAAACAAAAGAGCTCAAATTATTTTAAAATTATTGTATAAGAATCCAAAATTCATTTTTTAAATATAGGAATTGACTACACATAAATCTAAGATATGATGTGGCTGATATAACCTGAAGATTGTGTTTTCAATAGAGTGGTTCCATTTTAGTTTAAAATTCACATTAAAATTCAAAAAATGAGTAAACAAGATTAGAATATTTTCTAAATTTGGTACACCAATCCATAATTCATTTTTTACATATAGTAAATTCCCACACATCAATCTAACACATGATGTGGTTGATATGAATAGAAGTGGTTTCTTCAATATAATAGTTCTATGTTATTTTGAAACACGTATTGAATAGAAAAAACAAGAAAATTGTTAGATTATCTTCAAATTTTAGATCAATTATCCATAATATATTTCTGACATGTAGGAATCAACTACATGTCAATCAGACACACGATGTGATTAGTATGACTTCAAGTATGTGTTTTCAATATAGAATAGTCTTTTAGTTTAAAACTTGTATCACATAGCAAAAATTGAGAGAACAAGATCATATTATTTTAAAATCTTTTTCAAATCATCCATAATTTATTAAATACATGTAGGAATTGACCAAAAATCTATCTGACACATCATGTGGCTGGTATTACTCAAATTGTGTGATTTTAATATATGTGTCATTTTAGTTTAAAACAACCCTGACATATTCAAAATTGATTAAAAATGATAGGATATTTTTTTAAAATTATAAAAATGATACATCATTAATTTTGTTATAGAGGAATTGATATTACATTAATATGAAATAAGATGTGTTCAGTATGAATCGAAGTGCATGTTTACAAAATAAAAATTTCATTCTAGTTTAAAACATGTATCTCACAGTTAAAATGAAGAAAATGAGCATGAATTGTATTCAAAAATTATAAAATAATTTATTTTCAAAGTGTAGGAATTGACCTCATGCTAATATGACACATGATGTGATTGTTATGACTCAAAGTGCTTGTTTTAGATATAAGTTTAATTATTATTTAAAACACACCTCACATAGACAAATATTAGAAAAATATCTCGTATTATTTTAAAACATTAGGAAAGTGGTATCTAATAGACTTCTAACATGTAAGAGTCAACCACACACCAATCTGAAAAAAGATTAACTGATAATATCATTAATATATACAGTCATTAGCAACATAATTTATTGTATGTTGATATATATCATTTAAAAAATAATTTTTTTATTATTTTATTTAATGTTATTAAAATAAACAATGGTTTAATTTTAGAAACATACTTTTATAAAGAGGTTTATTATTGAAAATATTCTTCTTGTTTTGATTTTGTTTATGTCATGACCCATCCCTCGGGGCCCGTATCGTGACTACCCCAAGACCACCTTCCATAGGCCAAGGGCTGGTGACTAGAACCAAATGCGCAATTCCCTAAAACTATGATGGAAATGCCTTTATAAATCATAAACACACACAACCAGGGTACAAGCGAAAGAAAACACTATATAAAAGATGTATACCAAGTGTACTGAAACTATTGGGGGCCAGAATACAAGCCCAACTGTAAAGTACAAATACAACTGAAATCAAGTACAACTGAAAAGGAAAAAATAGTTGAATGGTGAATGAAGCTCTTGGATCGTCCTCTGGGGTTCCTACCTGAAGGGTAGGTACAAATGTCCTCCACAACACTCCACGTCTGTTAGACTCCACCATGTACCGATACGTCGTAATGTCCTCCTCCAGGTACCATCCAGTCCTGGAGCTCTCGGCCTCCGTCAACGATGCCTATCGTCTGCATCCAACACAATGAGGTGCAGGCATAGCCTGTGCAGGGGTGAGTATAACGATACTCAATAGGGACCGCGAGACCCTCAATATCTCACAAAATACAACAAGGATAAACCAAAAAGTATGAAATCAATGGATAACCTTTACTTAGTAATATTCCCATACATATACCTAAGTTATCAAGTAACCCATTTCAATCAAGAGGAAAACACAACGGTCATTGACTCAGCTCAAACCAGGATTTTCATTATCGAAACCACAACTGCTGGATAACTAGTCCTCTACTGAGTATAGTGGGCATGTCACAACACCGAGGTGCTTCTCAATAACCTTGGACTTTTGAGGTACTCCTCCTATCGAGTACCACGGGTCTTTTTCCAACTACCAGGCACCCCGTGCACTCTGGGTCTGCCGCCAAATATTTGTCGCTCCCCCTAATAGCCTGTAGAGGTACTCCTCCTGTCGAGTACCGCGGTTCTGTGGCCGAATACCGGGCGCTCCTCCACCATGGGTCTGCCGCCAAATACCGGGCACTCCCCACTGGGCTAGTCGAATCACTTCGAGTGGAATCGGTCAAGCAGTCGGAAGGTCTGTCAACTACTAGGTCTCCACACTCTGCACGCTCCTCTCCGAGAGGATCTGCTCCACGAGCTACAGGTCAATAATCTATTTTTCATGAAGTCTTACGTGAAAGTATCTCAATGTACCTCCATGTCATATGGGTCTCAACACAATAGAAGGCGCGCCAATCAGATGCTCGGACTGTGAGTTATTGGCATTTCTGTTATCGGGGCCTGGTTGGATTTTAGGTTCAAACTAACCCAATTGTACCCCAATTGTTTCCAAACCTCATGTGGGGTATGTCAAAGGAACCATCTCGCTGTAATATTTCTGTCGTCATAGATGGTTTGCGATCGAACACTCGTGGCCCATGATATGGGTGAAAAGGTGTAATCGGGCCATAGTGGGTCTGAGTCCGGTCCGACCCCGTCAGACTGACCCGGCCCGACCCGATCTGAACCGGGGTCTGACCTGGTCTGAGGGTCTGACCCGATCCAATGGATTGGCCCGAACCGTTGGGGTGGCCCGGCCCGAAGGGGTGGCCCGACATGAAGGTGCGGCCCGGCACAAGGGCGGCCCGACCTGAGGCGGCCCGGCCCATGGCAACCCGGCCTGAAGGCAGCCCGGTAGGGGTCTGCCTTAGCCATGGCCAGGGGGAAACCGCACGCCCCCTAGCACCCAAACGGCTTAGCCATTCAGGTATAACCGAACTGACGTCGGGTGGCACCGTTCTGGATCACGCAGGACCCGACGGGGTCCCACACCTCCTGGCTGGCCCGAGCGGCCATCAGCTCCACACCATAGCACGACACGACGAAGCTGCACCCCTCCTCCGTTGCCCGGACTAGATGCGGCCTCGTGCTGGTCTCCGCACAGCATGACAGTGCCGCTCTCCTTATCTGACCATCATGGTCCTCCCGGCCACGACCCTCCCTTCCAGCGCGGTGCGACGGCACCACGCCCATCCATCACCATCGCGGCCCACCTGGATGTGGCTCGGTTCTTTGCACAACATTGTGGTGTCGCGCCCTTATGGCGACCCAGCGGCCTTGCGCCGCCACCTTCTTCATGGCCGGCTCATTTCCAGTCATCACGTGTAGTGAATCCATCATCATCGAACAAGAACCAAAAAAAGGGGAGAGTCAGGCCATGTTTGTACAGTCCAAACCCCCTCATTATGGTGATATCATTTGGTTCCTATACCGGAAAATTGAATGATGAGGAACGAGTACAAAAAAATCCAAACCACCTACCTCGAGTATGATGATCATTGACGGATTCGCGGAAAAGTGACATTGTTTTTTCAACATTGAAGGAGAATATAAAGAAGTCGAGGAGGAAGGACTCAGGGAAGAAAAGTCGAGATGACATCGTTGGAGTTCTTCGTTAGTGGTGGTGTTTCCTCTACTTTCCCTGGTTGAAGAGGGAGAAGACAGTTCTCATTGTTCATCAGAGGTGATGGGCGTTCTTTGCATTCTTCATTGGGAGGATGATGTCCTCTCAATTCTCCCAAAGGCTCTTCCTCTCCTTAATTCTCCCAACAAGGATTATGTCAACCCCCCACCATAATAATACATCACATATTATAATGTTGGCATAATTAATTAAAATAATTAAAAATGATTCTAAATTAATTAAGTTACTTTAATTAATTAAATGGGAGGAGTTGGTTCTATAAATGAAGGGGGAAGGTGAAGAGTTTCACCAATTTAATTGGGGGTTTGAGGAGGTTTAAAGCTCATGTGAGACCCACCTAAAACACAACTACGGTGAAGGTCTCACTAAGAAATCACCTATGCTACGAGTTCAAAGGTGCCATTGAAATTCTATTCCAAGCACCAGTTTAAAAATTATAAAATTCTGCACGTATGTTTATCAAACGTTCCTAAACAAAACTTCAGAAATTGATTTCAGGCACATCGGGCCTCGGAATCAAGCATCGTCAGAAACTATAGAATCGTAAAATTCCCATGTATTAAAAAAATCCATGGGAAATATTGGTATTTATATTCTCCCCACCATAGGACCTTACGTCCCCATAAGCTACAACTCTAACTAATGGAACAAATGGGGGTATTGAGCACGCATCTGAGCCTCATGCTCCCTTGTGCTCTCATAGAGGTTCATGTGCTGCCATCGAACGCGTACCAGAGGTATCGACCGTCAATGTATGACCTGATCATTCTGATCCTCAATCTTCCCTGGGACCTCCATGAAAGTCGCCCCATCATCGATTTCCAGCTCTCCATGGTCCATGATGTGGGATGGGTCTTTCACGTGTCTCCTCAGCTGAGATACGTGGAAGACATCATGCACCCTATGTAACTAAGGTGGAGGAGCTAAGTGGTAAGACTCCTCACCTACTCTTTTGAAGACCTGGTATAGTCCGATGAATCGTGGAGATAAGTTACCGCCTCGGCCAAATCTCCGTAGACCTCATCGAGGTGAGACCCATAGGAAGAAGTTGTCGCCATCCCTGAAATCCAGGGGTCTTTGTATCCTATAATCATAAGACTTCTTCCTACTCTGTGCAGTCTTCGTTCACTCCTGGATGATCTGAACCTTCTCTGTGGTATCCCAAACCACCTTTGGTCCCACTAGTGTTGACTCCCCTATGTCTATCCAGCACACTGGCAATCTGTAAGGCCGACCATAGAAGGCCCCAAAAGGTACCATACCTATGGTGGAGTGATAATTGTTGTTGTAATCAAACTCCACCAAAGGCAAGTGATCATCTCAACTATGACCAAAGTCGAGGACACAATAACGAAGCATGTCCTCAATGGTTTGGATAGTCCACTCGATCTGACCACTAGTCTGAGGATTGAAGGCAGTGCTCAAGAGAAGTTGTGTCCCAAAAGCTTCCTGAAACTCCTTCCATAGCCAGGATGTAAATTGTGCATCACAGTTAGAGAAAATCGAGGAAGGTACTCCACATAAACTCAAAATTTCATATACATAAATGTGTCCAAAGCTATCAACTGATCCCTACTCTATGATCGGTAGGAAGTGGGCCGACTTGGTGAGTTGGTCAACGATCATCCATATCGAGTCATGACCCCTGGATGTACGTGGAAGACCCATCACGAAGTCCATGGATATCCCATCCCACATCGACTCCGATACCTCTAAGGACTGAACCAAGACTGCGGGTACCTAGTGCTCTGCCTTCACTTGCTGACAAGTGAGCCATCGTGAGACAAACTCTGCTACTACCTTCTTCATACCGGGCCACCAATGCTATCATCAAAGGTCCTAGTACATCTTCGCCACCCCTAGATGTACCTCTAGATGGGAAGTGTGTAAATCCCCAAACACATCCTCCTGAAGTGCAACTAGTACCATAGAACATCCTTTGAAGAGGATGAATTTCTCTCCACCTTCAGAAAATCCATCAGGTTCTTGCCCTATGGATATCTGAGCACATCGTGTCTCGCAGTCATCGTCCCCACATTGTGCCTCCATGACTCACTGAAGAATTGGGGGAGTGACTGTAAGATACTATAAATTGGTTGCTCCATCCCTATGCCAAAAGGAAATATGTATGGAAGCCAGCTGCTCTATCGCATCTCCTTGGAGTTGAATACCAGTCCTCCTGCTAAGCGCATACGCAACAACGTTACCCTTCCCAAGAGTATAGACTATCTCAAATTCATAGTCCTGGAGGAACTCTAGCCAATGTCGCTATCTCATGTTCAAGTCCATCTGAGAGAAGATATACCTGAGACTCTTGTGATTAGAGTACAAGGTAAAACGTTCGCCCATTAGATAGTGCCCCCACATCTTCATGGCGAAAAACACTACTACTAACTCCAGGTCATGGGTAGCATAGATCTGCTCATGTTGTCTCAACTAACGAGAACCATACATGATCACAGCTCATTCCTGCATCAGGACACACCCATGTCTGGTCTCTGATGCGTCGTAGTAAACTACGTACCCTACGCCCTCCTATGAAAGCCTCAAAATGGGGGCACTAGTCAGCCTCTGCCTCAGCGTCTAAAAGCTCTGATGGAATCCCTCTGACCACACAAAGGGTTACCCCTTCTTTTTCAATGATGATAATGGTGCTGCAACTTTGGAAAATTCTGGAATGAATCTCTAGTAGTACCCAGCCAAGCCTAGGAAAATTTGTACCTCCTTCACACTCTTGGGTGGCTCCCATGCAAGCACTGCCTCAATCTTCGCCAGATCCACTACAACTCCAGCCTTCGAGATGACGTGTCCCAAGAAGTGAACCTCTCAAATCCAGAACTGGAACTTTGAGATCTTACCATAAATATAGTGCTCTCGGAGTGTGTCCAGTACTACCTACAAATGGAAAGCATGCTCCTCCTCGGTATTAGAGTAGATCAAATTGTCATTGATGAAGACCATGACAAAGCGATTGAGGTAAGGCTGGAAGATCATGTTCATGAGACAGAGAAACACTTCTAGAGCGTTGGCTACGCTGAAGGGTATAACCAATAACTCATAGTGGTTGTAATGACACCTGAAGGCTTTCATCTGCACATTATCGTCTCGAACTCTGAGTTTGTGATAGACTGATCTGAGGTCTATCTTTGATAACTATAGAGCTCCCTTGAGCTTATCAAAGAGGTCATCAATCCTCAAGAGGGGGTACTTGTTCTTAGAGGTCACCTGGTTCAGGCGATGAAAGTCGACACAGAGCCTCAAGCTTACATCTGCATTCTTGGCGAACAGAATTGGGGCAACCCAGGGAGAAACATTAGGTCGGATGAATCTCTTCCCCTACAAGTCCTCTAGTTGTACCCGCAGCTCACAAAGCTCAGCAGGAGCCATATGATACGCTGGAGTAGATATCGGTGTCGTCTACAGGTATAGGTCAATGTATAAGTCCACCTCTCTGTGAGGAGGTAGTCCTGGAACATCATCCGGGAAAAAATCCATGTACTGATCCACCACTACAGGATAAGTTGGACTCTCCCCATCTACTGCTCCGAGGGTAAGGCAAGCCAACTGATGAGTGTTGCACCCTCCTCCGAGTAAGTCTGTTATGTGCTGTAAAGGTTCCCTTATTGCCGATGAAGGTGAACCTTGTCCCATCCGTGTGAACACGCTTCACTTTGCATATAATACAGCAAATATAAGCATGGACTGTAGATAACCTATCCATACCCAAAATGACGTCGTAAGGCCTTGACGCCCCTACGAGGAGATCCCAGCCAAAGCTCTCACCTCCTAGAGTAATCTCACACTGTCGACACCAGTTCTTAATTGTCAAGTCAACTCCCATAGGAGTCTCTAGCTATAAGGATCGAGCCAACGGTTCTGTCGAAATCTTCGAGCTCTGAATGAGGGTAGTGGAAATGAAAGAGTGACTGGAACCTGTGTCTATAAGAACTTCAGATATGGTAGAGTAGACACATATCATACCTCGTATCATATACGGAGCACCATGGTCATACTCATCAGCTTCTTGAAGATGAGCTCTCCCCTATCAACCCGCTCCCTGTAGTCGGGGGGGACCTCCTGGTGGTGGTGGTGGTAACACCTCGTATAGTCTCTCACTGCCAGCTGCACATCCAGCTCCTCTGCCACGTCCACCTCTGCCCTGTGGACTGCCTTGATCGAATGTTCGCCTCTTCCTAAGAGGTCCCTAAACTATCTGCTGATCATCAGAGCGGCAGGTCGGACTGTCACGAGCCATGTGACCTAGCCCACCGCTAGAGTAACACTATATTTTCCTGGGATGTCTGGATCTGTCCCCACTCTGGGTGCCCCACACAACTGATCACGAGTCGTGTAGTTGATTTCCTCTGGGTATGGTCCTATTGGACCTCTACATCATCTATCTACTTCCAGTTACAGAAGACTATGGTGCAAGTCAACTAGTGGTGGGTCTCTCTGCTGGAGATTGCTCAGAAAGTAAAATCTCCACTAGGAGGGCTAGCTCCCAAACTCTTGCCTACGTTGGGATGGTGTGGGAGAAAACTGAAGCTCTGATCTCTCGCCAAAGTCCCTACTCAAAGATTCAGACCTTGAAGAATGGGTCACCTACCATATCAGTGGAGTAGCGTGAGAGGTATGTGAACCTCGCTGAGTACTGAGCTACAATCAAGTTGCCCTACTATAGAAGAAGTAGATCCTGTATCCACCCCGCTCGAAGGTTGGATGGTAAAAACTCCACCCAGAACAGGTTCTTGAATTCTTCCCATAGAATTGTCGCCTCGTCATGCATCTGGAGCATCAGGCTCTACTATCTGCCTACTACTCCCTGAAGGAGGCTGGAAGAAAGGATCACCATGAAGTTGGTTGGCGTCCCTACCAGTCTAAAGACTCTCATCACAACCTCAAGCCAATCTTCAGCAGCCTGCAGGTCTGTCTCTCCCCTGAACCTAGCTGTCCTCTAGGGCTGGAACTCATGCAGCGCGCTCAAGCGGCGTGTACTCTCTGCTACTGGGGATGTTGGCATCAGTGGACCAACGGAAATTAGTGCCTCTGGTACCTCCACTGATGCCTCAACTGGAAGAGGGACACGTAATGATGCCTCATCGCTCAGCAGGATGTCGGTACGTACAACTCTCAGGGCTCTAGCTAGTCGTTCGTGGGGAGGCATCCTGAAAGAAACAGATGCGACATGGTCAAACGATTATACCTGGTGAGCTGACCTGGTTTGAGCTGAAAAACTTTTAAAGCACACACTCAATCACTATTTTTGTTCCCTAAGTCGGAAATCAGTAGTCAGGGTCCTGGTGTATGGATACGTCAGCCTCCACACCAACACTGGACACCCTAAACTGAAATCCACACTCAGTACCCTTAACACTATTGCTTCACAGAAAAGAATGATCAGAGTCCTGAGTTCTGTAGTTGAATAGAATCCTCTGATACCAATTTGTGACGACCGCTCCCTTAGGGCCTATATCGTGACTACCCGAAGCCCGCCTTCCATAGGCCAAGGGCAGGCGTCTAAGACCAAAGGTGTAATTCCCTAAATCTGGGAAGGAATTGCCTTTATAAATCGTAAACACACACAACCAGAGTACCAGAGGAAGCAAACACTGAGTAAAATCTGTGTAACAAGTGTACTTAATGTAATGGGGGGCCAGAATACCAGCCCAACTATAACGTAAAAATAAAACTGAAAGTAAGTACAAATGGAAAAGAACAAATAGATTGATGGGGAAATCAGCGCCTGGATCATCCTCTAGGATTTCAACCTGAATGGTAGGTACAGATGGCCTCTACATCACTCCACGTTTATCATACTCCACCGTGTACCGATACGTCATAAGGTCCTACTTTGGGTACAGTCCAGTCCTGGTGCTCTCGGCCTCCGTCAGCACTATCGGTCATCTCCATCCAACACAATGAGGTGCGGGTAGTGCCCGTGCAGGGGTGAGTATAACGATACTCAATAGGGACCCCAAGACCCTCTAGGTCTCACAAAATCCAGAAAGGATAAATCACAAATTATGAAATCAAAGGATAACCTTTACTTAGGTATATACCCATACATATACCTAAATTATCATGTAACCCATCTCAATCAGGAGGAAAACACAAAGGTCATTGACTCAGCTCAAAACAAGATTTTCATTTTCAAAACCACAGCTACTGGAGAACTCATCCTATGTCAAGTAAAGTGGGACTATCGTGACACTGAGGCACTTATCACTAACATTGGACTGTTGAGGTACTCCTCCTGTCGAGTACCACGAGTTTTCTTCCAACTGCCAGGCGCTCCGTCCGCTGTGGGTCTGCCGCCAAATACCGGGCACTCCCCCTAATAGCATGCAGAGGTACTCCTCCTGTCAATTACCATGGGTATGCTGGTGAATACTGGGTGCTCCACCTCCATGGGTCTTCCCCCAAAAACTAGGCACTCACCACTCGGCTAGTCGAATCACTCTGAGTCGAATTGGTCAAGCAGTTGTCAAGTCTATTAGCTACTAGGTCTCTGCACTCTGCATGCTCGTCTCTGGGAGGATTCGCTCCACAAGATACAGGTCTATAATTTATGTGTGATGAAGTCTCTCGTGGATGTATATCAATGGACCGACAAGTCATATGGGTCTCAACGCAACAATAGGCATGTCAATCGGACTCCCGATCTGTGAGTAATTGGCATTTCTGTTCCAGGGGCCCCGTTGGATTTTAGGTTCAAACCAACCTGAATGTAACCCAACAGTGTCCAAACCTAAAGTGGGGTATGTCCAAGGAACTTTTTCGCTCTAACCTTTCCGTTTCTGTAGACGGTTTGTCGATCATACACCTGTGGCCCATGATATGGGTGAAAAGGTGTAATCTGCCTATAGCGGGTCCGAGTCATGTACGACCCATTCGGACCGACCCGGCCCGACCAGGTCCGAACTGAGGTCTGACCCGGTCCGCGGGTCTGACCATGTCCAAGGGGGTGGCCCGAACCATGTGCGAAGCTTGACCTTAAGGGGCAGCCCAGGCCAAAGGCGTGGCTCGGCATGAGGGTGGCCCCGCCCGGCCCGAGGCTGCCCGACCCGAGGCGGCCCGGCCCGAGGCGTCCTGTCCCGTAGCAGCCTGGCCTGAAGATGGCCCGGTGGGCCGGTTAGCCCGGCGACCCGCCGGCCCAGAAGGAGTCTGCCTAAGTCGCGGCCAGGGGGAAACCACGCGCCCCCTTACACCTGAACGGCTTAGCCGTTTTGGTAGAACCGAGCCGGTGCTAGGTGGCGTCGGTCCCACACCTCCCGGCTGGCCCGAGTAGCCAGCCGCTCCACACTATGACGTGACACAACAGCGCCACAACAATCCCCCGCGACCGGGCCAGGACGCGGCCTCCTAGTGGTCTCCACGCGGCGCAACGACACCGTGCTCCTCATCCGACCACCACGACCCTCCTGGCCGAGGTCCTCCCTTCCTGCATGGTGCGACGGCAACACGCCCCTCCGGCACCACCGCAGCCCGCCTGGTCATAGCTCGGTTCTTTGCATGGCACGGTAGTGCTGCTCCCTTAAGGCGACCCGACATCCTTACACAGCCATCTTCTTAATGGTCGGCTCATTTCCAGTCGCCGCGTGTACCGACCCTATTGTCATCGAACAAGATCAAACAAAAGGGAAGGGTCGGGCCATGTTTGTGTGGTCCGAACCCCCCTCATTATGGTGATATCATTCGGTTCTCATACTAGAAATTTGAATGATGAGGAATGAGTACAAAAAAAATTCGAACCCCATACCTTGAGTTCGGTGATCATTGATGGAGTCGCGGAAAAGCGATGTCATTTTGTCAACATCGGAGGAGAAGGTGAAGAAGTCAAGGACGAAGGATTCGGGGAAGACGATTCGAGATGACATCTTCAGCATTCTTCGTGGATTCCGGTGTTTCCTCTAATAACCCTGGTTGAAGAGGGAGAAGACATTGCTCGTTGTTCATCGGTGGTGATGGGCGTTCTTCGCATTCTCTATTGAGAGGATTATGTCATCTCAATTCTCCCAAAGGCTCTTCCTCTCCTTAATTCTCCCAATAAATATTATGCCAGCCCCCCCCCCCCACGATAATAATACATCACATATTATAATGTTGGCATAATGAATTCAAGGAATTCAAAATGATTCCAAATTAATTAAGTTACATTACTTAATAAAATGGGAGGAGTTGTCTCAATAAATGAAGGGGGAAGGTGAAGATTTTCTCTAATTTAATTGGGGGTTTAGAGGAGGTTTAAAGCTCGTGTGGGCCCCACCTAATAACCGTCCTAAGGGAGGTTATGTGAAGGTGGGACCCACCACCATAACCTCTCATGGGAGGTTTTGGTGTGGTGTCCCCCACCACTAACCTCTCCTTAGAGGTTTTAACCACCAAAATAAAATAATTTTAAAACTTTAACTTTATTCAATTTAATTAAAAACACCCAAAAACGATCTTCACTCTCGATAAAACAAAACTGCAGGGAAGGTCTCACTACCGATGTTGTGAGTTCAACAGTGCCCCCAGAGTTCGATTCTGAGCACCGGTATAAAAGTTATAAAATTCCAAACGTACGTTTACCAAAGGTACCTGAACAAAACTTCATAAAATGATTCCGGGCACACCGGGCCTCAGAATCAAGCATCGTCAAAAACTGCAGACACGTAAAATTTCCATTATTTAAAAAAAATCCGTGAGAAATTCGGGTCTTTACAGTTTATCTATTGTAATTTTTTTAGTTAATTCTAAATATGAAAATAATGTAGATAATTTAAATGTAAATTTTGAATTGAAATTATAGTGCATTATGTTATTTTTATTTCAATTAAATTTACTATATATTTATATTACTTTTTTGTGTATTCTGATTGGGATTGATTTTATAGGGCTGTGGAATGGCTATTTTAGGGTTGCAGTTGTCAAGCAGCAGAAATGGATTTTATCAGTGCAAGATAAATCACTAATAAATTTTCTATTTTGGAGTGCCCCATCTAGTCCTGATTAGGGGTCTCTTCATTAGTTCTTCATCCGACAGTAATAAATATTATTTTTTCATCACTTCATTTATCACTGATAAAGGGTCTCTTTATTAGAACTTTATCTAGAACTAATAAAGGTAAGTTTTATTAGCACTTGATCTAGTGATAATAAATATAACCATTATCATCACTTTCAAAAATCACTAATAAAGGCTATGGGATTTTAATATCACTTAGATTTTCAGCTCTTTTGAGCACAAATAAAGACCATTTTAGTGCTGTTAAAAATGAATTTTTTAGTAGTGATCCCATTCAAAATTTCCTTAAGACTATGCCCAAATATCATCTCCTAGAATTCCATCACACATAACTAATCCCTTACCCACACTAAGTTATACCAATACCTTCTGTTGAAAGGAGTTTTCCAAGGATTAATACATCCTCTGACATAATTATTAACTTCTTATTATGTTTTTCTCGATAATATTCATCTTAAAAATATATTATATCCATAAAAATATATTGTAATTATTATCATTCTAAAAATTATTATAATTTATATTAATGGAAAATACATTATTTATTCATCCCCATCCTCTACGAAAACAAAAGTTTCATTACTGTATTGTGTGGACTACCACCACCACAAACCAACATCTTCCATTCTTCATAAAAACTATTCATGGATGTTAAAAAATATGTAATACATTAGTAAATATTATTTCTATAAAATAACTATGATTTTTAACTGTAAAATTATCATTTATCTTTTTACCCTTTCTTTCATTAATAAATTGATACATTAATCATCAGTATATGTGAATTATTACCCCTACAAGCAATGAGTTTCATTTTCAACACCACCCACCATGGATGGATTGAAAAATATTTTTAATATATAAAAATTATGTCCATTTAACTATTGATATAATTTTTAAATACCCTATACCAAGAATCCTAGATCTAGTTATTCCATTATTATATTGGTACTAGTTACAATCTCTCACATCCCAAAAAAGGGATACAAATGATTTATAAATGTTGGTGTTTTACTTCCCCTAGCATGGAGATCATATGACATCTCTTCCTCATGAGTTACCAATACACTTTCTTATGGATCATCACACGGTAGTTCATGGGAACAAATCCTCAAAGGGACTAAACTAGGGATTTTATTTCATTCTAGTTTCAAGGAATTACTCAGGTTGGTGCTGACAAATAGGCTCACATAGTGGTTCTTGTACTAGTGTGTCACATCATTTAAGATACTAGAAACTCTATGAGAAATGATAAAAAATCATTGTTCCTTGGTCTGAAGATCCAAATTAAGTATATGGTACTATAAATTGGATATATTATTAATAGAGGGGTAAATGGACTTACTAAGAGGGCTCTTATTGATTTCCTTCATGCATCCATCAGGTAGATTCATCATAGGTAGTGGATCATGGGTCAAATATTCCCTTAAAATATAGGGATTGATGATAAATGTTGATGGATCCTATGATCATGGGGTCTTGGGAAGCGGGGAATATAGACATGATGATTGGGCAATAGTTTTTATTTTCTTCAGTATTTTCTTTGGTTCAAGAAATTCCTTGTGGGTTGTAGTGAGGTCTTTGCATAGTGTCCTTCTTTCTGAGCCCTTTAACCTGAAAAATGTTGTGGTTAAATATGATTCTTCAATTCTAGTAGTTTTTCTTGGAAAAACACTTCCACTCCTTAGTATCTTTATATTTTTTTGATTTTATTCCCCATTACTATAAGAGAATCTTTAGTGGTGACTCCCCCAGTATCCACCACTTTTGTCCCATGTGACTTCTCTTCCTCTTTTCAATATTCTAATAAAAGGTTATGTTTAATGAGTTTACTAGTCTTGGTTAACTAGATACATACTTAAATCTCACATTACATCTTAAAACATAAAATACCACATAATATTTTCTATGAGAAAATAATTTTTTTCATCTATAATATCCTTGAACATCAATCATAATACACTTCTTAAAATCCAAGATAAATGAAACATAAAAAAGGGATGATCTTATATACAAAGTAATGGATTTTGTACAGTAGAGTATATCATTTAATGAATAAGGCATAAATAATTGTGTAGGAATAAATGATGATAAAATAATGACATATAAATAATCTCATGAGATTCAAACTATTACCTGAATGATATAAATGTTTGAATAATAACATGTATTTTAATAACTACTCACATAATAATGGAATGGAGAACGTTGGACATCATAAACATAAATTCATGGCCTCAAGATTAGACATATTACAAAAATAGGTAAGGCCTTGACCAAATACTCAACCTATATTATGTCATGAGGGATACCAATACATTTATGGGATATACCATTCTGGGATTCTCCAATCACATAATAATTCTAGTAAATTTATTATATGAATAAATAATGCAACTTAGTCAACATGTGTTAATCAAAAATATTTCTCTATTGGAAGAACTAGCATGCAGAATGTTAATAATTTCCCGAATCAAACTGATCATAAGCCATCTATAGGAAATGTTTTGATGATATCATTATAATATATCCAATGTAAGGAATAATATTCATCGTATGATTTTAACATATATAAAAATACTTTTAAAATATAATTATAAAATTTTGTTATGAAAATTCCCTTTTCATTTTGTAGTCACTTAATTAAAAATAAAAATTTTCCAAAATAATTAGGAAAACATTTTATTTAAAAAGAAACTTGGAAACATTTAAAGGAAGATTAAAATAATGTGTTTGTAATGATGGATGGGAAATTATTTCGTGCATTGTAAGTTAAAACAAATATTCCATTTACACCTTCTATAAAAGGTTCCCTATTTAGAAAATGATAAGAAGATTCCTTTAAAAAAATTTAAATGGTTTGACATTCGTAATGATGAATTTAATGAATCACTGTAGAATATTAAAAATATTATTTTATACATAGTAAATAAAATATTGACATGTATGAAAAATATTCTTAACTAAAATAACAATAATGTAACTTTTCCTTAAATACTTTATTTCGGTATCGTGAGTATTTAAGAGAGGGAAATGAAAGTAATACTTTTAATTCACATGAATAAACATATTAGAAGGAAATAGATTAGTTATATGATATAATTATTACATAATTCCCCCATTAGAGACATAAACATAAATAATCGCTAATAATGATGATATTGTGAAATTCTAACAACCTTAGATTTCATAGTACGTTATCTCTTTAAAGTAATTCAATAGATTGTGTTACACAGATCAACGAGATCGAGGGAACCACGACATACCAAACTAGTCGTTCAAAAAGCGGTTATGAATAGTATAAACTAAATTTTGAATTTTCTATACTCCATATAATTTTAACAACCATATAATGTGTCTCTTTAACATAATATAAGAATAAATTCACTTTTTCAGATAAAAGAAGTATTTTACGAAAATGCAATGTTATCACTAGTATGGTGACATTGTCATTATTATCTGAGATTTTTTATCTTTAAGTATCTGATGGTACATATTTATCATCTATTTAAATGCTTCATTAAAAAAATTTGAAAATTTCTATTTTATGTTTTTATGGAAGGGACTATTTAACTAGATCATCATTTTATATGTTTTTAACGATTTATGTTTCTAAATCTTTTAATTAATGTCCATGTTTTCAAAATGATTTTAAAGAATTTATTTACGTAGACATTATTATTTTAAAGTGTTAATTTCCAAAAAAAATCAAATTTGTATGGGACACTTTGATTAAAAAACACTTTTAAATGACTTCCTTTAAAAATTGTGCATCTATTAAATGATTTCTTTAAAATGGGGTATTTCTTTCAATGAGTTTTATTGATTATTTTAAACAATGACAACATCGTTTATTGTATATTATTATTGATTTAGGTTGAGTTACTATAATAAAATCTTTTATATAGTATTAAATGAGCTATAATTTTTTTAATATGGATGTGCTATTTTTATACCATTCATGGTTTATGGTTAAATTATTGACATTTCGTATGATAGTTTTAGTACGAATGTTTATGTTATGTTTCTCTCTTTTTCATATGAGGAATGCGTTGGACATAGCAAGTGACGGGTGGGGACTAGATCCCCTTGATGCATCAGTAGGTCTCATAAGACCAAATAGTGTCTTGGCACAAGGCCTTGACAAAATCTTATTTTTATTCTTGGAACGAGGCCTTCAGTATGTGGTTATGATGTCTGGATTATACATACCATCATTCTAAAATTCTATATTAATATGAAATGTGATTATTCAACTAGAAATATCCATGTAAATAAGTAAATGGAATTATTTGATTTATCATTGCATTATTATGATGAAGTTTCTGTTTAAAAGGCTTATGATTTTGTCTTATACATTGCCTTAAATGTTTATGATTATTTATGAATGTTTTTTCTATTTTGTATCCTTACTGAGCATCTGAGGTCTCCCATTTCTTATGTTTTTTTCTTAGGATGTGAAGAAGTATATTATGACTTCCCTACAGGGATATTTTAAGAGATATGATTGTGTTCTATGGAGACACAATTTTTTTCCAAATCATAATTTAAAGTAAAACTTATGTGTGTATCTAGTTCTTCCGAGAATACTAAATTGGTCGGTCTTTTTGGAAATGATTCATTGTATCATGCCAATGTTGTGTAATAATGCACTGACACTAGGTGACAGGGGACAGGGTGTTACGGTTGATATTATAAGAATTTTAGTACAAACCTTGGAAACTAGATTTAGAAAAAACAAATGTAATTATAAAACCGTACCATAAGATAGACTTTGAGGATTAGTATAGAATAAATTCCTATAATTTTGGTAATTTAGATATTTTGTGAATTTTACAACAAATACATCCTTATTTGGATACGAGAACATAGAGGCATCTCTGGTACAGATGTACCTAAGAGTGAAAACACTGACAAAGTGTTTTGGGCATGACCCAGGGTATCATAGTACACAAAAATGGGCCTTGATGCACTCTTGGTTACGACACTCCCAGGTGATATGATTAGGATAATTCACATTTTCTTTACAAAACGTTATAAATAATTTATGAGTAAATACCTCCTCAAAGAAAACATTTTTTTATTGTGGATTATATACATAAACTGTTCAATTTATGTAAGGTATGTTATAAGTTTGGAATTATGCATTAAGATTAATAAACTAATCTAGTGTATGACATTGTTTAGAAATGGTGCCCAGTAGAAGTAATGTGAACTCTCGCAATACACACGATCTAAAGAGTAAGAAGGACCATATCATTCATGGTCTTAATAAAACATTTAGAAGGGAAATAGGCTCCCACATATTCTAATCATATGAAGAAGTAGTATTGTTTTTTAATTATACAAGTAAAGGATAATTTGATTCATATGGATTTTAAGGGAAGACATAGAAGAAAAGGATGGTAGAGAGAAAGATGGATAATGTGAATAAGGGAAAGAAGAAGTTTCCCATATGTGATTACTGTGGACATAATCACCTTGGTAAATGCTTCAAGGGAATGAGAGTTTGTTTAAATTTGGAGAAAAAGGACACCAAGTACGTGATTTCATGTGACAGAAAAAGGTTTCAAATGTACCATTATCCATCTACAAAGAGTTGAGACACTGCGGGAATCAATGTCCCAATCATTAGAGTATAATGAAAATGATGATATTGGATAATAATCAAGTAATGATACCATCTCAGATGAAGAGGAATAATTACTGTTCTTATATTTTTAATAATAAATTATGTCATTTGAGTGTTATATCAACAATGTACTGTTTATATTAAATATGTAAGTAAATAAGGATTGTACTGCTGTTTTTTTTTCATTGAGGATTTGAGATTATATTGTACTACAAAAAGTGACTCAACGACAAGTTAAACTTTTTGAGAAATACATGGTTGAGGGAAAGATAATATTTAATATGATCCAGGTACTGAGGTAGTGATTTTATAATAAGAGATGGTTTATTTGGATAAATTATATTGGATATTCTGGACAACCTTGGAACTGATTAATGGTTTGTATATTCCATCATTGTTGGAGTATTCAAACATTTTGGATATAAGCAATATATGTAGTATTTTATAAGGAATAAAAATCATGAATGTAATCAATAAAGTTTTATCTTAATTCAGGATGCTGACATGTTTTAAGAGAATACATGATGAAGGTACTCCCATGTTATTATCTGGAAAAAAGATATCTCAGTTATGTTATATTAACATTCCTTATAAATTTTTGGATTATGAGTTTGGACACAAGTATATTGGATTGGTATAATGGTTGTAATGGATTAAATTGGAAATTGGATACTATGTTTTAAGGTTAAAACATTTCATAAGATTGTTTTTTGGATTTTTTTATAAGGATAACCATAAAGTCGGGCGACAACCCGTCTCCTCTGGCAAGGTTTCGGGACATGAACCTACAACTAAAGGGCGACAAGGGTGCATCACGTACCACCGGCCTACTTAATGTCCTAGTCTATATAATGTATTTTTTTTATGATCAGATAGAATAATTTTAAATTCATTTTTTTTAAAAACCCTAAACAATTAAGAAAAATATAATATTTTAAAGTTCTATTATCTATTTGAGTGAAAGTTGAGTTTGTCGTAGAAATTACTTAAAGGATGGAACTCTACTTGCAATGTATTTTTTTTATTATATGAAAAAATTAATCATTTTACTTTAGGGAAAGGATATTGAAAACAAAAATGGGTTATCTTAATACCTTATGTTTTGATAAACCAGTGATATTTTAAGTCATCAAAGATCTATGGCTTTGAGGCACTAAATTTTCTATTTATTGTTCAACTATTTGTGATTGATGACCTCAATCATTCCCTATAAAAATTTATGTTTTTCCTCCAATTATGTTTATGAAATTTCCACCAATTTTCTCATATTTTAAATCTTAATTTGGTGGTGACTTTTTCATTTCCATTTCTCTCTTTTAAAAATTATATTTTATTAACCCTATTTTCGATGTGTGTTTTCTACAAAGGTATTTTCTATTTCCAACCTTTTATTTTTGAAGAAAATTTTAAAATTTAAATGATGAAATTTATTGAAATTTGGGAGCATATAACACCCAAATATTTCATAGTATGTTATCCCTTTAATGTAATTCAATAACTTGTGTTACACGCAACACTGAGTTCGAGCGCACCACGACTTACCAAACTAGTCATTCAAAATAAGGTTATGAATAGTATTAAATGAATTTTGAATTTGATATACTCCATATAATTTTAAAATCAATATTATCTATTTTATAGACATAATATAAGAAAAAATTAATTTTTTTGTTAAAACAATTATTTTTCAAAAAATAGAATTTTACAGACTTTTAATAGAGAACCCTTTTACATCTGATTTTTGACACTTTCATATATTAAATTTGACAAAATATACTTCTTCATTAGTATAGGGGCATAAAATTTTAGTTTTGATAAATTTTTGGTGTTTTTCTGATAACATTCATATTTTGGTGAATAATGAAAAACAATTATTTTTAATTAAAAAATAATAATCAAAATAATTTATAGTGATAAATTATAAATTTGAATGGTTTTGAAGTATAATAATATTATAAATTTATTATTTAATCCAATGTTTGTCATTGTATGTAATTTCATATTTAAATTGTACATAAACATATGTCAATATTTTGATAATTTTTACCTCTTAAAATGCAGTTTTATGGTTTTGACAACGAGAATTAATTTTAAATTAATTAATTCAACTAATATGTTTTGAATTTGGTAAAATAGACATCATTTTTGGATTTAGAATATCAAAATTATCTTAGGATGAATTTTTTGTATTTTTCTGAAGACATTTAATTTTTTATGAATAGTAAAAAAATACTGAGTTATTGTTTAGAACCAACTTTTATTTAAATATTTATTTTTTTTACTTAAATTTATTTTGAAGTCAAAATAGATACATAATACCTATATTAGTTCAATTTAATTTCTTTTAGTCATTTTACAATAATATTAGATATATAAAATTTAATTGAACTATTTAATGTCTTTTACCCACCTTCTAAGTACATTTGAAAACTTGCATAAAACGTAATTTTACCACTTCTGTGAATTGAATTTCAAAAATATGAGAGACGCAGTTTACATCAGTATGTATAACATGGTTCAATGGGATGAAAATAATTTTTTTGAGTAGTAAATTTTCAATTTTATTTACCATGGTTAAAAGTAAATGGGGTAATTAAAGATAAAAATGATATTATAAATACCCTAACATATGTCCTAATTCTATTTAATAAGTGTATTTCGACCAAAATAATCCTTACAAGTAAAATATTATCCTTTTGGTCTACTTTGATTTGATTAAGGCATTTATAATTATTATATTTAAAGAAGAGTTAAAAGTGTTAAATTCAAATATTAATAACTAATCTATTTTTAATATAGGGTTATACCTAAAATAAAATTGACTATAAATAATCATTATAAATATATGAATATTTCCTACATTAAGGTATTTTATTTATAATTTTTAGGCTTTAAATAATTAAATTTATTTGTTACACAATGATGAAATAGTAATTATATTATTAATGAATGATTAAAATAATTGATATTATAAATATCAAAATAAACGTAAATTGAGATTTTTGATGCATTAAAAGAATTATATAGGTCAATATGACATTTTAGGGTTGATTTAATGTATTTTTTTAAGAATTAATAAATTTGTTTTTTACTTTCACAAAAACCAAATACTAAATTGTGTCAAAATTGACATAAATGAGCATTTCAAAAAAATACTATATTATCAAATTATATTGTAACATCCCAAGTAAATAAAGAACATGAAAATTTTAATATTTATTAATATTTTTGAATTAAATATTAATTATAATTTAAATGGGATGCTATGTTCGATAGATTACCTGATACACAACAATGGGTTTCTTTGAAATCTTACATTACACACAAATAATTTAATATTATTATTTTAAATGGTAGTTAACACCTAACCGTTGTACTGGAAGGAATGAATAGAACTAAATAATATATATCTATCCATTTTTTTGTATATTTTTACATTTATCCAATAAAATTTAGAGGCTTAAAATGTGAATGAATCTAATCATAAATACTATAAATTTTTTTAAAAGGTTGATTTATTGCTTTTTGATGTGGAACCCTCATTAAATATAGTTTTGGACATTTTTATATGTTATATTTGACAAAATAAAATTCTTATTTAAATTAAAAACATCTAAATTTACTTTGGGTATATTTGTGGTATTTTTCAAATAAAGTTCATTATTTAATGAATTGTAAAAAATACTGTATTTTTTTTCAAAAGTGCCTTTTAATATAATTTATTTATATGGATATATTATCTTTTTATTTGTTTTTAAAGTAATATTAGAATTTATTTTTTCCATGTAATCCAATATGGTCGTTGGAAGTAATTTCATTTTTAAATTGGATATAAACAAGTGTCAATCTTTTGATAGTAATTATTTCTTAAAAACACGATATTTGTTTTAACCGCGGGAATTAATTTAAATTAATTTCTACCACTTATGTGTTTTTAATTTAGAAAAATGGATTCCATATTTTTAATCAGTAGATACAAATTGTGTAAATGGATAACTTTTATTTTTATACATTTTAAATATTTACTTCAGTAAATATTGTATTTACCATGGTTAAAGGGTAAGTGTAATAAATAATGGTAAAATATAATATTATAATAATATTAAATTACCATAACAGGTTTCTTAATCCTATTTTATTATTCATTTCCGACCATAGACATCCTTGGGTCGAATTTGGGATCCCATGGAGCCACATGGCAGTAATAATGACATTTTATATTAATTAATTTAAAATAAAGACAAAAATGAAATAAACAAATATATTTTAGTAAATAAATTTTTACATGGGGTTAAGTTATATTTTCTACTATAAATATTATTTTCAAATCTAAAAGGTTTTCCTACATCATAATTTTTTTTTATAATTTGTGTACAACAAATAAATTAAATTATTTATGACACAATAATGAAGCAATGTTCACCTCATTAATAAATTATTTAAATAAATAAGATTATAAATATTAAAAAAATATCCAAAACCTTTCCAATTATTATTAGATTATTTTATTTAGACCATTATTCATCTTTAATTTTATTTTAACAAATATTTGACATTTTCAAACCAAAGATGAGGTTATAACAAAATAATTGTTTCAAACTTTCCTAAGGAGCCCCTCCTCTCCCTTATTAAAATCCCTCACTTCTAACCCATTTCTCACACTTCTCAAGCCTTTGGTTCATGAAACCTCTACCCCAATAAGCTCCCAAGATCTCTCTATTCATCCTAGACGCCTTACCGTAGGCATAAAACACTTCAAAAAATCCTTTTGCTTCAATCCAAAGGGAGTGACCCGATTTAAAGGTAATGTCTTCTCTTAAGTTATTTTATTTTATTTTACTTATCCAACCCCCTAAACTCTATTTATTACTTTACTTTATAACACGATACGTATCTTCAATATACTAGGATGTTTTTATGAAATTTGTTCTAACTACACTTACACACACCTCCAATTAATAGGTAAAGAACATAATGTTTCTATGGAAGGCAAACAAATGCCTCAAGAAATGATGGTTTTTCAATTAACTCCTACTGCCTCTCATGGTGGTCATTATGATGGAACTATATTTACATATGATATATATTATGCTTATGTTTTTTTAGGCTTCTGTATTTTTTATTTATAGCATACCGTAATGGTCTCTGTAGTGGGTAAACGTGACAATTTCATTTTAGGAAGTGCGGACTATCGCCCCCTCTAAGTGATATGACTTGTTAATTCCTTGTTTGGGATGTATAGTAGATGGAGTTAATGATATTATATTATATATTATAGTTTATTTATAATACATCAATGTATCATTAAGTTTTCATTCTAATTAATATTAAATAGAAATGAAAGTACCGTTCATGCATACATATGGCTTACTGTCTCCATGAACGGTGCATTTCATTTCTTATCTCCAAATGTTATGTACTAATATAAATACATATATATACTCAATATATATGATATATATGATATCTAAATAATTATTATCATTCTTTAGATAATGGATTATTGACCACATGGACAAATAGTAATTATAACAAGTTCATTTTTAACTCAAATTCTGAACATCGATGAAATGTCCGATATGAACTCAAATAATTAACTAACTGTTATTGCATGGTAATAAGTGATATAAAAGTAATAATAAACATTAAAAAGGTTATGAAGAATGTATAAATTAACTTAATTTTATTATTCAGTAAGAACAAGAAACATATGAGTCAAGATGGACACGAGGTAAGGGATTTCTTATCTCACTTTTAATTCCGTGAGACTTCCATTGTTCACCACTTAATTATTTCATGTGGTGTATAGTGTACTGAAATTTCATATATAGTATCATGATTCTATTTATATTCATGGTATTCTAAGATTCATTTGGTGGTTATTAACTTTTCTCATATGACTCGATTGATTACAACGGGGTAAAGGTTATTCATCTAACTTTTTATTCCTGTGAGATTCATGCTATATTAGCAATTATTTCCTTTTGTGTGGTGGATGTACTTTCCATCATTGTATTATTTGTGTAATATAATCTAATTTATGTGAATTTATATATTCATCGTGTGACATTTCTTTCATGGGGTGTATGTTTTGTATGTTACCAAATCGGTAAGGGAACCTTTCACCCTCCTCTTTTTCAAAAGACTTCTTTTTGTTATAACTTTTAATTTACATATTTTTATATTGGGATATGTTATTATATATCCTTATTGATTTAAATTTTAGGTCCAAGTGATGAGATATCATTTTCTCTCTCATCAACTTATTTTTTTAATTTTAAAGTGACGTCGTTAGGCTGTCAAATTTCTATATGAAAACTTCTAAACCCAATTTCAATTTTTCGGTTACATATATACTTCTTGATTATATCATGCTATAAATATGTGGGAATAACCTCTGATTGTTTTAAACTTAATATCCATATATATTCGGTGTATTTATATTTTTCACACATAATTATGTAATTGATTTATCTATAATCTAAGGATACAGTCTTTATAAGGGATTTCATCTCAATTTACATTTCCATTGAGACTTCATTGTTGATATGCACCAATTCAATCTTATATAGTGTATATACAATTTTTTTGGCATATTATATCATGAATAACTTAATTCTCAAGATATAGTTATGTTTTTATTAAATTTTATTCCTCAATTATTTATATTCTAGGGTCTCTAATTTTGCTAAAAACTCTTTAACTAAAATAGCGTTTAAAATGTTCTAAATGTTTATTCTTCTAACTCTTTCACATTAATGTCCGTGTATTAAAAATGGTTTTAAGGATTTCTTTATATGGACATGAATGTTTTTAAATTTAAATTTCATTCAAAAGCTTTAAAGTGGTATGGGACACTTTGATTGAAAAATATCTTTATTTAATATTTTACATGGTTTTGAAAATGGTTTGATAAAATAGTTGATTCTGTCATTATTTTGAAATGAAATATTGTTATTGAAATGTTATCTTTCCATTATATTTGTTTTATGGGTTATTAATATGTCATGGATATTGGTAATTGTTTACGTATACGGGTGGTTCCATGATAAACCTAGGGTGTGTGAGCCCAAGATAGCTCTCCAATACATAGGGTAATGTAATGGAGGTGAACGTTAGTGTTTCTCCTAAGAGACTTAAGGAATATACTGTGATGGGTATTCCAAATGTGACTCCCTTTGTAGCTGTGATAGCTATAATGTAAGTATGTTATTTATGCCATAAGTTACCTTTATGATTTATGATATCTTTATGTTGTTCATAAATCATAGGATTTCATGAGGTATGAAATGATTGAAATGTATGGTTTCATTGTTTTGTATTTATTGAAGGGATAATGTTTTAATTCCTTATTTTATATCCCTTACTAATATTTTTATGCTCATCCCAAGTTTCTGAAATTCCTTCCACAGGACATAAAGATTAATAAGGGTCAAGGATGGGATCAAGAAAAATTCATGATGTTTAAAACATGGAACTAGACATGACTTTTTTTAAAAGAGTTTTTGTTTTATGAGAAAATGGATACTGAGTAGAATTGTATACTTGTAATATTCATGTTGTTATGTAAATATTATGACATAATTCTCTAAAACACTAAACCTAAAAAGATCCTTAATGTGAATTATCCATTTAATTCAAGATTATGTAATGTTTAAGACGGTTTCTTATAGTTGGTATCAGAGGTCAAATTAGGAAAATTTAGGGATTTGGAGTTTTCGTTAAACACATGGTTAGTCCCTATGAATATTATTTCAGTTAAATCCTTGTTTTATAACTTTTTTTAGATCATGTAAATTATGTAAAAAATGGAAGGAGGAAGATCTCAAACGACATTCGTATCTCTTCTTGATGACTTGTTTGCAATAATTATTGCAAAGTCGTGTTCCGATGGTTGTGAAACTTCTTCTAACATACAACTCACTTGCGAGAATTTGTTTGAGATATCAAACACCTCCACTGTACCACGATATCATCATGGATCATGGGTTATATTTAATCAAATCCTATTTTCACAATATTATAAAATTTTCAAGAAATATATATAATTTCATGGAATTTTAAAATATTTTACCTTATCACATGATTTTGAAGCATATTATGATTTTAAAAAATGTGTTGAAGATGGATTACCTTATGCAACCTATTTATATATTATTTTGAAATATATTCTCTCAGTACATACTTATGTTATTTTAAAAGGGCCACTAATTGAATGATTCAACTCAAACACAGTCTGACTATTTTATAAAAATCAAGTATTATCATATGTTTTGAAATTATATTTTATGCATGATTATTTTCCATAACTATTTTTCTTGTGAACACCCATATGACCCAAGTTGTACAAGGTGTATTTGGATGAAGGATGTAAATGATTTTGAAGGATAATTAAATTTTTGTTGCAATGCATGGTCCTTCTACCTACATGAACAAGATATTGATGAAACCAAGTGGAAACCATGATCAAGTTATAATGTTCTATATTCTGGGGAACGTTTCATTTTATTATATGGTGGTGAAATTAAAAAAACGACAATATAGATAAGACATAAAGAATTAAGATGTAGAGATCATAATGATTTGGGATGAAAATGAGAGGTATAAGGAAACCATTGAGGTTAAAACATGTTAGGGTTATTTATGAGTTTTATAAAAAGGGTAACCCATAGGATGAGTGACTACCCGTCATGTCCGGCAGGGCCATGGGAATCGAACCCACAACCGAAGGGCGACAAGGGCGCCTGACATACTAATGTCCTACATGAAGTCCCCGATTAATATGACTTATTATTTTAAGTTAAATGGATTTATGGATCAAGAATAAGTTGATTTTGGGATGTTTTGTTTTATCAAATGGATATCCTTAGTATATAAAAATGATTTTGTGATTATGTGATAAAGGTTATTTTGGAAGACATTCTCTCTTTTTAGGAAAAACTATATTCCAAATGAAAATAGAATACTATGGGATTTCATTTTTGGAATAATGGATGAAATTTTATTTTGGAATAATTTATTTTTATGTATATTTGGGTTATTTATGGAAATGATTAACATATCATAAAGAATATGTGATTAGGTTAATTACTCTACAGTATGAGAATTTGAGATTAATAGATGTTATTTGGAGATAAATGTTAATAATTTTCGTGGAAGACTATGTGAAAAAAATACTTCTGAGTTCTGGGTTTCAATATTAGTTTTGATTATTTTGAATAATTTTATGGACAATTGTTTATTGAAAGGTATTTATTGAACTTTGTGTACATTTGTTGAATTTAGGAGATTAATATTAGTATTTTTTTATAAAGGATTATCCTTTTGGGGGGATTATATGATCTCGTACTAACCATTTTGGTTTTACTTAATGTCTAAAGACGAGGAAAATATGTAGTTCCTCTTTTATAGATGATGTGATACTATAGAAGTTGATTCTATCACTTTTAATGTGACCAAGTCAATTTGAATACTAATTGTTGTGATAAATGTTGATTCTGTGGTACAAATTTAGTAAAGGATGAAAGTCTACGTGACATGTAAGTTTCATTATGTTCATATTAAATCTCATAAATAAATCTTCCAACATTGTGAAGAGGAAAATAAAACAAAAACGTTGTCCATTTACTTTTCCTACTGGGAAACCAATGACCATCTAACCCATCACAAATTTATGGTTTTCTTGTTGTTAACTTTCTCTTAATCATGTTTTTTATCACTCTCCATCAGAACATGACCATTTGTTCTCCCTTCTATATCCATGTTTCTTTATATAGAATCCAAGTATGGGTTATCTTGACTGACCTTTGTACTTCTCTTTCATTCTTTTAAATTGATAATTTTACTGACTCTTTTCCGATGTGGGACTTTTAATGAAGTTTCCAATCCTAGTTTTAAAATTTCAAGGACGCAATTCCCAAAAGGGGGGAAGGATGTAACATCCTAGGTAAATATAGAACATGAAATTTTTCATATTTATTAATATTTGTGAATTATATATTAAATCAAAATTAAATGGGATGCTATGTTCGATGGCATACCCGATACGCAACAATGGGTTTCTTTGATATCTTACATTGCACACAAATAATATAATATTATTATTTTTAATGGTAGTTAACGCCTAGATGTTGTATTGGAAGGAATGAATAGAACTAACTAAAATATTATTATACATGTTTGTTGAATATTTTTTTCATTTATCCAATAAAAATTAGAGGCTTAAACTATGAATGAATCTAAGCATGAATACTATAATATTCTTTAAAAGGTTGATTTACCACTTTTTGATGGTGAACCCTCATTAAATCTAGTTTTGGACATTTGAATATATTTTATTTGACAAAATAAAATTCTTCTTTATATTCCGGACATAAAAATTTACTTTGGGTAAATTTTTTTTATTTTCCTGATAAAGTTCATTTTTAATGAATAGTGAAAAATACTGTATTTTAATTCAATAGTGCCTTTTAATCTAATTTATGTATATAGTTATATTATATTTTTAATTAGTTTTAAAGTGAAATTAGAATATATTTTTACCGTTTAATATAATTTTGGTCAATGTAAGTAATTTCATTTTGAAATTGGACATAAACAAGTGTCAATATTTTGATAGTTATTATTTCGTAAAAACATGCTATTTATTTTAACAGCGAGAATTAATTTTAAATTAATTTCAGCCACTTCTGTGTTCTGAATTTGGAAAAATGGATTCTATATTAGGAATCAGTAGGTCTAAATTTTGTAAATAGGTTACTTTTTTTTAGACATTTCAAATATTTACTTCAGTAAATATTTTATTTACCATGGTTAAAGGGTAAATGTAATAAATAATGGTAAAATTTAATATTATAAAAATATTAAATTACCCTAACATCTATCCTAATCCTATTTTCTGATACATTTCCAACCAGTTTCATCCTTGGGTCGAATTTGGGACCCCATGGAGCCACATGGGAGTAATAATGACATTTTATATTAATTAATTTAATGTAAAGTAAAAAATGAAAATAAATATATTTTAGTAAATAAATTTTTACATGGGGTTACATAAGTTATATTTTCAACTATAAATATTATTTTGAAATATAAAAAGCTTTCCTACATCATGGAATTTTTTCTATAATTTTTGGATAACAAATAAATTAAATTATTTATGACACAATAATTATGCAATATTTACCTCATTAATAAATGATTTAAATAAATAAGATTATAAATATTAAAACAATATCCAAAACCTATACAATTATTATTGGATTATTTTATTTCAACCATGATTCATCTTAACTTTGATTTTAATTAATATTTGGAATTTTGAAAACGAAGATGAGGTTATAATAAAATAATTGTTTCAAACCTTCCTAAAGAGCCCCTCCTCTCCCTTATAAAAATTTCTCACTTATAACACATTTATCACACTTCTCAAGCCTTTGGCTCATGAATCCTCTCCTCCAATAAGCTCCCAAGATCCCTCTATTCATTATATAAGCCTTACCTTAGGTATAAAAAACTTCAAGAAACTTTTTTGGTTCAAACCAAAGGGAGTTACCCGATTTAAAGGTAATGTTTTCTCTTAAGTTATTTTGTTTTATTTTACTTCTCCAACCCCCTAAACTATTTTTATTACTCTATTTTGTAACAAAACCAATATCCTCAATATACTAGTATGATTTTATGAAAATTATTCGAACTACACTTACACACACCTACAACTAGTGGGTAAAGAACATAACGTATCTGTGGATGGAAAACTAACGCCTCACGAAACGAGTATTGTTCAATTAACTCCTACCACCTCTCATGGTGGCCATTATGATGAACTGTATTTATATATTATATATATATTATTTTTATGGTTCTTTCATTCTTCTTTATTTTTTCATTTATAGCATACCTTTATGGTTTCTATAATGGGTAAACGTGATAATTTCATTTTAGGAAGTGCAGACTACTACCCCCTCAAAGTGATATGACTCGTTAATGCCTTATGTGGGATGTATAATGGATGGAGTTAAGGATATTATATATGATATTATAATGTAATTATAATATACCTATGTATCATTATGTTTCAATTCCATTAAATATTAGATAGAAATGAAAGTACCATTCATGCGTACGTACGGCTTACAGTCTCCATAAACGGTGCATTTCATTTCTTATATCCAAATGTTATGTACAATATAAATTCATGTATATACTTTATTTATATTATATATATCGTATATACATAATTAATATCATTATAAAGAAAATAGAGTACTGACCACATGGATAAATTGTAATTATAACAAGTTCATTTTTAACTCAAATTCTGAACATCGACAAAATGTATGATATAAACTCTAATAATTAACTAACTATTATTTAAAGGTAATAAGTGATATAAAATTAATAATAAACATTAAAAATGTTATGAATCAAGTAGAAATTAAATTAATTTTATTATTCAAGAAGAACAAGGAACATATGAGTCAAGTTGGACAAGAGGTAAGGGATTTCTTAGTTCACATTTAATTCTGTGAGATTTCCATTGTTCACCACTTATTTATTGAATGTGGTGTGTTTTGTACTTCCATTTTATATATATTATCATGATTATATTTATATTAATGGTATTATATGATTCAATTGGTGGTTATCAACTTTCCTCATACGACTCTATTGATAACAATGTGGTAAGTGTTTTTCATCTCACTTTTTATTCCCGTGAGATTCACGCTATATTAGCCACTATTTCCTTTTGTGTGGTGGATGTACTGACCATGATTGTATTATTTGTATAATATAATTTAATTTTTTGGAATTTACATATTCATTGTGTGATATTACTTTCATGGGGTGTATGTTTCGTAAGTAACCAAATCGTTAAGGGAACCTTTCACACTCCTCTTTTTAAAAGACTTCTTTTTGTTATGTCTTTTAATTTACATCTTATTATATTGGGATATGTTCTTATATATCCTTATTGATTTAAATTTTATGTACTAGTTATGAGATATCATTTTCTCTCTCATCAACTTATTTTCTGAATTTTAAAGGGATGTCGTTAGGCTGTCGAATTTCTGTAAGAAAACTTCTTAACCCAATTTCAATTTTTGGGTTAAACATCTACTTCTTGATTATGTCATGATATAAATATGTGTGAATACCCTATGATGTTTTTAAAATTAATATCAACTTATATTGGGTGTATTTATATTTTTCACACATAATTATGTAATTTATTTATACTTAATCTAAGGATATATTCTTTATAAGGGATTTTGTCTCAATTTACATTTCCGTTGAGACTTCATTGTTGATATGCACTAATTCACTCTTATATGGTGTATATACTATTCTTTGGCATATTATATCATGAATAACTTTATTCTCAAGATATTATTACGTTCTGATTAAATGTTATTCCTCAATTTTTTGTATTCAAGGGTCTCTCATTTTGTTAAAAAATCTTTAACTAAAATATCATTTTAAATGTGTTAAAGGTTTATTCTTCTAACTAATTCACATTAATGTCCATGTTTTAAAGATGGTTTGAAGGATTTATTCGTATGGAAATGAATGTTTTGAAATTTAAATTTCTTTCAAAAGATTCAAAGTGGTATGGGACAGTTTGATTCAAAAATCTATTTATTTAATATTTTAAAAGGTTTTGAAAATGGTTTGATAAAAGATTTTATTTTGTAAATATTTTGAAATGATATATTGTGATTGAAATGTTATATTTACATTATGTTTGTTTTATGGGTTATGAATATGTTATGTATATTGGTAATTGTTTACTTATATGGTTGGTTCCATGACAAACCTAAGGTGGCTGAGCCCGAGATATCTCTCCAATTCATAGGGTAACGTGATGAAGGTAAACGATAATTTTTATCCAAAGGGATTTAGGGAATATACTGTGATGGGTATTCCAAATGTGACTCCCTCTATAGTTGCGATAGCTACAATGTATTTATGTCATTTATTCCATAATTAACCTTTATGATTTATGATATTAATGTGTTGTTCATAAATATTATGATTTGATGATGTATGTTTTGATTGAAATGTATGGTTTCATTTTTTTGTATTTATTGATGGGATAATGTTTTAATTCCATATTTTATATCCCTTACTGATCTTGTTATGCTAATCCCTTGTTTTTGAAATATTTTCCGTAGGACTTAAAGATGGATAAGGGTCAAGGATGGGATCAAGGAAAAGTCATACTGTCTAAAACATGGAACTAGACTTGACTCTTCTTTTAAAGAGTATTTATTTTATGAAAAAATTTATTCTGAGTGGAATTGTCTACCATTAATATTCATGTTGTTACGTAAGTGTTATGAATAAATTCTCTAAAACTTTAAACCTGAAAAGATCCTAAATGTAAATTATCCATTTAATTCAAGATTATGTAATGTTTAAGGACGGGTCATTATATATATTATATTCTTAAAAATCAAATGTTCAGAAAAAAGAATTATATAATGATATATATGTCATTAATTAACCACTCTAGGATCACTTGGAATTTTATAGAATTTTTATTGACCATGTATTATAATAATATAAGAATACATGGTAAAATTTAAACTATTTAACTAAGAGTAAAATTTATAAGATAAGATTAATATGATGACCTAAACATGTCTAAAACCTATTAGTTGAGAAGATTTAGACTCATCCCCACCTTATCCTCAAAATATGTCCATTTTGAGATATTATAAACTGAAATTTGTTTTATAATAAAATAATATTTCATGCTTTTCCTAATGTGACCCTCAATTCTCTTATAAAAGGGTACTTCTCCTTCTCTTAATTTCACACCTCCAATGCCATTTTGCTAAGACAAAAACTTCTTAAAATATCCTCACAACTACTCTAACTTCAACCTAGAGCCTTAATTTTATCATAAATCCTACCTAAAAATCTTTTTTGATCAAATCAAAATGAAGCACCTGAAGAAGAGGTAATAATTTTATCACCTCATTCAAAGTTATTTTTTTCTTCCACTTCCTATTTCATTGTTGTTTCCATAAAAAAATAATAACTCCAGTAACTTTTACATACTGTGATTTATTATAAATATGTTACAACAATATTCATTATTATATACATCTTATGAATGACAAAGTCACCATACGTGTGCACGTTGGGATTACCATATCCACGTCGTGGTGTAGTCTATTATTCCCCGCTAAATTATTTTGATGGGTATAATAATGAGTATAATTAAATTATATAGTGAATATAACATGATAATGATTATACATATATAATATAACATCCAATTAAACATCGGTTTACCATTTATATATTGATATTGTCCCTCATGCGTACGTGCGGCTTACCGTCTGCATGATGCGATGAGTTTCATTTTCAATTATCACCCTTCAATAATTTTTATAAAAATATATATATTTATTAGTTATGAGGTATATGAAATAATATTTCTACTAGAAAAATATATATTTAAGCAGATAAATATATTCTATTTACTTGCTTCCATACTATACGAAAAGAAAATGGAAATAGCGTTCATGCGTACGTACGGACTACCATCTCCATAAACGGTTCTTCCATTTCATTTACTTATCTATTATACATATTTATATTCTAAATATATATGATATATAAATCATTTTTTGTATTCAGGAACTAGTTAAATCATGATCTATGTGATATAATCAAGAATAACAAGGTAAAACACATATGATAAATATAGCGATTATTACCCAAGATGTTACCTTAACATGGAAATTATTATTATATGAGTGATATAAAGTCATAAATGAATAATATATGATATAATAAATTTTAATATGGTTATATTATAATTTAGAAACATACTATGGTCACTATACAATAGGATAAACATACCCTCGACCAAAGGAAAGTACAACGTAAGGTTTATTTCTTCAATCTCATTATTATCCGAGATTGATTATCTGTATGTATCTTCCAAAACATATTTATCATAAATGTCCATGTTTCATTAAAATGTTTTAAAAGAGAATATTTTATGTTTTTATGGAAGGGACTCTTTAACTAGATCATCATTTTAAATGTTTTTAAATATTTATTTTTCTAAATCTTTTAATTATTTTCCATGTTTTCCATATGATTTTAAGGATTTCTTTACATAGACATGAATATTTTAAAGTGTTAATTCTAATCATAAGTTTCAAAGTGGTATATGAAACTTTGATTCAAAAATATTTTTTAAATGACTTCCTTTATAAATTGTGCGACTATAAAATGATTTCTTGAAAAGGGGTATTTCTCTCAAAGATGTTTATTGATTATTTTCAACTATGACTACATACTTTATTGGATATTATTTTTGTTGACGTTTATTTACTATAATTTGATCTACTATATTGTAATAAATGAGTTATGATATGATTGATTGTGGATGTTCTATTTTTATACCATTCATGGTTTACGGTTAAAGTATTGACATTTCGTATGCTAGTTTTAGTACGAATGTTTAGGTTATGTTTCACACTTTTTTATATGAGTAATGCATTGGACTTAGTGACGGGTGGGGCCCGCTATATCCATTCAATGAATCGATAGGCCTCTTGAGAAAAACTAGTGTCTAGGTACAATGCCTTGAAAAAATCTTATTTGTATTCATGACATGAGGCCTTGACTATGTGGTTATGATGTATGGTATTATGCAATCCATCATTATGAAATTAGCTATTGATTTTACATGTGATTATTCTACTAGTAGAATATAAATGTAAATAAGTAAATAGAATTATTTGATTTATCATTTCCATATTAGATTTATGTTTATGTTTAAAAGGATTGTGTTTTAGTCATATATATTGCCTTTAATGTTTATGGTTATTTACAAAAGTTTCTACTATATTATTATACTTACTGATCTTCTGAGCTCACCCCTTTAATATGATTTATTTTTCCCAAGATGTGAAGAAGTATATTATGATTGACCTACAGGGATAGGCTAAGGTATATGAGTGTGTTCTACAGAGAGAAAATTTTGTTTTTTTCAATTCATAATGTAATATAAAACTTATGTATGTATCTAGTACTTCCAAGGCTACTAAACTAATCAGACTTTCAGGACATGATTTCTTCTATCATTCTAATGTTATGTAATAATGCACCGACTCAGGGAAACTGGGTTCGGGGTGTTACAGTTGGTATCATAGGATGTTTTGTACAAACCTTGGAAACTAGATTTAGAAAAACTCTAATTAGATAACATTACCCTAAGATAAAAATTGAGGATTAATATAGAATAACTTCCTAGAATTTTTGTAATTTAGATATTTTGATAATTTTACAAGCAATACATCCTTGTATGGATATGAGTAGGTAGAGATGGCACTAACACAGATGTACCTAGGATAGAAAACTCCACAAAGAGTTTCGGGATTCACCTGGGGTATCCTGGTACAGGACAATGGGACTTGCTGCAGTCTTTTTTATGACACTCCTGGAGGATATTCTTAGGATAATTCACATTTTCATTACAACCCATTATTAATGATTTATGAGTAAATACCTCCTCAAAGAAAACATTTTTTTTAATAATTATGGATTATATGAATAAACTGTTCAATTTATGTTAGGTATTTTACTTTTTTGGAATTAGGAATTGTGGTTCATAAACTAACCTAGTGTATACCATTTTTTTGAAATGGTGCCCAATAGAAGAAATGAGAAGTCCAGCAATACGCATGATCCAAAGAGTAAGAAGGATCATATCATTCATTGTCTTAAGAAAATATTTATAAGGGAAATAGTACCCCACATATTCTCATTATATATAGAAATTCTATCATGTGTTAATAAGATATGTAATGAATTCTCTAAGTCTTATGGCTTTGAATAGAAGAAAAAGAAGAAAAGGATGGAAGAGAGAAAGATAGATAAAGGGAAGAAGGGAAAGAAGGATTTTCCCATATGTGATAACTATGGAAAGAATCACCTTGGTAAATGCTTGAAGGGAGTGATATTTGGTTATAAGTGTGGAGAAAAAGGATACCAAGTATGTGATTGCAAGGGTAAAAAAATTGTCAAATGTACAATACTTCATCTTCAAGGCATTGGGACACTATTCAAATCAATGTCTTAATCATTAGAGTATACCAAAAATGATTCTATTGGATAATAATAAAGTTATGAACCACCACATATGAATAGGAATAATTATTATACATATATTTTTATTAATTAATTATGTCATTTGAGTGTTGTATCAATGATGTACTGGTTATATTAATTATGGAAATAAATAAGGATTGTACTGCAATACTATTTCATTTAGGATTTTAGATTATATGGTACTAAGAAAAGTGACTTAACAGAAAGTTAAACTATTGGGAATATACATGGTTGAAGGAAAGATATACCTTAATATGGGTCCAATACATAGGTAGTGATTTTTGAAATAAGAAATGGTTGATTTGGATAAATTATATTGGATATTCTCGAATACCTTGGAACTGATTACTAGTATTTTTATTCCATCACTATTAGAGTATTCAAAATTTTTGGATATACAGAATATATCTACTATTATATAAAGAATACAGAATCATGAATGTTATCAATAAGGCTTTATGGTAATTCAGGGTGTAACCTTGTTTTAAAATAATACATGATGAAGGTACTCACTTGTTATTATGTGGAATAAACAGATCTTTGTTATGTTATGTTGACCTTCCATATAAATTTTTGGACTATGAGTTTGGACACAAGAATTTTTTATAATTCTAAAGGTTGGAATGGATTTACTCAGACATTCAATACTATGGTTTGAGTTTGAAACATTTCTTAATATTATTTTTGTATTTTTATAAGAATTACAACACAAAGGTCGAGCAACAACCCATCAAGTCCGGCAAGTCTTAGAGACTTGAACCCGCAACTAAAGGGAAACAAGGGTGCATCACCTATCACTAGCCTATGTAATGTACTAGTTTGTATAATGTAGTTTTTTTAAATGATCTTACAGATATATTATAAATTCATTTTTTTAGAACCCTTTATGATTAGGATAAATGGAACATTTTTAAATTCTATTATATTTTGGAATGAAATATTAGTTTGTAGTAGAAATTTGTTAAAGGATAGAACTCTACATGTCATGTATTTTCTTTATTCTATGAAGAAATTAATTCTAAAACATTAGGGAAAGGATCTTAAAACCAAAATTGTGTTATCCAAATACATTATGTTTTGATGAACCAATGATATTTTAAGACATCATATATTTATGGCTTTGAGGCCCTAAATTTTTTATTTTTTATTCCCTTGTATGAGATTGATGACCTAAATCACTCCCTATAAATATTTACGTTTTTCCTCTAATTATGTGTACCAATTTTCCACCAATTTTCTCATATTCGACATCCTAATTTGGTGGTGAATTGTTTATTTCCCTTTCCCTCTTATTAGGATTAAATTTTATTTACCCTATTTCCAATGTGAGTTTTCCACAAAGGTATCTTCTATTTTCAACCTCTAATTTTTGAAGAACAATTTAAAATTGTGAGGATGAAATTTATTAGAGGATGATAGAATGTAACATCCCATGATTTCATAGTTTGTTATCTCTTTAAAGTAATTTAATAGCTTGCATTATACGCAACACCGAGTTCGAGCGCACCACGACTTACCAAACTAGTCGTTCAAAAAGTAGTTATGAATAATATTAACTGAATTTCATATTTTATATAATCAAAATAATTTTAACATCTATATTATGTGTTTATTATACATAATATAAGAATATATTCAATTTTTCAAATTAAAGAAGTATTTTTTAAAAAATTCATTTTTACTGCATTTTAATGACGAACCCTTATTAAATCCAATATTGGAAACTTTTATATATTAAATTTGAAAAAATTAACATCTTCTTTAAAATAGGGAAATAAAAATATTGTTGGATAAATTTTTGGTGTTTTTCTAGTAACATTCATATTGTGATGGATAGTGAAAAATAATAAATTTTAACTGAAAACAAATTTTTTAATAAAAATAATTTATAGTGTTAAATTATAAATTAGGAAGGTTTTTATGTATAATTATAATATATTTTTATCATTTAATCCAATTTTGGTCACTGGATGTAATTTCACAATTAAATTGTACATAAACACATGTCAATATTTTGAAAATTTTTACTTCTTAAATACCTACTTTATGGTTTTGAAAATGGGGATTAACTTCAAATTAATTAATAAAACTCATATGTTATGACCTTGGTAAAATAGTTATCATTTTTTGGATTCAAAATATCAAAATTATCTTAAGGATAATTTTTTGTATTTTTCTGAAAACATTCAATTTTTAATGAATAGTGAAAAACATGTAGTCATTATTTAAAACTAAATTTTATTTAAATAATTATTATCTTTATTTAAATTTGTATTAAAGTAAAAAAAGGTAAATAATACCTATATTAGTTAAATATAATTCATTAGAGTTGTTTTATAATATGATTAGATGTATAAAATTTATTGTACTATTTAATTTCATTTACCAAACCTCTAGGAAAATTTAAAAATTTGCATAAAACGTAGTTTTAACACTTTTGTGAATTGAATTTCAAAAATATATGAGACAAATTTGAAAAAAGAAAGTAAAATTTGTTTCAATATGATGAGAATATTTTATGGTGAATAGTATCTTTTGAATTTTATTTACCGCGGTTAAAAGTAAACAGGGTAATTGAAGATAAAAATGATATTATAGTTACTCTAACACATGTCATAATTTTTTTGTAAAAGTGTATTTTTACCAATATAAACCTTAGGAATAAAATTTGATCTTTTAGTCTACTTGAATTAGATGAGGACATTTATTATTATTTTATTTAAAGAAGAGTTAAAAATTTTAAATTCAAAGTTTAGTCACTAAATCATTTTTAATATAGGTTTATAAATAAGTTAAATTAGACTATAAATGTTAATTAGAAAGTTAAAAAGCTTTCCTACATCATGGTATTTTATTTATAATTTTTATACACTAAATAATTAAATTTATTTATGACACAATGATGATGAATTAATTACCTTATTAATGAAGGATTTAAATAATTGATATTATAAACATCAAGATAAATGTAAATTTATACTTTTGATACATTACACGAATTTTTTAGGTTAATATGACATTTTAGGGTTGATTTAATGTATTTTTTTCAAAGTAATCAAGTTTTTTATACTATCAAAAAAACTAAATACTAAACAGTTTCAAAATTGACATAAATGAGAATTTTAAACAAATAATATATTATTAAATGATATAATACTCTTAAAAATATAATGTTCTTCCAAAATACTTATATAGTTATATATATATCATTAATAAACCACTTGATTTTATCTAGTAATTTTATAGTAAAATTATTAAAGATGTATTATAATAATACAAGAAGACATGGTAAAATTTAAACTATTTTACTAAGAATTAATCTAAAAAATAAGGTTAATATGGTGACCTAAACATGTATTAAACTTTTTGGTTGAGTGTATTGCAACCCATACCTACCATATCCTTGAAATAAATCCTTTTAGAGCCATTATAAAACGAAAATGATTTTAAAATAAAATAATAGTTCATGATTTTCCTAAAGTGACCCTCACCTCTCTTAAAAAAAGGTACTTCCCCATATCTTAATTTCTTGTTTCCAAAGTCATTTTCCTTAGACAAAACCAGATCAAATATCCTCCCAACTACAATCACTACAACCTATATTCCTTACTTTGATCAAAAATCCAACCAAAGGAGCCCTTTTGATCAAATCAAAAGGAAGCACCTGAAGAAGAGGTAATAATTTCTTCACCTCTTTCAATGTTGTTTTATTCTTCCAATTCCCCTTTCGTTGTTGTTTCCATACCGAAATAATTACTCCAGTACCTTCTAAAAACTATGATGTTATTATAAATATGTTACAACCATATTCATTATTCTATAGATCCTATGAATTACAAAGTCACCATATGTGCATACATACAACTTACCATCTCCACGTCGTGGTGTAGTCTCTTATTCAACACTACATTATTTGTATTGGTATAATAATGAGTATAATTAATTTAAATAATGAATATAACTTGTTAATTATTTTTAATATATAATATACCATCCAATTAAAAACCATTTCACCATCCATAGATTGATATTGTCGCGTGTGTGTATGTACGGATTACCATCTCCACGACGCGATGAGTTTCATCCTCAATGATCACCCGTCAATAATTTATATATATATCTATATATATATATATATTTATTAATTATGAGGTTAATGAAATACTATTTTTACTGTAACAATATATATTCATGAAGATAAATATAATCTATTTACTTACTTCCATACTATATGATAAGGAAACGGAATCAACATTCATGCGTACATACGGACTACCATCTCCATGAACAGTGTTTCCATTTCATATATCTATCTATAATACATATTTATATTCTGAATATATATGACATATAAATCATGTTTAATATTATTTATGTAGTTAAATCATGATCTATGTGATATTATCAAGAAAAACAGTTTAAACCACATACGATAAAGAAAGCGATTATTATCCAAAATGTAACTTTAATATGGAAATTATTATTAAATGAGGTATATAAAGTAATAAATGAATCATATATGATATCATAATTATTTATATTCTTCTGTTATAAATTAATAACATACTATATTCATTGTACAAAATTTAAACTTACCCTAACCTAAAGGAAAGTACAAGGCAAGGGTTATTGCCTCAATCTCATTATTATCCGAGATTGTTTATCTGTAAGTATCTATGGGTAAATATTTATAATATATTTCCATTATTTATTAAAATGTTTTAAAAATGAATATTTTATGTTTTTAGGGAAGGGACTATTTAACTAGATAATCATTTTATATGTTTTTAGAGATTTATTTTTCAAAATATTTTTATTAATGTCTGTGTTTTCAAAATGATTTTATGGATTTATTTAAATAGGAATGATTTTTTAAAAGTGTTAATTTATTTCAAAAGAATCAACGTCTTATGGAACACTTTGATTCAAAAATATCTTTTAAATGAATTCATTTATAAATTTTGTGAAAATTAAATAATTTCTTGGAAAGTGGTATTTCTCTTAAAGAGTTTTATTGATTATTTTCAACTATGACAACATTCAGATATTGGATATTATTTTTTATTGGGGTTAATTTAATATAATACAATCTTACATATTGTATTAAATGATTTATTATATGTTTTGCTACGGATGTTCTATTTTTATGCCATTCTTGGTTTATAGTTAAAGTATTTACATTTCATATGTTAGTTTTAGTACGAATGTTTATGTTATGTTTCACCCTTTTTAATATGGGGAATGCATTGGACTTAATAAATGATGGGTGGGGCCTGCTATAGCCCCTCGATGTATCAGTAGTTCTCATGAGACAAACTAGTGTTTTGGCACAAGGCCTCGACAAAATCTTATATTTAGTCTTGGAACAAGGCTTTGACTATTTGGTTATGATGTCTGAAATTATGCATTCCATCGTTATGTAATTTTCTATTGATATTACATGTGATTAATTGAAAAGTATAATATCCTTGTAAATAAGAAAATGGAATAATTTGATTTATTTTTTCCATATTAGGCTGATGTTCATGTTTAAAAAGCATGTGTTTTTGTCTTATACACTATTCTTAATGTTTATACTTATTTATAAAAGTTTTTACATAATTGTTATCCTTAATGAGAATCTAAGATCACCCATTTCTTATATTTTATTTATCCAATGATGTGAAGAAATATATTATGACTGACCTGCAGGGATAGGCTAAGGGATATGAGTTTGTTCTACAGAGATAAAATGTTTTTTCAATTCATAATGTAATATAAAACATATGTATGCATCTAGTACTTCCAAGGATACTAAACTAATCGGTATTTAGGGACATGATTCCTTGTATCATGTTAGTGTTATGTAATAATGCACTGACTCTGGGTAACTAGAGTTGGGGTGTTACAAAAATAAACCCTTACCTCATGTCTACTTTTCATCAACGGTGATTTTAACCTCCTGTATAAAAATATTTAATTTATTATAATTATATACTTGAATAGTTTACATACTTATAATATTATATATTATCCACTAATAATATTTAAATATCTATTTATTAATAATTTTTCATTAAAATCATCATTTCCATGTGTTAGCTATTTGGTTTTCATAGATATTTCAGGTTTGTGGTTCTAGTCCTTGTATATTGAACACAGTTCTATCATACCAAAAATTTTAACCAATATATAAATAATATATTATATATATATATATAGTAATTCATAAAATTTACTAATAAAAAAATGAATTACATCATTCATGGAGATGAGGGGTTATACGTACACAAGAACATTGTTTCCAAATATTATAGTATAGAATAAAATAAATTAAAATAATTATTCAAATTTATATAATCATAAAAATATCATAAATAACATATATATTTATTCAATACATCATTATATCAAACCTTTAAAATTTTTGATGAAATACAAACTACACCCCTATATGGATATGGTAAGTCATATATACTCACAAGCGACGTTTTCATTATACATAGGATGGAAAAAAGGTGGATAATGGTTATTCCATAAACATAATAAATATTTATTATATTATATATATTTAATTAAATATTTTATGGTGGATACCATGGATTTATAGGAGGTATATGTGGAAATAAAATTGAAAATTCTCAGTTAAGAGTTATACCTCTTTATTGAGAAATATTTTTGGGATTACACTTTAAAATTTTAAGGGATGGAATTTTAGAAAGAAAATATATATATAAGACGTCGTGAAGGAATATATGAAGTTATTATTTAAGGTATTTTATAATAAAGATTGCTCAAAATGTGTGGGGATGAGAGGAGAAGAGGTGTGATTTTATAAGTGAGGGGATGGGCTCTCTTTGAATTAGTGAAAGTATTAATTTCATTTATATAATAAAGTGACTCTAAATTGACATATTTCAAATATAATATGAAAAAAAGTATAAATAATCTCATATAATAAAATTTAGACAAGTTTAAGTGATGTTTAAACCCTTATCTCATTGTTTTAATGCGTCGTTAACCCTTTTAACAATAACCACAATATCAAAGGTTTCTTTTATTTAAGGGTTGAGAATGCTAACATAAAAGTAAAAGTGATCCTTTAATGGATCATGGTTTATATTTTCAACCATATATCATTTAATTTTATGAGGATACTATTTTTATAAATTTTAAATCATCTAATAATATATTTTTTATTATAAAATTTCATTAATATTATTTTTGTTACCATTCATTTACATTGACTTTAAATACATCAAGACAGTTATATAATATAAATATAATCACTTTATATATCTCTAATATATTATATTTGTCAAATAAATGGAGAACAATAACTCATCCAAATCTTGATACTTTTAATATTTTTTAAATAATTTTTCTTATTTTTTAGTTAATTGAATAAATGTTGTCTCAATTTAAGATAAATAGTCAGTCAATAAAAAATAATATAAATTACCATTATAAAAATATAATTTTCATATCATATAAATATTTATAACTAAATATAATCTCTTTTTTCTTATGTAAAAATTTTAGAGATATTAAAGTCATGAGGGTAACATTTTGTATTAATGTTTTCCCAAAAATAATATAATGGTCATGGTTATAGAAAAATGGAACCAAATAAACTTATATTCAAGAAATTTATTTACAAGGTTGAAATTCACTAATCCAATAGGATAAATAAAACTGTTACAGAAATTTTGAATCTATATCCTAAAGTGTTAACCCAATTTTACTCGTTTTACCAATACCGATGATCCAAATATTTTCCATGGTTATTATTCATAATTACCAAACGTAAAATGTGCCTATTTATAAAATTCAATCCCCCTTATTCTGTATTTGGAATAAATTTTTTGAGACTCAAGTTACTAAGGTGGAAGTATTTACTTTAAATTTAAAACCATAAAATTAGATGAAAATTTTTTTTTCAAAAAAAATGTTTACTAAAGTATACAGTTATTTAAACCCGAATCTGACAGAAAATTAATTAAAATATATTTAATTATATAATTTTTAATAAAAATAAATTAAATTTAAATTTAAAATCCTTTTAAAAATGTAACATTGAAATGATGTAAATCCAAAGACTATTTTCAAAAAAAATTAGTTCTTTCACTGACCATTGAAAAATAAATATATTAAGAGAAATTATCAAAAATTCACTTTAAGATAATTATGAAATTTTATTTTTAAATAATATATTCCATTTTACAAATAAATTACTAAAATTGAAATAAATTAATAATATCATTTATTCAAAAAACAAATAAAAAGCGTTTTTTGTGGAAAATGTATATTTAGAGCATATAATTACTATACTAAAAATATATTTTCTTCGTATAAAAAATTTCATCATTTTTAAAAGATTATTTATTTTTTATTACTTCCTCCAATTTAATTTCTAGGTTATAAAAGTCACATTTAAATATTTATATTTTAATAGTATATCATGGTTCGTATAAACTGTGCGTTGCATATAAAGCTAGCTATCAAATAAATTTTATTTATTTAAAGATAAATATATTCCAAAATCTATGGGTGTTACATTCTACCCCCTTAAATAAATTAATCACTCATAATTTTATTTGAATCATTAAAGGTTAAACCTTTATTGAAAACTGACACAGTACATATTGATAATAAAACTTATTTTTAAATGGGAAAGTGTGAAACATAAAGGTTACCAGATATCACATATTCTAGTTCTCGTGTAGGGAAAATATTGGTGTAAAGTTAAAATATAAAGATAGAGTCCAAGTAATAATATATAGTGATAGATAATAGGTTTAGGGTAAAGTTAAAGACCATAAACACATAAATTAGTTAGCGGTGAAAAGTCCTTCATTTCTTCATAAATGAAGGTAAATTTATAACATTTTTATTTCAATATAATTTTCCTAAATTTAGGGATTATTTTACTATCAAGATAGATAACTCAATAAAATGTAATTATTTGGATTTATTCCATTTATTAATAATAATTTCATCATTTGTTTATTCTTCAATGAATTCCCATTTCTTCTCTTATTCAAAGAAATTAACATTCAAGACGAATTTTTCCAGTCTAAAGCACTAACCTTAACTTTTTATTATATTATAAGATCTATAAAAAATAAAAATTCACTACCACTTTCTCTGAAAATTAAATAATACTAAAAAAATTAACACATGTAATCCAATATAGATAAATATAATACATTAATCTCTAAACCCGCAATGATAACTCTCAAATTTAAACATAATCTATTTTATAAGTAGTTAACCACAAGACTCCCCCAAAATATATATAAACAAATTTTACATCTGAAATATCTGTTCATATATTTTCTTAATCATCAACATAGCTATAATATCTAAATAATATCCATCAATAAAAATCCCATATATAAAAAAATGTATAAAACCTAAACATATTATCCTAAAAATATGCTAATCATTTCCATAAATATCTTGAATCACCATAAAGCCATAATAAAATTATATATATTCCATATATAATCCCAAAATTCATTCCTCATATTATACTTACATTAATCATATAACATTCCTAATATAGTGTACATCTTCAAAAATAACAATAATCACTTAGTCACCAAGTCACTTTTCAATCATGTAGTTATATATACATTATAAATATATCGTTAGAATATAATAACTATTTTACCCCAATAAAATATTATTACCTCAACATCCGTGATCATATTTACTCAAAAAAAATTCAAAAACCTCACACTTATATTCACAAAATATAAAATCATTATTCGAAAAATAACCATTAGACTTAAACATATACTAAACTAAAGGTTTGTATTAAAATATATTTCTCTAAATATATACTTAATCATCTCAAACAATATTCACACTAAATATTAAAATTAGAATCTATGATATTAATCTTACTATCAACCCTAAATATATCATCCCATGGAACATTTTTTATCCAATATAACTATGTCATATAATAGGTTTTCATAGATGCTACACTCTTATTCATCATAATAGTTTGTAAATAAAATATGAATTAATCAAAGAATATATCTTAAGAGTATCAAACCAAGTGCACAGTAAGTAAATATTCACCAACACCCACTCCAACACCATGTCATATATGGGATTTCATAGGGGTAATACACTGACATGGATATCTCTATGGAGACCCTTCATAAACTTTTGTACTCAAAAGTATCCATCTGAGATCATATCGAGGTAGTTCTGCATAAGGTGTGTGAACAACACAGCATACTCATCCATTATCATCCCTCCCTAATATAGTTCCATAAGTTCATGAATAATGACTAATCATAAGTAGTAGGTATAACACTCCTCATGGAACAACTACTAGAATTTTTCCCAGGAGAGTGTCGACCAATCATAATTATATGCTACATGACTCCACCAATGCCGAGTTACTCCACGGAATATGATAGTTACCAGCATAACCACCTAATCATTCAGTTTCTAGATGAGCCTAAAGATATGGATCACTAACTCAATCCAATCCTCCACTCCCTAGGGATCTATCTCATCATATAACCTTAGCATAATCTAGCATTGAAACTCAAATAGTGCATTAAGACTGCCCACATCATCATCATGATCTGCTGGTATGATCTGTTACATGATAGGTGGGGGTTATTCTACATGTCCACCTGGTGGAAGAATCACACAAGATGGGCTCTGAAATCATTCCCCATCACTCATCAAATCATCATCAAAATTTGGAATCAGTAACCTGACTGGATATCATTGTGGATGCATCTACAAAATTAAATCAAGACATTCCACAGTTAGATGAGAATATATATATAATGTGTAGCAGACTCAATAAGGACCATAAAAATTATCAATCATATATGATGAATTTATCATTTATCCCTACAACTAATTCACCATTATTCTATGCCAAAGAGAATTTATTCAAGGTCATGGGGAATGGATATGTTGGCTGCATGCTCTATCATTAGGTTCCATGGCCTAAAATCTGCACATGAGACACTTTTACACAACTTCCCTAAGTCCCAATTAATTTCTAATAAAGGAACAACCCTAACACTTTCCCAAGGAATGAACTACTCTGATACCAATTTGTTATGAACTGGCCAAATGGGGATCAAGCCACAACTGACCCAATCATGCCCCTATTGGCCTGGGGGTGGTGACAAGCGTTGAAAGATATAACTAACATGAGAGGAATTTTCCAAAAGTTCCTACAAACACACATACCTAACCATATAAATGAAAAATTAAAGAGGAATATTAAAAGAAAATATGAAATTCCTAGAATATGTATCATGTGTAAAAAAATTCTCGGGTGTACAAGTGTACTAAAATGAAAACTAAAAAGGGGAAAAATATGCATCCAACAAGAAAGATATCCCAATAACAAATAACTAGAAAAGTAAAATTTTGAGAGATCTGATCTCCTAATCTCTAATATCTTACCATCGTTCACATTAAAGTGAACCAATTATCCCTATGCTCTTCTATAATTTTCATCGACATGTACATCGTCTTCATAATTCATGACACATGCGCGCAAATCCCATGTAGGGTTGAGTATATACATACCCAATAGGACATCCCGAAAGCTGAAGGGGGTGTCGTAAGAGATATGATAAGAATATAAATATATATAGTAGAAATCCCAGCACAATGTAAGTGATTAAAAAATATAATGACATGGATACAGATATAAATATACTCAAACCAAATAAACCCAATCAAGAGAGAATATGATCTCCATCTCACAGTCTAACCCCATAAAACTATGCCATAAATTCCCAAAGTTCAATCATCAAGGCCCATCATCTCATGTGTTTGTCTATAGGAGTTAAAATGTAGGTGTATTTCACCTTACCATGGTGCTTCATAGTCAAGGGGTACTATATCCAAGCATAGGACCTGCACCATAGTCTATCATGAAGGGTGACACTCAGTGTAAATTAAACCCATGACCTATCTAAGAGGGGGTATACCTTGGTGGGTAGAGGACCCACACTCTAGTCAGTTAGGGTAGTACCACTTAGTGTTATGAAAAACCTTGCCCTATCAATTAGGGGGTACTAATCTATAGATAGGGGACCTACACCATAATGCCATAGTAGGTACCACTCAATAGATAGATTGATGCCTCACAGACTAGTAATTCATGGGGTACCACTTAGTGGATATATAGAGGATATGTTCCCAAGTCTGTCAGGGGAGATACCAAACTGCATATTAATTGAGGACCCTTTCCACAGTATGTTAAGAGGGAACCCCATAATATATAGATAGAGTATTGTGCCCAAGTCTGTTTGGGGGGGTACCATTCAAATAACCCTTCCTAATCACTTCCATCGTTGAGTGTCACCTAAATTAGAATAACAACTATAATATCTCACATAATATCTCAAAATCCACTATAGAGGACACTAATAGTTTCTATATAGAAAAAAAATCAGGATGGGAAACTTGCAAGCCAGAATATGAGTTCAAATGAATGAGATACGAGAGGATGAAGTTTCTTCAAAGGGAAAGAGGGGGTAAACATCGTGTTGGGAACCCACATTGTGAGTAGTGCCACACCAAAGGGGCACTAAACAGAATGTGATCTAAGAACTACATGGAATGTAGATGGGTTTCTTGTATAAATTGGTATTTACTCAAATGTATATCATATCCAGCTTCTCTATGAAAAATGTCACCTCTATCCACATTAAATCATTGTATCTTTCATATATTCATTGTTTTTTACCATCTAGGGGCCGTAAATTGGTATTTTTCAACGTGTGAGGGCACATCATGTGCCACACACACCTCATTCCATTGCATCTTGAACTCTAATCCCAAATACATGAAACAATAACAAGCTATCCCATTATTCAATCCTAATCATCAATTATTTTCCAAAACATCCATCACATGAAAATCTTTAATGATTCCATGGGTTTGATCACGCTCGGTCTCACCTGTCATTGTCGAACCGAGACCTTGTGATCCAATCAGTAATGAATGAAAACCAATGAGGGGAAAATCACAAGGAAAAATCATAAAAAAATCTTTTACCAAGAGTTATTTTTTAATTAATATGAATTGGGAAGATTAGGGCGGGAAATAATGTCATAACAGATATAAATTGTATAAAAATTTTAAAGTTAGTACTTGGGTACAAGAAAAGGTTCACAATTGATACAGATCAAAGATCTGGAGATGATCATGCTCAATAGTTTAATAAATAGGGGGAAAATATAAAAATTGTAAAGTCTTACCTTTTTTTGATCATTTTTCTATGAATAATGAACTCTACAATGAAGAAGAGTAGTTGTTTAATTCACTACACCATGATCTTATTTGATCTAGAGTTATATCATCATCAAATTCTAATTCACTAATGAGAGGGTGTCAAAATTCCACTCAATGATCCCAAGGTTATGTGGATAACCCTATACATCCTTATATAGTTTGGTATTAATAGGAAAATTATTTAATGTTAACAAAATTAAATATATAAATTTAATTGTTTATTTAACTCAGTGTGCAGGCCCACAACCTCTTTTATCTGAACACCCTGTAATGACCTATATTTGGTCTCACCAAGGTTAAATGTTAGGTTCAAGATTCACCCATTTTCTAAAATTTTTTATCAAAGGTATTGTTTTTGATTTCACACATTTTATTTAGGAAAATGAACATAAATAATGTGAAATATATATTAATAATTTTATAAAATTAGTTTCGGGAAAATTGGGCCTAAAAATATCATATAGTCTTAGTAGAAGGCTCTAGGAATATTTCTAGAAATATTCAAAAGTATTATAAAGAGAAAAAGAGTCTCTACATCATTCCCTTATTTAGTTTTTTCATCTCAAAAAATAAAATAAAAATATCCTGGGATACCAAACCCGTATCTAGCTCTCCTACTCTAAGGAGCTCTGTTACATGCTCCTATACTACGATAACAGACAAACCAAGGGGATGGTCATTTCAAGCAGGATTCACTCATATTGATCCTTGATCTCTCATAGTTTCTCCACAAAGGTGGATCCATCATTGATGTTGATCTCTCCGAAATCAATAATGTGTGGGGGTAAAGCATGTATCTCTTCAATTGGGAGACCTGAAAAAATCATGCACTAGTTCCTACTATGGGGGTAGGATGAGTTTGAAAAAAACCTTGAAAACACTTTGTAATATCAATAATTACCTTAAGAAACTCAAGGATAGATTACCTCTTTGTACAAATCTCCACAATCCTCATCGTGGGGAGACTCTCATGGAAATATAGTATTCCTACTTGAACTCCAAGGTAATACTATGTCAATATATGTAGGATTTATTCTTTCCATAGTATATCCTCATATACTCATAGACCACCTAAACCTTCGCTGTCATTTCTTGCACCAACTCTAGACCCACAAGTGGTGTCTCTCCAATCTCATTCCATCACAAGGGTGACCTATAGGGTCTTCCATACAGGTCTACAAAAGGTGTCATGCCGATTTTATATTGGTAGCTATTGATGTATGCAAACTATAAAAATGAAAAGTGATCCCGATATATCTAGTTGAATTCCAACCTGAAATAACTCAACATATCCTCCTACACCTTGATAGTGCACTAGGTATATCGATATTTCTTAAGGTGGAGGGCTGTAATTATCCCATTAAAGTTCCTGAATTCCACCAACAAGTCGATCCATAACCGTTAAGTAAACTATATATCACAGAAAAAGAAAATAATCAAGGTAAACTTGTAAAGTTGAACAATATCTCGACATACAACTTCATCAAACTATCTACCAAACTCTACTCTCTTTTAGCAAGTAAGTGTGCCGACTTTGTAAGTTGATCAACTATCACCCAAATGAAATCATGGCCTATCACCTTACAAATAATCCCTATCATAATTTTCATGGATATTCCACCCCACTTAAATTTAGAATCTCAAGGGGATATAAGAAATTTTCCAAAACCGAGGGCACAACATTCACTAGTTGATAGTCGAGGCACCAAGAGACGAACTCAGTCATTCTTCATCTCTTTCTTGTCCAGAATAATTGTTGGTGAAGGTCTATATAAATAATTTCCACAATGTGGTGTAAAGACAGAGGATATGTGTGTAACACACTCATCACCTCCTACCACATTGTGATTGAGACCACCATTCGTCCCAACAAAAGGATGACATAATTGTATACTTCTGAAAATCCATCTAGTGAATCTTATAAGGATATATTTTCACACAAGAACTCAAATTTGATGTCTCCAAACTGGGACTCTCTCACATGCTAAAGAAATAGAGGATTCGGCACAATCAACTGAAGAAAAGCTATACCCTCCTACTCTAATGGGGTCATCTTTAAGAAATCCAACTACTTAGAACCCCCATGCACCAAATGAGCATGTGAATTCCTTCTAAGGGAATCATCAACCACATTGAACTTCCCTATATTATATAATATATCTAAGTCATAGTCATGAAAGAATGCTTACATAAGTATCTTTATCATCTTAAATTATCTCTCCATGAATAAATACCTAATACTATAAGGGTATGGGTAAACAAAAAGTTTTCTCCTAGGTGATAGTGCCTCCACAACATTGCATAGAAGACAACTATTGCTATCTCTAGGCCCTGAGTCACATAGTTTTTATCATGGGTTATCACCTTCATTAACCCATATATGATAACTTCCATCCTCTGCATCAACACACTATTAAACCCAACTTCTGAGGCATCTTAATACACTACATACTCAACACCCTCCTTTGGTAGTCTCAAAATAGAAGCACTCATCATCCCCAGGCTCAATTTATTGAACACCCTCTAGCACTGATCAATCTAGATATAAGACAAACATTTTCATTTTAGGGTGGTCAAAGGGGATACAAACCTAGAAAAGTCTACCACAAACCTCTTATAGTATGCCAAAGAGCCAAGAAATCTAGAAACCTGTGACATGTTCTTGAGTAGATCCCAAGAGAGAATAATATCAATCTTTTCCAGGTCCACAGCTAATCCATGCTCAAAAATTAAGTTCCCTAGGAAGTGAACCTCATGGGTATAGAACTAAAAAATCATTATCTAACCATAAATCTGGTGATCCTACTGAAAATATTGTATATAATCTAGTGATCGGTATTCTCTTCCTCTGATGTAGAGTACATGATAATGTATTTGATGAGGATAAAAAACAAATTGTCCAATTATGGCTAGACAATATTTTTTATCATATCCATAAGCATGGTGGGAGAATTTTTCAGACCAAAGGGCATCACCAAAAACTCATAATTTCTATAGTGATGCCAAAATACAAGATTAAGTATATCATCCTCCCGAACTCTCAACTGGTGGTAATCGGACCAAAGATCAATATTTGAGAACCATATTGTGCATCACAACTGGTCAAAGAGTTATTCAATCCATGGTAAGGGTTAATTTTTATTTATCTTTTCCCAATTTAGGGGACAATAATCCACATAAATATGTAATATGTCATCTATCTTTTTCAAAAAAACACTAGAGTTACCCGGGTGGACATACTGGGTTTTATAAAACCCTTATCTTGAAGGTCCTCCAACTACAATCTCAGTTCAAAGATATTATTACGGTTTATATGATATCTTACAGGAGATATCAATGTTGTCTTTAGATTCATGTCGATGAAAAAATACAACTCCTTCCATAGTGTTATCCCTAGAACATCCTCAGGGAATCCATCTATGAAATCTTTTAAAACGTAAGGAATCTAGATTCATAAAGATTCTGCTTCACCATGGGATACACTCTCCAACTATTCAGTCATGGGATGCAGTATCCTTATCAGAAAACCTGATCTCCCTTCCATGATATCTCTATCACCCATGAAGGAAAATATTGTCCTACTAGTTTGAAGTCATCTAACATGTCTACGGTGAAAGTCTATCTATGATTAGAATTTGGACAACCAATAAATTCCCATGATAATTCCATAGGTTTTCATTGTAGCAACAAGAAGGTCCCACAATAACATCTCTCCTTAAAGTGATAGCTTTCACCTCAACTGGGATCTACAGCTCTCTCAATGAGAGTAAAGATATAAAGGATTGAATCACACCTATGTATACTAATACTAAATCAAGAGTATAATAAACATAGATCGTTCCTCTTATAATATTGTGTGTCTTTTGATAACTCATAACCTGCTACTATCTTTGACCCAAACTACCATCTCCTTGAGCCTAATGTGGGTTTCTTGGTTGTCATTTTGGAAGGATTTCATAGCATCGTCCACCAACTAATGCTCCTCCTCCTATAAATCCAACTACTTTTTACTACATCCACCTCATAGGTGCCACAGTAACGCCTTGAGATTTTTATGAGATATTTTCTTTTTTCGATTTCTTATGTTATACGCTACACCAATACAGGATTACACTATATGAAACACAAACTTAGTTTTTGGAATACTTAATTCCATGCTTTGTTTTTTTAATCCAAAATTTCAAGTTCTTCTTATTGAATTCATTTCATGCAAGACCGATTATAAGTGAACAACTAAATATTATATCCTAGTCATTAAAATGGAGGGTGTGAATAAAATTAACATTATTATGAAAAACTATTTAAATTAAAATTAGTGATTCTGTAAAAAAATAAAATCACTCTTGATTTATTTTTTATGTAACATATTCAATATAAAATTTAAAATTCATCTTATATGTTTTCTAGACATGATGTAAAAACTAATTCATTTTTTTGGGTAAAAAAATTATTTTTCAAAAAAATATAGTTTTCTCAGAGAACCCATTTTATGGATAGAAATGATGTCATTTAATAGAAACTTGTCCATGAAAATGAATTTGATAATATTTTAATCAAATAAATATTCAAAGTGTCAGTTTATTTGTATTTAATATATATTATGTGTCCACATATGGAAAATTGTGTGGTATCAATGAATATAAAAGTTAATTTTTAACTTAATAAACATATTTACCTAATATAAATTTGTATTTTATTTTTTGAGTTTATTTTGGAGATATTATGGAATTTATAATATTTTATTTAATGTAATTCTAAATATGTCATATTCAGGTTTTAAATAATATATAATTTTTTAAAACAGTGTTATATAAAGATAAATTCGATTATAAATAATCATTTAATAGATAATATATTTTTCTTTATCATCATAATTTAATTTTAATTTTTTGGATAGAAATAATTATCTTAATGTTGTATATAATGATGATGAAAAAATTAATTAATTTATCAAAAATCAAAAATCTCTTTTTTATTAAAATTATAATAATAATTAAAAGACACAAAAACTTGACCAAATATTATTGGTCGAGTATATCTCTACCATAATCATCAAAGGTATGAGTTATGGACCCGTTGAATCCTTATAGAAGATATTATGATACCTGTATTATTTTCTTTAAAGGGATTTTAAACTTGTCAGATTCATGTTTTAATAAGTAAAACATTTTCAATGATGGATTTCCCAGATGATTTATTCAACTACATGTATTCTATGAAAATCTAGTATATTTATATTAATAGTAGTATATTATTTTAAATTCTTACCTAAAAAAATAATTGTATTAAATATTTACACAATACTGATGTAGTAATTATTTTATTAATGGAAGTATCAAATTAATGTTATTAAAAATATTAAAATAAATATAATTTTAGCTAATTAATATTAAAATGTATTTTATAGATGACCTAATCCCAACAGGGATATAATAAAATGTCTGTTTCAAGGATAAAATTTTATCTTTATATTTGTAAAAATCCATCAATTGAATAGTGTCTAAATTGACACTATTGTTGTTTTGTCAATACAATGATTTATTAAATAATTTAAAAAAATATTTTAAAAAAATTATAACTATAATTATATGGTCTAAAATGATCTGAATTATTTATTTATAATTTAATTTACATCAAATAATTAAATATTTGATACTTTTAATGTCGAAATAATTATTACACTAGTTAAAATGAAATAGGATAACTAAGTGTTAAATTAAAATGATAAGGATTAAATTTACAAAGAAACATCTATAAAATTAATTGGTTAATGATATTAAAACCTTATCTCATCTCATATTCTAAACTATGGGATTCTTGATTTTTTTTATGTATTTTTATTTTATTATAAATTAATAATTTTGGAGATTCCAAATTAGCCCCTCACCGCAATTATAAAAAACACATCCTCCCACACAATTTCAATTCACATAGAGCCATAAATACCTACCATCCCCTAACCATTTCCCTTATAAACTTTTTTATTTAGATTATAAATGTTCTGATTTTCTCAAAAGTCCAACTCAGGTGCCTTTAAGAGGAGAACTAGAGGGAGCACATCCATGAAGTGGTAATCTCCATTACCGATTTTTTGAAATTATTTCTTAATGTATATCCTCTTCATGAGTTTTTTCCACTATAAATTAATGAACCTAGTAACACTTTTATATTAATATGTTATTAATATTATATAAAAACCATATTCCACCTTCTATCCATCCTACGAAAAACAAAATCACCATGTGTGTGTACGTAGAGATTACCATCTCCATGTCGTGTTGTAATCTTTTTTTCACCAACTCTTGACATCGATGGGAATAATGATGGAAATAATAAGTATATATGATTAATATAATAATTTATTTTCTATATAAAAATATATAAACCATCCACTTTAATACCATTTCTTAATTAAATTAATGATATCATCGCTTGTGCGTACGTACAGTCTACCATCTCCATGATGTGATGTGATTTATTATACATGATATCCATTAAATAATGGTAATATAAATGTAGATCATAAATAAATATAATATATATTTTTTAAATATCATCTGGTAATGATATAATTATTTCCTAATAAGGAGAACCATAAATTTTTTATAAAAACATGGATAAGAAAATGATGCAGTTAATACCAAAATAACAAGTAATAGTAAAATATTATTACAAAAAAGTATAATATTTTCATATATGATATCATAAAAATGAATATGAATCTAGAATAAGTCAATGACATTATTTAAATCATTATACATGAGTTTTTAATATATACAAAAGATATCAAACCTAAGGTAATGGATAATTTCACAATCTCATTATAGTCTAAGATTGACTATACGTAATTTTTACTGGGGTATATTTATCTTCTATGTCCAAGTTTTCTAAAAATGTTTCCCTAAAATGTATAATATTATAATATGGATTTTTAAATTCATTTTTACCAATTTTTTACTTTTACTACATGGTTTGGAAGGAATCATTATTTTGTTTTCTATTCAAGGTACTTTTTTACTTTTTTGGAAAAAGTAAGAGAAGAATGTTTTTTCAAAATTATACATCATGAATGGATTTTTACTATTTTATAGTGACATATTTCCATTAATATTATCTAAAAATTTTTCAAGGTTATTTAAAAAAAATATTTTCTTTTAAAATTGTGTAGTGTTTTACGAAGAGAAAATGTTTTTTAACAAGAAATGATTTTTTCCTCAAGAATTAATTTCATGTTCTTTATCAAAATTATTATCCATATAATGTTGTGGATATTTGTTAAGTATACTACCCCTATTATTCTAATTGTTTATTATGTTTATGATGGAATTATATTTATAAAAACCATTTGTTTTACATGGATTATGTTATGATGAAATAACGTTTAAGAAACCCATTTTATTCCTTTGGTGATGCTATGATGAATGATTTTATGTTCTTGTGGCACACATATGAATTGTTTTCACTATGAGATGGGTGGGACCAATTTCCCCATCCAATGAATTGGGTAAATAATTATATCTCATGATATATACATTACAAGAATGGATTGTAAATCAATTTCTTTCATATATGGATGAAACGGAAAGTAAATATGAATCAACAATACGGTGTTGGAACGAGGAGTGAACTTAGTTCAGTAATAGAATTTATCCACTATACTGGTCTTAGAATTAAGCCTTATGTTATATGGAAATGATTTTATATTCTTATTTGTTTTTCAAAATTCCATTTTTATGACAATATTATTTTATCATGGGATTTATTCCTTTATGATTATTCTTTATGAACTTCCAAGATTTATTTCATAACTAATGATTTTGATATTCATAATTTTTGTTCTTTTTTTACATTATTTTTTTTGTTTTGTTTGATGTTATTTATGATTAAAATTATTTAGAATTCAAGCTCAGAATTTTTATGTTTTATTTTCACCAGGATATAATGAAAGGTTATTGTTAGGAAAACTAAAAGTGAAGATCTTTATGGGAGATGATGAACATATTTCATCAAGTTAGAAGAATGTGTTCCATGATTCTAAAGGAACTAAACTAATACATTCTTTTATCATAAATTTATGTAATATATTATTTTTTCATAAAAATTCATTTAATTTCCATGTACATCAAGTATTTTTCATTAGATTTGGTATCATAATGAAGGTTTACTTAACTTTTGGTAACTGTGATGTGAAAACTTTAGTGAGATCCCTATTGATATTTCAAAGGATATTTCTAGGTATGTCACTAAGGGTAAGTAAACCTATATATTATAGTCTAATAATTGTGGTAACTATCGTGAATAACCTATTATTAAACCCAATATGTAAGATATTGAAAGTACACCCCCTTGATTATGTTGTTTTCCAAGTATGATTTTTCCTCTCTCACTATTCTTTTTGGGTTTTAGATAATGGTTGGAAAATGAAGGAACCCTGTTAACGATCAATGCAATAGGAAATGAAATTATTTTCCTCGTGAAAAACTAAAAGTTATGGGAGTTGGAATGAAAATTATTATCTCTATACTTACACAAGATATTAATCATTATCGACTCCCAAATGAGTAGATAAGGGAACGACATTCCTGTTGAGTCCTTCATGAGCCAATGTACACATTCTATTAGTGGGTCTTCTAAACCACTTATTAATGAACAATGGATAAATACCATTAAAATGATATTTTCCATCCATATTTGTTCAGAGTATGAAAAAGTCATTTTGGATGTTTATCATTTAGATGGTGAAGTGGACCAGTAGTGGACTTTATTCAAGAATACAAGGTAGTAAGATTAAATTGAATCCATGGGAGGGGACAAGTTCAATAGCTTATTTTTTAATAAGTACAATCCTCTCATTAATTAAATGAAGATGGAAAAGTATTTCCTTGAGATTAATCAAAAGTATTACTAATATGTTAGTACATACGAGGAAATTTTTATAATACATCTAAGGTATGTTTCTGGATTTATCCTTCCACCTGAAATTAAAGTAAATTTATTCTCCAATGTCTAAAACCAAGTCTTCAAAATGTGTTATCTATAAGAGAATTTAGTATCTATGAAGAGATTATGAGTTATTCGATAATGGTATAAATGTATGCTGTTGTTACATATCAATCTCGTGGTTTTCAGACGAAACGAAAGATGGAGCTCAAGGGAAATTCTCAATGTAACGGTGATAAGAGGATGAGTGATTTCTTATTCTCATAGTGTGGAAAGAAACAAGGTATATATTATCTTAAATAGATTATAAAATATTTTTTATGTGGAAAATAAGGTCATCGAGTAGTTGATTGTCGAAGTAATGAGACAAAGGTAGCCAAAAATATAAATAGAGAAAAGGGATATAGAGAATTCACCCCACACACTTGAATGCTACAAGTGCATGGAAATGGGGCATTATGTTGACCAATTCTCTAATCCAAGGGTTAGAAATGATTATCAACATCTATAACCTCTTAAGATTAAAGACAAAGGAAAATCATAAGTGATCATTATTGGAAATGTTGTGTATGACAATTAAGTGGTGGAATTATTGAGTGTTTATGTAATGGGAATCCATAATAGTGTTAAATAATCTCTTTTATATTATTATGGAATATTAAAATATCTATGTATTTTTCCATTTAGGTTTTACATAATAATATAGAATCATTATCTATAAAAATTGATTGAAAGATTTTTGAAAACACATGATATATGCATATTTATAGGATAAGGAGATAATGAGATGATTGATAGTATTAATAAACTCAGAACTGATATCGTAGTTTGAGTATATTTAATTATTAGGTTTTTTGTCATGTTAAAAGAGTTAATTTTTTACAATATGAATCTTTCACTAATATTATATGGTAATTAATGTTATTACCATGTTTTAAGAAAATATGTGATTAAGGTATTCACATGTTTGGAATGTATCAAACAAGAACTGCCTCATCAGATATGGAAGATACAATTTAAGCTCATTTGGTTCACCTATCTCTAATGTTTTGGATTTTCATATTTTTTAACGATTTTATGGTTATAAATTTATGGAATGTTTAAGTAAAATGTTTTATGAAGTTTGTTAGAATAAATTCTTATCTCACTATTGCTAGACCTATGAATATTTGATAACTTGTTATAACATTTTTTGTAATAAATATAGATGGAATGACCTATTACTCAATTAATGGACCGCATGATCTGCTAACACTTTAAAAATGAAAATTTCAAATTCATTTCATAGAATAGGTTATGAAGTGGACATTGTTCAAGGAAATACCAATGGTGATATTGTACTGAAATCAAGTAAGTATTTCTCTCATGCTTTTAAAGATTAGGGAGAAAACATGAAAACCAAAAATGTTATCCTAATACCTTCTTATACAATGAATAAAATGGTTCCTTAGATCATCATAGATTTATGTCTTTGTGATTGTTAACATTTTCTTAACCATATTCTATATCACTCCCCATAATAACTTGATAGTAATATTTCTCTTCCATTTCCATGTTTTCACTTCTCACCTATATTCTCTTATGTGTAAACCTAGTGATGAATTACTTTGGGTAACTATTCTATCTCTTACATTCCTTTTTAAAATAATTTTTAGTATTATTTTTACGATGTGGGTTTCTATAAATGCAACTTTTAGTTAATAACACTTTTTAACCCAGATGATTTTTTAGGGTGAAACTTATTTTATGTGGGTAAAATGTAACACCCTCATATTTTTATAAGATAGAGTTTTTTTATTTCTTCTGTTTTAAGCTACAAAAACATAATCTTGCGATATATGAAACACCGACATAGCTTTCCATATACAGAATACTCTTCTTAGTTTTTGTTAAAAAAATTTCAAGTTCTCTTGATAGAATATATTTCATGCAAGACAGAGTATAAGTGAACAACTAAATATTATAACCTATTAATTATAATGATGGTTATGAATAATATTAACCTTCATCTGAAAAACTATTTAAATGAAAATAAGTGAGTATATAAAATAATAAAATCAATATTGATGAATTTTATATGTAATATATTCAGTATAATGATTAAAATTAATCATAATTTTTTTCTATAAATTATGTAAGAGCAAGTTCAATTTTGTTAGATGAAATAAGTATATTTCAAAAAAATAAAATTTTGGCGGTGCACTAATTATAAATCTATATTTTGACACTTTTTTACATTCAATTTTTCAAAATAAAATTATTATTTTAATGAAAAATATAAAATTTACTTTGCTTGATTATTTAGTATTTTTCTGATAAGTTACATTTATTAGTGAATAGTGAAAATATCGATTTTTTTAAGGTTGGGGCCAAATCCTCAATTTATTATTTAAAGAAATAACCTCTTTAGTGTGGGTAGAGGGAGACCCATTACATATCCCGAAGGCCCAAGGCCAAGTGGACAAAATAAAAGGCTTGAAAGCCAATTTTTTGGCCCAAAGGACACCTCGGTGAACAGTACTGCTACAGTTCATGCACTGCTACAGAACCTGCACAAGTACCGTCGCCACTACAGTTCCTGCAATAGTTCCTCCGTTACTACAGTATCGCTGCCACTATAGTTCTATCGCTACTATAGTATTGCTACAGTGACCAGCTACATTACTACTATAGTAACCCAGGAATTTTGACCCTGCCCAAGTTTGATCCTGCTTCTTTTGGATGTCAAGTAGGAGCCTGTACCACTTGGGTACAAGCTCGTGGCCAAAATATCGATTTTCATTAAAGACATTATTTTTATTTAAAGTTATCAAAAAGTAAAACTATTTTTTATATTAGTTTTCAATTTTAATTTGTTCATTTTTATCCAATAATAGTTTTTTAAAATGATTTTATACATAACATTTAATATAACAACATTTTCTATTTAAAAAGCGTAATTTTTCCAAAAAAACTATTCTTTGTAACATTTTACCTATTATATTTTAAATCTAATTATGAATCTTTTTTGTTTTGAATTTTTAAAAATAAATGTATAATTATTATTCAGGAGGTCTATATTTGATGAGTATTTTTTTAACCAATATGAATATTAACCATGATAAATTTTTTACCACGTTAAAGGGTAAATTCGCTAATTTATGTTAAAAATAAAATTATAATGACTATAAAATGACAAAAGAAAAATAAAAAAATTTATTTGATGAATTTAGTTTGATACATAAAAACTGAGGATTGAAATTATGTCATTTAAAAGGACACTTGTTCATGAAAATGACTTAAATAATATTTAAATCAAATAAAGACACAAAGTTTCATTTTCTTGGTCTTTAATATCAATTATTTTTTCACATAAGGAAAAATGGGTGGTATAAACAAATATAAATGGTAATTTTAAAATTAATAAACATATTTACCTAATATAAATTTAAATTTGATGTTTTGAGTCTATTTAGGAGATATTATGGTATTTATAATATTTTATTTAAGGAAAATTTAAAGTTGTCACATTCGTGTTTTAAATAATATATCATTTTTTAAAATAAGGTTATGAAATATCTAAATTCTACTGTAAAAAATAATTAGAAATAAAAAATATTTTTCGTTATCACGATAATTTATTTGTAATTTTTATAAAGTAAATATGTACCATAATGTTTTATATATTATTGATGTAGAAATTATTTAATTGATGAAAAATCAATAAACTAATTTTCATTAAAATGATAATAACCATTAAAAAGACACAAATACTTAAACAAATCATATTGGCCTAGTATGTATCTATCATTATCATCCAAGGGACGAGTTATAGACCATTTTGATCCTTATAGGGGATATTATGACACTTATATTTTTTTTATTTAAAGTGATGTTAATATTTTCACATTCATGTTTTAATAGGTATAACAATTTCAGTGATTCATTTCCTATAAGATATATTTGAATAAAAGTATTCTACTAAAATATAGTATATTTCTATTCCTAATTTTATTTTATATTTAATTTTTACCCAACATATAAGGATATTAAATAATTACACAAAACCAATGCATTAATTATTTTATTAATAGAAATATCATATTAATGTTATTAAAAATATTAAAATAAAAATTATTTAATAAAATTAAAATGTAAAATTAAATTTATAGACTACCTAGACCCAATAGTGATATAATAAAAAAATTAAGATAACATCTTATCTTCATATTTTTAAAAATCCAAGAATTAAATAGTGTCAAAATTGACACTATTATTGTTTAGTAAAAACAATATTTTATTAAATTATTGAAAAAAATAAAACATTTTTAAAAATATATAATAATTATTATATATTCTGAAATGATCTAAATTATTTGTTTATTATTAAATTTAATTCATATAAGTAAATATTTCACCCTTTTAATATCGAAAAAATTGAATCCCTAGTTAAAATGAAATAGAATAACTAAGTGATAAATTAAAATGATAATGTTTATATGGATATAAAAACATGTAAAAATTTGTTTTTTGATGATATAATAACCATATCTCATATCATACTCTAAACTATGACAATTATGAGCTTTTTGGATGTGTTTTATTTTACTATAAATTTATATTTTTGGAGATCCAAAATTTTTCCATCACCACAATTATAAAACAGAACATCCTCCATGATAATTTCAATTCACTTTGAGCCTTTAATATTGGACATACCCTAACCATTTCCCCTATATACTTAATTATTCACATTTTACAGGTTTTTTATTCTCCAAATACAAACTCTAGTTTTTTTATGAGGAGAACTAGAGGGATCTTATCGAAGAAGAGGTAATCTCTTCTACCGATTCTTTCAAATTATTTATTCTTATTCTTCTTATTCATGCGTTTTATACATTATAAATTAATTAATATAGTATCAATTGTATTCTGAGATGTTATTAATGTTATTTTATAGCCATATTTTACCTTTTATCCATCCTACAAAAAACAAAATCACCATGCATGCGTACATACAGCTTACCGTCTCCACGTCATGGTGTAAAATGTTTTTCACCACCACTTTAAATGGATGGGTATAATGAGAGAAATAATAACTATATATGATTATTATAACAAGTAATTTACTCTATAACAATATATATACCATCCACTTTAGTACCATTTTTTAATTAATGGAATTATATCATCGCTCATGCGTACGTACGGCCTACTATCTCCATGATGAGATGAGATTAATTCTACATGATATCTATTAAAGAATCATAATATAAATGTATATAACAAATAAATTTGAAATATATTATGTTAATACAATTTTTTAATGATATTAATATAACAAAATAAGTAGAACTTGAACTTATTTGGAAAAAGATGCATAAGAAAATGATGCAGTTTATATCTAAATAACAAGTTATAATGAAATATTATTACAAAACATATGATAATATAATCAGATATGATATCATCAAAATGAATATCTTTCTTTAATAATTCCATTAAATAATTTAAATTATTATACAAGAGTTTCTAATACATATAAAGTATAGTAGACCTAAGGTAAGAGATAATTGTGCAGTCTCATTATTATCTAAGATTGACTATACATAATTATTTACCCAGGTGTATTGGTCTTCCATGTCCAAGTTTTCTAAAAAAGATTTCATAAAGTATTTACTATTATAATATGGATTTTTTAACTCAATTTCACCCATTATTTTACTTTTAATACATGGTTTTGAATGAATCATTAGTTCGTTTTCCATATGATGTATTCTTTGAGTTTTCGGGAAAAAGTACAAAAAGAATGTTTTTTTAACCTATATGAGATGAATGGATTTTTATGATTTTATAATTCCTTATTTACATGAATATTCTCTTATAGTTTTTTAAGGTTATTTTCAAATTAATTATTCCATTTTGGAAATTATGTGGTGTTATAAAAAAAGGAAACATTCTTGAAGAATAAAGGATATTTTCCACATGAATAAATTTCATGTGTTTCATCAAATTTATTTTCCATATAAGATTAAGGGTATTTTTTAGGTATACTATCCATACTTTTCGTATGGTTGATTATGTTTATAATATAATTCTATTTATTAATTCCATATTCTTTACATGGATTATGTTATGATGGAATGATGTTTATGAATCCCATTTTATTCCTTGGGTGATGATACGATGAATGATTTTATGTTCATGTGGCACACATATGTATGGTTTTCATAATGAGCTGTGTATGACCTATATCCCCATAAAATTCATTGGTTAAAGATTTATAACTCGTGATAAAGACAAGACTTGAATGACATGTAAATCTAGTTCATAAATACAAGAATGAAATGACAATTAAATCTCATTCAGTAATAAAGGGCTAGAATGAGGAGTGATCTCGATTCAGTAATATACATTCTCTATATGATGGACTTGGAAATGATCCTTCTATAATATGGAAATTATTTTCTATGAATATGTGTTTTTCAAAATTCCATGTTTTGTACCAATTCTACTATATCAGAGTTTGGGTTCCTTTATTATTTATGCCTTATATACTGCCAAGATTTATTTTGTGACTCATGGTTTTGATATTCAGAATTTTTGTTCAAATTTTTACATTCTTATGTTTATTTTTTGTTTTATATTCTCATTTTTTCCCGTAAAAAGTGTTTGATCTCCACCTTTTTATGCTTCCTTTTCAATAGAATATAATGAAAGGTTTTAGGTACTAAAACTAAAGGGGAAGATCTTTATCGGTGATGTTGAAGATATTTCACCATGTTAGAAGAATGTGTTTCAAGTTTCCAAATATATTAAAATAATATAGTATTATGGAATATATTTGTGTACTGTATTATGTTTTCTAAAAAGGTGAAATAATTTCCATGTATATCAAGCTTGGGTCCTTAGAGCCACCTTACCCTCACTTAAGAGATCCCTATTTATAATGGTTCCTCTGTTGTGATGGTTCATCAACTATTAAGTGTACCTCCCCAACGTGTCGTATTAGGAAATCTCATGCCATGTGACCTCACTCATCACATGCATATTTGAACCCCTCTTTGAGATTCCCTAGTCCTATATGTTGTCCATGTGCTGCATGGCCATGTGTCTGAGTCTGATCATGGATAGGTCTCCTATAATGAGATCATGTCGACTGGTGCCTACGAGCTACTGCAGACCACTCAGCCCTATAATTCCCACAACAAAATAAATATTCCCATCATTTGGAATGTACAAGGATACAACACTAGTAAGGATATATCTATAGAGACCCTACACAAGATTTTATGCTCATAAGTATCCATCCTTGATCATATCGAGGTAGTAGCCCAAAAATTCTATGAACCATATAACATACTTAGCCACAATATTCCATCCATTTTTTCAATTATAGAATATCTTAAATATAAACCGATTGAAATAATAATGGCTAGTACTCTTTATGGAAGAGATACTAGAATTCATACCATTAGATTTAAGTGTAATCTTGAATCAGTGTAACAAGATTCCACCAATTCCCAACTGCTCTTTTGAAAAGTCTAGAAACAAGTTAAAACGCTTGATCAGTCAGTGTCCAGATAAAATTGAAGATATGGATCACGGAAACTATCCAATCATCTGAATTTGGTGGATCTGACACGTTGTGGAACTTCATCGGCCTCTATCATTGGAAATTGTAGAGTCTTCTAATAATGGGCACATCCTTAACCGGATCTAATGGTATGATATACTTATAAAAAAAGTAGGGGTGCTTCCACCTATTCAACTACAAGAATAATCTCATGGGGAGAACCCGGAACTAAGGTATTGTTACTCATTAGGTCATCGTCACGATCGAGAATCGGTATACTGGCTGACTATCATCGCAAAGAAATCCTGAAAATTTAATCAAGACATTCCATGGTCAGATGATAAATATATGTATATATATATAAGTAATGGGGATATTACTCAAGAAGTACCATAAAAATAATCAATCCAATATCATGCATGTTCCATTTATTCTTTCATACACTATCTCTATATGTTGAGTCGACAATCAGGTAGTGAAAGTCCTTGTTAATGAATATGTTAGATACATGTACCATCACTGGGTTCCCAAGACTGAAATCCACACTTGAGAAACTTTCAAAAAACATCCCTAAGTCCCAAACAATCTTCATAAGGGGACTACACCAAAAATAGTCCCAAGGAAAGAACAACTCTGATACCAATATGTCCAAACCATAACCAATTAGGCTCAAGACGCAACTACCATGATCCCACCTTCATAGGCCATGGGGTGGAAACAAGCATCCAAAATTATAACCAACGTGGGAGGCCTTTTCCTAATGTACCTATATGTATACACCCATCCATATGAATGAAAAAATTTAGAGGAATAATAAAATAAAATATTCCACATTTAGAAAATGTACTATATAGGAAAAAAATCTAGGGTGTATAAGAGTATGATACTGAAAAATAAAAATTAAAGGGAAACAATACCTACCCAACTAGAAAGATATACCAAACAGAAAATAAATGTGAATGTAAAATACCGAGAGAACCCTGTTATTAATCTCTACGCTCTGACCACAATATGAGGTCAAGTGCACCAGGTAGTCCAATACTCATATATGATCATCGTCTACTAGTCCTTCATCTGCATTAGACATGACATGTGTAGGAAAATCCCATGAAAGGGTGAGTGTATACAAAACTATTAGTATTTCCTAAAAGCTAACAGGGGAGTAGTAAGATACATGATAGGAATAGATAGATAGTAGAAATATCCACCCAAATAATGAGAGTAAAAAATACAATGATAATGATTTGAATATATATATTCTCAAACAAAATGACCCAGACCATAGGGAAGGGGATCTCCATCTCACATATTGACCCAGTAAATCAGTTCCATCAGTTCTAGAAAGTCCATCATCGATTCCAAGAATACAATATTTCTATCTATAGGAGTAATAGTGTGGAGGGACTATGCCTTACCACAATTCCACACAGTCAAGGGGGCATTATCTCTTAGAATTGGACCCTCAACCGGGTCCATAAGGCACTCCACTCTGTGTAAGGAGGACCCCCACTATATCTGATATGGGTATAAATTAGTGGGTATATGACCCATTCCCTAGTCTATCAGGGGAGAACCACTTAGTTTTGGGAGGACCCATTTTTTATTTGATAGGATTTACAACTCAATAGATAGAGGAAACACTCCAAAATGTTATAGTTGGTTCCACTTTTCCTTAAACCTAGTCTATTCGGGGGTACAACTCAGTATATATATACAGTGGACCCATTCCCTATTCCATCAGAAGAGAACCACTCAATATATAGATAGAGGACTCACTCCATAGTATCTTGGGGGTTCCACTTAGAAGATATATAGGGGACTTGGAAACGAGTCCATCAGGGGTACCACTCTATTGATACTGCCCAATCCCTTCCATTTTTGAGCATTTACTTAAATAAGAATCATTCCCAAACCATATTACATCATATCTCATAATCTACTATGAAGTGCACAATTTTGTTCAACATGGAAAGACACTCAAGAGAGGAAACTCACAAGATAAAATCTATGTTGAAATGAAGGATATACTAGAGGTTGATGTTTTCTCAAAAGGAAATAAGGGGTACACGAGTGAAAGGAAACCACATAACATGTGGTCCCACACCACTACTTGTTTTTTTCCCTCTCCAGATAATGCCCACTACCCAATTAGTACTAAACAACATTTCATTATACTATAGGAATGTCTGAGCCCCTATGTTTCTGGCCAATTCTCCCATCCATGTTTGTGTAACTATTCTTGTCTACATATACTTCCGTACATGACATGTTCTCCAACATAGGTACGTACCTTTTTTATCCCACCATATGCATTGTCTAATGTGGGAGTGATACATCATGTGTGTCGCATCCACATATTGTGGCATCCTTGAATTTCTCAGAACCCTAGTGCCACAAACAAAGGGGTATTATACGATGTCTGTTCTTCGAACTAAATAGCGTGTAGTCATGTTTTTCAATCAAAGTTAGATATTATATCAAGCATTCCAGTTCTGGATCTTATAACATGTATCTCACATTTAGCCACCTGAAATCAAAGTATATTTCCTCTATTCTACATTTCCGGCTATCTAATGGCAGAAAATCAATATCCGTCAACCTGTGAGGGGTCTTTGCATTCCTTGTTCACATACATCCATCATCATTCAATATAAAATCCTAAATCCATGAAAATATCACATTATATCCCACAATTAATCCATGTTTGTCTTTTATTCTACAAAAACAATCAATGCTTGTGAATACGTCGTGATTCCGGGGGTCTAATCGGGCTTGGTCCCACATGTAAAATTCAAACCGAGACCATGTGGGACAAACCATGAAGAACGCAAAGAAAATGAGGGATAAGAACAAGAAACAAATGTGAAATAATATCTCACTAAGATTCCTTGGCCAAAAATCCATAATAGGGGATATTTTTGTGAGAAAACATGTCCCAACAGATAGATATTTAATAAACTATTTAAAGTCGATACAAGGGAACATGAAAAGGTTCACACTAGATGTAGATCAAAGATAATAAGATGATCACACTGAAAATATTAATAAATATGGGAAATTAAAAAATTTATGAGTAATACCTACTTTCAGAACGTCTTTTATGAATAACCCTTTATTTATTGAATAAGAGGAGTTTATGTGTTCACTATGCCTTGATCTTCTTAGATCTAGAGTTTTTGCATCATCAAATTCTGATTCTCAAAAAATAATGTAGAGGAATGACTATCAACGATCCTAGGGTTATGTAAATAACCCTAGAGTTCCATAAATATTGGTTTATTAATATGTAAATCTATTTAGTTTAATTAGATTAAAAAAATAAATTTAATTATTTATTTAACTCAATTTTCCCACCAACAACTGATTTTTTTTACACCATGCACCAAACTCTTTTAGTTCGTAGCTAGGGTAAATGTAACATTTTAGAAAAAACTATGGACTTTTATTTTTATCTTAGCTTCATTTTAAGAGTTTTCCCATTTTCTTTATGCAACTATGGTCACGAAATATGATATATATATATATATATTATTTTAATATATTAATTTTGGTCACACCATGCTTTAGAATCACACATCGTCTCAGCATGTGCCTATAGAAATATATATAAAAATATTAAAAATACATAAAAGTAAATAAAAAATTATTTATAATTCACTATAGTGGGTAAATCTATTCTTTCATTGTACATTTAAATAAATTTTTTGTTCATACCTTCGGTAAAAGGTTCCTCGTTTGGAAAATGAAATGGATTTTTATAAAACTTTTTATAAAAAATCAAAAATGGGTTAAAATGAATTTAATAAATAGTTATAGAAAATTAAAAACATTATTTAAATAATTTTAAGGAAAATATGGACATGAAAGTAAAATGTTCTTAATCGAAAGAAAAACAATTTCAGTTTTACTTGGAAATATTATTTATGTATCTCGAGTATGTTAGAGAAAAAAATGAGAGTAAAATATGTAATTTATAGAAATAAAGGGATGAGAATAAAATATTTTGGTTTTAATGTATAAATATTATATAATTCCTCCAATGGACACTTAAACATAAAAAAAATCTTGAATAATGATGAGGTTGGGAAATAAACTCTTACATCAGGTCTCACTTGTTTCATATGTTCTTTATCCACTTGTATAATAAATTTAAAATTTATATAATTATATACAATAATTATGTAAATAATCAAAATATAAAACATTAACTAGTTATAAAATTTCAACACCCATTGATTAATAATTATTTATTTAAATCTTCACATCAAAGTGTTAGGTGTTTCATTTTTAAGGGATGTTTCGGTTCTATTGTTCTTGTCCTTGTACATTGATCATGGTTAGAAAATATATCAATTTTTTAAATTATATTAATATCATATATATTCATTATATATATATTTATAGTTATCTAAAAAGGTAGAGATCGAAAAATTAATTGCATCATTCTTGGAGACTAAATGATGTATATACGCATAAAAGTTGTTTTTATATTTCAATGGGTGGAATGACATATAGGAAAAAATAAACAGTGTATAATAATAATAATAATAATAATAATAATATAAATAACATATATATTTATTAAATAATCTATGTTTACTATCCAATTAATGTGGTGTTGAAAATGAATTACACTACTACCAGGAGACAGTAAGTAGCACATACGCATGAGCGATGTTTTCTCTTTCTGTAGGATGAGAAAAAAAAGGTGAATAATGGTTATTACATCATAAAAATACCTATTATTTATGTTTTAGATAATTAATTAATTATTTTATAATTGGTGTCATGTATTTTAAGGATGAATAATAAGAAATAATGTTGAAAATTCTCTGTTTACTGTTATTCAAATTCATTGAGAAACTATTTTTACTTAAAACTTAAGTCTTTAAGGGATGGACGTTTTGAAATAAAGGAATATATAGGATGTTTTTAATGAATCTATAAAAGTATTATTTTAGTGATTTTTTTATCTATGAGGCTAAAATGGTGCGTGGACGATATGAGAAGAGGTTCCCTTTGATAAGTGAGTGGAGGGTCACTCTTGGAATAACTTAAAGTATTAAATTAATTTTTTTAATAAAGGGACTCAAAATATATAGGTTTTGAATTATGATGATTATAAGTCAAAATTAACTCATATCATAAAATTTATACTAGTTTATTTGAATATTTTACCCTTATCTCTTAGTTTTAACCCTCCATGATCCTTTTTACAATTAGCGCATTGTCAAAGTTTTCTATTATTTATTGGTAAAGAATGTTACCCTAAAAGGGAAAGTCACCCATAAATGGACCATGTTTATTTGATTATTTTATCTATAAAATTTATGTAACAAAAACAATCATTCAAATTGTATTACCTTTAATATTTTTAAATTCGTTTATTTTATTTTTCTATTAATTGAATAAAAACTATGTTAGAGTTTCGTGATAATTTTAAAAAAATTATTAAATAAATAAAAATAAAAATAAAATTATTTGTATAAAAATTAATTAATATGTTAAATAAATATTTATAATGGAACATATCATCTTTAATAAGTATGTAAAAATTTTATATTTACTAACGTCAATATAGTGACATTTTGTAATTACTCTTTTCTTAAACAATATATAAGATATAATCCAATAAAAATGGTAACATATAGTAATATATTATATACTTTGATAGAAATAGACGAACTAAAATATACAATAAGATAAATTCAAGTTTTATAGAAATTTTAAAGACTTATTTAAATGTCTTAACCCTATTTTAAACGTTTTACACTTATTGTTGTAGTAAAGGTTTACCAAGGTTATTACTCATAATGAGTAAACAAATTATAGTCCTATTTAGATAATTTAACCTCCATGATTATAAATACTTATCCCATTTTTAAATATTAAATTCTAATATGTTTAAGAATATAATTTAATATTATACCCACAAAATGAAATGAAAATTTGTTCTCTAGAAAAAATGTCTTCTGAAGTATAAAAGTTTGAATACATAATTACATTATAAAATTAAATTAAGTTAACATAATTATATTAATCATAATATAAATTAACTAATTTCACTTTTAAAACCATTTAAAACAAAATGTAACTTTTTTAATTCTTTAAATGAAAATATATTTTTAAATAAAAATATGTATTTTTTACTATTCATCAAAAAAACATTTTTTAAAAAAATTATCAAAACATCACTCCAAGATAATTATGGAATGTTTATTTCAAAAATAACGATCATTTTTCAATAAATTTCACAAATTTTTCTAAAACTATTTTTTTATTCACAAAAACAAATAATACCCTTTTTGAAAAAAATATACTTTTGATGCATATTATGACTTTAATAAAAATATACATGGTTTAAATAAAAACATTATAATTACTTTCAAATTAATTTTTTATTCCTATTCATTCCTACTATGTAATTTTGATGTTATAATGGTCATATTTAAATAATGTTATTTTAAAAGTTTATTTTGATTCGTTTAACCATTGTATTTTGCATAATGAAACTTATCAATGAAATTGAATTTATTTAAATTGAAATATATTTAAAACAATTAGGTTACATATAAATTACCATGTAGTATGAAAAATAAGTGAATAATATTATTTCTTATATATCTAAAGATTAATTTACTTATTCAATAATATTAGTGTAAGTTTAGAATGCTTTTTGACAAAGTTAAAGGTTTCATCTCAAAAACATTCTTCTTTGAGACACCTATTTTTTATACACTAAATATATTTTAAATGGTCTATACACATTAAAATGGATATTTTATATCATTAATATCCTTATTCATGTTATTTTAACATCAAATTCATGCTCTCTTTCTTTAAAGGGGTTTTATTAGAATAATTCTTACGTCATAAGGGTTCTCATCTCGATTTCTCTTCATTGATACATGTTTTAATGTTATGCAAAAATTTATTAATATTATGTATTATATACTACTCAATTATTTATTTTATAATAATAAATTATTTAATATAATGTATTTATATAATAATGTGATATTTGTGTATCCAATGACTTTTGATTAAAAAATAACTAAAGTTGTAAGTGATTTTCAGGGTACAAATATCTTCCTTATTCCATAATCACTTTTATTTCACTATTATATTTCATGTTTTCTATATTAAAAAATTTTAAGATTTTAGGAGGTATTTACATCTTATTATGTGGTAAAATCATGTTTATCTCCAAAAATTTCTTATTTTATGGTTATATTGTTTCATAAAAATGAAATTTTTATATTATTCCCCATTTATTTTACTGGATTTTCCCTCTCCATCCAAGTTGTTACATCCCAAAAATGTTATCATATATTTTTATTAAATCTGATATGATTTATGTTATATTATTCTAAGAATTAAATTTATCCGATTTCAAAAGGAAAATGTAAAACTCTTTATAAGGATGGAGATTTTAAAACAATGGTATCTCAAAATATTAAATAAAAGGGTTTTCTATATAATCAAAATAAGATATGTTGTTTTCCAAAACATATTTGTTTATAAAATGTATTTAAATTCTCGGATTATTTATTTCTAACTCTTTATAATAAGTTTTTAAAAATTGTATTATCTCCCTTCTCAAAAAATGCTATAGAAATATATTTACACTTTATATTTTCTAAAAAAGTTGAAAACATTTGTGAGAACATTCATATTATCATATCTATTTTTCCATCATTGTTTATATCTCATGAATGGATGTTTTTATCATCCTATTTATTTTATATGGATATAATTCATTTTAAAAATGTGATTTTTATATATCTAATGAAATTTTAAGTTTATATTTTTTGATATTTTTGTAGAGTTTAAAATCTATATCTTTTTTCTATGGGTTCATTAAGGTGTGTTTGTGATTGATTTTATGTGGAACTCATATGTATGGATTATAAAAGGTGGGGCCCTATATTGAACTCTAATTAATTAGTTTATTTTTATGTCTGATGAGCTCAGAAGTGTACATGGGATGATTTATCCCAAGGCAAAGGGATACATGATAACATTTATCTAAGGCCAAATTGGTACATTGGAGGATATATCCCAAGTTAAATGGTATATGGGAGGATTTATATTAAGACCAATGGGTACATGGGTATTTTTATCCCAAGCCCAAGGGTATATGGGAGGTTTCATACGAAGTGTATCTGGGAGGTTAGACCATGCCTAAAATATTGCGAATTTATTATTGGGTATCCTTGACTTATGGCTTCTATGTTTATGTTTTCTCCATACCCTTATGTAATAATATGTAACTATGTTAATTATTTTTAACTAATGTTTAATATTACATGATTCTGCATACATTTTTTATAATATATATTTTTAATGAAATATTACATTTCTTTCTATCATGGCTTATAAACAAATCTTATTGTTTCATCTTTCTTTATTAATAAATTTTTCTTCTAACCATATTTTCACATGTACTCATTATCAAACCATCAATGATATGTTGATAACCTTTCCCTTACTGAGTATTTTATCTCACCCCTTTCTTATGTTTTTCATTACTCGAGTTAATTTTCTTTATAATTTGTGGGAATCCTATATTAGGGTCTATAAGAGTTTTATAATTGAGAAAAAAATTTAGATTAAGATGATTATCTAGATAATTTCCATGACACTAAACATTTAGATCACTGGGTTATGTGACTGTTAAAGGGTTTTATTATTTAAATTAAGAGATTAATGTACAATCTATTTCATGATTATCTTGGGTCCCTATAGATTGTATCAGATCATAGTTCAGTTATTTTTTCTATTAGTTTAGATAACAATATAGAAAACCTGAAGGATATGTATAAGGGATAAGTATAATTACAAGATAACATCCCAATGTTCTTATAAAATAGTGGAAATGTGGTTCTCTAAGAAATTTCATCCATGTATGGAAAATAAATGTTGATTCAGGCTCCAGAATAGATATACCTAGGTGTAATAACACTAAAAATGGTGTCTTGAGTGTTAAAAAAGTTGTCGGTGAGTTTATGAATAATATGTCAAACTTCACACCTGGTATGACACTCTTAGTATACATGATTTTTATAATCATAATTCTATTTATGAACCATTCTTTACAATTTATGTGCCAAACAAGTTTAGTAAGAAAATTATGTTTGATTATGTCACTGGATAACTTCGATAAAAACCCATATATCTATAAGTTAGTTTATATATTTAATTAATGTGATGTTTTTTTTGTTCATAGTTTTCATTATTTTAATTTTAGTATTTCCCTTTTCTAAAATTACATTATTTGAATTAATATTTGTATCCTAGAGTAACTAAGTCAATAATGGGGGTAACATAACATGTATAATGTTTCCCAAAAAGTAACCTAACAGAATGAAAATTGGGTGAAATCGATAAGAAAATTTATCATAGTTTATGAAAAATAATTAAAACCATGTAGAGCTCCCAAATTCACTAAGGAATGAGAATCTTTGAATCGAGTCTTTTATGCTTCAAAAACCACCAATCATAAACGAGTTCCCCAATCCACTAGTTACTAAGAAATGTATCAATACTATAGAAAATATATTTTTAATTATACCGATCTTAGATCATGAAAAGAATTAATTGTTCTTATATTATTTGGAAGGTGATGATGATTAATACTATACCCTAATAAATAAACCAAGTACAAAGGTAAAAATTGATTCAATGAAAAGGGAAGAGTTTAAAGGGGAGTTCTTTTGAAAATATTTTTCCATTGACTCTTTATTAAAAAAATTAAGATACTATTACCTGAGTGGTAGAAAAATTAATATGAATCCATTAATACCTATGAATAAAATATCATAAGACTTTCAAGGTACACCTATACTTTTATCATTGACTATTAAATTAAGTACGATCATTTCTATAATACCTTGATCCCAATTCTCAAAAAATCATTAGCTATAAGAGATATTAAAATCCATCAAGACATTTTTTGATGTGTCCAAAAGGTGTAAATAGAAAAGAAGAGACACTAATTATTCTCATGGATTAGGGTATAAGAATAAATAATATATTTCCCTAAAAATTAAAGTGACACAAAACATGGGGGGGAGAATTCATCTTTTGAAATGATGAAAATGTGGGAAAAATCATTGGGTGATTGTCTAGAAGAAACAAGTAAGCAATTCATGTGTGGAGGAGAAGTTCACCAATAACATGAATGTTTAAGAGATTTAGAGAAACCAACTAATGAAATGTATATATGGAATGGCCAAATTACAATGAAATCCTCTGTCTGATGCATTAGTTGTAAGGATTATGGGAATAATTCTAAAAAGTGAAGTGAACCCCGGTTAGATGGAAATATTCATTGTCAACATCCACTAAATCCAAGTGAATAAGAAAAATTATATCTAGTCACCAATTCTAAATTATATTTTGATAGAAAAGTGTCTTTGTAATAATTATTGAATTCTTATCTTTGCCTCTATATTAGTGGAATTATTACTAGATTCTAATTATAGTAACTCTAGTATATCCAGGATGTTTCTTAAAATCAAAAAATCAACCCCAATGATTAGATTATATTTAGAGAAAATATTCTATTATTATTGTACCGAAATATGAGTTTTAATAAATACTCTTTATGAGAGTTGTATTATTCCTCATTCATATAAATTCATTGTGATTTTAGAAATGTATTGATTTTCTCCACATAGAATCCATAATAATCAATAAAATAAGAAAATAAAATTTTATAATTTAAGCCAACCACTGATCATCTATAAATATATGTATGATAATGATCCCTCTATTTAAACTAATTATTTTATTAGAATTATGATATATACTCATGAGGGGTGATTAGCGTAGATTTTTGGATAAAAATTATTTATTAATATTGTTTTATTAAAAGGAGAAATGATATATTTCATATGTTTGTTGATCACACTCTACAAATTATATCATGAGATGAGACTACCTCTTAGATACCCTTAATTATTTTCAACAGAAAGTGATAAATAAAATTGTGTGGATGAAATTTGATTAAGGGGTAGAAATTAATAACTGATATTTTAATATATTTTTTCCTATAATTAAGTACAATTTAATTGGAAGATTTCCCTACAAGAAACAAAAAACCAAAAAGAAACTTTGATACGTTTATATTTTTAAATCAATCCCCTTAATTAATTGATATGAATAATATTAACTGAATTATGAAGTATTTTTTTATAAAAGTTTATATAAATAATATCTTAAAAAATTTCTTAATTTATTATTTTGTTTAAGAATAAGTTTTTTATGATTTGAAATATTTATTAAAAAAATAATTATATAATTTTTAAATTAATATTTTAATAAAATATAACATTGATCAATTAATGATATCATAATTAATGATTCAAAAAAATTATGAATAAAAACAAATATATTTTAAATAAAGTTGTTTTCCTATAAAAATATCTTTTCAATATAATGTATGTTTTAAATTGAAAATTGAGTTTATAAATTTTTGAATTTTAATTTGAAAAAATGTACATGATTTTTTGGATTTATAGTGAAAATATAATCACAATATGAATATTTTGTATTTTACTAAATAATTATTATTCTGGTGGATAATGAAAATACCAATTTAGTAATGGCGTCACTTTTATAAGACAGAGGTTTTTGGAAACTTTTTTATATAATATATATATTTATAAAGTAAAATAAATAATTTAAAAAATATATTTCAATTTATAAAACCCATTAATAAAATTTTATAAAATCTATTAATATTTTATGAAAATTATTTTTCACCTATTTCTTTAATAAAATTTACACTTTGAGAAATTAGGTTTTTGGATTCATTTTAATATAAATTAAATCTTATTTTAAAAATAATAATATTATTAATATCATTAGAATAAATTAAATTGATAATTTCCCAATACATAAACATTATTCTTAAAAATGCACATTTCTTAAAAATGGGTTTTTTTGTGTAAACATTAAGTTCAACATCCGTAAACATAGAACGTTAATTTGAATAAAATTAATACTATATTTGATATAATAATTTAAATATAATTTAATATTAATAATTTAATTTCTAGGTATAAAATTTATATTATTGGGATTAATGTTAATTACCACGATAGTGGTAAAACAATTATTCTAAAATAATTTTATTATTAAAATCTTGAAATTTCTATTGAATCATTTAAAATAAACTAAATTAAATAATAAATTTTTTATGATGTATAGAGACATAAAAAATAAATTAACACAACTTTTTTTTATCAATACTAAAAAGGATTAAGAATCATTAATGTTCAAAATGGCATTTTTCTATTAATTTTTTATCGAGATTATGTATTTTAATTTAAAATTTAATTTTAAAATATTCATAAATTAAATTCGATTAAATATAATTTAAATATATTTATATCAGACCAAAATATTTTTATACAAGTTATTATAGGTTTTTGAAAAAAAATAAAAATCACTCAATTAAAAACTAGAAACCAAGTTTAAAATTAAAAGAGTAAAATGTAAAACTAAATAGTAAAGATCCTAAATAATGTTCAAAAAATTTATGGAAATAATTTTATGAGTATTTATCTACTAAAATACCCAAAAATATATCTTTCTTTCAAAACTTTTGAGCCATTGACCTTGGAATAGTGTCTTGGAGTTATTAAAATATAAAGTGTGTTTCCAAAATTTCCATTTTCTTCTCTTATAAAAGGGGGTCACTTATTCCCATTCAAAGATACACCTAAAATTATAAAGTTCTTTAAATATATACGAAAATATCCTATTATATAATTCAATCACACATTATTAATCTTCTAGTTACAAAAATTTATCATAATCCCTTTAATTCTGATGATTTTTTAAGGGTAAAATCAAACCAGCAACATAATTATTATCTCTTATTAAGTTTTTCACCTTAATCTTGATATTCCCAATATATTGAATTCATATAAATATAATGAAATAATTATCATTATTTTTGTATTTTTTATTATATTAATCTAATAACCATTATTTATTCCCTTGCATCTACTAAAAAACTAAATTGTCATTTGTGTGTTGCAAGGACTACTCCCTTCATAAATCGACATCACCTATTTTTCATTAATTAAATTAAAGAAAGATAAAAAGGATGTAATGGATGAGTAAATAATATATCTATAATATATATATTATAATTAAATTTTAAATTATTATTTTCTTTTTTACATATCATTAATTGAGAAATGGAAACATTAATCATGAATACATGTGAATTATCACCTCCACGGGTAATGAGTTTCATTTGTTATCACCACCCATCATGGATGTCTTTAAAAATATATTTACCAAATATAAAATTCTTTCCATTACACTACTAATATTATAAATATTATGATACTATTTTATAGTAGTTTATACCACGGTCAACATGCATAATTGATTACGAAGAAATTGACTGAACAACCACAACTAACCGACGTAGGCAAGAAAACTATATTTTAAAGAAATAAAATAATATATTTAAATTATGTTTTATTGAAAAATATATGTGAATAATGATTTTTTTATAGTTCTATTCAACTTAATTTAATTATTTCTGATTTTAAGTGAAAGTTATGGACACTTACACATGTAGTTAAGGGTTTTATGTCAAAGAATCATTCTTTGAGACACCTATTTTTTATGCACCAAATTTCATTTAAATGGTTAATATACTATAAATTTTATATTTAATATTATTTAATATCTTTATTCGTGATAATTTAAATTCAAATTAAATCTCTATTTATTTTTAGTGGTTTCTATTAGAATGTTTCTTAAAGAATAAGGGTTTCTATCTCAATATCTTTATATTGAGACATGTTTAAATGTTATGTATAAATTTCTTATTACAATGTTTAAATGCTTCTAGATAATTTATTTGGAGAAAATAAATTATTTATTTCAATGTATTTACATAACGATTTGATTTTTAAGCTTCCAATTACATTTTAATCAAAAATTACTAAATCTTTAAGGGTTTTTTATTACTCAAATCTCTCCATTGGCACATAATCAATCTTCTTCGTATATTATGTGTCAATATTGATCTATAAAAATTTATAATAATTTTAAGATATATTTACACCTTATTTATAAGGAAATAATGTTTCTCACCAAATTCTTATTCCTTGATTATTTTACTATTTCATTTAAATACATTTTTTGGGAATAATTCCCATTTATTGTAATATATTTCTCCTTTATATCCCATTGATGTTATCCTAATGTTTTTTTATATTTAGTATATATTATTTTAGAGTATACTTATAATTATATTTTACCCTTTTGAAAATGAAAATTTAATACTCTTTTACCAATGATGGTTTACCAACAATGTAATTTCAAAATATTAAATAAAAGTGTTTTCATCGTTTAAAAATCTAATTTTTTTCTTACCAAACATATTTTTTATAATCATTTATATATTTTCAACTATATTTTATTCATAAATCTTTATAATATGTTTTTATGTGTTCTATTATTTACCTTATCAAAAACAATTTTATAAAGTTATTTTAAGTTCATACTTTATAACAATGTTCAGAAGGTTTCTAAAAACTTATGTATTTTCACTTCTATTTTTCCTCCATGGATTATCTCTCATGAAGTGATGTTTTGATCACAATCTATAATTAATTATGATATGATTCCTTTTATAAAATTTTATATTTGATAGCATTTGATCTTTTATATTTTTTTTGTGTTGTTTTTAGAGAGTTTAAGAAACCAATTTAGTTTTCCATGGTTTCGTTAAGATATATTTATGAATAATTTTACAAGGAACTCATATGTATGGATGATAATAGGTGGATTCCTATATCACCATGTAGTTCATCAGTTTAATTTTATATCACATGCTGAAAAAAGGGTAGATATAAGGAATTATCCTAAGATAAGGTGGTACATCAGGGGATTAGTCCCAATATAAATGGGTACATGATACGATTTATTCCCTAAAAAGGATATACAAGATGATTTATCCAAATAAAAAGGGCTACACAAGAGGTTTTATCTGAATATCGGGGGTATGCATGAGTATTATCCCAGACCCAAGAAGTGACACAGTTGGTTAGACCTATGCTACTATGTGATGAATTTATGGGTGGGTATCCTTGAATTATGGTTTCTATGCATATTATTATTCCAAAAACTTATGTTATAATCTTGTGTCTATCATTATTCTCCTTGACTGATGTTAAATTTATCATGATCCAACACACTTTTTCCATAGTGTATGTTTGTTCATTTGAGATTACATGTCCTTATATCATGACTTATGGAAAACTCTTATTTTTTCATGTTATTTTTAGTAATAACTTTCTCCCCAACCATTTTATTATAATTATTTAATTATCTAAATCATAGTGATATATTGATAAGTTTTCCCTTATGGATCATTTTAGATTACCCTTTTTTATATTTTCTTTCCCCCTGTTTATGAAGATAATAAAAATGATTGGAATGTAAAGAAGGAACCCTAAAATAGTTTCATAATAATGAAAATTTTACAGATTAAAATTATCATGTTTATAATAACCAAAAAACTAAACCATTAATTACAAGGGTTATCTAAGGATTTCCAAGTTGTATTATTTAAATCAAGATATTAATTAATTATTATTTTTAATGTTTATCATCGGTTTCTATAGAGACCATAAAATATTTATAATAAACATTCTCAAAATATGTTGTTAACTCTTCAAAAAATAACAAACATATATATTGATCTTGGAAAGATAATTTTGTGGGTATTGATTCATATTTTATTGATTTTTACTGATTAAGTCAAGTAACATAAAGGATTCACTCTCAATGTGAAAACATCCAAAATAAGAAGTTGTATACATTTTTTAGTGATCCCATCACCTTAATTTGTATGTTTAACAATATGTAATGTAAAATGGTGTTGAGGAATAAGAGTTACCACTTTTAGGATTAGAGTATTTCATATCCAGGGGATTAAACTAGCAGTAGTTATACTTTTCTAACATTGAAAATTTTCCTTTTCAATCTATATCTATTATGCTCTTCAATCATCTATAATGAACATATTATTATTGATTTATAACCATATTGGTTAGTTTGAGGGACAAAATCAATGTATTTATTAAATTTTAATAAATATAATTACATTAATTTATATTTTGATTCGTTTATCTAAAAAATCAAGGAGTTATGTGATTGTGATGGATGATAGTTTCCTACAATTTCAATTCAATATGATTATTTTTCCTTATGGTATAATCAATACATTTTCCAATTCTTTATATATCCATTATATGATATGGGAACCATGTGGTTATGGAGGTCGAAGTTTATAATAGTAGCAATATAACAAATAGGGAATTGTTTAGTATTAAAAACTTAAGGATAGGTATCATCCATCCAACCAACATTAAATTTTTATTTTCTATCACTTTTAAGGGAAAAAGTGAGAACCCTCACACCTTACTGGGTTTATCATCAAAAGTCACAACTAATTTGTTAAAAAAAGTTTAAGCTGATTTGAGCCAAGATCTTTAAATAATATCCAGGGAATAGACTCTATCTGGATTTCAGGATCATCCTTTAGAACTCATTCACAGAGATTTGCAAGTATGTCCCAAGATTGCAAGAGTTCCTCCTTGTTGATCTTTCCTGTGTTGCATCCTCTAAGCAGAATGCAGGTCTTCTTGTTGATCCCCTTACCCTACTCCTTAGAATAGGTCACCTGAAGAGGCCTCTTCTTCTTTAACTCTTGAATATCCAATGTTATGTCAGTCATTTCCTCATCAGAGTTCAATAGTAGGTCCATTTGATTCAGCATCGAAAGTACCTGTCGTTGTGAGTCATCATTGTAGGTATTCTGACATTGTTTCACCGAGCCTGGAGTCCCCTTTTCACCCTCAAGGCTAGTAGGGACAACAACCTTGCAACTAGCCTACCAAACATCCTCGCCTTCCATTATTTGGGCATTGTGTTCCTTTGGATTTCTGACTTTAGTTGCTGACCGAGTCTTCATTGGCCTAAGGAGGTAGGAGTATTCCTTACGCCCCTTTGTCCTCTACTTCTTGGACACAATGCAACTTTCAGGGTCAATGTTTTCCTTATTCCCCTTTTTTCTCCTTGGTCTGTGTAGGTCCTTTCCATCCCCTCCTGTATCGACATCATCTGAGGGTTTTCCCTCTCCATCTGATTCATCTTCAGAGGTACAGAACTGGTTACAGTCCGAGTCCCCCTCGTTTCTCAAACAGTTGAATCTGTTACTTACTTTGAGGATAGACAAAGATCCCCTCGAGTTGAGAAGAATACCAGCATGCTTTAAAGTTGATACCCATGCTTGGGTATTCGAGGGCTGACTGCTTCCAGGTCTGGCACTACCACCAGCACCCACTGCCTGGGCATAAGTACCTGAAGGCACAGTACCCAAGGGCAATGGACCCCCAACTCCAATGTTTTCCCCCAAAACCTTCTTATCCAGGTTGACATCTCTTATTGCCGACCCTTTTGAAGGAACGGATGCAGCCTCCCCATGGTCCCCTTACTTCAAGGAACAAACCGATCCACTTGTTTGATTGAAGCCTCATCCCATGAATTAAAAATGGTGATCTCCTAAGGCAAGTCTGCATGGATGATCACCCACATCTATCTCCATGCCAGCTTCCCCATTCACCTTCACTGCATTGATTTAAATCTCATGCATATCCTTTTTAACCTCCTGGACAGAGTCCAATTGCACCTCTCTCTCCAATTGTCCAACCTCTTCCACAATTATACTTGCGCTCCTGCTGGTGCCATTACCCTCTTCAGAGAGAACAACCGAAGAACAGGAATCAACCAAATCCTTTTTCAGGTGGCTAAAAACCTCAAGAACTGTAGGGTTCAAGTGAGAATCCTTTGGGTCTGTCTTGGGAACCAGCATCGTTCCATGGTTGAAAGAACGCATAGCCTTCTCCCCTGAAACCTCACCGCGCACCACCTCGTACTCCACCAAATCTGCACTAAACTGCGGTTGATGTTCCACCACTAGAACCACCAACTCCTTCGGTGACCTATACCGGTTCATGCGGCGAAATCCTGAGGCCATATGGCCCAGCTTTCTGCATCCTGAAAAGAATACAGGCCAAGACTCACACACCACATGTTGTTTCCACCTCAACTCTTCTCCAACCGAAATCCATAGCCACTTAGTTGGAGGTTTTGAAATGTCAACCTTAATGCAATCACGGGGCAGGATGGGGTGACAAACCGAAGCGGTTCAAATATCAGAACATAGGTAGCGATCAACCAAATTACCGAGCATACAAATGATAGAGGGATTATGGAAGGGTAGAGGCAAATCAGGAAAACATACCCTAACGACGGCCGAAGGGGGATCACGATTCATTTTGAAATCAAATGACCACCGTAGGAGGAAAAAACCACAACCATTGAACACCCGAGGAGCACTGGACCAGACGACGACCAAATCCTCTTCTTATGCGAAGCGTACCATTAGTTGATGTTGGTCGAACAAACCCACCACCGCTCGGTTTTGAAGACCCCAAGAGTCAAAGACGAATCTGTCGAATGCATCGACTGAGGGACAACGACCTCTGAATTGAGCCACCAGCATTGATCTATGTAGGTCTGAAGCTGCGTTGAACTCTTTAAGAAAAAGCACGAGCTGAGGAGCTCCGTCGTGAAGACCGGGAACCTTAGGGCTAAGTGAAATTGACGGGAAAGGAGGAAGACATGTCGGATTGGAGAAAGAGGTGAATGGACAAGCCACCGAGGAGAGGATCCCCCCTCCCCCTGCCGAGGAGGAGGGGGCCAGAGCCTCCTTCATCTCCAACCTAGGTCAACGTCGCAGGCGCTCTCCTAACACCCCTCCCAGGCTTGTAAGGATATGTATCACGAAAGTGGATGTTTTCAATGATTAGGACTACGGTACCATTACACATCTATTCATATACATAAATGAGTTTAAATAGGAATTAGTGAATAGGTTTTTTATAAAATTTGTTTAATGGTTTTCACATTAAAACAGTAGACATGATATTGCAAGAACATGACATTAAGAAGAAACAATTTTTTTTAAAATTTTCTATGGTAATGACATGGTAATTTTAGATAACTCTTAAAAATGAAAAAATATTTCCAAATCCAATCATTTTCATCAATATTACATTAATTTTCTTCTTTTCAACACACACAAACACACACTCAATTTTCAAGATTTATCTTAAATAAAAATATTATAATATAACAAAACTGACACTATAAGATCATAGTGTGTTTTGAAAACTCCTTGTGAGATGACCCCAAGGACATCCACTATATTTTATTTTAGAAGTTTTTAAATTTTAAAGGATAGTGTATCCCCGTGATAGGATTTCAGTGATCGTATTTTTTGGAACTATTTTTGCAAAGCATAAATAAGTCATGTTGTGACTCTCATTATATTATTTGGTTTATTTTTTTCTTTCTCTTTTCTCATTTTAATATAGATAATTAATATAAAAAACAATTTAGTGTGGTTTTTATAGAGTCTTATATGATTACTATGATAGATAAGGGAACAATAATAGGTATTGTTGATCTTAAGAAAAAAATACATCCAATATATCATAAATAAGAAGAAGAATATAAGTGGTCTAAAAATTTTACTAATTTGATCATAAAAAAGGTGGTATATATCATTCATAAACCTGATAAATTTAATGAAAAAGTATGAGAGGTTGTCTAATGAAAATAATAATAACCCATAGTATCTAATTTTTTGATGTTTTTATTTTCTAATTCTTACTTGGGTGATCAAGCTAAATAAATCATGGTAGAGTTATAGGAAGACCTCCCACTATTTTATTCTTCCACTATACTATATATTCAAGGTTAATAACATAAAAAAATGTCTGAGGGAGATTTTTCTTCTTTAAATTCATTCATTTTTAATTATATTGAAACCCAATAGTCTACTTCACTCCCTTATTAAGACATCTTATTTTCAAGATATATTTTTTTTGACCTTGATAAAAATAACGAATAATCCATAGAAGATGTGTGTGTTATTATATAGGGATTAGAGTAACATGTTCAGTGGGTCACTAACATGTCATGAACCATCTCAGGTCAAACTCAAACTAGCCACCCGATTCAATCTATGGAAAGGATCGAAGGGCCTTCCAAATCCCCTTAGGCTGGCAACTAGTTCCAATAATCAACAAGGTAACCAAAAATAATGAATTCTCTAAATATAAATAAATAACATAATGAAAAAATATATAGCATCAAAAAATAAATTAAATATCTAAACCGAATATTATTTTACATAATCTGAAAATACAACAAACTGAACAACAAATCCCAATATAAACCTAAGGACAAAATGGTATCCAAGTGACCCCGAGGGTCACCCTCTAATACAAAAACCACCCATCTCCCACTGTGATCAATACCATGTTGATACAAAAAAAAAATCTAAAAATAAGAAAGAACTATAATAATTAGTATTAAAACTCAGCAGGCATACCCAAACAAATCTACTCTCATTGAACTTCCTTTATATAAATAAAAATTCAATTCAATTTTGTGATACAATATACAAAGGTAATATTTTCCACTGATTATCCACTTTAAAAGAAAAAATTTCCCATTGGACTTTCTCCATTTAAAACAAAATTCTTCCCCAAGAGGAAATTTCTAGAATTTGAAAAAGGAAGGAAGATGATTTCATCTTAAAAATGGAGATAAAGTTTAAAAAAAAATTCCAAACCCTTTTTCGTAAATCTTTGAAATCCAACACACAACTTTAATCTAAAGAATATACTATGCAAGTAAGCTATAACAATGATTAAAATAATAATAAAATGGAAATAAGAACACCAATATAACCAATAAACAAGGGTTTCAATTATATTCTGTTGAAAACTAAGTGCCAATAGACAAGGGAGAACCTAGTATTTCATGAATAATCTGAAACATATTATACATCTTGACTCATCCCGGAAATCATGTCTCGCTTGATGAAATCAAATTTCACCCACATGATCAATATCAACCTTAATATCCTGACTAAGGGGACCTATTCAATATCAATAATAAACAAAAAAATCTTATCTCTTGTTATGGTTCACTTTTCAGAGCATAATCCTAACTAGTGTAGTAATTTTTTTCAAAAAATTATCTAGCTATGCAAGGTCTCTGTTTCAAGAGTACCAAGGGGGTGATCAAAATGATGAAAACTGGGTATCCAAACACAATAATATATATCATATAAAATAATTCACACAATAATAACCAACCCAAGTCACCCCAAGGAACATTCTATTTCCATAAAAAAATATCAAAGGAGTCCACGTTGAGGATCTCTCATTCTGGTCAATGTAAATGGGTCACAAGAACTCCATACTAAGGATATAACACTCATTCACATAATGGGTCATGGGTATTCCATAGTTAGTACATCACATCCATTGAATATAAATAAGGTAAGAATATTATCCATAATGTTTTTTTTATAAAAATCATTTTCACAAGTTTTACAAAAGTTCCAAACAGGCTTCAAAAATTTTGTTTAAAATATTCCAATCCATCTCTATAAAAATAGTACAAATATACCATTTCCAATTTCACAATAATTTTGAAAAAATACCATTTAATCACTAACAACAAATTCAAAAAAAAAATTCATATTCATTAATTTTTCAAATGGGAAATAATCTACCGACACATGTTTAACCACTTTCAAAATCCAAATAAACACTTATTTTAAATCTAAAACCCTTAGGAACTCTTCCAGGAAACCCAAATAATAATTTCACATGTCAAAAATTCATTTACTGAGAAAAACCAGGCCTTAAATGTCATAAAATCCAATTAGTTGTTTTATCTAACATGTAGTGTGTAATATTTAACAAAACAAATATATATCACAAAATTGGGAATAAATCACCTCTTTGCACACCAAATAATTAATCCAAGGATTACACATCAATATTTAACATATAGGGAAGGTTAAAAAAACATGAAAAAATTATTCTTAAATGAAAAATTCAAATGTATAGGGAAACATACCTCAATACACATTCACTACAAGAACATCAACATGAAACCACTCCATGAAGGATCCAATGGACAAGTAAAACCAAGAGAAACCCTAAACAAAAAAACCACCAAATATAAACAAATGAAAAAAGAAAATTTTATCCAAATGACCATAGGAGGATGAGATATCAAGAAAAAAATGGAGAAAGATGAAGAGGGGGAAGAGATGAGGTTAATACCTTGAAGAATCACCCCCAAAACATGAATAATAACCTTAGATATACACCAAGGGAGGAAAGAGAATATTTGAGAACATGGGAGCGGCTCCCTTAGGGCCATAAAAACTTGGAGTAGAAGGAATGTGTAGTTTTGGGTTTAAAATACATAGGGGTAGATTGTTTATTTGACACTTTTTCTGATCTAGTTACCACACATGGTTTACCCAAACAGTTAACCAAACTGATCTCCCCTTACCGAACACAAAAGGCACCCTACATAGTTAGGCCATACAGTTTGAAAACCATGCACTAACTATGTGAAATGTTTTTCCCTAAATTTAGTTCTTACCCAATAGCTTGTCGTACGATTTTACAAACCATGCATAAGTCATGTGTCATTCTATTGGCACCAAACCTTAAGCCTCATGGTTAACTCTAATCCTGCGCAAACTACACAACTAGAGAAAAACAATTTGAATCTCAAAATTGAAACCTTCCACACACAAAACATGAGAGAAAAACCCATGGAAAAATAAAAACAAAAATAGGTGATGAGAATGAAATCCAGGTGTGTAAATTCTCCCCTCCATAATGTTTTCCACCCTCGGAAAGCCACAAAAGTTTCCATTTGATCAATCAAACATGGATTTCCACAACCACATGATCCTACCTCTCAAATCAAAAACACCTCAAAAATGACCAAATGAAACGCATAACTCTTTCCTAAAACAAACAAACACTTCTTAAGAACTAAATTAAACTCAAGAAATAACTCACACAACCCGTCATAAAATAAAAACATTGTGCGTGCTCAAAAAACTAAAAATTCCTCCAAATAGAGAGGAAATAGAAATAAAAACCTCCAACGGAACCACCTAATTTCAATACAACTCTAGAGATTAATTGTGATTACCAACACAGGTGGCCCGAATAGACTTTCCACTATAAGAAACTAACTTGATTCAAGAAAAATTAAAATAAATTTAAATGAAACTCACATTGGGTCTCTCCACCATTTTAAAATTTCTGCTGGCTTAAACCAACCGGTACAGATTGGTCTAAAATACCTGACATGGGCCACCCTGGTAAATCCCCACACAAGACAAACTAGGAACATTCTCTAAACAGACCAGAAAACCCTCCACCATAAGGGGAAAATATTATGAAATCAAACTGCACATGGGAATCGAAATAGATACATTCATCTAAAAAGGTGCCCTATTAAAATTTTAGGAAAACAAAACCACTAAACCTTTCTATAACCAAGGAGGAACTTTTCAATCCATAAGAATCACAATAAGAAAATGATGTATCTATTCCTCTTTCCAACAAACAATACTTTTAAATATGAAGAACCTATAATATGTAATATTAAACTATCCTCATTCCCACACTAAAGATATAAGCTAAACCAAGGTCTCTAATGCCCCTGATTCCTAACTACATGACAGCTTCACTCTGGGTCCTATGGCTAGAGCCCTAACGTTTGTATCATCTATTACGTCGTATTTAATATCTTGTAATACCTTATCATGAATACTTCTTTCCAATGAAATAGGAAACCAAGAAATTTCAACTCAAAATCCCCTTTCATTTTAGATGAGAAACTTGGGAAAGAGGATGCTCACGAAGAAAACCTCTTCCTAGAATGGAAGGATTTCAGAATTTCTTTAAGAAAATCACACTTCCATTATAAAAGATGTTTTCAAGAGATTTTAAACACCCACTACTATAATTAAAAGATAAAAAAAACTTAAAAACACCAAATTACATGTCTATTACAAACAAAGAGGAAACAATTGTAAGGGACTTTAAACTATGCCCAAACAGAACACTACTCCCTCATAAAGTCTCCACATCGCTTTCTAGAAGCACCCCAAAAATACCATTGCAAGTGAAATTGGAATCTAAAAGTATGAAAGGACTTCACAGAACTCAGAGATGATGAATTCTAAAAATATGGATTTCCACACTAATGACGCAACCTGATACCCTCCTTAGAAGAAGCTAAAAAAATATCAATGCATCATTTAATTTCATGACCAGCACCAATAATTTCAGGCCACTTCACCACCCTCATACTAAATAAAGTAAAAGTGATAGAAGATCCTTTCCATTTTATGCATCCACTCTTCACCTTTAATAAGATCTTCTTGACCCTAAAAGAGAGGTGGATGAAACATTCAAAATTAAAGAAGAAAATCATTAATTTGATCAGCATAAATTTCATCTAATGGTAAACCACCCATATCCACAAATCAAGAATCCATAGAATCCTTATGCGGCCAGACACTATCCAATAATAAAACCAAAATATCCCTAAAAACCAACACATAAATTTGATTTTTCAAACTCAAAACACCTCAAAAAAACATTCCTAATACATAGGGGAAACAAACCACACAACAATTGGTAATCATAAAACCACAATTTTCCTCTTAAAACACATTTAAAATATAGAATACATGGTTGATTTCACACTCAACAGTGGTACACCATGTAGCCTCATGTTAGAACATTCCAGTGCAACCCTGGGCATTTGTCAGCTCATTACAATCTAGTCACTCATCCACCCATATCATCATCCTTAAATATTTCCACACACATCGGTGCATGTGAGAATCCATGGAAACACAAAATGACAAAACAGAACATTCCCACATTAAAAAATAAAATTTTAAACCCATGTTTCCACTTTTTCAATTCACTACCCGTTTCAAAATACACAAAAATTTTAAAAATCCCACTAACCCGCAAGTAAAATACAATTTAAAAATACAATTTTTTATCCATTTTATCATGATAAAAAAAATACCATGGATTTCCATCCAAAAAACCATCTCATCGGATTCAAAACATTTTTCAGTAGCTCTAAAAATTTCATTCCATCAAAATTATTTAATTAAAAACTCATTCTTCTCATTTTAAACAAATTACAAAACAAAATTCCACTTTCAAACAACCATTTTCAATAAACCCCATGTTTTGATTATAAAAAACCAATATTGTTAAACAATTATCAATTTACCACAATGTTCATTTTATGAAAATACATTTTTCTAAATCCTTACGAAAAGTTGATTATGAAAATCCATCTTCCACTTTCAAAAAACTAAACCATTACCACTAAGAACCTTGTATTCCCAATTCCAAAAAAATATTTTTTGAAAATAATTTTTATAATTAAGGAAGACTCAAAATAACTCAAAAGAGGGATCTAGTTTTGATGGGTGACTAGGCCATATTTATGGATGTCATACGCCAAACACACCACCACCATAGAGATTATTCTAGCACTATATCCACATATCCATATAAACTTTTAAGATCTACGAGCTCACTGAGGAATTTATCCCAAATCATTTTTTGTATCCTAAACACCAAAAAACCACAAGATAAAAAGTATCCAATAAAACACAATATCCCATAGAAACTCAAGGTTCGGTCTGGAAAGTGTTGACTAGACACTCCCCCATACCTTCACCCCAAGTTCTTACAATACTACTACATCAACCTTGACATCCCAAATAACTAGGGTGCTTTGAAAGCTAGGTAATTTGATGAACCAACTCGCCTCTAATACCATTTTGTCACGAACCAACCTAGGTCGACCCCAAACTGGTCACACACATCAATTCATGGAAATACCTGAAGGTTATTCCTAATCCCCATGGGATAGAAGCTAGTGTCGGGCATTAACAGAGTAACCAAAGGGAATTATTTCACATCATTTAAATAAAAAATTTATCAAAAAATATATAATCTCAAAAAGAATTTAATTTCCAAAATGAATATTGTTTTACATAAGTTAAAATAAAAAAACTAAATAGAAAACCCAATACTAGAACTATGGACCAAAATGACTTCATGTGACCCTAAGGGTTTCTCTCCAAAATCAAAACCACCCATCTCCCTTGGTGAAAGAAACCAAGATAAGACCTACACCAAAAGCTATAAATAAGAAAGAACTATAAGCATGCTAATTAAAACATAGTAGGTGTTCCAACAAAAATCTACCCCAATGAACATACTTTAAATAAAGAAACATTAACCTCCAGTTTGAGATAAAATATACAAAATTAATATTTTCCACACATTTTCCACATTAAAAAAACACAGTCGATTGAAATTTTCCCATTAAAAACAACATTTTTTCTCAAGAGGGAACATTTAGTATTTCATAGAGGAAGAAAGATTATTCCATTTAAAAAAAGGGATATATAGTGATAAAAATGTTTTCCCAAACATTTTCCATAAACCATTGAAATCCAACACAAAAAAAATATCCAAAAAAGTACACCAAGAAATTAATATATAGAAATGATATCAATAAAAATGGAAATGGAAATAAGAACACAATGATAACCAACCAAAAATTATCTCAATCGTCATTTGTAGAAAACTACGTTCCAATAAACAAGGAAGAACATAAGAGCTCATGAATAATCCTTATCAAACTATAATTATAAACTCATCCATGAAGCATTCCTCACTCTATGACATCAAATTTCTCCCACATATTTGATCTCACCAAAAATTTCTTGACCAATGAGCACTATCCCATGGAAATAAAAAAAACATATCAGATCACTTGTTATGGGCCACTGGTCAGATCATAATCCTTACTAGTGAAATAATTTTTCTCACAATATTTGATAGGTATGCCAAATCTCTATATAAAAAGTATAAAGGGTTGAGTCAACCAATTCCAACTAAGAATCCTATCATAAGAACATATATTATAAATCATAATTTCCATAATACTAACCACCCTAAGTCACCCCATGGATCAATATTCTTCTATAGGATATCAAATTATTCCACACCATGGATATACCATTCTACTCATAGTAAATGGGTATCGAGTAATCCACATTGGGAACATCCCACCCAATCACAATGTGGGTCATGAGGATTCCATAGTGAGGAAATATTATCAATTAAAAGTAAATATAGAAAGAAGATTTTCCAATGAGGGTTTTTATAAGAATCAATTTCATAATATTCCCAAAGGTTCTAAATGAGCATCAAGCATTACCTTTCGAAGAATACAATCCATATTTCAAAAAATAGAAAAAACAAACCATTTTCCATTTCAAAATCATTTATAAAAAATATAATTTAATCACTCACACAACATTCAGAAACCAAAACCACTTTCATTAAAAGGCCAAACTGGAAAAAATAAATGGACACATATTTACACACTTTAAAAATATAAATAAACACTTATTTTAAATCCAAAAACACTTTGAAAATTGTCCAAGAAACTCAAATTAGTATTTAATATGTCAAAAACTCATTTATAAATCCAAACCATGATTTATGTGTCACAAAATACTGGAAAGAAAATCCACCTAGGAATTTCGTTGAAAACATGGAGTGAAATGTTAAAAAAAACAATGATATTGAATCAAAAAATAAGGAATAAATAATCACACTGAACACCACATAATTATTTTGAGGATCATAAATCAAACATTTATATACAAGTAAGGTTTTAAAATAAGAACAAATTATTCTTAAATTAAAAAATAATTTATAAAGGGAAATTTACCTCAAAACACATGTGCGTCAACCACACCAACCTAAAACTGATCCATGAAGGAACCTAAAGAAAAGAGAATCCAAGAGAAACCCTTAACACAAAAAAACTGTAATATTAACCAAATGAGACATGAATCTTGTATCCTCATGACCATGGGATAAGGAGATCTCAAGATAAAAAAGGAGAAAGAGGATGAGGGAGAAGAGAAAAGGATAATTCCTTGAAGAATCACCCACAAAACATGAATAATAACCTTAGATATACCCCATGGTGAGAATGGGAACCTTAAAGAACATGAGAGGGGAACCTTTAAGGCTGTACAAACAAGTATGAGTAAGAATATGATATTTTGGAGTAAAATAACAAGGGGTAGAATTATAATTTTATAATTTTTATGATCTGAGTACCGTGCATGGTTTGGACACATGGTTTACTAAATCATGCACCAGTCGTCTGATGCTCACTGGACACACAAGCTACCCAACATTGTTAGACTACACTATTTGAAAACCATGCACCAACAATTTTAAATAGTACCACTTCGAAACAGATCCTATTCTCCTGCATGTTGAATAGCTTGACAAATAATGTGCCAGCCATGTGCCATGCCACTGCCACCAAACCTCAAGATAGATATTTTTCAGGAGGATACATCATGGTTTACTCTAACCATGTGTTAACCATGAAACTAGATAAAAACACTTCAAAATTCAAAATTAAAATCCATCACACTCAAAACCCAAGAGCAACACCCATGGTCTAAAGATAAACAAAAATGGGATACGAAAACCAAAATTCATTGTCTGACAATAAAAATATGAGAGATTCGGTATTGAGATTATAAATCAAATATAACTCACTAAACACTAATAAAAATAGTATAAACCCCTTAATTTTACCTATGAAATTATTGTGGATATCATATATCCTTATTATTAAAAGGAAGAAAAATTATACCTTCTTTCACCCCTCTTTTTATTTTGATTCTCAGCGAATACGGGATGGAAACATCGAATCATGAACAAGGTGATAATAACATAAAATTTATTCAAAAGAGTAATAAATGAACAAGAATGTGGTAGTTAAAATCATCTAAGTGACATCCACCTTCATATTTTAGATGTATTTCCTCCAGTTCCTAGTTATAAACAATGAAAATTTAGAACCTCTTAGGGTGTAAAACCATGAAATCATTCCATTTATCTCTTTAAATTTCTTTTTTTTATAAATTAAATAATTTATGTTTTTTTAGTTTATATAATACCCAGGTATAATTATATTAATGCATGATTCATTTAGATAACAACTATGGGGTGTCCATCCATATCACTTTTTTACTACCAGAAGCTATATGATGATAATTTAATTGTAAAATTGGATGTCAGATCTATGTTTTAAGAAGTGGTATCAAATTTGTATTAGAATTTTTTTATTTAAATTTTAATTCTTAATAAAATTAATGGGTATTTTTGATAAAATTAGTTAGTTTTTATAAACTAATTTGATTTGATAAATGTAAATCTTAGATGAATGATGTATGGATTATCATTCTTTGATTAAAATGTTTATCATAATTATAAATTATTTAGTAAATGTAAATATATTTAATAATAACTATCTAATGTAAAATCATACAGTCCTGAGAGGTTTCTAAAAATTTGGGAAAAAATCAAACATTTCATTAATTATTGAGAAAAAAGGAGTCATGCCATTATAACTAAAACTCACTATCATTAAATTTTATAGATTATTTGAAAATTTATAATATTTTTCAAAATGATTGTGCCAAAGTTTTCAAAACCCTTTTTAAATATAACTCTTTGAGATTAAGATCATGGAATTAATCTTTAATTTAAGCCACATAGAACTAATGAATTGCTTTTTAGGTTTCTAGACTATAATATTTATATTCTCACATTCCTTTCCCATTAAAATTTTGTATGGTTATAATTGAAAATATGTATGAGGTGTTGTTTATTAGGATTCATAGGATAAATGTTTTCTTTTTCGAAATGTATTTTGTTTTTCCATAATATGATGGTAGGAGTATTCTCACAACATTTATTATAATAATAATTTCAACCAATTCTTCAATAAAAATAACAAAACTAGTTGTACAAAAAGAAAATAAAAAAATATAAAGGATATAAGATTTGTTGTATCTTATTGTTATGACTATGCAGAACTCCGTAAAAAAGGGATACTGATGATATGGGTTTATCATGTTAATGAAAAATTTAGTGAGGTACTTTTATTTAAATATCCACATGAAAATCATGAAATATACCTTCATTTGAAAACCCACTATATACTACCTCTATTTTTTTACAACCAACCCAATGAACTTATCCCATTGAAATCCACTAAAAATAATATGATAATGGCATAAAACCAGTAGTTTCTAGTATATAAAAAATAAATTTAGTAATATTATGTTGATCAATTATTGAGTTTTTTAGTTGTAAAAAAAAATTGAAATAAAACAATGAGTGAACAAGGAAAACAATTCCAAGTAAGTATTTGAAAGTGTTCATATGTGGAAATTTATGTTTGTAATGGACATTAGTGTAAAAAGATAAAAATCAAGCAATTATGATCATATATATAATGAACCATACTTTACATGCATTGTTAATACTTTAAAATTGAATCACACTTATTACAACATATAACAAAACCATGAAAGGACCGTATAGGTATAGTGTCTTTAGAAACTGGGAAGCATAAACAACTAGTTCATAACGAATCTAAATTGTCTCCCATTTATTTCATCATATCTATAGTCCCTTTTTGGCATATCTTACTTAATAACCTTCTTCCTGACCTGGGGAAAGAAAACATACAAAAGGGTGAGCTCAAATGCTCAGTAAGGGTAAACAAAAGAAATATCAATCACATCAAATTTATAAGAACATAACATTTTGGAAATCGTACACTGCAAAAAAGATCATAATTTCATAACATGGGATAAATCATTATAGTGAAATGTATTCCCAATAACCATAACATAAAACATGAAATTTTTTTTCATACACACATAATCATATAGAATCATTTCTTATTAGTCAAGACATATATCCAAGACTATCTTAGTGGACAAAGTCCATTTTTGAACCGAGTTCACTCCTCGTTTCAGTCATGTTTCACTGAACCGGTTTAACCTTCTGTTCCAGCCATGTCTATCTCATGAGATATAAAATCTTTACCCAATTCATTGGAGAGAGATATAGGTCCCACGCATCTTATAATGATACCATTCTTATGTGTTCCACAAAATCATAAATCATACATCATAGCATAACCCATGTAATAAAAATGGGAAACTTAAACATCATGACATCATAAAACAATTCATATAAGATAAAGGAATTCATAAAACTATTTCCATCACAACATAATCAAATCAATGTAATAATAGGGATAGAAACAGAACCCTATATTATCTTAGATATAAAATAATTTTGATAAAACACTTGAACTCCATTCTTGAGGAAAATATCCTTTCTACTTCAAAAACATTTTTCATTTCTTAACATGTCATACAATTTTAAACTAAAATAAGTTGATTAAAAATAAACTTGAGAAATTGTAAAGGAATATTCTTGGAAATAATGTTTTTAAAATCCATTCAGGTCGTATAAGTTAAAAAAAACATTCTTCTCGTACTTTTTTCGGAAAAGTCAAAAAGTACCTTGTACGAAAAACGACAAAAGATTCCTTTCATATCATTTACTAAAAACTCACCGAAGGGTAAAATTGGATTTAAAAAATTGTAGGTGGATGATAATAATATTACATATTGAGCGAACATGGATGTGGATGATAAAATACACCCCAGTAAATACCAAAGTATAAAAAATCTCGGATAAAATGAGATTGTGATATTTTCTCTTACCTTAGGTCCGATTTGCTTCGTAAGTGTCTGAAACTCCTGTATAATGATTTAAATAATTTTATTGACTTATTCCAAAATCATACTTATGGTTATGATATCATATATGGTCATATTCTTAGCTTCTTATTAGAAATATTTCATTATTACTTGTTATTCGAGAGTTTAATACTTTATGTTCTTATGCGTGTTTTGTCGAATAAATTCTTATTCTTCTCATTAGATTATAGATACCTATGTTCCAGAATGTTATTAGTGTAATATATATCATATTCATTCCTTCAATTAATTTATATAATCATTATGGAATAAAGAACATGTAGAACGAGCCGCATCACATCGTGGAGACGGTATTCCGTACGTACGCACGAGCGATGATATCATTCCCATGATCGTGGAATTGTATTGGAGTGTATGTATACTATTTCAAAATCAATATCACTTTACAATAATCATATATAGTTATTTATTTGCACCATTATACCCATCCAAGTAAGGTGGTGATGGAAAATAGATTACACCACGGCGAGGAGACGGTATTTCGTACGTACGCACGCACGGTGATTTCGTTTTCCATAGGATGGATAGATGGTGAAACAGGGTTGTTTCATAATTATAATAACATATCAGTATATGAGTGATAATAATGTTATTAATTCATAATTAAATAACTAAAGAAGAAGAAGTGGAAGAAGAAATAAATTTGAAAGAATTGGTAACAGACATTACCTCTTCTTTGAAGCGCCTCTTTGAGACCACCTCTTAAGGCACTAAAATTGGTCTTTGAAGAAGACCAGGACCTCTAGAATGTTTCTAGGGAAGTGGGGAAGTGAAATGTGCAGGGTTAATCCGAGCATGAAGGCTAAAATTTGTGTGAAATGTGCAGGGCTAAAATGTGCAGGGAAGTGAAATGTGCAGGGTTAAGAAGACCATAATAATATATCGTTGTTTAGTGAAACCCGATATTGCGTACTACACACGCTATCGAGGAAGGTCGTGATTGCGTGTAATGCAAGCCAAGTCTATATTGGGTGTTGTGAAAGATCCCTTTGGTGTTGCGTATAACATAATACATAAAAACAATTCTTATAAAATCTCAGGGTGTTATATTCTACCCCCCTTAAAATGAATTTTTCCCTCGAAATTCGTCACTTCATTACAAACAGATGAGGATACATATCCCTCATCATATCCCCAAGTTCCCATGTACCTCTTCTAATTAGTGATTCCTCCATAAAACATTCACCAAGCGAGAGGTCTTGTTCTATAGGACTTTTTCACTATGATCTAGAATCCTTATTGGCTATTCTTCATAAGAAAGATCTTGCTCCAGCGGTACAACTTCTGAGCTGAGTACATGTGAAGGATCAGATATGTACTTTCTCAGGAGAGATACATGGAACACATCGTGAACTTGAGAGAGATTTGATGGATGCGCCAATCAGTAAGCTACCTTCCCAACACGATCCAGAATTTCAAAAGGACCGATATATCTAGGGCTCAACTTTCCCTTCTTTCCAAATCTCATGACCCTCTTCCAGGGAGATATTCGTAAGAACACTTTATCATCAACTTCAAACTCTAGGTCTTTTCTTCAGTTGTCGGCATAACTTTTCTGTCGACTCTGAGCTGCTCTTATGTGTTGTTGAATAGATCTGACCTTTTCGTCCATCTCATCAACAAGATCAGGTCCTAATAGCTTTCTTTCCCCAAATTCATCCTATCATGTTGGATTCCTGCATTTCATTCCACAGAGAGCTTCATAAGGATCCATATGAATACTGGAGTGGAAGCTATTATTATAAGAAAATTCCACCAAAGGTAGGTGTTGATCCCAACCACCTTTGAAATCTATAGAGCAATATCTCAACATATCTTCTAGAGTTTTAATTGTCCACTCAAACTGACCGTCTGTCTGAGGATGATAAGCAGTGATGAAACTCAACTCTGTATCCAGAGTATGCTGAAGACTTCACCATAACTTTGAGGTAAACCTAGGATCCCGATTAGATATAATGGAAAGTGGTTCTCCATTCAATCTTACCACTTCCTTTACATATATCCTGGCAAGCTGGTCAAGAGAAAAATATTCTCTAATAGAAATGAAGTGTGCAGACTTTGTAAGACAATCAACTATAACCCAGATAGTATTATTGCCTTTGGATGTTTTAGGAAGTCCAGTGACAAAGTCCATTGTGATGTTTTCCCATTTCCATTCAGTTATGGGTAATGGTTGTAACATCCCCTTAGACTTCTGTCTCTCAGATTTAACTTGCTGGCAAACCAAGAATTGAGAGACATGTTCAGCAACATCTCTTTTCATGACATCCCACCAGAAATACTCTTTCAGGTCTCTATACATCTTCGTGCTTCCAGGATGAATAGAGAATGAAGAACTATGAGCCTCATCCAGTAGCTCCTTTAATTCTGGGATGGGAGGAACACAAACTCGATTCCTGAACATTATTATCCCATCACAATCAAGGTTTAACTCAGGAACATTTCTCACCTTATTTTGTAACTCGACATCCTCTTTATGCGCCTCTTTAATCTTTACATGTATATATGGTTGAACATTCATTTGAGAAAGATACAATTTTTCCCTTCCATTATAATTCCAAGATCCATCCTTTGTAAATCCATAAATATTGGATATTTTGTGATCCTCATCATGGATAAGCTAGCATGGTCTTGTCTACTTAATGCATCTCCCACCTTGTTTTCTTTCCCAGGGTGGTAATGAATTGAGCAGTAGTAATCCTTAATCCGCTCCAACCATCTTCTTTGGTGTATATTCAACACCTTTTGTGTGAAAATATACTTTAAACATTTATTATCAGTATAAATGTCACACCTTTCTCCAAAAAGATAATTCCTCCAAATCTTCATTGAAAAGATTACCGCAACTAACTCCAAATCATGAGTTGGGTAATTTTGCTCATGGATTTTCAACTGTCGTGAAGCATAGTCTATCACCATATAGTTTTGAATAAGAACACACCCCAATCCCTTCTTGGATGCATCACTATAGATCACAAACCTTTCTCAACTACAAGGAAGTGTGAGTACAGGTGCACTGGATAACCTTCTTTTCAACTCCTTGAAATTCTCTTCACATTCCTCTGTCCAAACAAACTTAACTCCTTTCCGAGTCAACTTGGTGATTGGATTAGATAATCGTGAAAAATCATTCACAAAACGTCGATAATATCCAGCCAAACAAAGAAAAATTTGGATCTTGGTTACTGTTGTTGGTATCGACCATCTTTCGATAACCTCTTTTTTTGCTATATCCACATATATCCCCTCTTTTGAGATTATTTGACCCAAAAATGAAACTTTTTTAAGCCAAAAGTAACACTTGGTAAATTTGGCATAAATCTTCTCCTTTATTAGGGTCTTTAATAAAATTCTCAAGTGATCTTCATGTTCTTCCATGCTCTTTGAATAGACAAGAATATCATCTATAAAGACTACCACAAACTGATCAAGATAGTCTCTCAAGACTCTATTCATCAGATCCATGAAGATAGCAGGGGAATTAGTAAGACCAAATGGCATCACTATAAATTCATAGTGTACATACCTTGTATGGAAAGCCGTCTTTGGTATATCCTCCATTTTGACCCTTAATTGATGATACCCAGAACGAAGATCAATCTTGAAAAAGTATTGAGCTCTGCATAGTTGGTCCAATTGGTCATCAATGCATGGGAGAGGATATTTGTTCTTGACAGTGATCTTGTTAAGTTATCGATAATCAATGCAAAGTCTCATTGATCCATCTTTTTTCTTAACAAACAGAACAGGTGCTCCCCAAGGTGACGCACTAGGGCGTATGAATCCTTTGTCCAGATTCTCTTTGAGTTGCTTCTTCAATTCCTGTAACTCAATTGGTGTCATTCTATAAGGAGTCTTTGAAATAGGCAAAGCACCCGGTACGAGTTCTATTGAAAACTCAACTTCACGATTTGGTGGAGGACCTGGAAATTCCTCTAGAAAGACATCATCAAATTCCCATACAATGGGCATATTATTAATCATGACTTTCTCCCCAACCATTTGAGATAAATAAACATAATTTAGTGGAATCAAGACCCATAAGATAGAATAAATTTCCACTGGAAGGTTATTTTCATCCTTGCATCGAGAGACGATCATAGATTGATCTGGAATATGAAATGTGACTTCCCTTCTTTGGAAATTGATATGATCTCCATATAAAGAAAGCCAATCCATTCCAAGAATCACATCAAATTATACTATAGGAAGGATCACAAGATTTGAGGAAGCACTTTCCCACAAACTTCAATCGGAGAAGAATTGTAAACTTTTGATGCGACTTTTCTGCCATTAAGAGTTGTCACAGCCAACTCAATATCTAATTGTTGAGGTAATATGGTTATAATCTTAGAAAATTCTTCAGAAATAAAAGAGTGTGTGGATCCAGAATCAAATAAAACATTTGCTACTTTAGAATGGATGGTATGTTTACCTCTCATCACTTCATTGTTGTACTCTGCATCGCCGATAGTAATTGCATGTGACTTTCCTTTGTCTTTGGCCTTAAGAGTTTGTTTACTTCGATCATCATCATCAACCCTTGGATTTGGGCATTGATTGGCATAATGCCACATCTCCTTGCACTTGAAACATTGAAGTGTAGAAGGTTCATTCTGTGTATCCCTTCCTTTGTTTGCATCATTAGACATATTCTTCCCATTATTTCGACATTCAATTGCACGATGACCTTCTTTTCCACCCTTATAACATTTTCTTGTCCCCTTAAGAAAATTTCCTCCATGTTTCTTTCCACACATTGAGGATAAGGGAAAACTCATCTTCTTTTCAGTAAGGTCTTTAGATTTTCCTTTGAATTACATTTTCCTCTTCTTATCAAACCCATGTGACTGATGGGTTACACCAATCTCCATCTCAACCTTTAGAGCACATCGAACAATTTCCTCGTAGCTATTGAAATCCCTTATGGATAATGCCCTTCGAAGACTTGGTTTTAAGCCACTAAAGAATCGACCGATCTTACTCTCAGGTTGGATAATAATTCCAGAAGAGTACCTTGAAAGTCTTGTAAAATTTACTGCGTAGGTACCAATGGATTCATCATCCTTTTGCTTCAGTTCAAGAAACTCCTTCACCATCTTTGATTGAAGAATACGAGGGAAATTATTATTGAAAAATAAGTTCTTGAACTCGTCCCATTCCATAGACTCAATTTCATCCCTTTGCCTCGTATTCTTAATAAGATTCCCCCATTGATCAGCTTCACCTTCCAAACGATACACTGCTAAGATGAATTTATCATGTTCAGAAAATTGAAGAACTGAAAATATCTTTTCAGTGGTAATGATCCATTGTTCATCCACTAATGGATCAGAAGACCTGCTGAATAAAGGTGGACGCTGCCTCATGAAGGATTCAACAGAATGTTTCTCCTTCTTTTGCTCATTTGGAAGTCCTCCATGATTCATATCTTGAGAAAGTTGTGTGAGCATGGCTACAAGATTTTTCATTTCAGCTCCCATAACGTTTGGTTTCTCAGGGGGACAATCATTGCATTGCCTGTCGCATTCCGCAATAACACAGTTTCTTCGGCTTCCAGCCATTGACTAAAACCAAGAAGAATAGTGTGAGAAACACTAATTATAATAGGATAACCACATAATCAAGAATAAAATTTCACACTTAAGGTCTTATCATAGGTTGTTCATGGAAATTTATAAAACACTAAGATTGTGTTCTATGCTTAGACATATCTTTAGGTTTCTTACTAAGGCTTTCATATCCTAGTTTCCAAAGGTTGACTATACATTTCCTCTGATACCAACTATAGAGACCCATACCTTACATACACTTTTAATACTTCAAAATTGAATCACACTTATTACAACATATAACAAAACCATGAAAGGACCGTATAGGTATAGTTTCTTTAGAAACTGGGAAACATAAACAACTGGTTCATAAAGCATCTACACTGTCTCCCATTTATTTCATCATATCTATAGTCCCTTTTTGGAATATCTTACTTAATAACCTTCTTCCTGTCCTGGGGAAAGAAAACATAAAAAAGGGTGAGCTCAAATTCTCAGTAAGGGTAAACAAAAGAAATATCAATCGCATCAAATTTATAAGAACATAACATTTTCGAAATCGTACCCTGCAAAAGAGATCATACTTTCATAACATGGGATAAATCATGGTAGTGAAATGTAATCCCTATAATAATAACATAAAACATGAAACTTTTTGGCATACACACATAATCATAGAGAATCATTTCTTATTATTCAATACTTATAGCTAAGACTATCTTAGTGGACAAAGTCCATTTCTGAACCGACTTCACTCCTAGTTTCAGTCCTGTTTCACTGAACCGGTTTAACCTGTCGTTCCAACCATGTCTATATCATGAGATATAAAATATTTACCCAATGCATTGGAGGGAGATATAGGTCCCACCCATCTTATAATGATACCATTCTTATGTGTGCCACAAAATCATAAACCATACATCATAAGATAACCCATGTAATAAAAATGGGAATCTTAAACATCACGACATCATAAAACAATTAATATAAGATAAAGGAATTCATAAAAATATTTCCATCACAACATAATCAAATCAATGAAATAATTGGGATAGAAACAGAACCTTATATTATCTTAGATGGAAAATAATTTTGATAAAACACTTGAACTCCATTCTTGAGGAAAATATCCTTTCTACTTCAAAAACAGTTTTCCTTTATTAACATGTCATAAAATTTTAAAATAAAAGAAGTTGATGAAAAATAAACTTGAAAACTTGTAAATGAAGATTCTTGTAAATAATGTTTTAAAAATCCATTCATGCCGTATATGTTAAAAAACATTCTTCTCATACTTTTGTCAGAAAAGTCAAAAAGTACCTCGTACAAAAAACGACAAAAGATTCCTTTCATATCTTTTACTAAAAACTCACTGAAGGGTAAAATTGGATTTAAAAAATTGTAGGTGGATGGAAATAATATTACATATTGAGGTAACATGGATTTGGATGATAAAATACACCCCAGTAAATTCCA